>CM062352.1:12872866-14165723 GCA_031216105.1 Dalbergia cultrata | reverse complement strand
TAACTCTTCACGAACCTTACAAACTATATAGTCAACTTTGTTGACTTCATTCCTTTTTGAAACCTAAAATTAAATCCCGTATGTTTTCTTGCTCTTTAATTTTTGTTCATAATGCCACGCATGAGCTGAATTTGAATTTTGATCTGTAGGATTGAAGACCAACTACTCCAGGATGATGAACAATACGGTCCCAATTACATGCAGTTTGATTCCTCCACTTCTGATAGGTAGGTTGGCCCATGTTATGTTAGCAATAATTAATTTGATTATTTAAATTCCTTTTCAGTATTTACCAAAAACAAAATTCTTTTCGGTATCAAATTAAATAAAGTTAACAAACAAATGTATGATCTATCTTTTTTATTCAGGCTATTCAATTCATTCCAAGCTCTACTGCATGAAGGTGATCATGCCCATGCAGGAACGCAGAAGATTCATAATTTACAATCTCAAAATTCTGTGCAGCCTGCCCGCCGAACATTGTTTCCTAGGTATTTAGTATTTCATAGTATTTTCTTTAATTAATAGTTGTTCCTTTGAATAAAATTAACTGTATTGCTATCATTGTCAATACTGGCATAATTGAATAAATAAGCATAAAGTACTAAACATGTTTTTGCTTTGTTTGCTTCAGGTCGGAGCCACACTCAGAGTCACATATTCAGCCTTTTTTTGTCCCCGTGGCGCCAAATTCTCATGCTCATCAACATGGTTATAGACCGGCGCTGCCTAAGCGTACAGTTCCTAATTCAGTGTACTCACTCTCCCAATTTGCATTTTTCATAAACACGTTCACAAAGTTTACTACTTCACGCAACCAATTCGCTTGATTATACATATGATCAAACTATTATTGAGACTGGCTGATTTAATTTTATTTTATGGATATAGGACTGTAGTGTGCTCTAATCATCATTCACATCATCCTAGCCCACATGCGATGACATACAATTCCTCTGGCTCGGGATTGCAATTCTTAAGGTAAGCATTGGAGGTGATTTGCAGTTGCATTGATTCGATATATATGCTCATATCTTAATTAATTGTGTGTAACTAATAACTAATATAATTCATTGATGCTCAAATAAAGGTCGCAAGGTGTGCCACACCAGATGAATGGATACAATCTACCGTTGAATACTCCTATTTTTCAACAGCAGAACTACACTTTACGTGAACCTAAAGCTCTATCATCCACCAGCCAAAAGGGTATGCAGGCACCGATGAGCTCAATGACTGATGAGCTCAAAGAATATTATGAAATTCGTGGAAAATTATTGGACATGAGAGCTAAAGCTGAAAGAACTGCCACCACAAATTATCCTCAACAAAATCGACGTGTGAGCTTTGCACCTATCAAAATCGCAGCGCCATTGGAGTCCGCAGTGGTAGTGGTAAGCCTCATTGTCATTTGATGATAATATAATAACATAATTATAATACATAAAGTAGTTAGTTATCATCGCCAAAATGTTTTTTCCTTTGGGATGTCCATGTCCATAGAGATTTTGTTTTTTGTTTGAAAACTATTTGCTTAAAACAGTCCACTAAACTTGAGTATTGTTATTGTAATCCAGGAACAAGATAAACAACCGCGCCGACGTGGTCGTCCCCCAAAACCTCCGGGGCCAGCATTGCCATCTCCAAAACCGCCGGCTCGACGTGGCCGTCCCCCAAAAAGCCGTGAACCGCCGGATCGGTCATTTCCGCCTTCCAAACATCCAAGGATGTAAGCGCCTGGCTGCCTAGAGGTTTGTTTGGTTGAGTCACTCCAACGAAAAAACCTATGTTTCATATAAGAAAAACGAAAAAAAGGAAGGAATTGCTTTTGTCATCAAGCTAAGCTATGGCTGGTGGTGTTTTTGTTATGATTTGAAACCCTTATGACTAGTCCTCGTGGAGCTTGAAGACTGCTGCTTTTGTTCACCTATTGGTGGAGACTTTTGGTGTACCCTTTGATTTGACTAGTGGAGATTATCCTGGACTTGACCGTCCCGTGGTTTTTTGTCCCTCATTTTGAGGGTTTTGCACGTAAAAATTTTTTGGTGTGATGAATCTAATTACTACATACTCTCTTCCTCTAGTTATAAGTGTTTTTTAAGATGGTTTTGGCGCATATACTAAGAAATTATAAAAAAAATACATCAAAACATATCGAAAAAAGTTTATGTTGACAAAATTTCTTGTTATTAGGAAATTATGCAACAATTATTATGATAAGTTAGTGTGTAAGAGAGAAAATGTGTGCAAGGATAAAAATAAAAGAATAATTAATATGTTTTTAAAACTCTCAAATGAAAGATAATATTTGACAAGTTTTTGTCCTAAAAATAACTTGTAACCGGATGGAGGAAGTATTTTATTTGTTCACGGTTTACTTATATGTTGATTGCACTATTATTTTTTGTTATGATATTTAATTGACAAGAGAAAGGGAAAGTGTTATCTTCTTTATTTTTTTAACTAGAAATTAAGCCCAATGCACGGGTTTGTCAAAATTTTTTGATGATAATTAAACTTAAATTAAATTTTTAAAGAAAATGATTGTAACGATTAAAAATTCTATACGACAAGAACACGGTGATTTTTCTTTATTTGTATTGTGCATAATAAAATAGATCAATATAATAGTAGTTATATTGAGAAAGTTTCTTGAGCATTTCATCGTAGACTACATTAGTATTGTTTTTACCATACACAACACAACCTTTAATATATCTCCAAAAATATATTTTGAGTAAAGGAAAGGGGAAAATAACCTTATAATATGGTCTTCCACGCCATGTGCAAATTTTAATTTAATTTATTTATTTACCAGATACAGAACATGTTAAAGTGAAATGTTAGAGTTAGACTACTTGACATTTGCATTTTTATTCGTTTAAACTATATAAGTCTACTATTTTAAAATCTATATATTTGGTAACCTAAAATATCGTTAGAAGATTGGAGTGGAATACTAAATATAATATTATTGCTTCACAAAAATTTGATTCATCATTCATTTGTTAATCACTTTAATTCATTCAATGGAATAAATACAGCAGTTTCAACAACTATTTTTTCTCATAATTTCAGTTAATTGTAAAATGTTTATTATTAATGTTACTTATGACCCAATACATAATTAAATGGGTAATTTTTATTAAAGTTCCGTGCTCAATTATGATTTTGCTAACACATCAACTATATTTTTAATTCTAGAATAAAATATAAAATAAGATTATTTGATTATAAATTTTATAAAAATAGCAATTAAAAACTTAAAATAATATGTGTATTTATATATAGTCCAGATAAGATTTATGCTTTCATCTTCTTTAGATTTCATCTTTAGAATTAGCATTTCAGTTTCGAAAATATGTATGCTCATTGCAAATTATGTCTCCTTTAGGTTTCCTTTTCTTATTTAGCTTATGCTTAATGTTTTCTCCTTTTCTTTGTTTTAAATAATGGTGATTTGGTAATATAGCAAATGGTGAAACCTTATGGCATGAGAGTTTAATTTCTCATTTTACATAAATAATTTTCTAGGAGTATTATTTCTATGGTGCTCTGTTTCTCCATATATATTTCACTTCTTTATCCTATTTCATGTAGCTGATATTTGTTATTTATAGTTCATATATATGTATATATATTCTATTTCAGATATATTGCTATTGGTGTATTTGTACTTGGACGAATGTTTCGTGAGGCTTGGAGAACTGAAGCTCTTAAGAAACAAGCTGAATTTAATGATTTTCTTGAGGTAAAACTCAAAGCATATAAAAGGATAAAATAAAATAGCGTCTCTAGGCTTCTTTTCAGTTTGTGGCAGTGGTATTGTTAAACATGATTGTGAGCTGCAACTATATGTATAACATGGAATTAGAAAAGGAAGTACAGGGCTTTGTTTCTTTATTTTTTGCATTTTGCTTAAATTATGTTTTTATATTACAACCAAAATTAGTAACAAGAGCATTATTACTATTGGTGAAGTTATTATGATAATGGATAGTTTTTTATTATATATATTTTTGGTAACAAAAGCTAAAGAAATTTTTAATATGTATTATTGGTGAAGTTTATAAATAATAGATAAAATATTAATTTATTTTTATATTTATTTAAATTTTTTATTAATAAATATTAATTTAATTTATATGTGTATTCTTTATTGATTAAATACACTTTTCTTGATTGTTATAAAAATTATTTTCATATACTTTTTATTACTCAAAAACCGAAACATATATCATTATAATAACCTAGGATAAATATATATGCTACTTTTATTATTATTATTATTATTATTATACAAAAAAAGAGAAAAAAAAAGTAGTGATATATTATTGTGATATATTATTATCTTTGTTATTAATAATAAAAAAGATAATTTTGAATAATTCTTTTTATTTGTTATTATCATTGGTTTATTATTAAATATTAATAATAAAAATAATAATAATTTATATTTATTTTCATTACTTTGGGTTGATATAATTTATTATCTTGAGTTACTGTGATAGTTAATATTTTGTAATTGATCCACCTTGTAACAGGGACTGTAGTTGACAAGATTGTGGCTTCAACACATGAATATCGAGAAACTAATAGAAGAATTACATGACTATTTAAAGAATGTCGATTTATATCACACTTCTATGATCGGTGATACAGTAATTAATTATGATCTCATGAGTGCGTTGGTCGAGTGCTGGAGGTGTGAAACACACCCATTTCATTTCTCATGTGGGGAGCATACAATTACACTGGAATATGTAGCAATTCAGGTTGGCCTCCCTATTAATGGGGAACTTGTCATGGGATGGTGTGCTTTCAGCGTGGCAGTATACCATCCCAATGTGATGGTATACTTTTCTTGCAGTTATATGATGCAGTTGCTGGGTGGGGTGTTATTCCTGGATAAAAGCAATTAATGAATCCATCCAAGGTTGCTTATATTGCTTGAGGATTTGACTCGAGTTGGTTAATATAGCTAGGATTCTACATGCTTGGCATATTTATATAGATCTTTGTGTTGTGCCTTGCAGATTAAGGCACAAGAGATATGCGGATGTGTAGTTTTATTTATCACATAACTAAATAGCATGAGAAGAAAAAACTTACTGGAGTTTCATCGTATTTTTGACCATCCGGATATGAACTAAGACCAACTTAAACATCAACTTGAGTAATAATATCTTCAAACTCTATGTACAACTCAATCCCAGAAATGTATAACTCAAATTGTTAATGAGTCTGATACATCAGTCGCACAGATCATTCACTAAAAAAAAAATGGTAAATTAGGGCAGTTATAACCACTGCTTTTGGCAAGAAATGATGGTTCCTTGAACCGTTATAATTATCAACACCATTCGATAAATTATGGCAGTTATAAAAAAATCACTGCAATCACCCTATTTAACCCCCGTATTTCTTGGGTATATTATGGCGGTTTTGAACCGTCGACAAATTTCAATGAAATATTTTTAAAAAATAAATTGCAGTGATTTGAATTTTTTTTGTAAAAAATAATGCTTGCCTTTTATCGGCATGCCTACTTTGTAATTAAAAGCAACCCTTTTCTTGTTTAAAATGACATTATTTTGAACAAAAAATTACATTTACTTCGGTGAAAATTTTTCAATTTCAAATCTATAATAATCAACTTAAATTCATAAATAAAATAAAGTATCAATTAAGAAAAGAAGTCATCTTAAGCATATAATATTGGTTGATACAGATAGTTATACATAGAAACAAGTCATAAGTAGTTCAAATCAAAATTCGGATGAGTAAATATACTTAACAAATTAATAGTCATAAATTAAAGCACAATAAGTCTCTAGTTAATAGTCAAATGCTATGTCCAGTTTGTATCGTTTGTATCATTTATCCTCTTGATTTTCGTTAGTTACATGTGCACTAGCTCAATCTACAACAATACATACATACCTATATATACATATATCCTCTTGAATCTTGTGATCATTTCATAAAAGCAGATAGTATACCACAACACCTCTGTAATGCCTCGTTACAAATTAAGGTATATTACCTTAACTTAGTTATTCATAAGCCAATGAGCGAATGACATCAATAATCCAAAGGCAAGGGAAACATCAAAGGACACCAATATGAAGCCAAAATGCAAATGAGCATATTACATTAATAATCTTAAGCTCTAATTCTCTATCTGAAATCACAATTCACTAAGCTTTCCACAATTTCCACACATTACATATGACTACATTTGTTAGATAATACGATTCAAAGCCATTTTTCATGCTAATCCAGCATTACTATAACAAAGGCTTATAATAATTCCAAAGCCTCATCAAACCAGTTCAAGTGTAAATTACATGTTAATCACCTGTTGCATTATCTTGGAAAACTCAATGTAAAGAACCTTCCTACTAGCTTCATTAAGAACTTTATCAAGCATTATATCTTGAAGGGTGCTGAGAGTAGTTCCAAGCATATCCAATCCAACTTGGTTTGTAAAGGTGAACTAAGGAGATGCATTCAATAGTTTTGGCAGTCAATAAATGAATCAATAGAGGTTATTGGTGTGGATCCTAAAAGACACATGATTTATTATCAGACCAGCACAACAATTAGAAGAGTGAAATTTCCCTTCCACTCCACAGGTCAAATGAGATTAAATTCATACAATTTGTGCCTGAAACATAACCCCTTCAAATTTTTATATTGGCAAATGGGCATAGTACATATAATACAATTAATGTCTTTTATCACTTTCACTTAACTAGTAGTTTGCAGATGTAAAACTAGCAGATTAACTTTTCACTCATTTCACACATTCTTTTATACAAAAGCCAATGGAAAATGTTCATATAAAAGACAATCATTGACAGAAACACTATTTAGCTAAGACAAAGCACTATAGATCACCCATGAAAAAGCTTACAAAATTTAAAAGCCTTTACAAAAGAGCAAAAGCTATTTTATACAAAGGAAGATAATTTATACTTTGATTTTTCAACTACTATAACACTCAAAAGAATTCCTTGTTCATTATTCTCTTTTGTTCTTTTCTCAAATCATAGATAACTCTGCAATGGTTAAATATTTAATTAGACTCTAAAACCAAAATCTAAATTAAAAGTTAAGGACTATTAGTCTTTGCACAGCAAAATAGATGACATCTTATGATAAGTATTCTTGTGAGGGAACCATTTTTCTTACAACTTCATCTACTCTTAGCATCACCTCACAGTGCTAGTTCTTACTAGCATTTATTATTCACTCACTTTCCCTGCAACTACATCTACCCTTAGCAGCATCTCATGTTGCTAGTTCTTTAGCATTTTTTATTCACTCGTGTTAAGGGGATGGAACAAAGAAACACCTGTGACAACAAAATTCAAAAGGCTATAGGAAACAACATTGTATTAATTCTCAGTCAGCGGGAATCTCGGTTAAAATTCACAACAAAAACTAAACAAGGCATGAAAAATGGATCAGAGATATAGTTTTATGAATAATAATCAAGTAACTCAGAGACACAACAACCCAAAAGAAAACCAAAATTTAGATGGGTGGCTAGAGAAAGTTTCAAATTTCAAATAAAAACATATATATATTCTCAAGTGTCATAGATCAATCCACATTTTTTTTAATTTTTTGATGTTAATATAATTAAATAAAATGATAAATGATAAAATAAAGTAAACTACCTTACCATGAAAATGAATATAGAAAATTGGATAGTATAACTAAATCACCCCTTAAGTAAACAAGAGGATAAAAAAGCGCATCATACTATGTTTCCACATAAAATCCAAGATCATAATTACATGCTTGGTGATAGCAGCCAAGGCAATCATATCTGAAAGGGGAAGAAAGGACTTTAAAACAGTGGCACCAAAATTTACATAAAAATATGAGAAAACTTAGATGATAAAAAAAGGGTTTTTCTAACATAAAAAGAGAAATAGTTAATTTATTAAGAACTTATCTCTCAAACAAATAAAACAAACACATCATCATTTCCTGTTTGGGTATTTAGTCAAAAAAAATTAGGAGGCAAAGAAACTCACACAATGTAACAACCTGCCTACCATAAAGCTATGCTTAAGCCAGAACCTTATAGTACCTTAGAGGTGTGTATACAATATTAAATATGAGTCTGCTTTTGTGATAAATATAAAACTCTTCCTCTTTGAGTTGTTAAATTTGAACATAGATAATATATCAAAAATATATAATTTTATTTCCAGATAACCAATCAATAATATCCATAACTGTGTTAAACCCTTACCCTAGTTCATGCAGGAACCTTCTAATCTAGGTAGGGTACTACTCAAAATTCACTAACGAGAAATTAAAAATAATGACTAAAATTCTCTAATATTGGTTCATTAAAAGGATTGGACCGTGATGCCAATACCAGCTAAGGATCCTCATAAAACAATCACCATCATCGCAATCTATAAAAAAAAAATGATAACAGCAGGAATGAGAATCAAAGATTCCCAGTAGGGATAACATTAGTCTACTACACAGTGATATCTGACATAGTCTTAAAAAAATTAAAGTGTTTTCGATATCTTCTAAAATAATTAGCTTTACTTATTCCTTTTCTTATTTAACATAATATTATAAGTACATTTATACTTAAGAATAAAAGCATTGGGTTCATTAAATATTTTATCTAACATAATATTATGAGTAGAAGTCATCCTTAACTATATAGTCTTATACCTATATAATATTAGAATCCCTCTTATTCTAGTTGTTTCAATTCTTCTTTGTCATAGGTTTATTATAAACTTTAGGCTTGAGAATAGAACTCATAGGATTCTTGATATACTTCTCATCTGATGTATTGCCTGTGATGTAACGCTTCAGGTTACATTCTAATATAGTTCACTTGATGAGTACCTCATACCTCATCCTAATATAAATCACAATAGTATGATATTCTCAATACATCACTTTCCTCATAATGTTGCCTGATATAGTTCACTTTGTTGTAGTACCCCGTACTACAACTTGATATAGATCACAACTTGAATCCATGAGCTTACAATCAAGCAATTGATATTAATTAAGGCTTATTTTCTTATGTTTTGCTTTCTTCATGTGAAACTTTATCATTTGTTTAAGAAATCTCATAATTATTAAGTAAAATCTCTTCTTAATAATTATATTTTTTATACTTTTGTTTTGAGATTTCCTTGAAATCTCCTTAACTCTTATGATATTTTCTCTGTTTAGTCTCATTACTGTGAGACTTTTCTTTTTAAAATCTCCTGAATTTCTTATGAGATATTCTCTTCAAAATCTCTTAACTTCTTATGAAACATTTTGTTCAAAATCTCTTGAATTCTTATGAGATATTCTATTTAAAAATCTCCTCATGTCCTATTAGATATTCTGTTAAAATCTCTTGAGTATGTATGAGATATTCTGTTCAAAATCTATTAAAGTCTTATGAGATGATCAGTTAAAATCTCTTGAATTATTATGAGATATTCTATTTGAAATCTCTATTTACTTTTTATGAGATTTTTCTAAAAGAAAACAACTAAACATTTTATGAGATTTTCTATAAAATCTAGTAAACCTTTAGTAGATTTTCATGCAAAATCTGGTGGTGCACTGTGATGAGATTTTCTGCAAAGTTTGCTAAAATTTTATGAGATATAATATCATAAAAAACTTGTAAAACTCCTTGTATGGCGATTCTTATAGATTTTCAAGAAAACAAACTAAATCTCTTATATCAATTACATCAATTCTCAAGACTTGTATTTAGTGCATCCTTTATATTCCTCCAACTCATATATATGAATCTTGAAAATAAATTTTAGATTTCATCAACATAATTTCAAGAATTTATATTAGCAAACCAGCCAAACAATCACCAAGCAATAGACATAAAGTTTTCCTACCTTTCTCCAAGCTTTTTGCTAAACTTTTCTCTAGTTTTTCTTCTCTAATCCAAGGTTCAAACCCACTTTCCAGCCCTTCTATAAGCTGCTAGTTGGACATCTTTGAAGATGAAAAACAAAGTTTAGGCTTGAGTCTGATGTAGAGGAAGTGTTCTTGGATTAGTTTATGTGTTTATCTAAGTGTATCCTTCAATAATTTGGAGTTTTCATGGAGGTTGGAGAAGAAAAAATGGAAGAAAGTGAAAGGAAGAAGAAGGCAACGTGAAGTTATGCAAAAAGTCAAGGAAATGTGGTCTTTTTCAATTTTTTTTTTTATATAAAAAAGCTTAACTTTGGAGAGAAAGTAATATATATTATTATTTTTGGATCAATTTTTCTTATATCTATATTAAAAATTTCTATATTTATTTAATTATCCTAAGTAATAATTATGTGAGATATGATAATATCCATTATTTGGACCAATTTCGATGTTTCGGTGTACCGGTTATTACAATTTCGGTGTACCAATTATTACTATTTTGGTACTCGATTGATACCAGAATAATTTTATTGGGTTAAAATATTTATTTAACATCATTCTTATTTTTTCTATGTCTTTATACTAATTATAGGGCCTCTTTCTATATCCTTGAATAAAATATTATTCTATTAATTTTTTAATAATATTAAATTAATTTCTTTTCCTTTTTTTTACAAAATCCTCATATTGTTGTGGTTATAACCATGTCGATTGGAATTTTTAACATCCCTACAGATTGTTTTCATTTAATTGTCTTATCACAATAATACTAAAATACGGGTCGTTACACACAACCTATGTTAAAAGGCATAGAATTTTGCTTTGAAACTTCGAATTTATAATCCATATTCTCTTACTCGCACAGTGTATAATATATGTTGGCATGTTTTGATTTGAATGGTCCTGTGTAGTCTTTTACTTTTTTGGTTTCCTTTTTTCTCCATTGGAAATGTCTGCACCCTGATAATATACATGAGAAGTGTCTTCATTCATAATGGCCACAATTTCGTCCATTCCTTTAGTAGGTTTTTAACTTTTAAATATTAGAGGAAGTTAAAATACTATAAAACTGCAGAACTGGAAAGAAAATTGGACATGAAGAACCAATATTATTTATTTAGTTCTCTTTACCAAAACACTACAATTAAAGATTTTTTTTAAGCCAGAAAGATTATAAAACAAATTATTAATAAGGGTAAAATGGAAAACAAAAATTGGACACCAAAAGTAACTAACTCAAAGGGATTCTCTTTATTATATTGTATAGATTTGAATTTGATTGCTGAGGTAGTTAGGATTAGAATAGGAAGATTATTATATATCTATTTTGATTATCTTTTATTTATCTTTAGTAGGATAAGGATGCAAGTAGTTATGTAGTAGGTTATAAAATGCTTGAGAACTCTCATTTAATTTATGCAATCTCAGAATTCGATTAACCACAAGTGAAGTTTCTTAAACTTTCCTTGAAAAGCTTAGAAGTATTCCAAAGTATTCCTCCCATTTGCTATATTTTTTGGTATGTTTGATTAGGTGGTAAAAATAGAGAATAAATTTTCATGGATGAACTCTATGTATAAAATTACACAAGAACTTCATTCATAAAAAATTTATCTTTATTTTTACTCCCCGGCCAAACATAAATTTATGCCCATAGCTTTGTTAAGCTTCACATAACCATTCACTTTTTTTGTATCAGGGGATAGAATGGTGAAAAAAGATAAAAATCTTGGTACGTCATTTTCTCAATTTTGATTTGACAAGTATGGGTACAATATATATATCGTTGGAGCCACTTATTTTATTTTTCGTTTGTTTACCGGGTTAAAACCATCACATGGTCTGTCCTCTGGGCCAGAAACCATTAATTTAGAGGTAATTCTACTCAAATGAGATGGTTAGCACAAATTACAAGATTGAACACTCTTTCTTGGTCGATGATACACTGATCGGTTTTCTTTTTTGTTATTAATTCATAATGAAAACGGCAAGCAAGGAATCATACTACCTGGCAAAATATATTAAACATGAATCTTGTTCTCTTTATATTTGTAACTTTGTATGCTTTTGTGTGTGGTGTGCATCAGTTTATTCTAATATTTGTTTTGTCTTCCGATATTTTTCTTCAATTAATTTGAATACGAAAATATTATTTAAGTGTATTTGATATAGATATGGTACATGAATGTCTATATAGTTTTTTTTTTTAAGGTGCGTAGTATGAAAAGTGAGAAATAAAAATGAGTTAAACATTTTTATTTGAAAGATATTATATTTATGGCATATTTGGTTAGCAAGTAAAAATATAAATAAGTTTTTCTTGATTAAGTTTTACATGTAAAATTACACATAAACTTTAATCACAAAAAATTAACCACCATTTTCAAGGGGTAAAAATGAGAAAAAAAAATTTATGAAGAAATTTCATAAATAAAATAATATATAAAACTTATTCATAAAAATTTATACTTTTTATCCCAAACCAAACATGTCATTTGTTAAAAATTTATGCATAAAAATATAATGATTTAAATATATTTAACTTTTTTTTTTTATACGCTTTAGATTTAATTCCACATCCATAGTTCATTGTGCCTTGTGTTGATAGTCCTTTGCCAAGCTGCTTAGATTTAGTGCCGGGGCTTTTGTTCACTACAAAAAAAGAAGTAAATTACGACGGTATTTTTTCAAAATATAGCGGTTATAACCACCATTTTTCGCAGCAAATGGCAATTTAAGGAACCACCGTAATTAACAATATCATGTGGTAAATTACGACGGTTATAAAAAAAACCACTGCAATCACCTTGTATAATCACTATAATTCAAGTGAATTGCGGGGTTGAATCATGGCGGTTCAAACTGCCGCAACTAATGAAATATTTTAAAAAATAGATTACAGCGGTTTGAAACCGCCGCAATTTGTGGTATTGCTTTTTAAAAAATATTAATCATGGCAGTTTGAAACCGCCATAATTTGTTGTGAAATATTAATGAAAAATTTTAAAATTATTTATTACAACAATTTTAAACCACCATAATTTGTAGAATAATTGGTTGAACTAATGATGGAAAAAGCTAATACTTAATCCAAATGCATGTTCATTACATTCTAACACTTGTACACAAATCACAAGTCAAGAATGAAAGAACCAAGTCCAAATTGCCACTTTATGAGAGGAAATAACATGCTAGAAAATTTCAGCAATCTAACACCAATTTAGTGAACATTTAATAGCCAAAAGAATACATTTAAACATCCAATTACTAGAGTACTCAAATTAACCAAGACTCCTCATTTGAAATCATAAAATATCACTTATCATTGAACTATAGTTGCTGGAAAATTTTCCAGCACTTAGTTCTTCAAAATATCATGGAAAGAACACAACCCTTAAGCATGTATCTAAGGAACCACAACCCCCAATTAAATTCCTATACTTTGATACCCAATTCCCACCCTCATCCATCATTTTTCTGCATAAAAGAAACAGCCCCCACTCGGGCATTCTTATTTCCTAACTTGCTTGAAGAAAATAAAACGACTACTTAAATATAAAGCATAAACCTGATATGAGCATCAAAATATATAGTTGACTATCTCAGTATCATTGTGGACATCAATATCTGTGAATGTACATTAAACGATGGTGACTACTAATGTAAATTAGTCTTTTGTTATCATAAAATTTGTAAATTAGTTGATGTGCATCTACTATGTTATTATGTAACAGATTCATACTCCATACCCACTTGCAACTTATCTAAACTATCCAACCTTTATCAGATCCAAAGCAGAAGACGAATTTTAAAAAAGATGTCAAACGGGGAGAATACTGATGCCAAAATTCTCTTATACAACTACAATGAAAATGACTAAATGAACCCTGTTGCATATGGATATTCCACAGTCGAAACAAGGTTCCGAGGAACAGAAGAGATGACAATGCAACCTTAGAAAGAATGCCAAAAGAGATTCTCTTTCATATTGCACTGTACCAAATGACATCTTTCAAATAAAAAATTTGCTCTCATTTTGCTCCTAGCCTTCCAATACTTATATGTCAGGAATTTTTTGTTTGAGTGATTTTAGTAGACTTCAGTGAGATGCATGACCCAAGTACGAA
This sequence comes from Dalbergia cultrata, assembly GCA_031216105.1. NCBI lineage: Eukaryota > Viridiplantae > Streptophyta > Magnoliopsida > Fabales > Fabaceae > Dalbergia > Dalbergia cultrata. Next base: position 14,151,666 of record CM062352.1, on the reverse strand, counting down.
TCCTCAACAAATTAAGAACCTTTGGATTTTACATCAAAGCATTTCAACAGCAATTGATACATTCAGAGACTTCCAAGTATAATAATGAAACAAGCTATTTGATGCCAATTCATTGAGATTTCATCACAGTCCCAGAAATGATCGAAACATTTCAGGCAGAAACAAATGGTGAGGCCAATTGCCACCAGCCATATTGTTAAAAAGTGAAACTTGAATCAAGACATCAAAGCAACGTGGCAAGTCACATATGCCATGTACAATCACATGATGAATAAACATAGCTTTTTTTATCACCAACAACAACACAACACAAATCCCCCCCCCCCCCCCCCCCCCACAAAAACCCAGAAAATAGGAAAAATTGAATCTTTGTCAGTTTTCTTGATCCGAGTTTCAAATCCCAGATTCACCAGAGTCATCACAAATGGCAAAATGTAACTGATGAAAAGATAAGGGAAGGGTAGAGACTAGAGTGTGCTTACGCAATAGGATTTGTTAGGTGTGTGTAGTTGTTCAGAATGGAGCAAATCTTCGAGCCAGAAAAGGGATCAGCAGTGCCAATGCACACAATACAAGGGTCTAAGGCAGATGACCTTTTTCTTATCAAAAATAAAAGAAAGGCAGATAACCTTTTCTATATATATGTATGAATTAATACTCTCCGCACAAAAAACCCCAGCATACCCAATCATTCAAGTAGTTTTTTAGTCTTAAACACCATTAAATTCCACAAGCCATATGCCAAATCATTTATTAAAGATCAAAGCCCCATCACTATACCTCCCAAACGAAAACATACACATAGATTAGAGCTCCATGAAGAGCCAGAAAATTTTAATGTGGCCTATATAAAATTGAATCAACTAATCTTTGCCCTTGGAATTAAAAGAAGAACTAAGACTGAAGATCCAACAGCACTCGTGCTATGTTTTAATGAGACTTCTAGTACATTACGTCTTTATTAGACTTAATCCTAAAGCATTAGAGCTAACTCAAAACATTAAATCCTGATTTACAAAGAACTTCAATATAAAGAATAAGATAAAGAGGCGTTTCAGTGGCGGTCCAAAATTCACCACAAGAAATCTTCATTCCATAAGCCTTTTGTCAAATGAATTTGTCCCCATTTCCGTTGAAGAGTACACATGCAAGAAGAGATAAAGACCACATTCAATTGAATTATTCGTTTGGAGTTTCAAGTTTTACGCACAAACAATTTCAAACAGTCATTTACTTCTATATAGATGAAAATCAATAAGGTGGATGAAAGAATACATGCTACACTAACAAGTTAGTTCAATGATCAAGTCCTGGTGAATATTCATCAAAGCTTTGTTCATCTACCAGAAATGATGTGGAAAAAAGGAAAACGAAAAGAAAAGGAATAACATGAAAAGACCAAACATCCAAAATTTAACTACCTAAGACAACTCTCCTTATTGATTCAGACTAGGGACCAACTATATAAAGATTTACAACAAAGCACAACAAAGGCAAAGTTTTCTGCTCATAAAACAGAAAAGAGAAATTAGCACCATATCAAAACATTGAGCCTAAATTTCTTTACACCATTGACCTTTCACCAATGCATACAAAATATCAGTCATACCATCCTATTGTCTACATACATTTTCTCTTTGAGTCGTATAAATTCTACTACAAACTAAATAACTTCTGTACAGATGGAATAGAGAAGAAAAAAAAAATTGTTTTACCTTTGTCTTAGTGGCAGAGGAGGCAAGAGAAACTCCTCTGTTGGCCTCCACCGCCCTCTTCTTCTTCTGCGATAGCAGCAGCCCCTCCACGGCGGGGGCTTCGCAAGCAGCGGCACCATCGACGTCGACCTCTTCCCTTTCGAATCGGTGCTAGGGTTCCTCGAAATCGAGGGCGTCTTTGAAAATGGAGTCGAATTGGGACTGGAAACAGAGGGGGGCGAGGTCATGGTGCTCGGAATGAGGATGGAGGAAGGAGTGGGAGGAAGAGCTAAGGCGGTGGAGGAAGCAGAGCCGGAGGGGCTTGAGGAAGGAGTAGGTGCGATGGTTGAGGGTGTGGGAGAAGAGGGAGTGGTTGGGAAGTGCCTCCGGGATGCATTGGCAGGCGAGGGTTTCGATGTTGGGGGTCGACGGAGGAGGCGCGGTGGTTGTGGTTGAGGTTGGAATTGAACGGTGGAGGCATGAACCGCCGGAAAGTGGAGGCAACGAGGCGGCGACGGAGGGAGGGGACAACACCGTCAAGGTGGCAGAAGGGAGAACAACCCTTCCGTGGCTGCACCAAAACAAAGACAGATATAAAACACCATCAAAAGATAATAACTACAATACATTATTAGGGGGAGTAGGGGTAATATCTTTGAGGGTGAGGAAAATATATCTAAATTGCAATTTTTTTCACCAAAATTGTGGCGGTTCCAAAGAACTGCACCCGCCACAATGGCTTCGATTTAATTTCCCCCGCAACACTAGCGGACAAGGTCTAAAGATATTCTTCCGGTTTTCCCCGTTTTGGTCAAGTTGAGAGGATTTATTTATAATAAAGTAACAGCGTTTTTCACATAACTTGTTTTATGCATGTTTAATAGTAAAGAAATGCATTTTTATTGTGTCTATTAAATAAGTGAATTATCAAGTCTTTCATTAATTATTATTTTAATACGTTAATAGAAAAAGAATGCATAATTAATAGGAGAGAGTGAAAAAAAAAAATTTTGTTCTCAGACACAAACAAGTTTTAATTTCTTTACGAAAATGAAATGGTAATGATGCTTGCATAATTATTATCCACTTCAAAATTTTATTTTCCTATAATTAGTTGTTCTTTTGAGACATCTAGAAAATACTAATGATTTATCTGTTATATTTTTATTAAACAGTATGTATAGGTAAGAGAGTAAGTGAGGATTAAATATGATATAGAGAATATTAAGGACAATTTTATAAAATACACCTAAAATTTTTAAACATTTAAATTTATTAATTATTATTTTCTTAATATATGTGTACAAATGAAAATGAAGATTTATTAGAAAATCAATGCTGTATATCTTTTTATGGATGGGAAGTTTTGATTTGGATTATGAGCAGCTATCATAAACTTTGCATGCTTTTTAGGCAGTGCTATGTAACTTATTTTTTTGTAACTTAAGTCTACACCGCATAAGCACGTCCGCTCATGTTTCTTCTTGTGACTTGTGAGATTCGTAGAAGTATTACTACCAAACTGTAGTGAACTATAACTTTCCCTCAAATTCAAATGATGAGTGTACGGGAGTGTATATAGAAGAGATGGTTCCTAAATCTAATAGTAACAAGATTACAAAGAGATAATGCAGTTATGAAGGAAGCTATAATTGGGAGGAAGTTATTTAGGATAGGAGCGAGAGCCTACACAAACAACAACCCGCAATATTATTTTTAAGTATAAGATTTGTATTAAGTTTTTTTATATTTATTTTAACTAATTTTTAAACTAAATATTTATATATTTAGAATGACTAATTTAAAAGTTAAAAATATATGGGTATTTTGGATGTCCTTAAAAAATTCAATAGTGCAGATATATATCCTTTAATTATTTGTGGCTAAGAATATACCACATATCTCACTAATTCAGTTTACTAAAGTATATAAAATCAAATAATCAATCATAATCATAAAAAATGAATGGCACTGATATCCCATGGGTAACGAAGAAAAAACTAAAATATATATTTTAATTATTTTGAAAAAATATCTACTTATCATTTTTAAATTTGAAAAATTAGATTAGATATAATAAATATACAAAAGTTGATCTAATTTTTATTCTATTAATAATAACTTTTAACATTTATCATCGATGAAAAAAGGATAAGAAGAGAGGAAAATTTAATCTCTCTCCCTTTCTTTTTTTTAAAAGACTAATGTAAAATGCACCATAAGAACATTAACAAGAAGCATTGGGTGAAATTCTTGAACGACCACTCTACTTGGTTGTCTTTATTGGAAGAGGCTCTCATCTTCTAATTTACTCAGTGATATTACGATAAAAATAACAAGTTTTTTTTTCTATTATTCAATAGTATTAATATACTTTTTCTTAGAGTACATATAACTGACTGCAGGTCAATTTTTTTTAATCTTTTGTCCTTTACATTGTTACAATTGATGTGATGATAACAGATGCTGGATTTAGAGAAAGAGTTAGCCGGCTGGCAATTTGATGACGTACCAATGCGTTCAGCTGCTAACAGCCTTCAGACTGGTTCACATGGATCAAATTCATCAAAACTAATCTCTGTCTATGGCAATATTGTTTTATTCTTTTTTTTGTGTGTAAAATGATAGAGTTTATTTCTTTCCAATTTCTTTGTTAAAATAATGAGATGTGCGTGTTGATGTTTTTAATAGATAAGTCTATTATGTTACTTTATTTCATCCAATGACTATATTTTTTTAAATAAGGAAAACTGATTTTTTTTCCTAAAGAAATTTTTTAGCTGTTCAAAATATTTTGTCCAAATTTAAATGTGAATACCATCTATTATGATTATTGGCCTTTGCTTGAAAAAGGGATTTTATATTTCATTCAACACTGATATCAGTTTTGTTAAAGATTCTCGTTACATTATTGTCGATTTATAGCATAGCTTTTCTTTTTCCTTTTTTTTTTTCACCTAAGTTGTGAAGCATTCCTTCGTCGTCTTCTACTTTACTTATTGCTATTATACATGACAAAAATAAAACCATCTTTACTAACACAATATTTTTTGACCTTTGTTGCCCACAAATTAATGGGTGATGTGAGGATAACAGAAGTGGAATTTTCTTTTGGAGCACGACTTAGCCAGTTTTCAAGACAATGGATGGGATGTGAGCAACATTTTAGATGGCATAAGAATGGCTTCACCAATCAGTAGTCCCGACGTTGCTGTGCATGAACCAAATTTAACCCCTGTAATTTCCTTGTCTTTTTCATCATTATTGTACTTATTATTGAAAAGTCTAGAGAGCTTAATTTTTTGTTTGAAATTATCTGTTAAAATAATGTGATATATATATGCATGGTGATTTGTGAATGAGCAAGTGTATCATGTTATTTTATTTCAATCCAACAACTACTTCAACACAAAATGGCAATTTTCCCATAGAAAATAATTAGAATTTGAGTGCCAAGATGATGCATCATGAATAGTGAGTTTTAGATCGAAAAATAAGTTCCACCACTGTATTTGATCAAACTACCAACATGACATTTATAAAAAATAAAATAAAATCGGTTAAGTTATTCTAGATGTGTAGTAGTATTATTTTTTCTCAATGCTACTAACACGATATTATTGTCGATTTGTAGCAATGCTAGTATTTGTATTCATTTTGTTTACGTAAGAGTTTTTTTCGCTGCTTGTTTACATACGAGTTTAACATTCCTCTTTCATTCCATGGACTTATTATTACTATTATTATTTTAACTTTTTTATTTGAAGCATGCCACGTCTCAGGAGGAACAGCATCAAGACCTTAAGTCCTCTGCTTTAGAAAATCTTCCAACCCGTGAAAATGAGGATCCAGTCACAGAATTGGCTACAACTCCTATCTGCGTAAGCAACCACTCATTAATTATGCACCTTTTAATTCAATTTTAAATTTAAAATCTTCCTAGGCTAATTATTTGATATTAAAAGCGGACATAAAACTATATTAATATCGAGATACAAAGTTACTCATTGTTTGTCATCGTGAATCTTTCTAAATGTGTAGCATTGTTATTTTTTTATCAATGACATTACGGTATACATGTTGGGCACAGAGACTAATTCACAGTGTAATTAAATGATACCAATATGTGACAATGAGTATTCAAGAAATAAAAAACTGATAAAATTAAATCTACCAATCGACGCAACGTAGCAAAATAAGTATCAAGGTGAATAGTAATTTACGATGAGACCTATTGGTCACTATTTACGTGGGGCTCGCTAACCACTGTACACATTGGGCCTGCTTGTCACTATTTACAGTGGGGCCCACTAGTCACTGTTTATGGAATAGTACTATTCACGTAACAGTCTAATAACAAATACTGGAGGAAAAAAAACTTGCGCACCGATTTTTAACGTAGAAACCCCTAAATACTGGAGGAAAAACCACGGGACAAACTCCAAAAACTATTCCACTATATTCGGGATAATTACAGAGCATCCTTTCCACTCTCTCCAACCCAAGAGGTAAATATAGTATATTCCAGGTGAAAACCCTCCTATTCAAATACTACAATTTTGCAGTATCAAGGAGTAATAGAGATAATACCCAAAATATTCTCGGTGTATATACCCACACCTTACACTCTCAGAGATTTACTCACACTCTCTATTTTTCCTTATCACTCTCAGAAAAATAATACACTCAATGTATATTTTTCTCTCTGCAGCTCTCTAACTCTCGCTGCTTCGTTGTGCCTCTTCAGTTGTTTCATTGCCTCTATTTATAGAGGCCTCTGTAGTGTGAATCTACACTACAACTTCGACTGGCAGGTGAAATTGTCTTCGTGTGTTATTGCATGGAACTCTTCACGCATTGCATCTTCAACATTTTCAGCTTCAACTATCTCGGCTTCTTTTTTTTTTTTTTTCCATTTAAGTCTTTCTTTCTTTTTTGTTTCAAATATGGCTGGACCCCACAATTTTCCCCCTCCAACCAATATGGAAATAATCTGGGATCTATGTCGATTAACCCGGCACAAAGTTGAAGCTTATCTCGTGCTACAACTTTCTTCATGCAATATCCTTGCATTTCTCAAGTATTTAATGGTGCTAACACAAGAGCATCATCCACAAACCTCGTCACTAGCTAAACATGCTCTTTTCACTTGTACCACCGATATTCGGGACACGCCACCTGGTCTCCACTTTGCCAGGAAGACTTTCGACACAAGGGACCCATCACATGGATCCAACAAACACCATGTCATCCATACTTGAAATAAACCAGTTGATCCAAACCATCAGCTCTTTTCCAACTTCCTCCAAATCACCATGGAGAAATGTGGTCTTTATGTCTAACTGCTCAAGCTCCAAATCCAAGCTAGCTGTCAATCCGAGTATAACTCGAATAGAACTCGTTTTGACAAATGGACAGAAAATCTTGTCAAAATCTATCCCTCGCTTTTGACCAAAGCCTTTTACAACCAAGCGAGCCATGTACTTCACTAGCTTGTTGCCATCTTTCTTCAGCTTGAATACTCATTTGTTCTTCAAGGCTTTCTTGCCTTTAGGGAGTTTTACCAGCTCATAAGTATTGATCTTCTATAAGGAATCCATCTCTTCTTGCATGGCTTTGATCCACTGAACTTTATCCTTAGGAGTTTGAACTTCTTCAAAACTCTTTGGCTCCCCCTTATCAGTGAGAAGGACATATTCCGATTTGAGGTACTTGTTGGATGGTTGTCGTGGTCTATTAGATCTTCTAAGTTGTAGTGTTTGAGTTTGCTCCCCTGCTCAACACCTTCTCCATCTTCAGCATCCTTAATTGCTGGCTCATCAGCAACGCCATGGTCTTGAACCTCTCCTCCTGCTGTGGCATTTTTCTTAAGAAGAGAGACTGGTGTAAAATCAATCTTACCACCAGATTCATCAATTTTCTCTAGAATAGCAAAATCCAACATAGTTTCTTGCTCATGAAACACTATGTCTCTGCTTCTAATAATCTTCTTCTTTTCTGGATCCCATAGCCTGTAGCCAAATTCCTCATCTCTATAGCCCATAAATATGTAAGGAGTGACTCTATCATCAAGCTTCTGTCTTTGCTCTTTACTTACGTGAGCAAAGGCTTTACATCCAAACACCTTTAGATGAGAGTAACTAACATCATGTCCAGACCATACTCTCTCTGGAATGTCAAAGCCCAAAGGAACAGACGGAGATATGTTAATCAAGTAGCATACCATTTGAACAGCTTTACCCCAGAATGGCTTAGGCAGCTTAGCCATTCTCAACATACATATGAATTTCTCCATAATGATTCTGTTGATTCTTTCGGCCACACCATTATGTTGTGGGGTGCTAGGAACTATCTTCTCATGCTTGATGTCATGTTCAAAGCAATAGTTTTTGAATTCATGGGAAGTGTACTCTCCCCTATTATCACTACGAAGACACTTCAAGGGTTTTCTAGTTTCTCTCTCCACCATGGCATGAAACCTCTTGAAGTATTGAAAAACCTGGTCTTTCCTCTTTAGGAAATAAACCCACACTTTCTGTGAAACATCATCAATAACTGTCACAAAATATTTGCTACCACCCCGAGTCTCTTCCTCCATGAGACCACATACATCAGAGTAAACCATATCGAAAATATTCTTCTTTAGCATTTAACTTTCTGCTGAAAGAGACTATATGATGCTTGCCAAATAAACAATGATCACAAGGATTCAATTTTGTACCTTTGGCATAAGGAATGAGGGATTTCCGAGCCAAAATCTGCAATCCTTTTTCATTCATATGAGCCAGTATTTTATGCCACAAATTTGGCAAAACATCATCTTCAACTGCATTCAACCCTCCAATCTACTTAACTTGAGTCTTATACAAAGTGTTGTATGCTACTCCTCTGGCAATCATCATCGAACCTTTGGAGAGCTTCCACATGCCATCACCAAAGTTACTATGATATCCGGTTAAATCCAGAGCATGTATGGAGATCAAATTCAGGCACAAATTTGGCACATGTCGCACATTCTTCAATGTTAATGTAAATCCTATATTTGTTTGAATGCACACATCACCAATCCCCACAATGTCAGAATTGCTTTTATCACTCATATTCACTTTGCCAAAGCCTCCAGCTTTATACAAAGTGAAGAATTCCTTGTTGGGAGTGGCATGATACGAAGCTGCTGAGTCAACAACCCATTCAATACATGAATTTGCAACATGGCATTCTTCATCTACAAAAGAAAGCAACACCACTTCCCCATTTGTCACAAGGGTTGTAGCATTTTCATCATCAGCCGTGTCCTGATTTCTCTGGTTTTTATTGTCTCCATTCTTCCGAGCCTTGCAATTCCTTTTGATGTGTCCTTCTTCGCCTCAATGGTAACATTTAAACTTTCTTCTTGATTGGGACTACGATCAATCTTTTGGTTTTTTGGACCGCCCTCTACTCTTGCTTCTCCCCTTGTTCTCTGTGACAAGGGCTTAGGAATTATCTATTCCCACCAAGTCCTTCTTTCTGGTTTCTTCATTGAACATATTGTCTTTAACTTGAACTAAAGACAGTTTCCCATTTGAAGTAGAGTTGCTTAGTGATACCATCAAGGTCTCCCACCTATCCGGCAAAGAACTCAAAAGTAATAGTACTTGTAACTCATCATCCAGCACTATCTGTATGGTGCTTAACTAGTTCACCACATCTTGGAAATCACTCAAGTACTCAACAACAGACTTTCCATCTCTGTACTTGAGATTCACAAGCTTTCTGATTATGAAAGCTTTATTCTGTGTAGTTTTTCTCTCATAGAGATCTTGTAAAATCTTCCACAGAGTATGGGCATTTGTTTCTATGGCCACATGGTGGAATACACTAATATTCACCCATTGCCTAATTAACCTAATGGCCTTCCGGTGCATCTTTTTCCAATTCTCCAATGATACCTCTTCTGGCTTTTCATCTCCATTCTTTATATGATCATACAGATCCTTATAGAAAAGTATATCATCCATTTTTGGCTTCCAGATGGAGTAATTTGCTACTGTTAGCTTGATCATGGTGCTCATATTGTCCTCCATTTAATTTACACAGCACAATCATGAGCTCAATCTCACTTCTGACACCAAGTGACTCTTCAAGTACCAGGGAGAAATTCTTTTCTGATGTGGAAGATCAGATTAAACTGCAACCACAAAGCATACTAAGAATAAATCCCACGATACCAAAGCTCTAATACCACTTGTTGGGCTCAAAGACAAATTCACAGTGTAATTAAATGATGCCAATATGTGGTAATGAGTACCCAAGAAATAAAAAACTGATAGAATTAAATCTACCAATCGACGCAATGTAGCAAAATAAGTATCAAGGTGAATAGTAATTTATGGTGGGACCTACTGGTCACTGTTCATGAAAATAGTACTATTCACATACAATACTAATAACAAATACCGGAGGAAAGAAAACTTGCATACCGATTTTTAACGTGGAAACCCCCAAATACTAGAGGAAAAACCACGTGAAAAACTCTAAAAAATATTCCACTATATTCAGGATAATTACAGAATATCCTTTCCACACTCTCCAATCCAAGAGGTAAATATAGTGTATCCCAGGTGAGAACCTTCCCATTCAAACACTACAATTTTGCAGTATCAAGGAGTAATAGAGATGATACTCAAAATACTTCTTGTGTATATACCCACACCCTATACTCTCAAGGATTTACTCACACTCTCTCTTTTCTCTCTCATTCTCAGAAAAATAATACACTCAATGTATATTTTTTTTCTCTGCAGCTTTCTAACTCTCACTGCTTCGTTGTGCCTCTGCAATGTGAATCTACATTGTAACTTCAGCTGGCAAGTGAAATTGTCTTTGACTGTTATTGCACGGAACTTTTCACGCATTGTATCTTCAACATTTTCAGCTTCAACTATCTCGGCTTTTTTTTTTCTTTTCAGCCTTTCTTTCTCTTTTGTTACACATATGGCTGGACCCACAATACATGTTATTATGGATTTGTAGCATTGCTACTATTTGTAGCCATTCTGTTCACATCAGACTTTTGCATTCCTCTTGCTTTCCATACACTTTTTTTTTTATTAATTATTGTTATAATTATTATGATTATCATATTATTATTATTAAATTGCAGCATGTTATGTCTCAGGAGGGACAACAGCAACAAGACCTTAAATCCTCGAAAAATGTTTGAGGAACAACCATTTTGTACAACTAGTGCACACCATATGCCACGGTGGCACTAGAAGACAAAACATAGCTTAAGGTGTATCATGGACGGTAATAAAACTGCAACACAATAGACCCCTCTTTGAAAGTGTCTTAGCCTCAAACCCTTCTCCATTCACTCTAGAATAGAAACCCCCTCTGCATTCCGTCTGAACAAAAACCCACACCACTCCCTCACTTAGACATCCGTGAGTGATGACCGGCAGCCACCACCGTCAGCCATGGGACCGTGCCATTGCCTTCGGCATTTCACGGCTTTGAGCCAACAGGGAGAGCACACCTCTGATACTCACGTTGACAGGCACCACGAATACGAGCCAGGCACTCGCGCCACCCACGAGCAGTGATATCTCCTTGACCCTAAGGTTGCGGTGCTGCCTTCCTATCTGCCTGACTCTTACCTTCTCAGCATCCTTCTCAAACGACGGTATGTTGCTCTCTCTATCACTCTTAGGTCGCATGATATATGGTAGTTTACTTGATTGGAAAAGTACGTGGTGGGCTGTTATGAATCCTAAAACTGTGGAATGAGGATGGAAATTTGTTTGCAATAATGTCAAATTTAATTTAACCAAATGTGGGGTATTTTGTTGCAAATTTGTTATAAATTTTTTATGACGAAAAATTTCCCATGATAGTGAATTTGTTATATATTTGCTTTTAATAGGATAAAATGAGGACAAGGCGGCAAAACATTGATCTTAAAAAAAGAGAGGCGGATGATGAAGGGTATGAGGCAACTGATGTATTTGAAGGTTAGAGTAAAAAATCATTGACCAACAATTCAATTGGAAGCTTATATGTATTGGTTGAAATAATAATATTATTGTGAATGTTTGATTTAGAGAGCACTAGCAATGACAATGACGAGTCACAGGCGGACGTAAAGGAGAAGGAGAAAAAGAAAGAGAAGATGCTTCCAAAGGAGAGGAAGAAAAAGTCTCGAATAGAGAAAGTTGCAGGTCACGGCTATAGACCAGTAAGTAACTTTTTGGGCTACAAAATGTTGGTGTTAATTGGCCTGTGGTGTGTTTGTTTAATTTTTTTTTTATCTTTGCATTGCAAGGGATACACATGTATATTTTTTAATGAGCGGGTGTGATTACATATGATGCAGTCCGCATATCAAAGCAGGCCTGCTGGTTTGCAAAAGGTGTGTAGTAGGTTGAGCGAAGAGCAAATAAAGACTGTGAAAGAGATAGGGTTTGGCGGAGTGTTGGATGTGAAGTGCAACAACCTTCATCGAGTGTTGTGCTTGGAATTGGTAGATTCATTTGACCTCCAAACAAACATTATGTGGTGCCGAGGACAGAAAATCTCGATGACGGCTGAGGAGGTGGCGAATGTGTTTGACCTACCATTATCTGGTATGTTACAAAAGCTTCATGAGTTTTCATATTTAACATGATCTTGGAAAAATGTAGTGAAATTGTTGGAAACTAGGTTGTAGGTTTAGTGTAATAAAAGGAAAACCCCATTGTAGCACTGGTAATGGAATTTGTGTTAGCATTATGTGGACCTAGCATTATGTAAAATATCCAAAGCCCATGCAAACTATCATGTGTATTGGAAGAAACTATAAAGCACCTTTGGTAATGAAAGTCCTCTTGTGAACAAGAAAATTTTTGCTATGAAGAAAAAATTTGCAAAATATTTTACCGTAACAAGGGCAAGAAACATCCAAGAACTCTAGGGTTAATCATGCTTCACATGCAAGTGACAGTGGAAAGTCATAAAGAAACCAAAATGGTTGATGGTACAATAGTAGACAAAAATTTATGAAGCGAAAAGAGAAGGTTAGGTTGTAGTAGTTTTTTTTAATATCAGTTAAGAAAAGAATGGTTCAAAACAAGGGCATGGGATAGAAAAGAGAAAATTGAGTGTCATAGGAAGTAAGAACTATTTGGTGTATGTTATAGATTTAAATTGAAAATTAGGAGTATAAAAAGAACCTTTTTATTGAACTTGTATGCATTTACATAACTCTAACAAAGTGGTAAATTTTGTATTCCACTACTGAGTTGAAGAGTTTGAATTTACTCTGCATTTTGAAGAAATTTATGAATGATTAACCCAAATTTGCATAAGAGGAATGCTGGTAAGTAAGACACTTTGGCTTATAAGATTTTGGAAAAATGCTGATAAGTTTCGTGTTGTGCTGGTAAGTGGTTTAGTTTGTAATAAGAACCTACACTTTTCAAGGTAATGCACAATTGTCCCACCACTCGAACTGTGATAATGCATTTTAAACTGCATGATTACTTCATTGTGATAAAATGTATTGGTCATAGAAAGTGATTTGTTTCCATTTGTTGGTATGATAAAGTGTACAAGAAAGTAATAATGCATTTTGAAGCATCTGAGGCAAGAGCTTGAAAATGCATGTGAAAGTGTAGTAGTGTACCTTTTAAGACAAAATGACATGCCAAAGAGGTCATTTCAGACAGTATATAGTTATGAAAATTTGGCAGTTAAGAATAGCAGTTTAGCATATAAGTCTGTCAATTTTAGCTTATAAGTTTTGGTTAAAACTTATAATTTTGATGCAAGTCAGCCAAAAATTTCTGAAAACATGTGAATAGACAATTAGTATTGATTGCTGTTATTTATTATTAAATTTCTGAAAACTAAAAAAATAACCAACGAAGTGACTTAGTTATGTTGATAAGTTTATTTATAAATGAATATAAGTTTTCTCATAGCCTATAATGGTGTGTGCATTTTACCGTTAAATTTAGTATGTTTCAGGTTATATATGTCTGAATAGGCAGTTAGGATGTATTAATGTACATATTGAATAGGATTGCCGGTTCCAGCGGTGGTTGAAGCAGAAGACAATGAAATGATAAAGGATGTGAAGGGCCGAAGCAACAATGAACTAGCAAAGCTGATTTTCCCTGGATAGGATGAAGAAATATTTAAAAGGGCTTTTTTGTTATATATGTTGTCTACATTCTTCTGCCCAACAACATTTCCCATGCTAAGTCCAAAGTTGTTGGGGGCAGTTGTAGACAATCATAACACACCCTTGTACTATTGGGGAGAGTTTATCTTGGACTGGCTTGTGCAGTAGATCCAAAAATACAAGAAGCAGGGATTCTCAAAAAAGAGTGTAGATGGATGCACTTTTGTGCTCATGGTAAGGTTAATTCTTTGTGTACGTAGTTATTTTGTTGTTCCTCTATCTTTGACATTGGTAAGTAGTTATGGCTATTTTTTTTTTTTAGATTATTTACTTTCATCATCGGCTTCTTGGGCCGTTTGCATTTACCGTGGCTCAGCCACTGCTGAAATAATGGACGAATGAAAGGGTTATGAGAAGGCTAGAAGTGGAACGATCAAATCAGCTGGTACACACACAAACCTTATTTGCTTCTAATTCCTCCATTTTTTAAATTATATGATGAATTTAGCACAAAGTAAAAATTTGTTAATGATATACCACATCATTAAATGGTGAATACTTGCTTAAACCTTGGTCTGGGAGCAAATTCAACAAGGATTACTCTATTCACTTGAAGTTGGGTCGAAGCCATCTTCTGTGATAGATGTTTTCAAACATGAGGTTTGAGATCAAGTTTCTAAATAATTGTAAATTGTTCCAAATGCTAGAATTAGGAAAGTTAATTCTGATTGGATGTTAAAGTTTATGATTGTTTACAGGTAACACGGGCTGTGTACATAGAAATGATGGACATGTTGAAGCGGCTAGATGATTCTCTACTAGCTGGAAAATACTTAATAAATCCATTCATGGCTGAGATGAGAATGCAAAAAATGAAGGGTTTTGCAAATGAGGCTGACGATGGAGGGGACGACAGTTTGAGGACAGGAAGCCATTGTCAGTCGTCCACTGGCCCGTCTCCGAGATCAATATTACTCAAGAGGTTATATGAGTACTGCACATCCTCTCATTCGGAGACTCAACTGGAACAAGAGTATGCATGAGGGCGTTAACCCCTTTTTAGTAATGCCTTGTAATAGTCAGTTACAAAATTGTTTTTTAATCGGACGTTATTTATTTTGCATTGTTTTCGCAGTTTGTTGGTCAACATACATGGACACTTCCTTACTCATGGGGATACATCATCGTTGTGTCCAAGTGGGTAGGTCAACAATGCGGTACTGAATAGACCCCATGATAGTATTTAGTTTGTTTTTTTTACTGAAAGATTGGTTAATATTGGTCTAAAATGAGAGTTACCATGTTGTGGGCTAGGTTGTTAGCTTTGCTGCTGTGGTCATCAATGAAGATGAAGGGACTTGCAACAGTACGGCTTAGTGGTGTTTGAAGTCTTATTTCGTGGTAATCTCAGCCCATTTTATAGATACATGCATATTTACAAGATTCCCCAACAGGAGCACTAACAGTAGATATTTTTGTGAATTATGTAGGATGAGATAGCAAAGGAAGGTGAGAAGTGCATTGACTCGGTTAAGTCTCCATTAAAAAGCATATCACCATGGTTTGACATGCAAGTGGGAGTAGAATATGAAATAGTATTCTTCTTTCTATAATGGATATCGTATCTTGTCATGTAATAGGTTTATCATATGCAGAAACTTTTGTTATTTTTGCAGATATCTGCCCCAGTGAATTTAGGAACCACTGGTGGTGTTATGTTTTTTACCGGAAAGACATGACATTGTACATTTTGGACTCAGTGCACTCATCGCACGATGCTATAAAAACTTCGTTTGATAGGCACATGGTATGGAGTTTGTGATTATTCTTATTCAGCACATGCATTTTGATGGTGCCTTCACGTGTGGCCTATGCTTTTTTTAAAAGAAATCTGTAATTTTTTTGGGATCTGTAGGCAGTCAGGTTGCTTCAAAATTTGCGGTTGTATGAACTTACTTTCCCCCCTGGGCCTGAGGCGCTGCAACGGAAGCATCTGAACCTGCCCAAACAAGGAAATTAGTGAGTTGGCATGCATTACTGATTTGAATGCAAATGTTTGTTATTGATAATATAGATCCTTATACTGTTGTCCTAATATGTACCTATATGTATATTTTGTGCATGTGTTGGTGAAGTGATGATTGTGGGGTTTTCACAATCAAATATATGGAGCTTTGGGACCCAATGCGAACTTATGATGGAGATCTACCTATGCCTAAGTGGACTGAGGTCAGATATATACCCCTTGAGCAGTCACTTGTTCACTTGTTCATTAGAACTATGAGATCAATTTCTATAATTGTAATTGTAAATTGTGCATAGGCAGACGTTGCTGATATTCGACAGGAGCTGTTGCTGAAATAGGTGCTGGATCAGAGGAATGAGGTGCATGACAAAGTGTTGAAAGATTCAAAATATGAGGCCCTATGTTCCGGTGAATCATCGATCTTGTGGATATGGAGTGATGCTTCTCACCTTGACATCCAAAATGGAACAAATGTTGGATGTGAATTCTTCAATCCAGAAGGCAGTACAAGTGTTTTTGTAGGTGGAGAATCAGGGCACTATTCAAACAATAACACCATCTCCACACCGGGTGATGATGTCAACAAGGCGTAGAGGTGCTGGTCGGTATGCTGGGGAAGCAGGTTACTGATGAAATTGTGAGCCTGGTCCCTACTCCTACTGAAGGTGATTCTGTTGTATTGGAAGTGGATGTGTCTGGCATCAGGGCAAGGTAAAAAACACATGGCTGAAAGCTGGGAAAAGGTCCCCAAACTCGAACACCATACACAACACTCACATACAAAAGGAAGAGGAAGTGAATAAAATGTGAGTATTTATTTACCCAAAATCCTTTATATTTGCATTTATGGGGTCAGAATCAACATGTAATGCATCCTAGACCCCTTGCATTAGGTTGAGATAGAATCCTTAAATCTGCAGTTGCATTAAAAAGAAGTACAAATTCAAACAAAGGCTAAGCAATGCAATGGTTGTTCACAAAGTTGGTGCAGATTTAATGATATTTTTCTTTATGTTCATGTCTTTGCCTTTATTTGATAGGAAATTTTTTTTTTATACAAATTACAAAGATTCATGAAGGTGTGATTAATTTCCTAATAACTATCTTGTTCCAAAGAATGTCAAATAGGAGATGCGGAGACCTAATATGCAATAATGTTCTTACTATTTGAATTTAGATCTTGTTCATATTATCAAGTTGTGAATTTTTTGTTGCCCCTTGTTTGTTATTAGGATGAGTTTTGGACATTTATGATTTTCTAATATGTTACAGATAGAAGTATTCAAACTTGGATATTGGTTGACATGGCTTTTGTTGTTTTGCTAGTTTAATACGCATGCTACTATCATGATATTGTGCTAGTCATGATGTTCTTCTACTATCATATGCTAGATGTGGGGTCCTCACAATTGGTAAAATTCTATGTATCTCATTCTTTTTCTTCATGCCTGTACATCTGTCATGTGAACTTCATCTGTTATGACTAGGAGACTAGTTTGACCAAAGAAAGTTTGATTCTTTATAAAATTTGTATATTCTGATACCAATCTTTGGTATGTTGGTTTAATCAATTGCAAAATATATCTCCTACTAATAAGGTAGTGTTGTCTTTTTCTTTCCATTGTCATATTAAGTATGGACAGCAAGCAGCTCAGTTTACAAATGAAGACATTCACATAGCATGGCATGCAATTGGGACAACTTCAACTGTGTTCAAAATTAGAAGGCAGTGAAACCTAGGAATGATATCAAACCAAAAAAATTAGCCAAAGGTGCTGCCAAAACAGATGCTGGTGAACTTAAGGCTAAGAAATAGGAAGTGGCATGACATGTTTAACATTTCTTAAGTCAATGAATAACTATGTAAAATGTGTTGACATAATTTATATTGTACATAAAGAGACACCAACAGCAAGTATATGATTGTATTCTTTTTTGGTGTATAAATTTTTTTGAGTAATCTTCATGGTGATTAACATTTGTAGTGAAAAATAGATATTCTATGAAGAAATTACTCACACATCAATGGCAAAGTGTTTTAGTGAGTGAAATTATTGGAAGCAACCATCATATGTACAAGCTTTCCTCTCTCTCTCCCTCTCTGTGGATTTATTTTTCCATCATTGTGGTTGAATATGTTTCTTAAACTAATAAATTTGAAGATATAAGTGTTCAATTGTGCAACCTAATTCATGTACTTATTTTGCAACAGGAGTGTTTAAAGTTCTCTCTTAACCTAATGTAAGGAAAACAAATAGACAAACAATAGGTTCTTACCTCTAAAAACAAGAGAATTTAAGTTAAGAAGAGAACTTTATTTGTGATAAGACATGGTTATTTTATTTAATGTTAATTAAGAACAAGCTGGTTAAAAACAAGAGTTTACATAACTAATAAATGGGCAACCTTTCAATTCTACTACTCATTTTGTTTTGATGAAATTTGCAAGTGAGTAACCATACAAGTGTGAGAGAAAAATTTTAGAGTTCATTATTTCTTACAATACAATCTATTAATCATAGAAAAGGACTTCAAATTTTTAGCAGGATAAAGTGTATAAGAAAGTTGTAATGCATTTCGAAGCACAATATGACATGAACCTAATTAGAAATTGAACCACATATGACCATAATAAGAAATTTATTATCAATGTTTATTTTAGAAATGCTGAACAAAGTGTCTTACGTAGAAACTACAACAAAACTTGTTGGGAAAATTTTATGCTGACCAACAGCAATCTTATATGCTATGAAAGAAACTTATATGCAAAACATTTAAAGATTTATATGCAAAAAATGACTTCTTAACTACCATTTTTCCACATGTAACTTTTTCTGAAAAGCCAGTGGAGTGCACTGTGACATGCTTTAACACGGTTGGATGTGGATATTTTGTGCACTCACATTCTTGGGGAACTTCTTTGGTGACCCGCAACAAACTTATAGGCTACGAGAAAAAGTTATATGCATAAGGCAAAATACTTATATGCAAAACCTGATTTCTTAACTGCCAATTTCTCACAAATGTCTACCATTCGAAATGACCTCCTACACGTGTAAATTAATCCGAGAAGGCATTGAAGTGCACTGTGACATGGTTTAACATGGTTGCATATGGATTTATTGTGCACTCACATTGTTGGGGAACCTCTTTGGTGACCCAAAACAAACTTATAGGCTATGTACAAAACTTAAATGCATAAGTCGAAACACTTATATGCAAAACACAATTTCTTAAATGCCAATTTCTCACACCTGTCTACTGTGTGAAATGATGATAAAGTGCACTTTCACATGCCAATTTCTAGCCTATAAGTTTATCTGAACAGATGATAAAGTGCACTTTCACATGTTTAAACACACTTGCACATGGATTTACTATTCCCTTTGTTATACTACCTTTCTGGGGATTTTAATTGTGTAAGGAGGGTGCTGATATACGCATGTTTGATTTTAGAATTTATGTAATGAAATAGAAGATAATAGACATATAGTCAATGTATACAATCTGGTAAGCAGAGTAGGATATAATTGAAGACCAAGAAAGCAGGTATATCACTACAAAGTCGTGAAATTGTACATTGTAATATGAGGCACAAAAAATACCCTCAATGCAAATCCTTTCTTTCTCTTATACTAGGGTTCTTAGTATATCACTAAGACTAATCTAGCCTTTCAAATCCCATAAAACAAGAAACATAGCAACTAAAGTATTGAAGGTGCTCGTTCGATTGCTGTGTCGCGTCGATCAACCAATGCTCATAGAATTTGGACCTCAGTTGTTAGCTCATGTACGGCTTGACCAACTACTGCTGGGACTCATCCGTTCTATCTATGCGAGCCATAAGAACTTGCTGACTTTCTCGCATGCACTAAGCGTGTGCGGTCATATTCAGGTTCATCTCTTCCAAGCGACCCATCAGCTGTTCCCAAGAGGATGGAGCAATAGAATATGGCTCTGTGCCTAGTGTGGAATTCATAGGAGCATTTGCCATGTCTTGGTCCACATGCTGAGGAGAAGCATTCTGTTGACAACCCTTCCAGGCAGGTGGTCTGCTTACTGCCTGTTCAGTAATAGGTGCTCGATCAGCTCCCAATAGGTAATATCCTGTAGGCCTGTGAGCACATACATTCATCTGCTCAAACACACCTAAATCAAGGTATTTCCGTCCAGGGGCTTCCAAGTAATGATCAAAATTAAATGTTAGCTGTAAATGGCGTATGATAGAAGTTATTAAGCCCCCAACACAAATATCACCCTTTGGTTGCTTTGCCACATAGCCAAGATGGTGAGCCAGGTAATACCCTAGATTAACTCTCCATCTTTGTTGAGTACAATATAGTACAAAGAGCTCATTGCGGTTGACAACTTCGTGACTCAAACCACGCTCAAATATTGAACAAGCCATCGCTTTATGCAAAATACAGAGAGAGGGTTTTGTAAGGTGTGATGATTTAGAGATTGCCGCTTGGTAACATCTATGTCCCATTTCAAACCAAGCATCATGGGACCTATACTTAGTGGGAGGAGCGCGTAACCTAGTATGATCAAAGCCAAATGTGTCACACAAGTGATCAATTGAAATCATATGCCTATAGCTCTGTATCACAAAAGAGATCCACTCCACATTACGCGGACCTGGGTAAGTAAAAGTTCTACACTTGTAGTTACTTAAGAACTCTAGGGTTAAACCCATATAAGTGGGGTCTTTCAGGTCCAAGAATTTCCCCCAGCCTATGGCATTAACAAAACCCTCCACTTCCTGTAATATATTCAGCTATTACGACACACTTTGATCTACATACTTAGTAGCAGCTACGTTTTTTGATAATAGATTCTCTGTAAACTCATCAAAGGTAGGTGACGGAGAAGCACTTGCCTGAGACTTCTTTCTCTTACCCTTTGAGGAGGATGGTTTTTTCTTAGTTTCCATGGTGGGTGGGTCCTATGAGGCTCTTACGAAGAGATGATGCTGAGTGCAGATAGGAGAAAAGGGGTACAGGCTAGCATTGAAGTAGGGCACATTGTGAATAAAGGATAAGGTTGGTAGGAGGTTGGGTACAGATGGGATAAAAGAGGTTCACACTTGGGGTTTAATTGGGGCATAATGAGACTTTTACAATACTAACACTACAGCAAATGCCACGGGCATGTGAGAATCCTCACAGGGGGACCATGATTTTCTCTGTTTGTTGGGCCAAAACGAAGGGCATGTGACCAATTTTTGTGTGGGCCGTGATCGATCTCATAGGGGGATCGTGAAACTTTCTGCTATTGACGCTTATAGTGGATGGATAATGACAACCAAATCACGGCCCCTTGGGACAGCCCACACGGGGGTCGTGATCCTCACTGGTGTATATCGTAAGTTCGCAGTCCCCTTACGTATATAAGTAATATTTTCAGGGCGCAGGGTTCAAAAAGATAATTTCAGATTCCTTTGTATCTTCCTAAAATGACTATAGGTTTATTCTTGTTAATATAAGAATGTGTAAAAAAAATTTCCGTCTGTAGATATTAATTAGTGTACACAGTGACATGATATTGTAATGTAATATAATCCATAGACCTTTCACTTTATTTTCAAAGTACACCATAAACCTGGGATTGATATTGAAACATTATACTTAGCTACAAAAGTAATTCCATTATATATATATATATAAGTAGGGAAAAATATGTTGATTGACACATGGAAACACACACACACACTGTTATTTGAGGAGAAGTATTTTTGCAACCTCACAAACACTAAAGTATTATTGCCGCTGCTTTTTGTATCATGATTTCGTTTTCCACCCATGTTTCCTGAATGTGATTTCCATGTTTATAGAGGCTAAATGGCAAAAAAAATAAGCAAACATACTTACTATTTATAGTTACTTACCAGAGGACAACACTTGTTACGAATACATTAGAATCAAGCTTTGGTAAATGTTTTTCTAACAATATGAGTGAACCTGGAAATACATCACATCGTCAACCAAAGCTACAATGTCGAAAGCATAAATACATAATTTCTGACAAACATGCAGTGTTCACACCGCCAATAAGAAACAAACATTTGTAGTAAGAGAAAATACAAATACATAATTTGTTATAAAGAAGCTAGTGATCGTTGTCTGACAAGTCTTGATCAGTGCAGTAGTCTAGGTGGGTGTCTATGGCTGCCAACCTCACCTGTAGTTGCTCATAAGATAGCACCGCCTCTTGTGTAAACACATTATGCAGGGCCTTATGGCGGTTTAGCCTTATCTGCAGTTGATTGTTCTCATGCCTAATCATGTTAACAGCTTTCTCAAAAGACTCTGGGGTGTCCAGGCTTATGGTAAATGAATGTCTCCTTGGGTCCTTGATCAGCCACAAACGGATCTCCATTCTCAACCTATCATTCTTTGCCACTCGATATTCCCACTCCCTGGAATATGTGCGAATGTTGAGGCTTGAGAACTAGTCTCAGGGGCTCAAGCAATACCGAAACATGGGGTCTTTTTCCAAAGCTCAATTCCTGCCCATACTTTCAAACATCTTAGCTGGGGTATACATTATCAACAATGGAAGAGCAAAAAATTCATCCATAGGATTCAACTCTTACACGCCATTTTGGAATTGAAATGGTTACTTGTGCTTCACCACAAGCTTGTGTTGCATCGCATTATAAATAACGCGTAGAACTATACACTGCCTTGCAAGCTGTATGTCTACGGCTCTTGAAAGGCCTATTGAATTCCCACCATGTGTAGAGTGTGCACAAGCGTCTCCTGCACAGTCACATGCTTGGAGAACTTGTGGCCTTAGAAATAGAAAACTTATAGGCGAATACAATCACTTACATGCCAAACTTTTGCAATACTTACATGCGAAGGAAAAAATCCTAACATCCAGCTTATTGGAGGTGTGAACTATGTGAAAAAACCCCATTGACATGGTTGACCACCTGAAAAGGTAGTACCATGCACCTACTCCTTGCCACCTATTGCCCTACTCATGTGGCTCAGGGCCAGAAAAGGCTGTCGTATGCATGCTGATACTCCTGTACACTCACATGGAAGGAGAACCTCCTGGCAGAGAAAAATCAAACTTATAGGCGAGGATGGGAACTTACATGCAAAAGACAAAAAACCTTACATGCAAATGGGACACTCTTAACTGCTGTTTTAACGGACATACATACTGTGTGAAAAGGCCCCATTCACATGCCCTGTGCATCAAAAATCTCTGCTCTACACGTACAAACTCCTAAGCACGCGTGCACATGGATCTCCTCTACTCTCACACGCAACCATAACTTTGTGCCTTAGAAAAGGAAACTTATAGACACGCAAGAGAACTTACACGCAAGAGAACTTACATGCAAAATACAAAAAACTTACATGCAAATAGGACACTCTTAACTGCCATTTTAACGCACCTAAGTACTGTACGAAAAGGCCCCATTGATGTGCCCTGTGCCTGAAAAGTCTCTGACCTGCACGTACATACTCCTCAGTATGCCTGTACATGGACCTCTTGTACACTCATGCATAAAGAACCTCTTGGATGAGAAAATGAAAAAACTTATAAGCCAACAATAAAACTTATGTGCAAAAGACACTACACTTACATGCTAATGACATATTCTTAATTGCCATTTAAATGCAGTTGTGTGCTGTGTGAAAAAGACCCCATTGACATGGCCTGCGCCTGAAAAGGAAACTTATAGGCATGCAAGAGAACTTACATGCAAAATACAAAAAACTTGCATGCTAATAGGACACTCTTAACTGCCATTTTAATGCACCTGAGTACTGTACCAAAAGGCCTCATTGATGTGCCCTGTGCCTGAAAAGTCTCTGACCCTCACATACATACTCCTCAGCACGCGCGCACATGGATCTCCTGTACACTCGCATGCATAGAGAACCTCTTGGCTAAAAAAATGAAAAAACTTGTAAGCTAACAATAAAACTTACGTGCAAAAGACACTACACTTACATGCTAATGACATATTCTTAACTGCCATTTAAACGCAGTTGTGTACTGTGTGAAAAAGACCCCATTAACTGCCATTTAAACGCAGTTGTTTATGTGAAGGGCTCCAAAACTGGAAAAATAAACTTGCAGACATTAGGACTATTCTAATGCTTATATGATAGCTAAAATACATAATATAAAAGCTTCCAAAACTTATGTACAACAATCTATGTATTTACTACACATATTAGGATGGTTGTTGACATGCCTGGATGTGTGGCCCAATATCCTCCTCTACTTGTTCTAGTAATGACAATAATCCAAGCGGCTTTCCACTTGACAACTGTGAAGCCAAACATGTCTCTCCAAACTCAGTAACTACAATACTTTCATTCTCTTCACATTGACTAATGCGCTATTTATTGGAACCAAAACAACAAAAAAATAACCGTTATTATTTGAGGGTTGCAAGACCATTAACTGATACTTGAATCATTGTTAATATTTAACAATATTGCACTCTCAAAGATATGTGAGCAAAAAGGTATGTGTAAGGGTTGTATATTGGAACCAAAAAAGTAATAAAAATAACTAATATTATTTGAGGGTAGTGAAAGCATCTGCCCATACTTGAATCAGTGTTAACATTTAAGAATATTGGACTCTAAAAAAATTTGGAACAAAAAAGGTATAAGTCTAAAGGCTGTTTATTGGAACCAAAGTAGCAAAAAAAAAAAAAAAAACTATATTATCTGAGGCTTATGAGACCAATAGCTCATACTTGGATCAGTCTTGATATTTAACAATATTGGACTCAATATTGGACTCCCAAAGAAATGGGAGCAAATACGTATGCCTAAGGCCTGATTTTTGGAACCAAAACAGCAAAAAAAAATAACCAATATTATATAAAGGTTGTGAGAGCATCTGCTCACACTTGACTCAGTGTTAACATTTAACAACATTGGACTCCAAAAAAAATTACCAAACAAAAGGTATAACCATAAGGGCTATTTACTGGAAGCAAAACACAAAAAAAAAACACCTATTATCTGAGGCTTGTGACAGCTTTAGGTCATAGTTGAATCAGAGTTAATATTTAACAATATTCAACTCCCAAATAAATGGAAGCAATAAGGTTTGCCTAAGGGCTAATTATTGCAAACAAAACATTAAAAAAACAAACCAATATTATTTGAGGCTTATGACAGTATCTGCTCATGCTTGAGTCAGTGTTAACATTTAATAATATTAGACTCCTAACAAAATTAGGACACAAAAGGTATTAGCATAACCCCTGTTTACCAGAATCAAAACACCCAAAAATTAACCAATATTATCTGAGGCTTTTGAGAGCATTAGCTCACACTTGAATCACAATTAATATTTAATAATATTGGAGTCCAAAAAAAAAAAAAGGGAGCGAAAAGGTTTAAGCCTTAGTGCTGTTTATTGCAACTATAACAGCAAAAAAATAACCAATTTTATTTGAGGCTTGTGAGAGCAGCAGCGCATACTTGAATCAGTGTTAATATTTACCAATATTGGACTCCCAAAAATAAGGGGAGAAAAAAGGTATAACCCTAAACCAACAACTAACCATTCCAAGTCCATGGAAGTTCAGTGGGTAAAAAAAACTTGTCATAAATAGTACTCGGCCATACACAAACGACACGGTTGAGCCATGCAAGACTAATCCAATAGTCATATTCAAATGCCGCAAAATAAACTTACAAATACAATTGTGAAGCCTTCCTACTACATCATAATACAATTTTCACACAACCGGAGACATCACAACAGATTGTGAGTCACATTTAATTCGAAAAATGCCGCTTCCATGTTGGTAAATCAAAGATGGTCCAAATCCAATATCCACAATGCACCAAGTACTTCCTGGACTACACTTCTCCAATAGTTGGATCTAATTTCTCGTAAACAACTTATGTTTTGAGAAATAATCCAACCCAACATTCCAAAAATAGCACTCTATGACACTAATAAATTGACACCACCATGGCGTATTACCCCCGCAACAAATCCTTTTGGTGCAACATAGTTGATGGGATTCATCCCTATTGTTGCTACCATGGGATTAAATCGTGCCGTAACACCCTTAATGCAAATCACATTAACAAATTCAACATTAACTTAGTGCATACACAGAGCATTACACGTTCATCTTTTGTGATCTCGCAGGTTCTAACTTCAAGCATTGACTCTAACGAGAAGTTGGTAACACCCTTTTCGCTAACTATGGCATTAATGGATTCCTACAAAGAGGCAGAGACAGTAATTAGGCAAGGCGAATCACTTGTTTCATAGTTAGCACATATGTCATTACAGATAGGCATAATTGAAAGTTTGTGTCACACAAGTAATGCACAACATATTCACACCACTCGCAACAATCATGAAAAAAAACCAATAAAAATTTAAACCAATATAACTCATCTACCTTTGGCTATTACCTATAATCATTTTGCCTAAAGTTAATAACAGATTCGAAGCATGATATTGAGCAGAGTCACATAACAGAGCACAACATGCAAACCATCAAAATCCACGGATTTTCATATCCTTTTCATCCTCTACAATTTATAGTTGTACCTTCAAAGGATAACCACATCCCAACTACCAAAACAAAGCAAGCTACCCCACAAACCCTGCATCAAAATAGCTGCTATACTGATTACAATGAAGAATTTATGCATGCATGAAGTTTTGTCCATGCATTTAAGAACCTTAGTTATGCTAATAAGTCCAGTGATTGATGCATGTAAGTTTTTCCAATTTCTAGTATGCATGCAGGTTTTACACTTTCTATACTAAACTATTGCAACCAACAGTACTTGTCCCACACTAGCCTCATAAACAAGTACAACATTGCCACAAAACAGAAAATGCAGAAGCCAAATCCCAATACGCCCCACAACTTACATGCAATACGAGAAATACCTTCCTTCGACAAATTTTTTGTCAAATCACTACAGCTGACAAACAATCAACTATGGGAGGAGTCACAAAACAAATCCCAAAACCAAACCATAAACATCAACAACCAACTTCTGAAAAATATATTTCTACATTTTAAAAGTAAACAAATCTCAACAACCAACTTCTTAGCCTTCTTAGCACCTTGCTGCTTGTATTTTTCCACCACTTTCTCGCCCGTAGACATTTTTCTCTTTGATGAGGGTCAGCCTTTAAGTCTTACATGCAAGGGGCTTTGGATTTGGAGTGGCTCATTTCTACATGGCTCGGGATTGGACGTTGGCTTGATGGTATCACAAGAGAGCAACCCATGGTACTCAGACTTAAATCTATCAAGCACACCATGAAGTAGATTGGTAGCCTCATCTGACTCAGTAGCTAATTCTGCCACATCATAGAAATGCTTGTATATTTTATCAAATCTCTCCATCATTGGCTTCACAGTTGTGACATCATAACTGCTATTTATTAACGAATGCCTCCACTTTATGTTTTTGCTCCATCTCCCTAGTATGTACTTTGAAGGCACTGCCTTTACTCTTTCAACGGCAAGCACACAAAGTGAGTGCCTGCACATAATTCCTTTGAACTGAAACAGTCGACACTGGCAACTAACATTATGGTCGCAATGATTAAACACAACCTCGTACCAGATTTCCTTTGCTCGGTTGCCAATTGAAATCTCCTCAAAAACATGGTAAGCAGCAATTGAGTCTTCAACCCCTTTACAGGAAGTTACACAATTCATTTTTTCCCTGAACTCAAGTTACACTTCACCAAATTTCGAATGGGTGTATTTACATTGAAATTGTTTCTCAATGGGGGACTGTGAACCACATGGGATTACTGTGTTTCTGGAACTAAAATTAGCTTCAATCTCCTTTTCCATCCTACTCCTTCTCCGACTATATTGCTAACAGACCAGATCCTTAGTGTGAAGCTGCACAGCCATGTTGATACCTTGCTTTTTCGGTCAGGTGCGACGGCAACGAAGTTGCAGAGTAAGAGAGGCGAAGGCCATGGCCTGCTGACGGCACCAACCCCAACCATCAAACCATCTTCCATGCTGCCTGTGCTTGTAACCAAAACCCCTATTTTTGTAATTTATGTGGTTTTCTTTTTTTAATTCAGTTTGAGATTTGATTTGATTTGTGGGTGAATTTGTGTCTTTTTTCATGTTTTAATTTTGAAGCATCACCTTCAGCGTTTGAAGATTTGAATATTTTAATTCTTGTTCATGTGCTACTGCATTTGGTCAATGGGTATTGCCATAATATTTGAGGATCTCATCTGAAATATAGCTGAATTGGGATGTCATTTAGAGCCCAGTATTTTTGTCAACCCCTTCATCTCCTCTTCACTTGTTGTCCTTGTCCGATAGTGTCAATCTCACCTTCTTGCCTCCTTATCATAATAACATCTCATTTCCTCTTCAACTGCTTCTTTTTTTCTTGGTCATGAACTCCAACCCCTTTGTCTTTCACTTTGAGAATAGATCACACTATGGCCACCGGCCAATCAAGTCCCAAATCAGTCTATGGAGCAATGCTTGTTCCGACCAAAAATTAAAAGCAATGATTAAATCTGTTAGCTTCTGTGTGGGTATTGTTATTTTATTTTTTATTTTTTTCTTAGGATACAAAAAGTTTGCAATTTCCTGAGTTGGATCTAGAATGCCTCGATTGTGATTGAGAATACTTGCTTCCCCATGTTGTTGTGGGGTGAAAAGAGGATATGAATGCTTGGTGACATGGTGGTGGCAGGGATCTTGGTGAGTCATTGTGAGTCTTGAGGAAACAAGAGCAAGAGGCGATGGCTTTGGGTGATTATTAGTTAAATTTGATCCATTAAAATCAGAAGATTAATTTTAAATCCCAGCCATTAATCTTTACATCCTTTACATTAAATAATCTTCACATTAATTAAAGTCTAATTAATGCTTATCTCAGCCATCAGTTTGTTATTTTAATGGCTGGGATTTAAGGACTATCTTGGTCCTACTGTCCACACTTCACATAAAAGAAGGATCTCACTTTGAGTTTAGGTTTCCACACTTTGGTCAACTACTCCAAATGTCATGTTTTGCTTCATCCACATCAATCTGGAACTATGCATTAAAGTTTGTACTTGGTACCATATAACGCACCTAACTACATATATAAAGATATATCACAATTTGGGTGCTTTAGGACAATTTGACATGATTAGTAAGCACTAGTGGACCATCTTTAATCTAACCACTATTACTATGGAATTCTTGTTATAGCATTGTTTAGCATTCACCTTCCTCTTCTTAAACGTATTACACGTTCTAATATTCCTACCAAATCTCTTTCATGTCTCTCAGGAGGATCAATTGCCAGAACTCCAGTCCTCTATTTATGAAACACTTCCAACCCAGGAAAATGAGGATCAGATCACTGAGTTGAATACAGCTACTAATCCTGTAAGCAGTCACTCACTAATTTCTCATCTTTTAATTTAATCATATAAATCTTTCTAGAATAACATTATTTGTTATTGAAAATGGACATGAAGGTAAATATTATTGGAGAGATGCAATGTATTGTCCTGTTTTGCGTCTTTCTCTGTATATGAATGTCTATTTTTATTGTCATTGCTTATATTTGCATATCATTAGACATTTTTTTCTAGATCTATAAAACGTCGCATGAAAAGGAGTTATTGACATTTACCTTAATTTCATTAAGCTCTCGTGTATACATACATATATACCGCGGGGGTGGCCATCATTAATTTTGCCACAATGATTCATTAAAGTTTGCATTTTGACAACGTAAGCAATATGCACACTTTGCTCCAAGCATATATGTGATGGAACAAAAAAAAGTACTATTTGTGAACATTGAATTTGTTAATTTGTTCAATTATATATTTATTACTCAGGTTCACAACTTGAACAGATCAGTAATTGCAACACAAAATCCATTCGAAACTACTGAGACTGCTTCTGACAAGGCAAACGACTCTTCCTTTGCAAATCCTGTGGCTGCCAATCCTTTTGAGGGAGGATACCATTCCTCTACCTCAGTCATTACCAAATTGTTCAGCTCCACTATTTGACATCTACGGTAAGTTGATAATTCACTATAAGATATGTTTGGTTGAGTACAAATTTTCATGAATTATCTCCATGTAAATTTTCATTTATCTTAATTGGGATGATTTAAAATTATTTTCAAAGATATTATTATAAAGTCTTGATTTTTAAGCAGGTAGAGGCAAGACCCATAATTGAAATAGGACATTCAAATGGACAATTTATCATAAAACAAAGATTTGAGTAAAAAAATAGCATCATTGACTCTGATACGGCGAGGGCTTGTAAATGGTACGTGACTCTAGTTATAACCTTGTGGGTCTCTGGACTTTTGTGACCACAATTTTAACTCTTCATGAACCGTACAAACTATATAGTCAAACTTGTTGACTTCATTTCTTTTTGAAACCTAAAATTAAATACCGTATGTTTTTCTTGCTCTTTAGTTGTTGTT
Source organism: Dalbergia cultrata (assembly GCA_031216105.1). Lineage (NCBI taxonomy): Eukaryota > Viridiplantae > Streptophyta > Magnoliopsida > Fabales > Fabaceae > Dalbergia > Dalbergia cultrata. Next base: position 14,121,339 of record CM062352.1, on the reverse strand, counting down.
CATAATGCCACGCGTGAGCTGAATATGAATTTTGATCCGTAGGATTAAAACACTACTCCATGATGATGAACAATACGGTCCCAATTACATGCAGTTTGATTCCTTCACTTCTCATAGGTAGGCTCGCCCATGTTATGTTAGCAATAATTAATTTGATTATTTAAACTCCTTTTCGGTATTTACCCAAAAAAAAAGTTTCCTTTTCGGTATCAAAGATTAAATAAAGTTAACAAATAGATGTATGATCTATCCTTTTTTATTCAGGCTATTCAATTCATTCCAAGCTCTACTGCATAAAGGTGATCATGCCCATGCAGGAACGCAAAAAATTCATGATTTACAATCTCAAAATTACATGCTGACTTGCCTTGAACATTGTTTCCTAGGTATTTAGTATTTCAGAGTATTTTCTTTAATTAATAGTTGTTCCTTTGAATAAAATTAACCGTATTGCTATGATATTCGTAGAAAATTATTGGACATGAGGGCTAAAGCTGAAAGAACTGCTACTCCAAATTATCCTTAATAAAATCAACGTGTGAGCTTTGCACCTATCAAAATCGCAGCGCCATTAGAGTCCACAGTGGTAGTGGTAAGCCTCATTGTCATTTGATGATAATATAATTACATAATTATAATACATAAAGTAGTTAGTTATCATCGCCAAAATGTTTTTTCCTTTGGGATGTCCATGTCCATAGAGATTTTGTTTTTCGTTTGAAAACTATTTGATTAAGACAGTGCACTAAACTTGACTATTGTTATTGTAATCCAGGAACAAGATAAACAACCGTGCTGGCGTAGTCGTCCCCCAAAAGCTCCAGGGCCAGCATTGTCATCTCCTGTACCGGACTAGAAAATATAAGCCTATACCTCGGCCCAAGACACAAGACCTCGGATAAGGGCCCCAAATCTCGGCCCAACTGAGGAGGTTCTCCCAAAAGGTCCCATAGATCTTTGACAGGGCAGAAATATCTCTTAAAGATCACACCTTGGATTTAGTCGAGAATATCTCCTAAATCCCATACATAATCTCCCTTTATCCTATCATATCTATGCTATATCTAATAATGATCTTTAATACTAACTAAATCGCAGGAATATCTCCTACATTCAAGGAAGATCATAACAGATCCTTTATGGGGTAACCTCATCCTATATAAGGGTGCAGTCACCCCCCAGGTATGACATCATCTCTATCGCTTATACCTGCCCACTCCTCACGCTTTCACTGACTTGAGCATCGGAGTGTCTTTGTAGGTACCCCACCCCCCGTTTTTACGGACGTTGGAGATACTTGCACCTTTACCTCTACTTCTAGGTAAGAACATTAGTGCCCACCGTGGGGCCAGTAAACAAGCTCACCTCACAAATCCAACCACCATGGCTGACGCCTTCAGCCAAAACACACCCCCAAATAACCCCTCCTAATCTTGATCAGTTACAGGAAGAAAACCGCCGCTTAATGGAACAGCTCCGCAAGCTTCAAGAGGAAAATCAGTCCTTAAAGTTTGAAAACTCAAAAAACCCCAGACAACGAGCAACTTATCAAGGAAACACTGAATTGGCCAGTGAAGATTTTGGCAGCGACAAAACCCCATATTCCCATTATCCTACCTATCAAACCGAATACAATGATGAGCCTGAACCTATAGACTACGGCCCATTCTCAGAAAAATTCATGGCCGTTAACCTACCTGCCAATTTCAGACTCCCAATGTCACTTCGCCCTTATGACGGGACAAACGACCCCTAATCATTTATTACAATGTTCAGATCCATGATGCCCATCAATGGAGCCACAGATAGAATCCTCTCTCGAACTTTTCCCTTATTTTTGGAAAAGTCAGCGTTGTTGTAGGTCTCGACCCTCCCTCCAAACTCCATCCATAGGTTCGAGGACCTCGGAAGAGCCTTCACTAATAGGTTCGTATCTTCCAAGATCTATACCAAGACATCAGATTCGTTAGAACACGTCAGACAAGGATCCGATGAGTCCTTGAGAGCCTATCTAACCTGATTCCAAGAAGAAGCATAGCAAATCCCTGACCTCAACCCAACGGTTGAACTTCACTAAATCAGAATAGGTCTGTGATCTGGACCATTCAAAGAAAGCCTAGCGATCACCAGGCCGAGAACCATACATGAACTCTGGGAAAGAGCCCTCGAATACATCAATGTTGAGGAGCTTTGAATAGTAGAGAAGAACAACCAAAAGCAAAATAAAGACAACTCGGACCAGAAGCACCAAGAAGGCAAGCACAAACACAAGAAAAATTCTGGATACTCGAAACCAGGGTTTGCCATTTACACCTCACTCAACGCTAGGGCGAGCACAATCCTGACCGAGATATTCAGTGCTCAGCTCTTAAAACCAACCAAAGGCGATCCTCAACCAGGACCAAAAGGCACAGACCCAAACAAAGTCTGTGAATACCATAATTCTAGAGGACACACAACAGACGATGCAAAAGCTTGAAGAACAGAATTGAACATCTCATCCGAGATGGATGTCTGAAGCAATTCCTCAATAACAAAAAAGAAGAAAAGAAGAAAGGCCAAAGCCAAGAAAGAAGAAAACGTCGCAGTCCCTCAACATCTTCGGATAGTGAGTCCCCAGCAAGACGCAGAAAGTCTGAATGGAAAAAGTGATCACCCTCCCATGAAGAATCAAGAATTCATGGTGTCATCGACCACATTGCAGGGGGATTCGCAGGAGGAGGAGAGACGAATTCAGTAAGAAAAAGATCACTCCGGACAATCATGTCACTTGAAGGAACATCGCTTTCCTCAAAATCAAAGACCAAAAACCTGGTAATATCCTTCTCAGACTCTGACTTTAAAGGAATTTATGAAAATTTAGATGATCCTGTTGTAATTTCCATTCTTGCTGGTAATTTCTTAGTCAGGAAAGTCCTCGTGGATCAGGGGAGTTCATCCGAAATACTCTTCTATTCCACCTTCAAGAGGATGCAACTATCCGAAACCTCCCTCATTCCTTACAATGGTGAACTGGTCGGCTTTACTAGAAAGAGTAAAAGTGCTCAGTTATGTGTGGCTCAGGACGACATTCAGGGCAGAGCCATTGACAAAAACAATCGACCTCCAGTACCTTGTCATTGATGCAAACAGTCCCTACCACATAATTCTAGGGCGACCTTCACTCAACGCCCTAGGAGCTGTAGTCTCATCATAACATCTTGCCATGAAATTCCCAATATCTGAATCCAAAGTCGAAGTAGTCCATGCTGATAAAAAAGAAGCCAGGACATGCTACAACGAGTGTCTGAAGATAAAATCCACTGATGAACAGAAGACTGAGCAAATACACAATGAATTTCACACCGATCAGATCCCATTGATCTCCGAATTGGATCCGAGAGGAGAAATTCAGAATCGACCACAGCCGATTGACGAGTTACAACCTGTCCAGATTGGTTATAAGGCTGAAAAAGTAACCTTCATCGGAGCCGATCTCCCTCCCAGCTTATCTTCAAAACTCTCAGCCTTGCTGTTAAAGAATGCCGACCTTTTTGCATGGACCCCAGCAGACCTGCAAGGAATCAACCTGGACGTGATCTGTCATATGCTAATGGTCAACCCAAAGGCTCGACCAATAGCACAAAAGAAACGAACGTTGGCGGCCGAATGCCAGAAAGCAGCTTTAGAAGAAACCAAAAAGCTCCTCAAGGCTGACTTCATCAAAGAAATATGATATACTACATGGCTAGCAAATGTAGTAATGGTGAAGAAAAGCACGAATAAATGGCGTATGTGTGTAGACTTCACCGATCTTAACAAGGCTTGCCCAAAGGACTCTTACCCCTTCCCTAGCATCGACAAGCTCGTCGACAACGCGTCTAGCTACCAATATCTTAGCTTTATGGATGCATACTCTGGATACAATCAGATCAGAATGCACCCAGCAGATGAGGACAAGACCTCCTTTCTCACAGAGCATGCTAACTTCTATTACAAAGTCATGCCTTTTGGCGTAAAAAATGCAAGGGCCATATACCAGAATCTCATGAACAAAGTTTTTGAAGAACAGATCGGCAGAAACAGCGAAGTCTACATTGATGATATGGTGGCCAAAAACACCTCCAACTGAAGATCATATTAAAGATCTCGAAGAGATATTCCAACAACTTCGCACATATAACATGAAGCTAAACCCCGAAAAATGTGCATTCGGAGTCCACAGGGGAAAATTCCTTGGATTTATGCTCACCAACCAAGGAATAAAAGCCAATCCAGATAAGTGTCAAGCAATCATCGAAATGAGAAGCCTAAGCTCGGTGAAAGAAGTACAACAACTGACTAGCCGTCTAGCAGCCCTATCTCGATTTCTCTCAAGATCGGCCGAGAAAGCAGTCCCATTCTTCAAGACGCTAAAGTAGCAAGCATCCTTTCTCTAGTCTGAAGATTGTGAAAAGGCCTTCACTGAATTAAATGTACTTCTCTCAACACCGCCTGTACTTACCAAGCCTCACCTTGGAGAAATCCTTTTCCTGTATCTTTCTGTCAGCGAACATGCCTTAAGTTCGGTCCTCATCACAGAAATGGATAAAACTCAACAACCAGTTTATTTTGTCAGCAAGACACTTCAAGGTCCCAAAAAAAAGTACCAAAGAATAGAAAAATTGGCATACACAGTGGTGATATCTGCTAAGAAGTTGAGACCATACTTTCAGAGCCACCATATTGTTGTCCGTATAGAACAACCTATCAGGCAAATACTAATTAAACCTGAGTTAGCTAGAAGGATGATCTCATGGTCCATTGAACTATCTGAGTACAGCCTGGAATATCAGCCTAGAGGCCCGATCAAAGCACAATCTCTTGCCGATTTCATGGCCGAAGACTCAAACTCCTCAGCAAGAACTCGGCCACTGGACATTGCATGTTGATGGAGCGGCCAACGGTAAAGGAAGCAGAGCTAGAATCACTCTAGAAAATGGAGAAGGAATTTTAATAGAACAATCTCTCCAATTTCAATTCCAAGCCAGTAGCAATCAGGCTGAATATGAAGCCCTAATTGCAAGTCTTAAGCTCGCCCAAGAACTTGGGGCCCAAGAGCTTGAAGTGAAAGCAGATTCTCAACTAGTCGTCGGCCAGGTCAATGAAACTTTTGTAGCCAAAGACTCTCTATTAGAAAAATATCTAGCACTGGTGAAACATTTAATGCAACACTTCGATTCTTGCGAAGTAACTCACATACCAAGAGAGCACAATACCAAGGCTGATATTCTCTCTAAACTTGCTAGCACTAGCAAACCATAGAATAACAAGTTTGTAATCCAAGTGAAACTCCAGAATCTGAGCTGCCTTTAATCTGAAAGTTGCAACACTGAGATTGGAAGCCAAGATTGGCGAACTCCATTTCTCAATTACCTAGCATCTCGAGAAATCCCAACCTCACTAGCTGATGAGAAAAGATTTAAGAGGGAAGCTAGCTACTATACATTATGCGGATGTCAACTTTTTAGGTGAAGGTATTCACTCCCACTCTTGAAATGCCTTGGCCCATAAGAAGTCAACGATGTAATGACCGAGATCCATGAAGGGATATGCAAAAACCACATTGGAGGTCAAGCTCTCGCCGCTAAAATGCTTCGAGCAGGGTATTTCTATAATACTATGAAAACTGACTGCACATATTTTGTTCGAAAGTGTTACAAATGCCAGAGATTCTCAGACATTTCCAAAAGACACCCAGAGCCACTACATTTCTCGGAAGCCAGCTGGCTTTTCCACATATGGGGAATCGACTTACTCGGTCCTTTTCCCCTAGCACCAAGGCAACTCAAATACTTAGTGGTAGCTATTGACAACTTCACCAAGTGGATTGAAGCAGAACCTCTCACAACAATTACTACAGAAAAAGTTAGAAAATTCATCTGGAAGAAAATCATATGCAGATTTAGACTCCCCAAAGAATTGATTATTGACAATGGCATACAATTCACAGACCAGAGACTAAAAGAACTCTGTGAAAATTTTCAAATTAAGCATATCTTTACTTCTGTAGAACATCCACAAACCAATGGCCTGGTTGAAGCCGCCAACAAGGTCATCCTCATGGCACTAAAGAAGAAGTTCGACAGAGCAAAAGGTCTATGGCCCGAAGACCTACTCGAAGTCCTCTGGGGATATCACACTACTGCCCAGTCTTCAACACAAGAAACACCATATAAACTTGTCTTTGGTGGTGAAGCCACGCTTCCAATAGAAGTTGCTCAACCCAGTATCCGACGAATGGCAATCACGGAAAGCACAAATGAAGAAAATCGAAGAGCCGAGCTTGATATTATCGAAGAAGACAGAGAGCTGGCCCATATTAGAGAACAAGCAACCAAACAAAGGGTGGCTTGACTCTACAATAAAAAGCTTGACCCAAGATCTTTTCAAATTGGAGACCTGGTCTAATGGAAAGTAGAATTACAGAGGACGCCCCCAGGAAAAGGAAAGCTAGCCCCTAATTGGGAAGGACCGTTCTGAGTAACACAAGCTGTGGGTCGAGGAGCATACAAAATAGCCGAGCTCTCAAGATAAGAGCTTCCAAGAACGTGGGATGCTGTGTCCCTAAGGAAATACAACAGCTAAAATTAGAACGCCTTAAATCACATCCGATGGGTGTACTCTTTTTCCTTTGATGGGTTTTATTCCACTGGGTTTTACCATCAAAGGTTTTAACGAGGCATGATCGGATCTGAGCTGAAAATTTTGGTGGCAAATGATGTAATTTCATTTCTTTTCAAATATATATTATTCATCTCACCATTCTCTTACAGATCGACATAAAACTCTCGGCAAACTCGGTCAAAGCTGCCATACTATCATTAACCTTGGCACTCGCCAAGTGGTGAAGGCACACTCTTACATAAGCCTCGGCTCTAGTTCCGAGTAGTGGAAGGTCAAAGTCGCCATACTCATGTCAACCTTGGCACTCACCAAGTTGTGAATGCGTACTCTCACATCAGCCTCGGCTCCAATCTCGAGCGGTGGAAGGTCAAAGCCACCATACTCACGTCAACCTTGACACTCGCCAAGTGGTGAAGGCGCACTCTCACATCAGCCTCGGCTCCAGTCCTGAGCAGTGGAGGGTCAAAGCCACCATACTCGTCAACCTCAGCAGACTGCAGGAAAAATACCCACAAACATCTATTCGGGTATCAGTCATTTAATATATCCTTTAAAATATTATAACACCCGACCTTATACATACATAACCCATGACATCCGATCATATTGTCATATGTTATGGTGACCAATCATATAACGTATCCTGATTAAATGATCCGACCTTGCATTACATTACCACATCTGATCATATCATGATTAATTCATATGATTATTTCTTGGTAAAATGATCCTAGCATACATTAGACAACGATATCCGATCATATGTTATTTGTCTACAATTGGTTCCGATCATATCTGTCCAATCATATATTCCTAAGACCAATCATATTTGTTTGATCATACTTTCCTATGATTGTTCAAAATTAATCATACACCCACATAATAGTAAAACTTTTAAGACAAAACATAAAATAAACAGTAGAGCTTATCATAAATTCACATATTCACAAATGATTATCCAAACATAACTACAAAAACATAAAAGCCTAGGAATTAACAGGGGCTCCATCAATAGGGACAGTCTGGATTGGTTCCACAGCCTGAGCAGCCTCAGCTCCATCTTTAGCAAGGTGGTCGACAAATACACCATCAACGTCCTCCTTGAATGGACCACATCGACTCAAGTCCAAATCCCCATGAAAGAATCAAACTTGGTTGAGAGCTCGGTCGAGGCCGATGGTGTATTGTTCGACCACACCATCCTTCAGGAGGCCAACCTCATCTTGAAGGCTTTTATTCTCTTCAGTCAACCTTTTATTCTCGACCTCAAACACCTTCTTCCCAGCCTCAATCTCTTGGATTCTGAGCTTCGCAACATCAACGTCGGTCTTGAGCTGAGCAATAAGGCTATCGATCTTGTCCTCGAAGGCCTTTTTAGCCTCGAGCCAGCCCCTTCTCTCTTCGACTAGCTTAGATTCGGCCTCCTCCTTCTCAGCCTTAAAGTTGGTTGAGATAATTCTCGACGTCTCCAGCTCATGAATAGTGCTTCCATAATGCGTCTCTAAAAACCGGCACATAGTAGCTTGGCGAAAACCTTGGATCTCCAAATGATGACAGAGACCAGGAATCGTCGCCCTTTCCATCAAGGCTCGGTCCTTGGGATAAGTGAACTGTTGATCTATGAATTCAAGCGTCGGGAACTAGAGGCTCCAGAGACTTGAGGAAGTCACTGATTGAAGAAAATCCTTCACCTCGGCAGCTCCGGCAAGAGCAGGAAGTGAGAGTGAAGGTATTTGCTCTTTCTCCTGGGGGCCAACAGTGAACCTCACCCTTTTTTTTTCCTTCAAAGGGTTCGGATCGGTGGGGGTCCCTGAGCTCAAACCGACCCCAGGAGAAACAGGAGGAACTCGGTTTTCCTCTACCACCACTTTTCGTTGGCGCTTCAAAGCGGCCAACTCTTTAGGACCTAGCTTTGGGGCCGTCTCGCCTGAAAAAGAGAATACCAACATAAATTAACAACCAATATAATAAAAAGAAAGAAGGACGAAAACAAAAGACAATTGCTCGGAAGTACTACCTATATGTTTGAGAACCTTCTCATTATCCAAACCCCACTCCAATAAAATTCCACAAGAAAGTGGAGAGCTCAGATCACACACTCCTCCAGGAAATCCACCACCATCTAGTCCGAAGGGGAAAGAGAACTATACTCTATTCTCAATATTTGGTGAGGATTGGGTTGCCAATACGAGGGAAACCTTTCAAGGCCATCAGAATCTACAAAGAAGGGGAACTCAGACTCGACAGACCTCAACTTTATAAATTTATCCTCGAACCTTTTAAAGCTAGAGGTCAGCAAGCTCAACAACTTTTTCTGGGGTACACTACTAAAAGAAACCCACGACCCCTTATCAACCTCTTTAACCTGAAAAAAGTAAAAGAATACATCCACACTGGGCTCATGACTGAGCATAGCGAACAAATTCTCGAATGCTTGGACAAAAGTCCAACTGTTCGGATGAAGTTGAGAAGGGGCAACATTAACCTTGTTTAAGCACCCCTCCTCAAAATGGGTAAAAGGAAACCTAATATCTAATTTTTCAAAAAGTCTATGTACATATAAATAAAGTTAGCATATTGCTATCCTCCCTATACTTACAAACCCTATCATCGACACTACAGAGGACACACTCTATCTTACTCTCCCCATAGCACGACACTAGACAAGCCCTCCTAAACCTACAAATCGATTCCCTATCATTAAAAACAGAGGCCACTTCCTTAACCCCATCACTAACCCAACTACAAGGGTCAACCTCAACCTCACCCACTACCTCTTTCCCCTTACCAGAGACGGAGACAGCTTTTCCTTTACCCATAAGTAATTACCTAAAAATAAAAAATGATAAAAGTGAACTCAGGAAGAGAAAATGACCTCAAAACAGGAACCAAGCAGTAAAACAACAATCTCTTATCCTAGGGTTCCAAATATAGAAATGAAAACTGATTAAATTAGAAGAATAAAGAAGGAAATGAAACTAACCAATTCAAAACGGATGGAGCTTGGCTGTGTGATTTGAAGTATTCACAAGAAGGATCAGCAAAAGAGCATAAGCAGAGAAAGAACGAGGCAAAACGGAAGAGTTTTCTAGAAATGAAAATCTGAAAAACTTCTCCGCATTTACTTATAAACTGAGCTCATCCAACGATCAGAAATGTTTCCCTTCAATCAATAACACATCTAGAGTGTTCACTATATCCAACGATAAAGGGCTTATCACTTTAATCTAACGATGATTAAGTGAATCCACGATCCCACATTTATGAGAAATGATTGCTCATCCAATAGAAAAGTAACACGTGTGACAGCACGTTCCCCCACAACAGCCACCACTGCAAATGAAAAGACTCAACTTCTTTCGAGCTTGGCATGAAGTCCTTGGAACGACAAAAAACAACTCAGACCTCAACCAAGCTCGGGGGCTATGTACCGAACTAGAAAATATGGGCCTATACCTTGGCCCAAGACACAAGACCTCGGATAAGAGCCGTAAATCTCGGCCCAACTGAGGAGATTCTCCCAAAAGGTCCTACAGATCTTTGATAGGGCAGAAATATCTCTTAAAGATCACACCTTGGATTTAGTTGAGAATATCTCCTAAATCCCATACATAATCTCCCTTTATCCTATCATGTCTATCTATATCTGATAATTATCGTTAATACTAACTAAATCACATGAATATCTCCTACATTCAAGGAAGATCATAACAGATCCTCTACGTGGTAACCTCATCCTATATAAGGGGGTAGTCGCCCCCCAGGTATGACATCATCTCTATCACTTATACCTCCCCACTCCTCACGCTTTCACTAACTTGAGCGTCGAAGTGTCTTTGCAGGTACGCCACCCGCCGTTTTCACGGACGTTGGAGATACTTGCACCCTTACCTCTACTTCTAAGTAAGAACATCTCCAAAACTGCCGGCTCAACATGGCCATCCCCCAAAATGCTGTGAACCACTAGATCGGTCATTTTTGCCTTCTAAACATCCAAGGATGTAAGTGCCTGGCTGCCCAGAGGTTTGTTCGGTTGAGTCACTCCAATGAAAAAACCTGTATTTCGTATAAAAAAAAAAAAAAGAAGAACAACTAAAAAAAGATGGAATTGCTTTTGTCATCAAGCTAAGCTATGGCTGGTGGTGTTTTTCTTATGATTTGAAACCCTTATGATTGGTCCTTGTGGAGCTTGAAGGCTCTTGCTTTTGTTCACCTATTGGTGGAGACTTTTGGTGTACCCTTTGGTTTGATTAGTGGAGATTATCTTGGACTTGGTCATCCCATGGTTTTTTGTCCCTCATCTCAAGGGTTTTCCATGTAAAAATCTTTGGTGTGCTAGATCTAATTACTATATACTCTCTTCGTCTAGTTATAAGTGTTTTTTAAGATGGTTTTGGCACATAAACTAAAACATTATTAAAAATACATCAAAACACATCCAAAATAGTTTATGTTGACAAAATTTCTCTTTTTAGGAAATTATGAAACAATTATTTTGTGTGTAAGAGAGAAAATGTGTGCAAGGCTACAAATAAAGAATAATTAATATGTTTTTAAAACTCTCAAATGAAAGATAATATTAGACAAGTTTTTGTCCTTAAAATAACTTGTAACCAGATGGAGGAAGTATTTTATTTGTTCACGGTTTACTTATATGTTGATTGCACTATAATTTTTTGTTATGATATTTAATTGACAAGAGAAGGGAAAGCTAAGTGTGATCTACTTTATTTTTTTAACTAGAAATTAAGCCCAATGCACGGGTTTGTCAAAATTTTTTGTGATAATTAAACTTAATTTTTAAAGAAAATGGTTGTAACGATTAAAAATTATATACGATAAGAACACGATGATTTTTCTTTATTTGTTGTGCATAATAAAATAGATCAATAGTAGTTATATTCCAAAAGTTTCTTAAATATTTCATCGAAGACTACGTTTTCAGTATAGTTTTTACCATACACAACACAACCTTTAATATATCTCCAAAAAATATATTTTGAGTAAAGGAAAGGGGAAAATAACCTTATAATATAGTCTTCCACGCCATGTACAAATTTTAATTTAATCAATTTATTTACCAGATACAGAACATGTTAAAGTGAAATGTTAGAGTAAGACTACTTGACATTTGCAGTTTTATTCGTTTAAACTATATAAGTCTACTACTTTAAAATCTATATATTTGGTAACCCAAAATATCGTTAGAAGATTGGAATGGAATACTGAATATAATATTATTGCTTCACAAAAATTTGATTCATCATTCATTTGTTAATCACTTTAATTCATTCAATGGAATAAATACAGCAGTTTGAACAACTATTTTTTTTTTATAATTTCAGTTAATTGTAAAATGTTTATTATTAATGTTACTTATGACCCAATACATAATTAAATGTGGTAATTTTTATTAAAATTCCATGCTCAATTATGATTTTGCTAACACATCAACTATATTTTTCATTCTAGAATAAAATATAAAATAAGATTATTTGATTATAAATTTTATAAAATTAAAAATTAAAAACTTAAAATAATATGTGTATTTATATATAGTCCAAATAAGATTTATGCTTTTATCTTCTTTAGATTTCATCTTTAGAATTAGTATTTCAGTTTCGAAAATATGTATGCTCATTGCAAATTATGTCTCCTTTAGGTTTCCTTTTCTTATTTAGCTTATGCTTAATGTTTTCTCCTTTTCTTTGTTTTAAATAATGGTGATCCAGTAATATAGCAAATGGTGAAACCTTATGGCATGAGAGTTTCTCATTTTACATAAATAATTTTCTAGGAGTATTATTTCTGTGATTCTCTGTTTCTCCATATATATTTCACTTCTTTATCCTATTTCATGTAGCTGATATTTATTATTTATAGTTCATATATTTTTTTTCTATTTCAGATATATTGCTATTGGTGTATTTGTACTTGGACGAATGGTTCGTGAGGCTTGGAGAATTGAAGCTCTTAAGAAACAAGCTGAATTTAATGATTTTCTTGAGGTAAAACTCAAAGCATATAAAAGGATAAAATTAAATAGCATCTCTAGGCTTCTTTTCAGTTTGTGGTAGTGGTATTGTTAAACATGTTTTTGAGCTGCAACTATATGTATAACATGGAATTAGAAAAGGAAGTAAAGGGTTTTGTTTCTTTAGTTTTTGCATTTTGATGAAAGTACACTCTTATATTACAACCAAAATTAGTAACAGAAGTATTATTACTATTGGTGAAGTTATTATAATGTTCAGTATTAGATATATTAATAGCTTGTTTTTTATTATATATATTTTTGGTAACAAAAGCTAAAGAAATTTTTATTATGTATTATTGGTGAAGTTTATAAATAATAGATAAAATATTAATTTATTTTTATATTTTATTTAAATTTTTTATTAATAAATATTAATTTAATTTATATGTGTATTCTTTATTGATTAAATACAATTTTTGTGATTGTTATAAAACATAATTTTCATATACTTTTTTATTACTCAAAAACCGAAACATATATCATTATAATAACCTAGGATAAATACATATGCTACTTTTATTATTATTATTATTATTATTAAAAAAAGTAGTGATATATCATTATCTTTATTATTAATAATAGAAAAGATAATTTTGAATAATTCTGTTTTTATTTGTTATTATCATTGGTTTATTATTAAATATTAATAATAAATATAATAATAATTTATATTTGTTTTCATTACTTTGGGTTGATATTGATTTATTATCTTTAGTTATCGTGATAGTTAATATTTTATAATTGATCCCACCTTGTAACAGGGACTGCAGTTGACAAGACTGTGGCCTCAACACATGAATGTCAAGAAATAAACAGAAGAATTATATGACGTAAACTCCAGAACCCTTGTACGAAGCTTAAAAGGTTTTGAATGACAATAAAGCCAATTTAGAGAAAATGTTTTGCAAAACGACTAATGGCTACCTTGAGCTTCTTGACAAAGTTTAACAGGTAGATCTGGTCTATATTACGCGAACCTAAGCAAGATTAATATTTCACTTTGTATGTGTGAGCAAGTTATATCTTGTGGGAAGAGATTAAATTAATTAGAAAGTGAATATGAAGTCGAGCAAAGTAAATGTATACAAATTTGTTAGGGAATCAGTAAAATGAAGTTAGTTATTCTCTTAGTCAGAAGTTTGTTAGGAGTTAGTTATTAACAGTTGTGCACGTGTGTAAATGAAAACACTCAGAGAAGCTATAACCATGGTCATATATATAGTCTTGCTCTCAATTGTAAAAGTGTGAATAAGAATCATTTGTTGAAATTCAGCAAAAGTTACAAGTCTCTTTTCTCTCGCTTTCCTTGTGTTTTCCTTTCTCCAACTTGTCTCTGATACCTTTCATGGTATCAGAGCAAGGTTCCGATCCATGGCTACTCAAGGTTCTGAAGTAAATTCCGGTAACTCAACAATGGCAAAGCAACTTCCACAAGGCTTCTCAAATCCAGTTTCAGTGAAGCTGACAAAGAAAATTATCTCCTATGGAAGCAAGAAGCTCTAGCAACAATCAAGGGATACAAGCTGCAAAAGTATCTGAAGAAAGATCAAATCCCTAAGAAATTTGCAAATGAAGTGGATGAACAAGCAGGTAATGAATCCTCTGAATTTCTTCACTGGGAACAACAAGATAGTCTACTAATGTCTTGGTTACTTTCCTTGATGAGTGAGAATTTGAAAGTAAGAATGGTGAGATGCAAATTTTCATTTCAACTTTGGGAGAAAATTGAATCAATATTTGCTGCACAAACTAGAGCTCACATCAAGCAACTCAAAATTCAGTTAACGAATGTCAAGAAAACTGGTGCTATGGATGGTTTTCTGCTAGAAATAAGGAAAATTTCAGATCAACTTGCTGCTCTTGGTTCTGAAATTAGTGACACAGAATACATAGAAGCTGTATTTGATGGTTTATTAGAAGAATACAATCCTTTCATAACATCTTTGCTATCTCGAGTTGAACCATATTCAATTGATGAGATGGAGTCTTTGCTACTCTCCATTGAAGACAGAGTTGAAAAGTGCACCAAAGTTGAACAACTCAATACTCCAATGCAAGCTAATATAGCTCAAACACAGTGCACTCAAAGCTATCAAGGTAGAGGTCAAAATCAAGGTTTCAGAGGCAGAGGATTCAACAATTTCAGAGCTAGAGGAATATTTACCAGAGGTGGTAGATCTACAAATTCTGGTAAACCACAATGCCAGTTATGTGGAAAATTTGGCCACATTGTGTGGGATTGTTATCATAGATTCAATCCTAACTACACAAATCAATCTTCATAACCTCAGTCTTCACAAGGCCAACCTCAAGCTTACTTGTCTCAAGCTGGATCCTCATATCAGCCTCCATCTAGGTTTCCTACACCACAGCCTTACCTTGCTACTCCTTCCACTGTGTATGACCCGATGTGGTATCCCGATTCTGGTTCCACACATCACATTACTCATGCTCTTGAAAATCTAATGCAAAGATCAAGCTATGAAGGAATTGACAAAGTCAGAATTGGCAATGGAACAGGTATGGATATTCATCATTTTGGTAATTCTGTCTTGCAGACACAAACCAATTCCTTCATCCTCAAAAATCTGTTGCATGTGCCCACCATAACGAAAAACTTACTGGGTGTACTACAATTTTGCAGAGATGATAAAGTATTTTTTGAATTTCATGCTAACAAATGTCTTGTCAAATCACAGGCATCCCAGGAGATATTTCTTGTAACACCCTAATATTTAACCCAACACGCCTAGGTCACATTTTGAGTTAATTATTAGTTATTACTCTTTTGTTCTAGTTCTTAACCTTGCATTTGTAAAATACTTAGCAAAAATACGGCTAAATTTTTTTTTTGAATCTTAAACAAAATAGTGAGCCTCGTATACCGAAAATGAACAGCGTCCTTTACATCGCGAGCAAGCATATGATATTTAAACCCATAGTATCACATTCATAGATAATCGTCATGAATTCATGTAATAACAACATCCTTACACACCAAACACGTAGTAATGAATAATGATATCTTCATCCTACTTGATTAGGATGATACATTAATCCACAAAACAGAAAAGAAACAAAGTGCATAAAGTAGTGCGGAAATTTAAATAGACTAAGGACCACTCTTCACTACTAAGTCTACTGGGGTGCACATAGGTGGGATAACCTCAAGATAGGGGAAAACGAAGGAAGCTATCCACTAAGTGTGCTAGGGCACTGCAATCACTAATCATCCTCGGCTATCAAAATGTCTCTATGGAGAAGGGGAAGTGCGGCCAATGAAACAGTCGGCTCCTCAAAGATTACCGAGACCGTAGGATGGGCGAACATGGGCACCTCGGCGAGGACGAACAGCCCCACGATAGACCGAGGTAGCTCCTCGATGGACCTCGACCTGAAGTTTCTCCTTCACCGTCATCTCCAAGCTCCATGGGAAAAGCAGGGCGGAACCGCCAGAGGAGTGTTGGGATGGTGACTCCTGCGAGGGTGCATCTCAGGCTCAGACGAACTAAGAGAATGAGGAACATACTCAGGATACCCATGAGCAGGCCAAGCGATAGGGATGTGTATGGCGAATCGCTCTCCTCGCGACGGGCATGCTCGAAGATCAGCTCATCAGTAAATGGAGTGGCAGGAGAAAATCTATAACTAGTAACCGGGTGTGTAAAAGGACGTGCTAAGAACATGAACAATCGAACAGCACAACGACCCACAAAATGATAAGTCTGGTGAGTGGCGTCAAAGTGCATTTCCCAGGTGGGAGCATCAGCGAAGATCACGCACGTCGCCATCGGCCTCTGAAGACGTAGTGGAAAGAATGCAAGAAAGAGGGAGTGAGAAACTTATAAAAGAATCTCAGTAGGGTTTTCACCTCCTAACAATATGTCATCATCTACGTCCTCAGGCACCTTGGGTTTTCATTATGAAAATAGTGGGCACAAGTAAAGTTTCCTTATTAAGTTCGAAAAGTCATTATCCAAGGTCCGTGTCTTTTAGCATGAATCTGAATGTCATGAATGCATCATACCAATTCATGGAATGCGTGTCAATGCCACATGCAAGTACATCATAGAGAATTATACTAATCAATCACAGTAAAATGCATATCATGATTGTAAAATGTGCTTGATAATTTGCAAAATGCACATGATGATTTCCTTGATGCACATGATGATTTGCATGAACTTTCCTCTTTCATATACTTTTCTCTGCGGCCACCCTAATACTCTCTCCTGTGAGAGTTCTAGGTTATGAGCTCATACCTAACTAGTCGTCACTAGTTTCCAACTTATCCCAGATAAGTATAAATAAATCTCGACTCCCAGTCTTTGGTTAGGGGGCTTAAGGATCACCTATCATATTCCGAGCTCCCAGTGCGGTTAGGATTATCTCCTTCTTCGTAAAACATTTACTTACACCCGGTGCATAGTAAATTTGTCCGCTTTGGCAGTTGCATCTACCATACCCTCACGGTTTTGTTATCTCCCTACTGAAGCAGGAGAAATGCGTCTCGGTATGCTATGCAAGAATGCAGCATGAATGTACAACCTCAAATATCATCCAGATACAATATGAGCATTCCATTTCGGATATCATCATGATATTTCACTTAACATTTCATGCTCACCAATGTCATATAAATCATGCATCTCAATCCATTATGATCATAGCATACCACAAATGAGTCGTATAAGTCGGGTTCACAACCTCATTCATAAACACATATTCATGCTTCACATTCATATAATCATATAACACATGTCATCAACACTTTGGGATGATAAATATGCTCCTACCCAATATCTTTGGAATCAAGGCCCGGACTCAGCTAATGTACATGCTATGTTCATTATAAAATATGCATAAACATGTATATGGGCAGTGAACAACCAATCATCATGAATCACCAATTATGAAATTCAATTCCAAGTTCTCGGCAATTACCCCTTTGTCTTACGGGGTTAAAACTTAGGCTCGGCGTAACCTAATTACCGTAACTATTCTCTTAGGCATCTCAAAGGTCATACTCAATGATTTCCATCTATTTTCAACTTCAAAAACATTTCTAAATGATGCTGGATAGTTTGGGCAGTAACCATAAAATATACGTTTTCAGGGTTCTAGAATTTACGTCTTTGACCCTTTCTAGTTTCCGATTTCTCCTATAGTGCTAACATTAATTCTCACTTTGCCTCCTATAGGATTTTTTCACATCTAATTCCACTTCCAAACAGAATATTTGCCAAATAATTGATCTCAATGCAGTAGCCATATTTTATCAAACTCTACGGGTCTCAAAGCTACATTTTTCGGTTCTTTCTAGTTTTCTAGTCTTTCCAAAATACCTAAAATAATTTCTGCATCAACTACTAATGATTTCCTCACATTTATCTCATCCTAAACATCTCTTAACAGTGTTTGTATCATCTAGGCAGTAGCTATATTTTCATTTCATAAAAGCATTAGAGAGTTGCATAATTTACTCGTTTCCATTACTAGCTTACCCTAGGATGTTAAAAATAATTTTTGCAACAAGTAACAACATTTTCTACCAATTAAAACACCTCCAAACAGAATCATACAGAATTTATGAGTTAGAAACAGTGACCGAAAATTTAGTTCCGAAATCATTCCAAAATTATACTTTTGATAACTTCTAGCTACTAGTTTTCCTCTTCACTTTGTTGGAGTCATAGGAAATGCCAAAAAAATATTTTTATCTCTTGAATACTCACATAAATTTGCTAAAACAGAAACCAAACATCTCAAATCACATTAGTAGCTCCCTTGTTCATAAAACACCATTCTTGCTACACTTGAGTCCCAAAACTTGCGAAAAGAAAACTTTAAAAAACACAACTTGTATAATTTTCAATAACTATCTCAACTTAAAATCAAGTAAACCCATCTAAAGATCCCTCATAGTGTCATAGCCGTATGTATATATATATACACAAATGTGTGGCCATGTTCAAATTTACATTTAAGATCCAAGGACAAGTTTTGAGCTTTAGTGTCTTAGGTGATGACTTGAACATAAATATGCTATGCAAGTCCACTTTTATCTTTAGGAGTTAGAATGATAGCTTGAAAAATAAATATGCTATGCAAACCCATTATTATCTTCAAGGTTTATGGTGATGGCTCAAAATAAACATGCCATGCAAGGGTTTCATTATTATCTCTTAAGATTAAAGTGGTAACTTGAAAGTAAACATGTATGCAAATCCATTTTTACATCTTAATCATTAAAGCTCGAAACTTTTCAAGATTAGATTCTTGTCCTCAACCAATCTTAAACATGGTGAGCTTTAGAGTCCTATTGTTCATAGTTCCAAGAACCTCATTTCTTTGGACTCACCATCAAGCTCAAGTAAAATCATAAAGAGACCGAAAAAGCATACTAAATACACTAATATGTTATCTTGGGGTCAAAACCGAAACTCAAGCTCTAGAGGTTCAAAATATAGTAGTTTTCACAACTACCATCAAGAACCATCATCATTGAACTTTGGTTGTGAACAACCAAGAATAGATAACCCAAAACTAAACCATCAAAACATTTTATTTCTCATGGCCTTTGTAAAACCGAAAAATACTAAACCTTGAGCTCTTAGAGGTTAAATGCTTGATGGTGTCAAAACCATCATCAAAACCCTCATCATCAAGCCACGGTTTCAACTTCCCATTGACATCCAAAAATAAAAAATGAAGGGAACTCATATGAAGGTTCCAAAACCGAAAATAGATGAAGATGAGAGGAGTAAAAATTTATTCATTCAACCAACCATAAATCTGAAAATGAACCAAGAAAAGAAATGAAATATCAAAACAAAATCCCTACCACGGTTGTTTCTTGTTTGCAAGAGTGAAAGCTTGATCTTGTATGAAACAAAGAGAAGAAAAATCTTCTCTTGATGGGCAAGATGATTTCAGCCAAGAGGAGTTAAGGTAGTAGGAGGATTTTTCTTGTGTTCCTGTGTTTTGGAGATGGAAAGATTAAGTGTTTAGGAGTTGATCTATGGTGGAGATATGTTGATTAGAGGTGGAGAGCTTGGGTGGAGGTTGAAGATGGTGGCTCTTGGAGGTGGAGGAGAAGAAGAAGATGAAGTGTTTAGGTTAGAGAGAATATGACTACTTTTTTTGGACAATTAGGTTTACCAAAAAAGTAGATAGTAAGAATGAGTGTTTTTGTGAGTGTATGTGTGTTTATGCTTGGAATAAAATTCAAAATGATTAAGAGGGAATGCAGCACGGTTTTGGGGGGCTTTAGGAAGGAATATTTTGTGTCTTGTGTGTGTTGGAATTAGGTTTAAGTGTATGTTTAGTTAGGTATATGTTTAGTGATCAAAAATCAAGAATTTAGGCAAATAAATATGTATTTAATAAATCCCAAAACATAATTTAATGAGCACTCTGCAATATTGATTTAAATCAGCCACAATTAGTTTGAAATTCAAAAACTAACATGTTTCCTTATTTTAGGGAACTTGTGGGAATAATCACTATTCATGTCTTTGATTATGTTTGACACATAAGACAATTCTTGGCTAAGAAAAAGATTTAATATTTCACTAAGTAAAAATTAATTTTAATCAACCTCAAATAATTATTTTAACTCAAGATTAATAATTAAAATTATTTTACCTTTAATTAGAGCCTAATATTGCTTTTATCTTATTTTCTGATTAATCGGGCTCATTATGCACTAGGTAGGGGTAAAATGGTCATTTTACATCAAATTACCCTGGGACTATCCGGACCTCTTCCGGATACCAAACATCCCTCAATATTAACATTTCTAACTTTCGGGTAATGGCCGGGTTCAATCGGCACTAAATTCCGTGCCAAATCGCCGCAGAGGCATTTTGGTCATTTAGCGCATGAAAGTTCAGAAATTGAAATTTTCACCTCTATCATAATTCATAACACATTTTACCCCCTTCAATCATCAAACTAACCCCCTTGGGATGGCCGAGAATGACCGTCTTCGATTTCCGTGTGAAAATGACCTCAGGGGCATTTTGGTCATTTGTACACGGAAAAATCGGGGATTTGCGGTTCTTGCTCAAACCACTCATCAAATCTCATATAATCCTGATCCTATAATTAAAACATGATGTCGAGGATGGCCCAGGCTATCCGGCCTTAAATTTTTATCCAAAATGACCTAGGGGTATTTTGGTCATTTGGCGCAGTAGAGAAAAATCGGGGCGTTACATTTCTCCAAGGGACTGTTGGCAACAATCTATATACTTTTCCCTCTCTGGCCAAAGCTACCAGCAAGCTTACCTCTATTGCATCTCTGCAAGTCTTCAATTCTTTAGTTTCCAATTTCAATTCTGCATCTTTACTTCAAGTTTGGCATGATAGGCTAGGACACCCTTCCAATAAAATTGTATAAATGGTACTCAAAGCTTGTAACATACCTTGTGATATCAATAAAATGCCAAATGATTGTTCATCACGCTACCTTGGAAAGTCACATAAATTACCTTACTATTATTCTAAATCAGTTTATAGCACACCCCTAGAACTAGTGTATTCTGACATTTGGGGACCAGCACCTGTTACTTCCAACTCTAGACACAAATACTACATCATATTTGTGGATGCATTTTCAAAATATACATGGCTTTATCTATTGCATGCTAAGTCTCAAGCATTTGCAACCTTTATGCAATTCAAAAACATGGTTGAGTTACATTTAAACTCTAAGATAAAGACATTACAAACAGACAATGCCAAAGAATACCAAGCCTTCACCAAACACCTCCTCCCTCTAGGCATTCATCATAGATTCTCATGCCCCTATGCTCATCAACAAAATGGTTCTCCAGAGAGAAAACACAGACATGTTATTGAAGTTGGTTTAACTCTCTTGGGCAATGCTTCTCTTCCTATTTAGTTTTGGGGAGAAGCCTTTCAAACAGCAGCACACCTCATTAATTACCGACCAACAGCCACCCTCCACTTCAGGTCTCCCTTTGAAACCTTATTCCATAAATAACCAAACTACCACTTTCTCAAAACATTTGGGTGTGCTTGCTACCCTCACCTTAGACCCTACAACAAACACAAATTAGAGTTTAAATCTGAACAATGCATATTTTTGGGTTACCCTTCACAGCATAAAGGTTACAAATGCATGAGTCCTACAGGAAAAATGTATATTTCCAGAGATGTGATCTTTGATGAAACATTATTCCCTTACAAATAACCACTACTTCCTACTCCAACCACCTCAACAATTTCTACCATTCCTGCAATACCTTTAGTTCTTCCCAAATCTGACCAAAAGTCTGCAATTCTGAATTCCACTAATGATAATATTCTTGCTTGCACTCCTTTATCAACTTCTGCCTCTGCTAGTTCTTCTTCTTTTCGCAGGTCACTCAGTTCCAACCATGACATGTTGGATGTAGCTCTGCAAAATTCAGACCCAATTCCTGCTGCAACAACTGCTCCAGTTAACCATCATCCTATGATCACTAGAGCAAAGAATGGGATTTTCAAACCCAAAGCTCTTCTTACCACTGTTGAACCAAAATCAGCAAAGGAAGCTCTCACAGCTCCTCACTGGCTTACAGCAATGCAGGAAGAATACACTGCACTTATCCGGAACAATACCTGGTCCTTGGTGCCCCTACCTCCTGACAGACATGCCATTGGCTGTAAATGGGTGTTCAGGGTGAAATACAACCCTGATGGTTCAGTACTCAAGCATAAAGCCCACCTGGTTGCAAAGGGGTTCCACCAGCATGAAAGCTTTGACTTTCATGAAACTTTTAGCCCGGTTGTCAAACCAGCTACTATTCGGGTAATACTAATAATAGCATTTTCCAGAGGCTGGCCAATTCATCAATTGGACTTCAATAATGCTTTCTTGAATGGTGATCTCAATGAACAAGTGTATATGACTTAGCCTGAAGGCTTTCATGTTGGAGAAGCCAACTTGGTGTGTAAACTCAATAAAGCATTGTATGGCCTCAAACAAGCTCCACGAGCTTGGTTTGAGAAACTTAGCAGCACTCTTCTCCACATTGGTTTCACTGCTGCCAAATGTGACAGCTCATTGTTCATTAAAACCTCCCCCTCCGAAACCTTATATGCCCTTGTTTATGTTGATGATGTCATAGTCACAGGAACCTCCCTCACTGCCATCTCCTCTCTCATTTCCACTTTACACAACACCTTTGCACTCAAAGACCTTGGCAAGCTTCATTACTTCCTTGGTATTGAAGCCAAGTTCAGCACTTTAGGTGGCTTACATCTATCCCAAACCAAGTACCTCAAAGACCTTCTAACTAAAGCCAACATGGCTGATTGTAAACCCTCCCCCACCCCCATGACCTCTGGCCTTAAACTTTCGAACTAAGGTGATGACATTTTTCCTGAACCTGCTCTCTATCAGTCCATTGTTGGGGCCCTTCAGTATGCCACTATCACCCGTCCTAATATTGCCTACTGTGTCAAAAAAGTCTACCAATTTATGCATCGCCCGCTTCTAACACACTGGAAGGTAGTGAAACTTATTTTACGTTATCTTCAAGGCATGCTCACTCATGGGATCCATTTGTGCAAGTCTCCCAATCTTAACCTCATGGAATTCTATGATTTTGACTGGGGATCAGATCCTGATGATCGCAAAAGCACCTCAGCCTACTGTGTCTTTCTCGGGAATAATATTGTCTCTTGGCTTTCAAAAAAGCAGTGTGTAGTGTCCCGCTCAAGCACTGAAGCTGAATACAGGAGCCTCGCCTCAGTAGTCGCTGAACTCTCATGGATTCGTGCTCTCTTATCTGAGCTCTCATTATTTGTTCTAGCACCTCCCATCTATTGTGACAATCTCAGTGCAGTGATGCTAGCATCCAATCCTATCTTCCATCAGCGCTCCAAGCACTTCGAGCTCGACTTGCACTTTGTACGCGAGAATGTTGCTAAGTACTTAGTTCTAGTTCGTCATATACCCTTTGAAGAACAAACTGCGGATCTTCTCACCAAACCTGTTACCAGCACCAGGTTCCCTTATCTTCATAGCAAACTTCGAGTTGAATCCCTCCACTCATAAGTTTGTGGGGGGATGTTAGGGAATTAGTAAAATGAAGTTAGTTATTCTGTTAGTCAGAAGTTTGTTAGGAGTTAGTTATTAACAGTTGTGCACGTGTGTAAATGAAAACACTCAGAGAAGCTATAACCATGGTCATATATATAGTCTTGCTCTCAGTTGTAAAAGTGTGAATAAGAATCATTTGTTGAAATTCAGCAAAAGTTACAAGTCTCTTTTCTCTCGCTTTCCTCATGCTTTCCTTTCTCCAACTTGTCTCTGATACCTTTCAAAATTAAAGCATGATACGGACTTAATGAAAGAATAATATTTCACTATGCAACATGATATATATCTCATGGGAAAAGAATAAAATAATCAGAAAGTGAATATTATTTCAAGCAAAGAACGTATTCATGCTCACGGACCAAAGGCATTGAAGCAGACTTGAATCGAGAATAATTTCACTATACATGAAAAATCATGTTTATCTCATAAGAGGAGATCAAGCTTAAAAGGTGAATATTATCTCGTGGATGGAAAGCATAAATGCTGGAGGACTGAAGCTGATCAAGTCAAAAATCAAGAAACTAAGGAAATGATCTTTAGAACGTAGCACTGGAGATCAGAAAGAACATTCATGATGAAGAAATCGATTCATGTCCAAGAGCAACGTGTTACTCAGTCATCAATCACTACAATCGTAGAGAAATCATCATTAAGCAATCAAGATTGAAGACTGGAAAATCAAAGAAAAATCAACGTGATTGATTACAATGTCAGAAAGCTCACTAAGAGTGGAGCAAAAGAACGCTGAGGAAAAATAGAAGGAGTTTCAAATTTCAAATCTCAAATAAGATCCAATGTTATAACAGGTACGTCATCTCTTCTGCCTAAATGATTCAAGATCCTAAGAGGTGGAGTTTAGAAACCACGGGACAAAAGTTTCCCATGTTTGTATTAGCTAGCATCTTTAAGGAAACTTCAGTGTAGGTTAGTTTGAGTGGCAACCCCAACACATAACCCTTGTAACCTTGATCCGTTAATGATCAGTGTGAGACATAGCTTGGAAAGGTTAAGGTAAAACTACTTGCAACGTGTTAGTAAAGGTATCTGCTTATCAAGGTTCAGCTTGGAGAGGTTGTTTGAAAGACTACTTATAACGTGAGTGTAAAGGTATTTGTTCTTCACAGTTTACCTTGGAGAGGCTATTTGAAAGACTACTTATAATGTGGCAGTAGAAGATGTCTACAAGTCACAATTCAGCTTGGAGAGGCTGGTACAGAACTACTAAGTTAAGTCACAGTTAGGGTTGGCCATAGTGCAAGTTAAAGCTTGGGAAGGCTATTGTAAAGACTATCCGTTTACTTTCTCAGGTTGAGAATGTTGTTGTTAGTGAAATCTCAACATGTGTTGAGTACTGGATATAGGCATGTTGGCCGAACTAGTATAAAAACCCTTGTGTTCATTTTTCTCTTCCCTAAACTTTTATTTCTATTGTCGAGCACTTAAGATAATGCACTGATTATTTTAATGAACCAAGGTTGAATTAAACATGTATCAGAAACATACTTTCTGAAACTACTAACCATCATTTTGTTGCACTTCAAGCCTCGGGTTTGATAGATCTATTTATTCAAAATTGTTTCATGTCAGAAAAAAGAATTAAGAAAGCATGATTCAACCCCCCTTCTCGTGCACTCTTTTACCAACATATGACTATTTGAAGAATGCCAGTTTATATCACACTTCTATGATCGGCGATACAGTAATCAATTCAGATCTCATTAGTGCATTGGTCGAGCGTTGGAGACCTGAAACACAGACATTTCATTTCTCATGTGGGGAATGTACAGTTGCACTGGAAAATGTAGCAATTCAGGTTGGCTTCCCTATTAATGGGGAACCTATCATGGGACGATGTGCTTTTAGCGTGGCAGTATACCATGTCAATGCGATGGTATACTTTTCTTACAGTTATATGTTGCAGTTGCTGGGTCGGGTGTTATTCCTGGACAAGAGCAATAAATGAATCCATCTGAGGTTGCTTATATTGCTTGAGGATTTGACTCAAGTTGGTCAATATGGATGGGATTCTGCATGCTTGGCATATTTATATAGATCTTTGTGCTATGCCTTGCACATTAAGGCACAAGAGACATGTAGGTGTGTAGTTTTATTTATCATATAACTAAATAGCATGGGAGGAAAAAACTTACTAGAGTTCCACCG
Organism: Dalbergia cultrata; assembly: GCA_031216105.1. Classification (NCBI taxonomy): domain Eukaryota; kingdom Viridiplantae; phylum Streptophyta; class Magnoliopsida; order Fabales; family Fabaceae; genus Dalbergia; species Dalbergia cultrata. The sequence continues at coordinate 14,095,378 of CM062352.1, read as the reverse complement.
TAGTTTTCACCTTCCGGATATGAACTAGGACCAGCCTTAACATCGACTTGAGTAATAATATCTTCAAACTCCACATACAACTCAATCCCAAAAATGTATGACTCAAATTGTTAATGAGTTTGAAACATCAATCGCAGATCATTCACTACAAAAAAAAGTAGTAAATTAGAGCGGTTGTTTTTGCAAATTAGGGCAATTATAACCGCCATTTTTTGCAGCAAATGGTAGTTCCTTGAACCGCCATAATTACCAATGCCATTTGGTAAATTAGGGCAGTTATAAAAAAAATCGCCACAATCACCCTATTTAACTGCCATAATTCTTGGGTGAATTAAACCGCCGCAAATTTCAATGAAGTATTTAAAAGAAAAATTGAAACCACTGCATTTTGTAGTAATTTTTTTAAAAAAATAATGTGTTGCCTTTTATCGACATGCCTACTTTGTAATTAAAAGCAACCCTTTTTCTTATTTAAAATGACATTATTTTGAACAAAAAATTACATTTACTACAATGATAATTTTTCAATTTCAAATCTATAATAATCAACTTAAATTGTCATCTTAAGCATATAATCTTGGTTGATACATAGTTATACATAGAAACAAGTCATAAGTAGTTCAAATCAAAATGCGGATAAGTAAAATAGTTGACAAATAGTCATAAACTAAAGCAAAATAAGTCTCTAGTTAATAGTCAAATTCTATGTCCAGTGTGTATCATTTATCCTCTTGATTTGCATATATATATATATATATATATAACTATTTGAATCTTGTGATCATTTCATAAGAGCAGATAATATACCACAACACCTCTTTAATGCCTCGTTACAAATTAAGGTATATTACCTAAACTTAGTTATTCATAAGCCAATGAGTGAATTACATCAATAATCCAAGGCAAGGGAAACATCAAAGGACACCAATATGAAGCCAAAATGCAAATGGGCATATTACATTAATAATCCTAAACTCTAATACTCTATCTAAAATCACAATTCACTAAGCTTTCCACAATTTCCACACATTACATATGACTACATTTGTTAGATAATACAATTCAAAGCCATTTTTCATGCCAATCCGGCATTACTATAACTAAGGCTTATAATAATTCCAAAGCCTCATCAAACCAGTTCAAGTGTAAATTACATGTTAATCACCTGTTGCATTATCTTGGAAAATTCAAAGCACAGAACTTTCCTGCTAGCTTCATCAAGAACTTTATCAGGCATTATATCTTGAAGGGCCTTGAGAGTAGTTTCAAGCATATCCAATCCAACTTGGTTTGTAAAGATGAACAACGGAGATGCCTGCAATAGTTTTGGTAGTCAATAAATGAATCAATAAAGGTTATTGGTGTGGATCCTGAAAAACACATGATTTATTATCATAGCAGCACAACACTTAGAAGAGTGAAATTTCCCTTCCACTCCACAGGTCAAATGAGATTAAATTCATACAATTTGTGCCTGAAACATAACCCCTTCAAACTGTTATATTGGCAAATGGGCACAGTACATATAATACCATTAATGTCTTTTATCACTTTCGCTTAACTAGTAGTTCGTAGATGTAGAACTAGCAGATCAACTTTTCACTCCTTTCACACATTCTTTTATATAAAAGCCAATGGAAAATGTTCATATAAAAGACAATCATTCACAGAAACACTATTTAACTAAGACAAAGCACTATAGATCACCCATGAAAAAGCTTATAAAATTTAAAAGCCTTTACAAAAGAGCAAAAGCTATTTTATACAAAGGAAGATAATTTATACTTTGATTTTTCAACTACAATAACACTCAAAAGAATTCCTCGTTCATTATTATCTTATGTTCTTTTTTCAAATCATAGATAACTCTACAATGACTAAATATTTAATTAGACTCTAAAACCAAAATCTGAATTAAAAGTTAAGGACTAAGAGGATTGGACTTTTTTAGTCTTTGCACAACAAAATAGATGACATCTTATGATGAGTATTCTTGTGGGGGAACCTTTTTTCTTACAACTTCATCTACTCTTAGCATCACTTCATAGTGCTAGTTCTTACTAGCATTTATTATTCACTCACTTTTCTTACAACTACATCTACCCTCAGCAGCATCTTATGTTGCTAGTTCTTTAGCATTTTTCATTCACTTGTGTTAAAGGGATAGAACTTAGAAATATCCGTGACACCAAAATTCAAAAAGCTATAGGAAACAACATTGTATTAATTCTCAGTTATCGGGAATCTTGGTCACAATTCACAGTAAAAAATAAATAAGGCATGAAAAATGGATCAGAGATATGGTTTTATGAACAGTTATCAGGTAACTCAGAGACACAACAACCCAAAAGAAAACCAAAATTTAGATAGGTGGCCAGAGAAAGTTTCAAATTTCAAATAAAAATTTCATTATTATCAAATAATCTTTTAATTATCCAATAGGTGTCATCTATTTAAAATGTGATTTTATAGGGATCAAAATTGAAATTTAAAAAATTAGGTTGATAGTTAAGAATATCGATCACCGAGTAGTTATATATCATATGTTTGAATAGTTTCTCATTTTAATAAATCTTTTAAAATTTTGAATTATAGAATTGCTTTAGAAGTTGTCAAGTGTCATAGATTTCCTATTAATGATTCTTAAATTTTAATATTATATGGACTAGCGTCTTGCTAGGCACTATCATGCCCATTAATCCACATTTTTTTATTTTTTGATGTTAATATAATTAAATAAAATGAAACATGATAAAATAAAGTAAACTACCTTACCATGAAAATGAATATAGAAAATTGGATACTATAACTAAATCACCCCTTAAGTAAAGAATAGGAGAAAAAAGCGCATCATACTGTGTTTCCACATAAAATCCAAGATCATAATTACATGCTTGGTGATAGCAGCCAAGGCGATCATATCTAAAAGGGGAAGAATGGACTTTAATACAATGGCACCAAAACTTACATAAAAATATGAGAAAACTTAGGTGATAAAAAAAAAGGATTTTTCTAACATAAAAAAAGAAATAGTTAATTTATTAAGAACTTATCTCTCAAACAAAATATTACAAACACATCATCATTTTAGATTTGTGGATACTTGTAGATTTCATGCTAAATTATCTTTACTCGAGAAACTAAAAAACATTAGGAGGCAAAGAAACTCACACAACCTATGTTAAAAAGGCATAGAATTTTGCTTTAAAACTTTGAGTTTATAATCCATATTCTCCTACTTGCACAGTGCATAATATATGTTGGCATGTTTTGATTTGAATGGTCCTGTCTAGTCATTTTCTTTTTTTGATTTCCTTTTTTCTCCATTGGAAATGTCTTCACCCTCATAATGTCTATGAGAATTGTCTTCATTCATAATGGCCACAATTTTGTCCATTCCTTTAGTAGGTTTTTAACTTTTGAATATTAGATGAAGTTAAAAAACTATAAAACTGAAGAATTGGAAAGAAAATTGGATATAGAGAACCAATATTATTTATTTAGTTCTCTTTACCAAAACACTACAATTAAAGATTTTTTTTTAGGTAGCAAAATTGTAAAACAAATTATTAATAAGAGTAAAATGGTAAAAAAAAAATTAGACACCAAAAGTAACTAACTCAAAGGGATCCTCTTTATTATATTATATAGATTTGAATTTGATTGCTGAGGTAGTTAGGATTAGAATAGGAAGATTAGATATCTATTTTGATTATCTTTTATTTATCTTTAGTAGGATAAGGATGCAAGTAGTTACGTAGTAGGTTATAAAATGCTTGAGAACTCTTATTTAATTTATGCAAAATCAGAATTCGATTAACCGCAAGTGAAGTTTCTTAAACTTCCCTTGAAAAAGCTTATAAGTATTCCAAAGTATTCCTCCTTTTTTACCAACATTTGCTATATTTTTGGGTATGTTTGGCTAGGTGGTAAAAATAGGGAATAAATTTTCATGGATGAACTCTATGTATAAAATTACACAAGAACTTCATTCATGAAAAATTTATCCTCATTTTTACTCCCCAGCCAAACATAAATTTATGCCCATAGCTTTGTTCAGCTTCTCATAACCATTCATGTTTTTTGTATCAGGGGATAGAATGGCGAAAAAAGATAAAAATCTTGGTACGTCATTTTCTTAATTTTGATTTGACAAGTATGGGTGCAGTATATATATATATATATATATATATATATATATATATATATATATATATTGTTGGAGCCACTTATTTTATTTTTTGCTTACAGGGTTAAAACCATTACATGGTCCGTCCTCCGAGCAAGAAACCAATAATTTAGAGGTAATTCTACTCAAATAAGATGGTTAGCACAAATTAAAAGATTGAACACTCTTTCTTGCATCAATGATATACTGATCAGATTTCTTTTTTGTTATTAATTCATAATGAAAATGGCAAGCAAAGAATCTTGCTGCCTAGCAAAATATATTAAACATGAATCTTGTTCGCTTTATATTTGTAAGTTTGTATGTTTGTGTGCGGTGTACATCTATTTATTCTAATATCTATTTTGTCTTTTCGGTATTCTTCTTCAATTAATTTGAATAGGAAAACAATTAAATAATAAGTTAATCGTATAGTTGTATTAACTGTTTAATTATGTCCAAGCAATGATAGTTGAGTTATATCACGCTACATATATATATATATGTATATATATATATATGATAATTTCAAAAATACTTTTAATGGGTATAAAATATAGTTATGAGCAACTACTTACTCACCATACATTGTTGGAAGCACATTGTCACTGCCCATGGGATTTTGGGAAACTGGAACAGTGTCCTATATTGACAAGTAACCATAAAAGATGGATTAGATATGAAAAAATAAGAAGAGAAAACAACATTATGTTAACATAAAAAAATAATTAAAACCATGATCCATAAAAATACAAGAAGGGAACCCTTACCAAAGAGGATTAATCAAAGAGAATTTAAAAGAAATCACATTCTCTTTTAGAGTGCAAACCTTGGAGGTAGCTACTATTCTTGGAAGAATGTCTTAGAGAATTATAATGTGTTCATTTGTGGATAGTTGTTAATATCTTACAATATGATGTGCGTATCTTAGGATATGTACCCAAATTTATAAATTCGATACTATTTTAACATGTATCTTGTAGCACCCTAATTTTTAACCCCTCATACTCGAGTCATTTGAGGTTAATCACTAGTTAGTATGTTATGATCTCATAAATTAACCTTCATTATAAATAAGATATGTGGAAAATACATGCAAGTTTTTTTTTTGTTGAAAATGTTTAAATAAAACGTGAGCCTTGCATAGGAGGCATAATAATTAATTACATTTGTTAATCTCAAACATAAAAGATTGCATAATAATAAACATCCATTTATAATTACATTCCTAACCATATCACATTCAAATACATTTACATAAAGTTTCCATACAACTCAACTCATAATTATTTAAATATAGTATTTATATAAACATAGTACACCAGCAATAATGTCCAGTCACTCTTCAAAATACATATATAATTAACAAACGATCATAACGTAATTGTAACCATAATGTAAACAAATACTACTAGCAAATGAAGTTCTAAAATTTGCATGTGACACCCGATGAGCTCCATCTACAAGAGTGACAACTCCCATGCTCTGCTTTACAACTCTTACACTAGCCTTCTCTAAAGATACATGAAAACATTAGTGATAATTTCTTAGTAGAGTTACATAATTAGGTGTCATCATAATCATCCTTAGCCACTTCAATTTATTATGAAAATATGAGCATACATTAAGGTTCATTTTAAGGGTTTGGAAAACATTTAATCTAAAATGGGCTTCTTTTATAGTTATAGCATGATTTTTATCAATGAATGCAACATACCTTTAATGTAAGCATGATAATACATTAGAAGACATATACAACATAATAAGCATATAACTTTCACATAGCTTGAGGTACATAAGGAACTTAAACACATAAGCACATAACGTTTCTCTTTTTAGATGACTTAATCTCTATCTATGCTTTGACCATCCTAAGGCTCTCTTCTCTTTCTTTTTTTTCTTTTTAATTTCTGAATTCTAAGGTTACAAGCTAATACCTAGCTAATAGTCATCGACATAAAACATAATCATGCATATAGATTCTCTTAATTTTAAGGTATGAGTTTTAGGGGATGTTGGATCACCTCTATTGGCTTAGCCGGAACTCGATAGGATAATCTCCATGTGTTTTATGTCAACTTTAATATTTCTTTAGAAATTGTAATGACCAAGAATCACATATTATCATCATCTCATAAATCATTATTTCATGCTCATAAATCTTGTATAAGTTTTTCTAATTTCACAAATTTCATGAAATTTTGACAGCATAACTATTGTAAATGGAATATCCCCAAATTTGCTTCATACCATACATCATATCAAACATGCATCTCAATTTATCAAAGAAGAATGATTCTCAGTGAATAATTATAGCTCAATACATTATATCAACCATACATATCATTTATAATCATTCATGCAATTACTTTCATCAGGCATGCTAACCTTATATAAGCATGCAAGTAAACATAATAAAACATTTCAGTTATATTATTTGACATATTTAACATGATAAAGTATGCGATCATTCTTATCAAATCCACATCTCTTGAGTCTTATGAGCTTTACTTTCATATTTATATCATTCCTTTTTCTATTTCTAAGGTTATCTTGCACTTAAAGGCACTCAAAGATTAAATCTTCATTAGTAAAATTATCAACTTTAGTATAAAGCTCCCTCCTTTACCAGGGTAGGTACTACCTTCGTGCGTACTAGGCTAGATACTACCTAGATCTTGAATCATTTCCAATTATAATACTTAAAATTCTAACGTCCATTATGAAACTAAGGATTTATGTTTACTTAGCACATTTACTAAGATAGACTTGCATTTTATGCATTGGTTTACACTTAATTTCTTTTGGATTATATACTCAGAACAATTTGTTTAAATATTTTCTAGGTACATTAATAAATTTGATTTTTAGTTATAAATAAATGGATTCAAAGAAAGATTACACAAGTAGAGATAGATTGGAAATGTTACTGAGATCAAAACTTAAAAAAAGGATTTGCATTGGTATAGTAGTAGCAGTTCAATATATATATATATATTAAGGTATGGGTTTTAGGGGACGTTGGATCACCTCTGCTAGCTTAGCCGGAACTCGATAGGATAATCTCCATGCGTTTTATGTCACTTTTTTACTTTAATATTTCTTTAGAAATCATAATGACCAAGAATCACATATTATCATCATCTCATAAATCATTATTTCATGTTCATAAATCTTGCATAAGTTTTTCTAATTTCAGGAATTTGATGAAATTCCAATAGCATAATGATTGTAAATGGAATATCCCCAAATTTGCTTCATACCATACATCATATCAAACATGCATCTCAATTTATCAAAGAAAAATGATTCTCAGTCAATAGTTATAGCTCAATAGCATATATCAACCATACATATCATTTATAATCATTCATGCAATTACTTTCATCAGGCATGCTAACCTCATATAAGCATGCAAATAAACATAATAAAACATTTCAGCTATCTTATTTGACATATTTAACATGATAACGTATGCGATCATTCTTATCAAATCCACATCTCTTGAGTCTTATGAGCTTTACTTTCATATTTATATCATTCCTTTTCTATTTCTAAGGTCATCTTGCACTTCGAGGCACTCAAAGATTAAATCTTCATTAGCAAAATTATCAACTTTAGTATAAAGCTCCCTTCTTTAATAGGGTAGGTACTACCTTCATGCGTACTAGGCTAGATACTACCTAGATCTTGAATCATTTCCAATTATAATACTTAAAATTCTAACGTCCATTATGATACTAAGGATTTATGTTTACTTAGCACTTTTACGAATATATACTTGCATTTTATGCATTGGTTTATACTTAATTTCTTTTGGATTATATACTCGGAACAATTTGTTTAAATATTTTCTAGGTACATTAATGAATTTGATTTTTAATTATAAATAAATGGATTCAAAGAAAGAGTACACAAGTAGAGGTAGCTTGGACATGTTATAGAGATCAAAACTTAAAAAAAGGATTTGCATTGGTATAGTAGTAGCAGTGCAATATATATATATATATATATATATATATATATATATATATATATTGTAATAAATAAGAGCCTTACACTAAAAGCTATACTAATTTTTCGCATTTCGCAATCCTTTCAATGTAATGATCAATGTATAGAAATAGCAGAGATATAATGCGCATCCTAAGAGGTCGGTCACACGATAATTTACATTTTATATCACATCCATAGCAAGTTAAGTCATACAGTTATAGTATATACATTCACATCTAATTACATATGTATTATAAACAACCCTACCCTGGTCCTCGCAATGACCACCTCATCCGGGTTAGGGCCTAACAAGATACAACCAACTACAGACAGACAAACCTAACTCCGTCAGTCAATGGCTCATCAAAAAGTCAGACGTACGAGCCCATGGTAGTCAGATAATATGATGGACTCTAAGTTATACTGCGTTTATAAACAAGCTGGATACACCATGGTCAATCAAGCAAGTGGAGAGTAGTGCCCATTAGGCACATCAGCTAGGTAGCCTTGCCAGTCCCCACTACCTTCGGAAGGAGTAGAGGAACCAAAAGATGTCTCCTCTAAAGGATCAGACTCAAGATCGACAACAGGCTGTGGTGGCAGTGGTGGATTAGTCATATACAGTGGAAAAGCAGAAAAAAGGGGACTTTGGATCAAAAGTAGGACTCATAATAGTAGTAGCGAACAGGTGAGCAAATAGTACATAAATACGGATACGAGACTCAACGACCAGGTACAACGACCCTAACTCTAGGTCATAATGCCATTGCAAATCAGGCATCTCGAGAAAGAACATGATCGAGGCCATCTATATAAAATACATCAGAAAGTAGGAATGAGAATCAACGATTCCCAGTAGGAAAAACACCAATCTATTACTCAATGATATTCAACTTAATGCAAAATAAGCAATGTATCTTTAATTATTTATATGACGATCTCATTAATTAGTGTCATTATTTCTTATGACTTGATTTTATCAGATAATTTTAAAATGTAATGGTAGAACTCATATGACTCTTATGATATACTTCTCATTGGATCGTACTGTCAACGATGTAATGTCGTCGTGTTACAACCTGATATAGTTCACTAGATGGAATTCGTCTACTACATCTCATCTCGATAGGCTCGCTATCCTCAGTACATCCCTGTCTTCATAATGATGTAACGTCGTCGTGATTACAACTTGATATAGTTATAAGGGCGTAGCACGTCTACTACTACCCATAAATCCATGAGCTTACCACTAAGCAATTTACATTGCATAAGGTTTATTGTCTTAAGTTTCCTTTCTTCGTGTACATCTTTATCATTGGTATAAAAATTCTCATAGTTGTTGAGTAAGATTTATTCTTTAAAAGTTCTATTTTCATACTTGACTTTGAGATTTTTCCTTGAAATCTACTTAAACTCTTATGAAATATTCTATTCAACATTTCTTAAAAATCTTCTGAAATCTTGTGATGTTTTATGAGATATTTCTCGTAACATCCGGTGTACTGGTATAATGTTATTCTGCAAGGTCTACTATGTTTATAATAAATTTTATACCATCCAAAAATTCTAGTACAATTCCTAGTTAGTAATAATTCTTGTAAATTTTTCAGCAATTGCCAAGCTCCTGCGATGGATTTTCAAGCTATTTCTACTATGAATTAACATTTCTTATATCAATTAAATCTCTTTAATTCTTTTATGATAACTTTTGTAAGATTCTTTAGACTTTTATTAGCTTTTATACCATCAACATTTCGGCCACATCCCTTGGACAATAATTCCTCCTAAATTTTTGAAATAACAAACCAAGTCTTGCTGCCATAACCATCATTTAACACCAAGAATTAACGCTGTAAAAATTCTAGCACATAAAACCGTTTGGCATAGTTTCACAACTCAATTTGTTTTCTTTTTAAAGAGAAAAACTCACTCAGAGCATCTCTTATACCAATATGCAAATCTTAACTCACCCCCTGTAAAACAACCAAAATCGTGATTCACAACATGAGAATGGGTCCCAATGAAATTTTTTCAGCAACTTGGTCATTTCTTCATAATTCCAAGAATTTAAACTAAGTCTCTTATAAATTCTGCAATTAAACTCAAGCTCTAATACACAAGATTTCATAATAATTCCAAGCATTTATAAATTCTACAATTAGAGTTCATATTCAACAAGAATAATTCTAGCACAGTCCAATCACTTATCTTAGCAAAATAGCTATACATCTTGAAGTAAAAGACTAGAATAATTTTCTACCTCCCTCCAAGCTTCTTCTTTAGTTTTTCCATTTCAATCAAACCTTAACCCCCTATTTTTCAGGCTCTTTGTGCGCTGCTGAGTTTCCAAAGTGCAGGGAAAGACAAGGTTTTTCAATTGGCCTTAAAGTAGAGAAGATGTTTCTTCAAGTGGTTTACACATTTACCTAAGAGATTTCTTTGTGGATATGGTGATTTGATGGAGTTTTCCAAAGAGAAAGAAAACGAAAAAGTGAAGGGAAAGGAGCATGAACTATCTGACAAGAAAGAACTCTTTCTTTGTTTTTGATCTTTACAATTAACGTTTCTCGGAGAGTAAGTTCTACAAAAGGATAAATATTTCTTTTTGCAGATCAAATTACCCTGTATCGGTATTGAAAATATCTATATTTATTCAATTATTCTAAGTAAAAATTTATTTAAGATATGGTAACATCCATTAATTGGACCAATCTCAATGTTTCAGTATACTGGTTATTACCATTTCAATGTACTGTTTCTCATCATTCAGTACGCGATTGAAATAAAAAAAAAATTTACCAGGTAAAATTATCCTTTTAATCTTATTCTAATTTTTTTTTTCCTAATATCATTTATAAGATCACATCCTATATTACTAATTAAAATATTATTATTCTAAATTTTTAATTAATTTTCATTTATTTTTTACAGAGTCCTTATATTGTTTGTTGTCTAAAATGTGGGATTTGGAGATGGATTATATCTTGTAGTTAGTATGATCATAATTTATAGAGATTTGATAAAAGATTATTATTTAAAATTTCAAACTAATATATCAATCCTTTTTAAAATCCTGCATATTCTTTCCTAATTTAAATAGTAATTCGTTGTGGGGTACTATTGATCTTCTACACAATCTTATTTTTTTTATTTTAATTCTTAAAATTAACAAATGTATTAAATATTTAAAATTTACTTTTTCTCCTTCACTAATTAGGTTAATTTTTGTATTAACATTTTTTGATTAACTACGCTTTTGTTGATTTTATTAATTAACAATTGAATAATTTTTTTATTAACTATTTTAACAACTCATAAAAATTGAGGTAATTAATATAAGAGAAAATTAGGGATGTTATTATGAGCATGAACACCGGAGCCTGCCTTGCCCAAAGGAGGTTATTGCTGAACGAACCATCCAAGAAGCCACAGGTCCCAAATATCAAGTTGTTGTTGAGTGGGAAGGCTGCAACCGTGAAGATGTTGCTTGGGAAGATTGGGATTCTTTGGCAAGTCTGCACAGTGCTCAGGCCTTTAAGGACAAGGTCCTTTTCCATTGGGACAGTAATGATGCATCCCAAGCAGGCAACACACACGTTCGAGGAGCACCTAGCTGGGCAAAGGATTATGTTGCTTGATAGCTAGTAATTAGGAATCATATCCATTACTAGTATTGTGACCTGTGTGATGTGCACAATAAAATAAAATAAATAATGAAAACGGCAAGCAAAGAATCATGCTGCCTGGCAAACTATATTAAACATGAATCTTGTTCTCTTTATATATGTAACTTTGTATGCTTGGGTGTGGTGTGCATCTATTTATTCTAATATCTGTTTTGTCTTCTCGTATTCTTCTTCAATTAAGTTGAATAGGAAAATGTTATTTAAGTGCATTTGATATAGATATGGTACATGAATATCTATATAGCTTTTTTTTTATCTTTTGGTGCGTAGTATGAAAAGTGGGAAATAAAAATGAGTTATATATTTTTATTTGAAAGATACTATATTTATGGTATATTTGGTCATCGAGTAAATGTATAGATAAGTTTTTCTTGATTAAGTTCTATATGTAAAATTACACATAAACTTTAGGCGCCGTGGCTTTTGCTTCCATTTAACTAATATATACATTTACGTATTATATATGAAAAATATATATAACTAATATATACATATAATATGTACAAACATATATACTACGTAGCTGTATATATATTATATTAGTTTTGGATCTCTTATTTGTTTGTTATCTAAAATGTAGAGATTTGGAGATAGATTATATCTTGTAGTTAGTATGATAATAATTTATAGAGATTTAATAAAAATATATATTGTTATTTAAAATTTGAAACTAATATATCAATCTTTTTTAAAATATTGCACATTTTTTCCTAATTTAAATATTAGTTGGTTGCGGGGTATTATTGATCTTCTACACAATCTTATTTTTTATTTTAATTCTTAAAATTAACAAATGTATTAAATATTTAAAATTTACTTTTTGTCCCTTCACTAATTAGGTTAATTTTTCTATTAACTTTTTTTTCAATTAACTAAGCTTTTGCTCATTTTATTGATTAACATTTCATTTATTAACTATTTTAATAACTTATAAAAATTGAGGTAATTAATATAAGAGAAAAAAATTGGGGAGGTTATTATGAGCATGAACACCGGCACCTACCTCGCCCCAAGGAGGTTATTGCTGAACGAACCATCCAAGAAGCCAGAGGTCCCAAATATCAAGGGGTTGTTGAGTGGGAAGGCTGCAACCGTGAAGATGTTACTTGGGAAGATTGCGATGATTTGGCCAGTCTGTACACTTCTCAGGCCTTTGAGGACAAGGTCCTTTTCCATCGGAGGAGTAATGATACATCCCATGCAGGCAACGCACGCGTTCGAGGAGCACCTACTTGGGCGGAGGATTATGTTGCTTGACAGCTAGTAACTAGGAATCATATCAATTACTAGTATTGTGAACCATGCGATCTGCAGGATAAAATTAAATAAATTTTAATTTATGGAATGATTGTATATAAAAACATTGTGTAAAAATACTAAAGACGTTAATAAGGTTACAACACAATAAATTAAAAGTAATTCACCTAATGTAGAAAGAAAATACTTTCACCAAAAAAAAAGAAAATATATAATATTATTGGTAGTACAAAAATTTTATCATACAAAAGTAGCACGATCAGAGCCTTGGTTTTTTTCCATGAGAAGTTCATTTAAGTAAAAAAAAATTTCTCCTATATCCTATAAAATTTAGGGATACATATGCTTTCTAGATAATTTATGGCTAAAAATTTATCACATGTCTCACTAACTATATTTATTAATATTTTAAATATTCATGATTAAATCACAACTCTTTAATTCTAAAAGGGTATCGATACCCTTAGGGTACAATAACAAAAACCAAAACAATATTAACAATTTTAAAATAATCAATTTCAATAATAAATTATAATAATTGGTGTTAAATTGAAAATCAAGAGTAAGTAACATAACTTACTTTTAAACTAATTTCAAACTTTTTTGGAAGATAATTTCAATATGAAATCAATGTAGATAAAAAGTAATTTTAAAAGAATTTATTAGTTATCAAACGATTTGTTTCAAATTTGATTTCATTCTATCTACATATATGTTTTTTCATTATTATCAAATACTCTTTTAATTATCCAATGGGTATCATCTATTTAAAATTTGATTTTATAGGGATCAAAATTGAAATTTAAAAAATTAGGTTGATTGTTAAGAATATCCATCACCAAGTAGTTTATATCACATGTTTGAATAGTTTCTCATTTTAGTAAATTTTTAAAAATTTTGAATTATAGCATGCTTTAGAAGTTGTCAAGTGTCATAGATTTCCTATTAATGATTCTTAAATTTTAATATTATGTGGATTTGAATTTGAATGCTGAGTTAGTTAGGATTAGAATAGGAAGATTAGATATCTATTTTGATTATCTTTTATTTATCTTTAGTAGGATAAGGATATAAGTAGTTACGTAGTAGTTATGTAGTAGGTTATAAAATGCTTGAAAACTCTCATTTAATTTATGTAATCTCAAAATTCCATTAACCAAGAGTGAAGTTTCGTACACTTTCTTCGAAAAAGCTTAGAAGTCCTTCTTTTTTTCTAACATCTGACAGCAGAGGAATGACTTCGTTCGTCAACAACTCCCAGGTTGGTTTGCATGAACTGAATTTAACAGTTGCAATTTCTTTACCTTTGTCAACATCATTGCATTGTATTCTTCCCAAAAATTGTTAAAGACTTCTGCGCAAATTTATTTGTTAAAATAATGTGACCTGCATGTTCATTCTTAAATGGGTAAGTGTCCATGTTACATTATTTAATCCTATGAGTACATATATAAAGATATCTCACAATTTGGGTGCTCTAGGACAATTCCACATGATTAGTAAACACTGGACGATCTTTAATCTAACCACTATTACTATGGAATTCTTGTTACAGCCTTGTTTAGCATTCATCTTCCTCTTCTTAAACGTGTTACATGTTCTAATATTCCTACCAAATCTCTTTCATGTCTGATCTCAGGAGGAACAACAGCAAGAGCTCAAGTCCTCCATTTATGAAACTCTTCCAACCGACCAAAATGAGGAACATATCACTGAGTTGCATACAGCTACTAATCCTGTAAGCAGTCACTCACTAATTTCTCATCTTTTAATTTAATCATATAAATCTTTCTAGAATAACATTATTTGTATTGAAAATGGACATAAAGGTAAATATTATTGGAGAGATGCTCTCGTGTATACATATGTGCCGCGGGGTTGGCCATCATTAATTTTGCCACAATGATTCATTAAAGTTTGCATTTTGACAACGTAAGCAATATGCACATTTTGCTCCAAGCATATATGTGATGGAACCAAAAAAGTACTATTTGTGAACATTGAATTTGTTAATTTGTTCAATTATATATTTATTACTCAGGTTCACAACTTGAACGGAGCAGCAATTGCAAGAAAAAATCTTGTTCTCTTAATATTTGTAACTTTGTATGCTTTGTGTGGTGTGCATCTGTTTATTCTAATATCTGGTTTGTCTTCCGGTATTCTTCTTCAATTATCTTGAATAGCAAAATATTATTTAAGTGCATTTGATATAGATATGGTACATGAATATCTGTATAGCTTTTTTTTTGGTGCGTAGCATGAAAAGTGAGAAATAAAAATGAGTTAAATATTTTTATTTGAAAGATATTATATTTATGATATATTTGGTTGGTGAGTAAAAATATAGATAAGTTTTTCTTGATTAAGTTCTACATGTAAAATTACACATAAACTTTAATCATAAAAAATTAACCACCATTTTTAAGGGGTAAAATTGAGAAAAAAAATTATGAAGAAATTTCATAAATAAAATTATACATAAAACTTATCCATAAAAATTTATATTTTTTATCTCAAACCAAACATGTCATTTGTAAAAAATTTATATATAATAATAATATAATGATTTAAATATATTTTACTTTATTATATGTTTTAGATTTAATTCCACATCGATAGTTCATTGTGCGCTGCCTCGTGTTGATAGTCCCTCGCCAAGCTACTTAGATTTGGTGTCGTGCCTTCTGCTTCGATTTAATTGCACCCGCGACACCAGCGGGTAGGGTCCAGAGATATTCTTCCGATTTTTCCCGTTTTCTAGGAAAGTCTTCTTTGTTATCTTTTGGTCAAGTTGAGAGGATTTATTTACAATAAAGTAACAATGTTTTTCACATAACTTGTTTTATGCATGTTTAATAGTAAAGAAATGCATTTTTATTGTGTCTATTAAATAAGTGAATGATAAAGTCTTTCATTAATTATCATTTTAATATGTTAATAGAAAAAATGCATAATTAATAGGAGAGAGTGAAAAAAAAAATTGTTCTCAGAAACAAACAAGTTTTCTTTATGAAAATGAAATGGTAATGATGTTTACATAAATATTATCCACTTCAAAATTTTATTTTTCTATAATTAGTTGTTCTTTTGAGAAATCTAGGAAAGACTAATTATTTACCTGTTATATTTTTATTAAATAGTATGTATAGGCAAGTGAGTAAGTGGGGATTAAATATGATATAAAAAATGTTAAGGATAATTTTATAAAATATATCTAAAATTTTTAAACATTTAAATTTATTCATCATTATTTTTGTAATATATATGCACAAGTGAATATGTAGATCTACTAGAAAATCAATGCAATATATTTTTTTATGGTTGGGAAGGTTCGATTTGGATTATGAGCAACTATCATATATTTTGCGTGCTTTTTAGGCGGTGCTATTTAACTTTTTTTATTTTATTTTATTTTTTTGTAACTTAAGTCTACACAGCATAAGCTCGTCCATTTCACGTTTCTTCTTGTGACTTGTTAAAGATTCGTAGAAGTATATTATTCGCAAACTGTAGTGAACTATAACTTTTATTCAAATTCAAATGATGGGTATATGGGAGTATATATAGAAGAGATAGTTCCTAAATAATATTAACAAGATTAAAAACAGATAATTCAGTTAAAAAGGAAGCAATAATTTGGAGGAAGTCTCGATGCTGCATGATGTTTGGCTAGTTGTTATTTAGGATAGGAGAGAGAGCCTACACAAACAACAACCCGCGATATTATTTTTAAGTATAAGATTTGTACCAAGTTTTTTATATTTATTTTAACTAATTTTTAAACTAAATATTTATAAATTTTGAATGAGTAATTTAAAAGTTACAAAAAAAAAAAAGAATATTTTTGGTATCCTCATAAAATTCAAAGTTAGAGATACGCTTTGATTATTTATGGCTAAGGATGTGCCACATGAAAAATAGATTAGATGTAATAAATATAAAAAACTTGATCTAATTTGTTTCTATTAATTATAACTTTTAACATTTGTCATTGATGAAAAAAGGATCATAAGAGAGGAAAAGTGAATCTCTCTCCCTTTCTTTGTTTTTTGTTTTTTCAAAGACTAATGTAAAACGAACCATAAAAACATTAACAAGAAGCATCAAATGAAATTCTTGAACGACCACTCTACTTGGTTGTCTTTATTGGAAGAGGCTCCCATCTTCTAATATTTACTCAGTGGAATTACAAGAAAAATAATTTTTTTTTTCATTCAGTAGTATTAATATACTTTTTCTCAGAGTATATGACTGGCATCAAGTCTTTTTTTGTTTGTTTTTGTTTGTCTTTTGTCGTTTACATTGTTACATTGATGTGATGATAACAGATGCTGGATTTGGAGAAAGAGTTAGTTGGCTGGCAATTTGATGACGTACCAATGCCTTCAGCTGATAACAGCCCCCAGACTGATTCGCATGGATCAAATTCATCGAAAGTAATCTATGTCTATGGCAATATTATTCTATTCTATTTTTTTGTAAAATGATAGAATATATTTCTTTTGAATTTCTTTGTTAAAATAACGAGATATGCATTTTGATGTTTTAATAGATAATTGTATTGTGTTGCTTTATTTCGTCCGATGACTATATATTTTTTAAAAAAGAAAAAACTCATTTTTTTTTCTAAAGAAATTTCTTAGCTGTTCAAAATATTTTGTCCAAATTTAAACGTGAATAACATATATTATGATCATTGGCCTTTGTTTGAAAAAGGGATTTTATATTTCATTCAACCACCAATGAGTTTTGCTAAAGATTCTCGTTACATTATTGTGGATTTATAGCATAGCTTTTTTTTTTTTAGCATAAGTTGTGAAGCATTCCTTCCTCCTCTTCTGCCTTAGTCAGTGCTATTATACATGACAAAAGTAAAACCATCTTTACTAACACAATCTTTATTTTTTGTCCTTTGTTGCTCCCAAATTAATGGGTGATGTGATGAGAACAGAAGTGGGATTTTCTTTTGGAGCATGACTTAGCCAGTTTTCAAGACAATGGATGGGATGTGAGCAACATTTTAGATGGCATAAGAATGCATTCACCAGTCAGCAGTCCCGACGTTGCTGTACATGAACCAAATTTAACGCCTGTAATTTCCTTGTCTAGAGAGCTTAATTTGAGTCCAGAGAGCTTATTATTGAAAAGTCTAGAGAGCTTAATTTTTCTATTTGAAATTATCTGTTAAAATAAGGTGATATGCGTGATGATTTGTTAGAATTTGAGTGGCCAGATGATGCAGAATGAATAGTGATTTTGGATGGAAAAATAAGTTCTACCACTGTGTTTGATCAAACTGCCAGCATGAGTTTTATTAAAAAAAAAAAATCGGTTAAATTATTCTAGTTGTGTAGTGTTGCTATTTTTCCTCAATGCTATTACCACGATATTAGTGTGTATTTGTAGCAATGCTACTATTTGTAGCCATTTTGCTTACATAAGAGTCTTTTTTCGCTGCTCGTTTACGTAAGAGTTTAACATTCCTCTTTCATTTCATGGACTTACTATTATTATTATTTTAACTTTTTTGTTTCATGTCATCTCAGGAGGAACAGCAACAAGACCTTTATTCCTCTGCTTTTGAAAGTCTTCCAACCCATGAAGATGAGGATCCAGTCGTAGAGTTGGCTACAACTCCTATCTGTGTAAGCAACCACTCATTAATTATGTCACCTTTTAATTCAATTTTAAATTTCAAATCCTCCTGGCCTAATTATTTGATAAAAAAAGGTGCACATAAAAGTATATTAATACTGAGATACAAAGTCACTCATTGTTTGCCATTATGAATCTTTCTAGATGTGTAGCATTGTTATTTTTTCTCAATGATATTACGGCATACATATTATTATGGATTTGTCGCATTGCTACTATTTGTAGCCATTCTGTTTACATCAGAGTTTATCGTTCCTATTTCTTTCCATACGCTTATTATTATTATTATTAATTTGAAGCATGTCATGTCTCAGGAGGAACAGCAGCAACAAGACCTTAAATCCTCTGCTTTTGAAACTCTTCCAACCCGTGAAAATGAGGATTCAGTCATGGAATTGGCTACAGCTCCTATCTGTGTAAGCATGCCCTCATTGATTGTCACCTTTTAATCCAATTTAAAATTTAAAATCTTTCTAGGCTAATTTTTTGATAAAAAAAAAGCGGGCATAAAAGTGTATTAATGGAGAGAAACAAGGTCACTCATTATTGGTCATTATGAATCTTTCTAGACTTGTAGCCTCGTTTTTTGTTCTTTCTGGGTAGGAATTCACCCAATGCTATTGTGACAAGAGAAATTAAAACCGTGTCTTCTTAATCAATTAACTAGTTGACTGTTTGTCCTTATTTTTATCTTTTGTTGGCCACAAATTCACGGATGATGAAATATCAGGAGCAAAATTTGGAGATTGATGAGTTAGCCAATAGTCCTGGCGAGGATAATGGATCGAATGCAGTCAACACATCTAACAGCAGAGAAATGACTTCGTTCGTCAACAACTCCCAGGTTGGTTTGCGTGAACTGAATTTAACACTTGCAATTTCTTTACCTTTGTCAACATCATTGCATTGTATTCTTCCCAAAAATTGTTAAAGACTTCTGTGCAAATTTATTTATTAAAATAATGTGACATGCATGTTCATTCTTAAATGGGTAAGTGTCCATGTATCACAATTTGGGTGCTCTAGGACATTTTGACATGATTAGTAAACACTGCACCATCTTTCTTGTTACAACATTGTTTAGCATTCATCTCCCTCTTCTTAAACGTATTACATGTTCTAATATTCCTACCAAATCTTGTTCATGTCTGATCTCAGGAGGAACAACAGCAAGAACTCAAGTCCTCTATTTATGAAACTCTTCCAACCCACCAAAATGAGGAACATATCACTGAGTTGCATACAGCTACCAATCCCGTAAGCAGTCACACACTAATTTCTCATCTTTTAATTTAATCTTATAAATCTTTCTAGAATAACATTATTTGTTATTGAAAATGGACATGAAGGTAAATATTATTGGAGAGATGCAACGTATTGTCCTGTTTTGCTTCTTTCTCTGTATATGAATGTCTATTTTTTATTGTCATTGCTTATATTTGAATATCATTAGACATTTTTTTCCCTACATCTATAAAACGTCTCATGAAAAGGAGTTATTGACATTTACCTTAATTTCATTAAGCTCTCATGTATACATACATATATGCCGCGGGGGTGGCCATCATTAATTTTGCCACAATGATTCATTAAAGTTTGCATTTTGACAACGTAAGCAATATGCACACTTTGCTCCAAGCATATATGTGATGGAACCAAAAAAGTACTATTTGTGAACATTGAATTTGTTAATTTGTTCAATTATATATTTATTACTCAGGTTCACAACTTGAACGGATCAGTAATTGCAACACAAAATCGGTTCGAAACTACTGAGGCTGCTTCTGACAAGGCAAACGACTCTTCCTTTGAAAATCCTGTGGCTGCCAATCCTTTTGGGGAGGATACCAATCCCCTGCCTCACTCATTACCAAATTGTTCAGCTTCACTATTGAATGCATCACCAATAGCCCATTCTTTGACATCTACGGTAAGTTGATAATTCACTATAAGATATGTTTGGTTGAGTATAAATTTTCATGAATTATCTCTATGTAAATTTTCACATATCTTAATTGGGATGATTTAAAATTATTTTCAAATATATTATTATCAAACTCTTGATTTTTAAGCAGGTAGAGGCAAGACCGATGATTGGAACAGAACATTCAAGTGGACAATTTATCACAAAACAAAGATTTGAGTCAAAAAATAGCATCATTGACCCTGATACGGCGAGGGCTTGTAAATGGTACGTGACTCTTACTCACCTTATTTTTGTTTCATAGTTGTAACCATGTGGGTCTCTGGACCTTTGTGACCACAATTTTAACTCTTCACGAACCATACAAACCATATAGTTAACCTTGTTGGCTTCATTTCTTTTTGAAACCTAAAATTAAATACCGTATGTTTTTATTGCTCTTCAGTTTTTGTTCATAATGCCACGCATGAGCTGAATATGAATTTTGATCTGTAGGATTGAAGACCAACTACTCCATGATGATGAACAATACGGTCCCAATTACATGCAGTTTGATTCCTTCGCTGCTGCTAGGTAGGCTGGCCCATGTTATGTTAGCAATAATTAATTTGATTATTTAAATTCATTTTCGGTATTTACCACACAAAAAAATTCCTTTTCGGTATCAAAGATTAAATAAAGTTAACAAACAAATGTATGATCTATCTTTTTTTATTCAGGGTACTCAATTCTTTCCAAGCTCTACTGCATGAAGGCAATCATGCCCATGCAAGAACGCAGAAGATTCATGATTTACAATCTCAAAATTCTGTGCAGCCTGCCCGCCGAACATTGTTTCCTAGGTATTTAGTATTTCATAGTATTTTCTTTAATTAATAGTTGTTCCTTTGAATAAAATTAACTGTATTGCTGTCATTGTCAATACTGGCATAATTGAATAAATAAGCATAAAGTACCAAGCATGTTTTTGCTTTGTTTGCTTCAGGTCGGAGCCACGATCAGAGTCACATATTCAGCCATTTTTTGCCCCCGTGGCCCCAAATTCTCATTCTCATCAACATGGTTATTATAGACCTGCGCTGCCTAAGCCTCCAGTTCCTAATTCAGTGTACTCACTCTCCCAATTTATATTTGTCATAAACACGTTCACAAATTTTACTACTTCACGTAACCAATTCGCTTGATTATACATATGATCAAACTATTATTGAGACTGGCTGATTTAATTTTATTTTATGGATATAGGCCTGTAGTGTGCTGTAATTATCACCCACATCATCCTAGCCCACAAGCGATGACATACAATTCCTTTGGCTCGGGATTGCAATTCTTAAGGTAAGCATTGGTGATTTGCACTTGCATTGATTCGATGTATATGCTCATATCTTAATTAATTGTGTGTAAAATTAATTCGTGTAACTAATAACTAATATAATTCATTGATGTTCAAATAAAGGTCGCAAGGTGTGCCACACCAGATGAATGGATACAATCTACCATTGAATACTCCTATTTTTCAACAGCAGAACTACACTTTGCATGAACCTAAAGCTCTATCATCCACCAGCCAAAAGGGTATGCAGGCACCAATGAGCTCAATGACTGATGACCTCAAAGAATATTATGAAATTCGCAGAAAACTATTGGACATGAGGGCCAAAGCTGAAAGAACTACCACTCCAAATTATCCTCAACAAAATCGACGTGTGAGCTTTGCACCTATCAAAATCACAGCGCCAGTGGAGTCCACAGTGGTAGTGGTAAGCCTCATTGTCATTTGATGATAATATAATTTCATAATTATAATGCATAAAGTAGTTAGTTATCATCGCCAAAGTGTTTTTTCCTTTGGGATGTCCATGTCCATGGAGATTTTGTTTTTCGTTTGAAAACTATTTGCTTAAGACAGTGCACTAAACTTGAGTATTGTTATTGTAATCCAGGAACAAGATAAACAACCGCGCCGCCGTGGTCGTCCCCCAAAACCTCCGGGACCAGCATTGTCATCTCCAAAACCGCCGGCTCGACGTGGCCGTCCTCCAAAACGCCGTGAACCGCCGGATCGGTCATTTCCGCCTTCCAAACATCCAAGGATGTAAGCGCCTGGCTGCCCAGAGGTTTGTTGGGTTGAGTCACCCCAACGAAAAAACCCATGTTTCATATAAAAAAAATAAGAAAAACAAAAAAAGGAAGGAATTGCTTTTGTCATCAAGCTAAGCTATCGCTGGTGGTGTTTTTGTTATGATTTGAAACCCTTATGACTGGTCCTCGTGGAGCCTGAAGACTCTTGCTTTTGTTCACCCGTTGGTGGAGACTTTTGGTGTACCATTGATTTCACTAGTGGAGATTATCCTGGACTTGGCCGTCCCGTGGTTTTTTGCCCCTCATTTCGGGGGTTTTCCACGTAAAAAATTTTGAGTGTGCATCTAGTTATTATATGCTCTCTTTGTCTAGTTATAAGTGTTTATTAAGATGATTTTGGGGCATAAACTAAGAAATTATTAAAAGCACATTGAAATACATCCAAAAGAGTTTATGTTGACAATCCTAAGTGTGTTTGTTTCAGATTTTGAAAAAAATAATTATGAAACTTAAATTTTATATATAATTAAAAAGGCTTAAACTGATTTTTTTTCAAAAGCTACTAATTTTAACTTTCATAAAAAATTGAAAACTGATTTTTTTTTAAAAAAAATTGATTATTTTTTAAAAGTTATCTAAATCTACGAAAAGTAATTTTGTTGACAAAAAAAATGATTATTAATCAAAATATTCACAAATAAATGCACCCAAAATTTCTCTTTTTAGAAAATTATGCAGTAATTGTTATGATAAATTAGTGTGCAAGAGAGAAAATGTGTGCAAGAATAAAAATAAAAGAATAATTAATATGTTCTTAAAACTCTCATATGAAAGATAATATTGGACAAGCTTTTGTCCTAAAAATAACTTGTACCTGGATGGAGGGAGTATTTTAATTTATTTGTTCACGGTTTACTTATATGTTGATTGCACTATTATTTTTGTTATCATATTTAATTAACAAGAGAAGGGAAAGTGTTAACTACTTTATTTTTGTAACTAGAAATTAAGCCCAATGCACGGGTTTTTCAAAAATTTTTGGTGATAATTAAACTTAAATGAAATCTTTAAAGAAAATGGTTGTAACAACTAAAAATTATATACGATAAGAACACGATGATTTTTCTTTATTTGTTGTGCATAATAAAATAGATCAATAGTAATTATATTGAGAAAGTTTCTTAAATATTTCATCGTAGACTACATTTTTAGTATAGTTTTTACCACACACAACACAACCTTTAATATATCTCCAAAAATATATTGAGAGGAAAGGAAAGGGAAAAATAACTTTATAATATAGTCTTCCACGCCATGTACAAATTTTAATTTTATTTATTTATTTACCACATACAGAACATGCTAAAGTGAAATGTTATAGTTAGACTACTTGACATTTGCATTTTTACTCGTTTAAACTATATAAGTCTACCATTTTAAAATCTATATATTTGGTAACCCAAAATAACGTTAGAAGATGGGAGTGGAATACTAAATATAATATTATTGCTTTACAAAAATTTGATTTATCATTCATTTGTTAATCACTTTCATTCATTCAATGGAATAAATACAGCAGTTTGAACACTTATTTTTTTTTTTTTATAATTTCAGTTAAATGTAAAATGTTTATTATTAATGTTACTTATGACCCAATACATAATTAAATTTGGTAATTTTTATTAAAATTCCGTGCTCAATTATGATTTTGCTAACAAATCAACTATATTTTAAATTCTAGAATAAAATATAAAATAATATTATTTGATTATAAATTTTATAAAAATAGAAATTAAAAACATAAAATAATATATGTGTATTTATATATAGTCCAAGTAAGATTTATGCTTTCATCTTCTTTAGATTTCATCTTTAGAATTAGCATCAGTTTCGAAAATATGTATGCTCATTGCAATACGTCTCCTTTAGGTTTCCTTTTCTTATTTAGCTTATGCTTAATATTTTCTCCTTTTCTTTGTTTTAAATAATGGCTATGCAGTAATATAGCAAATGGCCAAACCTTATGGCGTAAGAGTTTCTCATTTTACATAAATAATTTTCTAGGAGTATTATTGCTGTGGTGCTCTGTTTCTCCATATATATT
This sequence comes from Dalbergia cultrata, assembly GCA_031216105.1. Lineage (NCBI taxonomy): Eukaryota > Viridiplantae > Streptophyta > Magnoliopsida > Fabales > Fabaceae > Dalbergia > Dalbergia cultrata. The sequence continues at coordinate 14,070,503 of CM062352.1, read as the reverse complement.
TCGCTTCTTTATCCTATTTCATGTAGTTGATATTTGTTATTTATAGTTCTTTTTTTTTTCTGGTCCAGATATATTGCTATTGGTGTTTCGTATTTGGACGGATGTTTCGTAAGGCTTGGAAAACCGAAGCTCTTAAGAAACATGTTGAATTTAATGATTTTCTTGAGGTAAAACTCAGAGCATATAAAAGGATGAAATTAAATAGCATCACTAGGCTTCTTTTCAGTTTGTGGCAGTGGTATTATTAAACATGTTTGTGAGGTGCAACTATATGTATAGCATGGAATTAGATAAAAGGAAGTACAGGGTTTTGTTTCTTTAGATTTTGCATTTTGCTTTTAAAGTATGTTCCTATATTACAACTTTAATTAGTAACAGAAGCGTTATTACTATTGGTGAAGTTATTATGATGTTCAGTATTAGATATATTAATAGATTGTTTTTTGTTTTATACTTTTTTGATAACAAAAGCTAAAGAAATTTTCATTATGTATTATTGGTGAAGTTTATAAATCATTGATAAAATATTAATTTTTTTATATTTTATTTAAATTTTTTATTAATAAATATTAATTTAATTTATGTGTGTATTCTTTATTGATTAAATACACTTTTCTTAATTGTTATAAAAAATATTTTTCATATACTTTTTTTGTTACTCAAAAACCGAAACATATATCATTATAATAACCTAGGATAAATATATATGCTACTTTTATTATTATTATTATTATTATACAAAAAAACAAAGAAAAAATTAGTGATGTATTATTATCTTTATCATTAATAATAAAAAAAGAGAATTTTGAATAATTCTGTTTTTATTTGTTATATTATCATTTAATTTGTTTATCATTGGTTTATTATTAAATATTAATAATAAATATAATAATAATTCATATTTATTTTCATTACTTTGGGTTGATGTTGATTTATTATGTTGAGTTAATGTGATAGTTAATATTTTGTAGTTGATCCCACCTTGTAACAAGGACTACAGTTGACAAGACTGGGGCCTCAACACATGAATGTCAAGAAACCAATAGAAGAATTATATGACTATTTGAAGAATGCCAATTTATATCACACTTCAATGATCGGTGATACATTAATTAGTTTTGACTTCATGATGAGTGCACTGGTCAAGTGCTGGAAACCTGAAACACACATGTTTCATTTCTCGTGTGGGGAGTGCACAATTACACTAGAAGATGTACCAATTCAGCTTGGCCTCCTTATTAATGGGGAACCTGTCATGGGACCGTGTGCTTTTAGCATGGCAGTATACCATCCCAATGTGACAGTATACTTTTCTCGCAGTTATACGTTGCATTTCCTAAGTGGGGTGTTATTCCCAGACAAGAGCAGTAAATGAATTCATTTGAGGTTGCTTATATTGCTTGAGGATTTGACTTGAGTTGGTCAATATAGCTGGAATTTTGCATGCTTGACATATGTATATAGATCTTTGTCATGTGCCTCGCACATTAATGCACAAAAGATCTGCGAGTGTGTAGTTTAATTTATCATATAACTAAATAGTGTAGGTAAAAGAGTGTATGAGAAGGGGGTTGAATCATATTTTATAGCTTTCTTCAAATCTAAAACATTTAACAAAAATACTATCAAACTTTAGGCTTAAAGTGCAGTAGAATCATAATTAGTTGTTTAAGAAAGTAGATCTCCGAAGCCTTTTGATAATGACACAACATTAATAGTATTTTAGCAGTTATTAAATTAATGTGGACAACATAAAAAAAAGAGATCGTGGAGAAGAAAGATGACACAAACATTTTTATATTGGTTCGATCAAAATTACCTGCATCCAATACTCAATATATGTTTGAGCACAACATCTCTAACATCTTTTCCTAAGAAGAACATACAAATCATTAAGAAATATAAAAGGAAGATTTTTACACTTCAAGGAAACTGATTTTATGATATGAAGAACATCACAGGAAGTGTGGAGAGATCTTTCTAGAGTTTTCACTCTTGTGTAATCAACTCTCTCATCAGCATTTGAGCACAACATCTCCAAGTGACACATGTAGATCATCTGTTGTGTCTTGGAAAGTCAGTCTAGAAGAGTAGATTGACAGTCTATCACATCGGTTGCAAAAGTCCTTGTATAGTTAAGGTATCTGATGTCCTTTCATAACCTTCTTTTCTACTTTTTGAATATGGTTTATGAACTCCTCATTCTAGAAACTTTGGAATGGTTGACCAAATAGGGAGAAGAGATGACATACTAGATATGAAACTTAGTTTGACTTGAGATTTGAAATTTGAATTTTAAATTTCCCTCCTTTTCTTATAGTGTTCAATGCTCCATAGTGAAGTGAGCTTTCTGATGTATGCTGGCATTCCTTGACAATTCTTTGACATTCTAATATTCAATCTAGGGCACTACGATGATGAATGATTTACAATTATGATGACTGAAGAGTAAGTAACATGTTGTATCAGATTTTGTATGATATTTTCTGTCATGACCCGACTTGGGGGCGTGACCGGCATGTGAGGAAACTCATCCCCACGTAAGCCTTCTGGGTAATGTGGCTCTTTAAATGCATAATATATCAATAAATATGATAATTAAATGTAATCTCTTTAAAATCTCTAGCATTTTCCCTAATGAAAATATAATGATTGATTTCATAAACTGAAAGCATTTAATACTTCTAAGCTCTGAAAACTGAATTACAATTTCATCTCTAGTTCATCACATAAATCTTTATCTAAAATTTTCATTTCAATTCCATACTTGAACCCTGCGAAACATATACATAAATATTTCAATCCCTGAAATTAAATACATAGTTTGAAAATAAATGCATGGTTGGATCCTGCCTACACATCTACCGGAGCACTCTATTCTAGCAAAACTCTAAACTAAACCTTACTCCAAAGCAAGACTCACCACTAGAATAACGGCGTCTGTGGAATCGGGATCTGAACCACCTTTGAATGTGCAACTATAGAATGAAGGGAGAGGGGTGAGTCAATAGACTCAGCGAGTGAGCTCTCACCCATCACCCACATGGGACAACCAAGGAAATAATACATTATACATGCAACAGTCACAAAGCATAGATATTCATATCCATAACTATAGATAGAAAAGGCATCTCTGTATCTATAATTTCATAGAAGGAAACAATTCTAAATTCTTTAGTCTAAGATATTAACGAAATAATTCTTAACTCAAATATTCTTTGAAATCATAAATAACATCTAGAAACATAAGTAACAGTACTAATAGAGAAACAGGGTTTTCCTCTTTGGTATAGGGATTCAACCTAGGCCCCCACATACCCTCAAGGCTTGGTTCCTACCGAGATTCGGCCTAAGCCCCCGCGTAGAACACGTTCCAATGAGGTACTCAAGATTTTGCTTCAATGGGTGCCTGACACGAGCTCCACCACACTAAACGCGTCTACTAGACTCCACCAGTGCCAGACACGGGCTCCAGTGGGGATCTAGGGTGGACACCTAAATAGGTTCCATAACTGCTCTGGAGATTGTCCTTTGGACAACTTGGTACCAAGGTTAACGATCAAGGTTCAGCCATTAACTCACTGTTTGTTTCTCTATAGCTACCATCTAGTCTCTAAATTATAAAAACATATCATTTCTCTAAAACTCTGTGTTAGGCTTTACTCTGGAGTTTAAAACTCTATATAATTAATAACTCTTGGAATCATAAAAAATTTAGATACATATAAAATCATTTAAGTCTGAAGAGTGGGTGCTTTGTCCCTTGCGAACGTGAGCCCCTAAATCTTAGTACACCTAGAGTTCTAGAATCATATAACTCTAACAATCTGACTTTAGCATAACTGTGGTTATGAAAATCGAGCCCAAGGGTTCACCACTTGTAGGCATTCGGATTTCAAGCCCACAAAATATGTATCTGACAGTTGCTAGGAATTAAACTAAATTTTGTACCTCTTGGTACCATAAACTGAAGTTCTAAATTCATTTCTTATGCTAACATACTTTTAATATACTTAATATATCAAATATCATAGTTCAAAACATTGGGATTCTAAATCATATAAAATCTTAATTCATGAAACTAAATCATGTAGCTCTGAAATCACATAACATATTTATTCAAAAGTTCAATCACACTCTTGCTCATATTCTTCCAATGTATATATACACGTCAATTGAATACTCTGAAATCATATTTATCAATCTCAAGTCTTGAATCAATAACATACCATAAACTCTTAAAACATATATGATAAAATAATAACTATTAAATCATATACTATTGCGTAAATCTCTAAGAGTTGAACGTAAAATATTTTTATAACATACTATCTATCAATCATGGTCCCATGGTTTTTCTAAATTTCATTTTCATGCTATATATTCAAGTCATAGCTTTGCAAAATCATATTATACATATTTTCACCTCTAATACCATATTTAATAATTAGCATGCATAAAGCATAATTATAATGATGAAACTAAGGCTATGAGATCAAACCCACTCACCTGGAGGGGAAGGAAAGGTTGACATTAACACCAAAAGAGCTCCAGTGAGCTGGGAGGGACACCACGTCGACTATAACAAATATAAATCTCAAGATTAATCTCTATTAATCTCTAAATAACTTTAATCTAGCTCTAAAAATATTGGGAGATCACCCCTCACTTGACAACAATGAGAGAAACTAACAACCCATTGCATGAGAAAGGAAGAACATGGAAGAAACTAACAAAATCCTTACCTTTGATCATGGAGGATGAAGCTTTAATGGAGGATGAGAGTGAAGGAGGTATATATAATGGGGTGGAGAGGTTCATTGATGAAATAGTGACGTTTTGCACTGTTTTTGGTTTACTGACACCGCTATAGCGGTCTAGCCATTCCCATCTCCATGCACTGTGCACTTATGACCGCTATAGCAGTTCTGGACTGCTATAGTGGTCTTTAAAGACTTGAAAACCGTGTTGTATACTTCATGTGACCACTATAGCGATGACAACAAACTCCAGATTCACCATTTTGCTGTCATAGACATGTGGCTTATCCTAAAATGTAAATGTAAATAAGGAAATACCCCTCATTTGGATTCAAATAAAATATCTAAAAAATCAAAACTCCAACCAATCAAAATCTAATTTTTGAGTTCTAGTTCAAATTCCGGAATTCTAACAATTTTCTAAACTTGGGGGCTAGAAACGAAGGATCTAGAGGTTTCCTAAAATCCGTTAAAAATCACTCTTCAATTCATCTCCTTTTGGAGAGCAATTACCGAGATTTTTGGTCCCAATATTGTGGCTCTAACATATAGCCCTCCAAGGATAGGTAAGGCTCTAGACTTAGCAGAAACCGGGACCCGGCAACCTGGGTGGGTCCTGGGGGACCCTAGGACCATACGAAACTTGTGTACTGACACATGTACACCAGGTATTACAATCTTCCCCCCTTAAAAGATTTGGTCCCCAAATCTAAACTTGTGTAACTAGAAAATTAAGGAGATCGAGCGCCTAACTCTTATAAGGTTTCAAGAATGGGTCTGAATGCCCGGAACACTCTGACATGATACTCTGGCTATATTAGCTGACACTCTGGGAGGCAATGCCATCCCATAGGCCATTACTTCGCTATTCTAGCTGAGGATGCCAATTGTCACACCAAGGGTGGCTCCACCACTAAGAGCAGCCCTTTCATAACTTGGCAACGATGGCTCTAATCATGACACTTGCACCAGGCGGCTCCACCTCCAAGGGTAGCCCTTTCCACAATGCAAGTCCTAGGGAAAAAGCTACGCTATGTTGCCTTGTGCACATGAGAGCTATCAAGGATTAGGGGCTAAAAGTCACTCGTGTCCTTGCTCTAGTTCTCTTTCTCTTGTGTCAAACATCAACTGATACTATGGGGACTCTCGGTTCTCAATTCCTGAACTTTCTCACTCTCTACGCATGTGTCATGCATGGAAATCAAACCACTCTATTTGCACACTCAAAAATATGCAAAAAGTAACCATGGCATTATTGGTTTCCTTGAACTACTCTTTTTATCTTAAGACCTCTAATCCTTAACTAACCTTCTTCAGGCATAAAGCACGAAATCACAACTTCCAATCATATTTGCACATAATACACGTTCATGCAATAAAGGCAGACAACATACTTCTTGTTACTTTACCAAGCCGTGACTTAAACTTGACAGATTTCATTTCAGATTCTTTCATCTAGCTTACATGCATAGGTCTGGGGAAAAGAACATGCACCCTACACAAACAAGTTCCTCAATTTACTCTAATCATGTCTCCACAATGCCAATTCAAGTAAAACTTTCATACATGCATATAGTACTCTAATTCATGTCACATAACCTTAAGGTAATATCATTTTTGTACACATAATATAAAAAGGAAACATTCAGACTAAAACATGTTTCTAAATTCCTCCATTCCATTTTAAGAACTGGTCATGGTGGGATGATACTATTGAAACTTTGAGGAAAACTTTCCATTCAAAATCTTGCAAAACATTTACCAAAAGAAAAACTTAAGCATTCATAAAACCATTTTTCTTTTTCTTTTTACATTTCATCGTGAATCATACTATTTGCTATGGGCATAAAATAAACTAATAATGTTAACGCAAGTTTACAATACTTTATTTCCTGCATATGGTTGGAAGATAAACAACTAGCGGTATACAAAGAAATCAATTTTAATTAACATGCATAATGGTTCATTACATGTTCAAAACTAAATTAGCATTTCCTATCATGTTATTCACATACTAGGCATGGACACTATACTTATATCGTGCAAAGGCACAAACTCTAAAATAAATCCTACAACAATACTTTTTTTTGAAACATGACATGCAAGTTGTTCATGGCATCAAAGATTTTCTTAAATCATATAACATATCATCATCAAATCATCAATCCTACAACATACTTAAATTCATGATTCGTGCTCTCCTCGGGATTCTACCCACTAACTCTAGGTTATTCTCATGCAAACTCTCTTCTTCTAAGGTATCAAGTTTCTCTACTCTTTGAGATAATGGACACTCATTCGCCTTGTGCTCTCTCTAACTGCATTCATAACAGGTGGTTGTGCCCCACAGGCACTGATTTCCATAGGGTTTGCAACCCATTTGAAAACTAGGTGTGACCAATCGGTCCACACTTAACTCTACCATTCTAGCTGGTTGTTGCCTTGATCTCTTAATTATATGATAATGGGACATGTCGAGGAGGGCACTGAGAGGGGTGGCCCTGGCTAACGGTATCCGTGTCTGACCTCTATCTAAGCTAGTTATTCCCCTTTGTGCTCCTTTTTTTTTAATGCACTTTGGCATTGGACGTGATCATTAACTATCTCGACCAGTTTGAAATAGCCCGCTTGAGGTGCCATACCACTGATACATAAACTGACATGGTGCTACTACGGTAGTGATGGCAATGATGATTGATGGATGGCTTAGCTCATTTGAGAGGATGACAAGAAAAATAGAGGAGATTGGATCAAGAATTCCAAGATTTTACTAACACCTCTATAGCAGTTTATGACCGCTATAGCAGTTAAGCCATTCCCGTCTCCATGCACTATGCACTCATGAATCATAGGCATGTGGCTTACCGAAAATGTAAATGTAAATAACAAAATATCCCCCACTTGGATTCAAATAAAATATCTAAAAAATCAAAACTATAACCAATCAAAATCTAATTTTTGAGTTCTAGTTCAAATTCTGGAATTCCAGTGTTAAAAATCACTCTTCAACTCATATCACTTTGGAGAGCAATCACCGAGGCTTTTGGTTCCAAGATTGCGGCTCTAATATATAGCCCTCCAAGGAGGTGTAGAGCTCTAGACTTAGCGGAAACTCGGACCCGACAACCAGGATGGGTCTCGGGGGACCCTAGGACCATACGGAACTTGTGTACTGACACGTGTACACTAGGTATTACATTTTCATTCTCAGCGTACTTTATGATGTTTCTTGCTACTTTCTAAAGATCATTTTCTTGGTTTATTATTCTTGCTTTGATTTCCTTTATTCCTTGATGCATATAAGCGTACTTTACAAGATATAATATTCACTTCATTAAGCACAGTCTCTTAACACGAGATAAAACATGTTTGCATATGTATAGTGAAATTATTCTCGCTTAAGTCCGTGTTATGCACTTTGGAAATACATGTTTTGCTTAGTCAAGAAACTCAATATAGACATTAGTCGTTCTTCAAAATATTTTCTTTAAATTGGCTTTGTTGTTATTCAAAACATTAAAGCTCATACTTTCTGAAGGGTTTTGGAGCTTACAATCTCCCCTTTTTTTATGATGACAAACCAATATGAATAAATTTTTTTGAAAAGATGTTATATAATTAAATATATCTAGATAAGCACATGTTCTTTCAAAACATCACAGACTCTAAATTTTGGTAAGTCCTTTTCTTCAGGCATGATTTGATGTGTTCAAGAAAATTTTGAAGCTTTAAGTTAACACAAATAAGAGTTGTTTGGTTTATGATGATACTTTCTGAATTAAATCAGAGTGCTTCTTGAGATTGTATCACAAAGATACTAAAACAGATGTCATCGTTTAAGTCCTATTGCACCAACATCCTGACTTTTTGTTATAAAAAGGCTTTCTAAAATTTAGAAGTGCTTGAATAAATAATAAACAAGTAATACTTGTGATATTCTTTTATTAGAGTCCTTATTCAGCACATTCTTATCCTAAACCGATTTAAAAGCACATGTTCAATAAATGTGTGTGTGTGTGTGTATGACAAACCAATTTGAGCATATCATGAGAAAACTTAAGTGATACAAAAGTAGTTTGCATATTACAGTTTAAGGTTTCTAAAGCTCATTAGGGATCAAACCAAATTTTATGAGAGCATTAAGCACAATTGAGCTTTTTGTCATGAGCTAGGAAACTTTTTCCATAAGTATCAGAGCGTGAAATACCTTTTTAAAGGTTTTTCTCTAAAACAAACAAATGTTTATGCTCTTTAAGTAATCTTGCTCACTGATATAACACATTACATAATCATATAAGCACAGCACACTCAAGATGGTTCTGAAGCTAAAAAATTGATCATAGTTGAAATAGAAGCATTTAAAAAATAGGTTTATGAAGTTCCTCAAAAAGTATTCACAACTATGTTTGATCAAATTAAACAGAACATCTCATACGTGTGTAAAAAATAATGTGTTTAATAAAGACAGGTATTTTAAGCAAGATATACATCTCTAAGCATGTCAATTGAGCATGAGTATCCAAGCAATAGTGAAGAGATTTTGTGCTTCTTAAGGATACTTGCTAGTGCTAATCATGGACATCATGAAGATTTGAGAGATTGGGAGGTGAGGCCATTCGGTAAGTGACTCTTTGAAGAATTTGAAAAGAACCAAGGAATCTATGACTCAACTTTTTTACTCTCATAGCACGCCCTATCCCTGTTGTGAGAGTGATCTTGAGGAACACATGCTCACCCTTTTGGAACTCTAAAGGTTTCCTTCTTTTATCAGCATAACTTTTCTGACAACTTTGAGTAGCTTAGATCCTTTCCCTAATCCTCTTTATTTGTTATGTGGTTTGCCTCACAAAGTCAGGTCCTAGCATACTACTCTCACCTGGTTGGTACCAACAAAGGGGAGATTGACACTTTCTTCCATGAAGGGCTTCATATGGGGTCATCCCAATGCTAGCATGGAAACTGTTATTATAGGAGAACTCAAGTAGAGAGAGATACTTATCCCAACTCCCTTTTTCATCAAGAGCACAAGCCCTCAACATATCCTCCAAGGTTTGGATAGTTTTCTCAGTTTGACCATCCGTCTAAAGGTGATAAGCCGTGCTCAGGCACAATCTCGTCCCAAAAGCTTTTTGCAAGGCTACCCAGAAACGCTATGTAAACCACAGATCACGATCTAAGATTATCATCGATGACACTCCATGTAGCTTTACAATCTCCTAGACGTAGAGTTGGGCTAATCTATCCAAGGAATAAGTTACTCTAATGGGAAAAAAGTGAGCCGACTTAGTTAATCGGTCAACTATCACCCATATAGTGTTATGGCCAGCTTAGGTTCTAGGCAAAACCACAACAAAATCCATAGAGATACTCTCCCACTTCTACTCGGGGATTTCTAAAGGTTGCAACAAGCCTAAAGGTCATTGATGCTCAATCTTTACCTTTTCGTACACTAAACACTTACTTACCCAGTCTGTTATATCTTTTTTCATCCCATACCACCAAAACATCTTATTTAAATCCTGATACATCTTTGCAGCACCGAGATGAATGGTGAAATGGCTCTTGTGTGCCTCCTCTAGAATACTCTTTCGGAGGTCACCACTCATTGGTGCACAAACTCAGCCTTCAAACCTCTATACACCTTCACCATCCAAAGAAAAGCCCTTGAGTTTCCCTTTTCCAACTGCCTCAACTGCCTCTTTAAACTTCTCATTCTCCTTCTGGGTTTGAGCAATCTACTATCTAAAACTACTAGATACCATCAACTGACACATTTTCATACTTTTAGGGGTAAGAGTCACTCCAAGGTTGAGGTCCCTAAACTTCTCTATGAGTTGAACTTCTTTCACCATCATATGAGAGATATGCAGTGATTTTCTGCTCAAGGCATCCGCCACTACATTGGCTTTGCTAAGATAATAATTCAACCCAAAGTCATAATCCTTAAAGAATTCCATCCATCTCCTTTGTCTCAGGTTTAACACCTTTTGATCAAAAAGATACTTCAAACTCTTATGATCAGAGAAAACTTCAAACCTCACATAAAAAAGGTGATGTCTCCATATCTTTAGTGAAAACACCACTACTACAAGCTCAAGGTCGTGGGGTAGGATAATTGGCTTCTTGTGGCTTTGACTACTGTGAGGCATAAGTCATCACTTGGCGGCGCGGTGCTGTATCAATAGACAACCTAAACCTCTCACAGAGGCATCGCAATAAACCTCGAAAGGCTCACTAAGGTTAGGTAAGATAAGCATAGGGGTTATGGTCAACTTATGCTTCAATTCCAAGAAGCTACTCCCACACTATTCCGTCCACCTAAAAGGGGCATATTTTATAGTAAGCTTCGTCAAGGGTAATGCAATATGGGGAAAAACCTTTATGAACCTATGGTAATAGCTAAGCCTAAAAAGCTCTTGATCTCAATCACCGTATTAGGTCTCTTCCAGCTCATCACATCCTCTATCTTACTATGGTCCACTGATATTCCTCCTTTAGATACAACATGTCCTAAAAACTTCACCTTTGGCATCCAAAACTCACACTTTGATAACTTAGCAAAGAGTTTCTTTTCCCTCAAGATCTCTAACACTACTCTTAGGTGGCCTTCATGCTCCTCATGCATCCTCGAATAAATGAGAATATCATCTATGAAGACTACCACAAACTTATCCAAATAGGGTCTAAAGATTCTATTCATATAGTCCATGAATACTACTGGAGTATTAGTCCATCCAAAAGACATTACTGTGAACTCATAATGCCCGTAATGAGTTTGGAATGCCATTTTAGGTATGTCCTCCTCTCTAACCCGAATTTGATGGTACCCTGATCTCAACTGAATCTTAAAAAATACCACTGCTCCTCACAACTAGGCCATCATATCATTTGTCCTAGGTAAAGGGTAATTGTTCTCCATTGTCACCTTATTGAGCTGTTTGTAATCTATACACAACCTCATACTTTCATCTTTATTTTTCATAAACAAAACCGGGGCTCGCCAAGGTGAGGCTCTAGGCCTAACAAACTTATTCTCTAAAAGGTCCTCTAATTGGGTCTTAAACTCAGCTAACCCTAAGAGGGACATTCTGTAAGGAGCTATGGATATATGTCTAGCTCCAGGGACAAGATCTATGGCAAACTCAATCTTTCTAGCTGGGGGAAACTCGAGTATCTCTTCAAGGAAAACATATAGGTACTCTCTCACTATTGGTATGTCCTCTAAAGTTTTCTCGGGTTCCACCTCACTAGTAAATAAAAGCACAAATCCTCTATTCTCAAACCCACAACAGTTTAACTCTATCGAATTTAAGAACAGGTGGACAGGTTTCATAGGCAAGACAAGCTCAACAGGAAAATAACAAAATCGGTATAACAGTCAAGCAAAACATGATGAATAGATAACCAATCCATACCAAGAATCATACCAAGACTAAACATAGGCAAACATATGAGGCCAAATATAAAGGGTCTACCATCAATGTTAAAGTGACAGCTCAAACAACAAAGACATGTTTTTATGTTTTATGGGTTTAGCAGTAGGTGTGGAGATTGTCAAATCAAAAGGAAGCTTAGAGATAGGTAAATGCAAGGATTTAGCATGGTCATGTGATATGAAAGAATGTGTGGCACTGAAATCAAAAAGCACAACTAAGGTATTACCATATACTTTACACTTACCTTGAATCAAGTCGCTAGATAAAGAGGCATCCTCAACTCTCATAGTGAAAATGTGGCCTTGATGTTGTGGCCTAGCAGAAGAAGATGTAGGCTAATAAGACCTCATGTTGCACTCTTGAGCCATGTGGCCTAGCTTGCCACACTTGTAGCACACGTTTTGGCAATAAAGACACGGATGATTACCATGGTTCTTGCCACACTTTGGGCAAGAAGAGAAAGCTATGGGAGCTGTTGCTGCTACTGTAGGACGAGAAGAAAGAAAATGTCTTCTGTTATTGGTTCCCCTTAGGGTGAGGATGGCCTATCTGAAACAGTGATCTATGAGTCTGTGGCTTGAACCTCTATGCTTGTGGTGCCAACCTACTCCTATGATCCTCTGCTTGAGTTGTGACTAACTTCTTTTGGCTATTCTCCATAATTTGACATTTGTTTGCCAAATGGAAAACTCCCAAATCTCAAGATGTGCAATTACATTGTTGATTTCTGGCTTCAACCCATTCTCATACATGACGAACTTCCACTCTTCATCAGGGCTTCCAAGATACATGTGGGAGAACTTGCTCAGCTCCTCAAATTTGGAAGTATACTCTGGCACTATCATCTTTCCATGCTTCAACTATAGGAACTCAATTTCTTTAGCATTCTTAACTGGCTGCAGGAAGTACTTCTAATAGAAACTAGCCTTGAATCCCTGCCAAGTGATAGCTATACCAGTCGCCTCAAGTACCCTCCTAGCATCATGCCACCAATACTCTGCTTCTTTTTCCAACATATACGTGGCATATGACACTTTTTGCTCTTTTGAGCATGGGACCACAGTAAATATCTTCTCCATGTTCTTGATCCACCCATCTGCAATGCTGCGATCGAAGGTGCCTGGAAAAACTAGAAGGTTAGCCCTCATAAACTCGGAGAACTTTCCATTCTCCACATTCTCAGCCTTATGGTGCCCTACTTGTTTGTTTTTATCCTGTCTATCCATCATGCGTTGCATTGTGCGAGTAGTGTCCTGCAAGGCATCCAACACCATGTCGGGGTGTTGGTTCTCAACGGGCCATCCTCCGGTGCCCTCTAACATCTGCTAGGTGCTGTCAGTTCCTAAGCACACTAAACAAGGAACACTAAGGTGATCAGTCTCAACACTCATGCCCAGGGAGCTAGCAACTGTGACACATAAGCATAATGATCATGTATTTCTACTCCTATAGCCTATCATACAAATAAGACATTTAAGCATGACATAACTATGGCACAACGCATCAAAAGCATAGTTGGACCAATCCTCAGGCTCTATCACGATTGATCTACTCTGATACAAAATATAACACCCTAATTATTATGCGTACGTCATAATTGGCCAATTATTAGACTTCTTACATTTTGATTTTGTATATTTAGTCATTCGAAAATACTCTTAATGAAAAATAGAGGATAGATTTTTTTTTATTTACTTAACAACATCTACATGATAATAAGCAAATAATAAGACAAACCATAAATAAATCCTAGATAAGAGCCGGTAATTAGCCTGGTCTCAAATACAATCGTCTATAAGGCATAAAAATTTCACAATAAGGAAAAACATAAATAGGGATCAATGCTCTACATGTTCAAGAGGTAAATACAAAACATGCAAAAGATAATAATGAAGTCTTTAAGCGTAGGTTAGCTCCAAAGTCAAGAACTCAAGGGACTCCAGCATTCTGGTTCGCTGGCATGTTTGAAAATGACACAGAAAAAGAAAAAGGGTGAGAATCCAAAGGAATCTCAGTGATTAAATGAAGACAGTATAAGTGTCATCATTATCGTCTTCATTCACTTCAATTTAATTACACAATAAGTGTGCATGCTTTAGTTTATTTTCATTAGTTCGCAAATAAAAGTCTCGAAGTAATCCATATTTGAAGTCTTGTAAAAATTCTTAACTAACACAAAATAATCTAGAGAGTATACCATTATTGTAATATAAATAACATAAAGAGAACTTGCATGAGAGAATAAGAGAATCAAGATATAACACTTTCTCTAGCACTTTATTTAGTAACTTTAATTTCTTTAATGTATCACTCTATCTCATGTCACATAAATTGTGCATCACTTATCTCCTAGGATGAGCTCAACGTAACTAGCCGTCACTAAATTTATATGGAGATAGAGGGGAACAACATCACTTATCGTTAAGTTTGATCATTTTGGAATTTCATGTTCCAACATCATGTAAAGGTCTCATAATTTCTCTTATTAAAATCTTTAATGCATATTTGATAAGACTCATTCACATGATCAACCATGATCAATGCTCAGAATGAATGCACATGCGGTCTCAACAATTATCCACAGTTAATAAGTCAATAATCACGATTCAGTCAAGTATGACACTTAAATACAATAAGTTGTCACCATTCATCAATAGATAACCAAGGGTCATTCATTCATATAGCATCACAAGTAATAAGTCTTTCTTTTTAATAAATTGGCTTGAGTTTGATGACATGAGTAGCTTGAAAAGCATTCTTTTTCTTTTCTATTTTCCAAATGTTTATGAAAAATCAAGACCACCTTCCCTTGGCACATATGTAACACCCTAAATCTTAACCCAAGCCTACTAGTATGTACTTAGGTTAATCTTTAGAATATTATCTCTTGGTCTCATCTTTTACTTAGAAAGTACTTAGCGGAAATATGGGTAAAATTTTTCTTTTTGGAATTTAAAATCAAAGTGAGAGCCACGCACGAATCTTTAAGAGGAAGCATAGCGAAACATATAAGCAAAGCATAAAGAAGCACATCATATCATGGAGACATCAACTGAAACATATATATATATATATACTGTGCCTACCCAAAGGGCAGGACTATTCAATACATCGGGAAGCGGAATACAACTGAAATGCAATACAAGGAAATCATAAAAAGTAAATACAAGAGAAACAACACCCATACCCATGTGCACCTAGAGTAGACAACCTCATATACAAAAGAAGGTTTGTCCTCAACTATGTGGCGTGTGTGCACTAACTACTACCCCTCTTATGTCTACTTCTGCTAGTCCGAGTACTGTGGGGTCGAGTCGATCCACTGACGAATCTCGGCGGGAGTGGTCGAGCGTATCATCGGGGCATGTCCACCGCGGCAAGGGCACATAGATGGCCGACGAGCCAACCTCGGCTGGACCACCGTCTCCTCACTCCCAGCCCTCATCGGTGGGGAAGCGGGACTGGAGCCCCAACTGTACATGTGTGATGGCAGGTCCTCGGATGGGTCCGTCTCCGAGTACTGGGTGCGAGGCACATACTCTGGGTAGTCGCGTACCGCTGATGTCTCGGGCTCCATGTGGAGAATCTGCTCATCGCGTGGTCTAGCTCGCTCAAAAATCCCGTTATGACGGTAGGGAGCAGTCGGGGTAAAACAGTAACTCGGGACTGGGTGCGCGAAGGGTCGTCCCATAAACATGAACACTCTAACCGTGCAGCGACCCTCAAAATGGTATGACCCAAGTGCCGGGTCATGGTGCAGCTCCCATACCGGGGTGTCGATGAAGAGTACAAATGTCGCCATCTGAAGATATGACGGAAGAAAAGAGAGAGGGAATGAGAATCTTTCTAAAAGAATTCTCAGTAGGGTTATCCCTACCTAGGTGACATCATCATATCCTCAGGAACCTTGGGTTTATTTCTAAAAGGTGTGCATGCATATAAATTCCTTTTAAGTTAGTGTTCTAAAGTGTTATTTATCCAAGGTCCGTCATATTTTGTAATGCGTCTTTAAGCAGAAAATATACTAATGATATGAATGCATCATAAAGGTAAACCAAACACAATAGAACAGCTAAGAAACATTATAACATTTGGCATAAGTGTAGTATATGTGACATTGTTAACTTTAACTTTCATCTCATGGGGCCGCCCTAAAACATCTCTAGGTTATGAGCTCATACCTTAACTAGTCGTCACTAGTTCTTACTTATCCTATGATAAGCGTAACATAATTCCCGACTTAAAGTACGGGCTAGGGGGCAAATTAAGGACCACCTCTCTTAGGGTCATTTCCTCTTTGAAACGCTCTACTAGCAACTAGTGCATCGTAGTATTGTCCGCTTTGGCAAGCTCTATGTCAATACCCTCATGGATTTGTTTTCTTGGGGGTGCTCGGCTAAACCGGTGTCACCCAAGAAGGTGTCTCAATGTTGTGTCACATTTAAGTTCTCATAAAGTGTTAATTCATAGATACATCATTATTCATTACATAAATCTTTTTCATAGCATATATATCATCACAAGAAACTTCTTCATAGTGTATACATAAAACCATAGCATATACATAATCACACCTTAGACAATCATTCATACAAACTTCCAAGCTCATTATGTTATAAACTTATAGGAGGTTATGCTTTGGTTCCTTTGAGTCTTAAATTTGTAAACTAATCGTTCTAGTATTATTCTTAACCTCTTACACACCTATAGGTTCACAACTAATAAGTGTTACTAATTTTTATGCTCAAGGACTTATCCAAACAACACTATGCAGATTTGGACAGCTTATATTTGTGTGATTACGGGGTTCTAGAGATTACGGTTTAGATCCTTAAAGTCCTTAACTCACGTTCTAAGTTATCAAAACCTAGTCTCTTGGGAACCTATGAGGTTATAACTAAGTATTTCTCACCTCACACTATGGTCAAGAACATCTCTAAACCTCAAGGATGCAGAATTTGAAATCCTAACTTTACGGGTACCTAGAAGTCACACAATGACCCTTTCTAAGTTTAGTTTGCTCCTAAGGCTTCAAGATTAAGTCCTAAACCAATTATGAGTCATTCCTACATATTTAAACTAATTTAAAACCATGATTATTAAATCTAAACCTTGCTGGACAGAATCCAGAAAATTACATAATTAAAGGATCTAGAATTCTCAAATTAATTCTTTTCTAGTTCCTAACTTACCCTATCTTTTACATATGAGTCTTAACATTATTTTTATTCAAACATAGACACATTATCATTATCAAAACAGCACATACAGTGGCAGCAAAGAGCAAGGAAGAACCAAAAATATACTTCTCCATAAAAGGCATAAAACATAATTTCTAAAGCACATAAAATACTAGTTTCTCTTGGAACTCTTTTTAAACTCTCAAAGCTCATTTATAAACAATTTTAACATCTAAAATCATAAGAATATTTAAGAGGGCAGTGACCAATTCATCTTTGTCTCAAGAGGTTCTAAATCCTCAAAACTTGGTTCTATGCATTTCTTAAACTCACTTAAGCTTGAAAAAAATGATAAGACATAGTCTCAAATACTTGGAGACCTCAAGACCTCTTAGGGCCGAAATATGAACCCAAGAAAAACACATATTGTTAGACCTTTGTTGAGACAACAATGGGCAAGTCTTTGAGCTCTAGATTCATTTAGGTGATGACATAAAAATAAACATGCTCATGCACTTATTTTAGGTTCCATTAGAAAGTAAAGTGATAGCACAAAGTAAACATGAATGCAACTTATTATTATCTTGGTATTAAGTGAGGACTTGAAATATAAACATGATAATGCATAGCTTGAAATATAAACATGATAATGCAAGTTCATTCATTATCTTGGTATTTAGTGATAGCAAGGAAATAAACATGATGTGCAAAGCATAAAGTAAACATGATGCAAGGTTCATTTTATGATTAACTAGAGCTCATTCAAGACTTTCACAAGATAACAACCTAATACAATATCTCAAAGATCTCAACACAAAACCGACAGTCATATAAAAGAGAAAGAAAGTGAAACTACATTAAGTTCTTTATTAAATACCCAAAACCCCTATCTAGAGAAAAATCTTTAGAACGTGCCGGCCAACTTTAAGGTTGACAAGGGTAGGCTTGGGCTTTTAGAAATCCTTAGATTAATTTTCTTAAGTTGAAAAACCATGTGAGTTAGATATCATATAGATAAAGTCATAAGAAAAGGAAAACTCAAGCTTTAGAGGTTTCTTTGAGATTAACACAATGTCATCATCTAGAAACTCTCATCATCAAGCTATCATGCTCATAACCAAGGCCTCATGGCCGAAATGAAAAGAAAGGAAAAACAAAGGAAAGTTCAAAAAGAATCCAAGAGGAAACTAGAGAAAAACACTTTCTTGAGAAAAACAAAGTTTAAAAACAAATCCCTACCTTGTGATGAAGGTAAAAGCTTGGACTTGAAGATGGAAATGAGATGAGCAACACCTCCTAGGATGGTGGTGATGATTCGACCTTGATGAAAGAAAAAGGAAGGAAATGTGTTTCAAGTGAAGTTGTGTTTGAGGTGTGGTGTTTAATGGTTAAGAGATAATGATGAGATGAAGAGATGAAGAAGATAAAGATGAAGAGAAAGAACTCTTGGAACTTTGAGAGAAAAGAAAAACTTAGCAAGACAACTCTAAAACTCTAAACTTAGCAAATGCTTCAAGGTGCAACAAGGCTATCACAAGCATCCTATTTATAGAAAAACAAAACCATGGAGGAGTGAGGGGAAGGGGCTGGCCATGTGGTTTGAGAGAGAAAGGAGGAGAAAATATCTCTTACACAAGGTCATTCAAGCATGGTTTGAAGTATGGAAGCTATGCTACAAAGTATGGTTTGATGTGAGTTAATTTCCTATCAAATTTTTATGAAATTAGGCTTCTAGAAACAATGCATGACTGGAACTTTTCCAGCCACAATTAAATGGAGAAAATGAGCTATTTTAATTAGTTATTTCCTTGGAAAATCAAGCTTGATTGAAAGTTATGACAAGGTATAGTGTATGTGACTTGAGGTATGGCCTTAGAGTGTTGAAAAATTGAACATGTGATGCACAATGGGGAAGGAAGCTTACGGCCAGGTCTGGTACAGCAGGGAGGAGGTGAGTTTTGACCATTTAATTGTGTGTTAATGGTAGGTTTAGATGTGTATTAGCTTAGGTACAAGGTTAGGAATGATTAAGCTTAAGTTTAGGTAACTAAGAATGTGATTTAGGGAGTTTATGACAAGTTTAGGAGTGCTCATACATCATTAGAGAATTTTAAACTCATTTTTGAATAAACAATGTGTAACACAATTCCATGGTTTAAGGAATTGGAAAGAGAAAACACCATTCAAGATTCTATGACTAGGTGTCTTGAAATTAAAATATGATTTTAGGTTGTAATTAAGTACTTTTTTGTTCTAATCAACTTTAATAAATTATTTTGACTCAAGATTAATTAAGGAAATTAATTAATCTTTGATTAGAGCCTAATATTACTTAGATTTGCTTAATCATGCGATTAAGCGTAAAAATACGAAACTAGAGGCAAAACCGTAATTTTGCACTAATTTTGCCCGGGACTTCTAAAATTAAAACTGAGGTCATAGAATACATAAAAACGCCTTTTAAAACCATCTGGAGAAGTTTCGGGTTCATCCGGCACTTGCAAACGGGTAAAACACCGCAGGGGCGTTTTGGTCATTTTGACCCGAAAACTCGAAAAAACGAGATTTTCAATCCCGGGAAGGTACACAAGTTATCTAATCCCCTTCCAAAATTGAGTTTGCCTTTCGAGTACTGCCGAACCGGCTTTCCTTGAATTCCGGGCTGAAAATGGCCTCAAGGGCATTTTGGTCATTTTCACTCTAACAGAAAAATCAGGGCGTTACAGCATATATTTTAATAATTTATTTTAAAAAATCTGAAGACTTCTAATTTTGGCTAAAGAGCCCTTAAACTTTATAAAATTTACAAAACAACCCCTAACTAAAGTTTTTATCCAAAACAAGTTTTTCATCCTAATTCCACTTAAACATAGTTTTGCCATTTTAATTTTTAGAATTTACACAAGTATCCTAAATTTTTGCAAAATTACAATTTAACCCCTCAACTTTATTAAAATTATAAAATGACCTAAAAACTCATTTTTTTTCTTCTAAACACATACCTTACTGTTCTAGAACCCACTCTTATAGTTTTTCTCCCTAAATATTTTATTTTTATAGAAAAACCCCTAAACTTTCTAAAATTATATTTCAACCCTAAATCTTATATATAATTACAAAGATATTCAAATCACATATACTCACTCCATTTTTCATGTAGATTCCAAATATGTGGTTAGTTTTGAAAATAGCATTTTCCTTGTATGAGAACCTGCCATGGCTAAACCTATATATCCCAAAATCCAAACTTTTTGTAAAACTTTGAAACAAAATATCATGCATGTTTTCTAGAAATTTCAGTCTCAAAGAAAAATATGATTAAATTTATAAAAAACATAAAAATAGAGCAAAATAATTTTTAGAGATAATTCAATATGTCCATGAGACCCTATAAAAATTTCAAAGTATAAAAAGATCTCTAGCTATATTAACAAAATAATAAAATTTAGGAGATAAAAAACCACCTATTTTCAGTCAATAGTCAGAAAATCTAATTTGTTTACCCTACCAAATGAACTTAAGCAATTCTATAAAAATTCATGGTTTAACTTCAAGGTGTCCACAACATCCTATGAAAATTTGAAGTCAAAAATCGATCATTTGCTATAGTAACAAATTATACAAATTCAGTGCTTCAGAAATTATTGTTCAGGCTAAAACTCTAATCTCCTCAGTTTCTGAATTTTTAAAAATAGAAAGTCATCTACACCTCAAGAAAAATACTGAAGATGCCTCCATATGTTAGCTTCATCATATAAAAGTTTTAGCTCATAATATTATCTCTATCTATGTGAATAAAATCATATAAGTTGACCTATCTGCTCAAATCTAAGAATTCCAGCAACACAACATACAACTTCTTTTGATCTTTCAAGCATAATCATTCATCAAAACAAAAGCCTCCTTATAAAAAGCCAGAGAAAAAGTTAAGATAAATAAGTATGAACGTAAACCCTACCAAAGATGTTTTTTATTGAAGATCAAGATAGCCATAAGATCCTTGAAGTTTGATCTCCCAAGTATGGAAGCAAAAGCTCTTTCATTCCTTTGACCATGAAATTGGTTTTCTCCAGAACAATAGGAGAAGGCTTTTTCTTGAAAAAATAATGGTGGATTTGTGTTTTTGGGTGGAAGAGCTATGGAAAAATATATTTATTTGTTGGATTTGGTGGAGAATTGAAGAAGCTATGAGATTGAAATGATGGAGGAAGGTGGTGGTGATGGAGGTTGAAGATAAGAGAGTTTGGTGAAGTGTTTTCGAAAATAAAAATGTGATTGTGTGTGAGTGGGGAGGTTGGCAACTGCATGCTAATAATAGGGAATGGTAAGTTCAGTTTTTTATTTGTTTGTAGGGTGGTTGAATTGTGTTTAGGAGTATTTTAGGGATTAGGTAAAGAGATGGGGTAGATTTGGTATAAAGTGTGCTAAAAGACAAGAGTAGTAATTTTGTGACATCATCATGATGTATCCTTATCATTATGCCACTACATTTTTAACTAGTGGTAATTAGATAATTAGTAACTCCTTAAAAATTCTTGAATAGTTAAATGCACGTTATTTCCTTAATTATTTTGATTAGGCTTAATTAGCATCGACTAGGAGTAAAATCATAACTTCACATAAAAATCCTCCAGAACTCACCCAAACATCAATTGTCTCCTCAAATTAATATATCGAACTCCCGAATGATGACCGGATATAGTTTTCACTTAATCACACATTAAATTACCTCACGGGCATTTTGATAATTTTACACAAAATGAAAAATCACGGCATTACATACTGGATAGACCCATTATGAGATCATTGTATGGATTAATATCATCAGTGATTCTCATAATAGTCATGCCAATAAATCATCATACCAGAGTTTACAGAGTTTCCTATATAAAGAATATTATGTTTTGACATAATCAAACGTTATCTTTAATTAAATATTTATAAAGATTGTGGTTGAATATAATGCAATTTATGCAAAGGATAGTAACTAAACAAGATGAGATTTGTCCCTATTTTTGAGAGAGATATCTATTGGCCTCTCGATAAGTGAGATAGATAAATGCATGACCATGCTCAAATGAATTGGGGGAGTTATCAATGTCATTTGGTTTATCAGTCTACTTGGAGATTGAGAAATTATATTTGAACATTATAAGGATGACATTGCCCATGACTTATGTTCAAATTAGATATCGAGCGATAAAAGGATAATAACATGTTCTATTGGTTAAGTTGATATAGACTTTTAATTTATTATTTCTTAAGTCAATTATAATGTATTGCTAGAGACCACTTATGACTTGTAGGCGTGATAGTTGTATTGAGCCTATTGTCAATGTAATATAAACCTATTGAGTCACACACTAAGAATGTAGCGAGCGGATTAGGGTTGTTTAAGAATTTAGATTTTTAATATATATCGATATTTATATTATTAGATAATATAAATCTGAAATATGATGATAAACATATTGGATATTGTGGAATTAGATTCAAAAAAGATTTGTTTCCAAATTCTAAAAGATATTTTTTTGAAACTGAATATCCTTTTCTTAATCAGTTAGCAATGTGCATCTCATTATAAATAGAAGAAATACAGGTTTCAGTTAGTGTGCTTGACACAACTTTAGAAATTGACAACAACATTGAAGGAAATCCTAAATCCGTGGCTTGGAAATGCACAGAGCTAGCATTGACAGCCATGATCATTTGTGTATGGACACTAGTAAGGGGCGGTCGTCCTTTAAGCAACATCTACAGTCCTAACACAACGTTCGAGTTCTAGAAAGCACACTCCCAGGTACATAATTCGATCCCTATATTTGAACTGATCAAGTTGCACGGATTCAATTTAGGTTTTGTAATAAAATTTTAAATTTTCTACACAATTTGTACCGCACAATTACATAAAACCCAACAACAAGTTTTTGTTAGCTTTAGTAATGCTTAAGTAATTATATAGACAGAATCCCAAACATGCATTGTTTTATGATTATTTATTTTCGATCTTTAGTTATTTTATTGATTATGTTTGGCTTCATTCCAGATTAGTATTATTCAAACTTATTCCCATCATTTACGTTTTGGAAATACCTCATAATTATGATTTTAAGTTGAAACTAGATTATTTGGAACTGATTTATATTAGTCATTTGATATTTAAACTAGATTTTAGTACGTACATCAATATTATTTTGTGCATGCTAGTCAGTCATGTTACCAGAAACTTTCGTGAGAATCCAATCCCTCAGTGCTAGTCATATTCTCAAGTCGGGTTATGACACTACTTTGTTTGCTTTTTTTTGTCGTGTTTAATCACAATTTCTATCAATTTAAACCAAATAATATAAAATAAAATAAATTCTCTAATTAATAATAATAAATCAAATAATAAACAATGAATATTTCATTGCTGAAAATATATCAGGCTTCTATTCAAATAAATTAATAAAATCTAATGATTAATACACAAATAATGTCACTTATATCAATTTGTTATTATCATTTTATTTTATATCAATTTTTATATTTGACCCCTAATTTTTATCAATTTAATTGATCTTGATTTTAATTTCATATCATATAGATTTAATTTGATGTTATTTTTATGTTGTAATCATTTTATTTTACGTTTGAAATTTAATTTAATATCAATTTAAAAAATTCCTTTTTAAAAGTAGTTAACTAATAACTTTAAATCAATTTAATATTAACTGTAATTTATATTTTATTGATTGTATTTATTTGAAATTACTAATGATGATTTTTTAAAAAATAGTCATAAAAAATTAGGATAATCAAATTTAAATTATGGCATATATTACTGATTTTCTAAAAAAAAAGACCTTATGTTATTCATATATTATTTATAAATACATGTTAAATATTTATCCATTGCTTTTAAATGACATAATAATCCGTTTTACATATTTATGCATTGCTTTTAATCAAGTATGAGAAATCTTAATATAAATAACATAAATGTCATTGTTTTTGAAGATTTGATATTTAAAAAGATATCTTAACAAGCACAACAACTACAAATAAGACAAACTGCAGCTAGTTGGAGTTAATAACATATAGTATATGAATTGACGAAATTGCTTACTTCATTCTCAACATTTTTAACTGTCATCAAAATGATTCATTAACATTGTCTTTTCTGAAATAATTCCTAAACCCAATAAAAATAATTTTTCAAATCCAACACAAAAAGCCTAATGCATTCCATGTGATTTACTTGACTTTTAATGAAACTTATAATTGGCTTGATTTTGATTTCAAAACTACAAAATAATTAGCTTTCGACCTCTTCATTAAAATTGTGAAACTGTTGGTACCAAATTCACCAAGTGTCAAATTGTTGAACTAACGTTCGACTTTGACAAGCTTGAAGATTAGTCAGAAGTTCGACACGATTAAAAGAATTGACAGCTAGAGTAACCAATTTGACAATTCAAGATTGAAAATTCTTTCGTTTGATGTGTGATAAGTCGAAGTTGAAGTTTGTCATCTGGGACTGGGTAAAGTAGTTAGAAGATAAAGATAGATCAAGACATAAGGTTCGACAAGTCAAAGCAGAAGTTTGTCATTTGAAGACTTAGAAAATTTTGAAGATGTTGAAGATACTGGCAGAATGACTCACTTGTATGTGTTTGTCAAATGACGGTTATTGACGGTTTCCTACGGTTATTGACAAAAGCATGACAAAGATGTGACAAAATGGTGATCAAAGAGCAAGTGACAAAGAAAATAACTATCAAAGCCACGTGGACAACATCTAGAGACAGCCAAGGACAAGTGTCAAAATCTTAGAGACTTAGGTTGTCTATAAATACTAGATTTGTACATATTGTAAAGGGTTGGAATTTTTACTCACACACTCACTCTCAAACACGTCTCCAATGACAGAATAGAGTCTTGAGTTCACTGAGTAATTGTTCTTAACCCACTCTTTTTTGTTTTCATAGGATTAGATTTTCTTTCAGTTTCTTTACAATTCTTGTACTTTATTTCCAATTTGTCAATCAATTTGCATTCTACATTTCTTCTTTTTCTTTAATCTATCAAATATTAGGCACACACACAACACACACAATCACCTAATGTTCCTAAAAAAACAAGTTTGACACTCGATTCTTTTGGTGAAGAACTCTCTAGGAGCAGTTTTTTGCTCCCTGAATCGAGATCTTAAAAAGCAAAGGCTGTCATCCAAACTCCTAAAGTTTGTCGATCATGCCTGGTTTAGAGCGGTTTAGCCTCCTGCACAAGGAGTTTGTCAATTATTTGTTGTTGACAAGTAAAGAGCCAAATTCTGCCATGAACAAATTTGCACACCTGGTGGGACTCACTGGTTGAAAAGAAATATAATTGTGTCAAATAAAGTATATGCACTTGAATGGTGGCACTATTGTGTCAAATATGTCAAGAGCATCATCTTCATCAAAAGATGGATGAAATGAGGGAGAAAATAATCCCTCAACTTTAGAGCCTATCTTGACTCTAGTTGGTTAGACAAGTGAAAGTATGCCACAAACAAATGTGACTACTTTTACTATAATGTGGCCTCCATATGACCTTCCCCCAAGATATGTACCCCTAGGGTATATACCTTCCACATTGTTAAACATGGGGAATCCACCAAACATGAGGAATCTATCGAATGTTGGTAATAATGGCATATTTAATAATGTGTATTCATAATCCTTTATTTCAGAGTCAAACTATGCCATTCATGTCTAGTTTCCCACAATTTGGTACACATTTGCCACAGTTTGGTTTTGTCAGCCCTCCCTAGATGGGCCCTTCTGTGGTCAGAGTGGGGAATTTATCATCGACAAACCCAACCACTACAAGGCAGCCAAATACAGGTCCAATTTTCCTAGATATACCCAGAACAGGTGTGACAGAGACCCCCACAAACACGGTCGACTCAATAGCTGTGTTTAGACAACAAATTGATAAGAGTCATCATGATCTTGTCAATATGTTAACAATATTGACGCCTTTGATTGAGACAAATAATACAAGATTCGAGCAACTGGCTTGACAAATGGGACGAATAGCCCAAGCCATTACTTTGGATGACAATCCAAATGATCCCTATGATGAAATCAATAATCAACCTCCAAATGAAATTGACCACGTCGACCCAACTGTCAATCTAGTCCGTCAAGGACAAGATGCTGACAATGAAGTTCAAATGGTTAGACAACAACATATGGGGGGCATCATCAACATCAACATCATAATGCGCGCCAAATTCAAAATATTTAACAAAATCAAAACATCACACGCCCCCTCGAAACTATCTTAAACATATTTGACTTTAATGTTGGCTTTGCTAACCAACCTCTTTTTATATCTGCATTTCTAGAATACATTCAATAGGCTAAAGTGTCTAGAGGCTAGAAAATTCCTAAGTCTTTGACAAAATCTCTGGAGAGAATGGGGAATCGATGGTCGAGCATATTGCCCGATATACTATAGAAATAGGGGACATAGCATCTAATGAACATTTGAAAATGAATTTCTTCCCTTCCTCATTGACAAAAAATCCTTTTACATGGTTTTCAAATTTGAGACCTAACTCTGTTTTGACATGGGCTCAACTAGAAAGAAGTTTTCACAATCAATTTTTTGAGGTGAAACTAAGGTTAGCTTAATTGATTTATTTGCTATTGGACGTTTCATGGGAGAAACTGTTGATGTCTATTTGGCTAGATTTAGAAATGCTAAAAATAGGTGTTTTACTCTTGTGCCAGAATCTAAGATTGTTAAAATGGCTATCAATGGTCTAGATTATGATATTAGGAAGAATCTCATCAATATTCAATTCATAGACCTTGGCCAATTAGCAGAAAAGGTACGTCAAATCATACAATTAAAAAGAGAAAAAGTGAGAATAAGAAAGAAAACACTTCGTCGTGAGAAAGTAGCCTATGTCGAAGTAGATCAATCTGATGATGAAGTCAAAGGCAGTGGTTATGAAGTTAATATGGCTGAATTAAAATCAGGCCAACTTATGTTTGTCAGTCTCTGAGACCTGCCAGAAACAAAGAGAAAATGTCTTTGTAAAAAATTTACTCTTCCGACATTACTAAGGCTGATCAAATATTTGACGTACTTTTAAAAGATAAACAAATAATTCTTCCTGAGGGGAAGAAATTCCCCTCAATATCAGAATTGAAGGGACAAAAATTTTGCAAATTTCATCAATCGACTGGACACACTACTAATAGTTGTGTTCGTTTTAGGGATTTGATCCAAAAAGTAATTGACCAAGGACGTTTAACGTTCGAAGGGAAAGAAAAAACCATGAAAGTTGATACTGACTCTTTTCAAGTCAATTCAAGCTTTATCGAGTCGGCCTTTCTCGATATCAATGTTGCTGGATTAGGAATATCATACCTCAAAGCTGAAAAGAAGTTTCGACGTGATTATGAGCTTGATTTCTTCGAAGCCACTGAGCAAATAATCTACCCAAAAGTCAGAGAAGATCTTCTGACATTTCTGATTGAGCAAAAGAATAACAATCGAGATGTTTCTCTCTGTCCAAGGTGCAGTGCTGTGTTCGACCCTATTGTGGCTGTGACATATGAGAAGCAAAAGATTGAAAAAATGATTGCTAAAAAGGAAAAAGAACACTTGGAACTAAAGAGAAAAGTAGCAGGTAAGTCAAAATTCGATTTCGGTCATTTTGATCCTAAGTTTTTGAAACTTGGAATAGGACAAGTTAATCAAAAGATGAAAACTGTTGTAATGATGGATGGAAAGCCCAACAACATGTCGAGTCGAACTCGTGTTCCTCCAGCTAGGGTTGTTCAAAACCAATGGGTCAAGAACATCCACCATGACGATGAAGCTTCGTCCTTGAGAAAGAAGAGAAGACCAAGAAAAAGGTACAATCAAGGACGAAGGATGAATTCAAACCCTTATGTTTGGAGGAGAGTTGATAAAAGGAAAAGTGAAAGTCGAACCACTTCTAAAATGAGTAAACCAAAGTCCCCTAAGGCAGATGTTTTGTTCCCTTGAAAGATATGGTACAAGACCAAAGGACCAAACCATCAAATCTTCTGAATCAAGTGTCCAAAGTTACTGAGAAACATTTGACACAAGAAGTGCCAACTACACATTCTGAGACTGGTCAAAATGATAAGATGATACCATAATATCATCCCTTGTCAAAGGTTGATCAAGGTGGCAGAGTGGTGCCAGAATACCACCCACTTACTGAAGAAGACTTGTTGACAAATAATTTTGAAACTGGTTTTGATGATGACTTACATACCATTTTTAACACAAATTTGGTTGGAGTTGTTTCTGTTTTGCTTGCAAAGTATGATGTCGAAAGGGCATACGTCAAAATGGAAGATGACTATGAGGATGTCATTACAAGAGATGAATGTGTATTTGTCTGTGAAGACTTCTACAATGATGGAGTTTTTGAGAAGCCTGACGAAATGACTAAAGCTCACTTAAGGCCTTTGCACATTAAGGCGACAATCAAAGGAAAGATGATCAATCGAGTGCTGATTGTAACATCCTAATTTTAACCCAATACTCCTAGAACATATTTAGGTTAATCATTAGGTTATTACTTCTTAGTCTCATTCTTCAAAATCTTTCTTGAAAATACTTCGCGGAAATTACGGGTAAATTTTTTTTGAAATATAAAAGCAAAGTGAGAGCCTTGTGAAACGTGAACAAGCGTTGACAATGAAACATAACTCAAAAGTAAAGGAAAGCACAAGCAGGAACATCAAATAGCTTCACCACAGTAAACAATAGCACTTCAAGATAATACTTCATTAATATCATAATATGCCCACCCAAAGGTGGGGCTTAGTTTAGTACATGGAAATGCAAATACAGTAGAAAAGGATATACAACAGAAACTAAAATACAAGGAAAGCGTGAAAAGAAAACACCCCTACCCTAGTGCACCTAAGGTAGATAACCTTATAACAAAAGAAGGTTTATCTCTACTACGTGTGGTTTGTGTGCACTAACTCTCCCTAAAAGACCCTACTGATGGTGGCAACGATCCTTGGACGGCGGGGGTATGTACCCAGTAAACTGCTCGAGCTCTTCCTGCATAGGCCAGCGGAGTGGAGAACGAATATATGATGGTTGAATGTGAGCTCCATGGCGGGGGCGCATCTCAGCTCTCCTGGCCAACCTCGGCTGCATCACTGTAGCCTCACTCTCCTCTCGAACGAATCGGGGAGTGGGGGTAGAACTCTCACTGTACATATGCGTCGGCGGATCCTTTAAGAGTTCATCCTCTGAATGCTACGAGCGAGGCACGTAGTTCGGGTGATCACGAGCAGCTGATCCAGCAGTGTAGGTACACATAACCCGCTCGTTATGCATCCGCATGCGCTCGAAGACCATGTCGTCGCCATAAGGAGATGTGGGAGAGAAGCGGTAGCTATGGACAGGGTGTGTGAAGGGATGTCCTACATACATGAAGACTCGAACGACGCATCGTCCCTCAAAATAGTACGATTCGTGCTCTGGATCAAAGTGCACCTCCCATATAAGAGTGTCGATGAAAACTAAAAACGTTGCCATGATCTGAAAATGTAATGGGAGAGAACGAGAAAGAAAGAAAAAGAGTGAGAATCTTGCTAAAGAATCTCAGTAGGTTACCTCCTATCTAGGGTTACATCATTCACATCTTTAGGAATCTTGGGTTTATTATAAAGAGGTGAACATGCATATAAGGTTCATTATTAAGTTCGTAAATATAATTATCCAAGGTTCATTCCTTTTAATATGAATCTAAATGCATGAATGCATCATAGCAAATCATGAATGCATGAATATACATTATGCAACAAAGCAATCAACATAGCATCAGGAAAACACATAAGTGGCATAAAATGGCAATATACAAATCCTTCAAGTGAAACTTTTCTCTTTTCTCAACTTGTGACTTAAGAACTCATGCTTAAGCATCATGGGCCACCCTAAAACATCTAAATTATGAGCTCATACATTAACTAGTCGTCACTAGTTCTTACTTATCCTCTTGATAAGCAAAATCATAAAAACATAATCCCAACTACTAGAGTACGGGATAGGGGGCTTAAGGATCACCTCTCTTGGGAATATTTCCTTCTTTGAAACGCTCTATTGGCATCTAGTGCATAACGAATTGTCCGCTTTGGTAGGCTGCATCCACTCATACCCTCATGGATTTGCCTTCTCCCCACTAGAGCGAGAGAAGTACGTCTCAGTGCTACGTCACAAGGGACTCAGTTCCTGGGGGTGCTCAGCCGAACCGGTGTCACCCAGGACTTTATCCCATATACTTTTCAAAAAAAATTTCAAGTATTTTATTTGACAAAAATTCGGCAACAAAACAACTGTATACCGAATTTCTTTCAAATATACTTTATGCCATAAAAACTTATAACACAAGCACTTTCTTATTCAACTGTGATCATGATAAACGTAAGATCATACAAGCATACTCATCATAGAACATACATCATCACAACATTCTTGAATTAATAAACTTAAAGCATCAAAATTTCTATTAATGTTTTATGTTTTGACCCTTAGGGCCTTAAACTTGAAAATTAAGTTCTCTATTATCACAACTTAACCTCTCGAGTACTATAGGTTCATAAATAAGTAATCCTCACTCATTGCTATGATAATTACTAATTCTAAACCTCAAGAGTGCAGAATCTATACTTTGCTAATTACGGGTACTTAGGAGTCACAACTTTGACCTTTTCTAAATTCGGTCTTTTCCTAAAGTATCAAGATCAATTCCTAAATCTTCCTACATATTTGCACTAATGATAAACCATTATTTCTAAAATTAACCTTTATGGAACATAATCCAGAATTTCCAATTCTAAGGGTTCTAGAAATTACATTCTAATTCTTCTCTAATTACTAACTTGTCTTAACCTTCTCAAATTAATTCTAACATCAAAAGTACATGAAAACACACATTCTAACATTATTAAATCATCATCATACAGTGAGCATATAGGCAAGGCAGAACCATGGCATTATCATCAGACAAAGCATAAAATTTTCATTTTAAACACATATAATTTACTAGTTTCTCTTAGAACCTTTTCAAAGCTTCTAAAACTCATTTGAGAACAATTTATTTTACTAACATCTTCATAAAACACATAATGGTAGTAGCTATTTCAAATTAATCTCAAGATGGATTTAAATCATAAAATCATGCTTGAAACATTTCTTGAGATCATCTAAGCTTAGAAAAATTACGAAACAAAGGTTTTAGCACTTGTAACTAGATGAACCTTACTCTAAGTTCATTATTATCCCTCGGCCGAAAATCGAGTAACTAAAACATATTTACTTCCAAACTTTGTTTGAGATAATAATGGGCAAGTCTTTGAGCTCTAAATTTCTTAAGCGATGACATAAATTAAAATATGCAATGCACTTTATTTTACTCTTTATTATGAGGAGAGAACATAAAATAAACATGCTATGCAAGTCCATTATTATCTTAGAGATTTAGTGATGACTTAAACATAAATATGAGAATGCAAATTCATTCTTTAATCTTGAACATTTAGTGATGACATAAAGATAAATATGGATGCAAGTTCTTTTTATCTTAATTTAGAGCTCATACAAGACTTTTAGAGAAACATAATCTCAACCCAACACTTATCTCAACCACACAAAGTGAGCTTTAGAGTTCTTGAACCAAGTTTTCATAGAAATTTCATGGCTCTTGAACATCATCATCAACCTCAAGGAATAAACTCAAAATAACACTTTCAAGGAAAAAGGAAATAAAAGAACCGAAACTTCATTAAGCAAAAGAGAAGGAAACTACTTCACATTCTTTATTAAGTACCCAACACCCCTATCTAGAGTAAACTTTAGAACTTGCTGACCAACTTTAAGGTTGACAAGGGTAGGCCTTGGGCTTTTTGAAATCCTTGATTATTTTCTTAAGTTGAAAACATTAGTGAGCTAAGTAGTATAGATAGATCTTTAAAGAAAGAAAACCTCAAGCTTTAGAGGCCTCTTTGAGATGAACACAGGGTCATCATCTAGAGACACTCATCATCAAGGCATCATGAAGAATAAAAAGGAAAAGATGAGAAGGAAACCGAAAAAGAAACCAAGAGAAATAGCATTTTCTTTCAAGAACAAAACACTTTTGAGTAAAAAAAAAACTTTAAAGCAACTCCCTACCAAATATGAAGATGAAAGCTTGGTCTTGAAGTGGAAATACGAAGGAAAGCTCCTCTCAAGGTGATGATGGTGATTCGGCCAAGAAGAGGAAAAGGAAAGGAATATGTTTTTGAGTGAGTTTGTGTTTGAATATGAGAGTTTTGGTGCTTAGATGATGATCTAAGGTAGTGGGGTGGTGTTTTGAGGTGGTGCTATGGTGGCTCAAGGTGGATGAAGAAAAAGATGAAGAAGAAGAAGAAAAACTCTTGGAAACTTAGAGAGAAAAAGAAAAGAACTCAAGTTGCACTTGAAAACTCAAAGCTTTGCAAATGAACCAAAGTGATTCAAGTGCATCCAAGCAAGCTATTTATAGAAAATCAAAACAATGGAGGTGTATGGAGGGAGAAGTAACCGTGTGCATTGCGTCACGTTCTATGAGGTGAGAGATTGAATGTTTGAAGCATGGTGAAGTATGGTTGTAAGTATGGAGCGCATGGTTCAAGGTATGGCTTCAAGCATGGTCTTTTGAGTGTTCTAATTTAAATTGAAATGAAATAATTTTCATGCATTGAGGGGGAGGGTGACCGTGCACTTCATGGAGGGAGGAAGAGAAAAATATCTCTTTGTTGTGGTCATTCAAAGCATGGTTTGAGGTATGATCAAGTATGGTGCAAGGTGAGGCGTTAAGCATGGTCTAAGGCATGGTTCTTTGAGTGTTTAAGTTTCAAACATGTGGAGAACATGGGGGAGAGGTTTTTGGCCAGCTAACAGCCCAAGGGGGAGAGAAAAATGTTTCATCTAAATGTGTGTTAATGATGTGTTTAGGTATAATCTAGATTAGGCTTGAGGCTAGGAGTTTAAGTAAGTGTTTAGGTAGCTAAGAAAGGCAATAGAAACTTTATGACATGATTAGGGAGTGCTCATACATCATTAGAGGAATTAAAACTTATTTTATGCATAAACAATTGTAGACACAATTCCTTAATTTAAGGAATTGGAGAGAGAAAACACTATTCAAGATTACATGACTAGGAATCTTGAATATAAAAAGAGATTTAGGTTTAATCTAAGCAATTTTAGGTTCTAATTAACTTTAATAAATTATTTTGACTATAGATTAATTATGGAAATTAATTAATCTTCGATTAGAGCCTAATATTGCTTAAGTTTGCTTAATTACATCATTAAACTCAAAAACACTATACTAGGGGCAAAATCATAATTTTGCACAAAAACTGCCCGGGACCACCGGGACTTAAACTGATGTCACGAAATGCATAAAAACACTGTTTAAAACTTGCACAAAAACTGCCCGGGACCACCGGGACTTAAACTGATGTCACGAAATGCATAAAAACACTGTTTAAAACCATCTAGAGAAGTTTCGGCCTCATCCGGCACTCATACCCACGTAAAAATGCTATAGGGGTATTTTGGTCATTTTGACCTGAAACATTAGAAAATGAGATTTTCAATCCTAGAACCACTCAAAGGTCATCTAATCCCCTTCAAATATTGAGTTAGCCCCTCGAGGACTGTCAGGTCGGCTATCCTCGAGTTCTGGGCAGAAAACGACCTTAGGTACATTTTGATCATTTTCACTCTAACAGAAAATAGGGGCGTTACACTGATTGATGGAGGAGAAGCTATCAATTTGATGCCAAAATGTATGCTAGTAAAATTTGGAAAAAATGTCAAAGATCTTGTGAAAACCAATGTGGCTGTAACTGATTATAATGGGAAGTCTTCTGCTGCTAAAGGAGTTGTAATATTAGATGTCAAAGTGGGAAGAGTAAGTCGAAAAACAATGTTCGTCGTTGTCCCGTCCAGAGCAAGTTATAATGTTCTTCTTGGACATGAATGGATTCATGGGGTAGGAGCTGTTCCATCAATGTTGCATCAAAAGCTTATACTTAGGAATCCAGAAGGAAGCATCGAAGAAGTTGGAGCCGACAACAATTTTTGCTACATCGAGCAGTTGCATGTGGATTTTCAGATTTACAACAAGAATATCAAGCCTTCGGAGGTCGTAGAGTTTGACCCAAAGAAAATTGGCAAGTGCATCCTTGGAAATGAAGGCTTAAAATTAATACCCAGGGTCGGGGTCGAAGAGGTCTTAGACCTGGATTAATTTATGGATTTGTTAAGCCATATGGTTCATTTGTTAGCCTATATGGTCGAACAATTTGCATGTACTTCTGATAGCGCATTATTAGACTGTATTTATGACATTGAACCTTTAGGATTTGAGAACACTTTTGTTTTATCTAATAACCTTATGAGTATAAATGAGAATTGTGAAGTGCAGGACCCTCTTGAAGAAATCAACATAGGCGAAGATGGCGAGGCAAGGCCAACATACATAAGCCAATTGCTGCCAAAGGATTTCAAAGAAGAATTAGTCGAATTGCTTAAGGAATTTATGGACTGTTTCACATGGGAGTATGATGAAATGCCTGGACTTAGTCATCGACTGGTCAAGCATAGATTGCCACTGAGACTTAACAGCCGACTTGTCAAACAAGCACCTCGACAATTTGCACCAGAGGTAATAACCAAAATTAAAGAAAAAGTCGAGAGGTTGCTCAAAGCAAAATTCATTAGCATAGCTAGGTATGTCAATTGGGTTTCTAACATTGTTCCTGTGATGAAAAAGAATGGCAAACTAAGGGTATGTATAGATTTTAGAGATCTAAATAAAGCAACCCCAAAAAGATGAGTATCATATGCTTGTGGCAAACATGTTAATTGACGCTGCAACTGGCAATGAAATACTTAGTTTTATCGATGGTTATTCTAGCTATAACCAGATTTTTAATGCTGAAAAAGATGTGTCGAAGACAACATTCAAATGCCCTGGTGCCCTAAGCACTTACAAATGGGTAGTCATGCCTTTTGGTCTTAAGAATGCTGGAGCAACGTATCAAAGAGCCATGAATACCATTTTTCATGAATTTATTGGCAATTTCATGGAGGTCTACATTCATGATGTAGTTGTCAAATCTGACAAACAAAAAATACATTTGGAACATCTAAGAAAAGCCTTCGACAGAATGAGAAGGAATGGTTTGAAAATGAACCCAGTGTGACTGCAAGAAATTTCTTAGGTTTTCTGGTCCAGAAACGAGGAATTGCCATCGACCAGAATAAAGCTAAGGCAATATTGGAAGCTTCACCCCCAAGAAAAAAGAAATAGTTACAATCTTTTCTTGGGAAAGTGAATTTTATGCGATGCTTTATTGCTAATTTGTCTAGCAAAACAAGGATTTTTGCACCTTTGGTCAAACTAAAAAAAGAAGAAGATTTTGTCTGGACAAATGACCATCAGAAGGCATTCGACATCATCAAACAATGTTTGACAAATACCCCTGTGATGACGTTGCCAAAAGATGGTAGACTTGTCAAAGTTTACATTGCCGCTTCTCAAGCAAGCAATGGAAGTATGTTGGCACAAGAAGACAACAGTGGCAATGAGCAAGTTATATACTACCTTGGTAGAGTTTTGACAGATGTTGAATCTAGATATAGTCCTCTAGAAAAATTATGTTTGTCACTCTACTTTGCCTGTACCAAACTCAAATGCTACTTGATTTCAAGAGAGATCTATGTAATTTCCAAAGTCGATGTAATAAAATATATGTTGTCCTATTCCATTTTGCATGGTCGAATTGGTAAATGGATGCTTGTTTTGATTGAATTCACGATTAAATACATACCAGTCAAAGTTGTCAAAGGGCAAATATTAGTTGAATTTTTGGTCAATCATCCTTGTGATGAATTAGACAAGTCAGTTGTGAATTATGTGGATATAGCTCCTTGGAAATTATATTTCGACGGTTCAAAGCATTGTTGAGGTCATGGGATTGGTGTAATGTTAGTTTCTCCAAATCATATTCCCACAAAGTTCATGTTTGAACTTAAGTTCCCATGCTCGAATAATGAGGTTAAGTATGAAGCCTTAATTATTGGTCTTGACATGTTGTTAGCCAAAGGAGTAAAAAATGTTGAAGTTATTGGTGACTCGCAATTAGTCATTAAACAGTTCTCAAGAGAATTTAGATGTATTAGTTGAAGTTTATTCAAATATTTTGTGATGGTCGCAAGATTGTTATATGAATTTGACATTATTATACTTCGACATGTATCTCGAGACTTGAATTCTAAGGCGAATGAATTTGCCCAGATAGCTTCTAGATATAAAATAAGGTCGTCGACTATGGAATCATTTATCACAATTGAGCAAATCCTAGTCCCCTTCGATGAACGAAAAGTATTTGTTATTGGTCATTTAGATGATCACGGCTGGAGAAAACCAATTGTTGAATGTCTAAAAACTCCAAATCAAAGTGTCGATCATAAATTAATGTATCAAGCTTTAAGTTATGTGATTCTTGGTGATACCTTGTTTAAAAAGGGCGTCAAAGGTGACTTATTGTCTTGTTTAGGAGAATCTGAAGCATATGTCGTTTTGGCATAGATCCATGAAGGGATCTGTGGTGCTCATCAAGCAAAATAAAAAATGAGATGGTCCTTTCATTAACAAAGATTATTTTGGCCAACAATGGCCAAAGATTGCATGCGATATGCTAAATCTTGTCCAGTTTGTCAAAAACATGGCAATATATAGCATATACCAGTATCGGAGTTACATGTTATTGTCAAACCATGGCCATTTAGAGGATGGGCACCAGATCTTATTGGTCAAATTTACCTTTCTTATCAAAGAGTCATAAGTTTATTTTGGTCGCTATTAATTATTTTACTAAATGGGTCGAAGCAGTTGCATTAAAGGATGTGACCCAAAATAAAATAATTGATTTTATTGAAGAAAGAATCATTTATCATTTTGGAATTTCTGAAACTTTGACCGCAGACCAGGACCAATGTTCATAGGTTGAAGGGTGCTCGAGTATGCTAGTACGAGGTCAATTAAAATGATCACTTTGATTCCTTATTATGCGCAAGCTAATGGTCAAGTCGAAGCTGTAAACAAAAGTATTATTGCTTTGATTAAAAGACACATTGGTCGACAACCTCGAAATTGGCATAACACTCTTAAGCAAATTTTATGGGCATATTGCAACTCACTCAAAGGATCGACAGGGACAAGCCCCTATAAACTTGTCTATGGACACGATGCAGTCCTTCCTGTCGAAATTAATTTACAATCCATAAAGGTGTCAAAAACAAATTGAATTACCAATTGACGATTATTGTCATTCTATGTTCGACGAGATTGATGACTTGGAACAAGAATGGATTGTTGCATTAGAAAATATGATGTGACAGAAAGAAATCAAGGCAAAATTTTTATAATCGCCATATAAAAATTAAAAGTTTCGACATTGGAGACTTAGTTTGGAAAGCCATATTGCCATTTGAAAAGAAATCAAAAATATTTGGCAAATGGTGTCTAAGTTGGGATGGACCTTTTCAAGTTGACAAAGCATTTTCTGGTAAGGCATATAGCCTAGTCGATGTTGATACTGGACAAAGAATATCATCGATCAATGACAAATATTTGAAAGCATACAAACAAGTAATCTATTAAGTCAAGATAAACAATTGACAATACGCATATATCAGCCACAAGAAATAAGGCAGAATATAAGCTTAACCAGGCGAGTATTTGTCAAGTTCAAAAAGAAAAAAAGCAAAATCGACCGAGTAAGCATGTTGTCAAAGGTAAATCAAGTTAAGCATTAGACATTGTCAAAAGCAAACACAAATACATAAGACTCGACTGAGCGAGTATTTGTCAAATTCACAAAAAGATTAAAAAAAAACTCGATGCAGCGAGCAAATAACTTTTGAGAAGATTATGGAAGGAGGCTGTGAATTTTAACTTCAGATCCTTTTGAAGTTGGAGAACTGTTTCTTTATTTGATTCTGCTTTCTCCAGAGATAAATTAGCCTCTATAAGTTTGTCTTTAGCAACCTTTTCATCCTTCATCATTTTCTCAAGTCTTTTGCCAAACTTCCCCATATATTGTTTTCCTTCTACCACAAGTTTGACAAGATTGTCCTTCTTAGTGATCAACTCCAGAATCTGAGTTTGAAGATTCTGAATCTCTTCAACTATAGCAATTTCACAATTCTCTCCTTGTTGCAAACTATCAACAATCTTGGCTTTTTTACTGCTGATTTTTTCAATATTCTTATGAATCAAGTTAATATTTTCTAAACTCCTTTGCCTTTGTTCAGAAGTAGTCTGTATCATAGCAGAGACATCAAAAGATTGAGTAATAAAGTTCTTGAGAGAGCTCACCAAGTATTGGTGCTTGTCAGGAAGGGCAATCTGGGAAAGGGAGGAAATGGCTTCGACTAGTTTCTGTTTGAGATCGCCATCACTAACTAGAGAACCGAGAGAATGATTAAGGAGGTTCATGATGTTGGAAAGTTGTTCGACTGGCAAATCAGCAGTCAAAGGGATGTTCGAAGTTGGAGTAGGACTCTTTAGGGTCTCAGTAATAGTATTCTTAACACTTCTAGCTTCAGAAATAAAAGGAGTATCTTTGGCAAGGATGGAGTCAGACAAAGCCTGGTTCAAGGTATTGAGGAATTCCATGTCAAACTCCTTGTCATCATCATCATTGTCTTCATCTTTGTTCTGATGTGGAGATGGTAAGATGATTGTGAGAGGTACAACAACCTGAATAGTAATCATTTGAATAGGAGGATTGATGGGAGCAAATACTAGTGCTGGATCATGACTAGCCTGGTGTTAGACAAGAGAAGGGTGTGTGACATCATTGCGAATGTAATCATCAACTAACAGATCCTTTTTATTCATCATGGCTTCACTCATAGTTTCATCAGGATTAATTGTTATATCCTGATTTGGGTGGGCATACTATCAAGAAGAATTGTATTAACATTTGACAATGATTATATTGACATTTGATAGTTAATAAATAGATAGCGAGGTGATTAAGATAACCTTCTGAATAGGGGACTTTAATGAGTCACCCTCTTCATCACCCTCAATGTCGACCAAGTCATGAACTCGATCCTTGACTGAGGGAGATTCCCTTAGTTGAGCATCGGCAAACTGAATGTTTGACAAATAAAAAGTTAAAATTTAGTAGAGACCATATGCATACATAGATATAGATATATTACTTACTTTGTTAGACAATGTAAGTGAAGGAGTCGACGATTTGGAAGGAAGCGTTGACCTAGTCACCCTAGAAGATTTGGAGGTTTTGGTCATTTGTCCTTTCTTAGTCGAATGACCAACTTTAGTCGACGTCTTTGTTGCCTTGGGTTTTCTAGGTTTGGAAATAGGTGCTTTATGCTTTCGACCTTGGATGCCCGTGTCATCATTTTCTTTGTCTAAAAAAAAAGGGGAACTTAATTAGTCAAAAGTTCATATAAGTAGGCCGAAATGGATGACAAGCATGAAAGCAGTACCTTGTTCTGCTTCATCTTCTTGACCAATCTGCAAGACACTAGAAGAATGTGTCAAAATACGTTGTTTGACGATTTCTAAATCAACGTGGAGGGTGTCATAATATTCACACCACCAGGTAACAAATGATACACTTGGATAAGTGCTAGGCATTATGGCCATATGAGAATAAACGTCCCTCCTCAACTTATTATCTGATAGCAATAGTTCAACTCTTCGAGGGATGAAACTTCTGAGTGACAAAGTTGCTCCTCGGGATCAAGTGTCAATGGTGCAGGAATTGCATGAGAAAAGCCAAATTGTCGCACCATGAGATTAGGGGCATGTAGGACAACTCCTAAAGCATTTGATCCTGGTAATCCTGAAGGAATAACCTATGTACAGAGGAAGTTTGACCAAATGTCGTCGCTTTGATTTTTCCCTACCTCAGTGTCTCGAATTAAAGAATGGGTGAACCATGGCAGACCAAGGCGGCGATTAACGAAAGGAGTTAGGTTAATTTGGTCATAATAAAAAAAATAGGCCCTATGTAAATGTTGAAAGAAGTGCCAAAACTCATCGAAGGGCTTAGAATTCTTTGGTTTGGCATGAAGCAAAAAACATAGTCGAGGTCCTTCACAACCTCGATGGATAATAGCTGGAGGAGAATAGTTCAATTGGGGTTCGAAGACAGCATTCAGTCAAAGTTGGAGTAACCAGATTGGACCTCCAGTTAAAGGACTCATTGTTCCTAATTCTTGAGATAAAATAATGAAGTTCGTCATTAAGATGGGCCAAAAGTAATTTGGCAAGACAAAGCTTGTTACCTCGGTGTAACAACATTGCCAATGGAAGATACATTGCTTGCATCTTTAAACTTCAAGAACCAAAGATAATGGAGCTTAGCTAATAATAAAGGAAAATGTAACATCCTAATTTTTAACCCAATACTCCCAGAACATATTTTGGTTAATTATCAGTTATTACTTCTTAGTCTCATTCCTTAAAAATCTTTCTTTAAATTACTTAGCAGAAAATACGGCTAATTTTTTTTTTTGAAACGTAAAAGCCAAGTGAGAGTCACGTATAACTGAAACAAGCGTTAATGTTAAATCATGACATAAATATAAAGGGAAGGGCAAACATAAGTCATCAAGTAAATTCACAACAGTAGCCAATCATGCACACATAAAAGGAAATACTTCATTAATATCATAATATGCCTACCTAAAGGTGAGGCTTAATTTAGTTCAACAGAAGGCAAATACATAAAGAAAGCAAATACAACTGAAATAGAAAAATACAAGGAAAGCATAAGAAATGACACCCAAACCCTAATGCACTTAAGGTGGATAACCTCATAACAAAAGAAGGTTTATCCTAAGCTATATGTAATGTGTGTGCACTAGACCTCCCTAAAGACCTCTACTGATGTGACCCGGGATAAGGAGGGATGAAACCAATCCACTAATTAAGCTCGGCTGGAGTGGGCACTCACTACGATTGGACGTGTGCTCCACGACGGGGGCGTATCTCGGCTCTCCTAGCCAGCCTCGGCTACGTAACAGTCTCCTCGCTCCCCTCTCTTATGAACCGGGGAGTAGGGGCAGAGCTCTCGCTATACATATGAGTCTGCGAGTCCTCCAAGGGGTCATCCTCCGAATGCTAAGAGCGGGCCACATAGTCCGGCTAGTCGCGGACGGCCGATGCAGTCATGTGGGTCTGAAGAATCCTCTCATTACGCGTCCGAGCGCGCTCGAATACCATGACGTCGCCATAGGGAGATGTCGGGGAGTAGTGGTAGCTATGTACAGGGTGTATGAAAGGGATGTCCTACATACATGAAGACTCGAACGGCGCATCGTCCCTCAAAATGATATGATTCGTGTTTCGGATCAAAATGCACATCCCATGTGAGTGTCTCGATGAACACCATGAATGTCACCATCGTGATATGAAGATGTGACGGGAGAGAAAGAGAGTGAGAATCTTGCTAAAGATCTCAATAGGGAACCTCCTATCTAAGGTGACATCATCAACATCCTCAGGAACCT
Organism: Dalbergia cultrata; assembly: GCA_031216105.1. Lineage (NCBI taxonomy): Eukaryota > Viridiplantae > Streptophyta > Magnoliopsida > Fabales > Fabaceae > Dalbergia > Dalbergia cultrata. The sequence continues at coordinate 14,028,494 of CM062352.1, read as the reverse complement.
TGGGTTTATTATAAAAAGGTGATCATGCATATAAAGTTTATTAATAGGTTTATAAACATAATTATCCAAGGTTTGTTCCTTTTAGAATGAATCTTTAATGTCATGAATGCAACATATCAAAGCATGAATGCATGATAATACATTATACAAGCAATTCATTAAAACATAACATCAAGAAACATATATGTGGCATAAAGTGGCATATAAACTTTCAAGTAAAACTTTTCTCTTTTCTCAACTTTGTGACTTAAGAACTTCATATTCTAGCATCATGGGGCCACCCTAAAACATCATCTAGGTTATAAGCTCATACCTTAACTAGTCATCACTAGCTCTTACTTATCCTATGATAAATGTTAATATAATAATCTCGACTACTGGAGTACGGGCTAGGGGGCTTAAGGATCACCTATCATAACCTTTAATTCGGGGATTCCAAAGGAATATTTCCTTCTTTGAAATGCTCTATTGGCATCTAGTGCACAGAGAATTGTCCCCTTTGGTAGGCTGCATGTACTCATGCCCTCATGGATTTGCCTCATTTCCACTGGAGTGGGAGAGCTACGTCTCAGTGCTATGTCATGTTTAGAAACTCATTTCCTGGGGGTGCTCGGCCGAACCGGTGTCACCCAAGACTTATCTCATATGAATTTCAAAAACATTCTCAAGTCCTTAAATTTGACGGAAATTCGGCAACATATCTGCTGTATACCGAATTTCTTTCAAATTTTCTTTATACCACAAGAACTTATGATGCATATACTTTCACAGTCAATTTCTCTAATCATGATGAACTTAAATTCACATAAACACACTCATCGTAGCACATGCATCGTTACATCATACTTGAATTAATCAACTTATTGCATCAAAGAACCTATGGTGTTTTATGCTTTAACCCTTAGGGTTTTAACTTGGAATCTAAGTTCTCTGGTATCCGATTCTAACCTCTTATGCACTTATGGGTTCACAACTAATTAGTTTCACTAATTATCATGATCCTAACCTATTCTAAACATCATTAGTGCAGAACCTATATTTTTACCAATTACGGGTACCTAGAAGTCACAACTTTGACCCTTTCTAAGTTCGGTTTTCTCCTAAAGTACCAAAATCAATTTCTAACTCATTTACACTAATTATAAACCATTATTTTTAATTATTAACTATGCTGAAACTGAATCCATAAAATCTCATTTCTAAGGGTTCTAGAAGTCTCATTTTAATTCTTTTCTAGTTACTAACTTATCTTAGCTTTCTCAAATCAATTCAAACATCAATTATACATGGATATACTCATTCTAACATAATAAAATCATCAACATACAGTGAGCAAAATAAACAAGGTAGAACCGAAATCAATATCATCATATCATGGATAGAACTTTATTTCTAACACACATAAATTGCTAGTTTCTCTTGGAACCTTTTTAGAACCTCTAAAACTCATTAGAAAACAATTTAATTCAATAAAATATCATAAAACAAGTAAAGGCAGTAGCTATTTTAAATCCTTCATGTTTATCATTTAAAACATAAAATCATGCTTGAAACATTCATTGAGTTCATCTAAGCTTAAGAAAATCATAAAGCATAGGTTATTGGCACTTGTGACTAGATGAAACCCATACTAAGTCCATCCTTATCGCATGGTCAAAATTGTGTTCATAAAACATTTCCATTTACAAACTTTACTTGAGATAACAAGGGACAAGTCTTTGAGCTCCAATGTCTCTAAGTCATAACAAGAATTTAAACATGGTATGCACTTCATTTTATCTTCATTAGAAAAGTAAAGTAGGGACTTCAAATAAATATGAGATGCAACTCCTTCTTATCTTTAAGAATAGGTGATGACGTGAAAAGCAAACATGGAATGCAAAGCTTAAAATTAAACATGATAATGCAAGTTCATTTATTTATTCTTGAGAGCTTAGTGATGACATAGAAAAGTAAATATGCTATGCAAGGCATAAATTTAAACATGAATGCTAGTCCATTTTTATATATCATTAGAGCTCATACAAGACTTTAAAGAATCAAAATCTCAATCCGAAACATAATCTCACCAAGATAAAGTAAGCTCCAGAGTCCTAAGAACCAAGGCTTCAAAGAAACCTCATGGTTCTTTGAAGAACATCATCAAGCTCAAGGAAATGAGTTCAAAACAAAACTTTCAAAGTAAAAGAATAGGAAATGACCGAAACTTAAAAGAGAAGGAAAATACACCATATTCTTTATTATGTACCCAAAACTCTCATGTGCCGGCCAGCTTTAAGGTGGACAAGGGTAAGCTCTGGGCTTTTTGAAATCCTTGTAGTTATTTTCTTAAGTTGAAATCATTAGTGAACTAAGTAATATAAGTAAAACTTGAAGAAAGAAAAACTCAAGTTTTAGAGGTCTCATTGAGATGAACACAAAGTCATCACCTAGAGACACTCATCATCAAGCTATCATGAGGAATAAACAAATCCTTGAAGGACGAAATCAAAAAGGAAGAATAAAGGAAGAATCGAAAAGGAAACTCAAGAAAACATCATAAAATCAACACTTTTCTTCAAGAACTTTGAGTTAAAGAAAGATGATAGAACAACACCCTACCAATTATGAAGATGAAAAGCTTGGTCTTTGAAATAGGAAAGAGAAGAAAAGCTCCTCTCAAGATGATGATGATGATGATGATGATGATTCGGCCTTGGTAAGGAAAAAGGAAAGGAATGTGTTTTGGTGTAAGCTTGTGTTTGAGGGTGAGAGCTTTGATGTTTGGGTGATGATTCAAGGAGGTAGATGTGTTTTAAGGTGGTGATATGGTGGCTCGAGGTGGAGGATGAAGAAGATGAAGAAGAAAAAGGGAACTCCTTGAAACTTAGAGAGAAAATAAAAGAACTTGCAAGAAAACTTTGAGTTTGAACTTAGCAAATGAACAAAAGTGATCCAAGTTCGTCCAAGCAAGCTATTTATAGAAAATCAAAACAATGAGGGTATTCTTATGGAGGAGTGGCCATGAGCTATGCGTCATGGAACATGAGTGAGAGATTTTGATTTTTGAGCCATAGTGAGACATGGTTTGATGTATGGTGAGTATGGTGCAAAGCATGGCTCAGAGCATGGTGAGGTATGGCTATTTGAGTGTAAGAATTCAAACATGTGATGGATATTTTGGGGGGAGTGGACGGCGACCTTGAGGAGTGAAGGGGAGAGGTTTCTTTGATTTAATCAAGGTTTAGTGATGTGTTTAGGTGTGTATTAGATTAGGTTTAAGATTAGGAATTGCTAAGTAAGTGCTTAGGTAACTAAATAAGTAATTAGGAATCTCAAGACATGATTAAGGAGTGTTTATACATTATTAGAGGGGTTTAAATTCATTTTTATGCATAAACAAATGTAGACACAATTCCTTAATTTAAGGAATTTGATAAAGAAAATACTATTCAAGATTCCTTGAAAAAGAATCTTGATTTATAAAAAATGTTTTAAGTTTAATCGAACCAATTTTATATTCTAATTAACTTTAATAAATTATTTTGACTCTAGATTAATTATGGAAATTAATTAATCTTTGATTAGAGCCTAATATTGCTTAAGTTTGCTTAATTGCATCATTAAGCTTAAAAACACTATGTTAGGGGCAAAATCATAATTTTGCTCAAAAACTACCCAGGACCACCAGGACTTAAACAGATGTTACGAAATACATAAAAAAAATTATTTAAAACCATCTGGAGAAGTTTCAAGCTCAAACGGTACTCATACCCGTGTAGAAATGCTATAGGGGTATTTTGGTCATTTTGACCTGAAATATCAGAAAATGAGATTTTCATTTTTGAAACTATTCAAAAGCTATCTAGTCCCCTTCAAACATTGAGTTGGCCCTTCAAGGACCGCCGGCTCAGCTATTGTATCACCCAGATTTTCTGTCTGAGTGAAAATGACCAAAATGCCCCTGAGGTCATTTTCTGCCCGGAATTCGAAGATAACCGACCCGGCAGTTCTCAATGGGCTAACTCAATGTTTTAAGGGGATTAGATGACTACTTAGTGGTTTCGGGATCAAAAATCTCATTTTTTGATGTTTCGGGTCAAAATGACCAAAATACTCCCGTAGCGTTTAATGCAGGTATAAGTGTCAGATGAGCCCGAAACTTCTCCAGATGGTTTTAAATGATGTTTTTATGTATTTTGTAACATCAGTTTAAGTCCCGATGGTCCCGGGCAGTTTTTGTGCAAAATTATGATTTTACCCCTAGTATAATGTTTTTGAGCTTAATCGCGTGATTAAGCAAACCTAAACAATATTATGCTCTAATCGAAGATTAATTAATTTCCATAATTAATTTAGAGTCAAAATAATTTATTAAAGTTAATTAGAACCTAAAATTGCTTAGATTAAACCTAAATCTCTTTTTAAATTCAAGATTCCTAGTCATGGAATCTTGAATAGTATTTTTTCTCTCTAATTCCTTAAATTAAGGAATTGTGTCTATATTGTTTATGTATAAAATGAGTTTTAATTCCTCTGATGATGTATGAGCACTCCCTAATCATGTCATGAAACTCCTAATTACCTTCTTAGTACCTAAACACTTGCTTAGTAATTCCTAATTATAAACCTAACCTAAGATACACTTAATTACATCCCTAAAACACAAATTAAATAAAAGAAATCCCTTCCCCATAGCTTAAGGACCGCCGGCCACTCCTCCCCCATTTTCCACATGTTGAAATTGTTTGCACACAATGGTCATACTTTGAGCCATGCTTGAGGCCTTACCTTGAACCATGCTTACCATACTTTCAACCATGCTTCACCATGCTTAAAAAATTCAATCTCTCACCTCATGGAACATGAGGCAAGCCCACGGTTTCCCTCCCTATCCATGCACCTCCATTGTTTTGATTTTCTATAAATAGCTACCTTGGATGAACTTGTATCACTTTTGTTCATTTGCTAAGTTTTAGTTTCAAAGCTTTCTTGCAAGTTCTTTCCTTTTTTCTCTAAGTTTCCAAGAAGCTTTCTTCTTCTTCTTCATCCTCCACCTTAAGCCACCATATCACCACCTCAAACCACCACACCACCACCTTAGATTATCATCTAAGCACCAAAACTCTCATTCTCAAACACAAACTCACTCAAAAACATATTCCTTTCCTTTTCTCTCCTCTAGGTCGAATCATCATCATCAAAGACCAAGCCTTTTTCATCTTCGCACTTGGTAGGGAGTTGTTCTAAATCATTTCTTTTACTCGAATGAACTTTGTTCTTGAAGAAAAATGTTGTTTCCTTGAGTTTCTCTTGGTTTCCTTTTTGGTTTTTCCTTGTTATTTCCTTTTCCTTTTTCGGCCTCAAGACCTAGTTCATTATCACGATAGCTTGATGATGAGTGTCTCTAAATAATGACTTTGTATTCATCTCAAAGAGACCTCTAAAGCTTGAGTTTTTCTTTTCTTTAAGTTCTTTATATACTACTTAGCTCACTAATGATTTCAACTTAAGAAAATAATTATAAGGATTTCAATAAACCCAAGGCCTACCCTTGTCAACCTTAAAGTTGGGCAGCAAGTTCTAGAGTTTTGCTCTAGATAGGGGTTTTAGGTGCATAATAAAGAATATGATGTATTTTCCTTCTCTTTTGCTTAGTTTAAGTTTCGGTTCCTTTCTTTCCTTTTTCCTTTAAACTGTTGTTTTCAGTTTATTTTCCCTTGAGCTTGGTGATGATGTTTAAGAGCCATGTTAGTTTCTTTGAAGCTATGGTTCAAAGACTCTAAAGCTCACTTTGCTTGGTTAAGATGAGTGTCGGGTTGAGATTATATTTCTCTAAAGATCTTGTATGAGCTCTATGTTAAGTAAAAAGAACTTGCATCCATATTTATCTTTATGTCATCATTAAACTTTCAAGACTAAAGAATGAACTTGCATTCTCATGTTTATGTTTAAGTTATCACTAAACTTCTAAGATAATAATGGGTTTGCATAACATTTATTTTATACTCTCACATAATAATAAAGAATAAAACAAAGTGGATTGCATATTTTAGTTTATGTCATCACCTGAAAAATTTGGAGCTCAAAGACTTGCCCATTATTATCTCAAACAAACGTTAGAAATGAATGTGTTTTATTCCCTTGATCTTTGGCCATGTGATGATGTTGAAATTGGTGTGAGTTTCATCTATCACAAGTGCCAAAACCTATGTTTTATAATTTTCTTGAGTTTAGATGATCTCAAGAAATGTTTCAAGCCTAGTTTTATTATTTAAATCCCTCTTGAGACTATTTTGAAATAGCTACTGCCCTCAGTAGTTTCATGATGAGTTTAATGAAATAAATTGTTCTTAAATGAGTTTTAGAAACTTTGAAGAGGTTCCAAAGGAAACTAGGAATTTGTGTTAGAAATGAAGTTCTATGCAAGATATGATGAATATGTATTCTATAACGCCCCGATTTTCTGTTGGAGTGAAAATGACCAAAATGCCCCTGAGGTCATTTTCGGCCCAGAATTCGAGGAAAGCCGGTCTGGCAGTACTCGAAGGGCAAACTCAATGTTGGAAGGGGATTGGATGACTTGTGTACCTTCCCGGGATCGAAAATCTCGTTTTTCGAGTTTTCGAGTCAAAATGACCAAAACGCCCCTGCGGTGTTTTGCCCGTTTGCAAGTGCCGGATGAACCCGAAACTTCTCCAGATGGTTTTAAATGGCGTTTTTATGTAGACTATGACTTTAGTTTTGGTCCCGGACGTCCAGGGCAAAATTAGTACAAAATTACGGTTTTGCCCCTAGTTTCGTGTTTTTACGCTTAATCGCATGATTAAGCAAACCTAAGCAATATTAGGCTCTAATCGAAGTTTAATTAATTTTCCTAATTAATCTTGAGTCAAAATAATTTATTAAAGTTGATTAGAACCTAAAAGTGCTTAATTACAACTTAAAATCATATTTTAATTTCAAGACTCGTAGTCATGGAATCTTGAATAGTGTTTTATCTTTCCAATTCCTTAAATCATGGAATTGTGTTACACATTGTTTATTCACAAATGGGTTTTTAATTCTCTAATGATGTATGAGCACTCTTAACCTTGTCATAAAATTCCTAATACTCATACTTAGTTACCTAAACTTAAGCTTAATTGTTCCTAACCTTGTACCTAAGCTAATACACATTTAAACCTACCATTAACACCCAATTAGATGATCAAACCTCACCTCCCCCTTGCTGTACCAGACCTGGCCGTGCACTCCCTCCTCCCATATGCATCACATGTTTAATTTTTCAACACTCCAAGGCCATACCTCAAGTCAGATATACCATACCTTGTCATAACTTTCAATTAAGCTTGAATTTCCACATGAATAAATAATTAAAACAATCCATTTTTCCCATTTATTTGTGGCTGGAAATTTTCCAGCCATGTCAAGTTTCTAGAAGCCTAATTTCATCCAAAATTTGATAGGAAATTCACTCACATCAAACCATACTTTGCATCATAGTTTCCATACTTCAAACCATGCTTGAATGACCTTGTGTAAGAGATATTTTCTCTTCCTTTCCCTCCAATACCACACAGTTACCCTCCTCCCCTTTTTAGCCTTCATTTGCTTTCATTCTCTATAAATACCTTGCCTAGAAACACATGCAAACACTTTAATTCATTTGGTAAGTTTCAAGTTTTCCTAAGCTTTCTTGAGTTCTTTCTTTTTCTCTCAAGTTTCAAGAGAGTTCTTCCTTTATTTTCATCTTCATCTTCTTCATCTCTTCATCTCATCATCATCTCTTAACCATCAAACACCACCCTAAGGCCTTGAATCATCTCCTAACCTCTCAAACACCTCACCTCAAACACAACCTCATCTCAAACACAACTCCAACCTCCTTATCTCCCCTTGGCCGAAACCATCAAGCCCTTGGAGGAGCTCATCATCTTGTTTCCTTTTCTCAAAGTTCAAGCTTTTCAACTTCACTCTAGGTAGGAGTGTTTTTCTAAACTTTGTTTCTTGAAAAATGAGTTTCTTTAGCTTTCTCTTGGATTTCTTTTGAAACTTTTCTTGGGTTCTTTTCTTTCTTGAGATTTCGGCCATGAGGCCTTGATGAGCACATGATAGCTCAATGATGAGGACTCCTAGATGATGACTATGTGATCATCTCAAAGGAACCCCTAGAGCTTGAGGTTTTACTTTCTTTGAGTTTCAACTCCACTTTCTAACTCAAACATGATTTTTACTCAAGAACACCTTTTCTTTTCTTGCTATTTTGATTTTGGTTCTTTGTTTCCTTTTCTTTAATATTTCGGATTTCCATTTCCTTTTTGATCTTTGAGGTTTTGTTTGTTTAAAAAGTTTGTTTTCTTTGAGCTTGATGATGATGTTCAAGAACCTCATAGTTCCTTTGAGAACTTGGTTCAAGAACTCTAGAGCTCTCTTTGTAATGAGATATATGTTGGGTTGTTATTTTGTTAAAGTCTTGAATGAGCTCTAGCTAAACATAAAATGAACTTTGCATCATGTTTATTTTATGCTTTGCATATCATGTTTACTTCCTTGTTATCACTAAATACCAAGATAATGAATGAACTTGCATTATCATGTTTATATTTCAAGCTATGCATTATCATGTTTATATTTCAAGTTCTCACTAAATACCAAAGATAATAATATGTTGCACCTCATATTTATTTTTATGCTATCACTTTACTTTCTAATGGAACCTAAAATGAGTGCATGAGCATGTTTACTTTTATGTCATCACTTAAATGAACCTAGAGCTCAAAGACTTGCCCATTGTTATCTCAAACAAAGGTTTAAAATATTTATTTCTTTTGGTTCACATTTCGGCCCTAAGGGGTTTTGGAGTTTCCAAGTGTTGAAAATTATGTTTTATAATTTTTCTAAGCTTATATGAGTACAAAGAATTTGTAGAACCAAGTTTTATGAATTTAGGGCCTCTTGAGGTATAAATGATTTAGCTACTGCCCTCTTACATAATTTTATGATTGTAGATGATAAAAATGTTTAGAAATGAGTTTTGAAAGTTTTAAAAAGATTCCAAGAGAAACTAGTATTTTATGTGCTTTAGAAATTGTGTTTTATGCCTTCATAGAGAATGGTTGTTTCGGTTCTGCCTTGCTATGTTTAGCCACTGTATGAGCTGTGTTAATGATGATAATATGCTTATGTTTCAGTATAATTAATGTTAAAACTCTTATGTGAAAGATAAGAGAAGTTAGAAACTAGAAAGGAATTAATTTGAGAGTTCTAGATCCTCTAATGTTTGAATTTTCTGGATTCTGTCCAGAAAGGTTTAGTAATGCTAATCATGGATTTAAATTAGTTTGAATGTGTAGGAATGACTCATAAATGGTTTAGGACTTGATCTTGATGCCTTAGGAGCAAACCGGACTTAGAAAGGGTCATTGTTGTAACTCCTAGGTACCGTAAAGTTAGGATTATGAATTCTGCATCCTTAAGGTTTAGAGATATTCTTGACCATAGTGTGAGGTGAGAAATACTTAGTTAAGACCTTATAAGTTCCCGAGAGATTAGGTTTAATGATTTATAACTTAGAATGTGAGTTGAGGACCCGAAGGGTCAATGCATAAGACACTAAGAAAGTTGTCAAAGCTATGACTATATGATGCAGTGATGTGATGAAATGTGCTTGATGCATGAGAAAATGATTGATGAAAATGTTAAAGTTTATTATAGCATGAGGTTGCATGAGAACATGTTATGAGAATTAGGTTGTGGCAGTTTGAAGGAAATTTGGTTTAACAATTGCTTATGTCGCGAATTTCCGTCAAACCTTAAAGGGTTGAAAAAAATGATTTATGAGTACCATATGAATTGAAAACCCTGGGTGACACCGGTTCGGCCGAGCACTCCCAGGAGATTTTTATGTGACAAAGCACTGAGACGCGCTCACCTGGGTGACACTGGTTCGGCCGAGCACCCCCAGGGGAGACAAATCCGTGAGGGTATGAGTAGATGCAGCCTACCAAAGCGAACAAATTGTCAGTGGGCTTAAATACCCGTAAAGTGTTTCAAAGAGGGTAATCCCAGAGAGAGATGATCCCTGCCCCCTACCCGTATTGTGAGTCAGGATTATTATTTATGTTTCGCTTATTCAAGATAATAAGCAAGAGCTAGTGACGACTAGCTGAGGTATGAGCTCATAACCTAGTTATTTTAGGGTGGCTTTTATGCTAAAGTACCATGATTGATGTCACGAGGTTGAGGAATGATCTCAGTTGAAAGTTATATGCCCTTATGCCACATGATTTATGTTTATGTGCTTTGATGTATTGATGTATGTGCTCAAGTGTTGACATGCAACCATAATATAATATGTCGCACTCATAACATCAAGATGCATGCTAAAAAGGAACGGACCTTGGATAATTAGTTTTGGAAAACCTTAATTAAACCTTATAGCATGATCATTATTTTATAATTAAACCCAAGGTTCCTGAGGATGTGTACGATGTAATCCTAGGATAGGAGACTCCTACTGAGATTCTTTAGCAAGAATTCTCACTCCTCTCTCTTCTTTCTTCCGTCACATCTTCAGAGAGCGATGGCGACGTTCGTGCTTTTCATTGACACGCCAGTTTGGGAGGTGCACTACGACCCAGACCATCGTTCGTATCATTTTGAGGGTCGTTGTGCCGTCCGCATTTTGGTGTACATGGGACGACCTTTCGTTTACCCGGTTTCGAGCTACCAGTTCACCCCTACTGCACCTTTTGGTGGTGATGACATGATCTTCGAGCGCACTCGCCTGCTTGATGAGTAGCGATGTCGCGTCTGCACCTCTACCTCACTGCGCGACTACCCGGCACGTGGCCTCGCCGAGGAGGTGCGAGGCCCGATCCATCCGAGGATTCCGACACATGTCCCTTCGGAGGAGCTCCGCCCATTTCCCAGGCCTTCCTGCAAGGGGAGGAGAGGAGACCGTGAGGCAGCCACACTTGACGAGGAGAGCTGAGATGCGCCCACGTCGAGGAGCTCACTTTCAGCCACCACGAGCTCCCTTTACACTCCATTGGCCCACTCAGGAGGAGATAGAGCGGTTCCCCGATTACCTGCCTCCATCCCCTGAGGATCCCCGTTGTCACTAGACTCCGATGGAGAGCGTTGCGAGTACCCGAGCTTTTATGAAGATCTTCCCTTGGATAGCACCTTTTGGAAAGGGTTGTAGTTTGTACTCGTAGCCAAGTAGAAGGGTAGCGTTTAGGGTTTTTACCTTCATGTTGGACCATGTACTTTATATTCCCTTGTATTTTATTTCTGTTGCATTACAAGCTCTACCCATTCTTAGGGTATGACTAGCTATGTACCTCAACTACGTTATTATTAATGAAATGTTTCTTTATTTACCTTCATCATTGTTCTTGACTATATGCTTTACTCTATGAGTTAATATGGTTGTTGCACGTGCTTTACATTTCTGTTATTCGATTTGCTAAGCCTGCGGCTCTCACTTTGCTTTATGTTTTCAAAAAGAAAAATTTACCTGTAAGTTTTGCTAAGTATTTTAATAAAATGATGAGACTAAGAAGTAATAACCTAATGATTAGCCTAATATGTTCTAGAGTATTGGGTTAAAAATTAGGGTGTTACATTATCGGTTCTGCCTTGATTGTTTGCTCACTGTATGATGGTGATTTAATCATGTTAGAATGTGTATGTTCATGTATATTCGATGTTAGAATTAATTTGAGAAAGCTAGGACAAGTTAGTAACTAGAAAAGAATTAAAATGAAATTTCTAGATCCTTTAGAAATAGAAATTTTGGATTCTGTTCCAGCAAGGATAATATTAGTAATAATGGTTTATAATTAGTGTAAATGTGTAGTAATCATTCATAATTGGTTTAAGAATTGATCTTAGTGCTTTAGGAGAAAACCAAACTTAGAAAGGGTTGAAGTTGTGACTCCTAGGTGCCCGTATTTACCAAAATATAGATTCTACACTATTGAGGTTTAGAATTAGTTATGATCATAGAATTGAGTGAGAACAACTTAGTTCTGAACCTTTAGGTGCCCGAGAGACTTAGTCATGATGATAGAGAACTTAGATTTCAAGTTTAAAGGCTCTAAGGGTCAAAGCATAAAACAATATAGATTCTTTGATGCTTGAGTTTATTATTTCAAGTATGTTTGTGATGATACATGTGCTATGATGAGCATGCTTATGTGAATTTAAGTTTATCATGATTATAGAAGTTGAATGAGAAAGTACATATATTATGAGTTGTGGCATATAGCAAATTTGAAAGAAATTTGGTATACAGCTGTTATGCTGCCGAATTTCCATCAAATTAAAGACTTGAGAATGTTTTTGAAAATATTGTATGGGATAAAGTCCTGGGTGACACCGGTTCGGCTGAGCACCCCTAGGAACTGAGTCCTAATGTGACGTAGCACTAACATGCACTTCTCCCGCTCTGGTGGGGAAGAGGCAAATCCGTGAGGGTATGAGTGGATGCAACTAACCAAAGCGAACAATTCGCTGTGCACTAGATGCCAGTAGAGCGTTTCAAAGAAAGAAATATTCCTATGAGAGGTGATTCTTAATCCCCTTAGCCCGTACTCTAGTAGTCGGGATTATTTTTTATGATTTCGCTTATCAAGAGGATAAGTAAGAACTAGTGATGACTAGTTAAGGTATGAGCTCATAACCTAAATGATGTTTAGGATGGCCTATGATGCTTAAGTATGAAGTTCTTAAGTCACTAGTTGAGGAAAGAGAAAAGTTTCACTTGAAATTTTATATTGCCGCTTTATGCCACTTATATGTTCATTGATGCTATATTGATTGTTGTGCTGCATAATGTATACTCATGCATTCATGATTTGCTATGTTGCATTCATGCATTAAGATTCATTCTAAAAGGAACGAACCTTGGATAATGATGTTTATAAACCTAATAATGAACTTTATATGCATGATCACCTTTTCATAATAAACCCAAGGTTTCTGAGGATGTCGAAGATGTAACCCTAGATAAGAGATACCCTACTTAGATTCTTTAGCAAGATTCTCACTCATTTTCTTTCTCCCTTTCTCTTCCATCACATTTTCAGATCATGGCGACATTCGTGGTGTTCATCGACACTCCCATATGGGAGGTGCACTTTGATCCCGCGCATGGATCATACCATTTTGAGGGACGATGTGCAGTACGAGTCTTCATGTATGTAGGACGTCCTTTCATGCACCATATACATAGCTACCGCTTCTCCCCGACTTCTCCTTATGGCGACGATATGGTCTTCGAGCGCATACAGATGCACAACGAGCGGGTTATGCATAGCTACACTACTGGATCCGCCATCCGCAACCACCCGAATTACATGCCTCGCTCTTAGCATTCGGAGGACGACCCCTTGGAGGATCCACCAACCTATATGTATAGCAAGAGTTCTGCCCCCACTCCCTAGCTCGTGCAAGAGAAGAGTGAAGCGACGGTGACGTAGCCAAGGTTGGCAAGGAGAGCCGAGATGAGCCCCCATCGTGGAGCGCACGTGTAGCCATCACGCATCTGATCCCCACTCCACTAGCCTACGCCCAAAGAGCTCGAGCAGTTCCCTGGTCACATACCCCCATCCCCTGAGGATCACCGCTGCCAGTAGTAAAGCGTCTTGAGGAGAGCTAGTGCACACACACCACATGTAGTAGGGATAAACCTTCTTTTGTTATGAGGTTATCCACCTTAGGTGCAGTAGGGTGGGAGTGTTTTATTTATGCTTTCCATGTATTTACATTTCTGTTGTATTTCCTTTTCCGTTGTATTTGCATCATCTTGTATCAAACTAAGTCCCACCATTAGGTGGGCGTATTATGAATATTAATGAAGTATTTCTTTTGATGTGTTAATGATTGTTCCATGTTTTATTATGCCTTGTTATCTTGTGATTTATTTTCCTGTCTTACAATGTACATGGCTTTTACATTGCTTTTATATTTCAAAAAGAAAAAATTTATCCGTATTTTTTGCTAAGTAATTTAAAGAAAGATTTTAAAAGAATAAGACTAAGAAGTAATATACTAATGGTTAACCTAAATACGTTCTAGGAGTATTGGGTTAAAAATTACGATGTTACAGCTATCCTCGAATTCCAGACGAAAAATGACCTCAAGTGCATTTTAGTCATTTTCGCTCAGATAGAAAAATCGGGGCATTACAGAAAGCGACATGCTCACTGTCACTCACAGAACCAGTCCCTTTATTATTTTCATAAAAGTTGTGTATGACATGTCAGACAAATTTATTTTATATTTGGAAGGATCTCGAGGCTCAATATCAGGGAGAATATCGATTCCGATAGGTCGAAGGCTTGTGATAGCGGCTACTTCGAAAAGAGTCAGACCAACCATGCCATAGGGAAGTTGGAAAGAATTGGTGGTCGAATTCCAGAAATAAACTGCAGAACCTAACATCCTATTGTTGAATTTAACAGGGTACTCGGATAGCTGGAGAAAATCATAAATGCCTAAATTTCTCCAGAAGTAAGTTTTTACTGCTTCTATTCTTTGGAGCCATTCAAGGAAGGGTTTAGAATTCTTAGGTTGGTTTCTAAACAACCTCGCATTAGAGCTAAAGTACTTGCAGTAAACTTGAAGGCGACTAGCTAAAATCTCCTGTGGCTTGGAGAAAGGTAATGGGTCCCTATTTTAGTTGCTTGCCTAGGGGTTAAAACAAGATCTATGTAGGCTTGAATATCGGAACCTATAGAGAAAGGGAAAAGTACTTGGGAAGCCAATTTGGGAGAGTTCTTCGAATCAGGGCTCATAGCGAAACCCTCATCTTGATTTCTTGGGCTGAAGCTACTAGTTGAAGGTTGTTGGGATCATTAGGAGATAATCCAGTGGGAAAATCTTTAGAGGAGACAGATTTAGATGGGGAAGCCATGAGCACATACGAACACGAGCAAGAAAAGTAAAGAAAAACATGTTAAGAGCTCTAGGAGAAGAGAAATTCTAGAAAGAAGAAAGGAAAGATGAACAGTTGCAATTCCAAAAAACAAGCACGAAAGTTTGCAACCTTGAGCTATTTATAACTCTCCTAATGGGCTATGAAGCAAAACTAATGGGCCTAAGAACTCAGGGCCATTATGAGATGTGATGGGATTGGTGTAATGATTCAATTAATATGTCGCATTTATGATAACTGGGGCTTATCATTTATCTTTTATCAAAAATATTTCAAAATTCAAAAAATTACAACTCCTTAACTTCTCATTGACAAAACTGCTCTTCGAAATGAGAGTTGAGAGGGGTATCATATTGGTACCAAATTCACCAAGTGTCAAATTGTCAAACTATCGTTCGACTTTGACAAGCCTGAAGATTAGTCAGAAGTTCGACACGGTTAAAAGAATTGACAGCTAGAGTAACCAATTTGACAATTCAAGATTGACAATTCTTTCATTCGATGTGCAACAATTCGAAGTTGAAGTTTGTCATCTGGTACTGGATAAAGCAGTTAGAAGATAAAGATAGATCAAGACATAAGGTTTAACAAGTCGAAGTGGAAGTTTGTCATTTGAAGGCTTAGAAAATTTTGAAGATGTTGAAGATACTAACAGAATGACTCACTCTTATGTGTTTGTCAAATGACGGTTATTGATGGTTTCCAGTGGTTATTGACAGAAGCATAACAAAGAAGTGACAAAGTGGTGATCAAAGAGCAAGTGACAAAGAAAATAACTGTCAAAGCCACGTGGACAACATCTAGAGACAGCCAAGGACAAGTGTCAAAATCTTAGAGACTTAGGTTGTCTATAAATGTAACGCCCGGGGACGAGGACGAGGAGTGATCACCGGTGCAAAGGAGGCACGGACAAGGAGTGGCTCCTCGCAAGGTCCTCTAAGCGGAGGGGTACATGAATGAACCAATTACACACCCGAATGAGAGGGATCGTGAGACTGTATAGGTATAGAACTATACAGTTGAGAAGGGCTTATACGAATTGATTTGTATTACCTAAACTAACAAGATGCATCTTCTTTTTGGTAGCCCAAACTGAAAGAACTCCACAGTTAAGCGTGCTTGACTTAGAGTAATTTTGGGATGGGTGACCTCCTGGGAAGTTTTCCTAGGAAGCGTGTGAGTGAGGACAAAGCATGCTGAAAAGACCCGTGTTGGTTTGTGGGGACAGTCGTCAATCCATAAAGTAGCAGGGGATGTTACAAATGGTATCAAAGCCTGCACGTCTCCTAGTATGGTGTGGTTCGAGGACGAACCAACCGGAAGCTGGTAGGCATGTAATGCCCGGGGACGAAGATGAGGAGTGATCGCCGGTGCAAAGGAGGCACGGACAAGGAGCGGCTCCTCGCAATGTCCTCTAAGTGGAGGGGTACATGAATTAACCGATTACACACCCGAATGAGAGGGATCGTGAGACTATATAGGTATGGGACTATACAGTTAGGGAGGGCTTACATGAATTGATTTGTACTACTTATACCAAAAAGATGCATCTTCTTTTCGGTAGCCTAAACTGAAAGAACTCCATAGTTAAGCGTGCTTGACTTGGAGTAATTTTGGAATGGGTGACCTCCTGGGAAGCGTGTAAATGAGGACAAAGCATGCTGAAAAGACCCGTGTTGGTTTGTGGGGACAGTCATCAATCCATAAAGTAGCAGGGGATGTTACAATAAATACCAGATTTGTACATATTGTAAAGGGTTGGAATTTTTACTCACACACTCACTCTCAAACACGTCTCCAATGACAGAACAGAGTCCTGAGTTCATTGAGTAATTGTTCTTAACCCACTTTTTTTTGCTTTTATCGGATTAGATTTCCTTTCAATTTGTTTACAATTCATGTACTTGATTTCCAGTTTGTCAATCAATTTGCATTCCACATTTCTTCTTCTTCTTTAATCTGTCAAATATTAGACACACACACAATCACCTAACGTTCCATCTTCATTCATAAAAAAAAAAAAACAAAAAAACAAGTTTGACACTTAATTCTTTTGGTGAAAAACCCTAGAGGAGTAACTTTTCGCTCCCCGAATAGAGATCTTGAAAAGCAAAGGCTGTGATCCAAACTTCTGAAGTTTGTCGATCATGCCTGGTTTAAAGTGGTTTGGCCTCCTGCACAAGGAGTTTGTCAATTATTTGTTATTGACAAGACCAAATTCTGCCATAAACAGAAACTCTCTTTTAGATTTCTTACAACTTAAGAATCACAACTTTCAAAGGTCTAGAACTCAATATATAGGCAAACTATAAAAACAATGCTAGAATATAATGTCAATAGTGCAGAAAAATTGAAAGAAAGTCCAACCAAAACCCAAATATTAAATATGATTGAAATCAAATAATTGGGCACAAAAGGTGATGGATTTACAAAATATAAAGGAAAATACATTGGAAAAAACTTATTCATCAATTCCCTTACAGACAACCTCTCGTCAAGTATATTGAATCGTTCAAGTAATAAAAGTGAGTATAAGTATCATGCCACGACGATTGATTATATCAAACAACAGTTTATCAACTTAATTTCTATTTATAATTTTTATAACTTTTTGGATTGAATAAAGCTCTACACTATAATTAAAGAAAAGTAAATTACAACTATTAAAAATTGAATAAATACCCAAATTGGTCCCTCAGAAATGTATGAGGGCAAAAATTAGTCCCTCAGATTTTGAAAGTCTCAAATTGGTTTTAAGAATTTTAAAAAAAAGGGACAATTGGGTCACTTTATACAAATCCGTACAATTAAAAAGAAACATCGTACAGAACTGTATGGATGGACCAATTTGTCCTAATTTTTGAAATATGAGAAATTAATTTGGGACTTTTAAAACCTAAGGGACCAATTTGTCTCCTGATAAATTTCTGAGGAACCAATTTGAGTATTTTGTCTTAAAAATTCTTGTAATTTTTCAAAACAAAAAGGAATGCTAACATTATAAGAAATAATAACTTAAGACATTCAGAGATTAGACTTCACTTGACTCTTCCAATGAACCTTTAGTTTTTGAGCTCACCAACCTACAATTCTGCACTTGATTGTTGAATTTCCAAATTGATTAATAGCTAATTCCTTAGCTTATTAATCCTCATTTAATTTCTTGAAATTTCCTAATTTCTTTGAACAATTCCAATGAATAAAAAGGCTTCACTAGGCATAATAAAATATTCAACAACCACACAATCAGTATCATCTATTCCTGGATAGAAACCAATCATAGTGTTTATCACTTGAGCTAGCAAATATATGAATTTCCAAATTCAGTACATGAACCCAAAATCATTTTCACTTCATGCAAAGTGTAACATCCTAATTATTAACCTTTGATGCGTACGTTATAATTGGTCAATTATTAGATTTCTCACATTTTGATTTCATATATTCAGTTTACTTGAAAATGTTTTTAGTGAAAAATAGAGAATAATTTTTTTTTCGAAAACTTGAAAGGGTAGCCTTGGTCGTCCACGCATAATTAAAACTAACGCAACATGTGAGTGAAGTCACATTTTCATAGTATTAAACACACAATAGAACAAATCATGGATATCATGAACATTTAACAACACACCACCACATCTTAATATAATAAGGTACTAACATATCACAGTCCATGAAGGAAAACTACACCTAATACAAACCATATGCATTATAACATAATATTCTAATAAAGAAGGCATAATGAATATGTCCTAGATAAAAGCTGGTATTAAGCCTCGGTCTCAAATACAGTCATCCATAAGGTATAAAAATCTCAAAATAAGGAAAACATAAATGAGGATCAATAGCTTATATGCGCAAGAGACAAATATAAGATATGTAGAAGATAATAGTTAAGTCTCTAAGTGTGGGTTAGCTTCAAGGGCCAAGGCCATCAATGCAAGGAACTCTAGCATGCTGATCCACAGGCTCGCCTGAAGAAAACACAGAAACAAAAAGGGGTCAGAATCCAAAGGAATCTCAGTAATTAAATAAAATTAGTTTAAGTGTCATCGTTATTGTCTCCAGTCACTTCGATTTAGTTTTAAAATAAGTGAACATGTTTTAGTTCATTTAATTAGTTTGTAAACTAGAATTCCTAAGTGACACATATTTTAAGACTTAGGAAAAATATTTTAGTTATTGAGCAGTAAAGTAGAATGCATGACATAACTAGAATCATTAAAAACATACAAAATGAGGTATGCATGAAAATGTAATGAAACAAGTCATCTCACATCTTTAACACTTTACTTAAACTTTATTTCCTTAAACATGCCACCCTATCTCATGTCTCCTTGACCAACCATGTCACTACCCCGATGATTTAACTGTTGCCTGCACTCCACATCACCTATCGTATAGAATGAGCTCAATCGAACTAGCCATCGCTAGATTTAAATACGGATAAAGAGGGAACTTCACTTAAATTTTAAATTTAACTTCCTTGCATCTCATTTTGCAACATAATGGAAAAGTCTCATAAATTATTAGGAGACATAATAAGCACTACCTTTATGCATTTAAATGACAAGTTTAGAATTACCACTCAACGTACATAATGGAACATCTCATAAGTCATTAAGAGACATAAGCACAACTTTTATGGATTTCAATGACAAAGCTTAGAGTTTTTACTCAACATGCTTTGGTTTGCAATCCAAGGCCTATGGAGCATAATCCTAACTCATGCTAATGTTCCAATTCACACTTTGCATTAGAATGAGTTAGGCTATGTCACATAGTCAATGAGAACCTCCCTATGCGCATACTCTAGTCATACAATTTCCAACGATTTAAAAGTTCAATTTGAAAACTCAATGCATAAACATAAATGGGCCTAAACCAATTATCGATGAAAAGGACCAGTCCCAGCTAGCATTCATCCAATTACATATCCCAATAATAAAATCAATAATAACATTTCCAACACCTTCCACATATAAACATTCCAAGCTTACAACATCAAGATAATATCAAGTTTAGACCAACATATCCAACTCATACTAGAGTTTTTATTTTTTTCCACTAAAAAAAATAGTTCAAAGGCTTCAAATTTTCAATCCAAAGGCATTCTCATTACACCCTAACACTTGCACACAAAACAAAAGTCAGGGATGCAAGGAACCAAGTCCAAATTGCCACTTTATGATAGTAACAAACATGCTAGAAAAATTACAACAACTATTATCATTTTATCAAACAATTTATAATCAAAAGAATCCATTGAAACCTCTAATAGCTAGAGTACTCAAAATCAATCAAAATTCCTCACTTAGGACCCCAACCCACCACCTAACATTAAGATTACAGTTGTTGTAAAATTTTGCAGCACATTAGCTCATCAAATATCATAAAAAGAAAGCAACTCTTAAGAACATGCCTAATGAACCACAACTCACAATTAAATTCCTACACTTGAATACCAAAGTCCTATCTCATACATTATTTTTCTACACAAAACAACCCCAACTCCATTCTTTATAGTGCTACAACAGCCCCTAATTTAGTTAGAACAATGCTGACAATGTTCAAGAGTTACAACACTAAGGAAACAAAAATTCATTCTGCACATGTAGCCACAAAAACCCAACATAAATCCTTCATAAATTCACCCTTTTTGTCCGTTCTAAACCAAAATTTGCAGCAGCAAAATAGAGTAATAAAACTAGAGGAAGAAAAAGAAAAGCAAAGGAAGAACTTGTGAGAAAACAAACACAGATCTACGTTAACATGTTGCTTTGGACTAAACTTAAGCATATACACTCATCATACAAACATCAATGCTAGGGTTCAACAAAAATACAAAAAAGAGAGATTTTTTATAAAACAACCCCTACATATAATCATAGCTAAACGTAGTTTTTAGGGTCCTAAAGAAAGTTTTAGCACTTTCCAACAAACAAACATGGACTATAAGTCCAATCCCACCCCAAACAAGCCAAACCACCTAACATCACATTAGGCACTCAAGAAATCCAAGTTTCAAAGAAAGGAAACAATATTGTGAACCATTTATCATTGAACCAAGTCAAGCAACACCAAGCTCCATCACTAACACTCAAGTAAGACATCAAATCCCAAGCTTCTTAAAAAGGCCATTGTGGCAAAAAATTAAAAACACAAGGGCTTATTGTAAAGGAAATTTTCAGCATCTAGAGCTCAAAATATTGAACAATGAAACCTTGTCTTTGAGTATCTTTCACCCAACAAAAATCAAACAACCCTAACCCCACACGTATGCATTTAAGAAAGCTTTAAATAAATTTTCCAGCATATATCATTAATGAGCATGCTCCTAAGACTCACTTCAAACCACTTTGAAGAACCAACTTGCCACAGATACCAAAACTCAAATCAAAACTATCACTTAGTTTCATTAGGAATTTTATCAAACACTTTGCATGTATCTTGAACCATTTTCGTATTGCATGTCCCACACCCCCAAACACATTACCAAAAGTCATATTTCCAAGCTTTTATACATTAAAAACAAGGGATTACATATGTAGATCAAACACTTAATTTTAATCGAAAATCACATCCAAAACATCACATAAACATGGTATATGGAAGGTGCTCAATGCATGGCTGAAAATTCCTCAATTCTCATCAACAATAAGAGCAAGATATTGAACATAGACCTAAAGAAAAATCCATTTTCAAATTTAAAGGCTTATCCACCCAAAAAAAAAAAAGACATGAACAAATTATAACAAGGATTTGAATGACACACAAAAAAGAGCTTTAGTAGTAAACCCCCTATCAAACAAGATGACCTAGGAGAATGAAGGGCTTTGAAGCTCTAAGGACTTAAGGAAAAAGGAGGAAATCTCTTCCTCCCTTTCTTGTTGTCGCCATGGGTAGGTGCTCCAATGGTGAGTATTTACGAATTTGTTGGAGACTAAAGGTGAAGATGTGGTTCCTAGTTGGAAAGGTGTGGGTGTGTTTGGATATTTAGGAGGTAGTGGTGAAGATAAAGGCTAGAGGTTCATGGTGGAAAAGACAAGAGGAAGAAAAAGAATTGTGTGTGTGTGTGTGTGTGTGTGTGTGTGTTAGGGTTTGTTTTTTGAAAGAAAACAAAATGAAAATGGAGTACTATGGGAGAAGGGATCCAGCGGCTCCCAATGGGTTGATAGATAGGTATTTTTTTTTCCTTTGTGTGTTTCATCAAGGGTAAATAGGTCTTTAGGTGAGGATAGATGAGGGTAGTCAGGTAATTTTATATGTAAAAACACTAAACTAGTAATTAAATAAATTCAAGACTTTAATTAAATGATATTTTCATACTTTACTCATTCAAATAAATTTTATTTTAATTATGTGTATTGAAATTTGGATTAGAAGGAGTTACAAATTTTCAAAATACTCTAATTTTTAACTTTTAAACTATTTTAACACAACAATAACACAATCATGCAATTAAATTACTAATAGACTAAAACTAATTAAAAGTAATTAACTACTCATTGTTTAATTAATTAAAGAAATAGATTCTTAATTAGACTCAATTAGCCTTAATTAACCACAATCAATACACAAGCAAGATAAAACAAAATTCGGGGTATTGCACAAAGCATGACGATGGATAAATAAGATGAACAAAACAAGTTTTCGATGCTCGGGTGTAGAGAGTTAGTCGCCTAGGTGATTGTAGACCTAAAAGCAAATTTTGTTTGCTCGATGGACACCCGAGCAAGGAAAATTGGTCGTCCAAGCGGCCATGACAAATAACATATATGATTATTTTCTTCATATTTCAAAGCTGTCCAAGACCTAAACTTATCATCAAAACACATGCTTAGAGTATAAAATCAACTAATAAACATACTAAAACATAAAACACTAGAAATCAATCCAAAAACATTCTTCCAAGGTTCAGTTATGAGAGATTTTGATGATTTTACACTTTCAAAACTCAATAAATTGATGGAACATTATCCACTGTTATTCTTTTGCATAGACTCATGAAAAATTCTAAATTAGGTGCAAAAGGAAAAACACCAAAAACCATACAGCCTAAAAATCAAAGAAAAACTTTCTTCTCTGACGTAAATCATCAAAAAGTGTTAAGCTTATGAACAAAAGAACATACAAGGCATTAAGAGCTCTCAACAATCCAAGGACGCAACATTTACTACTAGAAATCTATGACATATCGAAAGATAATACCGATGGGTTCGTACCCGTCAATAATTACCAACGTGATTTCCAACGAGTTGTCACTTGTTTGCATTATTCAACATATGATGATCAATTTGCCTGAAAGCCGATCGGTAAATGTGTCGGTAAATTATGGCACCACTGTGCATCATATGGCACACACAATTTTTGATGAGTGCACCGATGGGTTAACCGATTGGTACAATAAGGATTACATGCCCATTAGTAACCCACTGGTAATTTCACGTGTGCCATATGGCATGAGATCTTTGCCTACGAGTTTACCAACTGTTAATTTTTATTTATTTTTTTAGTTAAATTACTAACAAGTTTACTGACGGATATTTTTTATTTTACTTTTATTTATTTTTTATTTAAATTATCAACGAGTATTTTTTGTTTTACTTTTATTTATTTTTATTTAAAGTATCAACGGTTTACCAATGGATATTAAAAAATAATTTTTAAATTTACCGACGGGTTTTATCAATGGGTTTTTGAAAATTCTGGACGTTGGCGCACAACTCTTGGAATTCCCATATATCCATCAGTTAACTCGTCGGTAATAAGTGAGATGTGAAACACACTTTTTCACTTAAGTGTTATCCATGGGTTGACTCGTCGGTCACCCATAGATATGTTGCTCCCCCACACCACCACCATTTCTTGGTTGTCATTTGCCTCCATCGAAGCTCCATTTGAGAAATGAAGACTGCCATTGCAATCTTGGTAAGTTGGTAAGTATTTTAATCGATTTGGTTTTTTTCATTTGGCTTAGCTTTTTCTCTTCATTTTCGGGTGCCTATAGTATTATTTTTTAATGCATTAGAGAGTAATTATTGTTATTATTTTATTAATATAGGTGTTGTGTTGACCCTTGGCACTGAGTTATTGACGTTAATAGTGGATATTGAGAGTCGTTTTTCATCTTTTTTTTCCTTATTGTATTTTATAATTTGTATATATGATGTTTACAATTGTGTGAAATTAAATATTTGTTTATGCTGGATTTTTAGGATTGGATTTGGTTGCCCACAGGGAGCTTCAGATTCTTTGTCTTTTTTTATTGTAGTAGAGATTAGTAACAAAGTCCTTGTTATTTATATTGTTTAATATGTATGTAGGCTAAAGACTTATGTTTTCTAGGAGAGAGCTTTACAAAATGGGGATTGCATGACTAGGGGGAAGGAAAGGCATAAAGGTCCTTCCCTGATTTGTTTGCATTGTTTGTTGTGGGATTCTTTGTGTTTACGGAGATTGCAGGATGCATGTTATGGAGTTATAAGAGGATGGCAATAGAATGCTTTTTAGGATTACATAAATTGTATATAATTATTAAGATGTAACTGTTTAACTATGTCAATAAATCATAATTTCATGATGAGGGTTACATTAATGTGGACCATCAATGATTTTCCAGGTTATGGAATGTTGTCTGGATGGATGACCCAAGACAATTAGGATGCTTGATTTGTATGGAGGATACTAAGGCATTCACTTTGAAATATGGAGGAAAGAACTCTTGGTTTAATTGTCACAAGAGGTTCTTAGATGTTGATCATCCATATAGGCGAAGTAGATATGACTTTAAAAGTAATTATGTTGAACATGATGAGCCTCTAGTTAGAATAAGTGGCTGGCAAATGTGGGATTGAGTTTAGGAATTCCCAAAAATAATAGCAATGGGAAAGGTAGTGCGAATACCAGGCTATGGGGAATGCCAAGCTAGGGAGCATACCATAATTGGATCAAACAAAATATTTTCTGGGAGTTGCCGTATTGGAAGGATAATTTATGCATCTTGGTTTAGATGTCATGCATATTGAGAAAAATGTATTTTACAACATTGTGAATACTGTAATGGATACAGATTGAACCAAAGACAATGACAAGGCAAGGCATGATTTGGCTAAGTATTGCACGCGACCTAATTTGCATTTCAAGAATCAAGAGATGGTCCTTTTTATAAACCAAAGGCCAAATATACTCTAAATTCCACTCAAAAACAAGCTGTTTGTTAGTGGCTGAAGGAGTTGAAAATGTCGAATAGTTATGCTTCTAACTTAATTAGGTGCGTCAATGTTGCACAGGTAAGCTTATGGCATGAAAAAACCACGATTGTCACATTTTCATGGAGTGTTTACTTTCAATTGCACTCAAAGAGCCACCTGATGTAGTCTGGAAGCCCCTAACCAAGTTGAGTTAGTATTTTAGGGATTTATGCTCTTCTACTCTTAAGGTTGATGATGTTCTTATCCTAGAAAAATATATTTCCATAATTCTATGCAAATTAGAGAGACATTTTCCTTTCAGGTTCTTTGACTCAATGGATCACTTGCCTATACATTTGGCATATGAAGCACACGTGTGTGGATCGGTTAAATACACGTGGATGTATCCATTTGAAAAGGAAATAAGAAGGTTTAAAAGAACCATGAAAAATAGGTTCAAATGAAAGGATCAATATGTCAAGCTTATCTAGAGAAAGAGACTTCAAATGTTTGCTCATTTTACTTTTGAGCCACATTTCAATCTAGGAAAACTTGGGTTGGTCATAACGACGATGAAAGGGAGTGTTCTTTTCCGCCAACATTGCCCGTATTCAATCAACCTGGTCAAGCTACTAGAAAGAGCTAGCCCTGATGGCTGACTTCTGAGGAGTGGAATTATGTGCGCTTACATATTTTGATAAATTGTGATGAGGTGCAACCATTCAGATTGTAAGTTAATAACCCCTTTTTTTCTAGGTGAAAGTGTAATGTCATACATCCTTAAAATGACCTAAAATATATTTTTAACAACAGATACTTTGAACAACTGCACGATCAAGTTTCTCTTCAACAATTTCTGGACTGGTTTAGATTACATGTAAGTCAATGTCTTTAAATTATGTAACCCAATATATTCTTATATGTTAATTTTGTTTGATACAATTCAGTTTAACATTTGAAACCTCATCTATGTAAGTTCATAACAAAAATAATAGTGTAACATGTCCCCATTTGTTTAACTTAGCTTGGGGGCTGGAAAATAAAGCAGTGAGTTGACCCATGTACAAGTTTCACACGAATGATTGGGGTACAACAAAAAATTGACAATACTGGTGTTTGTGTTAAAGGCAATACTAGGGACGAAGAATGTGATTGGTATGGTATCGTTAAGGAAATCCTTGAGTTTGAATATGTTGGTGAGCCTACAAAAAAAATGTATACTATTTAAATGTGAATGGTATAATCCTACCCGATTTACTAAGACATGACAGCACAACAATTAAAAAATCATTCAAATCAATCACACCAGAAGATATGGAAGTTATGATCTCTTTATTATAGCCCAAAATACCATAGAAGGCTATTATATGTCTTATCTTGGGAAAAGTAGGTAACATTAGAGGGTTATGAACAAGAGAAAACCAAGTGGTAGGATTGAAATATATGAAGATACTGTTGAAGATGCTCATCAAGTGGACACCCCCTTTAAGGGCAGTAATCGATGCAAACAATCCTAAAATTCCTCTTCTATTGACTACTGGAAAAGTTGACATAATTGAATGTACAAGAAACAACCTAATAGAAATCACGCAGATGAAATAAGTGGTAATAATGATGATGATTTAGAAAATGATCAACAACAAAATAATGATGAAAACAACCTTAAACTTTCAGATTAATTAAGGTGTTAAATATTATATGCAATACTATTTTCAACTTACTTGAACTTTTCCGATGTAAATTATGTTTTTTGTGTACTTTTTAACTGTTTCAGTATGGTTGGTAGAGGCAGAGGCCAATCTTAGAAGGTCAATTTACCCACCATTACCTAAGCCATCGCCCTTCCCACCTCCTCCGCTACAACTCCTTCTACTACCTCTGCCACCGCCTCTCCTACCACTTCCTCCACCGTCCCTTCTTCCACCTTCACCACCTCCCTTTCCATTACCTCCACCTCCATCCCTGCTACTAGCACCCCTCCCTTTAGGATGATGGCCACCCTGGGTATGCTGGCATCCCTTTTCCCCCTTTTTCCCACTCACTGCCCATCCACAACAGTGACCCGTCCCCCAGCCCTACCACTGCCCTGACTTCTATCCCCTTATCTCATAAGACTCCTAGTTCCTTGGGTAGGTCACAGACACAGGACCTGGATAGGAGGCCCCTCTGCCTAGGTGGTAAGCTACGTGGGTCTAAGGGTAAACTACTCCACCAGATTAGGCCAAATAGTAAAGATAGGTAAGTTTTAAACATATTTTCTACTCCATTCTCATTTTAGATTCTGTATGATATTTAAAATATTTTCATTATTTTTAATTCCATTCATCTATGTAATAGCTTCGATCCATTTGCTGAGGGTCACCATTGGATCATGGAGGTTATACAAGGTAGGTATAACCATCCATGGCCCACTTGGACTGATATCCTAAGAGATGTCAAGGAGATGTAATGGCAATAGTGGAAGGGAATTCTATGATTTTATTCGCTTTTGTTAAATTATATATGTTCATATTATTTATATGCTTATGATTACTTATGTGTTGTGATTTTGTGTATGCAGAGGACCTTCTACATTCTGCCCGACCATGAGCCCACTATTAAGAGGACTTGGAAAATTAAATCCTCCAAGCGATTGCTGGGATATGTTCTATGATGTCCACAAGGGACACATGAACAGCTCATGGTTGAATCATGCCACATTCAATCAGTTGCAATGCCACTAGGCCAGCAACTCAACCTTCAAGGATAGGTCAAATAAAGGGAAGACAAATCGGGCATTCCAAAAAGGCAGGTCGCTGCATACGGGTGGATCAAGCACTCAAGAGATGAACCGGAAGCGTTTGGTAATTCTTTAACCTTTCTACATTTAACATCTTATTACATGCTAATTTACTACATTTGAATTGTGGCAAATACTATGTTTTTATCACTTTATTATGCATATTTGTGCAGTCAAGGGAGCTAAACCACCCTCCGACATAGGGAAAGCTGTTTCGGGATATCTACCCCCAAAAGGATGAGTAGTAGGGAGAGTCTGGAAAGGTCTGGGTAGATTCTTGCTCTGAGGCCACTTATGTAAGTTGGAATTTAGACATCTTTTTACTTAATTTTTATTACTATTTTCATTTATTTCATAATTATTACTTACAATGTGTTTTATCTTTTTTTTTCTTTGTAGCATGAGTTTATAGATCTCTAGGAGGAGACACAGATCCAGTACCAGACCTAGGTGGCAAAGGCTAGGCTCGATGCTGAGATCCTTCCTCCTCATAATGAGGAGGATGTCTAAGCTTAGGTGGTTAGCGGTCCTTACAAAGGTTGCATGTATGGAATATGGTACTTCTTTCACAATAGATCCTCATCCTTCGCATTGGGTCTGCTACTAGGGATGATGCCTAGAGGGAGCGTGTGCATGCCCTCAACCAGGAGCTTTAGGAAAAGGTGGCACGACGAGCAATTATGGAGCATAAAGTAAGGGAAATCTAACAGGTTAAGCTATCCTTGAAGCAACAGCAGTAGGAGAAGGGAAAGGAAGAGAAGATTAATTAAGTTCAGGAAGATGCAGAAGAAGATCACTGCTAATGTGATCACTTTCTTCAAGGACATGCAGGCTTCAGGATCCTCTGGCTCTGGCAAGTATTTCCCCTGAATCCCACTCCCCTCCATTTTTTAGGATTCTTCACCGTCAGATGGCATGGACGACTCTAATATTTCATTTTGGATATTTTTTACATTTATCGCACTTTGTATATATTTTTATTATCATTTCAATATTTTCTTACTTAATATCACTTTAATTGACAATTAACTTATTATATAAATAAATAAATAATAATAAAATACCAATTAATCCATAATTAGATTAGATAATAAAAAAATTATTAAATGTTTACCAACAGGTTACCTGTCGGTAATTAATTATATTTTCAAATTAAATAATTTTAAATATAATACAAACCTACCAGTAAACCCATGGGTAAAATTAAAATAACCTATCTGTAATGTTATTTATCTGATGACCTCAGTGATGCCTTTGATATAAATGTACCGACTGGTCTTCATTTTTATATCTGTCGGTAAACCCGTAAAAAATTATTGACTGATTTAATTACTTGTCGGTAATATTCTATCAATGGCCAAAAAACCGATGGCCTATACTCATCGATTTAATTCAAACTCATCAAAAGACTCGTCGATTTCCCACACATTTCTTGTAGTGACTCTTCACCTCTCAAAGATGCAAGTAAGGGATCAAAGAGTACAGATCAAGAGTGAGGACCTCACCAAATAGTGTACAAATTTCTAAACTCTCATGTATATAGGGTTCAGTGTTTCACTTAAATCACGTCAATAGAAATTCCACTACCATAAACTTAAATTCCACTACCATAAACTTACTTATCTTCCACTTTTTCATAGCCCAAAATCATAAACAAGCACAAATCAAGAGAACTTTATTCAAGATTGTAATGGGGCAAAGATAAAGATACGAAATAATTATCATATGACAAGGTAAATTCAATAAAATGTAGAGAGTACATTGGTCATGAATTAAGGTCACAAATGTAAGGGCCTTTCCCGTTCATGCCATGAAAAAACAATTATCTTTTTACTTCCTTTCTTTCAAAATTGTTCATATCTGTTCATCATTCTTTTTTTGCAAGGCACATGTACACATTTTTCTTCTCTTTTTCACACCTTTCTTTTTTCTTACCAACTTATATCTTCATACTCAAATGTTTTCAAAGAAAAAAAATGAATGAAAGCTCTATTTTTTTCAAAAAGAAAATATATATACTTGAAAAAAATATAAAATTAGAAGATGGCATCATAAGGATGCAAGTGAAAAGTTAAAATTCCAAAACTGTTGGATAATTTTCACAAAGATCTCTTTGTAATCTAAGTTTTGGTTTATTCTTATATTTCGATATTTAGTAATATGGAGAATGAAGGTAAGGGAAATACTCTTCCTTATTTAAGAGTTTTAAAACTCATAATTAATAATAATAAAAAAAAGTCATGTTACTGCTCTCCCTCTCTTCTTTTCTTAAATAATGATAATTTATTTTTCAAAGCTAGCGTAGAATAGAGGAAAATGAAATGGGCTTTTACATATTTAACATTTCAAAAGATAAGGATACTTTTCCAGACTAAAGCGATTATTATTTTTTATGTAAATGAATAAAAATAAATGTGATCTCTTGACAAGAAGTGTTAATGTGGTTTAGAATGATTATTCATGTCTCTGTTTTCTGTTGCTTCACTTTTCTAGAAAGAAATCAATTGGTAAATCAACATACCTCATCGTCAAACATGTCCTTTATGGTACTATTTAGGTCCCCCTTCCAATGTTCTTCTTTCTTGTTTTCACCTGTTCTCACTTTTCGAAGTTTTGGGGTGCTTATGTCTCCTTCAGAGAAGTTCTTCATGCGAGAACATTGCCTAACAACTACTTCCTTTAATAATGGAAATCTTAGGAAGCACTTGCTAGAACAAAACCTGTTGAGTCTTGGCAAACATTCTAGCATTAGAATTTTCAAACTGTGAAATGTAATGTCATGTATTGTCTCATCTTCGTCTTCTACCATTATTATTTCTTCAAGTGAATAACACATGTTCACCTTCATTTCTGTGAGTTTGGCTAGACTTTTTACTGTAGAAGAAGAAATTAAGTTCACTATCCCATTGCAATTTTGTATCTCCAAATACACCAGGTGACTGAAGGTCACAGAGGATGGAACCAAGCTTAGAAGACTTGGGCATCCATCAACATGTAGGTATTCGAGAACCTCAAGAACTGGGTCAATTTGAAATGCTTCTTCACATATATGCAAAAGTTTAGGTAATTGATGCAGTGTCAATTTTTTAAGCCGGATGCAAATTTTTTCATTTATGCATCTTTCATTCAGGAATATCTTCTTAAAGGAACTATGTTCAATCGTTAGACTCTCGAGAGTATTCACATTTTGTAGAAACCAATCCGGAAAAGTCGAATCTTCATTCTTGTATTCGCATAGTCCAAGAAATGATAATTTGGTGAAGAGAGGCACACTCCTTTGGGCTTGAGCTTGCAATATGATGGTACCTTCCTTTTGGTCTACTCTTAGCCTCTCCAAGTTTGGAATCACCTTACACATGCAACGCATAATTAACAAAAGTGATGCTTTATAGCTAGCAAATCTTTGTTAGTTGGACCATTAGATAAAATAAAATAGTATATCCCACTTATTCATCTAGAATCAATAGCATATCATATCATATCATGCTACTCAATTTTGGCCAGATTTTATGATTCTCTAGCTTTCTTAAATTTACAATTTAGTCAATATTTAGTATGAATAATGTTATATTGTCAGAAAAAAAAAGCCAGAATTTTAGGCAGAAAAGAAAAGTATATGTTAGATAGAACAAAGTGGAATGATCATTCGAAAGTCATCATACATGTCACATCATTCTAGCAAATAAATTCCACTGTTTTAGTAAATAAATTTGAGCAAAAATGACCTTTACCATTTTCATTTAGTATTGACTCAACAAGGAAGTCTTGTTTCACTATGTAGGGTTGGCTATAGAGATCAAACATTGTCATAGAACTCAATCATATTTAACATTTATATTTAAAACATTAATATTTAAATCTCTTTTTCACATTAAAAAAAAACTCTTTTAATTGTTTCACCTATTGACTCAATATATTCATCATGAAAAATAAAGGGAAAAAAGTTCCTATATTTTCCACTCATCTTCTAGTAACTAGGTAGCTGTGTATCTTTGACATATTCTAAAAGTTTGAGTATCGTTTTATCTAATTTTTAAATTGACAAGAGTTTTAATACTCATGCTTGTAAATATTATTTTTTAAAAATGATGAAATTTATTCCTCTCATTCCTTTCGAATGGCAAAAATAGGTTAACGCACTAGTCATCATTTGATTTCCACTCTACAACTATTTGTTGATACCTCTTAGAAAGATTCTATGGTCCTCACGAGGGGAGTGGGAAGTATTTAATACTCACCATGGCTGTACGTAATTTTAAAGTTGACTGAATAATATAGAAAAGTTAGGGGATTTGCAATTCAAGAGTGAGCATAGAAATTGTATTTCTTGTCAAAATTTTCTCTATTTAAACTTTGGATAGATAGTTTCTTACCCCTCATTTTTCAATTGAAAATCCCCACAAAACAACCCTTGAATCCCAGTAATATCATGATGTGAAAAAAAAATAGAGAGAGAGAGAAAGGCAACTTTCTCACTCTCCACTCTTGAACTGAAAATCTTCTAATTTAATTTTTAACATGAACCAAGTTGACTAAAATAAGTTTGCACTCATTGTGAGTTTTAAATCCTCCTTACATCCATTGCGAGGACTCAAGTCAAACCTTTTTGTTAGAATTGAATGAGTACATATAGTTTTTCTTCTTTTTTTTTTAAATAAAAACACACAACTCCATGCATATGCATGTGGCTTTCATGTAAACTAGTAGATGAAATATAACATATAACATATGATACATACCTGCTCGACTACAAAAGGTGATTGTTGTACCGAAACATCACTTTTTCCCTCTGTAAGCAATTTTTGGCTGCTTGTAGGTACAGTCCTGAATAGATTCAATTGTGCACAACCGGTAACATCTATTGTTCTTAAAGATGTGCATTCTAAAGTGTGGTTACTTGCATAGAACCCCCTGAGATTATGTAGGTCCCATAAAAGTAAAGTATTTAGCTCATTAAACTTAAATATAGCAGTTGTGGACAAGGTTCCTTCCTTTTGTGCAATAATTTCCTTCATATTTCCACACCATCTTATTTCAAGTCTTTGCAGATGTGATGAGCAACTAGTGGCTACAGAAAGTGGAAAAAGATACTGCAAGTTTCTACATCTTTCCAGGCAAACATTTTCTAGATTATGAAAATGGAGAATTCCTTCAGGATCTCTGCTCCAAGTATGTTTCAGCTCTGGCAAGCTTCTTAAAGTAATTCTTTTTAAATGTGTTGTATCCTCTATAGCGCACTTTTCATTGGATGTCAATTCAAATATCTCTTCCACCAAAGCACAGTGACTAACAACTAAAGTCTCTAAATTATTATATGTCTTCTGCATTGAAGAAGGAAAAACCACCATAATTTTCTCACAATTTTCTACTTGCAACATCTTCAATGTATCAAATTGGCTTTGCCATATTGTCTTCAACTTTTCCATGTTCTTCAAAATGATTGTGTCCAACTTGGAGAATCGAACCTATGATTCACCATTTGCAAAAATCATACATAGTAACTTGTGTCATGATAATTATTCATTTACACTATAACAAAGAATTCGCAATATATACGTATACTAAGACACATGTATTTATTAATTTGAAATAAAAGTTAAAACTTTGAATTTTCAAAATGAAAAATTTACCACACCTCTTCAGATGCAACAATATTGCTATTTCTCTCTTTAGTGGCTATTATCTCCTCCATCATACAGCAGTCACTTATTTCAAGCTTCATGAGATTAGGAAAGCTTCCCACCATGTTGTATGAGAATAAGTACTTTAGCCCACCACAACTCTCCACAATCAAGTTTGTCAATTTATGAAAATAATATTGATTGTCCTCCCAAATATTGTTCAAATTAAGCGAGCTCAGCTTAAGGGTCTCCAAATTGGGAAATGCAAGCTACATTGAATAAAAATGTAAATGAAATTATGTAACGGCAATTATGATAAGCCATTGGAGAAATATTGCCAATTCCAAAATCTTTACACGTTATAATGGTTTAGTTTTTTCTTCTTTTTTTTTATAAGCAGGAACACCACCTTAACTTGGAGAATATTACCAAACCAAGCATTATAAACACAGCCAATTATTAAAAGGCAGGAGTAAAAACCCTCATCTTTTCTAATTACCAAAAAAAAAAGTGGCTTATGCTTTCATAAAGAGGAGCACTTGCTCAGAGAAAATTACTAAAGCAATCCTTAGTCAGTGTGATCTAGGTCTTATCTTGTTTTATTTAGGGTTTAGGGTTTAGGGTCTTATCTTGTCCCAGCTAAACTTTGAATTTTCTAAATTTCAATCTTGGTGAAACTAATGAGCATTTAATCATTTTGGTTTAATTGGGTTAAATTTGTAATATATATAATCTGATGAGTTTTTCTATTTTTTTTATTTGTGGAACAATCAATATATCTAGACAAATAATTATATTCAGGTACATTGACTTTTAAATTTAACTATTTTTCAAGGAGACAGACAAAAAGGGTAAGAGTTTATTGAATAAGTATTACTTTGAACTTAGTACAAAAAAAATGAATTTTATGAGTGAGCCCTCTTAAAGCCACTGTTAACGGACCAAGTAAAAAAATTGGAAATGGTTGTGGGAGAAGTGAGACGGCCGTAATCTTTATCTTCAATGAATTTCTAATTTGAAGAAAAGGTAATACTTTCTCTGTTTCACTTTAACAATCTAAACACAAAATAAATAAATAAATAAAACACATATATTAAGAAAAGAATAAATGATCTTTGATAATAACGTAAACTTGTGCTAATAGATAAAATTTCTCTATTTAGTTGATAAAAGTGAAAATTAATGCCTCCTTAATAATAGTGTAAAGTCCTAAATCACACTAAGGAAATAATTGGTAGAAAAAATTAATGCCTTCTTGATATAAAAAATGGACAGATAGAATGAAACAAAATAATGTTAAAAAATGGATAATTGGAATGAAACGAAGGAAGTATTTTATTTATTTGAAAGGAAATATTTATTTATACATGTATAATAATTGTATTTTGTCTTTTAATGATTTGAAATGTTTTCGGAAGCCGCTACATATGTGGATATAGTATTTATAAAAGATAAAGAAATATACTTTAAAATATATTTTTGTTCTTTATAAATTGTATTGAAATCTCTTTTTTGTATGGGGATGAAAGTTGCATGTTACTTAAGAATTTAGCTCCTCTAGAATGAGAAAGTGTTAGCCTTGAATTATTTAGTTAGACACACCCTCAAAATGGAAGTTATTAAATCTAGGTTGATTAATCTCTCACTTTTTCACTTTACAAACTTCTCAACTTTAAATTGAGCCCATCTATTTGTGCCTACGAAAAATTCATTTACAAATTGTTTGATTTTTTTAAACAGCACAATTATTTGGTATACAAAATAAATTTTTACAATTGTTTGGTTTTTAAAAGTTGTTTTAATGAAAATAAAGTATTCAAATCATATGGAGGCAAGCATCCATCACATTGTTCAGCCGGACAAAAATACCCCCAATCTCTTGGTTTTGAAAAAGAAAAAAGATGTTGCGTTATATAATATATATTACGAGATTCATTATCATTAATAACTGGACTTTTGAATTTATTTTCTCAACTAAACCATGTTCCATTTATTGAGTAGTTAACTAATCCTTCATGCCTTTTTCTGATTTTTAGTTTCCATTTCGATAATGTGTGTTTTAATCAATTTTGAGTTCATAGTTCACCAAAGTGAAAATTTAGACTCACATATTCTAGACCTATGATCACTTACATTAAAAGATTTTAGATACTAAACATGTTACTTGCTTAGATAATTAAATGTATTAATATTGGTTGCTTGTGTAGGTCCTGTAGGACACATGTTAGTCCTGGTGTAAGCATGTTCTTCAAACAATTTGAATTTGTATCATTGCATCTACGTAAAGCATAGAAGCAGGAAAAGAAAAATACCTGGGCTTTAAAAAATGGAATGCGAGTTTCCATAAGTCTTTGATGCATTGGCCCCGGAGATGTCAACTCATAAGAGAAGAAACTATCAAGAGATTGCAACTGTTGCAAAGTTAAGGAATGCAACGAGAAAAACTCGATCTCAGTATCTGCATTTGCATCACCATCTCCAAACACTACTTTCTCCAAAGAGTTGCACCGACAAACTTCGATATCCGAAAGTTGGTGAAGTCCTTTAACCATTGAAAGGGAGAGAAGATATTTTAGCTGAATACAATTTTCAACTTTGATGATTCTCAGCTTGGCAAAGGAATTAACTCTAAGTGGACCCTGGCATATTTTTTCCAAGCAATTTAAATTCTGAACAACCAGTGTTTCCAACTTTGGAAAGGAAGAATGAGCATGATTCTCATCCACAGAGTCAATGATGTGCTTAATCATGGCATGATTTTGGATGTGGAGGTGTTTTAACTCTGGAAATCCTTCCCCATTCAATTGATAAAGCACATTCTCAATCCCTTCCACTTCGTCCAAGTACAAATTCTCCACTTTTTTAATCAATGTTTTAATCCCATGCTCCAAATGAATGTTGGTACTAAGCTTGAGTTTCAATGTTTTCAAGGTTTTATATGCAATGTCATCCCATTCCCATACATCTCCAATAACTATTTTATATTTTTCTAGTTTATCAAACATCAAGTCCCTCGGCAAAACCCAAGCCTCGTGAATTTGTAGTTCTAGAGCTGTCAAGTTCGACAGCTCTCGAAGCTCAGTAAGGCTAGCATTTTCTTTCGGTTCACCTGGCTCCCCATCCTCCTCCCATTTAATGGAGGTATTACCCATGTACAACTCTTCCAATCTGATCAAGCTTGATATGATCTGAGGTGGCATGACTTCGATTCCAGAATGACTCAAATCTAACATTCTTAGATGAGTCAGTTTCCCTATTTCACTTGGCAATTTTATCATCGAAGATTGGATGAGGCTTAGAATTTCTAAATCTTCCAAAGCCTCTATTGCTTCCATGTTTTCCAAAATACAACCATCCAAACACAATGTTTTAAGGCTACTTAAGGAACGAAAAGAGATGGGTAAGGAAGCCAAGTTAAAGCCCGTTAAGTCTAACACTTGGAGCCTTTTCATTTCCTCAAAACAGGAATCAGGGACTTCTAGAAAAGGATCATCACTGCCCAGGTACAAAAGCTTAAGATTTGGACAATCTAACACTTCAGGAAGCTTACGGATATGACAGCGAACGATGATCTGGGAGCAACTTCTAAGAAAATCCTTTGTTGGCCATTCTTTTAACTCGCTCTCATATTTAATTAACATGTGTTGATCCCTTGATGCTATGGAGATAGCTACCTCACGAACCACATCATGCATTGTGATCCTTGTGCTTGTGTCACCTTCTAGCAACAAACAATATGCCTTCAATGCACTTATCATTTTGTAAAATCTATCCCTGGCACCTTCCATTGTATTTGTGTTGTTGAATAAGCCTAGACCCATTCCATATTTGAACAAGTCAGAGACAAAAGGCCTTTCTCTGTAGGCGCAGAGCAAGAAAAATGCTTTCATTTCATCGCTTGGCAACCTATTGTAAGTGAACTCCAGAGCTGAATAGGTTATCTCCATCATCTCTTTATTGTCAGTTCTTTCTAACTGCCTCAAGGCATCTTTCCACATATAATCGTCTT
Source organism: Dalbergia cultrata (assembly GCA_031216105.1). NCBI lineage: Eukaryota > Viridiplantae > Streptophyta > Magnoliopsida > Fabales > Fabaceae > Dalbergia > Dalbergia cultrata. Next base: position 13,990,966 of record CM062352.1, on the reverse strand, counting down.
GATTTATCAATGATCGTGCGACCGTAACTATGAGAATAGGCAAGCCTGCACACCTTTTAGCCACTTGATGTGCTAAGTGATGAATAACGGGTTTTGTTTCTACATCACCAGCCATGGCTTTGAACAACCTCCAAGTTTCTCCTTCATTTAAAACTTCAAGTCTGATATACTCCTGAACCGACATTTCTCGAAGCGCGCCTTGACTTCTAGATGTCATCAACAATTTGCAACCATTGTGCTCATCCCGAGAAGGAACCCCCACTTTTTCCAAATCAAGCTTGTTCCAGATATCATCCAAGATGATAAGGATGGTTTTCTCTGTCATAATTCTTGGGTATAGGCGGAGCGCCCTACCAACAACGGTTTCCTCTTTCAATGGGAGACCAAGTTGATCAGCAATCTCCCCTTGAATTGTTTCGAGGTCTGGAGTTTTGGATACATTGGCCGTAATTACAACATCAAACAACTCTTCTTGCTTAGCTAGCTGAGCAACTTCCTTAACAAGAGTGGTCTTACCCACACCGCCCAGCCCATAAACCCCAATCATTCTTGTTTTAGGGTCTCTTAGAGCTTTCATGATATTCTCCTTGATTGGCTTAGTTGACTCAAAATTTTCATTACCCTTTGTAGCATAGGCTGAGGCTGCTCCATCTAATGCAGGAAGAAAAGCAACTTGATCGAACTTCTTCTTTGCTAGTATTTGAACAATAGTTTTTGACATCTTTGCAGCTTTCCTACCCAGTGGATGCCACAACACCAAATTAGGGAACGACCATTTGAAGCACCTGACCTTTGCATGGCTATGATCTTCCTGGAGTTGATTTGACTTTATAATGACTAGATCCACATCGTTCAACCAGTTTTGCACATGGGTGTGAATTGTTTTCCCACTTCTTCTTTCTTCGTCAACTTGATGCATGACTTCATCTCTTGCACTCTTGAGCTCCTTGACATGATCAGCTAGTTCCTCAAATTTGGCATTGTAGAACATTAAATAACCTACTTGCCTAGCAATAGGTTCCACAGTATACTCTGCTACTTTTGCTGCAAAAGATATGAGCATATCCATTGATCTTTTGACTTGGGAGCTGAGAATGGAAGCAAAAGAACAAATACTTTAGTTGAGAAAAAGCTGAGGGAGAAATAGTAAATTAAAGCCAAACGCAATCAAAGGATATGAAAGCGCATCACCTTCTCCTTTGGACTTGGATTGTGATAACAAGGAAAATCGATTTGTACTTGGGCCTGAGGATCAGATAATTTTAATTAGGACCCCAATTTCGCCTGTTACATAGAATGTTACAACTTATGAAGTGAATCATTTCCAAATGACAAAAAAGAAAGGTGAAGAAGCATAGCAAAAGCAGCAGCAAGAAGTATCGAACAAATTAAATATACAAAACAATTTCACATTAGTTAGCTTCTATAAAGGATTGATGGCAGATTCTTCAACAAATAGTGATGTATGCTTTCTAAAGAGAAAAAGGAACAGACATGTCTTCGGAAATTAAGTTCATTAATCCCTCAAAACTACAGTGAATATTTACAACACATGATAGGATATATCGATCCCAAGCCACACAAAACCCCTCTTGTTGCCCACAGACATCTAAACACCAATGTTCTATACTAGGATGAATTTTGTGATCAAGGTGTAAAATGTTTGGTAACTTGGTCAAGGATTTACCCAAGACCATATTTCAAAAAGATATGATTTGTCAAACTTCCCATAAAGGAAAACAAGCCACAGTTTCCTTCCGAAGTAAAAGTGTTGTTTCAATCACTATGCTACTTGAACTTGGATATATGTTGAGAATTAGTTGAAACCAACCAATCTCTAACGACCCGCCCAAGCCGTTACTGGCCCATGAGAGACTCTGATCCTCATGCAAGCCGCTAACCGAGAAAAACATACTTTCTTACGCAGTTAAATGCTAAAATATCTTGTGAACTAAATAAATGATTCTATAAATCTGATAATCTTTATTAATGGAATCTTATAATTCTAAGCTGTCAATTAAACTAAAGAATAACTAAAATTCTATAATATATAATCTGTAGAATAAAAAAATAATTGCCAAGTCTGAAATGAAATATAATGCATGTCCAAATCCTCTATCTGCATATTTATTGGGGCACTATAAAAATTAATAAAAGACTTCTAGAAACTAATTGAGCTCACTACGAAGTGAAGTTCACCACTAGAAATTGTCAAACTATTGAGATGTCTTGGCGTCTATGCCAACGGCTGTATCTGAAAAGGGAAGAAGAAGGTGAATTATCAAACTCAGTAAACTAATAATCACCCACGGCTCACATTGTACAACCAATAACAGGTGACACAATTATGCTTCACAAGCATATGATATTAAAATTGGAAGAGCGATTGTAAATTACATAGGCTAGGGAATTGGTCAAAGACAGAGAATGTGACATATGATGTTCATTTGATAATTGGGTCCTTGACAAACATTCTATGATAATACTCGGCATGCGAAGATTGCCCCTAGCAGGCACTTTGGTATATCAAGGTTAACGACCATGCTGTCATTAACTCGCAATTCTATTTCATTCGGTCATCTGACAAATATACAAATATTTGCCACTATGCCCCTTGCAAGCTATAGTACTGGAGACTGCCCCTAGCACGCAACTTAGTACACTAAGATTAACGATCATTCTATCGTTAACTCACAGCTCAATTCAGATTGTTCCGATATGCCTATGTAGTTTACTTATTGGATTTAAATGAATTAAAACACACTGAGGATAGTTTTAACATCCTTTTAGTTATTCACATAAAAATGGTTCTGTTATTGTTTGAGGAAATTAGTAAAGAAAAAGGGTCTATGATTCTCAAATATCATAAGTTGCTATTTGAATTGAATCTACATAGGCACCTAACAAAGCCCCTTTATCTAAACTGAATCTTAATGGGCACCTAACAAGGTTCAATTACCTGCAATCAGAATAGGCACCTAACTAAGGTCCTATAATCTATAATCTAATAGGTGAGATTGTCCTCTGGCAATGCAAGCAATTTGGTACAAGGTTAAGGATTCTTACAAGCATAAACTCACTGCTTTGTTTCTCTCTAGTTCCTATCTTAAGAAAACTAATATACAAGTTCAGCTGAGTAAATTTGCAAATTTCTGAACTTCATAAAAATTCTATTATTCTTGTCTATAAAATATAAACTAAAATTCTAAAAAAAAATCTCGTATCAAAAGCTATAATCTCATAAACATAAAAATTAAATTAAGTAATATTAAAGTATTCGTAATATTCTATTTATTGTTCGCATGGCAACAATTAAATGATAGTTTAATTATAAAACTATAATAGCTGTTTAATTGATTTCTAGTAACATACTGAGTTCTTTTATGCCAATTATTTTTAATAAAATATTTTTGAAATTCGTACAAGGTAAACAAACTACAACTCATGATATAACGATGATGAAATAATATTTAATTTGAGAAACTTTAATAACAGTTTAACTATCTTTTGATTATAGACTGAGTTCTATCTTGCTAAATAATATTAATTATTTTATGGAAGAAACCATAACAATTGTTCAACTAAATTATAATATTAGGATGGAATTCATCATGAATAGTTAATAAATAAATTTGATTAAGTCTTACAATGTTTTTATTATTCTAATTGCTAATCATACAATAACAATTAACTAATAATTTAATTGTTACACAACATTAATTGTTAATTAATTTCTATTAACTGAATAAATCTTATAATGCTAATTGATAATAATTAATTTTAGGGCTAATTACAGCCATTTTCTCTGATTTTTATTAGTATTACACTTAATCCCTCTATTTTTTAAGTTGACACTTACCTCTCTTAAAATTAATAAACTTTCAAAATATCAATTATACCTTAAGACCCTTTATGATCCTCATCTTCCTCCCTTCTTTCCCTCCCTCATCTCCCCTGATTATTCTTGTGTTCAAGAAAGAACAAAACAAAAGAGCAGAAAAGAAAAGAAGCCAATGTGACCATTATTCCTCCACCTCCGCCTCAAACTCCACGGCCACCATTATGTTGCCATTTTTTTCCAGTTGTGCTGCCTTGGCCCTCCTCCTCTATCCCACCTCCATAGCCACAACAAGGTCGCCAGAAGAGTCACGCCAGCACCTTTGAACGCGCAATGGTCACTGCCATTAACGTTGCCATCACGTCCTTCATCCTGTCCATGATCTATCAATCAACATCATTTCATCTCTGCCTTTGCAAACTGCCACACCATCATCGTTGAGCCTGCAAGCCACCTGCCATTGTCACGCCCACTGTTGAGCTCCATCAATCTCCCCAACCCCCTAGCGTCTATCTCTGCAACCCCAACACCTACAAGCTCAAGTTGCGTCCTTAAACTAAATCAGAGAGAAAGAGTGACCTTTTGATTTTTGGGAGTGAATGAATGATTTTTAATTTCTTATTCTATTTGATTTTATTTTAGATTGTGTCTTTGTTTGACGAAAGAGATTCATAAGGGGTTTTTTAAGGTATTGGGTGTGGGTGGACAGAGAAAATTAAAAAATGGTAGTGACTAGAAATTTAGGAAGTAATGAAGGGTAATATATATAGTCATTTTAAGTGTTTTTCGATTTTTTTAAAAATTTAGAATTCAAAGTTATGGGAGGTTATTGTATTATTCTTAAATAAATCAATGGAGGTATGTGTCAACTTGAAAAACTAGAACGGGTTAAGTGTAATACCAATAAACTTCAAAGGAGATGGTTGGAATTAGCCCTTAATTTTAACTGAACAACTATGCTAGTTGTTTAATTGAATTCTAATACTAAGCTAGACTCTATAACCGTATAGTGAACTTCTAGTATCGGGGGTGCACCCTATTTTGGATAATTGCTATTTTAGGATAACTAATTGAATTCTATCTTGCCAACTAAATGCTAAATTGATCTTTAAATTCCATACTGACTATTTCATGATATCTTGTTACTAATAATTAACTAATTAATCGTAAATTGTGCTATCTGATTTACTACTTTTTTTTTGTGATAGTTGAGTCGTATTATATCAAACAAATTGCATTCGTGTTTTCCAAAATTAATTAGACACTATTTGTGATACCTTGTCTGCCATTCATATGCTAATAACTAAATAATAACTTAATCGTATAATTGTATAACTACATAACTATCTTTTGCTACTGGCTGGGTTACATCAAGCTAAAGATTTATTTAACATTTTCCTAAAATTCATACAAGCACAAACACAACAACAATAGTCCGATGCGTTTCCAAAAGAAAATAATGATTTCATGTGAAATAATTAAACTGTAAATGTTAAATTGGAATGGCATTCATAACTGCCATGGAATTGTAGAACAAGCATTAGGAATAATTCGGAGTTCAATCAGAGAGCAAACTATACCAAATAATTTAGAGATTGACTACGGGTGGGAGCACTTACTGGAAGAGATTAATCGGTGAAAATCGATCAAAATCACTTAAAATTGCTTGAGGATGCTTGGACATTCATGTAAAGAGCTAGGAGAATTTTTGGGGGTGGCTAGGGTTCATTCAAAAGTGTTTGAGGGTGTTATAACATGTTTATTTATAATAGTGGAGGATTAAAATGCATAAAAACTATGCAGAGGAGTTTTGGGCTGTGCAAATAGCACTCCTACTGAAAAAATCGTGCATCAACATGCCTCCAATTATGCACCCACCCTTTTCAAATTAGATTGTTTGTATTTCTCGACATGATTGGAATTTGGCCTCGAGATTAGAAAATGTAGGAAATTAAGTTAAGTTTCTAACAACATAAAAATCACATCAATTGGACATCCATAGCTCGAAATATTTGCAAAATAATAGACATAGGTTATGTTTGACAACATAAAAACAAAGCTATATCTCAAAAGTTACATTCCAGTTTCCACCAAGTATATATGCAAACTCAAATGTGGTTCTAAGGGTAATGTCAGAAGTCTTTTCCTGGTTTCTATGGAACATTTATAATCAAAGTATTACACAATCTATATTATACATAAGAGGAAGGAGTGGTTTTGGTGTGGAGTTACATTGGAGACCAAAGCGACAAGGCAATTGGGTCAGCCAGCGGAGAAGCCGCGAAGCTCTAGCGGGAGGCATAAGAGAGCGAATTGTTGTTGTTGTTGTTGGAGTGAGAGTTTGAGGAAGAAGGAAGAAGAAAATGCAAGCTTGGCATGATGGTTAAGGTTGTTGTCTAGGGTTACAAAGGTTGTTTTGGTGGTGGTTGTGATAGCAACGATTGTGGTCGTGGTGGTGGAGTTCCTCGGGTGTGGAGGCCTATATGACATCATTTCTCTTTTTTCTATTTTTCCTTCCTTAGGCAGAAACTCAAATAGAATGGAGTGAAGAACATAGTTAAATTATGCGATGAATTCTACGGAAGGAAAAGATGAGTTTGAAATCATGTGGTCCTTAATTTCAATCATTAAATTCTTATCTAATAGCTGAGATAAAAGTTTTGTATCTTAAAAAATAACTATATAAGAATATATATTTATATCTTAATATTTATCAAAAAGTTCATTACTAATTTTATCCTCTTCATCCTTTCTTTCCCAAATTCCCCTTCTCTGCCAAACTCTCTCTCTCCTCCTCACCCACACACTATCTTTTCCTCCAACACCATCACTGTCAATATGGAGGTTGTTGTGACCAAGAAGGAATGGGTTAAAAGTTAACGAAATTGCATTATCTTCACGTCATATCAGCAGAGCACAATAGAAAGCAATCTTGTCATTTTTTGTTGTTTATTTACTTTCCACTATTTCCTTCCTCAAATCACTCTCCATCATATATTTGATGTCACTCCTAAAATCTTTCCTGTACATATTTTCTTTCCTACAATTACTCTTTTGTAATTATACGTAGTTATTGTATTACTATATAAATATGTAATCAACATCAATGGAATGTATCAAAGTTTTGTTTTCTCTCAATATTATCCTTTGTTGGTATCAAGAGCCAGATAGCTCACGCCATGGCCTCCTCAGATTCAGTCAACTCCAGAAATCCCCTTTCCACCTTTTGCTCTGTCAAGCTGGACAGAGGCAACTATCGCCTGTGGAAGTCCTTAACACTGCCATTATTGAAAGGCCATAAACTGGATGGTTACATTCTTGGCACTAAGAAATGCCCTGAAGCATTTATCCTCGATGAAAGCGAAAAAAAGTCTAATCCAGACTTCGAAGAATGGACCTCAACAGATCAACTTCTGCTCGGTTGGCTATTCAACTCTATGACTCAAGAAATTGCAACTCAGTTGCTTCACTGTGAGACTTCACAACAGCTTTGGGAAGAAGCTCAAAGCTTGGCTGGTGCACATACAAGGTCCAAGATCACACTCCTCAAAACTGAGTTCCATAGATTCAGAAAAGGAAGATTGCGGATGGAAGAATATTTGAACAAAATGAAGGAAATTGCAGATAATCTTGCACTCGCAGGAAGTCCTGTCTCAACTTCAGATCTGATCATGCAAACGCTTTCTGGCCTAGATAATGAATACAACCCAATTGTTGTTCAACTATCAGACAAAGAGCATCTCAATTGGGTTGAAATGCAAGCCCAACTCCTTATCTTCGAAAATAGATTGGAACAGATCAGTAATATGTCCAATCTAAGTTTGAATGCCTCCGCCAACATTGCCACCAAAGGAGACAACAAAGGAACCAAAACCAATACTCGTGGAGGATGGAGAGGAACCAATTGGAGAAGTTCTAGAGGCGGACGAGGACGTGGCAGATACTCTAGAGATAGAATCATTTGCCAAGTATGTGGTAAGTCTGGTCATGTTGCTTCTCATTGCTATTACAGGTTTGATAAAAGCTACATGGGTCAATCACTAGATGAAGGGAAATCAGAACAATCTGGAGGTCACAACTACAATGCATACATAGCGTCACCAAGTACTGTGCAAGATCCTGATTGGTACTTTGACAGTGGAGCTAGCAATCATATTACGCATGATCCAAACAAGCTCAATGATTTCAACAGTCATGATGGTAAGGACCACTTAACTGTCGGTAATGGTGCAACTCTAAAAATTTATGCTTCTGGTAATACTGCCATTAATACGTCTCAAAGGTCTCTAAACCTTAAGGACGTCTTGTATGTTCCAAAAATTACAAAGAACCTTTTGAGCATATCTCGATTGACCTCTGACAATGATATCTATGTTGAGTTTAATTACACTTCCTGTTTTGTGAAGGACAAATTAACAGGGACGGTTCTAGTAGAAGGGAGAGTTAAAGATGGTCTATATCAGTTGCCTTGTGTATTAGAAAATAAAAATCCTAGCATATTTCTAGCAATAAAAGAAACTTGGCATAGGAAGCTTGGACATCCCAACAGCAAGGTGCTAAGTGAAATATTGAAAAGTTGCAATGTAAAGGTTCCAACTCATGATGATTTTAAGTTCTGTGAAGCTTGCCAATTTGGAAAAGCTCATAATCTACCTTTCAAAATCTCTAATTCTCGTGCCTTGGAACCCCTTGCTCTAATACACTCTGATGTATGGGGTCCAGCACCAATAAACTCTATGTCTGGATTCAAATATTATGTTCACTTTATTGATGATTATAGTAGGTTTACATGGATTTATCCATTAAAGCAAAAATCTAAGGTGTTTCAATCTTTTGTTCATTTTAAAAATTTTGTTGAAAATCAATTTAACAAAAGAATTAAAGCCTTCCAATGTGATGGAGGTGGAGAATTCAAAGCTCTACATAAACTAATACAAGAGGTTGGAATTCAATTAAGAGAGTCTTGTCCCTACACCTCAGTACAAAATGGGAGAGCAGAAAGAAAACATAGACATGTTGTGGAGCTAGGCTTGACTCTTTTGGCACAAGCTAGAATGCCCTTACATTATTGGTGGGAAGCCTTTGCTACTGCAGTTTTCCTTATTAATAGACTACCAAGTCAAATTTCAGAAAGTAAGTCTCCATATCAATTATTGTTTAATAAAACACCAGACTATAAGGCAATGAAAACCTTTGGCTGCGCATGCTATCCTTGTTTAAAGCCTTACAATCAACACAAGTTTCAATTTCACACATCAAGGTGTGTTTTTCTCGGCTATAGTAGCTCACACAAAGGTTATAAATGCTTAAGCTCTACTGGAAGGGTATTCTTATCCCGCCATGTAGTGTTCAATGAGCAGCACTTCCCATTCCATGAAGGCTTTCTAAATATAAAAAGACCTGATGAAATTATTACTAATCCTGTTGGCTTTGAGTATCCTATTAGCACTGCAGGTTTCGAAGCAACTGGAAATCATTCAAATGAAAGAGAAAATACTGTAGAGGCTGAAGAGACTGCACCCACTCCAATGTCCAATCCTTCTAGAAGCAGAAGCAGCAATGATGTATCAGTTAACAACAATAATTTCAATAGCAGTGAACATGCCTCAGCACCACAGACAATTCCACACTTAGATTATGATACTAGCAATACCTCTGAACCAATCAATGCTGTAGAAACAAGCAATCAACATCAGATGGTGACCAGAAGTAAGGATGGAATTTTCAAGCCAAAAAAACCATATGTAGGATTTGCAGAGAAAAAGGCTGATGAGCAAGAACCAGAGAATGCAAAGAATGCTCTACAAAGACCAGATTGGAAAGCAGCCATGTTGTCTAAATTTAATGCCTTGATGGCCAACAAGACATGGACCTTAGTACCTTTTCAGGGACAGAAAAATATTATTGACTGCAAATGGGTGTTTAAAACGAAGTATAAGCCAAATGGTGAAGTATAGAGAAGAAAGGCAAGGTTGGTGGCTAAAGGGTTCCAACAAGCCCCTGGACTTGATTACGATGAAACATTTAGTCCAGTGGTTAAAGCAAGTACAGTAAGGATCATTCTATCAATTGCAGTGCATTACAATTGGGAAATTCGGCAATTGGATGTAAACAATGCATTTTTAAATGGAAAACTCAATGAAACTGTCTTTATGAGGCAGCCAGAAGGTTTTGTAGATACAGCAAGGCCACAACATGTGTGCAAGCTCACTAAAGCCATCTATGGCCTGAAACAGGCTCCAAGATCATGGTATGACAAGCTGAGAGTAGCCCTGCTCAATTCGGGTTTCAGAAACACTAGAAGCGATTCGTCCTCACGAGTAAGAACCACATTACCTTCTTATTAGTTTATGTTGATGATATTATTATTACTGGTAGCAATAGACATTTTTTGAGCTCAATCATACAAAAACTAAATACTGTGTTTGCATTAAAAGACCTTGGAAATTTGCATTATTTTCTGGGAATAGAAGTAACCAGGGATGCAGGTGGAATTTATCTGCAACAAACTAAGTATGTATTGGACCTCTTAAAGAAGTTTAACATGGAGAATGCCTCTTCTTGTCCGACACCCATGGTGACTGGTAAGGTCATATCCATAGAAGGAGACTTAATGAGCAACCCAACTGAGTACAGAAAGGCAATTGGTGCCTTGCAGTACTTAACAAACACCAGGCCTGACATCTATTACCCTGTAAATCGGTTAAGTCAGTACATGCAAGCTCCAACAACACTTCATTGGCAGTGTATAAAGCGTATTCTTAGATACCTGAAAAGAACAATAGATTATGGGCTGCATATCAAACTTTCCTCAAATCTTGATGTCTCGGGATTCTCGGATGCAGATTGGGCCACAAATTTGGATGATAGAAAATCTGTAGCAGGCTACTGTGTGTTTTTAGGTGAGAGTTTGGTAAGCTGGTCATCTAAGAAACAACGAGTAGTGTCCAGATCAAGTACTGAATCAGAGTATCGTGCACTTGCTGATCTTGCAGTAGAAGTGGTTTGGATTAGGTCCTTATTGCAAGAAATCAGGATGCCTATACCAAGAACACCAATCCTATGGTGTGACAATCTCAGTGCGAAGGCTCTAGCATCTAATCCAGTTTATCACTCGCGGACTAAACACATAGAGGTGGATGTCCATTTCATAAGAGATCAAGTATTAAGCAACAAAGCCACTGTTGCCTATGTTCCAAGTTCAGATCAAATAGCAGATTGCCTTACTAAGGCACTGACTCACACACGTTTTAATTAGCTACGAGACAAGCTAGGAGTGGTGAAGCCACCTTCCAGCTTGAGGGGGGCAGTTAACGAAATTGCATTATCTTCACGTCATATCAGCAGAGCACAATAGAAAGCAATCTTGTCATTTATTGTTGTTTATTTACTTTCCACTATTTCCTTCCTCAAATCACTCTCCATCACATATTTGATGTCACTCCTAAAATCTCTCCTGTACATATTTTCTTTCCTACAATTACTCTTTTGTAATTATACGTAGTTATTGTATTACTATATAAATATGTAATCAACATCAATGGAATGTATCAGAGTTTTGTTTTCTCTCAATATTATTCTTTCTTTAAAGACCAACACCAACACCAACTTCCTTAAAAGCAATCAACTTTGCCATGTTGGCTCTCCTGAGTTCCCACATAAAAATCTCACATATACACAAAACGCAGAGAAAGGGAAGATGGGGTATTGGTATTGGTTTAGTTGAAACAGTGGTAGAATCGTAGGAAATGAATCGAACATCTCCAAATCATATTGCTTTGTTGAAAAAAGAATTGAAGTTTTGAGCTTTTGGCTCAATGGTGCTTGGTTTTGGATTCTTTTTTTTTCATTTTTTGTCGAAGTTTACAGTTCTTGGTTAATGAAGCTTAATTCCAACGTCGTGGTGTTGTTGTAGTAGTATGGTTGGATGGTGGGCTGCTCTCTTAAGGTTGTGCTTATAAAAATAAAATTAAGCAAAACATTTTTATATGACTTTCAAATCAAACAAAACATTGTTAATGTTCAATTATCAAGTTGTGACTGTGGTGAAATGAAACAAATCACCCAAGGAACTAGTTTTGGTTCATTAAATAGTGTTAGGTGGTGTTGGATGTGGAGGTTCATGAGTCTTTGGATGGCAGTTGAGGTAGGTCACCGGTTGTGCAACGCTGCCATTGCACTTCACTGGGGAAGGGGCACAGCATGGAGGACTGGTGGTCTAGAGAGGGCAATAAGAGAGAGAAGGGAGTTTGAAGAAATAAGATGAAAGGATACAAAAGTAAATTTTTGTTTATTTTTATTATTATATTTTAGGATATTTGGAAATCACTTAATTCAATTCTATGAAGAAATTAAATTCTTTTTCTTGATTTGGAAGCAATATAATTCATGAAATTGAAATCAGACTTAAATGAGTTTGATTTGATGTAAGAATTGAATTTTAACAAATAAATACTAAAATAACTTTATTTGAATATAATATTTTATTTTTCAACTATTAATAAAAAATAAAATAATTAAATTAATTTATTTTGAGACTCATTCCAAATTAATGTATTAAATTAAATTTTTTAATTTACTAATTCATTCTAAATATAAAAATTAATTTTAATTCCTAATAAAATTTAATTCCTCATATAATTTAATTCAATTTTATCTCAATAAAAAATTTGACCATATGGTTACAAATTAGCCATTGCATAACTCACCATGTTTTGCCTTTTTGTTTTGGATGGACGAACATCTCGTTCAGTTTTTATTTCGTTTTAGTTAGCATCTTTTCTATGGGCCAAGAAGGTTGTGTGGGGCCCAATCTATGGGCCACATAAGATGGTTTGGTACGTAGGTGTGTATTTGTTTCTTTTGCTAGCCAATTTTGTTTCTTCAAGTAGGAGTCACTTTTGGGGGTGTTACAGTGGGCTGGTTGCATTGATTTATATATTTCAATCTAATTTTCGTAAAACGATTATAATTAAAAAGATTACTATATTACAAAAGTTATTATCATATTAATATTTTATTAATTTAAATTTTTGAATCATATATTATATTTACATTACAAAATTATAATTAAATTCAGAATTACGATTGACGTTATAATTCTTTAGCAAATCTCAACATGAAATGTAAGATTTTAAGCCAATTCTAATTTTAAAAACAATTGAAACTAAAATTAAATTATACATTATAATTTTAATTTCAATATCTAAACGGGCCTAATTAAGAGTTCTTTCAGAAGAAAAAAAAAAAAAGAAAGAAAAACTAAGGGAAGATGAACAAATGCGTACCTGCTGTAACTTGTGATTTGTAGCTCAGGGAACTTCAACACTTAAATTGAAGAGAGAGAATGCCAAACCCACAGCGTGTTGATAGTCCTTTGACGAAATACGCAGCCAAAGATGCAAACAACTTGGAAACAACTTCCTTTCACTCCTTTTTCCTTTTGGTTTTCTTTTTTTGGGTTTTTTTTAGCTGAAAAATAATAATATTTGACAAATAGAAACAACTTTTTTTTTTGCTTTTTTATTAGTGGAAAAAAAATTATATCTGACAAATAGAAACAGGGAAGCCAAATAAGACTCAAACCAAATGGAAAAAAAACGCAAGTTTTTTTTTTTTCTATTTCTTAAAATGCAAGATTTTACTGTTCCAAAATAAAATGCAAGAATCTTTTTTTTTTTTTTTTTTGGGTTTTATGACCTGAAAAACGATACTCTAATGGTGAATCAGATCAAGGAATCTGAAAGGCAAATTGTAAGACTCAAACCAAAATACAAACAGCCTGCAAGATTTCTTTTTTTTTTTTTCTTTTTATACCCCGTTATTGGGAGTTTTCGTTGTATGAGCTGAAAAACAACAAACACAAAAGTGGAACAGAAACAACGCACTTACAAGGAAAATATGAAGAGTGAAGACACAAACCAAAGGGAAAACAATCAACAGTAAACTCTTCTTCTTTTTTTTTCTTTTTCTCCTTTTTTCTTTTCAAGCTTAGAGCTACACACTCTAACGTGGAATGTAAACACTGAATCAGGACGAGCTTAATCTGCTTGAGATGGGTTTCAAGAACGACAATATAATGAATGGCTTTGGTGAATGGTTTGGAAGAAGTTGGTATATGCATGAGTTCTCATCATGGTGAATGAAACTATAAGAAGGCAGGCCATGTTCCAAGGAATTATAATTGTTCGATACCTTACTTCGCCAAAGTCGATTGAAAAGACCATTAACTAATTAAAAAGTGCACGACAAGCTATGCATTTTCATACTATCCATGGCTAATGATATAGTTAAAAAAATATTTGTATTAGAAGTGTTGGTTTTGTTTTTATTCTTTTTCCCTTTCTTATCCCGCAGAGTATTTCTATTTAATCTCCAGTATTTGTTATTTTTTTCAGGATTCTGAACGTTGATTCTATTATCAAGAGAGCGCAACCTGATTTTTTTTTTTTGGGTGAAACCATGGGTATTATCTTACGGATGCAATTATGCTCGAGTCATAATAGCACTGGGGCGGCAATCAGTTTGAACACGAGATTTCTAGTTAAGCTAGGATAATCCCATTAGCTCATCGTCTATGCGTTCATCGTAAATGCAATTTGGGTTATTACTGCACTTAATATTTGCTACTAATGTGCATTTTATTTTATGTAAATTGAGAATTACTTGAGTAACACAACGTGTACAATTTTTTGTAATCTTTTTTAAAATAATTCATTATTTTTAATTTAGATTTTATATTTTTTTATTCAAATAAATTGAATTGAATACGTCCTTTTCATTATATTTTTGATGAACTGAGTGTTTATTATGGCAAGACAAATAAGCACAAACAGGATCTTATGCACGAAAGGGGTTTTGTGACCAAAAATTTATACTTTCAAGAGAACTCTACGCTGTGAAAGAATTAGTTATATCGATGGTGTATATCTCGTAAAAAAATAAAAACCTCTTATTCTGTACAATATTCATGCGCACACACACAAATATAATTCATTTTAATATAAATGAAACTTTTCTAAAGTAAGTCTTTATTTTTTAAATTCAGTTCTTAAACTTTTTTTTTAAAATAAATCTTCACCCATAACATTTTTTAAATTGTCTCTCTGTCAGCTTCGATTATAATTATAAATCAATCAATTTAGTTGATACCAAACGTCATAAAGCCAAAAGCCTCTATAACATTCTTTTTCTCTATCGAACATTCTTTAACCAACGGAAAAGCATCTGAAGGAACGACTACGGTAACGAAAAGTATTTTGTTAATCTAATTTTTATTTTAAAAAAAATAAAAACAAGTTCACACTTTGTTGTTGAACATGTGGATCAATTGGCGGAGATTTTTTTTGGTGAATATTATATGTGCCCCCCTTTTCAAAATTATTTTATACTTATATTATAAAAAAATAGAAGAAATTATATAAATTTAACACTTCAACGATCCAATCTAATCACCCACTATTTTATTTTTTGATTTCTCTTGTTTAATTTTCTAATTATTTGTTTCTATCTAAATTAAAAAATACAATTAAGATATTTAAGATTAATTTTTATAAACCTTTTGCTTATGCTTGAATACTATAGTAGACAATATATTTTGCATATTTGGGTTTTTTGAGTCTTGATTGTGGAACGTGTACTTTTTTTAAAATAAACTTTCAATCTGGTCATCAATAAAAATACCGTTCAACAAGTTGGTCTTTCAAGGGGGAAAAATAATTTTATGATCATTGACAATTAAAGAATATGACAAGCTAGTCTCTTGTTAGTATTTTGAATCATTTATAATGAAAATTTATCTTCAATAATTTAAGAAATAATTCATATTTGAACAGAGATCCTATTATCAAGAGAGTGCAACCTGATTTTTTAATTCTTATTCTTTTTTTGTCAAAACCATGGGTATTATCTTATAGATGCAATTATGCTCAAGTCGAGTATAATCACCAGGGCGGCAATCATTTGAATATGAGATTTCTTGTTAAGCTAGAATAATACTATTAGCTCATTTATGCGCTCATCATAAATGCAACATGAGCTATCACTGCACTTAATATTTGCTACTAAGGTGCATTTCATTTTATGTAAATTGAGAATTTACTCAGCAACACAATATGTACAATTTTTTGTAATCTTTTTTTAAAAATAATTCATTGTTTTTAGTTATAGATTTTATAATTTTTTTTCAAATAAACTGAATTGAATATGTCATTTTCATTATAATTTAGGTGAATTGAGAGTTTATTAAGGCAACACAAATACGCACAAATAGGATCTTATGTATGAAAGAGATTTCATGACCGGAAACTTATTCCTTCATGAGAACGCCACTTCTCGAAGGGATTAATTCTGTTGACGGTTTATATCTCATAAAATACAAAAAACTCTTATCAAGTACAATATTCATGCGCACACGCAAGCATATAATCCATAACATTTTTTAAATTGTTCTCTCTGTGTCAGCTTCGACTACAATTATAAATCAATCAATTTAGTTGATACCAAACGTCATAAAGCCAAAAGCCTCTATAACATTCTTTTTCTCTATCGAACATTCTTTAACCAAAGGAAAAGCATATGAAGGAATGACTACGGTAACGAAAAGTATTTTCTTTATTTAATTTTTATAAAGTTATTTTTTTTTAAATAAGTTCACACTTCAATGATCCAATCTCATCATCCACTATTTTATATTTTGATCTCTCTTGTTTAATTTTCTAATTATTTGTTTCTATCTAAATTAGAAAATGGAACTAAGATATTTAAGATTAGTTTTTATCATCCTCTTTGCTTATGCTTGAATACTATAGTAGACAACACATTTTGCATATATGTGTTTATTAAGTTTTAATTGTGAAACATGTAAATCATGAGGCTTAGTACAGTTTGTAGCTAGCTGGGCTCCTTAAGCATCTAGTCAGGGGTTCAATTTCTGGTGGTGTATATGCAGAAAGGTTTTATAGTCAGAGACAAGACACATATATGTGAAGTCTACGCCTCGAAGGGATTAATCATTATTTCCGACGATGGATACCTTTGGTTCATCAAAAACTAAATTGTGAAACGTGTACTTTTTTAAAAAATAAACTTTCAATTTTGTCTTTACAGATTTGAGCTAATTTCTCTAGCATATTAATGGATAAGCAATTCAAAGTAAGCGCTTAAGAGATTAAAAGCATACACAAGCTAGTCATGATATATGATTAGCTAAGCATGATAGATAAGCATCGATACGTATCAAAGCTTAAAAGAACCATAAGTGTATCAGAGTATAACAGAACTTTAAGGAAAAAAAAAACATAAACCAAATATAAGCATGATAATTTAGTAGATATATCACATAATCCAAGAGAAATATTGTAAAATTATAAAAAAAAATTATCGAAGAGAAGAAAAAATGGATCCAAAAAAGTAAAAAAGATGCATGCTAAAAAAATTATTGGGCTCCCCCTTTTGCATATTCTCCCACTAGTTCTTCAGAATAGCCCTCATTTCATAGCACAGTTCTCCCTGAACTCCATAGCACAGGATTTTTCTTCATCTCTTTTCTTCTCCCCCTTTTGGCATCATAAAAAAGGAGGTGTGCAGGAAAGGAATGGGAGCATCATCTTCAACCTCGACATCTCAGCTTTTGTAAAATTTCTTGATTTGTCTGAAGAATCTGAAGCAGTAAGTCTTCATGATTGTGCGACCTTTTTTTCCAAATCACTCAACCTATCAGCAATGATCTGTTGATTTTCTAGCAACATTCATATTCGAGGAGTGATTTGAGGAGGCATGGGCTGAGGATGTCTAGTTGAAGGTTGGTCAATTTCTTGGGCTAGATTTGAATTTGGAATAGTTGGTGGAGCCAGCATGGAGGATTGTTTGGCATGAATAGGAGAAGAGTCATTAGCTAGAGTAAAGTCAATCTCAGGAACCATGCTTCCCATATTATCGTCTAATGACTTCTTTTTTGTAGATGAGGAAAGTTCTTCTTTGTTCTGTGAAATTCTACTTCCTTGATTAGTCCCAGATTCTGCAGGTTTGGACAATGGATTATGTATGTCTTCACCACTGTTGTCAGTTTGGGGTTTTGCATAATCTTTTGAGCTGCTGTCCAGATTGATTATCATTCTCTTTTCCTTGGAGCACTCAACATTGTTAATAGCTTCTCGCATCTTTTTGAAGTGTTCTGCAGGAGCACCAATGGATTTTCTCTTACTTCTAAAAGAAGATATCATATAGTCAATTCTAACCATATATTCATACCATTCATTTGCTAAGGGATAGTTCAGGTGTTCAAATACTTTGGTTAATAGCATTCCATACAAAACAGACGTAGATTTTATATTGTTCTTTTTAGCAATAGTAGCATCAAACATATAGTTGAAAATAAGCCTGGGCAAGTTAACTTTCCTCATTGTTAATAAACAGAAGAGCAACATGCAGTCCATCCCTGTCAGTGAGTCCATGCTTCCTATTCTTGGGAGAAGATAGAACTGAATAAGGATGCAAACCTGTCTAGCTTTGGAGTTAATCATAGCGATGGTAATCTCAATAGGTTGGTGCTTTCGAGAATTTGTAAGCCAATTTGAAACTTCTTCTATTGATACTTCAAGAGTAGTGAACCAATTTTTATCAGATGAACATTGGACTCCCTCATTAGGTGCATGGATGATATAGGAAAAATCATTTGTGCTCAGTTCCAAATCTATACCACTGATATAGGAAATGAGTACAGACTCAGATACCTGTACTAGTTGGTAATAGAAGGCTATTACCATTCCAGTAAATACTCTATCAATGATGTTGAGGAAACCTTCCCACCCTTAGAAAAAGATGATTTCTAGCAGTATCATGGAAAAACTCATCAACTCTTTGGTGAGCCTTTTGCCTAGTGCCATACGGTGAGAAACATAGCTATCAGGATAGTATTGTTGATGAAAGGATTCAACATACATCTGGAGTATGCCCAGATCTACAACATTATCATCGAACTTCTTTCCTTCAACCATGTTTGAGATTATTTTGAAAAGGAGAATTGAAAAAGAAAGGAATGGTAGAAGAGGAATGATAAGAGTTTTGTGATATGATGATTGATTTGAGTTCAAAAAGAATGAAGGTTTGCAGGAAAGAGAATGCAAAACGATTTGAGGAAGCGTAGTAGGGAAAACAAGGGTACAAACGTGATGTGTGAGGAGTGGGTAGTTATTCAAGTGATGGTACGTGGCTGATAGAAGTTAAAGCAACTTGGGAAAGAGAAACGAAGAAACTTGAGGGAATTTTCCTGCTTTTTTTGTCTTTCTTCAGAGTGAGTGATTTTTGACTCTTTGAATTATTTTCTGAAAGGTTTACTTTCTGAGCTCCACTTTTCACTTTCTGATCCCTTGGAGTGTTGTAATGTTCCTACTTAACTAGTTATTTTTACATTGTGAATCTTATGGTACCAACTATTCTCGATCTTTTGAACCTTTTCTTCCCATTTTTCATTATCATTTCTTCTGCTCCTTAAGCTTGTGATCAATTTTTCTAAGGTTCAAAAGGTGAGCTGGTTTTGCACATTGATATCTCTATGCAGTCTTCAGATTGGAGCATAGGAAAGGAGGATACCTAGAGAAGCAGTGCATGAATACTTATGAATTTTTAGAGAAAGTTGAAACAACAAGATCAATTTTTAGCAAAAATGTTTTGAATAGATCTTAACATTTTTCATCTTTAATATTCACAAATATATGAAGTAAAAGATCTTTTTTCAGGTTCAACGTAAAACAAGATTGGTCGACAAAGGGCATGGATCTAAAGTGCTGAAAAGACTTTCCAATCAAGATCAATATCACTAGTATTATTTAGGAAGATAGAGATTTTAGGAATACCTCAATTTATGATCTTCTGGCTAGTTTCTTATCAGCAACATCTAGGTGTTGTAGATTGCAACAATCTCCATATTCACCTTAGGCATCAAAAAAGATAAAAATATTCTTTTCTTTGCATAATAAGGAGCTAAGGTTTTTCAAGAGAATAATAGCATCCCGTGATCTCTTAGTTCCATATGACTTATCGATTTGAGTTCATGATGAATTCCCTTTTCTTCAAGTATTCAATCTTTACAATTTTTTTAATCTAATTTAGCTCTTGTAGCAAAGCATTTACCTAAATTTGATTACTCAAAGATTTTTCAATATAATTTGATCCAATAGAGGAGATGAAAACATAGCTTGACAAATTTTTAGGAGTGATTTGGTTTTCACTTACTTTGACATTCTCTCAAGAACTCTGTTTCTTGAAAATGTCTTTAGATCATAAACATTCTTGTAGTTTCTGTGCTTTGAAACTCTTCAGCTTCTTTTCTTACTTCGGATTGCTCTTCTTCTTGTTCAGAAATATTCTTCTGATTAGCTTTGGAGTTCTGAGCATGCTTTCATAAATGTCTATGTTCTAGAATCTACTTTCTAAAGGTCTGGCTTTCATCAGTTTGCTATCAGAAGTTTCATTGAGACTTATTTTCTTAAGACTTTCTTCCAATCCTTAGTGACATCTTAGCAAAGATTTTTCTAAATACTTTTCATTAATGAATTTAAGCAATTTGGAGATATTGGACATTTTGCTCCTAATTTTTATTCTAAGCCGGGAAGGTATTTTGAGATAGTAGCTATCCTTTAAAGATTCCAAACACCTTGATCAGTGACAATGTTCAAATGCACCTGCAACAAAAGAATTTTGATCTTGGTACTCAATTTTCTTGAGTCCACCTAGCTTAGTTATTCAAAGATAGAGGTTTCCTATCCTTTCTGACATATTCCTTTTTCAAGAATCATTTGTCAAATGTTTGTCTCTTCTTATGATAAAAAGTTAAAGAAAGAAAAATATGATCGTAGACCTTAGATGAGATTGCATTTCTTTTTCTCTCCTATTTACTCTTCATTTTTCAACCTTGCTTTTTCAAACATTGGTCTCTGACTTCTCAGCATAAGTTTAAGATTTTAAGACCTTTTCTCATTAGCTTTGTGTCAGATTTTAGAAGTCATGAAGGTTCCTCAAATTCATAAATAACATTCTGAGATCTTTATAATGTAGTTCTGAAACTTTAGCTTCTAATGCTTAGAGTTTGAAAGTAGAATTAGTATATTCCTTATGATTTTTCTAATCAAACTTAAGCTGTTTAGATTGACAATTTTTTTAAGAGAGAAAATATATAAGTTATACAGCAACTCATCATGTCATGCAATAAGTACAAAGGAAAGTGTTTGAATATTCTAATTGTAACATCCTAATTTTTAACCTAATACTCTAGAACATATTTAGGTTAATCATTAGGTTATTACTTCGTAGTTTCATTCTTTTATTAAAATACTTAGCGGAAGATACAGGTAAATTTTTTTTTTTTTGAAATATAAAAGCAAAGTGAGAGCCACGTTGACGGAATAGTAAACTAAACATACATTGCAATTCATACAGAGTAAACACGAAACAAAAGAGCATATAGCACATGAAACCATCAATGACA
Source organism: Dalbergia cultrata (assembly GCA_031216105.1). Classification (NCBI taxonomy): domain Eukaryota; kingdom Viridiplantae; phylum Streptophyta; class Magnoliopsida; order Fabales; family Fabaceae; genus Dalbergia; species Dalbergia cultrata. Next base: position 13,969,643 of record CM062352.1, on the reverse strand, counting down.
CACCAAGGGAAATACTTTCATTAATATCATAATATGCCTACCCGAAGGCGAGACTTAGTTTAGTACAAGGTAGAACGGATACAATGAAAAGGAAATACAACTTAAATGGAAATACATGAAAGACGTGAATAAAAACTCCTACCCTAGTGCACCTAAGGTGGATAACCTCAAGACAAAAGAAGGTTCATCCTATCTATGAGTGAGTGTGTGCACTAAATCTCCCCTAAAACAGCTACTACTGGAGCCCGGGGTATGGCGGGATGAAACCGATCCACGGACGTAGTGCGGCAGGAGTAGGCACGCGTAACGGCTGATCATGTGCTCCTCGACGGGGGTGCATCTTGGTCCGCCTAGCCAACCTCGACTGGCCTAGCCAACCTCGGCTGCGTAACTGTCTCCTCGCTCTCGCCTCTCACGAACTAAGGAGTGGGGGCAGAGCTCTCGCTATACATGTGCGTCGGTGGATCCTCTGAAAGGTCGTCCTCTAAACCGGGAGATAGGGTCACATAGTCCCAGAAGTCGCGGGTAGCCGAACCTCCGGTATACGTCCGGAGAATCCTCTTGTCACGCGTCCAGGCGCGCTCAAAAACCATAGCATCGTCATAAGGAGACATGGGGAAAAAGCAGTGGCTATGTATAGGGTGTACGAAGGGACGTCCGACAAACATAAAGACATGAACAGCACAGCGTCCCTCAAAATGATATGACCCACGCTCCGGATCAAAGTGTACCTCCCAAGTCGGGGTGTCGATAAAAAACCATGAACGTCACCATCGAGCTCTGAAGATGTGATGAGAAAGAAAGAAAGAAGAGAAGGGAGTGAGAATCTTACTAAAGAATCTCAGTAGGGACCTCCTATCTAGGGTTACATCGTTCACATCTCTAGGAACCTTGGGTTTATTGTTTGAAAGGTGAGCATGCATATAAAATTCATTCGTTAGGTTTATAAAAACTAATTTATCCAAGGCTTGTTCCTTTTAGAATGCATTTTAATGTCATGAATGCAATATATCAAAGCATGAATGCATGGTAATACCTTAAGCAAATAACTTAATAACTCATCACATCAAAAAGCATACAAGTGGCATAAAGCGGCACATATAACTTTCAAGTGGTATTTTCCTCAACTTTATGACTTCGAACATCATGCCTTAGCAATATAGGGTCACCCTAAAACATTTAGGTTATGAGCTCATACCTTAGCTAGTCATCAGTAGTTCTTACTTATCATTTAGATAAGCGAAAAACATAATAAAATTCCCGACTCCTCAAGTACGGGTTAGAGGGCTAAGGATCACCTCTCTTAGGATAAACTTTCTTTGAAACGTTTTGCCAGCATTTAGCCATAGCAATTTGTTCGCTTCGGTAAGCTGCATCTACTCATACCCTCACAGACTTGTCTTTCCTGGGGGTACTCAACCGAACCGGTGTCACCTAGGAAAGTGCCTCTCAGTGCTTTGTCACATAAAAATCTCCTGGGGGTGCTCGGCCAAACCGGTGTCACCCAGGGTTTTAAATCTCATATCATACTTCAAAAACATTCTTAAGTCCTTTAGATTTGACAGAAATTCGACAGCATAACGGGTGTACACTGAATTTCCTTCATGCCACAAGTCTCACAACACATGCATTTCTCAATCAACTTACATAAACATGATAATCATAACAACTCAATCCAACATTCATCATAGTTCATAAATCATCATATCATACTTGCAATATCAACTCAAAGCATCAAAGTATTTTAAAGTCTTATGCTTTGACCCTTAGGGTCCTTTAACTTGAAATCTAAGTTGTCCATCATCACGACGTAAGCTCTTGGGTACCTATAGGCTCATAACTAAGTATTCCTCACTCAATTGTATGATCATAAACAATTATAAACCTCAAGAGTGCAAAATCCATAGTTGACACTTTACAGGTACCTAGAAGTCACAACTTTGACCCTTTCTAAGTTCGGTTTGCTCCTAAAGCATTAAGATCAATTCCTAAACCAATTATGGGTAGTTCCTACACATTTAGACTAATTATAAACCATCATTTACTAACTTCACCCTTTCTGGACAGAATCCAGAAAATTTACTTTCTAAGGGATCTAAAAGTCTTATTTTAATTCCTTTTTAGTTACTAACTTGTCTTAACTTTCTCAAATTAATTCTAACATCAAATATACATGAACATACTCATTTTATCATCATCAAAACAGCATCACACAGTGAGCAACCAAACATGGCAGAACCAAAAACATCTCCATCAAATAATGCATAGAACTTCATTTATAAAGTACATAAATTGTTAGTTTCTCTTGGAACCTTTTTAAAACTTATATAACACCCTTTAAATCAATTTATTTCTTTAAAACCATCATCAAACCCAAGAGGGCAGTAGCTATTTTAAATTTGTCTCAAGAGGGATTTAAATCATGAAATCTAGCTGAAAACATTTCTTAAGATCATCTAGACTTAGGGAAATCATGAAACATGAGTTTTTACACTTGTAACTAGATGAATCTCATTCTAAGACCAAACATCATCACAAGGCCAAAATCAAAGGAGTTAAAGACATATATTTTCCAACTTTGTTTGAGATAATAATAGGTAAGTCCATGAGCTCTAAATCTCTTAAGTGATTGACATAAAAATAAATATGCAATGCACTTTGTTTTAGTCTTTATTAAGAGGTGAGAGCATAAAATAAATATGTCATGCAAATCCATTATTATCTTAGAGATTTAGTGAGAGCATAAACATAAATATGAAGTTGCAGGTTCATTCTTTACTCTTGATCATTTAGTGATGACATAAAAGTAAATATGGATGCAAGTCCTTTTTATCTTAACTTAGAGCTCATACAAGACTTTTAGAGAGAACCAAAAATATCAACCCAACACTTATCTCATCAACAAAGTGAGCTTGAGAGTTCTTGAACCAAGTTCTCAAAGGAACTACATGGCTCTTGAACATCATCATCAAGCTCCAAGGAAATGAACTTAAAAGGAAACAAAACCATAAGGAAATAAAAACAAAAACCGAAACATGAAGTAAAGGAAACAAGAACCGAAATCACAAGAAAGAAAATATATATCAAGTTCTTTATTACGTACTCAAGGCCCCTAACTAGACCATAGCTCTAGAATGTGCCGGCCAACTTTAAGGTTGACAAGGGTAGGCCTTCAGTTTATTGAAAACCTTATAATTAATATTTCTTAAGTTAAAAACCATGTGAGCTAAGCAACATAGATAAAGTTCAAGGAAAGGAAAAAGTCAAGCTTTAGAGGTTTCTTTGAGATAAACACAAAGTCATCATCTACAAACACTCATCATCAAGATATCACACTCATATCAAGGCCTTGAGGCCAAAAAAGAAAGAAAGGAAAAGCAAGGAAGAACTTAAAAAGAATCCATGAGAAACTTCAAGGAAATCTCATTTTTGAGTAAAACAAAAACTAGAGAGTAACTCCCTACCAAGTGTGATGACAAAGGCTTGGTCTTGAGGATGAGCATGAGAAGAACAACTCCTCCTAGATTGATGGTGATGATTCGGCCACCAAGAGGGAAAAGGAAAGGAGATGTGTTTTGGATGTGTTTGTGTTTGAAGATGAGAGTTTGAGTGTTTAAAGGATGATTCAAGGTTGTGGTTTGAGGTTGTGAGGTGCTAATGCAAAGAGAAGATGAGAAAGATGAAGATGAAAGAAAGTTCTTAAGAACTTGAGAGGAAATGAAGAACTTGAGAGGAAAAGGAAAGAACTTGCAAAGAGTGCTTGAAAGCTTAAACTTACCAAATGATCAAAAGTAACACAAGTTCATCTAAGGCACCTATTTATAGAAAATGAAACAATGAAGGCTCATCCAAAGGAGGTCTTAGCCGTAGCTTTTAGGGCAATGGGGGAGAGAAAATATCTTTTACAACTTGTCATTCAAAGCATGGCTAATGGTATGACAAGGATGGGCTAAGACATGGTTCAAAGCATGGTGCTTCCTCTTTGATTTGAGTTGAAATAATTCTTCTAGAAGGCAAGGGAGGGGCTGATGGTTTTAGGCAGAAAAATGGAGGAAAAATATCTAATTCATGTAGTTAATCACTTAGTCATTCAAGCATAGGTGAAAGTATGATCAAATATAGTGCATGTAAGGTGTAAGTATGGTCTTTTGAGTGTAAGAATTTGAGCATGTGATGAATATTTTTGGGGCCATGGGTTTCGGCCAGATCATGACAGCCAAGGGGAGAGAAAATTGTTCATCCAATTGTGTGTTAATGATATGTTTAGGTGTGTATTAGATTAGGTGCAAGATTAGAAATCACTAAGCATGAGTTTAGGTAACTAAGGATGTAATTAGGAATTTCAAGACTCAATTAAGGAGTGCTCGTACTTATTTAAAGGATTTTAAACTCATTTTATGAATAAACAATTTCAAACACAATTCCATGATTTAAGGAATTGGAGAGAAAATACTATTTAAGATTCCATGACTAGGAATCTTGAATTTAAAATGAGACTTGAGTTTAAATTAAGCAATCTTAGGTTCTAATTAGCTCTAATAAATTATTTTGACTCTAAATTAATTATGAAAATTAATTAATCTTCTTTTAGAGCCTAATATTGCTTAGGTTCGCTTAATCACGCGATTAAGCTCAAAACACAAAACTAGGGGCAAAATCGTAATTTTGCATAAAAATTGCCCTGGACCACCGGGACTAAAACTGATGTCACAAAATACGTAAAAACACCTTTTAAAACCATCTGGAGAAGTTTCGGGGCCATTCGGCATTCGTACCCGTGTCAGACACAACAGGGGTATTTTGATCATATTGACCCGAAAACTCAAAAAATGATATTTTCGATCCCAAAAAGATACACAAGTCAACTAATCCCCTTCAAACATTGAGTTAGCCCCTTGAGGACTACTGGGTCGGCTATCCTTTAGTTTCGGGCCGAAAATGACCTCAGGGGCATTTCGGTCATTTTTACTCTAGCAGAAAATCGGGGCGTTACACTGACATTGTATTCTTCTGAAGGAATAAACTTATGTCATGATATATAGATTTGCAGCATTTTTAATCTTAACATGACTTACTGATCTACTCTTTTTATCATCAAAGGTGCTCTTTCAGGATTTTCTTTGTTTACCTCTGAGATTGATGCTTATACCATTCTTGGCTCAGCCTTATCAGGTTTTTGACATTTTCTCCTTAAGCAAGGAGTTCTCATCTCTACTTTCAATCTCAAGTTTTTCATAAGATTTTCTTCCCTCATATGAGGTATCAACAAATTCCATTGCTTTAGACTTTTACTTCTTCTGATGTGATGATTCCTAGAGTTAAAGACTTGCTCTTTTAAGATTCTACATGTTGTTCAGAGTGGCTTATCAGATCCTGGAGCCTTATCAAAGAAGGATGATCAGTTGATAGAGTGATCTTCTGCTCTATTTTGTCTTGTTGATCTTTGTGCTCTGTAATCATTAAATTACTCAACCCGTTAGAGGCCTTGCTCTTATACCACTTTTAGGTAAAAGAGTGCACTAGAATGGAGGTTGAATCGTGCTTTACAACTTTCTTTAAATCTAAAACATTTAACAAAAATACTATCAAGCTTTAGGTTTGAAGTGCAGTGGAATCATGGTTAGTTATTTTAGAAAGTAGATCTCTGAAGCCTTTTAATAACGACGTAGCATTAACAGTATTTTAGCAGTTATTAAATTAACATGAACAACATAAAAATAAAAGATTAGGGAGAAGAAATATGACACAAATATTTTTATATTGATTTGGCCAAACTTGCCTACATCCAGTACTCAACACATGTTGAGATTCTACTAAAATAACTTTCTCAACCTGAGAAAGTAAACTGGACAGTCTTTACCATAGCCTTCCCAAACTATTATCAGTGACTAGTAGACAATCCCTGCTGTCACAACTGAGTAGTTATGAACCAGTCTCTCCAAGTTGTATCAAGTAGTTCTGAACCAGCCTCTCCAAGTTCAACCGTGACTAGTAAACAACCCCTAAAGCTACGTTGCAAGTAGTTCTTCCCATTCTCTCCAAGCTGAACCATGGTAAGTAGAATGTCTCTACTGCCATGTTGCAAGTAGCTCTTCCCAGCCTCTCCAAGCTGAACCATAATGAATAAAATGCCTCTGCCATTACGTTGCAAGTAGTTCTTCCTAATCTCTCCAAGCTGAACCATGATGAGTAGAACACCTCTATCACCATGTTGCAAGTATTTTTACCTTGGTCTCTCCAAGCAATGTCTTACTGATCACTACTAGATCAAGGATACAAAGGTTATGTGTTTGGATTGCCATTCAAGCTAACCTACACTCAAGTTTCCTTACAAATATTTAATAAAATAGACCTGGAAAACATGAGCAACTTCTCTCTAACATCTCTTCTTAAGAAGAGCATACAAATCATTAAGAAACATAGAAAGAAGATTTTAACGCTTCAAGGAAACTGATTTTATGATATGAAGAACATCACAGGAAGTATAGAGAGAGATTTTTCCAAAGTTTCCACTCTTATGTGTTCAACTCTTTCACCAGCATTTGAGCACAGTATCTCCATTTATAATGGTCTTTCTTCATGACCGTTGCCTTTGATGAGATCTCCAAGTGACATGTGTAGATCATCTGTTGTGTCTTGGAAAGTTGGTCTAGAAGAGTAGGTTGACAATTTGTCATATCGGTTGTAGAAGCTGTTGTATAGTTGAGGTTTCTGATATCCTTTCAGAACTTTCTTTTCTACTTTCTGAGCATGGTTTTTAAACTTCTCCTTCTATAAGCTTTGGAATAGTTGACCAAATAGGCAGAAGAGATGACATATCAATTATGAAACTTGGTTTGACTTGAGATTTGAAATCTGAATTTCAAATTTCCCGTCTTTTTCCTATAGCGTTCAATGCTCCACAGTGAAGTGAGCATTCTGACATGCACTAGCAGTTCCTTGATAATCCTTTGTACTTATAATCTTCAATATGAGCACTATGATGATGAATGATTTACAATTATGATGATTGAAGATTGAGTAACACATTGGTATCAGATTTTGTATGATATCTTCATTCTCGGCACACTTTCTGATGTTCCATACCACTTTTTGAAGATCTTTTTCTTGGTTTATTATTCTTGCTTTGATTTCCTTCATTCCATGATGCATGTAAGCATACTTTACACAATATAACATTCACTTCATTTAAGCTTAGTCTCTTAACATGAGATAAAATATGTTTGCACATGTATAAAATATGTTTGCACATGTATAGTGAAATTATTCTCGCTCAAATTCATGTTATGCACTTTGGAAATACCTGTTTGATTAGTCAAGAAACTCAAGATAGACATTAGTCATTCTTCAAAGTATTTTCTTTAAGTTGGCTTTGTTGTCATTCAAAACATTAAAACTCATATTTTCTAAAGGGTTCTGGAACTTACAAATAGCACAAGAAGAAAAAACTTACTGGAGTTCTACTGTAGTTTTGACCATCCAGATATGAACTAGGACTAGCCTCAACATCAACTTGAGTAATAATATCTTCAAACCCCACATACAACTCAATCCCATAAATGTATGACTCAAATTGTTGATGAGTCCAAAACATCAGTTGCAAATCATTGTCGATGCTTATTTTGATAGCACAATATTTAATATTGCCCTGGACAATATTCATTTGATATTTATATTTTATTCTTGCCACTCTCTTGTGTTTGCTAACATTTATTTTTTAACAGAGTCTAACATTTAGTTCCACAAAAGACATAGCCTTTAGAGCTAAAAAGTATACTAGCTCATCAGATATAAATGTCACACCTTCATCTACAGCCTTAATAATAAAACCATTAAAATATATCGCAAAAGTGACATCATCACGACTCATTTCTCTCTCTTTCTCTCGGACTCCCTTTCACTCAAATACTTTCAAAATAATCACTCACAATTTTATCAAAGGAACAAAGAATGGGGGTTTTGGTAGTAAGTCACTGAGTATTTATGGGGGAGTATTGTTATCGTTGAGAATTTGAATGTTGAGTTATGAGCATTGCGGACTTTTCTGATTTTTTAATACTAAAGTCGCCTATGTGCCAAGTGGTTTTAAACTTGCATTTTTTTACTAATTGTTTCTTGTAAATTTGCCAAGCTATCATCAGGTTATTTCTAAGGCTGAATTTTTTTTATTTATTCTTGGCATCCTAAAGTTGCCAATTCGTCGGGGGATTTTACAATTTCCACCATAGCTCTGCAACTTTCCTTCCACCCGTGTATATTTGACATTTTTTCACTCCATCTCAATATTGAAAAAATAGGCCACATTTTTTAACGTGCTTAATATATTGGGTTAAAAATTGTTATTTTTTTATTCCAAACATTTGGCCACAATGTGCACATTAAGATCTTTCAGTTTATATGCAGAATTTGTGATTTATTGAAACATAAGACCTGTGTATAAATATCCAATTACTTTTTAGGGGTTGAACCACTTAGATTTATGTTTTTAATATGGAATTAGCTACTTTTTGCTTCCTTTTACACTTGTACACTTGCCTTTTTTCTTTGGGAAAAAAGCAGAAAAAACCACAATGGTTAAAGGAATTCTCCTAAATTGCTGCCACATATATCTTAAATTTATACAATTATTTTATAATTTCCATATGCTTCAAGTGTGCCAAATGATCAAGGCCATTCAAAATCTCAGTTTCAATAATGATGATATGAAAATAATATGTGTTATAAATTAAATGTCCGTTACAAATTTATTGTCCATTAATACAATTATTTCATTTGTATTATAGGGTCTATAAATAGAGACCTTGAACAGCATTGTAAAATGTGAAAAAATAGTAGCTCTCTCTCTCATTTTTCTGATTTCTCTCATCACTTCTCCCTTTCTCTACCTATCATTTCATTACACGTTATCAGCACGATTCTACTCTCTTTTTTTTTCTTCCACGATAAGGTGATCTTTTGCTCTGGATCTTTCAACACTTTGAGTATATGATAACTAATCTCCTGTTACTGGTTATATGTGATGATGTGTTCATGCCAATATATTATACTTTGCTTTGCCAAAGTCCATGAATTTTTATTGGCCTTTAACGGCTAGACACCATCTTTTTAGATTCTTTTACTTTAGCTCTCTTTTTAGATTTTTGAGTTGGAATTTTTTTTTTTTTTTTTTCGTTGACTGGTTTTTGTCCATAAAAGGACAAGTATTAACATCATTACAAAAAAGAGAAAAGAAAAATGGACGCTTAGTTAAGTTGTTTCTCATATGCTTTCATGAATTTTGGATTATTCTCTCTATTTATTGGTGTTTTGAATTTTGGATTTTTCCCTATTGTAAATAATGATGTCCGACCATTGCTATTTACATGACATATTGATTTAGCTTTGGAACCATAAAATTAGGCTAGTCTATCTTTGACCATCCGACATTTTTCAGGATATATCCAGGAATGGGGAGTCACTAACACTCTTTCTTTGTTAATGTTACTAAAATTATGCCTTTAACATTTTTTTTTCTTTTCAAATTGTAGCGTGATAGTTCTTGCATTAATATGTACACGTTAATGAGCATTACACGTTAATGAGCAATACGAAAATTTTGCATGTTATGATTTTGTTAATAATCATTTGCATATTAAATGTATATTTCTCATTAATTTTGCATTGCACAAATTTATCTTTTATTGCACATTATACGTTTGCATAATTATTGCATATTGCTCATTTATATTGCCAATCACATACTTTACGTTGTTCACATATTTATATTGCCAATCACGTCGTTTATATTGTTCACATATTTATTACTTTTATGTTACTCGTTAATTTTGTTATTTTCATTCTATTTATTCCTGTTTCATTATTATTATTATTATTATTATTATTATTATTATTATTATTATTATTTTTCATGCCATTCCTTGAAGTGAATGATATACATACCCAAAATAAATAAATAAATAAAATAATCATTCCCTGAAGTGAATGAATTATTTATCCACTTATAAAGATATTTGTATATTCCCTGAAGTGAATATATCAAAAATCATTCCCTGAAGAGAATGAATTTTACCAAACATATTACCTGAAGTATGTGTTATATACAGTGTACATTCCTTTGAACAAAAACCTTTAAATTTTACATTCCCTAAAGCGAATGTAAGGATAAAATTTTTCAATATTTATAGTTGATGGATTTTATAATTTTTGGAATTATAATTTAGTCCTTATAGTTCATGTTTTATTATTTTGTTTTTTTTTTCTCTTTTTCTTTTTCCATCTATTGAATTCACTTTCAATATTTATTATCATTTTATGTACTAGATCACACTATGTCGAATTTGACAAAACTTGAGTTTGCTGCACTCGACATAACTGGAAACAACTATTTATCATGGGTTCTTGATGCTGAAATTCATTTGGAAGCTAAAGGTCTAGGAGATACAATTAAAGAAAAACAAGCATCAAGCCAAGATAAGGCTAAAGCTATGATCTTTCTACGCCATCACCTTCATGAAGGGTTAAAGGCAGAATATGTAACTGTGAAAGATCCATTGGAGTTATGGGTCAATCTGAAAGAAAGATATGATCATCAAAAGATGGTGATTTTACCTAGAGCTCATTTTGAATGGATGCACTTAAGATTGCAAGATTTAAAACTGTGAACGAGTACAACTCAGCAGTATTTAAGATAAGTTCTCAATTACGGTTATGTGGTGAAAAGATCACAGATGAGGACTTGTTGGAAAAAACATTTTCCACTTTCATGCTTCAAATGTGCTCTTGCAGCAGCAATACCATGAAAAGGGGTTTAAAAAATACTCTGAATTGATATCTTGCCTCTTAGTAGCTGAACAAAACAATGAGCTACTGATGAAAAACCATGAAGCTCGTCCAACTGGCTCTGCTCCATTCCCAGAAGTGAATGTTGCAACCCACAAATTTGAAAGCGGACAAAATCATGTTCGTGGTCGTGGTCGCAGTCGCGGTCGTGGTCGGGTCGCGGTCGTGGTTGCGGACGTGGCCGTGGTTATGGACGTGGCAACTGGTATAATAATCAGAGTAACCGCAATGGCCATTTCCCCCTCATCACCAAAAGTGGAATAATAATTACAAGCAAGAGAAAAATAAAGGTGTTTCAAGTCATCCTTCAAAGAGCATAGAGAACTTCTGCTATGCGGAATGAAAGGTCATTGGTCACGTACCTGTCGTACACTCTATATCAAGCTTCAACCAAAGGGAAGAACAAAAATGTTGAGACTAATTTAACTCTTCACAATAATGAAGCTGAGGCAAATGATGTTCAGGAAAATCTAAAACCTATTGATGATGTTTTTACAGACCTCAATGACATAATCAATTTAGAAGGCTCGAAGGATACTACACATTTGGATGTATTAGATTTCTTTTGAGAACTTAGTACTAGGCACAATATATTTTTTTTGTAGTATTTCATTTTTTTTCTTCTCATAAGACTCATTATTGTAATTTTTTTTTTCAATTTATAATTTCTCATTGATATTTTCATTTCTATTTATAATTTCTCATTGATGTTCATTTATTTTTTTGAAGAATAATGGATGTTTCCAAATCGTTCTCAAGATCCAATGCTGACAAAGAAGATGTATGTCTGATTGATAATGCAACAACACATATAATATTTAAAAATAAAATATATTTTACTTCCCTTATTATGAAAGAAGCAAATATTAGTACAATTTCTGGTACTACAAAATTGATTCAAGGCTTTGGAAAAGCTTACATAATACTACCTGGAAGAACAAAATTCGCTATTAATAGTGCTTTATTATCTAGTAAGTCTTAATGAAACTTATTAAGTTTTAAAGATATTCGTCAAAATGGATATCATATTGAGACTGTAAATGAAGATAACATTGAGTATCTCCATATTACAACCATTATTGAGGGTAAGAAATGTGTATTAGAAAAATTACCTGCTTTGTCCTCCGATTTGTACTATACAAATATAAGCGCAATTGAAACTTATGCTACAGTAAACCAGAAGTTTACTAACCAAAATATTTTTACTCTTTGGCATGACTGATTAGGTCATCCTGGTTCAATTATGATGCGAAGAGTTATTGATAATTCACTTGGACATCCTCTGAAGAACCAGAAGATTCTTCAATTCAAAGAATTCTCATGTGCTGCTTGTTCTCAAAGAAAATTAATTTTGAGACCATCACCGGTTAAAATTGGGATTGAATCACCTGCCTTTTTGGAACGTATTCAGGGTGATATATGTGGACCCATTCACCCACCATGTGGACCATTTAAATACTATATGGTTTTAATAGATGCATCATCGAGATGGTCACATGTGTGTTTATTGTCAACTCATAACTTGGTATTTGCAAGATTACTTGCTCAAATAATAAAATTAAGAGCATAATTTCCAGATTATACCATCAAGACAATCCATTTTGATAATGCTGGTGAGTTTAGATCTCAAGCTTTTAACAATTATTGTATATCAACTGGAATAACAATTGAAGAGCCTGTTGCTCATGTTCATACACAAAATGACCTAGTAGAATCCTATATTAAATGCCTCCAATTAATAGCTAGACCAATACTTATGAGAACGAAGCTCCCTGTCTCTACATGGGGACATGCTATCTTACATGTAGCAGCACTGGTGCGATAAGACCAACAAGCTATCATAAATTCTCCTCATTTCAGTTGGCTTTTGGTCAAGAGCCAAATATATCCCATCTTAGAATTTTTGGATGTGCAGTTTATGTTCCAATTGCTCCACCACAACGCACAAAAATGGGACCACAAAGAAGATTGGGAATATATGTGGGATATAAATCCCCTTCCATCATCAAATATCTTGAACCAATGACTGGTGATTTATTCATAGCAAGATTTTCTAATTTTCATTTTGATGAAACAGTTTTCCCAATATTAGGGGGAGAAAATAAGCATCCAAAAAATAAAATTACATGGAAAACATTATCATTATCACATTTAGATCCTCGCACAAGGCAATGCGAATTAGAAGTACAGAAGACAATTCATTTGCAAAATGTTGCAAATCAACTGCCAGATGCATTTACTAACCCAAAGAGAATTACAAAATCTCATATACCAGCTGTAAATGCTCCGATTAGAATTAATATCCTAGAAGGACAACTTGTTAGTGCAAATCAAAGTAAGCCACGTTTGAAACATGGTAGACCAATCGGTTCCAAGGATAAAAATCCTCGAAAAAGAAAAGGGACAATTGATGAAAATGGTCATAATATGGAGGCGACTACTCAAAAAGAGTCCCAAGACAAAACTATTGATGAAAACCTAGAAGAGATTCAGGTACCTGAAGATAATAAAAATGAAGAGATCTCAATAAGTTATGTCACTACAAGAAAAATATGGAACCGAAAACATATTGTTGTTGACAACATTTTTGCGTATAATGTTGCAATTGAAATAATAAAGCAAGATGAAGATCATGAGCCAAAATCTGTCACGGAATGTAGACAGAGAATTGACTGGCCAAAATGGAAAGACACAATTCAAGCTAAATTAACCTCGTTGGGAAAGCGTGAAGTTTTTGGACTTATAGTCAAAACACCTGAAGGTGTAAAGCCAGTGGAATACAAGTGGGTTTTCGTACAAAAACAAAATGAGAAAAATGAAATTGAAAAATATAAAGCATGACTTGTAGCATAAGGGTTTTCACAAAAACCTGGTATTGACTATATGGAAACATATTCCCCGATAGTGGATTCAATTACACTTAGATATCTTATTAGTCTGGCAGTAAATGAAAAACTAGATATGTGTCTAATGGATGTAGTTACAGCCTACTTATATGGCTCACTAGATAGTGAAATTTATATGAAAATCCCTAAAGGATTTAAAATGCCCGAAGCATATAAAAATTCTCGAGAAGTTTGTTCAATAAAACTTCAAAAATCTTTATACGGATTAAAACAATCAGGGCGTATGTGGTACAATCGCCTTAGTTAATATTTGTTGAAAGATGGGTATAAAAATGATCCAATTTGCCCATGTGTTTTCATAAAAAGATTCGAATCAAAATTTGTTATAATTGCAGTATATGTTGATGATTTGAATATCATTGGATCTGCTGAAGAGATTCCAAAAACTGTGGAATACATAAAGAAAGAATTTGAAATGAAAGATCTCGGCAAGACAAAATCGTGTCTCAGCTTATGAATTGAGCACTTGATAAATGGAATTTTTGTCCATCAATCAAATTATACCAAGAAAATCCTAAAACGATTTTATATGGATAAGGCACATCCATTGAATAACCCAATGGTTGTAAGATCACTTGATGTAAATAAGGATCCATTTCGACCTCATGAAAATAATGAAGAACTTCTCGGTCCTGAAGTACCATATCTTAGTGCTATTGGGGCACTAATGTATCTTGCTAACAATACACGGCTAGATATTGCTTTTCCCATAAATTTGTTAGCAAGGTTTAGCTCTTGTTCGACTAGAAGGCACTGGAATTGTATTAAGCATGTACTGCGATATCTTCAAGGATCAATTGATAGAGGCTTATTTTATTCAAATGAATCTAGACATCAACTAACTGGATATGCAGATGTAGGTTTTCTATCTGATCCACAAAAAGGCAGATCCCAAACAGACTATCTATTTACTTGTGGTGGCACAGCTATATCATGGCGCTCAACAAAACAAACCATAACCGCCGCTTTGTCAAATTATGCAGAGATATTAGCAATTCATGAAGCAAGTCGAGAATGTATTTGGCTTAGATCGATCACCCAACACATCAAGGAAACATGTGGTTTGCCTTTAGAAAAGGAAATACCAACAATCATGTATGAAGCAACTATGCTTGCATAAATCAATTGAAGGAAGGATATATTAAAGGAGATAGGACAAAACATATTTCACCAAAGCTCTTTTACACACATGACCTTCAATAGAATGGTGATATTGATGTTCAACAAATTCGTTCAAGCGATAATTTAGCAGATTTGTTTACTAAAGTATTACCTACTTCAACATTTGAGAAGTTGGTATACAAGATTGGAATGCGCAGGCTTCGAGATATTCAGTAATGTTATTATTAGGGGGAGTAATATGTGATGTACTCTTTTCCTTAACCAAGGTTTTGTCCCAAAAATGGGTTTTCCTGGTAAGGTTTTTAATGAGGTAGCTTAGTATACATATTACAAAGATATATGCACTCTTTTTCCCTTCACTAAGATTTTTTCCCTCAAGGTTTTTCTTAGTAAGGTTTTTAACGAGGCATATAGTCTATCCCACGGACATTCAAGGGGGAGTGTTATAAATTAAATGTCTGTTACAAATTTATTGTCCATTAATACAATTATTTCATTTGTATTATAGGGTCTATAAATAGAGACCTTGAACAGCATTGTAAAATGTGAAAAAATAGTAGCTCTCTCTCTCATTTTTCTGATTTTTCTCATCACTTCTCCCTTTCTCTACCTATCATTTCATTACAATATGTACTTAATTTGGTTTATTCTCATCGAGATTGATGTTGATTTTGTTAATTTAATTTAATTCATTCTCATTAAGGTTAATATTGATTTTGTTAATTACATACACTAATATTAGCTTCACTGTAATTTTCAAGTGATGATTAGAAGTCAAGATGCTCATCTTTATTAACAGTTGATGATTCATACTTATTATGTTTTGAAATTATATTTTGGATGCACCGTATTTACTTTATGGGAGCATAGCATATGTACTTCTTTCTATTGACATAATTTCACTTATTTGTAATGTTAATACCTACTACTTTAATACTTATTTTATTCTTATATATATAGAGTATTCCAAATTTTAGTTATTAATAACAGTAATAATAATTTTCACCATGAGTTGTACAACAAAAAAAGAGAGCCTTCGTTGTAAGCTATATCCACGGAAAATTAAAAATCAATAAAAGTGTGGCTATAATATCCAAAGAAAATTAAAATAATAAAAATTGTCGCTATAAGCTATACCCATAGAAAAGACCTTTATTCTAAAGTATATAGTGATAAAATCATTTCTATGGGTAACATGGTGCTTTTTGTGTTGGTTTTTATTCTTGTCCCTAAAACCTATAGTGACACAACAAAATCTATAGGTATAAGTCATGACATTCTCTAACGATGATGGGTACCATCACTAAATGTTATATTGACGTTAAAGAATTTGTGGATAAAGACATCGCATAAATGATGGCCCTAATCATCCATGGGTATAGGTTTTCAAGGCTATACCCACAATTTTTATACTTTTACCAATAATTTTTTACCGTCACTAAAAGGCAGTTTTGTTGTAGTAAGGAAGGGAGATTAAGGAATCAACCACTCCAAATCTTAGGTTCCAATGAGTTTTTCTTTCTTCCTCAATCTTGTTTCTTGCTGTAAACATGAGTAACTAGACTTCTATCCAAGGGGGCATTTGTTTCAAGGTTTGAAATTAGATTTCTAGGAATGCAATTCCTAGGAATGATATTCTTAAGAATATTATTCTCGGGTATCTTTAAAAAATTATTTGTTTAGCATTAAACATTCTTGGGATTATTTGTTATGATTCTCGGAAATAAATTTAAAACTTGTTTGTTTTATAATCTATATTCCCAATAATATGTGTTATAATTTCTAAAATACCCTTAACATAATCATAAAAAGAGAAAAAGTCAAATAATTGATAGATTGTTTAGTAATTGTGCTTAATAATTGTGATTCCCAAGTCATGGGAATTTTTTTTACCCACCCTTCAACTTGAAAATGAGATTTCACTAAATCATAGAAAAATATTTTTCCATGGAATAATTAATATCCGGGAATAATTTTGTAAAACTTATAACGGTTGGAGTTTTTAATCTGATGTGGGTATTTTATGATTGCAGTTCTTGAACGTTTGGATTGGTTTTGATTTATGGTTGTTCCTTTATTTCAATGCAAGTTATGCTGCATTTCTTTTCTCATGATTTGGTATTGGATTCATATTTGAATTGGGAGATTAGGGTATGAATTGGCTATAGGGTTCAACCTCACAATTTTCAGAATTTAGGAATAGATTCTGTGAATTGTGGACTTTGTGAATGAAATTTGCTCTTAATCCTTCTTTTTTGTTAAAACTAACCCAAGGAATTGATTGGTTTTGAGAAGGAGAATAGAGTTAATTTTACCAAGGAATTAGGAACTAGTAACTTAAAATTCAGTCTCAATCTTAGCTTTTTCTATACAAGTGTTTAAGGATTCATCTTTTCATATAAAAAAGAAAAAGCAAATTTACCCCTAAACCTCTAGTGTTATTGGAAATTATTTTATTATTATTATTATTAGAAAAAACTATCAAATTTATCCCTCTAAAATTTCGCATTGACCAAATTGGTCCATGTGAAAAATAAACTCCCAAATTGGTCCCTATAAAATTAAATAGTCGGCCAAATTAGTCCATACAAAAAAGATCTCAAATTAGTCCATGCAAAAGTAAATTATCAGACAAGTTAGTCCTCCTTTGCTAACTTATCAGAGGGATTAATTTGATCGATTCTTTAATTTTATAGAGACCAATTTGTGTGATTTCAAGTTTCATAGGGACTAATTTGAGATATTTATATTTTAGAGACCAATTTATTCAACTATTCAATTTTATAAAGACCAATTTTAGAGTTTTTTTTACAGGGACCAAAATGGGTGTTTTGTTTTATTATTATTATTCGATCATTTCTATTGCAATTTATAATTTTTGTTGTTGTTAATTTGATAATCTAAATAGAAATTGATTTAGTGAATTGTCATTTGACAACACTAATCCTCGTGGGACAATACTCATCCACTGTATTTTACTACTTGACCAATTTGTTCCCTTTGCTGATTGGCTATCGGATCATTATACAATTAATTGATTTCATTTAAGTTCCAAGACTAACAAATCATTCTAAAATATAAATTAAATTATGGGTCTCCCACTATATCATATTGTATATTTAATCACTTTTTACTTAATTGTATATTTTATTGTATTCATAATTATCATTGTAAATAATAATTATCTGTCCTAATTATATCTTATCATTGCACCTTATGTCTTATCATTGTAACCAAAATAATAATTAAAAGAGAAAGGCAAACATCTTCTTATGAGTTAATTTACATGATAAAATAATTTGAAGAGTTAAAAAAAATATCTTAATAAAATTTTTAAAATTATAAAATTAATTCAAATGAATAAATCTTAAACGTAACTAAAGATATTTTATGGACATAAATAATGTAAATTGTTACTAAACAAATAGATGCTAATGTGTTATTTTAGATTTTAAAAATGACCCTAAATTATCAATTAAGTGCAATATACAAAAAAATCCAAAACAAATTGAAAGGAAATTTACTAAAAACAACCATTGTTAGTGTATGCCAGTCTTATCTCAATTAATTTGTAATGACTAATAATTTATTTAGCTTTGAAAAGTAATATAAATTAATGAATTACATTACAACACATTTAACTTAAAAAAATGAGGGTCTAGACTTTAAAGTAAACATTCACTCGCCATTTTTTTTTCTTTTTCTATTGTGAGCGTTGACCTTGTATGTTTTGGGTAGGGGAAGGAGGAGGAGACGCAGAGAATGTGAATGAGTGGGAATGGCTTAGCATTTTAGGGATTTGGTTGTCACATGACTTAATAAAATTGGAGATTATAATTTAAATGTTAACGCACAATAAAGCCATAAAATTTTTTGTACGTAAAATAGTGATATTAATATTATGTAATATATAAATGCTAATGATATAGGAAGCGTATTAAATGAGAGGAGTAGTTTATTGTGAGCTTGAGAGTAGTGGAATATTGACCATGTGATCTTACATAAACAGTCAAGATTAAAACATAAAGTTATGTGATTCTTTTAAATAAGTATGTAAGCATTAATTACATTAATTAATTTTCAATCTTGACTATTCATATATGGTTATATGATCCAAATTTATATCTCTCATAAAAAATCACCCATCTTGTGTGTGTGTGTGTGTATATATATATATATATATATATATATATATATATATTGACAAGATTGTCACAAAATGTATGGGTGTATTAAACTATTATGATGACTGTAATAATCTTTTAGTTTAGTTAGACTTTAAAAATATGACTAAATGTATTTTAAAAGTGACTAGACTGGACTTTTAAAAAATTATGATTAAAGGATTGTACAGATAAATTTTGATCACATTTAAAATAAATTTGACTGCATTTTTTATTTTCAAATATGACAAATTTTATCTGTCTAATATATCATTTTTTTATAATTATTTGTCAAATACTCTACAAATTTTATTTAATTTTGTGATGACACAGATAAAGTTTTGCTCACTTTTAAAATATATTTAATCATACTTTCGAGTTGCCTCTTTCATGCATGCCTCGATTGGCCATAACTCATCTTGAGCTTGGAGAATCCTTCTTGAGGGCAGAGAGGTAATCGAGAACAGTTTGGTTTGGAGAGCTGGGAAGGGTGTAAAATTGATGTATGAGTAGAGCCTTGGGTCCTTGATTCTTACCCATTTCATCTTGTAGCACACATCTGTAGCAACAATTCCATTCAATGGGTGAATTAATTGATGAATGATACAAGGGAATTCGAATGTTACCTTAATTAAGGAGAATTTTGAAGCCATAACAATCTAGGCAAAACTCAAAATTGTCTCAACACACGAAGAGGATAAACAAATCTAGAAGCTGTAGATAAAAGGAACTTACATGGTGTCATCTAG
Source organism: Dalbergia cultrata (assembly GCA_031216105.1). NCBI lineage: Eukaryota > Viridiplantae > Streptophyta > Magnoliopsida > Fabales > Fabaceae > Dalbergia > Dalbergia cultrata. The sequence goes on along the minus strand of CM062352.1, from coordinate 13,949,864 downwards.
GTACAAAATCATCTTTCCTTTTTCCACCCATCGATTGAAGCTTTTCCTTTTCTTCTATGAAATTAAACAAAACCTTATGGAGATCCATTTGGTCACTCAAAGTGCCATAGAAGATAAGAGTCTTGATTTGGAAGCTAACTCATGTAGGTGTTCCGATGAGAAGGAATTTGAAAAAGAGAATCCCCACCATTGATGAAGCTTGCCCATGGTTCTTAACCGAGCCAAACACCGTCATTCATTGCTTTGTCTCGTGCCAACATACTCTCTGCAAATTTGGGAGAAGATGGGGCTTCCCACTAGAGGCATTGCAGGCCGAAGAGTATTCTCATTTTGGAGATGGTGGTTTGATTTTGTCGAGGAGGTTTCTCTCTCTCCCAATCTAGGGGCTCCCACTCATTTGGTGCATGGAATTGAAATTGAAGTTCAAAATTTTAAATTCAATTCCAATTCTAATAGAATTGAAATTAGTTCAGGATCTTAAATTTTATGTCTTGCTCTTACAAAGAATTAGGATTCAGACTTCAAAACATTTTCATGTATATGATATGTTTGCGGGAGGTGAACAACCAGCAATGGGTGGAAGAACATTGGCGGCTAATGCTACTGATTGATGGTTGATGCCAACAGCTAGTGATAGGTGGGAGGTGACCCATGGCTGGTGACAAGAAGTAGTCGCGATTGGAGAACGATAAGAAAATATGAGATATGGAACTGGTAATATTTAAGATATGACTTAAGAATTGAAAATGACTCAGGCTAATTATTTTACAGTTCTATGAAATTGTTATATGGAATTATGATTCTAGTTCTGAAAGAACTACCAAACATAAAATTTGGAATTGGGTCATCCAATTTGATGGGAGAAACCAACTTATTAGATTTGATAAAAAATTTATTCTGAGCTACTTAGATTATTTGGTTAATTAGTTTGATTAGTTTATTTTCTTAACTATGATGGTTGTTAACTATGACTTTATAATTTGGTTGAAATTATTGCTAGCTCTCTTTGTCGATTTTATAATATCATGATTTTGCTTTGTGTTATTTCAATTTCAATTGGAAAAGTTTGTGATATTTGAAACTTGCAAGGTTAGATTAAAACGAAGATTGACCTTTGGACTTGTAAATTGAGTTTGATAAAAAATTTGTTTAACAACATTACTGTAGTGAAAAGATTTAATGACAATGACATTTGCTGTAGCGAAGAGATATAACGACATTACTGCTCCCCATGGCAAAGAGATATAATGGCAATGCCGCTCACTATAGCTATGAGAAATAACGGCATTATCACTTGCCGTAATAAGGAGATGTAACAGCCTATGTGCACATAGTTTCTTTCAATTAGATAAAATTGTCTTGCCAAATTAAAGAGATATAATGGCAATCCCATTTGTTATAGCGAAGAGATATAACGGCATTACCGCTCATCATAGCAAAGAGATATAATGGAAATTCCGCTCGTTGTAGCAAAAGGATGTAATGGAATTACCGCTTGCTATAGTGAAGAGGTGTAACAGCCTATGTGTACATAGTTTTTTCAGTGAGATAAAATTGTGAAAGAACTTTATTTGAGATATCATAAACCTTGTGATTAACGGATTGAGATTCCTCCCCAAATAAAATTGGTTCTTCTTATGTAATCCTCATGAATATTTGAGTATTTGCTAATGAAGTTGATTTTATGTGAGAATGAAAAACTAGTGAAAATAGTGAAAGAAAGTGTATTTAGTAACTATTTTTGATATTGTACTTAGAAATGAAAATTCAAAGAATATTTCTTTTAGGTTTAATTAATTTGCCGGTCCCAATAGTTTTACTCAATTTTCAATTAGATCCTTATAATTTAAAAGTTTTTAAATTAGGTGCCTATATTGTATAAATTTTTTCAATTTGGTCCCTAACTCTATAAAGTGTTACAAAAATGTTGAATTAAATGGAATATTTCAAAATATTCTTTAAACACTATTTTATATTAAAAATAGAAAATCCTACCCCATTATTCATTTCCACCCCACCCATCATGTCCTCTTCCCCTTTTATCATTACCACCACTATTCATCATCACCATCATCCCTCACCCATCAATATATCCATCATCACTAAAAAGAAACAAAATAAAACAAAACATGTAGATGGAAAAGCAACTAGTATCACAACCACCCATAGCCACCGTCACATAGCTCCTCTTCTACTGGATTCGTTGCCACCAGCATCCCATGAAACATGCGGCCCTTACATCCATCGTAGAAGCCCCAACTTCAACCGCAAAGCTCAGCTAGCGGTGTTGTGAAGCCCATCGCCTACACCTCCATGACTTTGTGCCTCTGCGCTTTTGCATCAACAACCCACAAACCACGAGCCTCTGCATCCACTATAGTAGCCCCAGCTTCAACCGCGAAACTTTGCATAGAAACCTAGTTGCACCGTGAAGCCCGTCGCCTACGCCTCCATGCTTCCGTGCATCTGTTCCTTAGTGCTTTTGCATCAGCACCTCACAAACCAGGTGGCCCATGCATCCACTGTAGTGGCCTCGACTTCAACTGCAAAGCTCCCCTTAGAAACCCAACGATGCCATGAAGCCCATTGCCCATACCTCCATGCCTCCGTGCTTCTGCATTAGCACTGCCGAAGATCGTTTGTTTTTTTTTTTCAGACAATGAAAAAAACACTTGACCCCTTTTTTGTTCTTTTTTTTTTTTTTTTTTTTTTCAAACTAAGATATGGTAGTGTTTCTAAAGTGGACTATTTATCATTAGTTGTGTTAGTGCTCCAATTGGAATGAATGGTTAGGATTCATTTTTTTCAAATTTAAAACTACAGCTAATGAATATTCTAAAAATATTCTATTTAATTTAACATTTTTGTAACACCTTATAGGTATAGGGACCTAATTCAAAAATTTCATGCAATGTAAGAACCTAATTAAAAGCTTTTAAATTATAGGGACCTAATTGAAAATTGAGTAAAACTACATGGACCTGCAGATTAATTAAACCTTTCTTTTAAAACTATGGAAGAAGTTATGTTCTATCTTGTTATTGATTTTTAAGAGCTTAGAACACCCAAGTTTGCAAAATTTTAACCTTTGATGGAAGTTTTTTGTGGCATTTTAATATGTAAATATCCCTTACGTACAAATCGTTTAGTAAGTTTTAGAATTTATCTTGATTTTAGTGTAATTTGCCATTTTATTTTCAAGTTCTTAAGAAAGTTGTAAAAAGGGGATGAACCTTCCTAACCTAGTGTCCCAGCACTTGCAGAAGATTTCCTCATATATGTTCTAGTGTTACTGTAGGTAAAAGAGTGCACAAGAATAGAGGGTTGAATCATGCTTTTGATCTTTCTTCAAATCTGAAACATTTAACAAAAGTACTATCAAGCATTATGCTTGAAGTGCAGCAGAATTATGATTAGTTGTTTCAGAAAGTAGATCTGTAAAGCATGCATTAATAACTGCATAGTTATAACCATATTTTAGATGTTATTAAGAAAATGATCAAAACATAAAATAAGTGATAAGGAAATAGTGAAATGACACAAATCATTTTATACTAGCTCGGCCAAACCTGCTACATTCAGTACTCAACACATGTTGAGATTCCACCAAATACCTTTCTCAACTTGAGAAAATAAACTAGATAGTCTTTACATTAGTCTTCCCAAGCTGTCACAAATCGAGTAGTTCTATACCAACCTCTCCAAGCTAAATCGAGTAGTCTTGAACTAGCCTCTCCAAGTTGAATTGAGTAATCTTGAACCAATCTCTCCAAGCTGAACTGTGACTAGTAGACAACCCTTACTGCCACATTGCAAGTAATTCTTCTCAACCTCTCCAAGCTAAACCATAATGACTGGAATGCCTCCATTATCAAGTTGCGAGTAGTTCTTGCACAGCCTCTTCAAGCGGGACCGAGATGAGCAGAATGCCTCTACCATTGCGTTGCAAGTAGTTTTACCTTAGCCTCTCCAAGTTATATCTCACTCTGATCACTACTGGATCAAGGTTACAAAGGTTATTTGTTTGGATTGCCACTCAAACTAATCTACACTCAAGTTTTCTTACAAATATTCAATAAAATAGACTTGGGAAATAAGAGCGACTTCTTTCTAACATCTCTTCCTAAGAAGAGCATACAAATAATTACCAAACATAGAAAGAAGATTTTACACTTGAAGGAGACTGATTACATATTATGATGAACATCATAAGAAGTGTGGAGAGATTTTTCCAGAACTTCCACTCTTATGTTTTCAACTCTCTCATCAACTTTTAAGTATAGCATCTCCATTTATAGTAGTCCTTCTTCATGACCATTGCCCTTGATCAAATCTCCAAGTGACACGCGTAGATCATTTGTTGTGTCTTGGAACATTAGTCTACAAAGAAATGCTAACAGACTTGTTACATCGGTTGCAAAAGCCATTATATTGTAAAAGTTTCTGATGTTCCTCTTTCTTTTTACTTTTTTATTGTGATTTCTGAACTCCTCCTTCTAGAAGCTAGGATGGTTGACCAATCAGGCAGAAGAGATGACTAGTTATAAAACTGGGTTTGATTCGAGATTTGAAATTTGAATTTCAAATTTCCCTCCATTTCTTGTAGCGTTCTGTGTTCCACAGTTAACTGAGCTTTTTAACATGCATAATCAGTTTCTTGATCATTCTTCAGTGTTCTGGTCTTCAATCTTAGCTTTTTAATGATGAAATGATTTGCGATTATGATGATTGTTGACCGAGTAACACGTTGCTTTAAGAGTTTACATGATTTCCTCATTCTTTAGTGTACTTTCTGACGTCTTGTATTACTTTTTGAAGACCATTTCCTTGGGTTTCTTGTTCTTGTATTGATCTACTTCATTCATTAATGCATGTAAGCGTTCTTTACACGATATAGTATTCACTTTGTTTAAGCTCACTCTCTTTCCACGAGATAAAACATGTTTCCACATGCAAAGTGAAATTATTCTCGCTCAAGTCCGTGTAATGCACTTTGGAAAATACCTGTTAAGCTTAGTCAAGAAACTCATAGCAGCCGTTAATCGTTCTTCAAAATATTTTCTTTAAAGTGGCTTTGTTGTCATTCAAAACAATAAAACTCATACTTTTTGAATGGTTCTAGAGCTTACAGTCACAACACCTAAACCCGGCATCACAATGCCCATAAGTCCACACAAACTGATGTTGTCAGCTGAATTTTGGCGTCACAGTGCCTGGCAATGGCGCTCCATGGGGATGAGGTCTTTAGAGGGAGAAGAAGTGGAGACAAGGAAAAACAAAAGGGGAGGACTAGGAAAAGGGCTAAGAAAGGGAGAAAACTAGAGGAAGAGGAGAAGATTGGAGGAATCCATCATCACCAACCTTGGGTTTTATGAATTTCTCTTCTTTCTTGCAATTATTCTATTCTTTTTATGATGTGTAATTAAACTCATAGTTAGGGGCAAGGTGAATTTGGCTTGTTATTGTTTCTCTTGAACCAATTTACTTGAGTTTGGATTGTTTATGAATTAATCATTTACCTTTGCTATTATTGCAAGTTTGTGAGTTGGCTTCTCATAGACTTTGATTTGGGTGCATATCCAAATTGGGAAATTTGGTTGAGTTCTTGCTCTAAGATTAAATGACATAATTTTTAGGAATTAAGAATAGTTCTTGTGATTGTGTGGAATTTGGATTAGAATTTATGCTTAACCTCGCTATTTGTTAAACATAGTTAAGGAATTAACATGCTTTGATAGGTAGAGGAGAATTGGTTTGCTAAGGAATTAGGGGCAATTACTTATAATATTTCCATTAATCCTTATAGTTTTCCAACTCAAGTTAATCCGGTTAACAAGTTTGGAACATAAGAGTTAAATGATCCATCACCCCTAATGCTTTTGCATACAATTGTTGCTTGTTGGAATTTGTCACTTAAGTCATAACTTATATTTACAAGTTGTCAAAGATTTAGTAAAAGATTTAGCATTGGAGCCACCTTTAATACAAACCCATGATTAATTTTATCTAATTAGAAGCAAACTTGCGAAGTATTGTTTAATTGGACTAGTCCTTGTGGGAACGATTCACTGTGTTTTACTACTTGAACTATCCAATGCACTTGCCGATTGGTTATCAAGAAGTATGGAAATGGTGAAGTATTATTTTCATTAATGGCTTTTAGAAATTTACATGATTTACATACTATTCTGTTTCATTTTAAGTGCTCATATATTGATTGGTTTCTCCCTTTTGTCCCATTGTTTATAATCCTCACTGAGTCTGTTTGACTCACAACTTTCTTTCCTCTAGATTTTGGTTGCTGAGTAGCGGATTCCTAGAATTTGTTGTTTTACCTAGCAAATTTCGTTTTGGTAGGCCTTCATTCTTTTTGGGTTGTTAACTATATTATTTTGCAGCTATAGGACATAAGTTGAGTATTTTTATTTATGTATATGAACAAGAGCTTAATTATGATCTTTTATATAAATGGTCCTTATTATGTCTATAATTGGAACTTTGGGAATGTATTAGTTGTTGAATTTGAATTATGATATTGCTTTATGTAACAGATTAATTTGAGATGGGAATTGTTTAATTTTTTGGGGGAGGTTCTATTGAATTTTTGGCAGCCAAAGTAAAAAAATTAGTATTTTGTGTCAATGGAATTCTATCTTTAGACTTATTGGGTTAAGTAAATTCATCTAATCTGTGCACCGATCATAGCCTAAGTTTCAATCGTGACACCTTACTTGCTTTAAGTTGTAGTCCTTTGAACCAACTCATGCTATTTTTATCAGTAAAATGCAATTATTGTTCTTCGTTTAAAAAAAAAGATAGTTAGATGCATTAAAAAGTTTTAAAAAAATATTATTCTTAATTTCTTTGTGAGTGCACGTAAAATAAAATACATAAATTATATTCTTGGAATTAATTGAAATTTTCACTCATGCATACGGCACAATAAACATACTAAAGAACCAAGACCTCACTTTCATAGTTTCATGTACCAAACCATGATGACTTGAGTACTTGACTAAACCCTCACCGGTCATTCAATGTAATTTTACCTGCTTCCAATTGCTCTTCAATAATTTAGGGGATTAGGAACTTCACTAAACCACCTCGTGGCATCTAGTTTTCCATCACCATCATTAAAAGAATAAAATAAAATATAAAGGCAATTTTTCTGTTGAAAAAAATGTCATTTTTAATTTTCCTGATATGGAGGTATTTTTAGGATAAATCCAAGGTATTAGGAAGCATTGACTAATTTACGTTAGTCATCCAAGGTATTTCATTGTTTCTGGCTATGAGACCCTCCCGTACACATCACTATGAATCCAAACCTAATAAGATGATTAAGGAGATTTTATGGCGTGGAGTTTAACACAAAACCTTTAAGGATAAATTTTTGTTTGATAAACCAAGAGTATTCACTATTGAAAACAATGAAGCGTAAAGCTCATTAGCTATGAAACCTTAACCATCAGCCATACAAAAAGAAAATAATATAACAATATTTTCTTATTAGGATATTCATGACCGATAACAGTAAGTTATTTCTTAAAATGGAGCCATGGCAGGTAAACACACGATCACTAGATTGTGTTCTATTCACAATGCTAAAAATCGAACACAGATGATTAGATATCTAAGGAACGCTCGTGCTCGGTTTAAGATGCTGTTGATTACTTGCTTGTTGGGTTGATGGAGTGGTACTGAAGTATTGCATCTTGCATTACCCGAGCGTGAAGTTCAAACGTGGGCACGCTGTGCCGTGTGTGGGAGACCACTTAACTAACCCCCACAGAACGGAAACCCAAACCCATTTTTGAAGCCTTTTGCTTCCCACTCTTTGTTCCCTATTACCCCGTCACCCAACTTCATTACCTTTTTCTTTATTATTATTATTTTTTTTAACTAAAATTTTAAATTTATCTCTCAGATTTATTTTATGGGATAAATTAATCTCTTAAATTTTAAAAATACCAAATTAATCATTTATATTTTAAAAAAGAGAATAAGTTAATCTTTTTATATATTGTATAAAACTTAATAGAGAATTAATTCGACTCCTTTTTAAACTTGAAGACTTACCTGTCTTCCAACGTATACGTGAAGCATCCGTTTGAGTATTTAGTCTTATTTATTTTTTTCTCTATTTTCTCTCCGCAGTGCGCGTGCGTGTGTCCGAGATCTGAACGTAAATAGATCAACCAACCAAAATTCAAGGACTCAAGATTCTCGAACCTTCTCAGATCGAAGTTCGTTAATTGTTTCTCTCTCTATCTATCTTACTGCTACTGCTCATTCTCACCTTTTCTTACGAATCGCCGAATCCTCAATTAAAACGCACCTCCGTTTCACCTTAAAAGATTAAAAAAAAAAAAAAACGCTCGTACCAAAATTTTACACCAAATTCAGTAAAGCCCTAATCGGATTTTTGTGGTTTTAGAGGAAGTGTGGGAAAATGGCTGATGAGAAGGTAGTTGGGGAAAGTGAGAAGAAAGAGGCAACAAATGCTGCTGCTGTTGGTGAAGAAGGGAAGAAGAAGAAGAAAAAGGGGATAATTTCAAGAATTTGGAACGGGATATTTAGAAGGGACGGTGATGATTTCGAGAAGAGGCTGCAGTATATAACGAAGGAGGAAGCTGCGGTTATGGCTAGGTTGACCAGGAGGTCCCGCTCGTGGCGCCGAACCTCTCGGCAGCTTATTATATTTTCTGTTATATTTGAGGTACATTTACATTTCTGTTGCAAGATGGATGGGATTTTTTTTTATATTTTTTTTGTGTTTCGTTTTCTTCATGTTGTTGAGTGAATCCTAATTTTGAATATGTTTTATTATTGTTGGATTCAGTTTTGCTACACTGTATATTTTACAGAGTAGTGTCCCCTGTAAGTGCTCATAGAGCCGTCTTTGTGGGATGCCCGGTGCCAAACCCACCTACACTTTCATTCAAATAAAAGGAAAAGGTTTAATAATGGGTAAATTATGCTGATTTCTTCTGAGTTTAGACAATATTACACGGAGCCCCTCGATTTGTGGATATTTTGTGTAATGTGACACTAAACACCCTTATAAACATGACACTGAGTACTCGGCAAGGGGGTATAAGGAGAGATATTGTGTTTAATATCACCTAATCTTAGAGGAGGTCAATGCGATTTATCCTTTAAATTCATATAGTCACATCAACTAAATTATTTGACTCATATGGCTATCTCAAAGATCAGATAAAAGATAAGATATGAGTGTTTGGTGGTGTAAAATACTTTCACTTAAAGGTTATCAAAATTAATCTCAATGAAAGTAAGTTTTCTTTTCGGTGTTCATTTGCCACTCTGGATATTCAAAGGAATTGAGATTTTAAAACTCTACACTCACAGATAAATGTTATGCTACCCTGATGTGTTTCTTTGTTGCTATTGTTGATTTTGTTAAAATACAATCCTTTCTGAAGACCTGGTTTATGACAACAGAATTTGGCTGTTTGATTCACGTAGTTGATCCTATGTTGTGGAAAAAGACTCTTGTTGTTATTGTTGCGAAAGAAAAGGATTGGCTTTGAATGGTTTCAATTTCCAGGTCATTGCTGTAGGTTATGCTATTATGACAACAAGATCATCAGATATGAATTGGAAAATGAGGGCAATCCGGGTTTTGCCGATGTTTCTTTTGCCTGCCTTGTCGTCTGCTGCATATTCAACGTTTGTCAGCTTCACAAGGATGTGTAAGTGTCAAAAGGTTTACACGTGACATGTATCTGGCAGAAGCTAGTGCGTTTTTGTCTTTTTTATTTATTATGGCTGTTCTACTGTAATTGAGTTTAAGCTTTCCCGAATGTAATTGGGTTTATTTATGTGTTGCTGAATCTGTAGTTGATGTCTAAGATGATAGCACCTGAAATTTAATTTGTTCCCATTCTTATTCAAAAATTTGATGTCTTCTATTGTTCTAGATTCTGGCGATCCTATCTATGATACAGTTTACAATTGAAAAGAGTTCTAAACTTCCCAATTTCATTAGAATTTCTTCTACTATTCTTATTTTTCTTTCAATGAATTGGAATATATAGTAAAGCTTCTAAGGTGAGTTTTTCTGCCTATAATTTCAAACCAACTTATCTAATTGAGCTAATGCCTTCAATAGCTTTCCTGGGCCAGTGGAAAAGTCTATAGTATCATAGTGGATGAATGCTTTTTATGCATGAATTTCTCCATGCATCTGATTGATGGCCCTGATGTAGTCAGTAGTCTTGTGGCTATTGCTAACAAACTTTCTTGATCTTAATTAAGTCTATGTATTAATTGAAGTTCAAAACGTAAATGTACAAATATCTTGAGCAAAACTTCTTTGTAGAGAAAATGTGATTGAATAAAGAGCATTTGATATTCAGTTTGGTAATAACGAAATTTGTTCCCATCATTCATAAGCTATAAAAGCTATGCTTCACAACTACAGTGGATTCCTATTTAATGATGCAGTTTTTGTACTGAAAGCTTGTGTTTAGAATTTGATATATGAAGTGCAAGTAATATTTGCTGAATTCTAAGTATGTAAGTGTGATTTTCTAGGTGATCGCAAGGACCAGAAAATTCTTGAAAAGCTTAGGGCTGAAAGGCAGGCAAAAATTGATGAGCTCAAAGAAAAGACAAATTATTACATTACTCAACAACTCATTCAGGTAATTGTTTGAGGCAGGGCGTGTTACGTGTCTTTCAATATCAGCTTTATTCCATGTTGTTTGGAGCAGAAAGAATGTATTTGGGGTTGTACTGGTCTGTTCATGTTCCTTAACATCGAAATCTTAGGCCATTTTTGGCACACTGTATAAGGAAGATCTTGTGGTATGTGTAAATAATATCAGGTTTAAGAAGGTGTTTGGTGCATTTACCTAATAGTGTAGTCAAATCTGGTAAACGATTTTGCTATTGTTCCCCCATTGCCTATCACCTGACAAGGAAAAAAAAAATCTGGCCTCCTTCCTTGTCCCAATGAGAAGCCTGTGGCTGCTGCCAACAGGACTCCTGCCACCATCCCATTGATGCTACCATTACCACGAATACTATGTTCAGCATAACAGATGGGAATTATTGAGAAAACAAGGCACATGCTGAAAGGGCATTTATAATCCAAGAGTAATCAAGGATACCTAACTAATAATTACTAGTCATCCTCCCTAGCAATGATTACCCATTTCTTATCTGGTTTTTCTTTCTATTTGGGTCTCACTGAGTCACTGGCCTTCAATTTTACTTGCCCAATTTTCACTCTGTTATTTGCTGTTGAATATGACTTTTTGGCTCGTTTATTTCATTCCTTTCATGTATTTTCATTCGATAGTTGGGTTAGTAAAGGTTATCTTTCTTGGCTCGGTTCTCTCTGACATTTTTTCATTTAACTTGTGACTTTATGGTGTTTATGTGGAGACTGGGGATTGATGTTTGTTACTTTTAGTTGAGATTAAAGTGACTAAATCATGTTATTAGTGCAAAGAAGGAACTTTCATCCATATAAATATTATTTGTACTTCCGGATTATATTTTGTATGAAAACTTTGGACCCAACATCTAAGTCCATATCATTAGGCCTACCAAACAAGCCTAAGGTGCTAGAGACAATGATCTTTTATGGTTTCAAACTCGCATTAAAGTTCAATGAAATTTGTAATGCTTGACATTCTCAATCCGTCTTTATTTTTCCAATGGAAGAATCAACAATGTGAACATGTCAATTATGTTAGCTGTTAACATCACGAACTATTTCTTTAGGGGAGAAAACGAATGAAATCACGTATGACCAAGTGTGCCTAGAATCTAAGGGTTATTGTTTCATTATGAATTGAGTAGACTCCTATTTACATTATTTGGAAGGCAACCTATGTTGGTATTTGTTTGCAAATTCTTTAATAGTGGTGTATGTAACTTGGTTTGTGATCTACAGAGATATGACACAGATCCAGCAGCAAAAGCAGCTGCTGCAAGTGTTTTGGTATCCAAGATGGGTGCAGATTCGGGCTTGAAAGTGTATGTGGGAGATGAATCCAAGTCTGGTGCTCCAACAGGGAAGAGCAATGATGCCGAGCCCATAAAATCTACTGGACTTCGAAATCGCAAACAAGTGCACTCTAGATCCACCAGTCCAGGGACGACAACTCCAAATTATTCTGAGCAAAAACAATTAGTTGGCTCTGCCGGAATTGATCAAACTCATACTTCTTCTCCTAATCAGCCTGTAGTTGTTGAACATCACCAACCACAAAGTTCAACACTGCAGGATGGAGGATGGATTGCTCGTATAGCAGCATTGCTTGTAGGTGACGATCCAACACAATCATATGCGCTCATATGTGGTAACTGCCATATGCATAATGGTAAGTCAACTGGATTTTATTTGATGGTTTTGGGTTTGGCTTTTGTCAACTTGCATCTATTGCAGAAGAATACTATAGTGTAGCTGCAATTTCCTAGTCATGAATACCGTGGCAGGAAAAGTGTGTTTTTTCACTTCTTATGTATCTATTTTTCTTCAGGTCTTGCTCGGAAGGAGGATTTCCCTTTCATTACTTACTACTGCCCACAGTGTCACGCCCTGAACAAACCAAAGCAATCGGGTGAGCGTGTCTCCGGTACCAATTCCCCAAATACGGTGTCTCCAAAAACAGATGATGGTGCTGCTGTTGAAAACGTTAGTGCTTCTGCAGCTGAAAGCATAATCAAAAGCAATAATCCTGTAAACACGAGCCCTAAGATTGAGGAAGTGTCTGAAATAGCTAGTTCAGGGGACAAGAATGGTTAAAGGGCGGCAGCCTCATTTGGGGATGGGCTGTTGGAGTGACATGTCTTGCCCCTTTTATTTTCAGGGACGCGGACCAACAATAAGGGGAGCAACTCTGCAATTTGTCTCCCTGGTTGGTTTTGTAACATGAAGAGTGTTGATATACTTCTGTAAAACATTGTGATTTATAATACATAGATTACATGTCTTGCTAGTGAGTCATCGGCAATTTTGGCTTTTGAGTATGTTTTTTGGGTTGAGACAGGCTTTTAGTTTTAAAACTTGGACTGTATCAAAGAGAAATTTTGAGAACAATTAACATCTATTTTGTTTTAGCTGTTTCAATGTTCGTGCGATTGGTATTCTTATGACTTAATGCGAAGGGAAGGATTTCTTTTTCCGTTTTTCGGTCTTGGGGGAGGGTGGACCGAATGGGGTTCGAACATCGAATATGAAGAATATGATTACGAGCAGAGGTGTTCATTATCGAACCAAACTGAAGAAAATTGAAAAAATTGAACCAAATACCCAAAGGCCGATTGAAAATTGTAAAAGTAGTTTTTATTTTTTATATTTTCTTTTCTCCCTTACAAAAACCAGTTGGTTTGGGTTGGTTTTCTGTATGAAAATTGAAAACTGAACTTTTTTTATATGCATCAGATTCCATTTATACCCATTGTAATATTATTATTCCCCGAAATACCCCTAGTTGTGAGAAGCACTTAGTAAAACCCTATCATTTTGATGTTATTCTTCCCTTCTTCAGTCACATAATGTATTTACAAGGTTTTCAAGTTTGAGGTCCAATTCTATTATTGTAGAGGAAAACAATGCCTGCTCGGGTGAAATTGTGCAAAGACAAAATATATATATATATTTTCTGAAACTTCAAACAAATTTCGTAAGTTACAAGAATTTAGTGTGAGTGAAAGCAAGTGATAGGGTTAAAAAAGATAAGCTTTCTGAATGATAAAAATAACAAAAATAAACATAAGTACAAAATTAAATTGCTGAAAGTAAAGGAGTAAGGATAAAGAGATACAAGAGATTGATCCTGGTTTGCCAATCACTTGCAAACATTCAGTCCTTAACACCATTGTTGAGGTTTTACACTAAAATAGTCTTGTACAAGCCTCTTTAAGCTTAGAATCAAATAGTCTTGTTATAGCCTTTTCAAGCTAATAAATGAGTAGTTTTGTACTAATCTCTCAAAGCTAATTCACAATAATCACTACTATATCAAGGATACAGTGATATAAGAGAAGTTTTGGTTTCAACTCACTAATTGACACTCATGCTCTCAAGATATGAAAGATAATTTGATAGTCACTTACATAACTTCTTACAAACTAATTGGCAAGGAGGATATTAACTAAGTTAAGATTGGTAAGATTTTCTCAAAGCAACAAAAAAAAGAAGTTTCTAATGCTTCAGAAGGATGTGGTTCCTAAAGATAGCTAGTATTTTAATGCCACCAACCTATTTTGACTTCAAATGATGGTTCTTTTATACCTGATCTTCAAATTTGAACATTGTCCATGATTGTAGGATCATCATACACATGTCTTTCAATTCAATGGTGTCCAAAGGTTGATTCTTCTACAACTGTATGTTAAGCAATGTCCTTTTCCAGCTGGCACAATACCTATAATTGCTATTGACTACACTATTGTCCTTCTGGTATGTTGACGTGGCACCTTGTTGCAATATTCTCAAATTCTAAATGAAATCAAAGGAGAATCTTGTTTCTAGATAGCTCAAAATCCATTTTGAGACTCTCATCTTCTTTGATCAACTTCAAATTTGAGCCCATTTTTTGGTAGAGTGAAACATTTTTATGATACTTTTATGAATGGTATTGCAACTTTCTTAAGGCTTCAAAAACTTTCTGAAGACTAATATACTTTAAACTCATCCAATTCACTTGAAAAGATAGATATTTTATATTAAGAACATGGCATTGAATTGTATGATCAATCTCATCAAGTTTTTGATCAACAGAAAGCTTAAAGTTGCAATAATATGGATTTGTGCTAAGTATAGACACTTGAACAAATGTTAGTTCCTTTATCAAAAGAATTTTGTAAAGATTAATTTGTTAGCATTTAAAAGCAAGCTTCTGGAATGTTTTAGAGGATCCTGAAACTTACAACATCTCTCTTTTTCATTATAACAAACCAATATTTGAAAAGGAAAAGACTTTTGGAAATAGAAAATGAAGCGCATAGGAAGATTTCTTCATAAACATTACACATTAGACTTTATGTAGAAACTTTCTTTCAGAGTATAGGTTGATAAAGAAAACATAAAGATATAATAACCTTTGTGATAAGTGAAGATATATGATGAGAGACACAAACCAGATCTTATGTGACATTCTCAGAATGATAAAATAATTAAGAAAGATTGAGAAGGATAAAGATCAGAGCAAGTATTAGAGCCTACTATAAGATGAAACTTCTTGAGATCATCATGATACTTGCTGAGAAACAAGCTTTGGATATTTCTCAAAACATTTTTTAAATTTAGAAAGATTAATTTCTTGAAGAAATCATAGTAGAGGCTTATACAAAAAAAACATATTGATCATAGAGATCATTTAGACATGTTTCTCAAGATATATCTTTATGTATCAGATAATTTAAGCATGAAACCACTAACATAAAGAAATAGAGCTTAATGTATCAAAGCATATATCAAAAAAATGTATCAGAGTATAAAATGAAGGCTTCAAACCCATCTTGGCAATGCCATTCCTCCTCATGGCGCTCCTTATCTCTACGGCGCTTGATATCCCCCTCCACAGATGGTGACGGCTTGCTCCTAGATGACATTCAACATTTTCACGAATAGGGGACGATTCTGATCCCCTCTTATGGCAAGTTGAATGGTTTAGTTTTGGTTGGTTTGACTCTGGACCAAAGCTCAATCCTCACGATTTTGATGGGTGTTAGGTTGGGACACAGGCTATGTTTGTTAGTTAGGATTTTGGAGAGGAGGGGATGGGAAGAAATAATTTGCAATATAACTTTACACTACAAACCTTCATTCCCCTCCCCTTCAAAACCCAAACTAACAAAAATGATATGTTTGTCAGTTTGGGTTTTGGAGGGGAAGGGAAAGGAGGGGGGACTTGTAATGTAATTTTACTTGTAGTGTAATTTTACACTACAAGTCCTCCCCTCCCATCCATTCTCCTCTAAAATTCTAACTCACAAACATACCCTTAAAGTCCAAGGCAGTATGGACTTCGACTTCATGAAGGTTGTGTGGAGGTGACTGGCGGTCCCCTCCACGCACTTTGGATGCAATGCTCCTTGCAGTGGACATGTGGAAAATGGTGGCCAAAATAATAGATAAAGAAAGAAGGCAGCTAGTTCTACATTCACACAGATGCCACCAATGTTATGGAGCACTCAGAAAGTAAGGTGGAGTTACCTCTTTAAATACTCCTAGGTGGGATTCAGGGAACATGATCAAGACTCCACACCTCCTTCCAACGACAAGAGGTGCGTATATGCAAGAACTCTGATGCCTTAGTCAGATACGAGATAACAGTTTGTACATTCATGGATGTTAAAAAAAAAATATTAAACCAAGCATTAAATGCTAGCATTTATTAATGTCATATTGTCAACATTATCATTAATAATTTTTGTTGTCATGCTTGCTTTTGCATTAAATGTAGTTGTTGAATATTTGTTCTTGCATTATATGCTTCTTTGAAATTGAAGCCTAAGATCAACAAGTAGGTGTAGCTATATCATATTGGCATTTATTGCATGTTTGTCTTTTTATGATGAAGATGTGCCTATAACAGGCCATGTCTTCCATTGTGTAAGGCAATATGAAAAAATAAAAGTGAAGTGTGAGAAGTTAAAAAAAAGTGTTAAGATTGTGTGTGTAGTTATAAGATTAGTGAATTGCATAAAGTTTCATAGTATTCCTCTTCCTTTTTAAGCTTCTGTTGTTACAATATTTGCGAGTGATTGTGTGGATCTGATATCATATTGGTATCAAAGCTGGTTAAATAGAACACTAAATTTTAGAGAATTTATGAGAAACAAGAGTGGTCTCGTATAATTAATTTTTCTAGAGTCAGTATGGCAAACAATTACAACATTGTTTGGTCCGGTTCCAAATTAGATGGGAAAATTGATTGTTATTATTGGGAGACTTTAATGTGCACCTATTTGAAAGCTCACAATATATGGAGCTTTATTGAACAAGGCATTTAAGAAGGAACAGATCAAGCAACTCAAAAGAAAGACCAACTGGTGCTGTCATAAATCCATCAAGGAATGGATTGTTCGGTTTTTGGCAAAATTGCAAATGCCAAAACCGTCAAGGAAGCATGGGATACTCTAAAGCTGTCTTACAAAGATGTAAAGAATATGAAAGATATGAAATGTCTAGCTTAGAAACTATTGAACAATATTTTTCTCATGTCACTGACCTTGTCAATAAGATGAGAGTATATGGAGAAACTATTGAAGATAGTAAGGTGGTTGAGAAAATCATTCACACTATGCCAATCATATTGATCATGTGGTGACTACAATAATTGAGTCACATGACATACACATAATGGAAATTGCAGAATTGTAGGGAAGCATAGAAAGTCATGTTAGCAGGATCTTGGAGAAGACAGAAAAATCAGCAGAAAATGCCTTGAAGAGTCTGGTGGATTTGAATAGATTAGCTAAATCAAGCCATGGAGGATAAGAAAGAAGTTATGGCCAATGCAGAGGAAATTTTAGAGGTAGAGGCAAAGGGAATTTTAAAGGCAGAGGTAGAGGGAATTTCAGAGGAAGAGGTCATGACACTAATTACAATCAAGGAAGAGGCAATAATTTCAGACCACACAATCAAGGAAAAAGATGAAATAACTTTGGGCCTGCTAATCGAGCAAGAGGAAGAGGTAATTTTTATCAAGAAAGAACAAACTTTAATTGTTTTCAATATGAAAAATTTGGGCATAGAGCTACAGATTGCAGATTTAGACCAATGAATCAAAGTAATAACACTCAAGCAAATGTTGTTGGAAACTAGTGTCAAGATATTGGTAGGAATTCTAATCCATAAAGTCTATTTTTAGCAAGCAATTCTTTTGATGTTGAAGAAAATATATGGTATTTGGATACTGGTTGTAGCAATCACATATGTGGGAAAAAGAAGTTATGTTTTTAGTACATGAAACTGTAAAATCATCTGTAGAATTTGGCAACAAATCAAATATTTTGATTTTGGGAAATGGTTGGATAAAATTAAAATTGAAAGATGGTTCTCACAATTTCATTTCTAATGTGGTTTATGCTCTTGGCCTTCATTACAATTTGTTGAATTTGGGATAATTGTCAGAGAAAGGCTATAATATTCAAATTTATCAAGGATATTGTACAATATTTGACAAGAGTGGAAGGTTTATAACCAAGGAAAAAATGACTCAGAACATACTTTTCCTATTGAAATTCAACATGAAATTTTCTTACTTGAGTTCAGTGATGTATGATGATAACTGGTTGTGGCACATGCATTTTAGACATCATCATTTTTCTGGATTAAATTACCTGTCAAGAAAAAAAACTTGTTTCTGGTTTGCCAGCTTTTCAAATTCTTAATTGTATTTGTGAGACTTGTCAATTGGGAAAGAAGCATGAAGAATAATTTCCTGTTAGAAAATCTTGGAAAGCAAAAAGGTTACTGGAGATTTTGCATTCAGATCTATGCACCATTGATGTTCCATCACATAATGGAAGCATGTATTTCATTACTTTTATTGTTGACTTTAGCAAAATGACTTGGGTGTATTTTTTGGAGCAGAAATCAGAAGCATGTGATGTTATCAAGTCATTCAAGGTATTTATAGGGAATCAAAGTGGCTACAAAATCAAGATTCTAAGAACAGGCAAAGGACATGAATATCTTGCATGTGTTGATTTTTTTGAGCATTCAGATCTATGCACCATTGATGTTCTATCACATAATGGAAGTTGGTATTTCATTACTTTTGTTGATGACTTTAGCATAAAGACTTGGGTGTATTTTTTGAAGTGGAAATAAGAAGCATGTGATGTTTTCAAATCATTCAAGGTATTTGTGAGGAATCAAAGTGGCTACAAAATTAAGATTCTACGAACACACAAAGGACATGAATATCATACATGTGCAGATTTCTTTGAGCAGCATAGGATTCAACATCAACTAACAACCAGATATAGTCTCCAGCAGAATGAAGTAGTTGAAAGGAAGAACAGGACAATCATGGACATGGTGAGATGCATGTTGCGATTCAAACAGCTGCCATAAGAATTTTGGGTAGAAACAGTTGTTATTGCTATGTATATTTTGAATAGGTGCTCAACAAGAAGTGTTCATAATAAGACTACCGAAGAAGCTTGGAATGGAAGAATGCCTTCAATTCATCACCTCAGAGTTTTTGGCTATATTGTATATGCTCATGTACCAGATCAATTTAGGAAGAAATTGGATGACAAAGGTGAGACATGTATTTTCATTAGTTACAACATGAACTCTAAGGCATATAAATTGTATAATCCAGATGCAAAAAAGGTGATCATCAGTTGAGATATGACTTTTGATGAAGAAGCAATGTGGGATTGGTCTTCCAAAACTCAG
Source organism: Dalbergia cultrata (assembly GCA_031216105.1). Lineage (NCBI taxonomy): Eukaryota > Viridiplantae > Streptophyta > Magnoliopsida > Fabales > Fabaceae > Dalbergia > Dalbergia cultrata. The sequence goes on along the minus strand of CM062352.1, from coordinate 13,930,462 downwards.
AAAGAGCCCATGACAATTTTGAATAAGGAGAAGAAGAAGAAGAAGAAGATGGATAGGCAGGCAGATCAGCTCAACCAGAATCATCAAGTTGACTTCAAAGGAATCATCAATTACCAGCAAGATGAGATTATTATGTTACGAGCAATGATACTGATCTATCTAATTAGGGGATTATCAATTTTGCTTTACTTGCATATTGTGAACCAGTAGGTTTTGAAGAAGATTTCACTAACAAGAATTGGAGAAAAGCAATGGATGAAGAAATTTTTGTAATTAAGAAAAATGATACCTTGGTACTAACATATATGCTTGCAGATAAGAAACCAATAGGAATGAAATGGGCATACAAGATAAAGTACAAGCTCAATGGTGAGATTAACCAGTTCAAAACTAGATTGGGTGCAAAGGGATACAAGTAGATGCCATGTATTGATTACTTTGAGGTATTTGCCCCTGTTGCTAGACTTGATACAATTCTGATGATTATTTCACTTTCTGCTCAAAATAAGTGGAAGATATATCAAATGGATGTCAAGTTTGCTTTTTTGAATGGTACTTTGGAGGAAGAAGTATATGTTGAGCAACGTACAGGTTATGTGATCTCTGAAGAAGAAGACAAAGTCTATAGATTGAAGAATGCATTGTATGATTTGAAACAAGCACCAAGAGCATGGTACAAGAAGATTGATTTTTATTTCATTGAGAATGATTTTCAAAGATACCCATTTGAACATACTTTGTATATCAAATCTGTTGAGTCTGGTGATATACTCATTGTATGCCTTTATGCTGATAATTTGATTTTCACTGGAAATAATTTGAAGATGATCACAGAATTCAGGGAGGCCATGGTGAAACATTTTGAAATGACAGATTTGGGTCTAATGTCTTACTTTCTAGACATTGAAGTTGTTCAGCAGGATCATGACATTTTCATTTATTAAAAGAAATATGTTAATGATATTTTGAAGAAATTTCAGATGGAGAATTCAAAGCCAGTCTCTACTCCAGATGAAGATAAGCTAAAATTGATAACAGAAGATAAAAGAAAAGCTATGGATCCTACCTATTACAACAGTTTAATTGGAAGTTTAAGATATTTGACTGCAACTAGATCAGACATAGTTTTTGGAGCTGGATTATTAAGTAGGCTCATGGAGGAGCCTCACACGTGTCATTTGCAAGCAGCTAAAAGAGTTCTTCGGTATATCAAAGGTAACACGACTAATGGAATTTTTTATGGTAATATTAATAATGTGAGGCTTTTTGGACATACAGATAGTGATTGGGCAGGTGACGTAGAAACAAGGAAAAGTACTTCAAGATATGTTTTTCATCTTGGATCTGGTGCAGTATGTTGATCTTTAAAGAAATCACCCATTGTTGCACTCTCCACAGCTGAAGTAGAATACATTGCAATAGCCAGCTGTGCTACATAGGCAGTGTGGCTTAGAAGAATTCTTAAAGCATTGAAGCATAAGCAAAATACTCCTATAACAATATTCTGTGACAACAAGTCTACTATTACACTTTGCAAAAATCTAATGTTTTATGAGAGATCCAAGCATATAGATATTCGATTCCACAAGATTCAAGAATTCGTGACTGAGAAAGAAGTGTTGATTGATTATTGTCACACTGAAAAACAAATTGCAAATATTTTTACAAAGCCTTTGAAGAATGAGTTATTCTGCAAGTTAAAGAAAATGCTTCAACTTTAAAACTTGGTTTAAGGGAAGCAATGTGAAAAAAAAAATGTTAAACCAAGTATTAAATGCTAGCATCAATTAATGTCATATTGTCAACACTATTATTAATAATTTTTGTTGTCATGCTTGCTTTTGCATTGTAGTTGTTGAATGTTTGTTCTTGCATTAAATGCTTCTTTGAAATTGAAGCCTAAGACCAACATGTAAGTGTAGCTATATTATGTTGGCATTTATTGCATGCTTGTCTTTGTATGATGAAGATATGCTTATAAAAGGCCATGCCTTCCATTGTGTAAGGCAATATGAAAAAATAAGAGTGAAGTGTGAGAAGTTAAAAAAAAAATGTTAAGATTGTGTGTATAGTTATAAGATTAGTGAGTTGAATAAAGTTTCATAGTATTCCTCTTCCTCTTTTAGCTTTATTACAATATTTGTAAGTGATTGTATGGATTTGATATCAGTGGATCATAAAAAAATTGTAAGTGGGAGCTATTACCATGTAGGAGGGGGAGAATACATGCTTTTGGCCTCAACCCAAGTTCCCGACAGCCTTGGGGATAATGGCAAACCATTCCCATGTGGCTCAATAGATAGGTCTCTAATTCGAGATATAAGTACGAGGCCAAATCCTAGATAACCAGAGCTCAATCATAGAAGAAGATCCAAGTTGGCCCATTAATATAAATGGGCTTACCAGTATGGAACTGGTGCATGCATGGGAGATTTTCAAATTATAGAGTTTTTTAAAAAAATTTTAAAGAATATAATTTTGAATATGAAATAAAAATATTAATTGAATATTTTTTTTCATCTCTGTATAATCAAATATTCATTTTGAAAGATAATATTTGAAGTAAAATTAATTAGAATTTTGCACTAATATTGTCATGTTAGAATCAGATAGAAAGAATATTTGCTAAATTTGACAACATCAAATCAAACATAAATAACACATTTAGATATTTTTTAAATTAAATAGAACAATAATTTAATTTAAAGATATTAATGGTGTGTTTAGATGAATTTGTTTTTAGACAAAATCACTTTTTTCATTAAAAAAAATAACCTTTCATATATTTGGATAAATTTTTAAAAATAATTAGAATCTTAAGAAAAAAACATTTTCAATTTTTTGTCTAAGGTTAAAAAATAACTTCTGAAATTTTTTTTTCATTTATCAGTTATATATAAAATTCAAATTTAAAAATCTCTTTTTTAGAAGTTGAAACAAACCAGCCCAATTCTGGAAAAAGATAATAATTATGCAAATAAGTTTAAAAAAATAATATTTAGCTTAAACATTGTGAACACCATATTTTGTCCGAATACTCTTTATTCATTTATTTTATTTTATTTTTTGGATCAGCCCAATAAATTTTTTATTTTCTTTTTTTTTCTCTTTTCTCTTCTTTAAGAGTTTAGGCCCTTAGCCCACCTTATCCTATCTTGTTTGCTAATTTGTTGTTTTGGCCCGTTTGAACAATATATTAAAAAACAACCCAGCTTTTACCTCTCCCGGACTTGTGCTCATTGGTTCATGAAACAGGGAGAATCTGATTTTGGTACAAATCAGAAAAGAGATTGAAGTAGTTATGCCATCCGAATCAAATAAAAATCACAATCCCAATCTGGTCCTTAATCTGCATGAAAAAAAAAAAGCAATTGAGCATTAAAGAGGATTAGAACATAGAATCAAATAAACAAATCACAATCCCAATCAAATGAAATATGATCCTCAATCTACATAAAAATGAAAAAAAAATCATTGAGCATTAAAGGGGATTAGAACATAGAACATGGATATAAGGTCACTACAACATTGTAAGAGGGAAGGGTTTTTTGGAGCAAAATAAAAAAGAAGAAAAACACAAAGCAATTAGAAAAAAACACCACGGTGCAGCAATAGAGTGAGCCATTGCAAATAAACCTAGCAAAGACACAGAAAGCAAAAGGAAGAAATAGCAGCATCAAGGAACAGGTTTTTTTCTTTTTCTTTTGCTTTAGCATTAGGAACATTCAACCATGAAAAAGAAAGGGGGAGGGGATAAAAGCACCACCACTGCAACCCCTTGAATCACCACCATCATCAACTACTTCAGCCAGGCGCCGTTGTGCCTTCGTCCGGCCACCACCCCAACTTCCATTCCTTCGCGTCGCGCCTTCACGCCAGCAGCACCGCACCTTCATGCCAGCAGCGCCGCGCTAGCAGCCATGAGTGAACACCGCCGCTGGGGTCACCAACGTTGAGGACTACCACGTCTCCTCCTCTGCGTCTGCGAGCTCCTCTCTTCCCCCATGTGCGCAGCCGCGATCTGTCTTCTAAAGCGCAGCACCGCAGATCTGCCTGCCAGCTAGCCGAACTTGTCTGCGAAGCTGCTGCCACCGCCGTGCTGTAGCAAGGCCGCAGCAAGCTCCTTCCTTTCCCCATTATCGGTGGCCTGCCTCAACTTTCCTTTCCACTGTTGACTGCCATGGCAGCTCCCTTACTGTCTTTTTTTTTTTAATCATGGTTTACTTCCTTTTTTTCTTCCTGTTGTATAGCTTTTATGTGTTTTAGTTTAGATTTGTTCTATAGTTCTTTTGTTTGTTCTCTTTTTAGAGTCAATTTTTTAGTTCTTTTATTTTTTGAGTTATTGGTTTGTTGTTTGGGTTTTTGTCTTGGATTGTTTTTCAGTTGTTGGGCTTGTTAATTGGGGCTGACTATGTGTTTGGATAGTTTTATTTTTTTTGGGTTGGGTTTTAGAGACAATAGTTTTAGGATATGTTTTGGGCTTTTTTTTCTTGCTAGGAGTACATTTTGGGGCTTTTTTTTTTAAGTTCTTTTTTTTTTGTTTGGTGACTATTAGGCTGGGCTTCATTTTTTATATGATCTGTTTCATTTTTTTTCTTTTTCTGGGCTAAGTTAAGTCTCTGGGTCTTGTCCTTTTTTTTTTCATGTTGGAGCTACTTTGCTGAGTTTTTTTTTTTAATTTTTGGGTCAATACCTATTGGCTGGGGTTTAGTTTTTTTATATTTAATTAAAACAAAAAAAATCTTCTTTTCATAAATAAAATCAATCAACCCACATTTTTGCCTTTTTTTTTTAAATTAAAATCCATTAACACAAAATTATTTTCTACAGAACGACGTGGTTTTAAGTTCCTCATTGCACTAAAGGATACGTCGGAATAGCCAAACAATTATTAGGCCAAAATATTTTTTTTTTAATAAAATTTGTTCCTTAATTTTTTTTAATTTTTATTTCTTTGTAAATATATAACTGTTGCATTTTTGGGGAAAAATAAATATTTTAAAGTCATAAAATTTGCATAATGAGCTCTAGGATAACCGTATTTATACGGATGTATTAGTGGTGCAGTGGGATTAAGTTTTCACCCTTCACTAATCATAATTAGACTCCTGAATCTCAAAGTCTCTTTCAAAAGACCAGTTTGTAAATCAAAAGGTTTTCCAATTTTAGCCAAAATTAAAATTGAAAAAAAAAATTGGTTGTCATTCTCATCGCGGCACCATCTCGGGACGTTGTGACAGTTTGGCAACTCCACTGGGGAAAATTTAGAAAGTCAAGCCAATTGGAGTAAATTATGCAAATAAATAACTTTATGATATTTGTTTTTTCCGCTCCAATGCTTTTTTTTTCTTATAAGTGTTTTTTTGTATGCGTATATAATTGTTTTTTAATTATTATTATTTTTTTGTTCATTTTATCTGTAATACAAACTTTAGGATAGATGACTTTTTATATGTGTTTGGACTATTTTGTAGGAATATATATAGTATATAGGGTCAAAGGTTGGTATGCTCCTCACACACTATCACATTCACACCACTTTACCCACCTTTTGGCTCTACACCTGAGCTTGTGCAACCCAAGGATTAGGAGGGGTCTCGACATTGTCACTGAGGGGCTTCATGCCTACTTGACATTTGGCAGGACACCACTCAGATTATTACTAGTCTGATGGATCGATCATACTGGGAGGGTTCATCCTTCCTTGTGGTCTTTTCATGAACTGGGTCCTTATCTTATGGATAGGGGCAATCTGGGGACCATGACCTTTAGATGTCTAGACCTGTCCCAATAATCATGCACTGATAGATTCAACCTAGTGACCACTCAGATAAGGTTCGGACTTTAGAAAAATCCACCCTTAGAATTAACCCTTTTAGGACACAAAGGAGTATCTATTTTCTCTTGTCACTAACTTATTACATATATCTCATCATACATGCATGCATTTTTTATTTTTTATTTTTTTAATTATTATTATTATTATTATTTTTAAAAAAAGATATTTTAAGCATATCATGTAACGCCCCGATTTTCTACTAGAGTAAAAATGACCAAAATGCCCCTGAGGTCATTTTATGAGATTTCAGGTCAAAATGACCAAAATACCCCTGTTGTGTTTGACATGGGTATGAGCGCTGGATGGACTCGAAACTTATCCAGATGGTTTTAAAAGGTGTTTTTTATGTATTCGGTGACCTCAGTTTTAGTCTCGGTAGTCCCGGGCAATTTTTGTGCAAAATTACGATTTTGCCTCTAGTTTAGTGTTTTCGAGCTTAATTGCGTGATTAAGCAAACCTAAGCAATATTAGGCTCTAAAAAAAAATTAATTAATTTTCATAATTAATCTAGAGTCAAAATAATTTATTAAAGCTAATTAGAACCTAAGATTGCTTAATTTAAACTCAAATCTCATTTTAAATTCAAGATTCCTAGTCATGGAATCTTGAATAGTATTTTCTCTCTTCAATTCCTTAAATCATGGAACTGTGTCTACATTGCTTATTCATAAAATGAATTTTAAACCCTCTAAATGTGTATGAGCACTCCTTAATCAAGTCATAAAATTTCTAATCACATTCTTAGTTACCAAAACACATATTTAGGAATTCCTAATCTTGCACCTAATCTAATACACACCTAAACACATCTCTAAACCATTATTAAGCAAAAGAAACCTCCCCGCCTCTCTTCTAGAAGCACACGGCTACTCCTCCTCCCATGCCTCAAATTTTTGAAATTCAAATGCAATTTCAAGTCCATGATAAGCTTTACTTAGCCCATACTTTGTACCATGCTTACCATGCTTTCATCTATGCTTTGAATGACATTGTGTAAGAGATATTTTCTCCTCCCATGCCTCTAAGAAGCTATGGCCAGCCCTCCCCCTTGATAAGTCTCCATTTGTTTTTGTTTTCTATAAATACATGTGTTGAAGAACTTGTGTGAACCTTTAGATCATTGGCTAAGTTTTAGTTTTCAAGCTTTCTTTTGAGCTCTTTCCTTTTTCTCTCAAGTTCTTTATTTCCTCTCAAAGTTCTTAAGAACTTTCTTTCATCTTCATTTTCTTCATCTTCTCTTTGCATCATCACCTCACAACCTCAAACCACAACCTTAAATCATCCTTTAAACACTCAAACTCTCATCCTCAAACACAAACACATCCAAAACACATCTCCTTTCCTCTCCTCTCTCTTTGGCCAAAGCCTCACCATCACATTAGGAGGAGTTTTTCCTTCCATTCTCACCTCAAAGATCAAGCCTTTGACTTCACACTTGGTAGGAGTTGCTCTCTAGTTTTTGTTTTACTTAAAAATGCTATTTTCTCAAAGTTTCTCTTGGTTTCTTTTTAAGTTTTTCTTGCTTCTTTCTTTTCTTTTATTTTCAGCCTCAAGGCCTTATTTTTTCATAATAGCTTGATAATGAGTGTTTCTAGCTGATGACCTTGTGTTCATCTCAAAGAAACCTCTAAAGCTTGAGTTTTTCCTTTCTTTGTACTTTATCTATATTACTTAGCTCACATGGTTTTTCAACTTAAGAAAAATTAATCTAAGGTTTTCAAAAAGCCCAAGTCTACCCTTGTCAACCTTAAAGTTGGCTGACACGTTCTAGAGATCTTTTCTAGATAGGAGTTTTAGGTACTTAATAAAGAACATGACATAGTTTGATCCTCTTTTTCTTTCCTTGTATGCTTTCGGTTCTTGTTTTCTTTTCCTCTATATTTCGGCCTTGATTCCTATCTCCTTATGGTTTTGTTTTCTTTGGAGTTTACTTTCTTTGAGCTTGATAATGATATTCAAGAACCATGTAGTTCCTTTGAGAACTTGGTTCAAGAACTCTAGAGCTCACTTTGTTGATGAGATAAGTGTTGGGTTGAGATTTTTGGTGCTCTCTAAAAGTCTTATATGAGCTCTAAGTTAAGATAAAAAGAACTTACATTCATATTTACTTTTGTGTCATCACTAAATGCTCAAGATTAAAGAATGAACTTGTATCTTCATATTTATGTTTATGTTCTCACTAAATTTCTAAGATAATAATGGATTTGCATAGCATATTTATTTTATGCTTTCACCTCTTAATAAAGACTAAAACCAAGTGCATTGCATATTTATTTTTATGTCAATCACTTAAGAGATTTAGAGCTCATGGACTTACCCATTATTATCTCAAACAAGGTTTGAAAATATAAGTCTTTGCTCCTTGATTTTCGGCCTTGTGATGATGTTGAGTCTTAGAATGAGATTCATCTAGTTACAAGTGCTAAAACTCATGTTTCATGATTTTCCTAAGTCTAGATGATCTTAAGAAATGTTTTGAGCTAGATTTCATGATTTAAATCCCTCTTGAGATTTATTTAAAATGGCTACTGCCTTCACATGTTTTATAATGGTTTTGATGAAATAAATTGTTTTCAAGTGAGTTTTGAAAGTTTTAAAAAGGTTCCAAGAGAAACTAGTAATTTATGTGTTTTAGAAATGAAATTTTATGCATTGTTTGATGGAGATGTTTTCGGTTCTGTTTGGTTGGTATGCTCACTGTATGATGCTGTTTTGATGATGATAAAATGAGTATGATCATGTATAATTAATGTTAAAATTCATTTGGGAAAGTTAAGGTAAGTTAGTAACTAGAAAGGAATTAATTTGAGACTTTTAGATCCCTTAGGAATGTAATTTTCTGGATTTTGTCCAGCAAGATTTAAAATTAGAAATTATGGTTTATAATTAGTTTAACTGTGTAGGAACTACTCATAATTGGTTTAGGATTTGATCTTGATGCTTTAGGAACAAACCAAACTTAGAAAGGGTCAAAGTTGTGACTCCTAGGTACCCGTAAAGTGTAAATTATGGATTCTGCACTCTTGGGGTTTAGAATTGTTTATGATCATAGAATTGAGTGAGGAATACTTAAATATAAGCTTATAGGTACCCGAGAGCTTAAGTTGTGATGATAGGCAACTTAGATATCAAGTTAAAGGACCTTAAGGGTCAAAGCATAAGACATTAAGAGACTTTGATGTTTTAAGTTTGATAATGCAAATATGATGTGTTGATGCATATGCTTTGATGATGTATGAGCTATGATGAAGTGTTTTATTGAGATGTTAAGTCTATCCTGAGTATGAAAGATGAATGAGAAATGCGTATGTGTTATAGACTTGTGGCATAAAGTTGGTTTGAAGGAAATTCGGTGTACAACCGTTATGTTGCCGAATTTTCATCAAACCTAAAGGATTTGGGAATGTTTTTTTTCAAGTACCATATGAGATTAAAACCCTGGGTGACACCGGTTTGGCCGAGCACCCCCCAGGAAAGACAAATCCATGAGGGTATGAGTAGATGCAGCCTATCAAAGCAAACAAATTGTTGTGGCTAGATGCCCGCAAAGGGTTTCAAAGAGGGTATATCCTAAGAGAGGTGATCCCTAAGCCCCCTAACCCGTACTCGAGGAGTCGGGATTATTTTATTATGTTTCACTTATTCAGATAATAAGCAAGAGCTAGTGATGACTAGCTAAGGTATGAGCTCATAACCTAGATGTTTTAGGGTGGCCCTATAACACTATAGTATGATGATTTATGTCACAAAGTTGAGGAAATTTCCACATGAAAGATTTATGCCCTCTTTATGCCACTTGTATGCTTTTTGATGTTATGATTTGTTAAGTACTTGCTTAAAGTATTGCCATGCATTCATGCTTTGATATGTTGCATTCATGAAATTAAGATGCATTCTAAAAGGAATGAACCTTGGATAATTTAGTTTTATAAAACCTAATAATGAATCTTATATGCATGTACACCTTTTGCAAATAAACCCAAGGTTCCTGAGGATGTGAACGATGTAACCCTAGATAGGAGGTCGCTACTGAGATTCTTTAGTAAGATTCTTACTCCTTTCTCTTCTTTCTTTTTCTCCCGTCACATCTTCAGAGATCGATGATGAAGTTCGTGGTTTTTATCGACACCCCGATTTGGGAGGTGCACTTTGATCCGGAGCACGGGACGTTGTGCCATTCGCATCTTTATGTTCGTCGGACGTCCCTTCGCACACCCTGTACAGAGCTACCGCTTCTCTCCTATGTCTCCCTACAACGATGCTTGGTTTTTGAGTGCGCCCGGACGCGTGATGAGAGGATTCTTTGGACATACACTGGAGGTTCAGCTGCCCGCGACTTCTAGGACTACGTGCCCCGATCTCCCGATTCAAAGGACAACCCCTCAGAAGATCCGCCAACGCACATGTATAGCGAGAGCTCTGCCTCCACTCCTCAGTTCGTGAGGGGCGAGAGCGAGGAGACGGTTACGCAGTCGAGGTTGGCTAGGTGGGCCGAGATGCATCCCTGCCGAGAAGCACATGGTCAGCCACTATGCGTACCTACTCCTGCTACCCTACGTCCGTGGATCGGTTTCATCCTGCCATACCCCAGTTCCAGCAGTAGCTATTTTAGGGGAGGCCTAGTGCACGCACTCACTCATAGATAGGATAAACCTTCTTTTGTCATGAGGTTATCCACCTTAAGTGCGATAGGGTAGGAGCTTTTATTTACGCCGTTCATGTATTTCTGTTCATGTTGTATTTCTCTTCCTTTGTATCGAAAGCTCAGCCCGATTCTATAAGGGTGTGACTCTATTTATTTCTAATTATGTTATTAATAGAATGTCCCTTTGTTGAATTGATGATTGTTCTATACCTTTACATATCTGACCATGTTGTGATTTATCTTTCCATATCTCGATGAACGCGGCTCTCACTTTGATTTTATATTTCAAAAAAAAAATTTACCCGTAATTTTCGCTAAGTATTTTAATAAAAGAATGAGACTAAGAAGTAATAACCTAATGATTAATCTAATGTGTTCTAGAGTATTGGGTTAAAAATTAGGGTGTTACATATCATTCATAAGGCATCCATTGTACCAAAAAAACTTTTTTTTTCTCATGCATATATACATAGCATGCATAACATTCATTTTTAGGATAGAAGTTTCATGCATAATAAAATAAAACAAAAACAAAAAAATCATTTCATGCATGGGATGCATCCATTACATCACCCATGCATATTTAATATAGTTGATAGTTGATGTCATTTAATTTTATGTTCCTTTTTGTGCTCTTAGATAGGGTGCAAGGCTTATCATCACTCAAAGACACAATGGAAGTAACCCAAAATAGCACTAGCAATGCAAAAAGAAACATCAAAGTCACTGTGGTCCAAAGCGAGCTATGAAAAGTAGAAGAAATATGTCAGTTGATGCCGCATGAAATCAAACTCAATTTCAAGAACACATATGGACACATAGTGGACCTTTTATATATCCCTATTGAAGAATCTGTGCTCAGTGCCCTTACACAATTCTGGAAGCCTCCCCTCCACTGTTTCGAGTTGCCAAAAATTGATATAACTCCAACCATAGAGGAATACACAAGAATGATAAGGTTACCCATTCGTGAGAAGGCAGGTGTGTACCTTTATCAAGGGAATTATGTAACAGAAGCAAAAATTGCTAAGTTGATCGGGTCCAAGTTGACCAGTTGGTGGTGGAGGAAAGAGGGTCAACCCGAGGATTGAGCAGAGAATTCCTTGAGTCTCACCTCGAGGTGTTAGCCCAACAAAGAAAACGGGACTTGTTCAACCCAACTTTGGCATTAATAATTTATGTGTTGGTGCTCTTCCCTTTCATGCCAGATATTGTTGATCAAGCCTCCATGGATGTCTTTTTTAGGTTTTGCACCTATAGGGCCAATCCAGTTCCTGTGATTTTAGCATACACTTTTATTTCTATGGAAATATGTCATCGAAAAAGAAGAGGGAGGTTACGATGTTGCTCACACATGCTATACGTGTGGGTAATGACACATACGTGTGCTGGAAATCACGTGGGACATCTGCCAGACCTATTGAAGCACTTTCATCGCATACCAACAAATCAACAATAGGTGCCTAGGTGGATGCAAGAGTTCTCTGCTGTTGAGCCCAACACCTTTAAGTGGGTTTCCCCATGGTACAGTGGTGAAAGCATTATCTACAGCTGTGGGGCCTTCCTTTATGTTCCTTTAATAGGTCGAAGGGGTTGTGCATCCTATTCTCCTGCCTTGGTGCTTAGACATCTTCGCTGGACCCAAACTAAGCCTCAAGAAGAGCATTTGCAAGGATACATTTTCCTCTACCAACAACATTCAGATACAAAGAAGTAAGAGTTGGAGATCAAGAAGGCTTGGGAAGACATCAAGATTGCAGGAAGAGGTAGATTAGGAAAGCAATTACCAATCTCATTCTCGAAATATGAAGAGTGGAGAAAAATGAGAGTAGGGCCAGTTAAACTCTCAATGGAAGTTCCGCAAGTGAATGTAGAACAATTTCAATCAATGGTTTCCCATGTTGAGGCATTGAAGTCACAAATGAGGCTCCTAGAAGAGAAAAAGCAAGAGGCTGATGTGAAAGTTGTCATTCTCCAAGACCGGTGTCACAAGATGGCCAAAGAAATTGAGACATTGAAAAATGAAAATGCAGACTCCCTAGATGATTCAAGAAGTAGAGGAAGTACAGTAACTGCTAGGTTCCAAGAACTTCAAGGGGAAATTCATTGCCTTTTGAAGGAAAAGAAGAGCTTTGAAAGAGAAATCATTCTCCAAGACAAGGTCAAAGCAAAGCTAGAAGCTGAACTTGACAAGAAAGAGAAAATTGTAAGGGACCTAGAAACAAAGGTCACCAATGAAAAGGGGGTAAGAAGAAAATTAGAAAAGATGATTAGCATGGAGTGACAAGCAAGAAAGGAACTGGAAGCCAGTGTGGAGAATTTGTTGAAAGTCTTAGCACGAACAGAAAATGATTGTGCCTGCGAATGGACATCATCAAGCCAGTATCAACACCTCTATGTCGCGGCAGTAGAGCATAGGAAGTTTTGGAAGAATAAAGCTTTGGACAGGATGGAAGAGCTTGAGAAGTGGAAGACAAATTATTCCCGAACTATCAATGAGATTAATTACCATGGTCATAAAGTCGTACAATGCTTTGAAGAGGCAAAAGAACAAATGGAAGAGACATCGCTGCTCGACTTACCGCAAGGGCTAATCAAGCTCATGAAGAGGTGTGAGGGCTATGCCAAGAGTTTCAAGAAACAGAAGACCAAGTTGTTGATGTACTAGACTTAGTGATTCATGATGTATTGAATTGCACTTTATTTCAAGGAACCACACTTTATTTCAAGGAATAAAATTTTCAAGTCTTCTTTTTATGGTTACAAATATGTGTTCATAAATTGACGTGGCTTCCTTGTGTGAAACGCGAAAATAAAGTCTGCTCCCAAAAATTGCATTGCTAGTGTTTATTAAATGGCATCTGATGAGGAAGTAAATATTTCCATCACAATCACTATCAACCACACTTAAGTTACAGGGTAGGGTGCCCGTAATGATATGTGTGGGAGGGTATTCCCAATTATCACAAGAGCTGATGATATCCCTTGTGCTAAAAATAAAGAAAAAAGGAAAAATTTTAACCATGTCCTTTCTTGCAGGAAATTATCATTATTCTTCAAGAGAAAGCTTTGTCTACACCAAAAGTCTTCAAGCAGCCATGGCAGGAGAAAGAGATTTCGGAAAAGAGATTGACGAATTGAAAGCTGCAATGAATGAACAAGTGGAAGTGGTTAAAGAAGCTATTGCGCATATGCTTAAGTCCAGGGAAAATGGGGAAGGAAATGGAGGCAACAACCCTAATAATGAAGAGCTAGGATATGAATCAGATGGGCATGCCAACGATGCAATCGCACACAACTATGCAATCCCTCACAACCATGCCAACAATGCAATCCCGCACAACCATGCCAACAATGTGATCCCACACAACCATGCCAACAATGCATTCCCACACAACCATGCCAATAATGCAATCCCACACAACAATATGGAGAAGGATGCAGAACGACGGAAGTTCAAACAAGAACTACAAGAAAGCTTGCAGGAGCAATTTCGAATGCTGCATGGGCCTAACCCATATGGCTCGATGAGTATTAGTGATCTGTGTTTGGCTCCTAGTGTGGTCATTCCTAAAGACTTTAAGATGCCTGAGCTTGTCAAATTTGATGGTAGCACTAATCCTATCATACATTTACGAATGTATTGTACAAAGATGGGAATGTGGTCCAAGGAGGAGAACTTCTTGATTAGCTTTTTCCCTGAAAGCTTGGAGGGCGCTGCATGGGAGTGGTATATGCACATGGACCGAGCACAGATTAGGTGTTGAGAAAATTTAGCTCAGGCTTTCACTAACTAATACAAGTTTAATCTAAATGTTGTGCCCATTAGAGATCAACTGAAAGGGATGAGGAAAAAGGAGAATGAGTTTTTCAAAGAATATGCCCAGAGGTGCAGAGCCATGGCTGGAAGGGTCATTCCACCGATGCTAGAGAAAGAAATGTGCTCTTACTTTATTCGTACGCTGGAAGGTCCATTTTTCAAGAATATGCTTGGGACCCATGTGAAGGAGTTCGTGGATTTAGTTGAAATAAGAGAAAAGATCAAGACCAATATCCAAGAAGGGAAGGTGGAGCTAGCAATAGGGAAAACAGGTGAATCCCAATCCAAGAAGAGTTCCAATTTCAAGAAGAAGGAGAATACCATTAATTGCATCCACCCGTAATCACATCAACCCACTGCCCGGCTAAACCACTACCTATCCTACCCAAACCACTACCTATCTTACCCACATACACAATACCCATCTTACCTACACCAACAATACCCATCTCCAAGAGCTGTTCCAACCCAAACACCATGCATACCTCAACCACCCGAAATCAACCATGTTTCCTACCCTTGACCATACACACCAACAACGCCTAGACCTCACCAAGCACCATTACCAACCAACCTCTTTGGAACTCCCCTACCTTTTAACACCAACAACAGACCACCAATGGAAAACCGACCACTACCTGATTTTCATATGAGCAATGCTGAATTGTTCAAGTGTTTATGTGGAGATAACTTGCTAACCTCTCGTCCTGGAAAGACCTTCATGCTGCCATATCCTTGGTGGTACAATCCAAACCAAACATGTGATTATCATTCCAACTCTCCTAGACACTCTGTCGAAGACTGTTATGGGTTTATAAGTGCAGTATGGCGTTTAATTGACCATGGTGCCATTAAGCTAAAGGAAGAATCACAACTGGACATAAGGAACAATCTGTTCCCTAATTACGATGGAGGACAGGTGAACTCCATTTGTTGTGGAAAGCATACAAGCCAGGGAGCAGAGACTGCCAAGCTCCCATTGAAGGAGATCCTAGAAGCACTAAGGAAGGCAGGCTATGAGATGGAAATTGAAGAAAAGAAAGGAAAAAGAACAGTAAGAGGAAATGAAGATGATTTATTCTGTGTGTGTTCCGAAAGGAAGCACCATATAGAGGAATATCTGAAGCTGAAGTTTTACATTGAAAAGATGATCAAGTTAGGGTTGCTTGAGATGTCGAAAGGGGTCAGACAAAGCATCAATATGATCCACCATGCACCCCATGTTTTTAAAGTCTACAATCATTATCCAATACTTGTTTCCAAGGTGCTTAAGCCATTTCCTTACGAAAGCAACCATGAGGTTCCATGGAGATATGAAACTATGATAGAGCCTAATGCTGTGATGTCTAGAATGACATCTCCTAGTCAAAGGCCAGTACCTATCTTCAAGGTATCAAGTTTGTCACCTTCTTATTTTGCCGCGACCGCAAAGCCCGACAAGCCAGTAGCAATTGGATAATCTGGCAACAAAGCTTGTTTAGAACCCTCTACATCAGAGTCTATAACAAATGTTACAAGAATAGGGGAATTACTCAGAGTGGCAGGTGTTATACTCCAGGGAAATTGTTGAGAAACCCCCAGGTCATACCTGTGAAAGACCTCCAAGTGTTGCCTATGAAGGAAAGTAGGGAAAATAACCAGGAAGATGAAGACGAAAAGTTCTTAAAGATAATGAAATAGAGTGAGTATGATGTGGTGGAACAACTGAAGAAAACACCAGCAAAAATCTCACTATATTCCCTGATCTTGTCCTCAGAGGCTCATCGCAATGCAATTAAGAAAGTGTTGGAGCAGGCGTATGTATCCAAGGATACAACCCTTGATAGGGTTGAAGGGATCGTGAATGTAATTAAAACAGCTAATGCCATTACTTTCACAGAAAGCAAGGTCTTCCCTCATGCAGTGGGGCGTCCGAAGGCGCTCCACATCACCCTAAAATACGAAAGTTGCAACATCGCGAAGGTATTGATTGACGGAGGGTCAGCTTTCAATGTACTTCTTTATTCCTCCCTGCAACAACTACCTCCACAATTGAACCAAGTGGGACGATTATAAAGGCATTTGATGGGTCATTAAGAGAACTCATGGGTACCATTGACCTTCAGCTAGAAATTGGGCCAACTACATTTGTGACTAGATTCCAAGTGATGGACATTGAACTAGGGTATACAATGTTGTTAGGAAGACCCTGGATTCATGAGACAGGCATAGTCCCCTCTACGCTTTATTAGAGGGTGAAGTTTATAGATGAAGGTAAACTTATCACAGTCAGAAGGGAGGAGGAATTATTTATGACTAAACCAATGACAGTGCCGTACATCGATTGTGCCGAAGATTCCCTCGAAGTCTCATTCCAAAACCTTGAGATAGCTGAACCAGTAAAACAAAAAGGTGGTGTGCTCAGGCAATCGCTCAAATAATGCAAAAAAAGTGGATTCAAAGAAGGGAAAGGATTGGGAAGTCAGTTGCAAGGAATCATGAACCCAATCTCCCTTCCTGATAACCCTGGGAAGTTTGGACTTGAGTATGAAGCCATAGGAGGACTACAGACTTTCGAATCCGCCAATCAGAAGATCCCACATATTAAGGACATATTTCCCACAGCTACAGCTGTGCTAATGACAGAGGAAGCTGAAGCTATTAGCACTCTTGAACGAATCAAAGAAGTACCTCGGCTAATCTACCCAAGTTACGAGCCATTGAACAATTAGGATTCGGTGCCCTTAGATGATTTATTGTCTTTTGAGTAATGGATACTTTAGTTACCTCTATTGTATTTCAACTTTAATTGAATAATAAAATGATTATGCATGGTTTCTCTTTTCCATTCTCTTTCTATGATTTTCTTTTTATTTATTTTTCTTTCTTTCTTTCTTCTTTCTTTTATTTATTTCGAGTCTCGTCTCAATTTCTAGGACTCTTCTTCTTCGGAATCTCTATCTCGTGCAAATGATTGTGAAAACCCATTAACTAATTATTGTGTTGCAACGGACTTGAATGAAAATGAACAAGATGAAGATTCTAAGTTGTGCCAACAATTTGCCAAAATCATAAATTCCATGGAAAAAGGGACAAATCGACATGATGAGATTGTCGAAATTGTGAATTTGGGAATTGATGAGGACAAGAAAAAAGTGAAAATAGTTAACAACCTAGAAAGAGAGGAGTGGATTGCACTGTTCTGTGAATTCCTGGATATTTTTGCTTGGTCTTACAAAGATATGCCTGGTTTAGACCCCAAAATAGTGGCTCACAATCCCGTTGATTGAGGGAATGGAACCTAGGCAATAGAAGTTGTTGAGGATGAGTCCAGAGATGTCACTCAAAATCAAAGATAAAGTCAAAAAATAACTCGATGCAGGTTTCCTGGCCATACCCAAAATGGATAGCTAACATAGTACCTGTGCCGAAGAAAGATGGAAAAGTTAGAATGTGTGTGGACTATTGGGATCTGAACAAAGCAAGCCCAAAAGAACATTTTCCTCTCCCCCATATAGATGTTCTAGTCAACAACACGGCAAGAAGTCACCGATTCTCCTTCATGGATGGTTACTCATGCTACAATCAGATCCTGATGGTAGAAGAAGATAAGGAGAAGACATCATTCATCACTCAATGGGGGGTATTTTGCTATAGAGTAATACTGTTTGGCCTGAAGAATGTTGGGGCAACGTACCAACAAGCAATGGTGACTCTTTTCCATGATATGATCCACAAGGAGTTAGAGGTGTATGTTGACAATATGGTGGCAAAGTTACAAGAAGGAGAAAGTCATGTTGCTGTGTTCAAAAAGTTGTTTGAAAGATTGAGGACTTACAAACTTCGGTTGAATCCGACCAAGTGCACCTTCGGAGCATCCACCAGAAAATTATTGGGGTTCATCGTTAGCAAGAGGGGCATTGACGTTGATCTAGATAAGATAAAAGCCATCCAAAACACGTCAACACCCAAGATAGAGAAGGAGGTTCGAGGTTTCTTGGGTCGTTTAAATTACATAGCAAGATTTATCTCAAATTTGACCTACACTTGCGAGCCGATTTTCAAATTATTAAGGAAAGACAATCTGGGTGAATGGGACGACAGATGTCAAGAAGCTTTTGACAAAATCAAGAATTATCTATCAAATCCACCTCTCTTGGTTCCACCCACATCGGGGCGGCCGCTTATACTATACCTCACGGTGCTACACGGGTCCATAGGGGCGGCACTGGGTCAGCATGATGAGTCTGGTCGAAAGGAGCAAGCCATTTACTACTTGAGCAAGAAGTTCAATGACTATGAGACTAGGTATTTGGCTATCGAAAAGACTTGTTGTGCACTAGTATGGACAGCAAGGAGGTTATGGTAGTATATGCTCTACTACACAACTATGCTGATATCTCGCATGGACCCCATGAAGTATATTTTTGAGAGCCTATATATCTCCATGAGGATGTCCAAATGGCAAGTGGCTCTAGTAGAATTTGACATCAAATATGTAACTCGAAAGTCTATAAAAGGAAGCGTGATAGCTGATCACTTGG
The DNA here is from genome assembly GCA_031216105.1 of Dalbergia cultrata. Lineage (NCBI taxonomy): Eukaryota > Viridiplantae > Streptophyta > Magnoliopsida > Fabales > Fabaceae > Dalbergia > Dalbergia cultrata. Next base: position 13,911,634 of record CM062352.1, on the reverse strand, counting down.
CCGAGAACCCACTTGAAGAATATCAGCCGATAGAGCTTGAATTCCTTGATGAGGATATCCTTGCAGCCATAGAAGAGGATAATGAAAGTGAGGAAGATGGGAACTTGATGTGGAAAATGTACTTCGATGGTGCCGTCAACACAAACAAGAACGAATTTGGAGCAGTCTTAGTGTCTCCTAGTGAAAAGCAGTTTCCAATTGCTATTAAATTGGCATTTGATTGTACGAACAACACGGCAGAATATGAAGCATGCATAACTGGTCTAAAGGCAGCAATATCTCTTGGGGTTCAATACCTAGAGGTCTATGAGGACTCATCTCTAATCATTTTTCAGGTCAATGGAGAATGGCTAGTCAAAGACCATAGGTTGCTATCGTACTATGAGCATCTTGTGAACTTGAAAGATGAATTTAAGGATATCACTTTCCATTACCTACCCCGTGACTAGAATCAATTCGCAGATGCCTTAGCTACCCTGGCCGTGATGACCAAGCTTGATCTAGGAGTAGAAGTATAGCCTTTGCAAGTGGCCATTAGAAGAAAGCCAACATACTGTTCAAACATTGAAAAGGAACCTGACGGCCGACCATGGTTCCATGATATTAAAAAGTTCATTAAAGAGAGGGAATATCCAACAGAAGCAAATGAGAATGATAAAAAGACAATCAGACGTTTATCTATGTCATTTTTCCTCTCATGCGAGGTGTTGTATAAAAGAAACCATGATGGAGTCCTATTGAGGTGTGTTGATGCTGTAGAAGCCAATTCCATCATATCAGAAGTCCATGAGGGCATTTGTGGAACTCATGCCAATGACCACACATTATCTCGACAGATCCTCAGGCAAGGTTACTATTGGCTCACAATGGAGAAAGACTGTATAGAGTTTGTCAGAAAGTGCCACAAATGCCAAATCTATGCTGATTGAATCCATTCTCCTCCTGTGCTGTTGCATAGTCTTACATCACCGTGGCCATTTGCAATGTGGGGCATGGATGTCATAGGGCCAATTAATCCCAAAGCCTCTAATGGTCATCACTTTATTCTGGTAGCTATCAACTACTTCACCAAATGGGCAGAGGCTGCTTCCTATGCCACTGTAACACGAAAAGTAGTGGTGAAATTCTTGAAGAACAATATCTTTTGTAGGTATGGGTTGCTAAAAAGGATCATCACAAACAATGCAACTAATTTTAACAACGCAGAAGTACAAAAATTGTGTGAGCAATTCAAGATCAAGTATCATAACTCGACTCCCTACCGACCAAAGATGAATGGGGCTGTGTAAGCGGCAAACAAAAATAGCAAGAAGATATTGGAGAAAATGGTGGTCACATATAAAGATTGGAGCAATATGTTGCCTTACGCATTGCACGCTTACCGTACTTTAGTTAGATCCTCAACTGGGGCAACCCCGTATTCTCTGGTATATGGAATGGAGGTAGTGACACCCATAGAAGTGGAAATACCATCTTTGAGAGTCTTGGCAGAAGCTAAATTAGAAGAGGCCGAGTGGGTTAAAACGAGATATGAACAATTGAACATGCTCGAAGAAAAATGACTAACTACAGTCTGTCATGGCCAGTTATACCAGAAAAGGATGGCAAAAGCGTTCAATAAGAATGTCCGCCTTCGAATGTTTCAACCAGGTGATCTTGTTTTGAAGAAGATTTTACCAAATCAAGAGGATAACAAAGACAAATGGGCACCAACACATAAAGGCCCTTACATAGTCAAAGATGCTTTTTCTGGATGAGCATTGATCCTAACTGATATGGAAAGCAAAGCACTTGCTAAACCAATCAATTCAGATGCCGTAAAAAAGTACTTTGCATGAAAAAAGAAAGAAAAAAAACAAAAAAGCAAACAAAAATGCTCACTAGGTTGAAAACCCTGAAGGGCAATCTAGGCAAAAATTAGAGCAAACAAAAAGACAACAAAGCCCGCTAGGTTGAAAACCCGAAAAGGCGGCCTAGGCAGAAATTAGGGCATAAAGAGAAAGAAAAGCTCATAGACTGAAATCCAAAAAGACAGTTTTTAGAGGAAATCTTAACTGCTAAGCTGAAAAAACCAAAAGGGTGGCCTATGCAATAGTGAAAGGCTGAGCCAATGATCAGGAAGCTACATGGGTCGCCGAAACTGGGGCAATTTGAATGTAGGTGGATCACGGAAAATTGTTGAGCACACAACAAATAATTATACTCGCGGTCATGGATTTTGAGTCTAATGTAACCAATGAATCAGGGAAATGGGTTAATCAAATGAAAGCATCACAATCAATCTTTTCTTCCCTCTTCATCTCCTAGCAATCATTGACATTCTGTAAATACTTTCTAGTTTGAAGTTCAATAAAATTATCTTTCTCAACCTCTGTATCTTTGTTTCTCTTTCTTCTTTTATCATCCGCTTCTGTGCCAAGTTTTAAAACCGTGCATAATCATGACATTATAATTGAAGTACAGCTAAGGGACTAATTTGCTAACAAAGCTCAGAAATGATAAGTCAAACAGAGGACTCGAGAACCAAGATTGACTCGCAAAAGAAAGAAACATTTGCATAGCTGAGGTTTAGAGATAACGGTCCACATGTGGGTTTGGATCAACTTAAAAAAAAAGAAAACGAAAAAGCAAAAATACTCGCTTTGTCGAAAACCCAGACGGGCGATCAAGGCAAAAGTTAGAGCAATAAAAGAACTGGGGCAAAGAGGAGATGTTGAAGCGTCACTAGGCAAACATGTGTTGAAGAATTGCAATAGACAGTCTCATGGGACGGCTTATCTATGAAGATAGTTCCATTGGAATAGACAAAAGCTTTCTTGAAGAATAATACGAAGATACTTCAAATTGGGGCAATTTTAATTTTAGAAAGCTATTGTCATTATTCTTGTCACTGAGCACATCATAATTACATCAGTTTTGCGTCAATTCATTCATCATGTCATCACTCCACTAGCTTTGCATCATTCATCATCACATTAATCTTGCATCATCATTGCATCAGCATTACCAATCATTCATTTGTCTGCTTTCACATGTCTTTAATTTTCATAAGTTTCTTACATTACACATGTTTTTAAATTTTAAAAGTCTTTTAAATTTCACATTTTATATGCTTTCATAGTTTTCACATTTACATGCTTTCATAGATTTTAAATGTCACGTTTTACATACTTTTACAGTCTGCTTTTACATTTTATAGATTTTAAATTTCACATTTACATGCTTTCACGGTCTGCTTTTACATTTCATAGATTTTAAATTTCACATTTACATGCTTTTACAAGTCTTTTAAATTTCACAATTACATGCTTTCACACTCTGCTTTTACATTTCATCACACTCTGCTTTTACATTTTATAGATTTTAAATTTCACATTTACATGCTTTCACGGTCTGCTTTTACATTTCATAGATTTTAAATTTCACATTTACATGCTTTTACAAGTCTTTTAAATTTCACAATTACATGCTTTCACACTCTGCTTTTACATTTCATCACACTTTACTTTTACATTTCACAGATTTTAAATTTCACATTTATATGCTTTTACAAATCTTTTAAATTTCACATTTACATGCTTACAGTCTGCTTTTACATTTCACAGCCTTTAAATTTCACATCCTTTAAATTTCACATTTTACATGCTTTCACAATCTACTTTTATATTTCACAAGTTTTTCAAATTTTACATTTAAATGCTTTCACAGTCTTTACATGCTTTCACAGTCTTTACATGCTTTCACAGTCTTTATTTGCTTTCACAATCTTTACATGCTTTCACAGTTTTTACATGCTTTCACAATCTTTATTTTCACATGCTTTCAAAAGTCTTTAAGTTTCACATGCATTTTCATAAGTCCTTGAATTTCACACGCATTTGTGTTCCTTAAGTCATTTGGCACCACCCATCAACATTATCATGCATTCATCCGTTAGAACATTTTTGCATTGTCACCATTCATTCATCATCACCATCATGCACTCATCATCATTGCCATTCTTTCAACATCATCATAATGCATTCATAATCATCATGCATCATCCAGACAAAATATGTGTTCATATCTTTACTTGTCTCTTACAGTAAAATATCAAAGCCATGATCTTTATATTTTTCAATAAGAAACAAGTAAAGATGGGCAACTGTGAACACCATATTTTGTCCGAATACTCTTTATTCATTTATTTTATTTTATTTCATTTTTTATTTTTATTTTTTGGATCAGCCCAATAATTTTTTTTCTTTTCTTTTCTTTTTCTCTTCTTTAACAGTTTAGGCCTTTAGCCCACCTTATCCTGTCTTGTTTGCTAATTTGTTGTTTTGGCCCGTTTGAACAATATATCAAAAAGCAACCCAGCTTTTACCTCTCCCGGACTTGTGCTCATTGGTTCATGAAAACAGGGAGAATCTGAATTTGGTGCAAATCAGAAAAGGTATTGAAGTAGTTATGCCATCCGAATCAAATAAAAATCCCAATCCCAATCTGATCCTTAATCTGCATGAAAAAAAGAAGCAATCGAGCATTAAAGAGGATTAGAACACAAAATCAAATAAACAAATCACAATCCCAATCAAATGAAATCTGATCCTCAATCTACATAAAATTGAAAAAAAATCAATCGAGCATTAAAGGGGATTAGAACACAGAACGTGGATATAAGGTCAGTACAACACTATAAGAGGGAGGGGTTTTTTGAAGCAAAATAAAAAAGAAGAAAAACACAAAGCAATTAGAAAAAAACACCATGGTGCAGCAATAGAGTGACCCATTGCAAATAAACCTAGCAAAGACACAGAAAGCAAAAGGAAGAAATAGCAGCATCAAGGAACAGGTTTTTTTTTTTTCTTTTGCTTTAGCATTAGGAACATTCAACCATGAAAAAGAAAGGGGGAGGGGATAAGAGCACCACCACTGCAACCCCTTGAATCATCACCATCATCAACTACTTCAGCTAGGCGCCGTTGTGCCTTCGTCCGGCCACCACCGCAGCTTCTACTCCTTTGCGTCGCGCCTTCATGCCAACAGCGCCGAGCTAGCAGCCATGAGTGAACACCGCCGCTGGGGTCACCAACGTTAAGGACTACCACGTCTCCTCCTCTGCGTCTGCGAGCTCCTCTCTTCCCCCATGTGCGCAACCGCGATCTATCTTCCAAAGCGCAAAGATCAAAATCTGCCCGCCACTAGTGAACTTGTTTATGAAGCTTTGCCACCGCCAGGTCATGTAGCAAGGCCGCAGTAAGCTCCTTCCTTTCCTGTTATCGGTGGCCTGCCTCAACAACAAAATCTTTTTTTGTAATCAAATTTGTTCCTTAATTTCTGTTTTAATTTTTTATTTATATTTCTTTGTAAATATATAACTGTTACATTTTTGGGGAAAAATAATTATTTTAAAATCATAAAATTTGCATAATGAGCTCTAGGATAACCATATTTATACGGATGTATTAGGGGTGCAGTGAGATTAAGTTTCCACCCTTCCCTAATCATAATTAGACTCCCAAATCTCAAAGTCTCTTTCAAAAGACCAGTTTGTAAATCAAAAGGTTTTCTAATTTTAGTCAAAATTAAAATTGGCGGCGACTCCCATTTTTTTTAAAAAAAAAATTGGTTGTCATTTTCATCATGGCACCCTCCGGAGATGTTGTGACAAACATATAAAGTTAAATTAAATCATTGTTTTAAAGAATAATATTTGATATAGAATCAATTAAAATTTTGAATAATTGTCATATTTCAATCAATTAGAAAGAATATTTGCTAATATTAAGTACACTGAATCAATCATAAATAATGCATTTAGAATTTAGAAATATGATATTAAATTAAATTTAACATATTTATTTAATTATTTTATTACATTAAATAAGATATTAATTTAGTTTAAAGATATTAATTTTTGGAAAATAATAATGATTTCGTAAAATGGTTCAAAATACTAGCATTAAATTTAAAGATTAAAATATGAGATTTGAGGTAACAAAACTAATGAATTATTTATTGTAATTAGAATCAATATGAATTTAGAAATATTGTCATATTAGAATTTATTAAAAAAAAACTTGATATAGATTCTGTTATAATTTTGAATTAGTAGTATATTAAAATAAATAAGAAAGAAGTTAAAATTAAGTATATCAAATTAAATAAAATTTACATAATTATAATTTAAAAACATGATTTTAAATTAATTTAAACATATTTATCTAATCATTTTATTAAACTAAAGAGGATATCGATTTTATCTAGAGATATCAATTCTTGGAAAGTGATACCATTTTGTTAAAAATGTTCAAGATATCAATATTTAATGTTTAAGGATTTATATTTAAAGTAGGATCAATTATAATTTTGAATTATTGTCATGTTGTTAGAAAATTTATTATAAGAAAGAATACTGACTAAAATTACGTGCATCAAATCAGACATAGTTAAATATTTAAAAATTATAAAATAAAAATTTAGTAGTGGGATTAACCAATGTAACAATAATATCTATGTTTTTTGCTGATGTATCAATGATCTCCATATTTAAATTAGATTGCATTCCATTTAATTAGTTAATTAATAAATTTAAAAAACAAATATTTTATTTAAATATTAAAATTTTACATTGGAGATAAGATAATCACAATTTAATTTATTTTAATTTTTTATTTTAAATCATATGTTTATTTCAAAGATTGATATTTGATGTACAATTAATTAAAACTTTGAAATTTAGAATTAATTGGAAAGAATACCTGTTAAAATTAAGTTCATTATATCAAGCACAAATAATGCATTTAAAATTGAGAAAAATGATATTGACCTAAATTAAATATATCTATGTAATTATATTTTGAGTGAAATAAGATATAAATTTAATATATAGAAACTAAACAATAATGACTGTCATTAACATATTTTAGTAGAAAGATACTCCTCATCAAACTTATTTAGCTTATCAACATGAGTCCTAACTAAAACACATATTTTCCATGTATATAAAAGTTACAAAATATTAGTTATTTATAAGATTTTATTCAATATTAAAATAACATTGGGAAGAAAGAAAATGCTTGTTCTTATCAAATTGATGATATTTAACTCTATATTCTTCTAGTCTCTTTCAAGTTTTCTTTCAATACTAACACCAATTAATATCTCAACGACATCAACCATAAAATAATAATAAAAATAATATATGCTAAATTAATCACATGAAAGTAATGTTGTATATCTTTCGATGATTTACTAATTATAATTATTTATTATTTCAATAATTTGATTTGATTTATTAATTATGGCGTCATAATAAAAGAAATTCATACAACATTACAATAAATTGATATGATGTTGAGAATTTTTTAAAAATAATTACATAAAAAATTCTCATTAAAAGAAAATTTGTCATGTGGAAATTTTTTTTCTGATAATGGATTCATAGTTGTATTATTATAGCATAGGATATATATATATATATATATATATATATATATATATATATATAATATTTACTTTGATAATATTTTTGAGCAATTATAGCAAAAATAAATATCCAAATATAGTGCCACATAAGAAAAAAAATCCAAACATGAAGGAATTAATAATTTATACAATTGCAAATTATTTTTTCAATTGTAATGACAATGATATTGAGCTATTACAACAAAAATTAGCAGTCAAATTATAAAAATTAATTTTTTAATTGCAGTGATAATATAATCCAGCAATTACATAAAAAATCACTGGCTAAATATATTGGGGTACGAATAATTATTGTTGTTATAAATGGTTGTTGTTTTAATTGCAATGATAATAATATTATAGAGCAATTATTGCAAAAATTTTACCAAAATATAGTTTTTGTTTTGTTTTGACTTAGTTATTTGGATTTGATGTACCCAAATATAAAGCAGTACTAATAATTTACAAGTATCAAAAGTACTAATAATTTATACTTTTATAAATTAATTAATATTTTGATTGCAATTATCATTATTGAGCAATTATAAAACAAATCAATCCCCAAATACAGTAAAATACCAATAATTCTTGCCATTACAAATAATTAGTATTTTAATTGTAATGATGATATTATTAGTAAATTGTGATAAAATTAATACTCAAATAAGGTACAAAAGTAATAGTTATTGTTTTTATGAACAATTGATATTTTATTTGTAAAAATATTTTTTTCATGTGTAGCATTACGATGTGCTATGTATGAGTATTGGCTATCATATAAAGTTAATCCTCATGTAGGACTAAATGACTTGACTCTTCATTAATCAGTTTAACATTTAACAATAGCAATTTAATGATAGCAGTTTTATAAATAAGATTGTTTGAACTAAAACCATTTTTTTTTACTTTTAGGAATCAAAACCTATATTTGCTAAATTTTAGAGAAGAAAAAAAAAAGGTTTTTGGCATGGAAAAGTTTAGGTGGGGGTAAATATTAGTATCCCACCAGAGTTAAGAAAGACTTGTGATTTCTTTGGGAATCTTTTATGGAGATTTCATATCATTCCATTGATGGAATCTTTACATATCTCTTTATAGGGTATCATTCCACAAAAACATTTAAAGATCTAATGCGTGTTTGAATACATAATAAACTGTTTCTTTTAAAAGATATTTCAAATATGCTTCTCAAAATAAATTATCTGAAGGAGACACCATGTAAATTATTCATTTTTTTAATAATCTTTTCTCTTCGTACTTCCTTAGATTTAGGGTACACTTGGTTGGAAAGAAGAAATGAGTAAAATTTTTCTAGACCATATTCATATGTAACCATAACATGGTAAGTTCTTTTTTTTTCAATTTTTACTTCCTAATCAAATATATTCTTAGTATTTTTTTTTGGTCAAATTAGATTAATGGGTGGAGGTCAATTGAGGAAAACGTTCTTTCTCCTTATGTATATAAGAAATTTTCTATCCTAAGGCCTCAAGGCCACTGGCCACACCATGAGAAATATATAAGAGATGAGTCGGACAAAATCTGAATTCAATTCAATTTTTAGATCAGATTAATTTTTAAAACCTGAATCAACCCGATTATATATCGGCCCAACCTAGTAGATGTATAGCCAGTTGCCTCTGCTACAGGCGAGGAAGCGCTTTGACTCATATTTGACCCATCCGTCCATTTCTTACTTGGCCCATACGAACCCAATCAAAACCAATTTGTTTCCCCCCTCCTTCACTCTCTCTCTCTCTCCCTCTCTCCCCACTGTGACAGAGCCTCTCCCCCTTCTTTTCCCTGCAACAACCTCTTCCCCTCGGTAAAAAGGTAAAAACCCTTCTTAAACAGTTCTCAGTAATTCCAGCTCAACAAAATTAAACGACTAAAAAAAAAAACACAAAAATCCATATATAAATTCTATTATTATTATTATTTTCGATTTTGTTTTCTCTTTCCCCTGAATCCCAAAGAAGAGATTCTTGATATTCCTGTTTCAAGCAGCTCCTTCCTTCTCTTTCTGGTAACATCAGAGCCACGACTTCCATACTTTAATATCATAATATTAACAATTTCTCGATCGTTTCCTCTTCACAATCTTATTATTATTGTTATTATTATTCTTTCTGAAACATAACGCGTGTTTCACATTTCATCGTGTCTTCGATTCTCCGTTGATTTTGCTATGTGTTATTCTGTTTTTCTTGGCGTGTTTTGAGGTTTCTAGGGTTATCTTCAGCTGGGCTTTGAATTCTTCGTGATTTATTTGTAATCTGATTCGTGCTTATTCTGATGTGAAATTAATCATGGTGACGAGAAAGTGAACTTACGGGAGTGTGTTTGCATTTGGGGTAAAGTTTGGGTTTATTCACTTTCAAGTGATATTTGCTATTCACACTAACAAAGTATTTGAGTTTGTATTTTGGTATTGGATCACCATTTTTTCAATTCCAGGAGTTCTTAGTATGAAATGAGAAGCAAGATAACTTGGTATTTGACATAGTGGTCATTGCCAATGTTCGGAACGAAAAATAATTTTTATGTGTTATTTTGATGTCTTTTGATAATGCTAGGAAATTTTACAAATGGGTGTGAAAAAAATGTCGTATTGATTTGTTTCTTGTCTCAAGAAGTTTGTTTTTTGTGACTCTGTCAGGGTTAGGCTATCTATTCTACAATGAGTAGACCAAACACTCGAAGTAAAAATAAAAGGCTGAGACAAGGGGGTGATAGTGACAACACTTCTGAAATATGGAGGTACTAGTAATTGATGCTTAGTTGGTTTTTTGAAATGGAGTTTTATTGTTCCTACCTTTACATGATTATTGTTTTTTATGTTCTTCCTTGAGTAGGAAAATTCACAAATCCGGTGCAGTAACTGAAGATGATATGAATCAGCTGTATATGATTTGGAAGCCAGTCTGTTCTGGTTGTCGTGTCAATGCTAAAGACAACCCGAATTGCTTCTGTGCGTTGGTTCCACCTCCAAATGGAACCCGGAAGACTGGCTTGTGGATGAAGATGTCAGATTTTGTTGAAAATCTTGGCTCTGACCCAACTATGGATCTTCGCGCTTCTCCTAATTCACCTGCTGGTCTGACGAATCTTGGTGCAACATGCTATGCAAACAGTATACTTCAGTGCTTGTACATGAATAAATCTTTCCGAGAAGGTCTATTTTCTGTTGAACCAGAAGTTTTGCAACAACAGCCGGTGTTGGATCAGCTGGCTCGGCTTTTTGTACAGTTGCATGCTAGTAAAAGGGCTTTCATAGATTCATCCCCATTTGTAAAAACACTGGAGTTAGATGATGGAGTTCAGCAGGATAGCCATGAGTTCCTGACATTGCTTCTGTCATTGCTGGAACATTGCCTGAGCCATTCCAAAATTGCCAAGGCAAGAACAATAGTTCAAGATCTTTTCCGTGGAAGTGTGTCTCATGTGACAACGTAAGAATCAGTGATTTTGATCAGTTTGTTGATTAATACAGAATCTTTTTTATTAGCATAGAATCATTTTTTTTAAATACCGAAAAATTGCAAATTATTTTTTCTGTTAATTTTGATCCATTACAGTTTACAAGTCTTCATTTTATTTCTTTTTTTTACTTTGTTGGTGGTGGGGCTGTGAAATATTTTAGACTTGTCAATATGTATTACTTTTCTCGTTTACCCCTCCCTAGCCCCTACCCACATACCCATGAAGGAGAAAGAAAGCTGACAGAGAATCATATTAGTAATGTCATAAATGTTGCTAACATGTAATGCCTAAGAATATGCAGTTGTTCATTGGAGTTGTTGAATCTTCACACAGCTCGGTGTCAGTAAAAGAGTTTTTTTTCTTTTTTTTCCCAAATTGCCAAATGAGCTTTTGATTATTTTTTTGTGCTAACTTGCTGTTATATTAGTATTTGAGTGCTGTTTGTTATCTATAATATAATTCATGGTACTGGATGTTCTGAATCATTTTAGCATAATCGGTTAAAAGCTAAGAAGCATAGACACCGAGCATGACACTGACACTGACATGGCTGAAAATGTTTTGTCTAACTCTAATATGAAGTGTCCAAAATGTTTCCTACACAGCCCTTTCTTGAGGTGTCTGCTTCATAGGTCATAAGTTATTCTGGTAATTTATGTTCAAATGATCTCAAGTAACTTTCTTATATTTTCTTCCTTCAGATTAGATGTATGTATGATTGGTCATAGCTATGTTGAATACTATTGCACATCATTTAATTCGATCACTTTATTATGCAGGTGTTCTCAATGTGGAAGAGACTCTGAAGCTTCTTCCAAAATGGAAGACTTCTATGAGTTGGAGTTAAACGTCAAGGGATTGAAAAGTTTAGATGAGAGCCTAGATGATTACCTCAATATTGAAGAGCTTCATGGAGACAACCAATATTTTTGTGATTCATGTGGAACTAGAGTTGATGCTACTCGTAGCATCAAGCTCTGTACATTGCCTGAAGTACTTAATTTTCAACTTAAACGTTATGTCTTCCTTCCAAAGGTATTGTAGTAAATTTAGGAGTAATTCCATCCTTTTTATTATTGTACTGAGGATTATACAACTTAAGCTCTGCATGCATTTTTCATTGTGGTATTGATGCATTCCCCCCCCTTTTTTTTTTGGGGGGGGGGGGGGGGTTAAGGGGAGAATTAGCATTACTGTATTAGACTAAATCTTACCACAAGAATAAATATCATTTGCAGAAAAAGAAGGTAGCTATAATTGAAAATTGATTATCTTTGGATGGGATTTTTTGGGGTGGAAATAACTTTTTTCACCTAAAAAAATAACTTTCTGTACATTTGGATAATTTTTAAAAAATAATTAGAATCTTAAAAAAAAATTTCAGCTTTGTTTTTTTTTGGTAGAAGTTTAAAAATAGTAGCTTATGAAAATAAATCAGCTTTAAGCTCTTTCAAATATATATAAAATTTAAGTTGCATAATCACTTTGTCCAAAATTTGAAACAAACACACCCTAAATATATACTGGAGTGTGCTCTGGAAATCCTTTTAATGGAAAACCATTTGCGAAATTGTTAACGATTTAATCTTTGTATAATTTTGAAGATTAATTCTAGCCATAAGTTGGAGCTCTTTTTGCCATGTGCACAGTATACTGAACTGAACTGTCTCATTTTTAGAGTATTTTCCTGTCCATGCCAAACCTCAAGTTGATTTTTTTCCCCAAAAATCCTTCTAGTATGTGTATCATCATTTAAACCAATGATCTAGGTCTAAACACATAAAAAGAAAGAACAAATCAAGAACCTTGATCTGGTTTTCACACACAACTTTTGCTTTTTGTTGTTATAGTCATTCATTTTAGTATTTTGTGCTTTCTTTTAGGAGAATATTTTGTCTTCTTTAATGAAGTTTCAACTTCTATAAAACAAAAGAGATAAAGACCCCTGAATGGTTATAAAGAAGAGATGCTTGCTTTACTTTTCAAATCCATATTGTGCCTCATTAAGTTTAATGGTATATTATTGCTGGTTTCCTGGACAAATGTTGAAATTCATTTTTATGTTAGTGATGTGCTTGGGTGAAGAGAGAAGCTATGTTTAATTGTTAATAGTTACGTGCTTTATCTATCTTTGGGTGTAGTCTTCATGAGAGGGTGGTTTTCTATACCTTTTTTTTCCTGTAATTTTTGGCCTCATTCATTCAGTGTTGTTAATTAACATAGTTGATTTTTGTAGTATTGGATTTGTCCTTCGTGCTATCAAGTAAATTTTGATTTTCTGTTTTACTAAGTTCTTTTCTGATTAACGAATTCCTTTATTTATCTATTTTGCCTGACAGACTACAACAAAGAAGAAAATTACATCTGCATTTTCATTTCCTGCTGAACTTGATATGCGCAATAGATTGTCTGAGCTGTCCCATTTTGATTTGAGATATGACTTGTCAGCTGTATTGATTCACAAGGGAACTGCAGCTAATAGTGGTCACTACATTGCTTATATTAAGGATGAAAACACTGGGCAATGGTGGGAATTTGATGATGAGCATGTCACTAACTTGGGTCATCATCCCTTTGGTCAAGAAGTTTCAAGTTCAGCTTCTAAAACTGTTAAGAATGATGTAGCTCATTCTAATTGCTCTGAAGCAAGGATAGCTGATAGTAATGGAAATGGTTTAAATGTTAAACCTTCTCAGTCTTTGAATGCGGAAACATTTTCATCTAGCGATGCATACATGTTGATGTACCATCTTAAACATACCAAAAATGCTGGTGGAAAAGGGGGCATGGTTTGTGATGCTAACCATAAAGAAAAAGAGAGTGATGCAGTTACTACACAAGATAGTGCTTGTCTTCCTTCTCATCTTTGTGAAGAGATTCAAAATCTCAATGCCTCATATCTTGAAGCTTGTGAGCAGTACAAGCATAAGAAAGAGTTAGAATTGAGTCGTATCAATGAGAGGAGACAAGAAGTGCGATCTATTTTAGCTGAAGCTCCTGTTCAGCCACTCGAGCAACCATTTTTTTGGATTTATAGTGACTGGCTTCGTCAGTGGGCAGACAACATCATTCCGACGTTGGTGCAAACTTTTTACTGCATTTTTTATTATGAACACTTCAATTGGTTTTTATCATGTAGTGTCTGTTAAAGTTTTGGTTTCTTTCCTCCTCGCCTTAGCTCAGATGTTCCTTTTGTCAATTATTAGAATAGGCTTATTGCACTAAAATTATATGGTACTTGCCAATTTTTATGCAGTGCTCTTGACAACACATCAATCCAATGTTCACATGGGAAAGTCCCAGTATCAAAGATTACCTCGATGAAGAGATTGTCTTCTAAAGCATGGGATAAGATAATCTCTAAGGTAACTGTACTTTTGTTTGCTTTTATGTGTTTGGGTACATTTGGATGCTTGCTTCCTCTTATTATTTGTATACTTGTGTTATGATGCCAGTCATCAATTTTGGAGCTTGTCTTAAATCAAGATGAAAAGGGTTGGTTGGAACTCTTTATGAATGGTAATGTAATGTGCCTAGGAAAGGAATAACTCGGAAAGTGATTTCCCTTTTTCTGTCTATTTTACATGTTATGATGGATAATATTGGTAGGAAAGATAGAATGAAAATTAATCGGAGTCAGAGGGAGCAAGACAAATCTTGTCCTATTGGTGGGTTACTGATGAATTTGAAGTTGTGAACTGTTTTTGTCAGGAAGCACCAAGCTTGCCTTGGTTCTTGTTGGTGATGTCAGCATGGAAACTGTTGTCATATGTGGGTCTGAAGGAGGAGAAACGTACAAATGATAGTCTCCGTGAAGTAGGTTATTTAGATATTTGTTCATTTGAGAAGGAGAATGCAGTGTGCTTCTTTGAATGAACCACAGAGAATATAAAAATAACAGGAAGGTCAAGCTTCTACTGAGTGCCTGAGAGATTTAGAACTGTTGATTTAGTTATTTTACATTGATATCTCCAACTTTGTCATTATTGCTGATATTTATGTCCATAACATGTTTCCTTTTGGTTTGTAAAATTCAGTATGGTGGGGGCCCAACACTTTCTCATGATGATCATTGTTGGGATTGTCTGATTGATGGTGCTCGAAATGTGGTGTCAGCTGATACCTATCGGGATAGAAGGGAATCATTGAAGCAACTTGCACGGGATGTTCTGGATGGAAACTGTAAAGATGGAAAGTACTACGTGTCCAGACCATGGTAAAATTGTAAATCTCTTCTCATGCCATCATGCCATTTCTGTTTCTTCAGGAATTGACGAGGGTTAGTTGCTGAATGCTCACCATAGTTGTCAATGGCCCATGGCGGCTCATGGCAGTAGACCAAAAATCTGTCGTTTAAGTCTGCCATGGCATCTCATGGCCCCTGTGGCGGTGGCGGCAGCAGGGGGGGGGAGGAGATCAAAATCTGCCATGCCATGGCTGCCATCTGACAACTATGATGCTCACTAGGTTTATATTACCCATTGTGTTATGGAAATAGTAAGAATATGTTGTGTTCGACGGGCTCAGTTTTAGAGATACCTTTCACCTGTATTGATCTTTTTTTATTTCATAGCAATCTCTTAACTACACAACAACAACATCAACAACAACTAAGTGTTATCCCATTAAGTCGGATCAGTTACATAGATTAAGCGATGCTTAGAGCTTTATAATATATCGTATTCATGTTAAATTCATTAACATTTAAATCCCTTCTAATTATTTCTGCTATAGTTTTCATCAGTCTTCCTCTATCTCTGTTTATGGTACTAGTCTCCATTTGATCTACTCTCCTTATAGGGGCCTCTAAAGATTACAGGTCTTCTCCAAACATGTCCAAACCACCGATCTTCTCTATGATAGGCGCCATCCCAATTTTCTTTCTAATACATTCATTCTTTATTCTATCGTATCTTGACTATGCTATCAAGAAATTTCAAAAGCATTGACTATTTTTTTGTGTTTTAAATAATTTCAAGAACAACGATACTGAAGCTCGATGCTGATGAATTTACTCTTTGTAGGTTACAGCAATGGTGGAAAAGAAAAGTTCTTGATGCTCCATCTGAAGCTGATGTTGGACCAACAGCAGCCATTAGCTGTCCACATGGACAACTTATGCCTGAGCAAGCTGCTGGTGCTAAGCGGGTGCTTGTTCCTGAGGACTTCTGGATATTCTTATATGAAGATGCTATCTCTATAAAACCTGATGATCCTCTGGGTTGCCCTACTTTCCCTTTAGACTCAAGAGAGTGTTCCCAATGCAGTAATGAAATATCTGAAGTGGCCAATTTGGAGGATTCTTTGAGGTTATTTTATTTGTACATTTCTATTAATAATTTAATATAGAGCTCATAGTTAATTTTAAAGTGACTTTAAATGCTGCAGATTGGTGAAACAAATTCAACGTCAGAAACATGAGAAACTATTCCTGGGTAAAAATATGCCGCTTTCTCTGCATTGCAAGTATTTCTTAGTTCCATCTTCATGGATTTCAAAATGGAGAAATTACATTAATCCATCTGTAAAGAATTCAGATAAACCTGAAACATTAGAGGGGGTAATTGATTCACTGAAGTGTGAAAAGGTACTTTGTTACTCCAAATTGCTTTTCTATCATGTTTTGTATCTTGTTCTTTGGTATGGATGTGGGTTGCTTTTGTCACAATTTATTAGACTAGAATTTGGTTAAATTTGAGTTGAATTGAATCTTGTATCTGTGCGAAGATTTACTTGAAAAATGATTCTTTGCAGCATGTGTTAAAGCAATTTTAGTAGCTGATTCTTACACTTAAATTAATTCTGTACTTGGTTGTCCACATTTATGACAATTCCATTTTGTCAAGTTTAATCCTTATTGGTCCTTTGTTTTGTTACAGCACTCACAACTCATTGAAAGGCCTCCTGAACTGGTGTTTAGACGCAGTGCTATAGTCCCAAGAGAGTCTTCTGTAAGTTCAAATAGGAGAAAATGATATCGTGCAGTGTAGTCATATGACGTCTATGTTCATGCATAAAGTTATGTCATTACCTTATTTACAGAACTAAATTGTCTAATTTCAATATGCATTTCGTCCTTGTTCTTTTGAAAAACAAAATTAAATTATAAGTTCCCAATATTGGTTTTTCTCGCTCTGGCTTCATTTCCATATAACAGTGTAACTTTAAGTGCACTTTTCTGTCTGTCTCAGTTTTCCATTCTCTTTTTGGATTCTAGGCAGGTGGCTTAACCATTATATCTGAGAATGACTGGAAACACTTATGTGAAGAATGGGGTGGTATTGAGACCAAAGGAATATCTGCAAGAATTGAAAATGTTAATGATTTGGAGAATGTTTTGACTGGATCATGTGAAGAGATGCCAATATGTGGGGATCAGTTGGCCAATTTGGATAAAGTCAATAATGAAGGTGGGAATGGACAAATTGTGATCAAGACTTGTCCAGAGGTAACACAAAACTCATTCTGTTGGATATGCTTAATTGCTTATTGCAGTCCACAACCCTTCTTTACGTGCCGTATAGTTATCTTTCTGAATTACATATATACATTTCTTGGATGAAAAATTCAATGTATATTGTCTTAGTTTATATGAAACTAAATGTCCATGCTCATGTTTTTCAGTTGTACTGTACTTAAAAGGACATGTCCTTGATTTCCCTAATTACCCTTTTATCCTTATTCCAGCACATGCACAGTAAAATAACCCTGCATGGAAAGATTTTTGGTCTTGTCTCTAAATTAGACTTTGAGAAAGTTTATGTTCATGTTTGTTTTGGTGGTGGTGGTGGTGGTGTTTTGGTTTCTGGGCTTTTTTTTTTTTTTTTTTTTTTTTTGGGGGGGGGGGGGTTTGGGATAATGTCATGGAACAGGAAAGGATTTGGGAAGAGATGGAGAAATAGTATTTCAGGGTGTTTGGCAAGGATGTCCTCTATCTCTGTTTCTCTTTTCAATGGTGGTTGATGTGCTTAGCAGTTTAGTGTTGAGAGCTGTTAATAATGGGTTAATCAAGGGTTTAACTGTTAGTGTGGAGAGGATCATTGATAGAGCTGAGTTCATAAAAGGGCTTAAAGTGTACCAGAGGAGGAAACACAGGGGTAGTGTGGGACAGGGGGTACTTGCTGCGCTGGTAGCTACAGGTGGGCCCAATAGTGGGCCTGCATAGTAACGGTTTAGGGAGCATGTGGAGTGCCTCGTGTGAGGATAATTTTTCTGTTAGAGGGAAGAGGGTATTTGTTGGCTAGTGGAGGGAATATTTTCTTTTATGCATTTTACTACTTTTGGCAAGGAAGTGACTGAGCTACTGAGTGCTCAGATCTTGGTTGGCTCTGTCACTATTTCACTGGCTATTTCCATTAATACATACATCTCTGTACTTCTTTCTGTACTTGTGCGTTGTGTACTGTTGAATTGCCTATCTGTGTGTGTGTGTGTTCTATTAATTGTTAGTCTGTCATCTTCAATTTACTGATGACAGTTTTTCTCTTAGAACCAGACCCTTTGTGTACACTTTATCCGTTTTGGTTTTCTCTGAAGCCAATCTTTGGTCTTAAAATAAACCTGGCTAAGAGTGGTTTAGTAGATATTAATGAGTCACTTTTTGAATACTTTCGCCTCTGTAGCAGGTTGTCAAGTCCTATAGTGGCCTCTCACTTGGGCATTCTCCTTTAGGGGGCAATCTTTGAGTGTTATCCTTTTTGAAATCCAGTATTTTATAAAATATCTAGGTGGTTTGCCTATCCAGTATTTCATGGTGTGTCGTGTCATTATCTAACATACAGAGCAATTGGCATGAGTTGTTGTATGGTTTATCTTCTTAGGATTTAGATTTGTTAGTTTGGTTTCTTTCTGGTGATGCTTCGTCCTCCTCTGCTACCTTTCCTTTTCTTCTAACAAAATGTCTTTGTATGCATACACACACAAACACACACACACATATATGTTTTATGTGCTGTGCATGTTTCATTATCTATCTTAATGAAAGCAATCTATCTTCAAAAAACCATGTAGAGTTGATAATTTAATTGCAGTTTGAAAGCTGTCTGTATATTATTCAGCCTACATTGATACCAATATTTTGTTCCGCATACATTCTATTACCAACTCATGTTTCATTTTTGTGCTGCGTTTACATTAATGTATTGCACCAATTTACGAGAGACTCTCTCTCTTTATTGGATAATATATTGTAATTCTCAATTGAAGTAAAAGCTTAACCCTCTCTATCAATATGCAGGTCTGTGAAAGTTGCATTGGAGAAAGAGAAAGCTGTGAGTTGATGCAGAAACTTAACTATTGCAATGAGAACATAACTATAATACTTGTGCGTGGAAAGGAGGTCCCTAGATCGATCTTGGAGGCTTCAAAGGGTTTTGTTGAAACAGATCGGCGGGTTTCTAAACGCTCCCGCAAAACTAAAAGTGGGAGTTCTGTTAGCCTTAAAGTTTCTGCTTCGACATCGTTATACCAGCTGAAAATGATGATATGGGAATCCTTTGGGGTAAGCCTAGTTTGTGGTGTATGCTGATGGTTTAGCTATGCCTAGTTGGTCTGTCTAATCTCATGTGGGGAAAAATGGCTGTTTCTCCTAACCATATATATATATATATATATATTTGTTTTGCCTTGGTCTTAGATGTGTTTATGGAACAAATCCAAGAGCAAGTGCTATAATACATGCTTTTTGCAGATGATAGTCTTATTTGAAACTTAGAAAGCCGAGAGGAGAAATAAATAGAAAGTTATCTATGGAGACGATCTTAGAAGTATATGAAGTTCATTCAAGTAGCAGTAAAACGAAGTATGGTGAATAGACGATCTGCAAGTTTTAGGTTAGAGGTGAAAAAAAAATGAAGATCATACCATATAACAAGATATGCAATTTAAGTATCTTGGGTCCATCATACAAAATGATGGGAAAATAGAGGGAGATGTAAACTACAGAATTCAAGTTAGGGGGATTAAATGTGTTTTGTGTTATTAATGATAGGAAGTGTCACAAGCTTTAAGAGAAAGATTTACTGCACAAATATAAAACCTGCAATGTTGTATGAGTATATGTTTTGCAATAAAAAGCCAATGCGAGAATAAATTCCACGTTGCTAAGATGAAAATGTTGCATTGGATGAGTAGACACACTACACAAGATAGGACCTATTGTAAAAATGTAAAATCTCGTCTTAAGTGATTTGGTCATAGGAGGCTCTAGTAAGAAAAGTATATCAAATAAAGATCATCCCCATAGCTTGAGTTAGAGGGAGACTAAATAAAATTGTCGATGAAATCATTAAGAGCGTAGTTTGAAATGAGTTGTTTACAGACATGGTTTTTGATAGAGCACAGAGACATTGTTTGATCTATGCAGCAAACTCTACCTAGTTGGGAAAGGTTTTGTTGTTGTTGGTGGTGTGTGTAAGAGAGTTAGAGGTTATGTCCATACGGTAGGTTATTGTTGCTTGAAATGGAAGTTACATAAACGGTTCGTATTTCCTTGTTGTCTGGCCAAAGCATTGAATTATTTCAAGTTTCAATACTGAGTAGTATCAATTTTCAGCAATGGATGCTGAAACTCCAGAATATTTTGGTTAGGGTACCTGAACTTCCTAATTGTTTGAGGGTGAACTAAAACTTACATTGATTAGACATAAATTAGGGATGCTGTCCTGCTAATTGAAAATAGAGTGGAATTTAAGAATTATGATTTTTATAGTTGCTTTGTAAAGGGTGGAAAATCACTATTGACTCACTTTTATGCCATGTGAAAGGCCAAAATTTGTGGAGTGGATTATGAATGAGCTGTACTTTCAATTATCCCTCAGTTTCATTGTACCAAGTGTGAATTAACTTCCATTCTAATTTGTAACCATTCTTCCCATCTCAAATAAGGGCACTTATTTTTTCAACATAAATGTTTTGGTTTAGATGCTCGAGAAACGGTATTAATAGGTCACACGAAATGACACTTACAAGGGTGATTTTGGTTTTCACTTTTATAAAAAAAATTGTTCAGTTATAAAGGCAGAGGTGTCTTCAGTACTAACATCTATGTTGTTTTTTATTTGGTAGATTAGTTTGTATATTATAATAATTATAATAATAAATTGCATTTGCAAACTGCTTCTTAGCGTCTAATTTTTGTGCACCCATATCTGATAATTGCCCTCAGGTTGTCAAGGAAAACCAGATACTACAAAAAGGAGATAAAACAATTGATATTGATGATGAATATGCTACGCTTGTGGATGTGAACATATTTGCTGGAGATCAGATTATAGTGAGGGACTCCGAGATCCATGAAAATCGAGATATTGCTGGTAAGCTATTTGTTACTGGTTCATGACTTGATTATTTTCCATACATGTAGATAAACGGATCATTCATCTTTTGCAGATGAGCTTTATGATGAGAAAATGGATGCACAGCTTACTGAGGAAGGGTTCCGTGGAACACTTTTGACATCCAATGTTTCATCACAAGTTGTTTAGGAAGAGCACTTAGTGGATGATGTATTTTTGTAACTTTTTTTTGGGTGTACATATAAGTCTAAAGAAAAATCAATGTAGTGAGAAAAGAAATAGCTTGGTGCAATACAAAAATGTAAAATCCATATGCCTGGCCCTTACCTAGCATTGAACGGTGTTAGCCTGAAGCCAAGATAATGGCAAATTTTGGAATGTACTTGCACATTTTGAGCAGAAGTTAAAGGGAGTGGAGGCTACCTTATTTAAAAGGCAAAGCATGCCTAATTCATATTTGCCATTTGCAATGATACTTGCTGCTTGTCGGCTAGGAAAAACTGATGGTAGTGGAAAAAATCAAGTTTTAGGGCATGTTTGGTTAGGTGATAAAAATTGGGGAAAATTTTCATGGAAGTTGAGACAAAAACTGTGGTTGAGGAAACCCTCAAGTAGCAGAAGATTAAAATATGGACAGTGATGGGATATATATATATAAAGAAAACATCCTTGTATGAGGGTTGGCGAACGGCTTAATCCCAAACAAGAAGTACCCCTGGGGAGCCTTATTTATTTGTGAATTGGTCCGACTCTTGAGGAGTGGTGCAAGCCTTAGAAGCTCTCAAGTTATTGTGAAACTTATAGGAGACCACGAATAAGAACGATGGATTCATGAGAATAGTGAGTATGGGCCAACAAAAGTTGTTAACATGTTGAAGAATTCTTGTAGTGTTGTTTCTAGGCTCTCCGAAAACCTCTTGAAAAGTACAACAGTAATATCGGAAAAGTTTCTCTTAATAAGAAGCAACATGAGTAGTGTTTGATAAATCTATAATGAACCCCCAACCTGATCTTGACAGTTTTCTCGTCAGCCAATGTAGTCCTTGGAAAGATAAATTATTCACTTGGTTCTTAACAATATCAAATCTCAGACATTCACTGGTTTCTGGACCAAAAGCATGACGAAGGGGGTGACATGACACGCGAGAACAATGAGGAACGATGACAATTTGGCAAATAACATGTTCATATCAATGTCTAAAAGCGCGATATCATAATCATTTTTCTTTAATCACAATTGTAATCAAACAACCAATTCCCAAACAAACCTATCTAATTGGACCTAATTACAGCATCAACCTATGGTAGAAAGAAAGGTTAAAGGTAGAAAACAACTCACTATGACATTATTTTGCTTGCTGACAATTGCAATCAAACAATAAATTCTCAAACAAACACTAATTATATCTAATTGCATCCAATTATTACCCTTATCCTACGGTGAAAAAAGAGGTTAAAGGTAGAAAACCACTCTTCCATTACATTTTCCGTCAATGCACTAATAATGATTGCATGGGGTTTGGCATTGTTAAAGACCACATGAGTAATTTATTTTTACCAGGGACTGAGTTGACCAATGAGGAAATTGTCAAGAACATGTATGGGGTTTTACTCGTAAATCTATTATAAAGTGTCTTTTAAAATGTAAAATGACTATGATAGACATAAATATTAAAGAGAGTAATTTTTATAAATTGAAACCCTTAATTAATGAAAAATAGTGTTGATTATTCTTTTAAATTTTATAGAGCATAAGTTAGTTTTGAAAAGAATCTTATGAAGTCTGCCAAGAACATCCCTAGCTTTCAAAATCTAAGAGCAAAAATGCCTCGGCTATTTAGTTTTGAAAATAATAGTAACAACATATGCTTTTTATAATCAGGAGCACCTCCTCAAAGATGACTCGATCAAACCAAGCCTTAATTGGCTTTGCTAGTGAAGGTGGTTACCATCATGCTCTATGTAAAGGGACATGATGCGGTGGAAAGTAGCATTGGTACTGAAGTTAAACAAAAATTGTCTAGCCATAAGGACTATTGGTAGTTCTTTTGAAGTACCTCGCATGATATGTGGAAGGAGTATGATTAGAGAAAGGAACTTGCAACAGCTAGTACGACCAAAGTATTTGGATAAACCTTGGAGGAAGCCATATCCTTCAATGCCAACCAAAGGAGGTGTCAAACCACTGCATTGCTCAAAATCCCCCTGAAATGGGGAATGGTAACTTTGAACGATTCAAATGTGGAGGACGGGCAGTGTGTGATGAGATGCAAGCTGTAGGTGTGGTAAGGATAGGTGTTACAACCAAAGGAGGTTCTCAAGTTGGTATCAGGGGTCAAGCACCACCTTCCTGCTTTGAAGCATAGACACATCATTTGGGATCTGTGTCTATCTGTGAGACATGTATCCATATTGTATCTTGTGTGATACATCAATTACACATATTTGTATATATTTGATTTAAAATTTACTCTTTTTTTTCTTACTCTAACATAGAAAACACAATATAAATAAAGGTTATAGAAAAAAATATATATATAACCTTTTGAGTTTATAAGAAAATAAAACATAAGTGACGCTTATATAAATAATATTTTGAATAATGTATCATTTTCTTTTAGTTATATATATGTTGTGTTCATATCTTATAATTTTTCAACTTTTATGCGTCATTCGTATCCGAATTGTGTCGTATCCTATGCCTATGTAATTGTTTGTGCCTCGATCCCTTCTTGTAGAGGCGCAACATCTAATGAGGAGTTTTCTTCCCTTCTCGGGAACCTTTCAAACAGGTCCAAAGATCATTTCATAACGATTAGGAAACTCAAATCTCAGGCGAAAAAGCTTGTAGATTGGTTAGATAGATAGAATTATAGAGTGGATGGAGATGTTTAGGGAAGCAGTTGTCAAACACCTTCCCAAGCTTTAGTCTAACCGGATTTCAATACGTTGAATTCCGTGGAACAAGAAGATAAAATTTTAAGGTTCATGGTTACTTGGCTAACCCACGATGGGTCCTCAAAATTGCTTAGGGATTCTTTGCTAAGGGATGGGGAGTTCATCGTTGATATAACATCTTTAGCGGTAAAAGCGAAATTTTAGAATAAACTTCGTATGTTGTCACTGAGCATCATATATATAGTTAAGGCCCTTTTCTTGAGACAAACGATGGAAGAAAAAGAGAAATTAGGTGGTGAAGTGTATAATATGAAAAATCAACACTAGATATGTCTAGAAGTTTAGCACCAGCATGAGAAGATTCTAGAAACTTGTGGAATCATGAAGAACAATGTAGAATCATGTGGAACTATCTAGAAACATGTAGAGATATGTAGAATTATCTAGAAGCTTGTAGAGATACGTAGAACTATCTAGAAGCTTCTAGAGACATGTAAGAGTTATCTAGAATATCCTTAGTAGATATGTAGAGATGGTTCTAGAAATGTGAAGATATGTGTAGAGGGTGAGAAGGTTCTAGATGTGCAATCTAGACCATCTATTAGAATTAATCTACACCGTCCATTGAGAAGGTGGAAGCCTATAAATAGGCAAGAGGATTATTTGTGTTGTGTGTATGAGTGAGTGCATTAGCAAGTGCATGAGTGAATGCATTAGCAAGTGTTAGTGAGAAGCATTAAGAGAGTGCTTGAGAGTGTGCAAGTGTCTCTTGAGTTAGGTGCTCAAAGTGAGTGAAAACACAAGTGTTAGTGTGCTCTAGTGTACAAAAGTATAAAGTTATTCAAGAAATAACAAAGAGAGTTTTATTTTTAGTGCCTCCTAACTCAACATAATAAGGAGATCATTATTGTGATCTTTTCCTGAGAGGCTAGAAATCTCTCAATCTAAATGGAATTCTTGCAGTATTTTATCAAATTAATGGTGATCATGTAAAGAATTTGGTGATATCATGGGTCAAGAAAGTTCTCACTGAACCAAGTGATATATAACAACTAAGTGACACATATATCCCTCATCTCCAAGGTTGATGAGCTGAAAAAACTTTTACTGTTCCAACTAATAAGTCTATGTAAATGTTATCTACAAACTAGTGACCAAAATAATTCATATTGGATTGAAAAAGGTGAAGCCAAAACCAGCCCGATTCAATGAAGCTTTGTGCTAGGTAGACTAAGCTTAGATAATATTTTAGTTGCTCTGGAACTCATTCACTCACAATGTGTTAAAAAGCTTTTAATGAAATAGAATTAAATTGAATTTCATTAGAAATTAAATTTTATTAGGAATTGAATTCAATTATTATATTTTGAATGAGTCAGTAAATTAAATAATTGAATTCACTTCCTTGATTTGGAATGAGTTTAAAAATGAATTAATTTTATTCTTTTTACTATTTTATCCTTCATTAATAGATTATAAACAAAATATTATATTCAAGTAAGTTTATTTTGGTATTTTCATTTGTTAGAATTCAATTCTCACACCAAATCAGATTCATTTGGGTTCGATTTCAATTTTTATCATATTTTAATTCCTTGAATTATGTTACTTCAAAGTTAGGGAAAAGAATTCAATTCCTCTATGGAAATGAAATCTAGGGGTTTCCAAACACCTTGTCAATGAGAATAAAGAAAAGGAAGAACTAGGTTCATGATGATTAAAGTGGATCTTGAAAAGGCTCTTGACAGAATAAAATAGTCTTTTATCATTGAGATATTGAGAGATATTGGTTACTAGACCTTTTAATTCAAATAATCAAGACTTGAATTTCCATGGGGAATATGAATATGTTGTTGAATGGAGGGAGGTCCAACTCTTTCAATCTATCAAGGGACCTCTATCATGACAATCCATTGTCATCACATATTTTCTATCTTTGCATTGAATTTGAAAGGCTTCCCCAGCTTCTCTCTAGTAGTTGATCACAAGATTTGGGAGCATATACAATTATTGAAAGGAGAACCCAAGTTATTTTATCTTTTCTTTGTTATTGACTTGATCTTATTTGCCAAGGCATCCAAAGAGAAAGTGAGAGTACCGAAAGGAGTTTTGGGCATGTTTTGTAGGAGCTTAATCATTTGATGAGATAGGAGTTGAATAGGAAATTGATTTTAAGTTAATAGCAAACTTGGACAAGTATCTTGGAGTTATACTATTCCACCATAGAACTTGTAGTACACTTTCATTGCATATTGGATTGAATGTTCAAAAGCTAGAATGGTTGGAACGTACGTTTCCTATAATTGGTGGGTGGAGTAGCATATAGGATTGAATGCATTTAGTTTTCTTTTAGCATAAATTTTTATGTTGGATCCCAAAACAAGGTATTGTGTATGGCACATCAGATCAACAGATGAAGTGTGGTGTACCATACACTAGATGTTTAGTCACATTATAAAGTGTGGTTAAATTCATTTTTCACACTGCATTTAGCCACACTTTGTAAATGTGGCCAAACTGCTTATGTGAGATACATTGTATTTCATCTAGTATACCATAGCCTCCACCCCCAAAACAAATGAAACACCACCCTTAACTTAGATAGTTTTGTATCATTATTGGGGTGAGTTGACTATTTTATCACATCATTTTTTTTTTTTTACTTTGATGACTATGCTGATAGGGATGGGGATGGAGTCTATGAGAGTCTAGTTATGGGCTTTTGATTCTTGAGGGTAAGATTCAATAGGTTGATGTTTACGTACAAGGTGTTTCCAATGTTGGATGTACTTGTGACCACGACCACTATGGTTAGGTGTTGTTTTGTTATATTTGGTAGTCTTATTAGGTAAGAGATCTGGTGATTTGGTTTTAGGTGTTTCATGTTGTACATTATGCTTCATTATTTTCAAGAGTACTGAGCTTTTATTCAAATTAACAAAAAAAAAAAGACTATGCATGCAAGTTGCTATTTTGATATATTTTTTTTTTTTGGTATTATTGAGGGCCATGAATGTTATCTTGACATTTGAGATGAGTGTGGCATAGGTGGACATCTATAGTGCCAAAGAAAGACACACAGATAAGGGGCAAAAAGATCCCACCATAGAAAAACTCAACTTTATTTTAACCAACTCCCTTGTGCAACACTCATTTCTCCCTCCTCAGTCCTCTATTTCCTTTCCTCTGAGAATGTAGCAAGCATTCCTTTCCCCGCAACCCTCTCTGCCTCTCAAACCTACTTGCATGGCAACCACCCCTCTAAACCCATTTTCCCTCAAGCTCACTCTCCCTCTCAAACATATCCTCAAGCTCAAGCTCATCTCAAGCTACCTGAAAACTCATGGTTAATACCCTTTGAAGGATATTGAGTCCTCCATCCCAAGTACAAACACATCAAAACCTCATTCACTTTGTAGAACTTCATCTTCTCCTTCAAATGTTCTTTTTCTTTTTTATCCAAACATTCATGTGTGGTCTTTGTGATAAGTTTGCTTTGGAATATGTATTTTATGAATTTTTGGGGAAAAAAAAGGAACATAAGAATGAGATGAAGTTCTATAAAGAGAATGAGTTTTTTTTTGTTTGTTTGTGTTTGTACATGAGATGGTGGAACTGAGACTCCTTTAGAGGGTATTAACCTTGGGTTTTCAAATAGCTTGAGAGGGAGACTGGATTTGAGAGTGGGCTTGAAAAGGAGTGTGGGTTTAAGAGCAAGCTTGAGCTTAAGGGAAAGTTTGAGAAGGAGTGAGTTTGAGGACAAATGGGTTCAAAAGGGCGTGGTTGCTGCACAAGTGTGTTTGAGAGGCAGAGAGGATTACGGGGAGGGGAAGTGCTTGTTGTATTCTCAGAGGAAAGGAAACAGAGGGCTAAGAGGAGGGTAGGAGTGAGTGCTGCATGAAGGAGTGACTGCTTTTCCCTTTCCCCTTGACCGTCACTGCCCACTTTCCCAAACCATATTTGCATCGCCACCACAACTTTGCTCTGCGACTCCACTAGTGACTCTTGTGAGATTGCAGCTACAAGCTAATCATCACCAATAACACCATCCACCATGCCCACTAGCTACTCACTCAAGCTCTGATGGAGATCATGTTATCTCACACTCTCTCCATTAGAAAACTCATGTCTTGCTTTCGAGCTACCAAAAAACTACGCTTGAGCTTAGCTTGGCACAATGCTTGAGGTCTGCCTTGTGGAAGGCTTTGCTCAACAATGCAATAGCCATGAGTAGTCTTTATTTAAGAGAGAGTATATACAAGGTTGCACCAGAAAAAATAGAAAAAATAGGAACAACAAGATATGTAAAACAGAAAGCTAGTAAATGCTGAAAAATTCAAATAAACTATCCTAAAGTGATAGAGTTGCTGCTACATCCATTATCAGCCCCCCTCAAACTTGGCATGGGTTGATGAAGTCCGAGTTTGGATCTGAGAGTGGAGAACATGTGACTCGATAAGGACTTGGTGAAAATATCAGCAAGTTGGTCATGAGATGGAACATAACATGTGACAAGAGTACCTTGAGCAACCTTTTCCCTTACAAAATGATAATCCAATTGAATATGCTTGGTTCTTGAGTGTAAGGCCGGATTAACAAATAAATGTAGTGCGCTGAGATCATCACAAAATAATTTTGGAGGATGCATGAAATAAATCCCAATGTCACACAAGAGAAAACTTAGCCAAGTTAATTTGGCAGTTGCAGAAGCCATTGCACGATACTCAGCCTCGGTGGTAGAATGAGCAACCGTGGGTTGTTTCTTAGCACACCAAGAAATGCAGTTGCTATGAAGAAAGGTGCAATAACCTGTAATTGAACACCTTGTTTGTGGACAGCGAGCCCAATCCGCATCAGCAAAGGCATAGAGGTTTGAGTCTGAGACAGAAGTGATGTGCATGCCAAGGGTAGTTGTGCCTTTGAGATATCAGAGAACTCTCTTCATTTCCTTGTAATTTGAATTAGTAGGGGCTTGTATAAATTGACACAAGTGATTAACTGCATAAGTAAGATCAGGTCTGGTGAATGTAAGATATTGTAGAGCCCCTACAATACTACGATACAAACTAGGATCTGAGAAGAAAGTTGCATCAGATTGATCTTGTTGAAGTGGCAATGGGGTAGCTATGCACTTGCACTCATGCATGTGAGCACGTTCAAGAATATCTTGCGCATACTTGGCTTGACTAAGGAAGATACCATAATCTGTATGTTGCACTTCAATGCCAAGGAAAAAGTGGAGTTGACCCATATCATTGATATTTAAACCACGACTGATAGAAGTAATGAAGCTAGCAAGAGTAGAATCTTTGTTACTTGTTAAAATTATATCATCCACATAGATTAACAAAATCATGACAGAATCATGTTGGTTAAACACAAACATGGATGAGTCAACAGTGCTGCAAATAAAACCATAATCAACTAAAAAAGTGCTGAACCGATTGAACCAAGTGCGTGGAGCTTGCGTAAGACCGTATAAGGCTTTGTTTAACTTCCAAACATGATCAAGGAAGAGAGAATCAACAAAGCCTGGAGGTTGAGAGACATAGATTGGATCTGCTAAGGAACCATGTAAGAAGGCATTTTTCACATCTAATTGGTGGAGTCGCCAACCATTTGTCACGACCCTCCTTGGGCACGTGACCGGCACGTGAGAGATCCCATTCCCACGTAAGTCTGGTGACCTGTACTGTCTCTACTCATGCAATTCAATTAAGAAAATCCATAAAATAAATCCTTAATGCTACATGAAATCACCTGTTATTGAAAACCAAGTTTAGAAAAAAAACCAAAACTTATTTCCATCCCTTCCTAAAAGCAAATATGCAACGTCGCTAAATATGCCTATAGACCTTTACATACAAGGTGTTTATAAAAGTCATAGTTATACGATCCCAAAAAGTATATAAAATAGCAAAACTATGCACAATGTGATCATGCTCTACGGTCCGGTCCCGCTCGCATCACACCGAGCACGCCTGAAACACAATATCGACACCTCACCTAATCTGGGCTCAAAGAATCTAATCTAATGGGTAGAGGATGGAGCAGAGGTACCCTCAGCAGCTACGGTATCTGTAAAATATGGAGGAAACAGAGGGGTGAGTTTTGAATCCCAAAACTCAGTGAGTGAGCCCTCATCTGGAACCCCTCTTCATGGGACACCAAAGAAGGTACACAACACCAAAAATAATAATAATAATAATAATAACAGCACTAACATCAAGTAGTTCATAGTTATAATCAAGACCTCAATCTTAGTTCCTTTACAGTCCGACCTAACAGTAGCCTAATAGAGAAACAGTGATCTCTGAATACAAAGGTTTGGTCATATCTCAAGCATGACGCCCCAGATGACACTAAGTCTCTCGAGTATCTGTGGTCACATCCGGCGCATATCGCCCCAGTGTGCCAATAAGTCTCGACATCTACAATCACATCCGGCGATGTATCGCCGTCCTGCAGTGTGACAATAAATCTGAATCTCTCGACCGCTACTTGGTACCAAGGTTAACTGATTAATCGCCGTTAACATACAGCCTCGCTTTCACGATTACTATCAGCTCAACTAAACTCATTCTCTCCTCTATCATTTTCCAAGTCCTCTATCCTAAGGTTCAAAATCTCTTTTATACAACAAAGAAAACAATATCAAGACCATATAATCATAAAACTACTTTAAATGATTAATTTTGCCACATAACTCTATGAAAACTCATCATTAACAATAGGTGTCCCATGGTTTTTCAACAAAACACCTTCCTTTAGTAAACCAATAGTTCACAACATAACACTCATGTAAAGCTCAGAAATTACAAAATAAGTTCTAAAATCATATATACTCTCAGTTTTAGGTGAAGATCCATATGATGATTAAAGTGAAGCTACAGAGATGTGAACCCACTCACCCGAGTGGCAGAGGCAGGAATAGTACCAACAGAGTTGTGAGAGGTGAGAACAAGACCAAGATCTATCAATAAAAACAGCAATGTAACCTCTAGATTAACGGCTAAAACCTCTATATAACTCAAATATACTCCTAACACATCAAAAGAATTCTACCTCCTTGAGAGGTAGGGAAACTTTATGCCAACCCCCCAAAACTAAAGAGAAATAGAGAGAATAGAAAAGAAATCACTAGAATAACATACCTTGAAGCCTTAGAAGTGAAGTATTGAAGTTGATTTTAAGAGAAAATGGAAGAAATGGAGTTAGGAGTGAATTTTTGGGAAGAGAGCAAAGTTTTCGTGGTTCTTTGGGGGAGAGAGCATGTTTTTTTTTGGTGAGTGAAGGTTCTGGACCCCGGAATGGGGGTTTTTAATGCTCTGGTGACGCCAATGGGCCACCAGAGAGCATAATTTGCAGACTTGCTGAGCTTACTGCAGCTTAGCCAGCCACCCGAGAGAATAACCTTCACTTTCAGCCACCGACTTACTTTCTGATGAGACAGAGAGATTTTTTTTTTTTTTTTTTAGCCTAAGATATTACATACTCCCCCCCTTTTTAAAAGATTTGGTCCCCAAATCTAAAGGCATACCTAGAGGAGGGAAGAGATATGGGTATTTCATCCTCATGGCATCTTCGGCTTCCCACGTGGCTTTCTGCTCGAGTGGTGTCTCCAAATTACTTTTACAGAAGGCACCTCCTTTGAACGAAGCTTTTTAATTTGTCTGTCTACTATTGCAATTGGCTCCTCTTCAAAGGACAAATTTTCATCAAGTTGGACTGCTTGTGGGGTGAGCACATGGGATTGGTCCGGAATATACTTCCTATGCATGCTGACATGAAAAACAGGATGGATGGTTGACAAGCTGGGAGATAATGCTAATCTATAAGCTACTGCTCCCACTCTTTCTAAAATCTCAAATGGCCTGATATAACGAGGACTTAGCTTTCCCGCTATCGAACCTCACCACTCCCTTCATAGGAGATACTCGCAAGAATACATGATCACCCACAGTAAACTCTAACTCTCGTCTGCTATCGATAAGCTCATGCAGGACTGAGCCGCTATTAACCTTTCTTTGATTAACCGAACTTTCTCTAGGGTCTCTTGAACTAGGTCCTGGGCCTAGGGTTTTAGCTTCCCAAGCTCAAACCACCCAATGGGAGATCTCAAGACGCTTCACTGCAAAAGCTTCAAAGGGTGCCATATGAATACTTGCCTGCTGTATTATAAGCAAACTCTATGAGTGGTAAGTGGTCACACCAACTCCCACCAAAGTTCAGCACACAAAGCTCGAGCATGTCTTCTAAGGTTTGAATAGTTCTCTCTCGTCACCATCATACGAGGATGGAAGGTCAGAGATAGGTCCACCGGGTTCCTAGAGCTTCCCAAACGCCTGCATCTCGATGTGAATCCAGAGCCTCTATCTGATATAATAGATACTGGCACTCCGTGAAGTCTAACAATCTCATTTATATATAGGCGAGCATATTGGGCCGCGGTGAAATTGGTCTTTACTGGCAAGAAATGAGCTGACTTGGTCATCCGATCTACAATTACCCAAATAGAATCAAAGCCTGTAGTAGTCCGAGGTAACCCAAATACAAAATCCATAGTTATCATCTCCACTTCCATTCTGGAATCTCTATCTGCCGAGTAATCTCACGGCCTTTGGTGTTCAAATTTCCCAACCTGTTGACATACTAAACTGCCGTGCCACAAATTCACCTATATCTCTTTCATACCTTCCCACCAATACAACTGCCGCAGATCATAATACATTTTAGCTGAACCAGGGTGCACAGAATATGCTGCACTATGGGACTCTTCCATTATTTGCTTCTTCAACTCATCCACATCCGGCACACACAACCTATTTCCAAGGCGTAATACACCTTCCTTATCCAGAGAAAACTCATGGCCCCCTTCTTTGTGTACATCCTCTATGATCCTAGCCAATTTGGGGTCCTCTTCTCGCTTGCCTTAATCTGCTCCACTAGGGTTGATTGAGCTCTAATATGAGCTAGAAAGGCTCCTGAATCTCCTATACCAAACTGGATTCCCTCTGCCTCTAACTTATAAATGTCTTCTATCAAAGGTTGTCTTAAAGGAGCTATATGAGCCAAACTGCCTGTTGACTTCCTACTCAAAGCATCAGCTACTACATTAGCCTTACTGGTGATAAGAGATCGACAATCATAATCTTTTAACAATTCCATCCATCTGCTTGTCCGAGATTTAGATCTTTCTGCTGGAAAATGTATTTTAAGCTCTTATGATCCGTAAAAATCTCACAAGTTGCTCCATACAGATAATGCCTCAGATTTTCAAGGCAAAACCATCAGCCATTTCTAAATCATGAACAGGATAATTCTATTCATGCTTCTTGAGTTGCCTAGAAGCATAAGCTACAACTCGGCCATGCTGCATAAGGACACATCCAAGTCCTACTCTAGAAGAATCACAGTATACAAGAAAACCATCAGACTCAAGGTAGTACCCGATCTTGAGGCGGTGTAGTCAAGGTCTTGACTTGCCAGAAGCTTTCCTCATAGGCATTTGACCATTGAAACTTAATATTCTTCTAGGTCAATCTAGTCAACGGTGCTGCAATATTGGAAAAATCCTTAACAAACTGCCTATAATAACTCGCCATCCCCAAAAGCTGCGAACTCCGACATCAGAAAGGTGCCTTGGCCACTGCTGAACTGCCTCAACTTTCTTAGGATCTACCTTAATACCATCCTTAGATACTATATGTCCAAGAAACGCCACCTGCTCTAGCCAGAATTCACACTTAGAAAACTTAGCATATAGCGTGATGTTCCCTCAATGTCCTAAGACAATCCCAAGGTGGTGCTCATGCTCCTCTACTCCTTGAGTATACTAGAATATCAGTCAATAAAGACAATCACAAAATGATCTAGGAACGGTCCGAAAACTCGTTTCATCATCCATAAAAGCGCGGGGGCATTAGTCAACCCAAGGACATCACTAGGAATTCATAATGTCCATAGCGTGTCCTAAAAGTCGCCTTGGGTATATCTTCATCCTTGATTTTTAATCGATGATCTTGATCAAGATCAACCTTAGAAAAACATTGAGCCCTTGGTGATCAAACAAATCATCTATACGGGCAAAGGATATTTATTTTTAATGGTCACCTTATTCAAATTGCCGATAATCTATACACATCCTCAGATCCATCTTTCTTCTTTACAAATAAGACTGAGCACCCCAAGGTGAGGTACTTGGTCGAATAAAACCTTTATCCGGCAACTCTTTGCAATCAAGCTTTCTTCAACTCTCGTAGCTGTTTGGGGCCATACGATATGGGGTATTTAAATAGGCCTAGTTCCCTGCTCCAATTCTATTCCAAACTCTACTTCCTCTCTGGTGGTAACCCTGGCAAGTCCTCCTGGAAACACATCGAAACTCACAAACTACAGGGGACCGATTCTATGGTTGGCATGGTACCTCTACATCAAATCTTTGAAGCTAATAACCCATAAACTCTTTATCCATAAGCTTCAAGGCACTATAAATGAAATCGCACTAGTCGAACATAGCAATGACACCCTTAAACTCTTGAACTAAATTTTCGTAAATACCAAACTTGGATGAGACTTAGTATAGCAATCAACTGTAGCGTGACATGAAGCCAACCAATCCATACCCAGAATAACATCAAAATCCACCATATCTAACAGGTGTAAATCTGCATAAGTTTCCACATCACCAACCTTGATTTCACAGCCTCTATACACTAATCGAACTAAAGAGGTCCTCCTACCGGAACCCCTACTAAGAAGGGCTTGTCTAAACTAGAAACTGGCCTCTCAAATCGTGTGGCAAAGAATAAGGATACATATGAATAGGACGATCCAGGGTCAATCAAAGCAAATGCATCAAAAGTAAAGACTCTGATAATACCTGCCACGACATCTTTAGAGGCTGATGCATCCTGCCCGTCAATGCATACACCTGGAAATTTGCCCCGCTACTCGACCTCTTCGCCAGAACCTCTTCGCCATCAAGCTCTGCCTCTAGGGTTTCGCCTCAAAGACCCTACCCATCGAGGTGGCGTAGAATCATCAAGGGTTGTTGATTGGAAAGACTAGACCGAAGCAGTGGAGTTCGCAGACCCCTGACTGGAGGTCCCCTGCCAAAGTGGGCATTCCGCCCTCTTGTGACCACGCTGGCCACAACCATAGCATACAAGGGTGCCAATCGAGGCACAGCCGGAGTGTCGCTAATACAAGTCGACAAACAGGTAAACTCTGGGCTGATGCCTGGCTAGAATACTGACTACCTTCTTCGCCTCGACCACGAGAAGCTGCATATCGCATCGGGTAGGATCTGAAAGGAGTAACCCACGGCCGAGCTTTGAGCTGCCGACTCGATGGCCGATCCCCTACTAGGTACCAACTCCTCCAG
Organism: Dalbergia cultrata; assembly: GCA_031216105.1. Lineage (NCBI taxonomy): Eukaryota > Viridiplantae > Streptophyta > Magnoliopsida > Fabales > Fabaceae > Dalbergia > Dalbergia cultrata. The sequence goes on along the minus strand of CM062352.1, from coordinate 13,876,123 downwards.
AAAATGTACTCAGGTCTTAGCCCTCTTGCTAGACTCAAGCAACTCTCCTCTCGCTAATCTCGTCTCCAACCCAATAGCGGTATCCACTACTCGGGCATAATCCATGGTACCAACATGCGGGTCAAGGCCGAGAAACATGTCTTTAGGCGCCTGTATGAACCGCCTAACTTTCAGTCCTTCATCGCAACATTCCTGCATGTTCGAGCCAAGTATGTAAACCTCTCATCATACTTCGCCACACATATCGGGGTCATCACGAGTCTCAAGAACTCCTCCATCATCTGCTTTCCCGGCTCTCGACAAGAATCTCACGAAGGAAAGCCTCGAATTCCTCCCAGGAGGCGGATCTAAATCGCCACGCTCGAGAAACTTCGTCATACCATGTTCCCGCCAAGCCGCTTAATCAAAACCCATTGCTAATCTGCGCTTTCTCACGATGAACAATGAATGACTTTGATAATCTTCTATCTCCTAAGGAATGCACGAGGATCCTCGTGGTCGTGCATCCTGGAAAGTGGGTGGATCCATCCTCCAAAACGCTCTAGAAATTTGAATCATCTGGTCTCTACTGGGCCGGAGGGTGGTGTGATCCGACCACTGCTGTTTGGCTAGAACATCGCATGGGTGCAGTCCGCTCTAGAGCTCTAAGGCGCTACTAGGACTAGAAGATCTGCTACTACGGCACGCCGAGAGGTAGAACGTCGGAGGGGAGTGCATACTGGATCCAATCGAAAGGAAGAACACACAAGATAAGGACTACCATTCATAACAGGCCTAAACTCCATCTCTAAGTCTAGACTAACCATCATCCTAAAGGCCGCAAGTAATGCTTCGTTAATGCAAATAGGCGCGCTTCTATTGACATAACGAGGCACTACCTATGGACACTTGCTCCAGTGATATGCAGGGAAACCTATGGCTCACGATACCAACTTTGTCACGACTCCTCCTTGGGCACGTGACCAGACGTGAGAGATCCCATTCCCACGTAAGCCCGGTGACCTCAGATCGCCTCTACTCATGCAATTCAATTAAGAAAATCCATAAAATAAATCCTTAATGCTACATGAAATCACCTGTTATTGAAAACCAAGTTTAGAAAAAAAACCAAAACTTATTTCCATCCTTCCTAAGCAAATATGCAACGTCGCTAAATATGCCTATAGACCTTTACATACAAGGTGTTTATAAAAGTCATAGTTATACGATCCCAAAAAGTATATAAAATAGCAAAACTATGCACAATGTGATCATGCTCTACTTGCCTGGGTCCCGCTGCATCACATCGAGCACGCCTAGAGCACAATATCGGACATACCTCACCTAACTTGGGCTCAAGAATCTAATCTAATGTCAGCTGGGTAGAGGATGGAGCAGAGGTACCCTCAGCAGCTACGGTATCTGTAAAATATGGAGGAAACAGAGGGTGAGTTTTGAATCCCAAAACCTGAGTGAGCCTCATCTGAACCCCTCTTCATGGGACACCAAAGAAGGTACACAACACCAAAAATAATAATAATAATAATAATAATAAAGACACTAACATCAAGTAGTTCATAGTTATAATCAAGACCTCAATCTTAGTTCCTTTGCAGTCTGACCTAACAAGAGCCTAATAGAGAAACAAATGATCTCTGAATACAAAGGTTTGGTCATATCCGGGCGCATGTCGGTCCTCAAAGATGACACTAAGTCTCACAGTATCTGTGGTCACATCTGGGCGCATGTGACGCCCCTGCAGCCAATAAGTCTCGAATATCTACACTACATCCAAGCCGCATGACGCCCCTGGGCAGACAATAAATCTCTACAATCTCTGACCGCCATTTGGTACTGTTAATCGGATTAACTCACAAGTAATATACATACTGTTCTCTGATTACTATCACCAACTAAACTCATTCTCTCCTCTATCATTTTCCAAGTCCTCTATCCTAAGGTTCAAAATCTCTTTTATACAACAAGAAACAATATCAAGACCATATAATCATAAAACTAGCTTTTTAAATGATTAATTTTGCCACATAACTGTATGAAAACTCATCATTAACAATAGGTGTCCCATGGTTTTCAACAAAACACCTTCCTTTAGTAAACCAATAGTTCACAACATAACACTCACGTAAAGCTCAAGAGCTTTACAAATAAGTTCTAAAATCATATATACTCTAGGTTTTAGGTGAAGATCCATATGATGATTAAAGTAGAAGCTCACAGATGTGAACCCACTCACCCTGAGAGTGGCAAGAGGCACAGGAATAGTACCAACAGAGTTGTGAGAGGTGAGAAAAGACCAAGATCTATCAATAAAGCAATGTAACCCTAGATTAATTGGCTAAAACCTCTATATCACTCAAATATACTCTTAACACATTGAAAGAATTCTACCTCCTTGAGAGGTAGGAAAACTTATGCCAACCCCCCCAAAACCAAAAAGAGAAATGGAGAGAATAGAAGAGAAATCACTAGAATAACATACCTTGAAGCCTTAGAAGTGAAGTATTGAAGTTGATTTTAAGAGAAAATGGAAGAAATGGAGTTAGGAGTGAATTTTTGGGAAGAGAGCAAAGTTTTCGTGGGTTCTTTGGGGAGAGAGCATGTTTTTTTGGTGAGTGAAGGTCGGACCGGAATGGGGGTTTTTAATGTCAGTGATTTAACTCACCGAGAGCATAATTTGCAATCGACTTACTTTACTTTGATGCAGCCTCTTAGTCATTTTGGCTCACCCGAGAGAATAACCTTCACTTTCAGCCACCGACTTACTTTTTCGATGAGCGTGCCGCTAAGAGCCTTCAAGACACTCAACAGAGAGATTTTTTTTTTTTTTTTTTTTTTAGCCTAAGATATTACACCATTCATGCAAGCAATAGACAGCACAAGGCACACCGTAGCGTGCTTGATGACCGAGGAAAAAGTTTCAACAAAATCTACTCCAGCAATTTGATCAAAACCTTTTGCAACATACCTGGCCTTAAGCTTGTCAAGAGAACCATCTGCCTTTAATTGTGTATGCCAGACCCACTTAGTGCCAAGGACACGCATATCAGGTGAACGTGGGACCAGTTGGAAGGTGTTTTGATCAATGAGAGCTTGTAGTTCTTCCTCCATGGCCTTTTTCTATCCTGGATGTTGAAGTGCAGTTTTGATTGTTTTTGGTTCTTTAGGGATGATGTTGCATTGAAGAAGGTACTTGTGATTGGGGCGGATGATTCCAGACTTAAGACAGGTGAGCATAGGATGTGTGTTTAAGGGAGCAGAAAGTGGTTGGGGAAGGGGAAGAGGTAGGGTAAGGTATGGTAGGGTAAGGTTGTAAGATTGAAAGGCTTCAGAGTCTTGTGTGTGATGTGAAGGGTGGCGTAGACTTGAGTGTGAGGTTGGGACAAAATGATTATAATGGGTGATAGTGTTGGGTAGTAGTGGGGACGGTTGGTAAAGAGTAGAAAGGTCATGGAATGGGAAAGTAACTTCATCAAATACAACACAACAAGAAATGTAAACACGACCAGTGGATGGGTATAGGCATTTGTAACCCTTGTGCCTATCTGATTAGCCAACAAAGACACATGGAAGAGATTTGGGAGCCAGTTTGTGGAGGGAAGAGTCCTTTAAAAGAGGAAAACATTTGGCTCCAAACACCCTGAGACAGGAATAATCTGGTTCAGTTTACTGTAACATGGAAAAAGGTGTGTGAAAGTTGCAAACCGAAGATGGTAACCGATTGATCAAAAAACAAGCAGTCTGAAACGCATTAGTCTAGTAAGTTAATGGCACTTTGCTGTGAAATAAAAGAGATAGACTAAGCTCTCAAATATGATGATGTTTTCTTTCTACCACACCATTTTGTTGTGGTGTACCTGGACAAGAAACTTGTAATTTGATTCCTTCAAAAGCAAGATGAGATAGAAAAGCTTGATTTATAAATTCACCACCACCATCACATTGAACCTTTTTTTTATAGTCGTATTGAATTGTCTCATGACAAACTTTTCAAATAAGAGATACTGGTGAAAAAATTCAGACTTAGCTTTTAACATGAAGAGCCAGGTGAACCGAGTAAAATCATCAACCACACACGCATAGTAACGATAACCAGAGGGAGAAGCAATAGGAGATGGACCCTATAAATCTAAGTGAATTAATTCCAAAGGAACAGAACTTCTCTTATTAATTGGAACAAATGGAAGTTCAATGGCTTTAGCCATAGTACAGGAATCACAAATAAAAGGCAGATTCTCCTTATTCTTGAGCTTGATAGCCTCTTTATTGTGGAGATGATGAACTAATCTAATATGAGGGTGACCAAGTCAGGCATGCCAGGTGTGTGCATCAGCCAATTGAAATCTTGTTGAAAAATGAGCACTAATCTTCTTTGGAATTTTGTAGATATCCCCCATCCTCGTCTCTTTGATTAAAGTCTGTTCCGTCATCTTGTCCTTAATAAAAAAACTGTCATTAGTAAACTCACAAGAACACAAAAATTGAGATGTTAGTTGACTAATAGAAAGAAGATTCCACTGAATTCCGGGAACAACCAAGACATCATTGATAGGTAAGGAAGAGCCAGCAGAGAGAGGGAGAAAAGTGTCACCAATATGAGAGACATTAAGTAATTCACCATTACCAACCTCAATACAGGTATTGCCATGGTAAGAACGGATATTTGAAAGAGTATCTGCATCATTAGTCATATGTGCACCAGCTCTTGAATCGGGAATCCATTCGGCCACATCATGAGAATCTTGTAAAGTGAGCCCTGGTGAGAGAGTTTCAAGTTGAAATGCATGGTTAAAGCACTGGGGGCAATGAAGTGCTTCATGTGCATTTGCCTTGCAAATTTGACATTTGACCTGCGCAGTGGGAGAGCAGGTGGGAGTTGAGATACTGCGATTAGAGGAGTGAGTAATGAAACCACGACCTTTAGAAGAGAATGAGGGGTGCGAGGATCTGGACTTGAACTGTTTGGGTTTGTGATCACCATAGAAGGTTGGGGTAACAGTTTTCATGAGTTCATTGGTTCAAGTATCATAGTTGATGAGTTGAGGAATAAGAGAGTGATATGAGGGGAGCGGGGCACGAAGTATTGTGGAAGTGAAGGGATTGTAGTCAGGTCCAAGGCCACGTAAAAAGATGAAAAACTTTGTCTTGATATGAGAGAGGTTTGCCAATGAGAAACAAGTCATCACATAAAGATTTGAAGTACCTGATATAATCATTGATTGATTGAGAGGAGTCTTTAGATAATAGGGACAATTTTTGTTTGATGAGGAATTCACGTTCCACAGAGGTCTGAGGAAATGCCTCTTGAAGAGCTGACCATACCTCATGGGAGGTTTCAAGATCAACCACCAGACCTAGCACCTCTTTAGTCAAGCGACTAGTGATCCATGCACGAATGAGACAATTGGATTTTCTCCAATTGATAAAGTTAGGATTGGGTTGATCGAACCTCATGCCAGCTGGTCAAGGAGAGCCTGGGGAGGGGATCGGCGAGATTGGTGCTGGAGTGTCACCGGAAATGAAGCCTTCGAGATCTTAACTCTCAATCAGATTTCGCATCTGAGCACACCAGAGAGTGTAGTTCTTGGGTGTGAGGTCAAGAGAGACAAAATTGCTGATGTTAAGGGAGGCAGGATAAGGATATGGAGAAGGTCGAGGAGGATTGGTGCTAGTGGAGTGGTCAGCCATGATGGAGTATTCCTAAGGCTAAACTGATACCATAAAAGAGTATTTTAGTGGAAGGCTTTGCTCAACAATGCAATAGCCGTGAGTAGTCTTTATTTAAGAGAGATTAGATACAAGGTTGCACCAGACAAAATAGGAACAACAAGATACGTAAAACAGAAAGCTAGTAAATGCTGAAAAATTCAAATAAACTATCCTAAAGTGATAGAGTTACTGCTACATCAGTTATCATGTCTTATTTCTCACTTGCACTTCTCCAATGACCAGTGCTTTTGTAAGCAATGCTAGTAGCTAGCTCACCACCACCTGTAACTACGACTTGCTCCCTAGGTTTTTGCTTTCTTTGTTTTGGATGTTAGATCTAAATGTGTTAGATTTGGATGTGTTTTAAATCTCATCATGATATCTTACACTTAAAACCATCTTTTGAGGTCAATTGCTAGCCTTCTTGTATGATGTGTTTTGATTTAATTGTTTTAGTTAAATTTAGGAATCACAATGGATTTTGATGGGGAGGCGAGGAATAGGGGTGGGGGAAGAAAATTTCCCACAAGGACCGGGGATGGAGGAAGGAGGATATGTTGTGGTGGGGATGGGGAGTGCCACCCACCCCGCCGTGTGCAGGTGTCATCGTTACATCCCCCATTCCATTGAACATTCACATTGTACAATGTGCTCATAAAAGGTCAATGTCACACATAAAGTTGATCGAAGATAAGATAAATTTCTTCAAATCTCATGAGATATTAATGTAAAATGTCCTTTTTATTATAATGAAGATAATTAGAGTAAACTAATGTGGCAATTGTCCACTAGGGGTATGTTTGGTTGAATGTGAAAATAAGGATAAAACTACATAAATAAGTTTTATATATTATTTTACACATAGAATTTAGCAATTTATTTTTCACCTCTACTTTTATCTCATAACCAAACACACCCTAATTGTTTCGGTGCAAATTTAACCAAAAGAGATAAACGATGCTAGTCTTAAAAAAATTACATCGAAAAACTATCAAGTAGAAAATTTGAAAACTGAGAAAATTTAATCCATTTATCACCGTAGTACATTGGAGTCTCCCTCTAATTTTTATCTCTTTGCAAGAAACATGAATTATGTCTATGCTTCCTAATTCAGTAAAAAATATATAATAACTAGTTCAGTGAAAAAAAATATACAAAATAAAAATATCTAAATCCAACGTTTATGATTCCGCGAGTTGTGGTGGGCGCCTCCAAACCATCGATCCCAATCCGCATCGATTCCTTTAGTCCTGCAAACATCTCATCAATTTATACTCTTTCTTCGTCAAATTAAAATGAATCAACTAGAAAATTGATAACTTAACCAAAATTTAGTTAGCAAAACGACGTAGCATGATCATTTATTTTTGGACGTATAATTATAAGCAAATCAAATCCTATCATTTCATTCATCTAACAACTATAATGATTTATAATTTTATATAAATCAAGATTCTAGCTAGTAGCATGCTAAATTAAAAAGAATAATTATATTTGACTTTCTGGAAGTTAGCATTCATAATATGAGGATAATTCTTTCTGAAAACTTACATTTGTGTGTAATTTTATATTACGTAACTACGTTTTGATGTTTCTTTACTTAATAAATTACACGTGCTTATTGTATTTTGTATACATATTTTATATTTTTATATCTTTCTATCTATTTTTTAAATAAGTAAGGATATGTAGAAATATTTGCAGTAGCTTGAAATTGAAATTATATACTTATCTTGTGAAAAATATTCATATATTCTTACAGGATTTGAAAATTATATATTAAGGATAATTAAAAAAACTTTTGTCTTCGAATCTAATAACAAAGGAAAGGAGTATCATTTATCAAGAAAAAGGTATGTGTAAGAAGTGCTCACTGTCAAAGAAGATAAATGTAATTACTCCAAATAAAAAACACACAACATTGGATCTTTAAATGTAAAGTAATAAGCACCAATATGATCTCTTACAATGGAAGAAGAGGGTCAGGAATGGATTCAACGCTTGAAATCACACTGCAAGATCACGGTAAATATACCCCATTAAATTTAGATGATTAAAAATTAATGAAATTAAACACTTTTTTTCTTATATATATAAGTATGCGAAACAAAAAGAAATGCAATTGTCTTATTTTGCTTACTCCTTGCAGACAGTGGATGATTTGCCAATTGTCTCTAGTTGTTCTAATTCTTCCTGCATCATCATAGATTTATAATCAATTCTTCTTGTAGTTACAAATATGACACAAAGGACATAAGAAGAAGAAGAAGAAGAAGAAAAATTTTATGCAAACTAATAAAATAGATCACCAAAATGACAAAAATGAGATATATGAGATGAGGGTAACAAAGGGTTGACCTGTATGATACTGATTTGGTTATTGAGATTGGATATAGCGGCTTGTAACCTATGCTTCCCAAAGAAGCCAGGGAAAGAGGCAGTTTCAGGTTGTGCACGAGGATGAGGACCCCTTTCTCTGCCTTCTCTGTAATCCTCTGATGCTCTTCCATTTTGTGCAGCTGATACTTCTTGTGATGGTTGCTGCCCATCCATGGCCACCCCACCACTTACTTTACCAAGAAAGATGATTCTACAAATCTAGCTCACAAACCCATATGGCAATTGAAAGGTAGAAAAAAGGATTGAGGGTTAAAAATGGGGGAAGGAACTCGACTCAAAGTGAAAGTGGACCAAAGGATTAAATAACCAAATGATGGGTACAACAGGGGCAGAGGAGGGGGACCATGGGCGGTGGGTGGGGTCTGGTTATGTGAGAATTAGAGTATATTTATTTATTTTAAAAAAAGTAATGATAATTATAATTAATGTTAACGAATTTTCCTCAAAAATGGTAGTTTTTTGGCAAAAAAAATTTGCAACTATTTACAGATTTGAATCATCTAAATTAAGTGTGATCATAAAATGAAAAAACTAAAGAGTTAATTACCATTGAATGATTTGATGAGGTTTACTCATAATGATAATCATTTATCCAAATATGATTAATTTTTCACTTTCTCACTTCCAACCACTTTTACTTTAGACAATCCTAATCAAGAACGATATTGCTTAATAACTTTAATATTTAATATAAATTTCAATGTAGTAAATAAATTATATGTTAATATATTTGAATAATAATAATAATAATATATTTTTATACCAATAGTATATTGAAATTAAAAGCATGATATCAATGTCATGATATTTTTCTAATAAAAGAAAAGGCATGATAATTTGTTCCCACATAAACTTATTGAGTCAACCATTTGCTTTATAAAATTTTGACTCTTTCCATTTTAGGGTTAGATTTTGTTCATATTTCGGATTAGTCCGAGCTAGCATAAAATTGAATAATTATTAGGACAAAATACAAGGACCTCTTTTGATTCTTTATAGTTGTGCTTATCCTCTTCTTAATTCAAAAACATCACTCACCTCCCTTAATTAATTTAAAATCTTTTAGTTACACCTGTCAGTATTATTTTTCCATTTATAATGGCAAAATTTTCGATTGAAATATCAATATTATCCCACAACACAACAGTTGCAACTCGCTCTCCTCTTCTCTCCATCCTCACTCTATCCCTCATTCACCACCAGGTCACCCTCCATCCTCCAGTCCATCAATTTTCCTTACCATCCATTATTATCCACACTCCATATAGACACACCAAGCCAGCCTTCCAACCGGCCACCATGTTCTCCTCCACATCCATGTTAGCAGTCTATCGCAGGTCGGTCCTAGTCAAAGTGTCATGCTTCCCTCTCATTGCATCTCCTTCCCCTACACCATCGTGCTGTGGCAGTAACAATGACGTTGTTTGATCATGTAGTCACACAAGCCAGCCACCACGTCCTTCTCTGCCTCCATGTTGCATGTCTATCAACAATCATCATCTTTGCTTCATAGGTTAGTCCCAGTTGCAGTGCTGCACTTCCCTGCTATTGCTCCTTCCATCGTGTTGTTAGGGCAGGGGAGCCCAACAGGGAGAGATACAACCAATGGGCTAAGTGAGAATGCCAAACACAGCCGACGCCACATCCCGACCTTGGGTTTTGGGTGAAGATGTGGCGTCTGGTGTAATGGTACTCTCACTTAGCCCGTTGTTTGTATCTCCTCATGTTGGGCTCCCCCACCCTAACACGTGCCACCATGTCGTGATAGAAATCGCGGCATTGTCTACTTCCACCATGCCACTGCGTGCGCAACTCTTTCAGTTTTCCGCATCCAACCACTGTGATATTTGAGGCAAGGGTTTGGGATCAAAATTTTATTTTCGGGTTTGGAATATTGGGATGTAATGATTTTAGATCTTAATTGGTTGATGGTTCCTTTTCTGTTTTGCACAATGGATGGAAAGGGTAATTAATGGAGTCAGGGTGGAGGACGGAGATTGGAGAATGAGAGACAAAATAGATTGAGAAACAGAGAGAAGAGGAAACAGAGTTGTGTTACTGTTAGAGGGGTAATCTTGATCTTTCAAATGAATTTTTTGTCATTATAAATTAAAAAATAATGCTAGAACTGTCACTTTAATGATTTTAAATTAATTAGGGAAGGTGATTTTTTTCAAATCAAGAAAGAGATAAGTGTAATTACGAAGAACTTTAACAGAGGACCGTATATTTTGTCCTAATTTTTAAAATTATACTTTGTAAAAACTAATGATAAACTATAATATTTTTTTTAGTTTAATCTACACATTTTTTATAAAATAATATCAATTTTGCATTGATATAATTTATTTTAAAATATGTATTATAAAATATTTCTTGAACTTTGTTTATTACTTCTAAAATTTTATTACATTTTTAGCATAATGTTCAAATCTATATGTATATTCTAAAAGTAGGATTTATTCAATCTAAATGATCTTCAATTGAATTTGACTCCTTTAAAGTGAGAATATTAGTAAATTGTGAAAGTGAATAGTTAATCACTCTTAATTATTTAATGAAATCCACACATAATATATATATGATTAAAGTTACTGATAGAGTGATTAACTCTTTACTTTTACTCTTTACTAATTTTCTCATTTTAAAAGAGTTAAATCCCAGATGAAATCTTTCTTAGATCATTATAAAATTAAAGAAATAATAAAAAAAAAAACTAAGTAGTTCAAATTTCATTAAATCCAATTCAACTCATCATTCTGTGCGCCCTAATTAAAGGCACAAAAGAGAAGTTAGCATTAAAAGAAATTCTTAATAAAGCATGGCCTACCTTTCATGATCGCTGAACAGTTAAACCACATAAGAAAATGCATTTCTAAAATAAACCCCGAAAACCTATAACGTATTTAATGTTCTGTATAATAAAGTACTTAGCTAAGAAAAATGTTATTTGTATTTATTTTATGTGAGAAATTGCATCAATTTATACCTTATTTATTATTAAATGGAGTGTAAATTTTATTTGAATGAGTTTCATATCCACATCTAAAGATAAATAGGATATAAGTTAATATGATACTTCACACACAATGAACAGAAATATCATATCTCTACTTAAAATCTTTTGCTTAGTTATGAGATGGCGACAGTGAACTGTGAGCGGCGTTGCAGGCAACACCCAACCATCCCGGAGGCGAGGACCCAGCATGTGAAAACCCAATAAAAAGAAAACATAATACAAAAAGAGGATATAATTTGGGGTCTGTGTGGTTTTTGCTCTTATTTTCAATTTTTAATTTATTATTTACTTTATTTTCTATTTCCCAAAAAATTAGTTAAAATTGAAAATTTTTTTTTTTATTTTCATATTTATTTCACAAAATTTTTAAAAATAGAAAATAAAATAAAAGTAAAAAACTATTTTCTTCAGACTAACTCTTGATATCAAGCTCCTATTGTACCGACACATGTTAGCACAAATGGATGAGAGTCTGTATCCGTTAACTATCTCTCCCAAGTTCAATCCCACTCGAGAATGAAAATGGAGCTGACATGCTTAGGAGAATAGTCCTCATAACTAGGCCTTTGCAAACACCTATGAGATTAGTCACTGAACTCACTCCGATAGATATCCGGTTCATGGACAAAAATGATAATAATAATAACCAACTCTTGTTATGTCTAAGCTGGTTTCACTTTACCAAATGAATTCTCCAGGTTGAAATTGCAATTTTTTATTGGTTCATTTTTTTATCCCTTTTTTGGGTACAATTCGAATTGCAATCTTGACTAAGCTCCTTGATTCCAGGACCCAATTATCCAACGTCTGACTAACTATTCATATATTAGGTGACAAATCAAAGCTCGTGACTAACAAGTAGGTTCCATATAAATTTTTAGATGTACTAATTCTAACGTCTATCATGGGGAAAAATTTTCCTCCATGAGCCATTTTCACCAGAAAAAAATATTTTACTATCAAATGGGTTGCATATAAATTTTTAGAGTTATTAATTTACTCTGAAAGAAGAAACACTTTTTTCCCTCCAGGAATATTTTAGAATTTTCCCATGACTAAGTTGAAAATTACATTAAGACAAGCTACTTACGCATCTAGACGGTCAAATTTGAGTTTAGCGTTTCATGAGTTGCATTGTTCCACTTGGCTGGGGCTTAGGGTCAAAATTTCTTATAATTTTTTTATTTCATTTTTTTGGGTCTGAAGCTTATAATTTTCGTAGAATTATTAACAGATTTGTCTGACTGTTGATCCGTGATCTGATCAAAATATCTAGTTCATTCTAGAAAGAAAACGGTTTTGGTTCGCGAGTAAGCGCAATTAAACGTCCAAATCACCGACAAACCTGACACAATTCATAAGGTGGCCGGGTCTTTTAACATGTGTTAGGATTTTGACTCCTGTCGTGCGTATAAAATGAGGCATTATTAGGAGAGATAAAATTTACTTGTATGATCTCTACGCCTCGGAGGAATTAATCTTCACATGCTAGTTAGGGATACTGTTAAACAATAAAAAAATAAATAAAAACGTCCAAATCTTTGGTGTGTCAGTATTCAAATTGACGTTTTGGTGGAAATTAGGCGAATAGTAATCAACTAATGTCCATTGACTGAAAATAAAAAAAAGACTGTCATCATCCTTGTTCTCGCTGTCAAATTTGATAAAGACTACTGACATCAGAATCAACATCAATTAATTTACTAGGTAGCAAAATCATGGCATTTTGTTGCATTCTTTTTTTAAAAAATCTCCCTGTTTCCGTAATTTATCGGTTAGTCCAATTCCAACTATAGCACTTTTAGAAATTATTTGAACAGAATTATGGTATAAAAAATATAAAAATATTATTTTAATACCAAAAAATAGATATTTATTGGAACACTCACTTTATTATTATTGAATACAATGGTGGTCTCTACTCATCGTTAATATCCATCATATTCAATAATTATAAAGTAAGTATCCTAATAAACACGCACTGTTTGGATATTATAATAATACTGTCCTAAAACTATAAGGTATGTTTGGTTGAAGGGTGCAAGTGAGGGTAAATTTTATATTGTTGAGTTTTGTATGTATAATTACAATAAAAGCTCAATCATAAAAAATTTAATACCACTTTTACACTCTAACCAAAACATAACACCCTAATATTTAACCCAGCACGTCTAGAACGTATTACAGTTAATTATTAGTTATTATCATTTTGTTTCATCCTTTAATAAAAATAATTAGCAGATAGTAGGGTAAAATTTTTTTTTGTTAAACATAAAACAAAACGTGAGCTGCACGCACTAACATAAACCGAGCAGAAAGTACCGTCAACACAAAAAGGAAAAACACATATCATACTTGCACATATTTAGAACACGACAGTTAAGAATATCGAACACAAACTCATTAGTAATCATAATATAACATGGTTCATAAATACAACTGAAATAAAATAACGAAGCCACACCCACACGTAGTGGGCTAAGCTTTCAATACATAGAAATAAAAGCAGTAAATACAAGGACATAGAAAGTACATGAAGTGTCGAAATCAAAAGCCAGCTATAGCACCCTCTCACTAGTCCTACAAGTGCTAAACTAAAGATAACCCTAACAAAAGATACAACGTAAAAAAGGGGAATCCTCGTGATGGCTCGAGCACTCAGACAAATCCTCCATCGAGATCTACTGACGGTGCTGATCCTCCAGTGATAGGGTATGTACCTAATGAAATGTGTGAGCTCCTCGGGTGTGTGCAGACGAAACGGGGGACGGACATGGCCTCCACGGTGTGGACGCATCTCTGATCGTCCAGCTAGCCAGGGCTGGGTCACCGTATCCTCGCTGCCTCTACCTGCGTCCATGGGCACCGTAGGAGTAAAACCCTCCAAGTAGATATGAGTAGGGAAGTCCTCGGACAGATCGGTCTCTAATCGCCTCGAGCAGGGAACATAGTCGGGGTAGTCACAAACTGCTGAAGCGGTTGGGCGAGCACGACGAATTTGCTCATCGTGGGGCGGGTGCGCTCGAAGATCAGATCGTCGCTGTAGGGAGAAGTGGGAGTGAATCTGAAGCTGGATATCGGGTAGGCAAAAGGACATCCCATGTACGCAAAAATATGTACAGCACACCGACCCTCGAAGTGATATGATCAGTGGTCCAGGTCGTAGTGCACCTCCCAGACTGAAATGTCAACAAAAATCACGAACGACACCATCATCCTCTGAAGAAGTAAGGGAAAGAATGAAAGAAAGATAAATGGGGTGGGAATCTTGATAAAGAATCTTAGTAGGGAAAACCTCCTATTCTAGTGTCATCGTCTACTTCTCCAGGAGCCTTGGGTTTATTATAAAAAGGTGATCATGCATTAAGTTTATTATTAGGTTTTTCAAACATATTTATCCAAGGTCCGTTCATTTTAGGATGAATCTTGATGTCATGAATGTAGCCCATCATAGCATGAATATATGGCAAATAACTTAAAAACATAAAGTAACATGCTCATGTATATAGTATCAAGAGGGATCAAAACTTTCATATGAATGCACTTTCTTTACTTATGTGACATTACTTGCATCATTAGTTTCTCTCATGGGGCCACCCTAATAACATCTAGGTTATGAGCTCATATCTAACTAGTCGTCACTAGTTTTCAGCTTATCCTCAGATAAGTATAAATATATCCCGACTCCCGGGGTGCAGGTTAGGGGGCTTAAGGATCACCTATCATAACCTTTAATTTGGGGAGTCTATGGGGTCATCTCCTCTTCGAAATGCATCAATTGGCATCCAGTGCACAATGATATTGTCCGCTTCGGCAGGCTCAATGCCCATATCCCCCACGGTTTTGCTTTCTCCTCACCATAGCAGGAGAAATGCGTTTTGGCATGCTATGCAAAAATGCAACATAAACACATGCTCTTGAATATCATCATGGCATTTCATTCAAATACTTCATGTTCATCAAATCTTGCAAATCATCATAGCATGCCACAATTTACACAATACATATATCTCAAATTCATATATTCTCATGTGCACATCAACATCATTTTTGCAAAGCAATAAACATGCTCCTACCCAAAATGCCGAAGTAAGGGACCGGGCTCAGCTAGTGCAAATGCTATGCTTAGCAAGTCATATAAATAAGCAATCATACACTTGGAAATACTAACTCTCATTCCTTTCCTATCTTACAGTATTTTATGCTTTTGACCCTTACGGGTCTTAAACTCTTGATCTAATTAACCTAATACCCGATGTAAGTCTTTTATGCACCTACGGGATCACAACTAACGATTCTCACTTATTTTTTATGCTTATGATCAATTCCAAACAGCCTAGGGCAGCAAGGGCAAAATTCTCTATGTCTCAAATACGGGTGTCTAGAAGTCACATCTTTGACCCTTTCTAAGTTTCGGCTTTTCTTAAGGTACTAAAACTAATTTCTAATACCTTTAGGAACTAATTCTACACATCTAAATCATTCTAAAAAATTTTTTATCTCTAATTTGCTCATCCCAAAACAGTAGCCATAATTTAGTATTTAAGGGATCTAGAACTCACATTTTTCAACCTTTCCACTTACTAGTTGTCTCTAACATTCACAAAATAATTTTTGCTCCACTCAAACATAATTTTTACACATTCTAACTCATTAAAATAGCATCATGCAGTAATCATAATATCAAGGCAGTAGCCGAAACATATATCTCAAACAATCACATAAAATCACATTTCAAGTGCATATAAGTTACTAGTTTTATCTTCGAATCATTTTGCGACCTCAAAACTTTTTTAGAAACCAATTTATTTCATTAAAATCATAAAAATATAATTCTAAGGCAGTAGCTATTTTAAATCACTCTTGAATGAGTTTTTAAACCATAAAAATCATACTCAAAGTATTTTTTGAGCTTTTTTATGCTTAAGAAAATCTTAAAACATAGTTTGTTGGTTTTTGTGACTAGATGAAGCTTATGCTAAGCTCATCCTCATCACAAGGCCAAAAGTAGCATTCATAAAATGCTTCCATTTTCCAAACTTTACTTGAGATAAAAGGGGCAAATCTTTAAGCTCTAGGATCTTTAGGTGATGATAAAAGCTTAAACATGCTATGCACTTTAGTTTTGCTTTCCATTATAAAAGTAAAGTGAGAGCTTTAAAGTAAATATGAGATGCAAGTTCATTATTATCTTTAAAGTTTAGGTGATGGCTTGAAATATAAACATGAAATACAAAGCTTGAAATTTAAACATGAGAATGTAAGTTCATTTCTTTAATCTTGAGATTTTAGTGATGACAAGGAAAGTAAACATGATGTGCAAAGCATAAACTTAAACATGGATACAAGTTCATACAAGACTTTAAAGGAATATAAACCTCAACCCAACACTTATCTTAGCAAGACAAAGTGAGGTTTAAAGTTCTTGTACCAAGGTTTCTTGGTTTCAAAGAAACCTTATGGTTTGAACATCATCATCAAACTCAAGGAAAATGGATCAAGAGACCAAAACAAATGACAACATTTCTTGAGAACCAAAAGAAAATCAAAGCAAGAGCAAGGAAAAGGGAAAACCGAAACTCTTGTAAAAAGAAAAAGAAAGGAAACCGAAATCATACCAAGGAAAAAGGAAAGGAAAAACCGAAATGTGCTAGGATCAAGACCAAGTTTCAAGCTTTAGAGGTTTCTCAAATAATAATCACAAAATCATTATCTTGAAACCTCATCATCAAGCTAAAATCTTCCTTTCAAAACCAAGCTTCATAACCAAAAATAAAAAGATAAGAAAAGAGTTTAAACCAAGAGAAACTAGAACTTTTCATATCAAAACATCAATATGAAAGTTAAAAGCTTTTGAAAAACAAAACCCCTACCAAGTGGTGTTTTTCTTTGGAAGGAAAAAGAGCTTGTTCTTTTGCAAGGAAATGAGAAGAAAAACTCTTCTCTAAGAGATGATGATGATTCGGCCAAGTAAAGAAAAAAGGAAGGAAATGTGTTTTGTGTAAGCTCTGTGTTTGAGAATGGAAGCTTTGGTGTTTGGATGATGATCTATAGTGGTTGTGTGGTGGTTTAATGTTGCAAGAGGGTGGTCTTAGAAGAGGATGAAGAAGATGAGGGGGAAAAAACTCTAGAGTTCTTTGAGAGAAAAAGAAAGAAAACAAGATGAACTTTCAAGACAACAACTAGAAAATGTGTAAAATGGAGCCAAGTTCTCTTGAGATTGGAATTTATAGAAAAATGAAATATCAAGGAGAGAATTGGAGGGGGAGTGGCCGTGTACTCATGGGCCATAGGGGAGAGAAAATATTTCTTCCAAATGGTCATTCAAGAGCATGGTTGGAGGTATGGCTAGGTATGGCTCAAGTATGGTCCAAGGTAGGTCCAAGCATGGTGCAAGCATGGTTCTTTGAGTGTGATGCAAATCAACATGTGAAGAATATGGGGGAGGAGTGTTCGGCCATTGTGCAGCCAAGGGGGAGGATATTTGTTTCATCTAATTGTGGTTTAGTGATGTGTTTAGGTGTATTTTTTATTAAGCTTTTGATTAAGAGTTTGTAAGTAAGTGTTTAGGTAAAGTGATAGGTAATTAAGGATATTGAGACATGATTACGAGTAGTCTTGCTTCATTAGTGAAATCAAAACTCATTTTATGATTCATGTACAAACATAATTCCTTAATTTAAGAAATTGGAGAGAGAAAACACTATTCAAGATTCCATAACATGAAATCTTGATTTGTAAAAACAATTAAGGTTTATCTAAGCAATCTTAGGTTCTAATTAACCTTAATAAATTATTTTGACTCTAGATTAATTATCAAAATTAAATAATCTTCGATTAGAGTCTAATATTGCTTAGGTTCCCTTAATCGCATCGTTAGGCCCATAAAACACTATTCTACGGGTAAAACGGTAATTTTGCACAAATACTGTCCGGGACCATCCAGACCAAAAAAAATATCATAAAATAGATATAATTAACATTTTGAGCCCTCGGGAGAAATTCCGGGCTCAAACAGCACTGATACTCGCGTAAAATGCTATAGAGGTATTTTAGTCATTTTGAGCCGAAAGTTTGGAAAATTAGATTTTCATCTCAGATATCAATCACAACATATATAATCCCCTTCAAACATTGAGTTGACCCTCTACTTTCTCAAGTTTATTGATTTATTTTTAACCAAAATACCCTTTATTAATATTTATACATATTAATTTTTTTTGTGGCTTATCATAATATAAAAGATTGATATTTATGTATCTATTTAATACAATTTGTCTATATTTAATGTAATCTTCATTTTGAAATTTTTACTATATTAAGAAAGCAAATTATTAATAGTAACAATAATTTTTTAAAAAATAAAAACTTGATAAGTTATCGACTATTAATTTTATAATGTTAATGTACATTTTGTTTAATAGTAAATCATAAAATTCTTCTCATTTCTTTCTTTGTAATTAATCTTTATATACAACATCAAAAAATAATTTTATTTTATGTGTGTTAATATTCTAAATTAATGGCTAAAACATATATAATTTTTATTTGTTAAAAATATTAAAATTATTATTACTATTAATGATTTGTTTTCTTAGTATAGTAAAAATTTAAAAATTAAATTGTATATATCAATGTTTTATATTATTACAAGTCACAAATGTTTTATTTTAGGTAAAAAAATTTAAAATATATAACTATTAATAAAGGGTGGTTTAATTAAAAATAAAATAATACGCTTGAGAAAATAGAGATTTAATGAAAAAATTGAAAATGAATTAAAATTTAACTTATTTCAAGTTTGTAGATGAGTAGAGCGTATATTTTAGAAATAGAGAAAACATGAACATAATATTATTATCTTTCAAAGGAGGGGTTATATTTTACTCTTAATCAGATTTTGTATTTAAGACTTGCATAAACTTCTAATTATTACATATATCACTCTATTTTACGGTTAAGGTTCACGTTAATTAATTTGTAAATTTTATATAGTTTAAATAATAATATAAGTTGTGGTTAAAACTCATGCTAATTTGTAATAATTTAATACCATAAATATTATTTTTTAAATATTTAAATATTAAAATGTAAATAATTACATTAATCTATTAACTCATGATAATATTATTTTTTTAATTTTAATTTTAACAATTGATCTGCATTTTCTTAAAAAAAAACTTAATTTTATTTTTTAAATTAAAAAACCACTAAACCTCTAAACTAATCAATACTACTGGACCTCTAATTCTCCAATTCAGCCTAATCAACACTGCCAAATCAATCCAAAATCAAAACCCCATCGATTTTTAAAATTTTTTTCATTAACTATGATTAGTTTTAAAGTACTATTATCATATATTATGTTTTAGTAATGGTATCCGATTTAACTGGGTTTGAAACATTTTTAATTTCAACAACAATATGCTTCTAATTCCATGTGATTTGTCTCATATAATCCTTAAGGTTAATCAAGATTTATATGTCAACATACATACAGGAAGAGGCATACTATCATTAAGGTTAATTGTAACACCAATCATTTCCAATAGTTTAGATCTGAACTCTTACTTAGTCCCAAAACTAAACTTATAACTTAACACAAAACCCTGTATCTCCACGGAGGGTTATACCTTGAAAATTTTACATGTTTAGATTCCTTTCTGAGTTAGCTTTTAAAAGAATCAATGTCACGACCTAACTTGGGTTATGACTGACATGTAGGGGACACATTCCCTCACAAGCCTTAACATGCAATTTTTTATAGAAAAATTGACAGAGTTTCTTCTGTTTTTCAGATATCCCCAAATTTAATTAGAAATACAAAATATATGAGAATAAAGATGAAATACAGAATTGAGCTTTAAGCATTATCAAAATGTGTCCCCAATTATAGAACAACCAACTCAACATAATTCAAAAAATCATCTTAGCATATGAATTTCAATTCAAGTTCTATTATATAATTTAAATCAAACCCAATCCCAAAATCAAACATGAAGTCAAGTTAGTTTTCAAACTAGTTTCAAATGTAATTTTATAACCACAGAGTATATGTCCAACCATAACTAGAAATGTAGTTCAAAATAAAGTTCTAAATTCAATTTACCAATCCTTTGCATAATATATATATATATATATATATATAGTCTTAACTTCACATATATAAACATAAACATAAAGCTAATTCGAAGACCCTGCCTATGACATATGGAGCATTATTGACGGTTTCAATTAGGCAATACTCAAAGAAAATTACGTTCCAATATACAAATAGGCCTTCTCAAGAAGGCTCACCAACTCATAACTCATCTATTATGGAGCTGCAAGATTGGAACCTAAAGCTACACATGTATCTGAGAAAGAAGGGGAAACAATGGAGTGAGTTTTGTAACTCAATGATAGAGAGGATGTCTATAATCCATATGAAACAATATATAATCCATAAGTAAAACAACAATAACTTCATAGTTCATATAAATTCAACAAATTCTTTTATTTATAGAAAAGATTCTTTTGAAAACAATCAGTTTTATATAAAACAATAGGGAATCATCAAATTAAGGATTAATAGAAGGATTCATACTCAGGTAGTTAGTACCTCGTGTGATCCTAAAACAAAATGGTCCTACCCAAGTAAGTAGCCATAGAATAGAAGGATCCACTGTGTGATCTTAATCAAAGATAGTCAATGTGCACCAAGGCTAATGCCTATTGTCGTTAGCTACAGATCCTGTTAGCGATTCTCCCCAAAACATATAATAAAGATTTTACATATCATATCAAATCAATTCTGAATAACTCCACAAATGGCTATAACCACAATTTCTCAAGTCCATATATAACAGAGATGAAATAAATTCCAAAATCAATATCATATCATCTCATGTGTCAATATTTGATAAAAAATAAGCTAACATAAAAGAAGTAATTTCGTTAAAATTATGTAACACAACCAGATAATTATTTTTCAGTTTCTAAATTTCTAAAATATATTTAGACTTAATTTAACATAAACAAAAATAATTATAGACATAGTATTTACTCATAAACTGGTTCAAAATAACTGAAGATCAACCCCTAAATGCCACCAATCCAATGATTGATACTCAAATATACTCTATAACTTAGGAACAAGATAAATACAATATTAGTGAGCTAACAATACTATTAATTTACACTAATTATCCCCATATACTAAAAAATCCCAAATCTATACACATAGGGTCCCAAAATCCCCAATCTATAATGAATAACTGTATAGAGAGCTCAATAAGACAAAATAAAGCAATATTGTCACTGACCCGCTACTCTAAGAGGAAGATTGTAGGTAGGGAAAGATCCAAAAATCACCACCCTAACTGGTTTCTCCACTTAGAAAGAGAAATCGCGAGTTAGAGAGAGAGGAGTTTTAATGGTGATGGTGATGAAGATAATGATACGGAGGAGGAGGAGATGATGATGATGGAGGTGGTGGGGATGATTGGTGAAGGTGGAAGAAGAAGAAGAAGAGAGAATGAAGGGAAAACAGAAGAGAGAAAAAAAAAAAAGAAAGAAGGAACTGGGGGGGAGGAAGTTACAAGAATGAAAAGGGAGAAAGGAGAAAGAAGAGAAAAAGAAGGGAGGTGAGGTGCTAAACTGATCTATACTACTTAAAGCCCATAGCTGATCTACTTTTTGTTTTTTGGTTTTGGGATATAACAATCAAATTTTGTGCATAATGGATTTTTCTGACTTAAGATATTTAGTTTTTATTATACCAAAGTGATATTCAAACTTTGAAAAACTTTGCAAACTTCGTAAAATCATAACTTATAAAACATTGATGCATTTTCATGAAGTGTTTATTGGATCTTCTTTGATGAGTTAACTTTCAAACGAAACTAGTTTCACCTAAAATGGATGAGTAAAACTTGAGATATAGTTTTCATAATAAGCACTGCCAGAAATATATTTTGTTTTAGTAAGCCTTTATTTTCTCTATTTTAAGTTCTCATGCATGTTAGCTTCTCAAAACTTTTTTATTATGGAGACAAAACAAAAATCATAAGTTGAGTTATGCATTATATCTATGAAAACATAAAAACTAAAAAGAAAAGAAGAGATTAGCACATGGAGATTTAATTTCATATAAATAGAATATTATATATATATATATATATATATATATATATATATATATATATATATATATATATATATATATATATATATTTAACATTTAGAGCATTCATCACTAGTCATGAGTACAACTATGAGTTAACCCTTGTGTTTTCTTTAGAATAAAAGTCTACCTTCTTGAAGAGTGAAAGTAGATGAATAGAAATACACAAAAGTTATCCTTTAAGTCCTAAACACCATATAGCACTATAAAAAGAAAATGAAGAGGAGATTCTCCTATTGCACTACTGTTGATGGCTTAGTGTTTGGCTTGATTTTTCTTGCAAGATGAAGGGCTTGTGAATGGCTTTGAAATGGAGGGAAGAGAGGTTTGCATAGTGTTTTTGAGCTATCATTTGGATGAAAAGAAGGCTAGAGAAACATAGAAAGTGAATGCTTAGTTTCTAGTGAGTGTGCTCATGTATGTATAAGAGGAAAACTAATAAAAGGAGATGTGGGGAACAGGGCTGGCTGGATTTTTAATGCAAAATGGAGGAAGAGAGGTTGCATTTTGGACGTCTTAATTAGCTTAGGTGTGGCTAGCCATCATGCAGCCAGTGATTGCAAAGATATTTCCATTTTTATCTAATCCTGTCCCCTAGATCTCCATGTATGAACTAAGCAATATATTTAATTCTTACCCCATTCTTATCATGGCTCTCAATCAGCACATGGAGGGGGAATTAAAGGGGCGAAAACCCTGGCTTTCAAGTATGTGTGCATGATGTAACATCTTCCTTTTTATAAAATGTTTTATAGAGTAATTTATCATATTTTTGTTAATTGTTTGGGTTGATTATTGGAAATAGCTTCATATAAATTTATCAAAGAATTAAATTTTGATTAAAAAAAAGAATTAAAATATTGTATGAAAAGTAAAATAATATATATGATATTATACTGTAATGTAACGTAATGTGTATACATATATGTATTATAATGTGTGTGGGTGTGTAAAAGACACACACGTTTACGTGATACATATGTGCTGCAATTAATTAATATAGTATGAGGTGATACTAATATATATATGTATAAAAGATAAGAGTTAATGATCGCTTTAGTCCCTCACATTTCATGTGTGAGTCAATTTAGTCCCTAACTTTTAAAATGAGTCAATTTGGCCCCTCACATTTGCAATTGTGAGTCATTTTCGTCCTTCCGTCAACATATTTTAAAAGTGATCCCACATGACAGAGGGACTAAAGTGACTCACAATTGCAAATGTGAGGGACCAAATTGACTCATTTTAAAAGTCAGGGACTAAATTGACTCATGCGTGAAATGTGAGGGACTAAAGTGAGCATTAACTCAAAAGATAACGTGAAATAAAGAAAAAGTACAAGACTCAAAACTTAAGTAGTGGCATGAATTTAGGGACATGTATTAATTGTCAGTTATGTAAATAAATCTATGGAAATAATTTACAAGATAATAACAAGGAAGTTATACTTTTAACATGTGTGAAAATGATAGGAAGTAATCTGTCATGAATAACGTAAAATATTTGAAAAAATTTGCTGCATTTGCCTATAAAAAAGGGGTGCCTTACATGATGTGAGCACAGTAAAACAGAAAGAGTTGCATAATGAGAATGCAGTAGTAGTTATGCACAAGAGAGAGATAGTGAACATAAAATACAAAAGAAAGAAAGAGAAGGAGTGACAATAAAAGTTAGGTGCTTACACAACATTATCATCTCTAAAATAATTTTTTGGTAGGATCAAGTCCATTTGTGAACTAAAAATCATGGCTAAATCTATTAATTACTGTTCTATTATGTACCATCTTTTAATATTAAATATGCTTGCTACTATTTATTATTGTTATTGTTATTTTATCATTCTTTTATATTTATGAATGATTATGAACTTGAATATTGATTAAAATAATATTAGTTACTTAATTAAAAGGATTATCTTCTCTCCTCACCGATCCCATCAATTTACCGCAATTTGATTATTTCATTTTAATTTACTACTTAATTACACAAATTCTCTTCTCCTATCTTTGGTATAGTGCCAATTACTGCCACCCCGATTTTTTCTTTTTATTTTACCATTTCTTTATAATTAGGTTGTTCATTATTTAACTCAAGCTATTTTAATGTTCCTTTTTATTTATTTGGTTATCTATTGCAAGTTATTTTATTTTAGAAATCTTGTATTGTCTATATAATATTATAGTTTGAGTTATCAATATTTATAATAATTTTTCTATGGGAACTATATCAAGCATTAGATATCAAATCTAATACAAAAAATAAATAAAGGTTATCTTATGTGGATTTGGACTATTAAATTAATTATGACATGAAATTTTATACTTTGACTTGTTATGAATTTATGATAAGAAAGACCAACTCATAGACCTTGATAAAAAGTTTAAAAGAAAATAAAAATAAAGATAATCTTAATTTTGATCCATTTAGAAATTAATATTTCGATTGATAACTTTACGCCATGATGAGAAATTTTATCAAGTTTGTATTATTGTGCACTTTATTTTAAGTTTATGTACTAATTTATATTTTTAGTTTATTTTTTAATTTTATGTTTTTACTATTTAGTATCTTATGATTATTGGTCAAGCTAACTAATTATTTCATGGAATTTTATTTTGTTTATTGCTTAGGTACATGCATTTCCATATTTAATTATGAATTTATGCATAATGCTAAGTAATTTTAAAAGAAGACATTAAAGATTTGCCGCTAACCACCAAACAGGCAGATTGATAGATATAAGATCTTTTTATGTTACCTGCCTTGATTAGTATGACATAAAAATCTCATTCTGTTGTCACGATATTAAAAGAGCAACATGGAAGAATGGGAATTCCCTAAGAGAAGGCATTTGACAATGTGTGAGACAAGCAAACAAAGGAAAGTGAAAGACTAAAGCAAAGAAATGATAATCTTAATAAGCTTTGCATGATATGCTTTATCTAGTACATTTTCTTTATGCTATGATACATGGTTATGTTTTTACAAAAATATGTGGCTATGTGTAGTTTCCATGTAGATGCGGCTAGAACCACCATGGTTTAAAATGTTTTATAAGTATTCATTTCCTACTAAGAATTTTTCAATTCTTTTTTCAATTCTCATTCCTATTTCTAGTGGTTTCAGATTAATCAAGTTATGCCCATGAGGAATGTAGTCTCTTCCAGTTTCTAGGAGCACTTGGAATCATGTTTAAATAATGTGTTCAAGATTATTCCGTGTTTTATGATTGTTTGGTTTATAAATTGTGATGTTAAGTATTTGTGCTAGAACACTTATGTTTGTATTTAAGTAGACAAATGTAAAATACCATATTGCACTATGTAGATTTCTGGCAATGTCTTTAGTATGAATGGCGGTTATATTTGGTATAAGTGCCCAGTTCTTTGGCATACATAGGAGTTAAGTATAGGTGGAGTCTCTAGTATTTGAATGTTGTGATCCTTGTCTCTCTTTATCTTATAATATTCTCGATGCACTAATTGTACAATATTGAGCTTAATCAACTCAATATTGGATTGTTTATGCACTTATAGGATACTATGGATTCAAGAGATCCAGGAATTCCTAATCAGCAAAGTGCACCAAATGCCATTCTGTAAAAAACGATGGGAGCAATGATGGGTTTGGGTAATGTTATTAGGGCTTGGATAGAATCAAACAACTTTTTTTTTCAACAAATATAAGAAACTCATAATAAGAACAATAATCACCAAGGTGAAAGAAGTTGTTTTTTTTTTTTTTTTGTAGGTGAAGGTCTTATAGCTAACCCTCATGATCAAGGACTTTTAAAATTTAGGAAAGGCATTCCACTTTCTTTCCATGGGATTACAACCCTTATTTGGCTGAAAAATGAGTGATACAACTAGAAAAGATTTTACAATGATAAGGTGCACTGATGCACAAAAGGTTGCCTTTGCTACCTATATGTTAGAAGGAGAGGCAAAATACTAGTGGAGTGGTACCAAAAGCTTGTTAGAGTCTAGCAACTGAAATTACCTATGAGGTATTCTTGACCACTTTCTTTGACAAGTATTTCCTGATAATGTTAAGGCTAACAAATAGGCTTAGTTCATACAACTTAAGTAGGGTAGCATGACTAATAAGGGGTATTTATGCCACTTATCTTGTTACCAAATCTTAGCTTTTTACATAAGTTTAACTGAGTTATTGAGGTTAATACTTAGGATTTTGATTTAGTCTTCATTGTGTATTTTTGATAGAACCGCTGACTATTGCATTGATTTTGGGAATAAATTGTAATTATAGTATGTTATATTTAACTTGTCTCTTTCAGTATGGCTTTATGCATCGGAGTTTTGGATTAAGTGTAAAGTGTCAAAAACAAGGCTGATAACTCTTGGAAAGGAGCTTAGAGCTGAAAAGCAGCAAAATCACTAAAGTTTACTCTTGGGTGAATGCTGTATCGTTCATTTAGCATGGTAGTGCTCGACAGAATCATGAGATATCAAGCTTGAGCTCATCGTTCTAGTGAGCGTTGCAACGCTCATGTGATGATGAGACTATAAATAATTAATATATTTTTGGGTCCCACTTTGGGCTATTTTAGAGAGCAGTGTTTAAGGGATTAACATAGACTTTTACCCTAGTTTTTTATTTGCAATTTAGGCAGCTAGAATTCTCTCGATCTCTATCTACATCTCTCTACATATTCTTCTCTATTCTTATCTCTTTAAGGATTCTATTAGTGAATTAGCTTTGTTCTTAGAGATTGTGGCAATGATTACTGCTATTATTTTCAAGTACCCTTTGTAATTTGTTATTGTAATCCTTGAGGGATGAAGGAGTAGATTTTCTTACTAGTGTAAAAGTTTCCGAATGGATTGGGATGATATTTGAGACCCATTTTATATTGAATCCATTAGTTTTATCATTGTTATGCAGTTTCTATTCTTATAACTATTGTTGCGATTGTTATAATTTTTATTGGAATAACTAAATTGGCAATCATCTTTTAGGGAAACCCTTTGGGCATAAATTGATGGATCCATTGGTTTATGTTTAAAGGAGAACATTAGAATTAACTTTTCAATTGGCGGTTAGGTTATAGAAATTGGTTCATTAAATCAATGTGGTTTCTAATTAAATTAGGATCCTATTTGTTAATTATTTACATTTCTAGAGGTCGATCGATCACTAGTATAATTGCCAATAATTTATTACTATTAGCCACTAATGTATTCAATATTTGGTTTGAGATAACTAGTTCTAATCCTAGGAATACCTTGCACCAGTGCCTTTAATTATTGCTTATTCCCAATTATTTTTAAATTGTTTCAAGTCAATTCTCAAAACCACCAATTTCCAACTGAGTGGCATAGCCTCCTTGAGAGACGATATAGATTATACCATCTACTATATTTTTTGTGCAACTTAGCATGCAAATTAATTCTAATTTGAGGAGGTAGCGACATCCTCCGTCGATGACCATAAGTCAATATGTAGCCAAATTTGATGAACTTTTCAAATTATCCTCTACTTGAAAAATAACCTTGGAACGCACTCGAAAGCTAGATTTGAATGGGGATTGACTTTAGAAATAAAAGATAAGGTGGCAAGCCACCTCAGAAATCAAGGATCAGGCCATTCTGCTTAACAATTGTAGAATAGCAGAAAAAATTTATCTAAACCTAGAGTTTGAGAAAGAAAGACAAAATTTCCTCAAAAGGAATAGGATGATGAAGGTTCAAAATAAAAATAATTTTAAGAGTGGAGTGAACCTGGGAAAGGTAAACACACACCACTAGAAAACCTTTGTGCACCAAGTGTGGGAAATCTTATGGCTCTAAACCTTACCTTTTTGGACAAAATATTTGCTATCGGTGCAACAAGTCGAGTCATTATGCTAAGGAATGCGCCAATATTGGGAAACAATTGAACGATCCTGCACCTAGACCGCAATTGACTGGAGCACTCTAAACTCATGACAATAATGCTTGCCATTGGAATCCAATGCTGCTAGAAGGAAGATGGTTGGGAAGTACCCTCAACAGTTATAATATCTGTAAAATATGAGAAGAAATAGATGGGTAAGTTTTGTAACCAAAACTCAATGAGTGAGTCCTCACCCAAAACCCCCTTTCATGAGGCACTAAAGAAATGATGCATAAAACCATAATAACATTTATGATACCCAAAATTCCTACACACTTAAGTATACATGTGTGTGTGTGTGTGTGTATATGTTCAACTCATCATTTACAAACTCAAAAACAAATTCCTCAATTTACTTTCATACTTAGAATCATATAAGCTCATAGGGCAGTAGCTCCTAGAGAAACAATAATCTCTTCTCTATGGGTGCCAGTTCCTCGTGGACAAGGGCCCCTAACTGATATTTTAATAGTTCATCATGAACCACACCCCTCGTGAACTGATATATTATGTGGATAGATTGCCCCTTGTAGGTCTTGATACTAAGGTTAACGATCAATTCTAATCTTTAACTCGATGGCTGTTTCTCTATAGCTACCATCTAAACTAATTAAATAAGTCCATGTAAATCTAAAAATCTTTTGGTCCTATGGGAGCTTTGAATCTATCCGATTCTAATAGTTTGACTTTAGCATAAATGTAACTATGAAATCATACCCAAGGGATCACCCTTTATAGACAGTTGTGATTTCATACCTCCACATAGTATTTAGCCATTAACTGTCTTGAATTTCATGAAGATTCATACTCTAAAACCTTTTAATTAATCATCTATAACATAATTCAACTATCAAGCTTTTCATAAATTGGAAAACTCAATATCATATTATGAAATTACAGGGTTTAAAACCATACTTCCAATCTTTCTCTAAACTTCGTATCTGGTTATAAAACTATGTCATATACATAAACCAATTCTAGAATCCATTCAAACAATCATAAAAGTCTCTAATAGTTACATATATCATCAATTCTATCTAAAATTAGTATAGCAAACATGGTCCCATGAGTTTTATCAAAAGTAAGTTTTATGCTCTAAAACCAAGAGTTCTAAAATATACAAACCAATAATAACCTCAAACATCTTTGTAGAAATCTCTAAAATCAAATAGTAAATGATATCTTTATGAAAATAATTCTAATGCATAACATAAAGATCACATATGGGAACCCATTTACCTGGAGTGGTGGAAGATGCAGGAACAATACCAACTAGATTCTGGGAAGCAAGAATGACACCCATATTTACCATGGAGTCAATAAAACTCTAAATCAATCTCTGAAGTCTCTAAATAACTCAAATCTATATCTAACATACTAAAAGACCCTCATCTCTTGAACCATATGAGGAACAATCAAAATCACCTTAACAATAAGAAGGAAATGGAGAAAAGAGAGCAAAACTAAGAGAACAACATACCTTAAAGCCTTAGGAATGAAAGATTGGAGTTATAATTGAGAAAAATAGAAGAAAATGGAGTTTGGAGCGCAAAGATAGGTTGGGGGACAAAGTTTCTGGTGTTTTAGGGATAAGGGGTCGTGTTTGTTAGTTTGAATCCCAAAAAATGGGGGGTTTTATCTAATTTTTTTACCATTGAGCGTTGCAGCGCTCACCAGAAATTATAAGATCTCCTCCTACACCGCCTTACTGTTCCCTGATCGTTGCAGCACTCAATTCCCCAGAATGTTTTTTCTCTCAACTTTGAACTATAATTCAACTATTGGTATATATTAGGCTGAGTTGTTTCAGTACTCACTTATTTACATTTATTTAACATCCTCACTTATTTTAATGTTAATAAGGAAATAACCTCTATTTGGATTCAAATAAAATATCACAAAAATCAAAATCCCAACATATCAAAATCTAAATTTTGGATTTTAGTTTAAATATGGAAATTCTTATGATTTTACAAATTTGTGAGTTAAAAACGAAATGTTTAAAGATTTTATAAAATTAATTAAAAAATTTTCTTTAACTTATTTTCCTCTTAGCAACAATTTCTAGGACTTTTGATCCTGTCACAACGTGCCTACGGAGCGTGAGCAGATCTCAAGTCCAATTAAAACTCTATAATCTGAAAAATGTTATCAAAACATAAATTCTGAACATTAAACTGCATAAAATCCAAAATCTGGGTCAAAGTCAAATATAATTAAATAAATGGCTGAAATTTTGAAAATAATCAAAATAATATAATGCATGTCCGGGATCCTGCCTGCACAATTATTGGAGCAGTACTAAACTAACATAACCAATAATAAGCTCCACTCCAAAGCGAAGATCACCAAGGAAGCTGTAGCATTACTGGGAATGATTCCGTGGTACAATTGAGCCTGTAGTTGTACCTGTAAGGGAAGTAAAAGAGAGGGGTGAGTTTATCAAAACTCAGCGAGTGAGCCTCCACTCACAGTCCATATGGAACAATAACAAAAATACCTAACATATACATGCAATTAATGTAAAAATATTTTATATATAATTACATATAATTGTATAAAAAATAATAAATTAACTGAATCCATGACAATACCTAATAGACAAATAGAAATTGTTTTGTACATAAATATCTGAGCTAAATAGCTGAATTTGAGCCAATAACTAATTTGATGGGCACCTAACTAGGTCCCATAAATAGACACCACACAGAGTTCCTTCTATGGGTGAGCTAGTTTTCTAGCGAACCACTTAGTACCAAGGTTAATGATCGATCCTGCAGCCGTTAATCTCGCTGATTTGTTTCTCACTATTTATTGGCTAAAAATTAATAACAAAAAATTTACTATTCTTACTGTTCATAACAAAACTAGGATTCATGGAATTTTCTAGCTGATATAATAAATCTAAATCATACATACAATAAGTATGGTCCCATGAGTTTTCTAAAATAATAATTTGTCATGATATTTGTAAAATAATAATTTTCTAAAATTTCTATAATCCATAAAGGCATATTTCTTGGCATAAATCATTCTAAAATTTTATAAATAAATTATATAATATGAGAAAAATAATAATAATGACTAAAAGTATGGTCATGAGCTTAAACCCACTCACAGTTGGTAGCCGAGAGTTTGCTTCTACTAATAACTTGACTTTGAGAAGCTAGAATGGTACTAATAACTGGCAATCAATATAATAAAGATATAAACAATTTGGCTTTATCACCAAATTGAGTTTGGGATGGAAAAGAGGAAGAATGTCGAGAGAAAACTATGTCTAATAGTACCCAAACTCACAGGTTATATAAAAAGGAGAGGAACTGGCTAAATTCCATGAAGATCACTTATCGGAAGAGATTAATCAGAGAAAATTAAGAGAAATCACATTTTTATCTATAGGGAAAATTCCTTCAGCAGCTAAGGTGCTTAGAAATATATTTAGGAGTATTAAGGTATGTCTAAAATATACTAGTAGTATAAAAAAAATGAAGCTACAAGGAAAATGAGACTGCAGGCTGCTTCTTTATACATATCCTACCAATCCGTGCTACACAGGTTACCTATATATATAGGTAACCAGTGTAGCACGGATTGGTAGGATATGTATATATAACAATTGGTAGGATATGTATATATAACGATAATACATTATTTTATTATTAAAACTTATAATTGTGCAACACGTTATCTAATAATAATATAATTAAAATGATAACCAATTAATAATGATATTAGTAGTAATAAGTACTAATAACTATAATATCAACAAAGTATATATCATAATAATAATAATAGCAATAATAATTTAGATACCAATAAATTTTATATTTGGGGTATTACATATACCAATAATTTATTTCTATCATATATACTTCTAAGGACATGTAGGCTCCAGATTTAGTGAAATTCAGGACCCAGAACGACAAATAAGAGTAACTGATGCTCTTTCTTGTTCAAAAAATTCTCTAACCTTTTTTATTTAAAACTCAGGGTATCACGAAAAAAAAAACTAAATCCAAATAAAGGTAAATAAACTTAATTATAGGAAATAAAAAATTACCTACACATTTTATCGCAATATGACTTTCATTATCATGACAAGAGGGGGTTGTTCTATGCTATCTTATCTCTCTTTTACAAATTTTCTTCAAACACACTCGAAATTACTCTCACAATAATTCAAGGCAACCTTTTCTCAACTAGAGATGGGCGTGTTTCACCCATTGCCACAATTTCAAATGTATAAGCAATAACCATCGGAAAATCGTCACAATCTGTAACTATTTCTAATTCAATTCAAATTGAATAGAAATAGTTGCAGCCTGCAACGATTGGCCTAATAATCTAAAAACATTGCATTTTCATAAAAAAAAATTTTAAAAAAAATGGGGTGGGCTAAATAATTTTTTGTTTTTTTAATTTTATTTTTGTAAAATTTCCTAACAAATATACCCAAAAAAATAAGAATATGTTTAATTTGAGCTTTAATTTTTCAGGATTTTATTAATGAAATACTAAAAATTAAAAATAACACTAAAAATTGAAATTTATAACTTTTAAAGTTTTGAGTATTTTTTTTTATAAAATTTAAAAAATAAAAAATAAAAACTAAAAGTTAAAAGCTCAGTTAAAAAGAAGTGTTAATCCAAAAACAATAGCGTGAGAGTTAAAGGTACATGAATGCAGGGACGAGGGATAATGAGATGGCCAGATAGGGCATTCTTCTGGGAGCAAAACATTAACAGGTTACCCGCGCCCCTGCTCCGGTCCGAAACAGATGAACATCTGTACCTGTGGAAGCAAATCTCGCACCTTTCTCATCTGCTAGTTTGGGTTGTGGGGTCTAGCCGTAGGCCCCATCCATGTGTAATTGAAAGAAAAAACAGGGGAGAAGAGAAAATTTTCAACGCATACACAGTAATTTTTACTGTGCATGAATTGAAAATTTCGTGCAACAGCTGGTACGCGGTTGGTGGCCGCAACGCACAAATCGTATTCAAACTGTGCGTTGCTTCTATAAATAAAGGAGAGCTTCAGTTCAGAAATCACAACAAGAAGCAGCGGAAATACAAGCTGCAGAGAGAAAAGAAAATAACAAAGTATTATTTTGTGAGAGTGAGAGAGGGAAAAATGGAGAGTGTGAGTAAATCCCTTAGAGTGTAGAGTGTGGGTATATACACCGGGAATATTTGTGGGTATCATCTCTATTGCTCCTTGGTACTGTAAAATTGTAGTGTTTGAATAGAAGGGTTCTCACTGGGATACACTATATTTACCTCTTGGGTTAGAGAGTGTGGAAAGGATATTTTGTAATTATCCTGAGTATAGTGAAATATTCTTCGGAGTTTGTCCCGTGGTTTTTCCTCTGGTATTTGGGGGTTTCCACGTTAAAAATTCGGTGTGCAAATTTCTTGATACTGGTGTGAATAGTACTATTTGTGAATAGTCAGCAGTCCCCACGTGAATAGTGATCAGTGGGCCCCACTGTAGAAAAAATTACTATTCATCCTGATTCATATTTTTGCTGCGCTGTGCTGATTGGTAGATTTAATTCTATCAGATTTAGTTTTTGTACTCATTGCCACACATATTGGCAACATTTAATTACACTGTGAATCAGTCTATGAGCCCAACAAGTGGTATTAGAGCTTTGGTACGGTGGGATTTATTCTTAGTATGCGCTGTGGTTGCAGTTTAATCTGATCTTCCACATCAGAAAAGAATTTCTCTCTAGTACTTGAAGAGCCACTTGGTGTCAAAAGTGGGATAGAGCTCAGGATTGTGCTGTGTATATTAAATGGAAGAGAATATGGGTACCATGATCAAGTTAACAGCAGCAAATTACTCCATCTGGAAGCAAAAAATGGAGGATATACTCTTCTATAAGGATTTGTGTGATCCTGTAGAGAAGGGAGATGCAAGGCCAGAAGAAGTGTCTGAAGAAAATTGGAAAAAGATGCACCGGAAGGCTATTGGGTTAATTAGGCAGTGGGTGGATATCAGTGTATTTCAGCATGTGGCCATAGAGACGAATGCACATACTCTGTCGAAGAAGTTAAAAGATCTTTATGAGAGAAAGACTGCACAGAATAAAGCTTTCGCAATCAGAAAGCTGGTGAATCTCAAGTACAGAGATGGAAAATCTTTTGCTGAGCACTTGAGTGACTTCCAAGATATGGTG
The DNA here is from genome assembly GCA_031216105.1 of Dalbergia cultrata. Taxonomy (NCBI): domain Eukaryota; kingdom Viridiplantae; phylum Streptophyta; class Magnoliopsida; order Fabales; family Fabaceae; genus Dalbergia; species Dalbergia cultrata. The sequence continues at coordinate 13,841,755 of CM062352.1, read as the reverse complement.
AATCAATTAAGCACCATGCAGATAGTGCTGGATGATGAATTACAAGCACTATTACTTTTGAGTTCTTTGTCGGATAGCTGGGAGACCTTGGTGGTGTCACTGAGCAACTCTGCTTCAAGTGGAAAACTGTCTTTAGTTCAAGTCAAAGACAACATGTTCAATGAAGAAACCAGAAGAAAGGGCTTGGTGGGAATTGATAATTCCCAGGCCCTTGTCACGGAGAATAGGGGGAGAAGCAAGAGTAGAGGTTGGTCCAGAAAACCAAAGGATCGATCGCAGTCCCAGTCAAGAAGAAGGTTTAAATGTTACCATTGCGGCGAAGAAGGGCACATCAAAAGAAATTGTAAGGCTTGAAAGAATAGAGGCAATAAAAATCGAAGAAGTCAGGACGCGGCTGATAATGAAAATACTACAACCCCTGTGATAAATGGGGAAGTGGTGGTGCTTTCTTTTGTAGATGAAGAATGTCATGTTGCAGATTCATGTGTTGAATGGGTCATTGACTCAGCGGCTTCGTATCATGCCACTCCCAATAAGGAATTCTTTACTTTGCACAAAGAAGGAGACTTTGGCAAAGTGAATATGGGCAATGAAAGTAATTTTGACATTGTGGGGATTGGTGATGTATGCATTCAAACAAATATAGGATGTACACTGACATTGAAGAACGTGCGACATGTGCTGGATTTACGCCTGAGTCTGATCTCCGTGCATGCTCTGGATCTAGCCGGATATCATAGTAACTTTGGTGATGGCAAGTGGAAGCTCTCCAAAGGTTCAATGGTGATTGCCAGAGGAGTAGCGTACAACACTTTGTACAAGACTCAAGTTAAGCAGATTGGAGGATTGAATGCAGTTGAAGACGATGCTTTGCCAAATTTATGGCATAAAAGACTGGCTCATATGAGTGAAAAAGGATTGCAGATTTTGGCTCGGAAATCTCTCATTCCTTATGCCAAAGGTACAAAGTTAAATCCTTGTGATCATTGTTTATTTGGCAAGCATCATAAAGTATCTTTCAGCAAAAGGTTGAAGTTGAAGAAGAATATTTTGGATATGGTTTACTCTGATGTATGCGATCCCATGGAGGTGGAGACTCTGGGTGGTAGCAGATATTTTGTGACGTTTATTGATGATGCTTCACGGAAAGTGTGGGTGTATTTCCTAAAGAGGAAGGACCACGTGTTTCAATACTTCAAGAGGTTTCATGCCATGGTGGAGAGAGAAACTGGGAAACCTCTTAAGTGTCTTCGCAGTGACAATGGGGGAGAGTACACTTCCCATGAATTCAAGAACTATTACTCTGAACATGGCATCAGGCATGAGAAGACGGTTCCTGGCACCCCACAGCATAATGGTGTAGCCGAAAGAATCAACAGAACCATTATGGAGAAAGTCAGATATATGTTGAGAATGGCTAAACTGCCTAAGCCATTCTGGGGTGAAGCTGTTCAAACGGCGTGCTACTGACAATGATCTCCGTCTGTTCCTTTGGGCTTTGACATTCCGGAGAGAGTATGGTCCGGACATGATGTAAGTTACTCTCATCTAAAGGTATTCGGATGTAAAGCCTTTGCTCACGTAAGTAAGGAGCAGAGACAGAAACTTGATGATAGAGTCATTCCTTGCATATTTATGGGATATGGAGATGAGGAATTTGGCTATAGGCTATGGGATCCGGAAAAGAAGAAGATTGTTAGAAGCAGAGACGTAGTTTTTCATGAGCAAGAAACTATGTCGGATTCAGCTGTTCCAGAGAAAACTGATGAATCTGGTGGTAAGGTTGATTTTACACCAGTCTCTCTTCCTAAAGAAAATGCCACAGCAGGGGGAGAGGTTCAAGATCATGGGGTTGATGATGAGCTAGCAATTGATAATGATGGAGATGGAGGAGGTGTTGACCAGAGGGAGCAAGCTTAAACACCACAGCTTAGAAGATCTAATAGAGTGCCACAACCATCTAAGAAGTACCTCAGATCAGAATATATCCTTCTCACTGATGAGGGGGAGCCGGAGAGTTTTGAAGAAGTTCAGACTCATAAGAATAAAGTTGAATGGATCAAAGCCATGCAAGAAGAGATGAATTCCTTGCAGAAGAACAATACTTATGAGCTGGTAAAACTCCCTAAAGGCAAGAAAGCCTTGAAAAATAAATGGGTGTTCAAGCTGAAGAAAGATGGCAACAAGCTAGTGAAGTACAAGGCTCGCTTGGTTGTTAAAGGCTTTGGCCAAAAGCGTGGGATAGATTTTGACGAGATTTTCTCTCCAGTTGTCAAAATGAGCTCTACTTGAGTTATACTCGGATTAACAGCTAGATTGGATTTGGAGCTTGAGCAGTTAGATGTGAAGACTGCGTTTCTCCATGGTGATTTGGAGGAAGAAATCTACATGGATCATCCAGAAGGATTTGAGGAGGCTGGAAAAGAGAACATGGTTTGCAGATTGAAGAAGAGCTTGTATGGATTAAAGCAGGCTCCTAAACAATGGTACAAGAAGTTTGACTCATTCATGATGGGTCATGGATATACCAGGACAGATGCAGATCACTGTGTGTATGTTAAAACATTTCCAGGAGATAAGTTTATCATTCTTCTGTTGTATGTAGATGATATGTTGATAGTAGGACAGGAAGCAAAAATGATTGGTGATTTGAAAAAGGAGCTATCAAAGTCCTTTGATATGAAGGACCTAGGCCCTGCAAAGCAAATTCTGGGTATGCAGATTTTACGAGACCGGATGGCTAGAAAGCTTTGGTTGTCACAAGAAAGATATGTGGAGCAGGTTCTAGGCAGATTCAATATGAAGAATGCTAAAGCAATTAGCACACCATTGGCCAATCATTTCAAACTCAGCAAAAGAAGTTGTCCCATTACTGATGAAGAAAAGAAGGCTATGGCTGATATTCCTTACTCCTCTGCAGTTGGGAGTTTGATGTATGCTATGGTCTGTACTCGGCCAGATATTGCTCATGCGGTTGGAGTTGTAAGCAGGTTTCTTTCCAATCCAGGTAAAGACCATTGGGAAGCTGTGAAGTGGATCTTAAGATATCTGAAAGGTAGTTCAAGAATGTGCTTGAGCTTTGGAGGACCAGAACCAGTTTTGGAAGGCTATGCAGATGCTGATATGGCAGGTGATCTGGATAGTAGAAAATCTATTTCCGGATTTGTGTTTACTTTTGCAGGTGGAGCTGTGTGTTGGCAGTCAAAACTACAAAAGTGTGTTGCCTTGTCCACTACTGAGGCAGAATATGTTGATATGACTGAAGCTGGAAAAGAAATGCTTTGGTTGAAAAGATTCCTTGAACAATTGGGAATGAAGCAGAATAGGTTCGTTATCCATTGCGACAGTCAAAGTGCTTTGGATTTGAGCAAGAATGCGATGTATCACTCGCGGACGAAGCACATTGTTGTCAGGTATCATTGGTTGCGTCAAGCAGTAGAAGAAAAGCAATTTAAGCTGGAGAAGATTCACACTGATGAAAACCTTGCTGATATGATGACAAAAGTTGTAGCACAAGATAAGCTTCAACTTTGTGCCGAGTTGATCGGCATGGATTCTAGATGATTACTCCCAGATTATTTCCCTATTGGCTAGAGGGGGAGAATTGTGGGGTCCAGCCGTGGGCCTCGTCCATGTGTAATTGAAAGAAAAAACGGGGAAGAAGAGAAAATTTTCAACGCATGCACAGTAATTTTTACTGTGCACAAATTGTGTTCAAACTGTGCGTTGCTTCTATAAATAGAAGAGAGCTTCAGTTCAGAAATCACAACAAGAAGCAGCGTAAATACAAGCTGCAGAGAGAAAAGAAAATAACAAAGTGTTATTTTGTGAGAGTGAGAGAGGGAAAAATAGAGAGTGTGAGTAAATCCCTTAAAGTGTAGAGTGTGGGTATATACACCGGGAATATTTGTGGGTATCATTTCTATTGCTCCTTGGTACTGCAAAATTGTAGTGTTTGAATAGGAGGGTTCTCACTGGGATACACTATATTTACCTTTTGGGTTAGAGAGTCTGGAAATGATATTTTGTAATTATCCTGAGTATAGTGAAATATTATTCGGAGTTTGTCCCGTGGTTTTTCCTTCGGTATTTGGAGGTTTTCACGTTAAAAATTTGGTGTGCAAATTTCTTGATACTGGTGTGAATAGTACTATTTGTGAATAATACCAGCAAGCCCCACGTAAATAGTGATCAGTGAGTCCCACTGTAGAAAAAATTACTATTCATCCTGATTCATATTTTCACTGCGCTGCGCTGATTGGTAGATTTAATTCTATCAGATTTAATTTTTATACTTATTGTCACACATATTGATAATATTTAATTACACTGTGAATCAGTCTATCGCCAGAGCGATTCTTCTGGGAGCAAAACATTAACAGGTTACCCGCGCCCCTGCTTCGGTCCGGAACAGATGAACATCTGTACCTGTGGAAGCAAATCTCGCACCCTTCTCATCCGCTAGTTTGGGTGGGGGGTAAAGCCACACAAAACCAGAACCAGAAATCACGAACAACATGGCAATAGTTTCCAAGATATCATCATCACTAACATCGTTATCACCCACACCCAAACTCATCAACCGCCTCAGACACCTCACTGCCCTCTCTTATTCTTCTTCGACGGTAAATGCCATTAGTAGTAGTAGCAGCAGAAGCACAAGCGCCACCGTCACGAAGAAGCAGAAGCAAAAAGCAGCGTTGGCGAAAGAGAAGAGAAGGACCCGTTCCGACAAAGAGTTCGACAAGGACGCGATAATTGAGCGTTACCAAGCTCATGTACCAGTCATGCTTGCCGAGGTTTTGGATGTTTTTGCCAACTGCTCGTTGAGTTCTTTCGTCGATTGCACGCTTGGGGCTGCTGGCCATTCCTCTGCTGTTAGTATCACTGCCTTCTATTTGCAACTTATTTCCTTAAAATTAAACACTCAAAATTACTCCTAAAAAAAAAAATATGTAACATTACAATGGAGATAGATAGTTTTCTAATTCCATTTTGGTCCTTAGAAATCAATTGGGTACTTAGATTGATGGTTATTTTATGATATGTCGGGACCAAATTGATATGAATAATGTTTGAAAGATTAACAGTGGCGTTGTTTTAGTGTTTTACACCTTTATTGATGTGTCAACACATATTCGATAAAAAAACTCCTTTTTTTTCCTTTAAATGGTTTTCTTAAAATCATTTTCCGAAGTTACTCATATTGGCTTCTACTCATAGAAGCTGCTACTCACTTTTTAGCTTTGGAGTATAAACTTGTGTGAGTAGGTAAAGTAACTTACGTGAAAGGTGATTTTTTTAGTTTCGTCAAAGAAGAAAAAGAAAACTAATTTTAGTTTTTGAGTAGGAGCTGATATGAATAATTTCTATGAAAAGTAAATTTTTAGTTGAAAAAAATTATTATTCTGTCAAAGGTAAAAAAGGGGGGAAAAAGGAAGAAACAAATGCACCTTGATGTCTTGCAAATCTTTGAACAATGTGAGCATTTACACAATTTCTTTGTTATCTGTTAGTTTGCAATTTCACTAATTTGGATGGGAAATGGCGAGACAGGTGCTTAGTGGCCATGGAGAGTTGAAGTATTTTGTTGGGATGGATGTGGATCCTGTGGCACATGACATGGCTCAAGCTCGGATCAATTCTGTGTTGCAAAATCGATTGGATGGGGGTGTCAAAGTGTTTACTTTACTTAGGAATTTTAGGCATATCAAGTCTGCACTTAGAGAAACTGGTGAGGAACCATTGGCGGATGGCGGCCTTGATGGCATCTTAATGGACCTGGGGATGTCATCCATGCAGGTTTCAATCTCTAGTTGTTTGCTACTTTGTTTTTTCGTGTTAAGGGGGAATAGAGGAGGATTGTGTTGTCCAATATTATTGCTTGTTATGGCCATCCATGCAGGTTTCATTCTCTAACATGTATTTTATTAGTTTGCTTTTTTTTGTTTTGGTTTGGGGGGGGGGGGGGGGGATGATTGTGTTACCTGCCCCATATGGTATTTTACATTTCTACATCATCAGCTTGCTATGTTGTTTTGTTTGGCCCCAATATTTGTATTAAGACACTACAATTTGTGATGAGTATGTTGAATCTTTGATGAACTCTCAATTGTGAAAAGAAGCATGTGTTTTGCATAGCTTTTGCTTAGTTTTGGGAGAGTAGTCGTTCTTTGGGTAAAGTTTTTGTAAGCTGTTTTGAAGTTGAAATGAACTAATCATGCCAAATGTCTTTTGGCTTTTCTTTTATGTATTTGTTCTGTTTGTTTTTAGGTGGATAATCCTCAGAGAGGATTCAGTGTGCTAGCTGATGGACCCCTTGATATGCGCATGGATCCTCAGGTATAGTTTCAGACATGTTGGACTTCAATGTTACATTTATGTTAATCTTTGAAAAAGATTAGATGGCTGTGAATTGTTTCTGGTAGATTATAGGCATTCTCACCGACCTAATTGCAAGAGTGAAGCATGCTAGGATGACATCAGATTAATGTTGCTTATTTTTTCTGGTGCTTTATCTTTGTACTCTCTTTGCTTAATTAACGTGGTCCAACCTCAACACATACTGCTAAAAATTACATTTTGCAGATAGATGGCTCTGACTTGTTGTCTCCGGATCTACCTAAACCATTTCTTAAATGTTGGAAATTTCTTTGGTGGCTGTCTTCAATCTTTTTTAAAAGGAAATGTGCCTTTTTCCCCTTTTACTCCCACTAGAATACCGTTTTGAGTGTTTGGTTAATTAGGTAAACAAGTTTCTTGGGGAATGATATTCTGTTTGCCTGCTTGATGCGGAGTCATTCATACTTTTTCTTTCCCATGTAACTGATGGACAGGCCTATGACAGGCAAGTCTTAAAGCAGAAGACATATTAAATTCCTGGCCAGAAGCTGAAGTGGGGCGTATCCTAAGAGATTATGGGGAAGAAAGTAATTGGCGTACTCTGCAGAAGAAGATTGTCCAAGCTCGATTACATGGTGGATTGCATTCCACTAGTGACTTGCTAGATCTTATTCGACGTGTAACTCCTGCAATGAAAGGTCTGTCTCTCTCCAGTTTTGTCTGTCTGATTAGCAGTATCAGACATGTCATTAGTTAGTTATTGTGTCTGTCTTCTGTTTAGATATTCAAACCAGTTATTTTATCTACAATGTCATTCCTTATCTTCATGTTTGCTATTCCATTTGAAAAAACGAGTAGAGATACACTTTGATCCTCGAAAGATTTTCCTTTTGACACTTAGTTTTTGAAAATTAAGTATATATACGCCAATCTTCAAAAGATTTCACGTTAAATGCATATAGTCCCTGCAAGAGGAATAACATATACACATTAGTCCCTAACATATTAGTCCATGAAAAACCCGGACTTTTAATATATTTAATCTTTTAAAGACTAAGTGTGAAATCAACTCTCTTTCAAAACCGAAGTGTATATTTACTCTTTAGAGCATAAGTTTGTTGCCAGTCCTCATACTTTTTGCAAAAAGGTGTAAACTCTAGTTATTCAATCACCAATTTTGATTACATTGTAACAGGTGGTAGGCAAGGTTGGATAAAGACAGCAACCCGGGTGTTTCAAGCTCTAAGAATAGCTGTTAATGATGAACTGAAGACTCTTGAGGATTCCCTCTGTTCTTGTTTTGATTGCCTTGCACCTGGGGGCAGGCTTGCTGTCATATCTTTCCATAGTCTGGAGGACAGAATTGTGAAGCAGACATTTCTTGATATAGTTAAAGGGGGCGAAGATGAGGGTGAAGGGGGGGAGAACTACAATAGTGATTTGAGGAAGATGATTAGTGAGATTAAAGAGAGAGAAGCATGGATAAAACATGTAATACATGGCTCAAATGGAACAATTCTCACAAAAAGACCAATCACTCCATCAGGAGATGAAGAAAAATTGAACCGCCGAAGTAGAAGTGCAAAGCTCAGGGTGATCCAGAAGCTTTGAAGATGAAAAAAAGACAAACTGTTGGTTTGAATGAACCATTGAAAATCTTGTATCCACAAACTTGTCTCTGCTTTTGTTGTCCTTAGTATTTGTCTTTAGTAAATGAGTAATAATGATGTTTTCACAAATTTCATTAAGAAAAAGATTAATAAAAATCATAAATGCCTTGCACAACAAGTGCATCTCCTTTATTTGAGAGGTTAAACAACAAATTACGCCCAGTAATTTGCTAACAACTATTTTATGTGTTATGATATTTTTGTGAGAAATCTATCGGCTCATAATTTATCTATCGACCACCATTAGAAGAGAAATGAACAATATCTAACTAGGGTTTATATTTCATCAAATAGTGGATAGGACGTAAGTCGATATGATGTCCTACACACTTTATATACAAATAAACAAATATATATATATTCATTTTATATAGACATTTGCTAATGGAAAATCAAATACAATAAATAAGTATATTAATTTTGATATACAATTAGTGTAAAATATTTTATATTATCAATTTTTAGACTTCAATTTACGTAACTTAGAGATGAGGACAACTCAAGTGAGATAATGATTTATTATGAAAGTGAGGAATAAATTTGGGTCTATAAGCATATAAAAATAATTAAGATTAAAATTTATTTAATAATTATATGATCACTAAAGAAAGTCATATGATATATGTTTTAATTTTGATTATTCATATATGATTCAATGGTTAAAATTTGTTATCTCACAATAAAGAACTTTACAATAAAAAAAATTCAATAGATGAAAAAATTAATGTTTGGTTTCATAGTATATAATTTTAAAACTTGAAGATGTCATTATGCAATGCATTATTATAAAATCTTTAGTAAGTACCTTAAAGGTTTAATTAATATGTTAGTACCTTTAGTTTTACAAAAATTTTAATTAGCTCCTTATAGTTTGAAAAATTATTAATCATGTCCTTGTAATAAATAAAATTTTATAATAAAGTCATTGAACCTCATCCATTACAAAAACATGAAATTAGTTGAAATATCTCTTAATTTTATCCATAGCCTGAATGCTAGCTCTATTTGGATTAGCTGGAACTATTAAGACATTAAGTTGTTGAACTATCTCCAAAACTCATCGCCATAGAATTTTATCATTTTATTGTTGGATAAGAAATGAGATCAATTAAGTCTAAAAAAAGTATCAGTATGAAACTTTTGTCAACCCTTTTCTTATGTATGTGTACTTAGATCAAAAGGAATTAAAGAATACTGTTTTTAATCTCACATGTTTTTAATAATATTTAAATATATAGGAACTTGATTAAAAAATTTTATTTGCTATAGGGACCTGATTAAAAATTATTATTCACTATTGCGATTTAATTACAAATCTCTAAATTATAGAGACCTAATTAAAAATTCAGTAAAACTATAGGAATCTACAAATTAATAAAATATGCCTTTAAAATACTTCTTAACAAAACTCTATAATTATAATATAGAGTGAAGTTTATTGGACTTTATTTTTTCAATGCTATGATGTGTTTGGTTTGAGGGGAAAAATGAAGAGTTTTATTTTAATGCATTAGAGTGTAAAATATTTTATACTGTCACACAGTTAAATTCTTTTATTAGCATGACATTTCAAGCAATGAATACGAGATTCAATCATATTTTTTAATATGACTATTTCATATTCTGAGTGCATCAAAATTAAATATGAAAAATAGTAGTTGCATTGTGTTTGCTTGCAGTTAAAATAAAAACAAAAATGATTGTTAATATCATGCAAGATTCATAGGACTTTATTTGTGTTTCGAACTAACTACAACCATTTTAACCATGAAAGATCATGTCACCAACCGAAAAGCCTTCAAAGAAACTAAATTGCCCATAACATTTCAAAAATCTATTGCACTTGACAAATTCACTCAAATGTCAACCGACCTCCATTTTCACTAATAGAAGTAATTACGTATCCCATTTTATGCCAAGTTTGCACTGCAACTCCCCTTTAGTCCTAAAAGATCATATATTTGGTAAAATAGCTTATTTGATTCCAAGTTGACGTTGTAGAACCACCACTTTGTAAGCTCCAAAGCCCTTGCAAAGTATTCCAAAAGCTTGGTTTTGAATGCCGATAAATCAATCTTTGATAAATTCATTTGAGAAAGTGAACTAATGGTTGTATCTAGTGTTTTATGATAGCATGAGCCAAAAATATTGTGATTAATGCTATCTATATTAAAAAACTGAATGAGATTGATCACACAACACAAAATCCATATTCTTAATTAAAAATATATCTCATAGTCAAGAGATTTGGATGAGTTCAATGTATGACATTGCTTAGAAAGTCATCTAATATATTGAGAAAGATGCAATATTCATCATAAATTTACCAAAAGTATGTTTCTCGTTCCAAATAGTTTTCATATCCTCAGAAAGATGAGTCCTACACCTGAATCTGATTAAAGGATTTAAAGAAGAAATGGAACAACACATGCCATATCACCAGACAAAAAGGACAAATAATACTACTAATAAAATGCTTATTTGTACTGTAATAACTGCAAAAAGGAATGTTGTGCACACAAAGCCTATAGAAGACCATTCCTCATGCATGGGTTAATAGAATATGTGTACGGTGATCCCACATTCTTGGACAATGTTCAAACTTGAAGATCATCTATAAAATAATCATCATTTGAAGGTGCAAAATGTCATATATAGTTGTTCTGACATGAAAATATCATATATCTTGAGAAAGCTCATCCTTCTGAAACTTTGAAAACATATTTTCTATTACTATTTCATTGAAAATCTTACACAAACTTTAGCTTAGCTAATGTCCTCCTTTGTGAGTTTTCTATTTCATTGTATATCCAGAAAGCTTGAGTGTTAGCTAAAGCACAAACATGTAAACCAAAATCATTGTATCCCTAATAGTAATGGTCATGATGAGTTAGCTTGGAGAAACTAGGACAAGACTATTTGTTGTAACCTTGAAGAAACTTGTACAAGAATACTCTCATAGTGGAACTCTCAATTATTGTGTTGAGGATTAAACGTAGGCAAGTTTATTTCTCCATCCCTTCTCTTTATTATCAGCATTTTTACTAGTGCATTTGTTTATACCTATTTGAGGATTTTGTTGCTGTTATTCTTTGGTTTATAAAGTTTATCTTTTTGAAGAACTAACGTTTTAATTTCTTCCATTCACTCAAAGTTCTTGAAACCTGCTAAGAGATTTGTTTATTAGTTTTCAGAAAGCAAGAGTGTTTATCCTGCATGATTCAACCCTTTCTTGTGCTTTGATTTCATCTATATTTGGTATCAAAGGTTGACCTTGACCTCTAAGGGGTTGTGCATCCTAATAGTTGCAAAGGACAAGATCCTGGGGACAACATGGCTTAACAAACAATGCATATTGTTGAAGAAACTCCATCAATTGTCCTCCATATTTCAGTGGTGATGACTATCAGTATTGGAAAGACATAATGAAGTTCTTCAAGGAAACCATAAGTATAGACATGTGAGACATCCTATAGAAGATGTCCAACACAATGTCTTTATTGGAGATGAACTCGGTCCATCCATGATATGGGTGATTCCCAGAAATCAATAGGTTGACCACCAGCAGTCCAAGGTGCAAGTAAATGCAAAAGCCAAGTACCTCTTAACTTGTGCTTTGTTGAAATTGAGGGTGTTAGATAGTAAAGAAAGAAAAGAGAGAGAATAACAACTCTAGATAATATGAAAATATATTTGATATATATTATGTGGTGTGATATATAATGAACTAATCCTATTTATAAGACAAAGATCAAATCTAAGCATAATAATAGAACCAACCTAAATTAATCTAAGATATGATATGAAATATTCTAAGATATAATGGAAATATTACTAAATATTGCCTTATTTCTAACACTCCACCTCAAGCTAAAGCTTACTAAGCTTTAAGCTTTTTACAATTAAATGCTTAACATGAAAATAATCTCCATTAAAGACTAGCATGACTATTCAGAGATGTTGAATACGTCTATAAAAGATAATACAACAAGGTAGTTCAAATTACCATTAGTTTGAACAACCTATTGGATAAAATTGCATCACTAGGAAAAGAAGAGACGTACACAACTATCGAAGCAAGCATTCAAGGCTAAAAGAGACACATTGAAGGCAGTGGAAATACCCTACACGTGTAACAATAGATTGCAAGAACAACATATGGAAGCCTTGAGTAGTTGAAAAATTGGAGATTGAAACAAGCTATAAGAGCATATCATTAGCATGACCAAGTGAAAGACAAATATCACTATTGATACGATTCACAATAGAAGGTTGGTAGGAAGCACAACCTAATAATCATCACCCACATGTCACATCTATGGATCACAAGAATGGGCAAAATTGAAAGTAAGAAGTGCACGATCACAAAACCAAGCACAAATCCAAAAGGAGGATAGTAGCGTGAGCACGGCGGTGGGTGCGACAACTGGTGATGCCACCTAGCACGCATACACGAGTAGCTAAAAACTCTAAGATGAATAGTACTTGTGGTGGCTATTTTCGACACATGGCAGTGCATCAAACCTTAGAACAGGGCGCGATCGGCAAGGTTGGGCCATGTAAAGGGAGGTGATCCAGATAATGGGTCTTCCATCAAGAAATGTCACTGGAAAATGTCGCCTACAACGGTGGAGAGTGACGAACAACAGTGGGCAGGGGCTTCTAGTTGCTGTAGATGATGACATAGTGGGGAAGGGGATGAAAGGCCGAAAATGTCATTGAAAAAGTAGCTACTAGCTGAGATTGGCCAAAAAAAAAAATGGTGGTTGTCTAAGTTTGAAATTTTGAGTTTAGTGGAATTTGGTTTAATTAGGGTACAAAGAAAGGAAAAATAAAAGAGCTCTTTTAATGTGGAATAGAGGACACACAGGTCATGATGGAAAATAAGGATGGAGAAAAAGATGGAATAATCTAAATGTATTGTATTGATGATTTATGTTATATGATATATAATAAGATAGTCCTATTTATGAGGAAAAGATAAAATCTAAACATAATGATCAAATCAACCTAAATCAATATAAATTAATATAAGATATAATATGAAATATTTTAAGATATAATACTGATAGTATTAAATATTTCTTTATTTCTAACATACTTTGAGCAAAACTGAGTATGATAAGATTATTGTTTGTGATACTGCAAAGGAAATTTGGGATACATTTTCAGATGTCGCATGAAGGAATTGTGGAACAAGTAAAAGAAATCAAGACTAGCATGTTGATTCATTAATATGAAATGTTTAAAATGATTGAGCATAAGAATATGAATAAAATGACCACATACCTTTAAAGTACTTCTTAACAAAATTATATAGTTACAATATAAAGTGAGATTTATTGTACTTTTTCTCAATGCTATGACGTGTAAATTTGGTTTGAGGGGAAAAATTAAGAGTTTTATTTTAATACATTAAGAGTGTAAATATTTTATATTATCGCCCATTCAAATTCTTTAATTAATATAACCTTTTAAGTAGCAAATATGATAGCCAATCATATGTTTTAATAATACAATAATGCATGACTCAGGATTAAATTAAAAATTATTAGTTGCATTTTGTTTGGAGTTCAAAATAAAAATGATTTATATATCATTCGTCGATATTCATAGGAGTTTGTTTCTATTGATTTGTCATAAAATAAAAAAAGATTTAATTTCTCCATCAAATGGATTGTTTGTAATATCCCAAATATAAATTTCGATGGTATATAATTTATTATTACTATTGGTATTATTATTATTATTACTTCAAAGGTAATTATATAGGTTATATTAGTTTATATATATATATATATATATGAAACGCATGGAACCTGCCCTGCGAGCGTTCTTATTATAATAATAATAATTATTAATATTATAAAGGTAACATATGCATGGAAATGTACATACGCTACAGATTTCGAGTGTTACTATTATTATTATATTATATTATAAGATTAGCAATGCATGTTGCTCATTAACAATGTATATATACATATGTAAGTTGGAACACGGCTGTGTTCCGTCCCAGAAAAGAAAAATAAAAGTAAAATAATATATTTATATATATAAAAAGAAAAAGAAAAAGACTAAATACCCAAACTCATCCATCAGGTTTGTATTGGGGGACAAGTTAGTCTCTCAGGTTTTGAAAATCCCAAATCAGTCCCTCAAGTTTCAAAAGGGGACAAATTGGTCCCTCCGTACAATTAAAAAGGAGATAAGTTGGTCCCTCCATACACTATATGAAACTATACAGAGGACTAATTTGTCCCCCTTTTTTAAAATTTGAGGGACTAATTTAGGATTTTCAAAACTTGAGGGACTAATTTGTCCCTCAATACAAATCTAAAGGATGAGTTTGGGTATTTAGTCAAAGAAAAAAAAGGGTTTGAGACAAAAGTAAGGAAAGCTCACAGACCCTGTTCGCGTATGTGAGTCGCGGGTTACACCACTTCAGGGTTTGTGTTTTGCACTCTTAATATATATTTGACACATTATACTACTCCCAAATATTTTTTTTCTAAGAACCCTAGCTACCAAGGAATTTTCCCTAGAGAGAAAAACTGGTTTCTCTTAATTTTTCTCCAATCAATCTTTTCCAGTAAGTGATCTTCATGGAATTTAGTCAATTCCTTCTCTCTTTTATCTAGTCTGTGAGTTTGGGTATTGTTAGGCATGGTTTTCTCTCATCATTCTTCCTCCATATCATCCCAAACTTAGTTTGGATAAATAACTTAAATTGTTTATGTCTTCATTGTATTGTTTGGTAGTTACTGGTGTCATTCCTGCTCCCTAAGGTCAAGTTGTCAGTGAAAGCACACTCCCGGCTACCAACGGTGAGTGAGTTTAAGCTAATTACCATACTTTTGGTCATTATCATTATTTTTCTAATTTTATATAAATTATTTATGGAATTTTAGAATGATTTATGCCTAGAAATTATATTTTTATGAATTATATAAATTATTTATGGAACTGTAGAATGATTTATGCTCAGAAATTATGCTTTTATGAATTATAAAAATTTTAGAAGATTATTATTTTGTATTTATCATGAAAGATTATTATTTTTCAAAGCACATGGGACCATACTTGCTGTATGTATGATTTAGATTTGTTTTATCAGTCAGGAAATTTCATAAACCTCTATATTGTTTGAACAGTGAATTTTGTTGCTATTATTTTTAGCCAATAATTAGTGAAAAACAAAACAGCAAGTTAATGACTGCAGGATTGATCGTTAAACTTGGTACCAAGTGGTCCGTTAGAGGACTAGCTCATTCACAGTAAGGAACCTAATGAGGTGTCCATTTATGGGACCTAGTTAGGTGTCCATTTATGGGACCTAGTTAGGTGCCCATCAGATTAGCTATTGGCTCAAATTTAGCTATCAAGCTCAAATTATTTATATGTAGAATATCTCCTGTTTCTCTACTAGTTGTTGCCATGGATTTAGTCAAATTATTGTGATACGTAATTATATATAAATAATGCTTTACACAGTTGCATGTATATATTATGTATTTTTTTGTTGTTGTTCAATGTGGGTTGTGAGTGAAGGCTCATTCACTGAGTTTTGATTACCTCACCCCTCTCTTTCCCTCCCCTACAGATACAAGTACAGGTTCAGTTGCACCACAAGATCCTCCCTAGTAGTGCTGCAACTTCTTTTGGTGAGCTTCACTTTGGAGTGGAGTTTATTATAGGCTATGTTAGTTTAGTAGTGCTCCAGTAGTTGTGTAGGCAGGATCCCAGATATGCATAATATGATTTTACTTATTTTATAGATATAAGCTAGTTTATTAATTATGTTTGGTTTCAGCCCAGATTATAGATTTTATGCATTTTTTTTATTATTTAGGATTTATGCTTGGAGATATTATTAGATTTATGGAATTTAGTTAAATTGGAAATATTATAAATATATTTGGTTTATTTATGCATATTAATCAATTACGTTACCAAAGGCTTCTGTGGGGACTCAATCCCTCACGTGCCGGTCATATTCTCTAGGCAGGTCGTGACAAAGTGGTATCAGAGCAATAGGTTTCCCTATATATTACTGGAGCAAGTGTCCACAAATAACATGGCATCTATGTAAATGGAAGGGCACCCATTTGCATTGATATAGTTCTATTGAGGCCTTTAGTAAAGAGTCAGTCATGTCTAGGTTCAGTAAGATTTTGTCATTTTTTGGCACTCATAATCTTGTTATATGTCCTCCCTTACATAGGTGTGACCATGTCACCTGCACACCCTTCCTGCCTTCATCGTCTTCATAGGAGTGACGTATCCAGTGACAGTGCTCGCCTTAGAGCTTTTGAGTAGATGGTAGAAAACTTGACAAATGTGATGACCATTTTGAGTAGTCGCTAGAGGCGACTACACAGCCGCCTCCAGTCAGAAGTACTGATGATTCAGCCTTGGAGCATTTCAAGAGGATGGAACCGTCCATTTTCAACGGGCGTTTGATGACTGAGGACCCCCCAGAATTCCTCAGGCAGGTGGAGAAGATAGTTGCTATCATTCATTGTTCTTCAGAGAGAACGGTGGAGTTAGTAGGCTTCCAGCTGGGAGGCCAAGCAAAGTTATGGTATCAGGAGTTTCAACAGAGGCATGGGACCGCTAGTTCTCCCTCTTGGGAACAGTTCAAGGAAGCCTTCATGAGGAGATTCATATCAAAGAGTCGACAGGGACAAATGATTGAGGAGTTTTTGAAGCTCCGTTTAACTCCAAGCATGACAGTTACAGAGTATGATGAGCATTTCAGCACAGACAGCCTCCAGCATAGTACCGACAGAGACAGCTAGGGTGAGACGTTTTGTTCAGGGTATGCCTAGAGATATGTTCCTCAGTTTGTAGCCCTATGTCGGGACCATGGACTATGCACGAGTGGTAGACGCAGCGATTGGTCTTGAGAATGGTTTAGCAGAGCGTAGGGCGATGTCAGAGGCTAACAAGAAGACAAGGGTTCATGGCTCTTTCTCGAGCGAAGCAGGTTCGAGCAAGGGTCACCATCAGCAGGGTCAGCTTGGGGTCAGTCAGGTAGGGTTGCCCTCTCAGAGCCCATCCTGACATGCCCAGCTGCATCACAAACTCAGAGCAGAGGGGGCAATCAGTATAGCGCACATGGTTCATGGCATTCATATCCAGTGTGCCCGACTTGTGAGAAAAGACATCAGGGTTAGTGTTTATTTGGTTCCTCAATATGCTATAGGTGTGGCCAACCAGGCCTCAAGCGCAGAGAGTGCCCAATGTTTCAGGGAGCTTCTAGTCAGGGGTCAGCTAATCCCTCCATGTCGATTCGCTCTCGATCGGCCAGGTCGACTCTGTTGCTCCGGCAGGCCGTGGAGCCGGGGGCAGAGGCCCTGGTGGCAGAGGTATAGGTGGTAAAAGGGCAGGCGGTAGAGGCCAGAGTAGTGGGGGACAGCCCTGTTTGTTCACTTTGACCCATCAGGATGCTAAAGCTTCAAATGAAGTGATAACAGGTATAACGAGAGTATGTTCCTTTGATGCTATAACTTTGTTTGACTCGGGGTTCACTTACTCTTATGTGTCCCCGTTCTTTGCTGTACGGTTCAAGAGATTCCTTGATGATCTTGAGGAGCCATTTTTAGTTGGGGTATCTTCAGGAGAGCCCATTCTTATTCAGACAGTGTATAGATCGTGCAAAGTTAAAGTTGGTGACATGGAAGCACTAGCAGATTTGAAAGTGTTGGACATGTCTGACTTTGACATTATTTTAGGTATGGATTGGTTAGCCCTATGCAATGCCAACGTAAATTGTTATAGCAAGATGGTGAGGTTTGAATTCCCAGGTGATGAGCCCAAAATGTTTCAGGGTACAAGATGTTCAACACTGATGAGCTTGATATCAGCTATGAGTGCATTACAGTTGATGGATAGAGGTAGTTATGGGTTTTTAGCCGCAGTAAGGGATGTAGAGGCAGAGATACCAAGTTTGGATGTGGTTCTAGTGGCTAATGAGTTTCCGAATATGTTTCCAGATGATTTTCCGGGTATGCCACTGAAGAGGGAAATAGAGTTTGGGATAGAGCTTGAGCCAGAAGTTAGACCCATCTCTATACCCCCGTATCGCATGGCTCCAGCAGAGTTAAGGGAATTGAAAGAGCAGTTATAGGAGTTGTTGGACAAGGGGTTTATTCGGCCAATCACTTCTCCATGTGGTGCTCAATGCTATTTGTCAAGAAGAAGGACGGTTCGACGAGAATGTGTATAGATTATAGGCAGTTAAACAAGGTGACAATTAAGAACCGGTACCCCTTGTCTCGTATTAATGATCTTTTTGACTAGCTTCAGGGAGCAACATGTTTTTCCAAGATTGACCTTCGATCTGGTTACCGTCATTTGAAGATTAAGGATGAAGATATATCCAAGACGTCCTTCAGGACTCACTGTGGATATTATGAGTTCTTAGTGATGTCCTTTGGGTTGACCAATGCCCCAGCAGCTTTCATGGATTTAAGCCATTTCTGGACCAGTTTGTGATTGTCTTCATTGATGACATTTTAGTATATTCCAAGAGTAAGGAGGAACATAAGCAGCATCTAAGGATAGTTCTACAGACTTTAAGGGAAAATCAGTTATATGCCAAGTTTTCCAAGTGTGAGTTCTGGCTAGATCAGGTGGCATTCCTTTGACATATAGTGTCAAAGGATGGTATTCTGGTAGATCCAAAGAAGGGGGAAGTAGTACAACAATGGCCTAGATCTACAACAATTTCACAAGTTCGTAGTTTCTTAGGCTTAGCGGGATATTACTGGCTGTTTGTTCAGAACTTCTCCAGGATTGTGACACCCATGACCAAGTTAACATAGAAGAATATCAAGTTTCAATGGATAGAAGAGTGTAAAGAAAGTTTTCAGAGGCTCAAGACATGTCTGACCACAACACCAGTTTTGGTATTACCTTCAGGGACAGGCGGTTTCTCAGTGTTTTGTGATGCTTCAAGAGTTGGACTTGACTATATTCTGATGCAACATGGTCGAGTTGTAGCTTATGCATCACGGCAACTCAAGAAGCATGAACAGAATTATCCTACACATGACGTAGAGATGGCGGCAATAGTTTTTGCCTTGAAAATTTGGAGGCATTACTTATATGGAGAGCTTTGTGAGATCTTCATAGACCATAAGAGCTTGAAGTACATTTTTTAGCAGAAAGATTTGAACCTGAGGCAACACAGATGGCTTGAGTTGCTAAAGGATTATGATTGCATGATCTCATGCCACCTAGGGAGGGCGAATGTAGTGGCAGATGCACTGAGTAGGAAGTCAGCAACCAGTTTGGCCTGTGAGACAGCCGTTAGTGGAGGATATCCATAAGTTGGAACCTGAGGGAGTTTAGTTCAGTCTTAGTGATACAGGGGTCTTTTTAGCTCATATCAGGGCTCAGTCAACCTTGATGGGACAGATCAAGGCATAGTAGGGAGAAGATCTAAAACTAGCTAAGTTGGCTAAGGATGTTCGTAAGGGCGATAATATTGAGTTCTCAATTGATATTGAGGGTGTATTGCACTTTGGAAATCATTTGTGTGTGCCTGTAGTAGGTGAGCTAAGGAGAAAAGTGATGGAGGAAGCCCATAGTATAGCATACTCTGTGCATCCAGGATCAGCTAAGATGTATCAAGATCTCAAACAGCTGTTTTGGTAGGATGGTATGAAGAGAGATGTCGATGACTTTGTAGCTAGATACTTAGTGTGCCAGCAAGTCAAGGCTGAGCACCAGAGGCCGATAGGGTTACTCTAGCAGATAGATATTCTAGAGTGGAAGTGGGAGAAGATAATCGTGGACTTCATAGTTGGGTTACCTCGGACCACCAAGGGGTTCGACTCCATATGGGTGATAGTAGACAAGATGACTAAGTCAGCACATTTCTTGCCAGTAAAGACCATATTCAGTGTAGCACAGTATGCCCAGTTATACATTGATGAGATAGTCAGACTTCATGGTATTCCAGTATCTATCATATTAGACAGAGGATCCCAGTTCACTTCACGATTCTAGAAGGCATTCCAGGAAGCCCTTGGAATGCGTGTGGATTTGACCATAGCTTTTCATCCCCAGACAGATGGTTAGTCAGAAAGGACGATATAAACCTTAGAAGATATGCTCAGAGCCTGTATACTAGATTTTGGAAGAAGCTGGTGTAATCACCTACCCTTGATCGAGTTCTCATACAATAATAGTTACCAAGCAAGTATCCATATGGCACTTTTCGAAGCCTTGTATGTGAGACGTTGCAGGTCCCCCATCGGTTGGTTTGAGCTTGGGGAATCTAAGTTCCTAGGCCTGGACCTAGTTCAGGAAACATTAGAGAAAGTTCAATTGATCAAGGAGTGCCTTTTAGCACCGCAGTCTAGGTAGAAGTCATATGCCGATAATCGTCGGCGTAACTTGGAGTTTGCGGTTGGGAATCACGTGTTTCTGAAGGTATCCCCTATGAAAGGGGTAATGAGGTTTGGTAAGCGAGGAAAGTTAAGCCCTTGTTTCATCAGCCTATTTGAGATTCTAGAGAAAGTTGGAGCAGTAGCTTACAAGTTAGCACCACCTCCCAGTTTATCAGTCATACACCTAGTGTTTCATGTCAGTATGCTCAGGAAGTATATGCTCGACCAGTCTCACGTGCTTACTCCGCAGACAGTCCAAGTCGATGAGAGGAACCGGTTGCCATTATGGATAGGCAGATCAAGAAGCTTTGCTCAAAGGAGGTAGCCTCAGTGAAAGTTATTTGGAGGAACCACTTCGGTAAGGAAGCGACTTGGGAAGCTGAAAAAGCTATGAAAATCAAGTACCCCCACCTTTTTTCCCCTCAAGGTACATCGTTAAGATTTAGGGATCAAATCTCTTTTAAGAGGGGTAGTATGTAATATCCCAAATATAAATTTCGGTGGTATATAATTTATTATTACTATTGGTATTATTATTATTATTGCTTCAAAGGTAATGATATAGGTTATATTAGTTTTTATATATATATATATATGCATGGAAATGCACATACGCTACAAATTTCGAGTGTTACTATTATTATTATATTATATTATATTATATATAAGAATAGCAATGCATGTTGCTCATTAGCAATGTATACATACATATGTAAGTTGGAGACACGGCTGTGTTTCATCCCAGAAAAGAAAAATAAAAATAAAATAATATATTTATATATATAAAAAGAAAAAGAAAAAAAAAAGGGTTTGAGACAAAAGTAAGGAAAGCTCACAGACGCTGTTTGCATATGTGAGACGCGGGTTACGCCGCTTCAGGGTTTGTTTGCACTCTTAGTATATATTTGACACATTATACTACTCTCAAATATTTCTTCTAAGAACCCTAACTGCCAACGAATTTTCCCTAAAGATAAAAACTAGTTTCTCTCAATTTTCTCCAATCAATCTCTTCCAATAAGTGATCTTCATGGAATTTAGTCAATTCCTTCTCTCTTTTATCTAGTATGTGAGTGTGGGTATTGTTAGGCATAGTTTTCTCTCATCATTCTTCCTCCCTATCATCCCAAACTCAGTTTGGGCAAATAAATTAAATCGTTTATGTCTTCATTGTGTTGTTTGGTAGTTATTGGTGTCATTCCTACTCCCCAAGGTCAAGTTGTTAGTGAAAGCACACTCCCGGCTACCAACGGTGAATGGGTTTAAGCTCATGGCCATATTTTTTGTCATTATTATTATTTTTCTAATTTTATATAAATTATTTATGGAATTTTAGAATGATTTATGCTCAGAAATTATGCTTTTATGAATTATATAAATTATTTATAGAACTGTAGAATGATTTATGCCTAGAAATTATGCTTTTATGAATTATAGAAATTTTAGAAGATTATTATTTTGTATTTATCATGAAAGATCATTATTTTACAAAGCTCATGGGACCATACTTGCTGTATGTACGATTTTGATTTGTTTTATCAGTCAGGAAATTTCATAAACCTCTGTATTGTATGAACAGTGAATTTTGTTGCTATTATTTTTAGCCAATAATTAGTGAGAAACAGAACAGCGAGTTAACGGCTGCAGGATTGATCGTTAACCTTGGTACCAAGTGGTCCGTTAGAATGATTTAGTCAATAAAAGAGAGTGTGGGTATTAGCCAACAAAAGAGAGATGGAATTTAGTCAATTCCTTCTCTCTTTTATCTAGTCTGTGAGTGTGGGTATTGTTAGGCATAGTTTTCTCTCGTCATTCTTCCTCCCTATCATCCCAAACTCAGTTTGGGCAAATAAATTAAATCGTTTATGTCTTCATTGTGTTGTTTGGTAGTTACTGGTGTCATTCCTGCTCCCCAAGGTCAAGTTGTTAGTGAAAGCACACTCCCGGCTACCAACGGTGAGTGGGTTTAAGCTCATGGCCATATTTTTTATCATCATTATTATTTTTCTAATTTTATATAAATTATTTATGGAATTTTAGAATGATTTATGCCCAGAAATTATGCTTTTATGAATTATATAAATTATTTATGGAACTGTAGAATGATTTATGCCTAGAAATTATGCTTTTATGAATTATAGAAATTTTAGAAGATTATTATTTTGTATTTATCATGAAAGATCATTATTTTACAAAGCTCATACGACCATACTTGCTGTATGTATGATTTTGATTTATTTTATCAGTCAGGAAATTTCATAAACCTCTGTATTGTATGAACAGTGAATTTTGTTGCTATTATTTTTAGCCAATAATTAGTGAGAAACAGAACAGCGAGTTAACGGCTGCAGGATTGATCGTTAACCTTGGTACCAAGTGGTCCGTTAGAATGATTTAGTCAATAAAAGAGAGTGTGGGTATTAGCCAACAAAAGAGAGATGGAATTTAGTCAATTCCTTCTCTCTTTTATCTAGTCTGTGAGTGTGGGTATTGTTAGGCATAGTTTTCTCTCGTCATTCTTCCTCCCTATCATCCTAAACTCAGTTTGGGCAAATAAAGTAAATCGTTTATGTCTTCATTGTGTTGTTTGGTAGTTACTGGTGTCATTCCTGCTCCCCAAGGTCAAGTTGTTAGTGAAAGCACACTCCCGGCTACCAACGGTGAGTGGGTTTAAGCTCATGGCCATATTTTTTATCATCATTATTATTTTTCTAATTTTATATAAATTATTTATGGAATTTTAGAATGATTTATGCCCAGAAATTATGCTTTTATGAATTATATAAATTATTTATGGAACTGTAGAATGATTTATGCCTAGAAATTATGCTTTTATGAATTATAGAAATTTTAGAAGATTATTATTTTGTATTTATCATGAAAGATCATTATTTTACAAAGCTCATAGGACCATACTTGCTGTATGTATGATTTTGATTTATTTTATCAGTCAGGAAATTTCATAAACCTCTGTATTGTATGAACAATGAATTTTGTTGCTATTATTTTTAGCCAATAATTAGTGAGAAACAGAACAGCGAGTTAACGGCTGCAGGATTGATCGTTAACCTTGGTACCAAGTGGTCCGTTAGAGGACTAGCTCATTCATAGTAAGGAACTTAGTGAGATGTCCATTTGTGGGACTTAGTTAGGTGCCCATCAGATTAGCCATTGGCTCAAATTTAGCTATCAAGCTCAAATTATTTATATGTAGAATATCTCCTATTTCTCTACTAGTTGTTGCCATGGATTTAGTCAAATTATTGTTTTCAATATTGTGATACGTAATTATATATATATAATGCTTTACACAGTTGCATGTATATATTATGTATTTTTTTTTTGTTGTCCCATGTGGGGGTGTGAGTGGAGACTCACTCACTGAGTTTTGATGAACTCACCCCTCTCTTTTCCTCCCCTGTAGATATAGGTATAGGTTCAGTTGCACCACAAGATCCTCCCCAGTAGTGCTGCAACTTCTTTTGGTGAGCTTCACTTTGGAGTGGAGTTTAGTATAGGCTATATTAGTTTAGTAGTATTCCAATAGTTGTGTAGGTAGGATCCCGAACATGCATAATATAATTTTACTTATTTTATAGATATAAGCTATTTTATTAATTATGTTTGATTTTAGCCCAGATTATATATTTTATGCAGTTTTTTTTATTTAGGATTTATGCTTGGAGATATTATCATATTTATGGAATTTAGTTAAACTGGAAATATTATAAATATATTTGGTTTATTTATGCATATTAGTCAGTTACGTTACCAGAGGCTTTCGTGGGGACTCAATCCCTCACGTGCCGGTCACATTCTCTAGGCAGGTCGTGACATTGTTGTATCAAAATCAAACTTAAATAAATATGTATAAACTCATGCAATGATAGTATTATAAAGTTTTAAACTGTCAATCAATTATGTACATCTGTTTGTAAGACTTTCTAGGTAGTAGATGGTTGTGTCAAATACTTTTCCAAATATAATGACAACATATGATTAAATGTCTATATAAAATTATTTTATATTGACAATGTATTTAAGTCTCTCTATATATGTGGAGTAGGATCAAGTTATACCTGTATAATTTTAAACAAGTGTTATACTATTAACTTTATACGAATCTCATCCCATTGTTGGATTATTATTCAATATTGTATAGATTAAAGCATATAAATTTTAAATTAATCTAAAACCATTTAGTATAGTTTTTATGTACCTAAAAATTGACATAATATATTTGTTCAAAATGTACAAGATTATGAGTTATATGATTAAATTCTCATTTATTTTCAATTTCTATAAAATTTGGCATAAACAATTTTATAATAAGTAATTATAACTCATTGGTTGAATTAACCAAAAAAATTATTTTAAAGACAATTATTAATGATGTAAGTATATTTAAAATTACAACAGTATAACTTGATCATCTATACTATTAATAAAAGGGAATTAGAATGAGTAATCATCTTTTGGTGTCTTGTTATTCTATTGATTTTTTTTTTAAGTTACCAACTGCTATCTCATTTATCCACACTTTTCCATATTTTCTTTTTCTTTTCACATAACTAGCATCTTTTTAGTGGAATAAAAAATCATAAAAATCATTAATTTCTATTAAGTATAAAATTAAGAGTCTGTTTAGTCAAGGAATGAAAATGAAGAATTTTTATAAATTAAAGATTATTATTAATGTCTGTTACAAATTTTAATGATCGATTATAATCACATTTATTGCCCATTAATATAATGTCGTAAATTATTTCATTTTAATTGTATTATAGGGTCCATAAATAGAGACCTCAAGTGACATTGTAATATACTGAAAAATAGAAAGGTCTCTCTCATTTTCAGATCATTTCTCCCTTCCTCTACCTATCATTTCATTACGCGTTTTCAACACGATTCTGTTTTTTTTTTCCCCACGATAAGGTGATTCGTCGTTCTTGTTCTTTTAACAAAGTATATGATAATTACTCCCATGTCATTGTAGGGAGGTTATGTGTGATGATGTATGGATGCCAATAGATTATACTTTGCCTTGCCAAAGTCTTAAAGCCTTATTGGTTTTAAGCATCTGTACACAATAATTTTTTTTATTACATTTTTTTTATAACATTTTGTTTATGAATTGTCATCCTTCACTTCGTTGCGATCTATTTCCTTGGTATCTATTTTTTTTTTCTCGCCGCTTCTCTTGTGTTTTATTTTGTTTTGTACTTTCTTGTTTCTAGAATTGGGAAAGCTCTACTCTTTTTTATATTAAAAAATATTAGTTTACTTATTTTTTTTTTAATGGGTTGTCTCGTTGGAATTGTGTCAGTCAAATAATGCACTATCATATATATATCCCATTAGTTATGTGTGGTGGCACAGGTATATCATAATGCTCAACAAAACAAACCATAGTTGCTGTTTCGTCAAATCATGCAAAGATATTAGCAATTTATGAAGCAAGTTGAGGATGTATCTGGCTTAAATCGATCACCCAACACATCAAGGAAACATGTGGCTTGCTTATAAAAAAGGAAATACCAACAATCATGTATGAAGACAACTCTACTTGCATAAATCAATTGAAGGAAGAATATATTAAAAGAGATATGATAAGACATATTTCATCAAAGCTTTTTTACACAAATGACCTTTAACAGAACGGTGATATCAATGTTCAACAAATTCGTTCAAGCGATAATTTGACAGATTTGGTTACTAAAGCATTACATACATCAACATTTGAAAAGTTGATATACAGGATTGGAATGCACAGACTTCGAGATATTCAATAATGTTGCTATTAGGGGGAGTAATATGTGTTGTACTCTCTTCCTTAACCAATGTTTTGTTCCAAAATGGGTTTTTCTGGTAAGGTTTTTAATGAGGCAGCTTAGTATACATATTACAAAGACATATATACTCTTTTTCCTTTCACTAAGATTATTTCCCATAGGATTTTTTTAATAAGATTTTTAATGAGGCATATGGTCTACCCCATGGATATCAGGGAGTGTTATAAATCAAACATTATTATGAATATCCGTTACAAATTTTAATTATTGATGATAATCACATTTATTACCCATTAATGTAATGTCGCAAATTATTTCTTTTTAACTGTATTTCAGGGTCTATAAATAGAGACCTTGAGTGACATTGTTCTGAAAAATAGAAAAGTCTCTCTTATTTTCTAATTATTTCTCCCTTCCTCTACCTGTCATTACAAGAATAAGTTTTTATAAATGAGTTTTATATGTAAAATTACACATGAAATTTATCACTGAAATAATTTCATATTAATAATATATAAAAAGGCCTGACTGGCAAATCACTAGTAACCCATGATTAATATATGAAAAACTTAATCTCCGTACATTTTGATTTTTATGACAACTAAATTTCAAGTCATCTTGAGAACCGACAACTGTCTACCATGGCAGATTGAGTAAAACTTCCCATGTGCAACAGAGTAACATAACCGTTGCAGTTTATAACCTGTTTTCCAGTTAAGGAGGCAATTGGTGCGCGTCTGAAGATAAGATTACGATACGAGAATAATCAGTGGCACTTTCGCAATTCCAGACAGATCACACAAACTCATCTACAAGCAATCTCTCTCTCTCTCTCTCTCTCTTTCAGTCTCGTTCCTTCTTTGAATCATACAACGACCAAACTTCCTAAATGGGTGGGTGATTATGCTAACCAAACCAACACATTCTTTTCACTCTTCTCTACAACTAAACACTCCCTTCTGGGTTATGTGCTGATTTTTCTTCACTCGTGCTTCCCGGTTGCAGCTAAAGCAATTCTGTTGACTAACAAATGGTGTGGACACGGACAACACTGGCACAAACATTCACCTTCTACCATCCCAAAATTCAGCCACGGGTAGTGTATTTATTTCTGAGTTTGATTTCTATACACGGACAAAGTAAACGAATTTTACACTATCATCCAATCACGTATTGCCACGTCAGCAAAAGTGGTTAAGTTTCACACGCATTTTATTATTATAACTACTGCAGTGGTAACATTAGCGCTTATAGCGACAACAGCAGCAACAATGTGCTTCTTGTCTTTTGAATTTTACATATTACATGGATTATTACATTACATAAATATTGGTTAATTTCATTCCTATGCTAATGTAATTTTACATTGTGCAATCTAATAGTGATGCAAGAAACTGCCATGACATGTTTTTTCTAAATTTGATTTCATGCAACTTCCAATGATTAGGTGGCAGTTTCTTGCATTCTTATCAGATGATATTGTAAAATTGTTTTACATGGTTAATTTTATGCATAAAAATTAAACTAATAAATATCGCTATGAATAAATTTGTACACTTCTTGCAGCATCTTTTGTTTGTGCCTTATCAAATGCATTAGACCTGCATTCAATCTTTTATTTGTATCATTTTCCCGTTTGATTTTGTTGCTTAAAATTTGTGAATTGCATGGCCTTGGCTAATTGTTGTTTTTTTTGGTAAAAATTTCGAGCTTTTAGGAAGAAATTGGGCTTCAAGGTAACAGCAGTGACTTCCTCTGATTCAACTGCAAAGAGAGCAAATTTATTTGCTGCAAAAAGGGACAGAGTTAAGCTACCAGCTTATAATGATGGTGTTGGAGGCAAGAAATACCACATAAGAGAATTTCTAGGCCACCCTAGTGGAATTGCGGCAGTGTTGAACACGAAGGCCTTGCAATCATTTCAATCGCTTGATGCTAACACATACAGGTCTGCCAAATCTTTGATTTATTTTTAGTGGCTTATGTTTCGGTGGTTTCAGATTCGGATGGTGCGAATATTGTTACTTTCTTAAGGTTGTGAGCTGAGAAACAAAGAGTCTTGAATGCAAATTTTCATGTTGATCCAACTTGTTCCAAGGACTTCTAAATCCTGCAGTACACCTTCTGTTGAATTTGGATCAGGGAAACTCCCCAAAACTTTTAGATATTTCATATGTTCGAAGTATTTCTCATTTATCAGAACATGGGTAAATGGGCAACTGAATTTCATGAACACCCAAGAAAGTGGAGATGCACGTTTTATTTTGGTGCTGATACTGACATACACTTAAAATAAATAATTCAGCAGATAGATTCAGTTGCACCATCTTCAACTTAGGAAGAAATTACTATTTCTTACATTTGAAATGTGTGATCATGTAAACAATTGAGTAGCAATCTTGCTTTTCAGACTACAGATACCCTTTTTCTTGAATGCCTCTATGAACTCTAGCAAATGTCTTACTGTGCTTCTGTTGTTGCAGAAGTTTGAATCTAAAATCAAATTATTATTATTGCTTGTTTGTGTAGGTGTGCACTGCCTAAACTTCAATTTTTGAACTTTGAAGCTGCTCCATTGCTGGATCTGCGGGTTACCTCAACAGATGAAGATTGCTTGGTTGAGATGGTTTCTTGTAAGGTGTGCCCCCCAATCCAATAGTAAACCCCCAATCTTTGTTGTATAGATAAAGGTACGGGATATAAAAATTTTGAAAAAGATGAAGTACGGATACGACTATGTATACAAAAAAGAAAATATTATAATTTTATAAATTTCATGCGATGAAAACTAAAATTTTAACATAAAACAGGTCTAAAATTATTTACATTACATTCCAAATAATGTAGTGTAAAGGTTAAGTTACAATGCAATTGGAAAAAGAGGAAGAGAAAAAAAAAAAAATAAAACTTTGTTAACTGGCATACCCAGACTTGGACGTATCCAGCCATATCCCGCAATACCCAAATTTTTTTTTCAAACAATGGAGTCATTGAGTATATACCTAAATGTACCCATACCAAAAAGTACATGATACAGGTACTTATGCAAAAATGGAGTACCATGCTTCATAGCCTCCTACTTTAGTCCCCGGATAAAGCTTCAAAGATATTAGTATCACAAGAGAAGAAACACCCTTCTTGGTCCCTCATGATTAAAATTGGATAGACTAGTCCCTAACGATTTATAAAAATAGGTCAAATTGATCCTTGATGAAAAGATGAGCAGTACAAATAAGTCCATTGAAATACTAAGAGAGACTAATTTGTCTTGCATTTTTAATTGTGAGGGACCATGATTTTTTTTCCCTTTAAGCACCATTTTGTTTGATCTAACATTTGTTAGGGAACAGAGACTAACTTGAGAGTTTTCTCCCAAAAAAAAAAAGAAACAAAAGAAAGTTTGGTACTTGATGTAATAGCTTTAAAAATAAGGTTCTGAAGCAGTGATCAGAAAGAGTAACAGTATGTAAATTTTCATACATGAACAGTAT
Organism: Dalbergia cultrata; assembly: GCA_031216105.1. NCBI lineage: Eukaryota > Viridiplantae > Streptophyta > Magnoliopsida > Fabales > Fabaceae > Dalbergia > Dalbergia cultrata. Next base: position 13,812,059 of record CM062352.1, on the reverse strand, counting down.
GGTAATCGAGTGTAATTAAATAGTTGAATTGCTTAAAATGAGGTTTATATGCAGTGATAAGATTGATTAAGTATGTACATCTTCATATTGTTGTCGATGGATACCATGTGTGTGAGTGTATGTATATATAAAAGAGTAGAGTATCTTAATTGGACATGCATCTTTGCAATGCAACATTTGTTCAGTCACTCATCCCATTTCAACTTGTTGGATACTTCACAATTTATTCACAGTTTGAGGGTTCAGAACTTGTGGAAGAGCAAAACAGCCACTTTTCAGGTATCTATTGATGAACTGTGTGCAGACTACCCCTTGTTAAAATGAACCATAAAAATGTTTATTTGCTATTAAGAACCTTCTCCAAATAAACTGATCTGTATTCCCTAAAGTGAAGAGAAATATGGTTGTTTCATCTCATTGAAAGGATTTGGATAAATGATGCTACTTCTTACAATGTAGCCCATACAATCTTTTTTTTTATTTTTATTCCTCAAATCATCTTCTCACTCGACAACTAAGAGACTAATCTCCTAGGATACAATCAAGCATCCAAGCAAGGACCCCTCATACTTTAGGGATATGAGCCCCTTCCACTCAGACTAATACCCTATTGGTTCCCATACCAGCTTTTGAAATCCTCCTGTTAGGATATATGTAGAATATATCCAAATTGTATCTTAGAGCATTATAGAGTATTGTCGATTATATCTAAGGAGTGATTTGTTTGTTTCCTTTTATCTTATAACATGTTTACTCATCAATTAAGATTAAAAGTCTAATCCTAGTATAAATAAGAGTTAGTACTTCACAAGTTATATTGCACATGATAATTTCACTATACACTACAGAACATTATTGAGTCTCTATTCTCTTGTTCCCTTCTTCCATACCTTGAACCATATAATTTCAACATGGTATCATTCTCCATGACCTGTCCCATGCATTGTGACTGGTGAGTTCCCTAAAATTTGGACAACTCTTGTTTGGCATCTACTGTTTCACCCTACTTTAATTTTCAGCTACATCTTTTGCCTTCCGGTTGGCTATGAAAAATTCCAGACACTTTTCTATTTGTTTGCAGTTATTTGTGAGTTCACCCTTGTCAATTGGCTTCTCACCCCCCATTGCTTCCCCCATCCTTTCCCATGTGCTCTGGTTGGCCAACCCCTGAAGCCACACCATTGTCCAACCTTCCATGTGCCTGCATCTCTGATAGGTACACCATACTTTCTTGGCCTTTGTCTCTGACAGGTACCATTATGAAAATGCAAGAAAATGAAGTAAAATCTTGTGTATTATCACTATTGGAACAACTGCTGGTGAAGTAATAGTCAAGTATTTCTCCCAGCCTAGGCCAATATTTAGCCCGCCTCACATTTTTTATCCTTCCACCCAATTACATATATTGGTTTTCCTTTAGAATATGTTTGTGAGTTTGGATTTGGAGGAGAAGAGAGGGAAAATAAGAGCTCGTAGTATAAAATTTTAAAATCTTTCACTATAAGTTCCTCCTTCTTATCCAAAATCCAAACTCACAAATATAGCCTTAAAGTATCCAACCAAATCCTTACCTGCTCGGCTTCTCCTATGCACTCTCTCTGCCAAGTCAGCGAGTTAGTTGTGCACCATTGGTTCATTCCCCCACTCCCCTCTCTATGTTTTTCATGAACTTCATTCTTGTGTATAGATGAATCACCCATGGGACCCTATCAATTTCCCCCGCTCACCTAATTGTGGCAGTTTGGAGTCACTTAGCATCCGCAGACCTGGAGTTCACGTCCTTTGAGAGGATGTTTGGCAGCATGTTGTGTCTGATTGTCTCTTTGACTTGTGTTCTTTTGTTGCACTTCAGTGTTTTCTTGCCTCTGCTGTCATTTTTTGCTTTGGTAGGCCTGCCAACTCCTGTGAGTTTCTGGTGTTACCTTGGTAAGCATTTCAGTTTTCCCAGGAACTAGCCCCCATCTCCGACAGTCCTAGGTGCTCTGGCCCTGCAGTTGTTTCATTGGCCAGTCGCCAGTAGTCCCAGATGTGCCCCTGGCTAAATTCTCTTCTAGTGGTGATTTATGTTTGCTGTGACTCACACCAGCCCTATATTTACTACACAGTTTCAAATTCTTTTCTTGAACACACAGAAGTTTTGGTTCTTCTTGTCTATAATTGCTTACCATGTTCATTGCAGTAAAGTCTCCTCATTTTGGGTGATACAACATTCCAACCAGCTCTTAATATCTCATATTACAATATTATATATTTTAGTAGATGTCCCATCAGAGTGGTTTTCATATTTTCTCATATTTCATGATTTATTTCTCTGTTTGATTAAAATTTGACTCCAATACTAGTATAAATAAGAGTTAGTTCTGTACAATTTATATAATAATTTATCACATATGTACACGAGTGTTGTTTTAAATATCTATTCTTTCTTTCCTCCTTCCACACCTAAAACTAGGGGCAGAACTACATGTATAATTATGGAGGCGTATGCCCCCACCAAAAGTTGGAAATTTGTTTAGAAAAGTATAAGTATGTGTGTATTTTGACCCTGCTATTTTTTTAAGTTTGAATCTATACTAAGATAAAAATTTGTAGTAAGCTTATGAATTAATTTTGCCCCCACTATCTAAATTTTCTGCATCCATCACTGTCTAAAACCTTATAAATTCAACAGTGCCATCACATATGAGTAGAACTTAAAATTAAGAGAGCAAATCGTAAAATCATGATGGGATTTCATGAAACTCACCAGATGCAAGACCATTTAGCTCGTGTTTTAATGAAAAGAAGAACTGATTTTGGACATTTCAGTGTCCGGGTTTAATCGGCTTAAAATGGATTTGCTCTAAATCTTAGGAGAAATTTGTTCGTGGCTGTGAAATTATGTTCTTCCAATAGCTAGTTTTCTCAACACAGTTTTCTGGGAATTCAAGTTTATCTGCATATTTCATGTGACTTTGTTTGCTTAGTCGTTTTTAAGAACTCTGTTATGGTAATGCTTACTAGTTATTGATACGGATTTGCAGCGCTCATGATAAATCATATGAGATGGGGTGCTGCTGCTGCTGAATCATTTTTAGAAGCTGATGTTAAATTGAATGTCACACTTGAGGTTGTTCTTATCCTCATAAAAGATTTAACTATTCCTATAAATTTATTTAAATCCTTTGAATTTATTTGACTTTTTAGCACCGCAAAGGTTCAATTTTATGTTCTAACGAAATAACGAGTTAAGTTGGCTATTCCTCCATGGCCATTACTAATTCAACTTCTGAAGCTGCATTTGGGAATGAACTCTCTTAGTTTAAATTTTCATACGATCTTATCATTTGTGGTCTCTTACCATTAATTTTCTTATATTATATGTCATATTTGGGTCCCACTTTTTAAATTAATGTTGGGAGTTCACACATGACAATGGTCATGTGATAATTTAACATGAGGGGATACATTGCGCACGTGCATATGTTGTTAAGTCAACATTCTTGAGCCAAGATTATTACAACATTGACTATATTTTGATATCTTTTGCATTCACCTCCCATCTTTTTATTAAAATAAACATAAATCTTTATTTTACAGATTTACACGCTTCCATTTACCATGATGCCTGTATCAACTGTCGAAGGCCCTGGAAATTTGTGAGTTATTTTACCAAATAGTCTTTTTTTTCTATCCTGAGAGTAAATAATCCTTTTAAGCTGCGTCTCGCAAATAGATTTTATAGTCCTGCTGTTGAATAACAAGAGAGGGTCCGGTTAGAGAGAGAAATATGCCATTTGTGTTGAACAACTAATGAACTTAATAACCTATCATGGTGGGTTCCTTGCATAATAAATAAGGAAAATTGCACTTTACCTCCTGAGCTATCGACCTTGTGTACTATATCCCCAACATTTTAAAAATGTGGTAATTGACCTTGTGATGTTTTCTTAATGTGCAAATCGGCTCTTCTAATGATTTTTATATCTATTGTTGACAAAAATAACACACATTCAAGAAAGTTTAGGGTATCAAGTTACACGTTATTTATTAGTTTAGGGTGTCGGGTAACACCTAATCGAAAGCTTGAGGGGTATAGTATACCTATTTTTCAATAACAAGAAGCAAAATTTTGATAAAAATGCTAAAGTGCACATTCAGAAAACATTAGGCTATCAATTTGCACGATTTTAAAGTTTTGGAGGTAAAGCACACAAGACCTATTGTTCAGGCGATAAAATGCAATTTTCCCTAATAAATATTTTTTCTATCTATCCCTAATAGAATGTTCCAGCCATAAGAGAGAATCCCAGTCCGTGAGTTACAAAACCTAGAGTAGATTATTTGGACATACATATTATGTCAATCGACAATAGAGAGTAGAGACCACATCTGTTCATGGTGCAGAATTCACATTGATTAGTGGATAATTGAGTGGACTACAATGGTATGTGATAATGTTGTCACCTAAATCCCCTAGTCATATATGTAGTCATTTGCACATGAATCCCCAACGAGGTGATGGCATTGCCTTCCACATCAGTTACCTCGATTCCCTATTCATCAACGTGAATTCCCTACCAATAGTACATTTGTTCACCGGTGATCGACTTTATAATTTGTGCATTGAATGGAGAATGAAGGTTTGATGTTTAGAAGGCAAAAGAACTTTAAAATCTAAAGGGAATTTAGTGATTTTTCTTCCTATAAACATTATCTGGGATGCATAATATTTTTTGTAGCTTTTCACTTGTTAAATCATATTGTTTCTTTTGGAGGGTTAATTTGTGAGACATGCAAAGTAACCAAGAACTTCTGCGAAGGAGGTAATTTTATTTTGTCTTTCCTTGTTTCCTGTCTGCTGTGTCCTGGATGTGCTTAGAGTATGTCCAATTCCCTGACCTCTGACTTTTTTCCCTCTCAATAAAAGTTTCTTGGAAAGTTTGATCTTTTATCTATTTCATTTAATTTTGATACACTGACAATGTAAACAAATATTACACAGCATCCAATCATTATTGCCATATAAACAAATATGGTTTAGCTTCCACCTGCATTATTTGAAAAGTTATGCAAATAAAGAGATTTGGTCGAATGATAACATAAAACTCTTTTACATGGTCATTGCATCAAAATCAAACTCTTATCGGTTATAGGTTAATAACTTTCCGTTTTTTTTCTGAAGATTATATGTCTTCTGAAACTGTACTTGAATATGGTAGTGATTTATCAATGTTGCAACCAACCCAATAATATGACCGTAATTTTCATTGCTGCACTGTTGTCCTCTTGGCATTATATTGACTCTACCATTTTCAACGTGCAAGTTGTTATTTGTAACTTATAATATGTTGGTTTGGTTGCGTACAGAATGATGCAAGCTTTGGTAGACAAGCTCGTGCCACTGCTGCTTCAGCAGATGCTACAAGATTATGATGAATGGGTTAAAAAGCAATTGGAAAATGCTGCTTAAATCTGGAGTTGTATTATTTGTAGTCATTTTATGGGGGACATCGTGACAATTTACAACCTATTCATCATTGGATGAGGTGTGACCCTCATTCTAATAAGATCTATACCTCATGTAATGGTAGATAAGATATAAGTCAGTACGGTGTTTCACACATAATAAACACAAATAACTTTTTTCTTAAATCTGGATTTTAGCTAATAATGAGGTTTTTTTTTTTTGGCATTGTCATAAAAGATTCATTTTATTTAGGCTTGTAAAGAATGACAACCAACATTTTCAGTATTACAGCAGAATTAGAAAGTTTTTTATTAAATACATCATATATATGTATATATATTTCTAATCAAATATGACACTTACAATCTTAATTAACCTATATAGTTCTAACTAACTCAACTCAATGTTTATTATTAACCCTTTTCTATTTTCAGATTTATGAAAACCTAAATTGGTATGGCTTTTTGAAAAAAGAAATTGAGGAAGTAAATTAATATTAATTTTATTTGGAGAATCTAGCTAATGTTAATTGTATCCGAAGAAATACCTCTCTTGTGACCCTAATATGCCTTCACAGTTGACCTTCAAGGCGTAAAACCGAATGAATCTTATCTCAATTTCTGTTGACACTTTCTCAAAAGTTCACGTTATGGTTCAAAGTGCTAATAATCTGGGCGTAATTTGCATGATTTGGGATATTTACAAGACCTAGAAAATGAGGATGTTTACCCGTATAGAATAGTCAAAGAAATAATGAACTTATGAAGATGCTTTGGCAAGTGCTTACTAGTATGACCAGAATGTGCCTTAGTTAAAATGATCTAGCAAACTTTTAATCAAAGTCATTATGACTTTGACAAGCTCTGCAGCACCATATTTGATACTTGACAACTGTGTTGTAAATCACTAGTTGTCTTTACATTAATATGCATCATAGCTGCAATGACTCGCAAGAGTTTTATCATTTACACATACATTGCCCAGGACACGATCCCGATACAGGAATGTGGACTTTAACATAACTCACTTTGCAAACCAATGCTCTAATGATATATGAATTATGAAGGCATGGTACCTCCTGATAACAAGACAAATGTTCATGGTTGAGGAAACTAATACAGAATTGGCGCAATTGTAGATGCTAGATAAATTCAAGCAGCAAAATGCTGGCTGTCAAGGTGATCAACAATTGATGAGTCAATTGTATAAATAAATCAATGGTATAATTTCTAAGTATTCACAAAATATCAAGTGCAATCAACAATTGACTGTGACGCTCAAAGAGAAGATGTTTCCCAAGGATCAAGCTGAAGATCAGGATTAGAAACATGACCCCAAAAAAAATGTTGATATCATATAATCTCAAGTCTTCTAAAGCTTAATATTTGGTTTTTCACTTAATCTATAAAGAACCCAACTAACTACCAACTGTTCTAAGCCCTGTAATAAATGAAATTAATAAACACGCTGTTCAGCAACTCTGGATTTACAATATCTTCAAATGGTCATGTTTCTGAAAATGTTCTGCAGTGCGATGTTTTAATGCCGGCGTGATTTATCTTCTTATAAGAGACCTTCTCTGCTGTTTCTGTGTGGTTTTTTATAGTTTCGTGAACTCTGTGTGGTGTATGGCCCTGTAATGTGCTCTATGAAGATGTGATCTCATCGGTCCGAATCTTTGTATTTGTATGCTGTGGTGTGTCTTTCTATTCTCTGTTTCCTGGTTGCTCCCTTCTCTCTTTGTGGGTTGAGCACTTGAGCCTAATCTGTACTGGATTTATCGTAAAAAATAACATAGATGAACCAACGTTATATACAAAATGAAACAGCATGCTTTTTGACCCAGTGAATGCACAATTAATTCTTCTGGGACTTCTATAATTGATATGAGAGCAAAGTCAATAAGAATAATGAATGGACCTTCACTACAAATCTACGAACTGCGAAATAGACGAAAAGCTGACCTGTTTGTTTAGCGGGTGACTTCCTTCATCCATTGCTATTAACATAGGGAGCTTTCTTTTTTTATCCCCCTTATCGAGTATTCTGAAGACACTCAATAATAAATTAGCAGTTATAAATTCTGTATTGAAGAATATTTTTTTTTTTCCAAGTATTTTGATGACACTCGAGAAGGAATTACAAGTTATAAATTCTGTATTCAAGAATTTTTATTTTTTTTTTATCGAGTTTTTCGAAGACAGTCGATGAGAAATTACCAGTTATGCAGTTTCTAATGCACGAAATATATTAAAAGTTACTGAAACATATCACTTTTTATTTCTTAACAAGTGTTGTTTAGAGTAATATGTATTTACAAAAATAATACTTAGGCACATGGTTTCCAAAATAAAATTTTCAACATTAATTCTATATTTCTTTTTGGTGAAAAAAATTGTAAGAGACATTGCTTTTACAATTTTGGAGAATAGAGCATTTAAAATAACTCTCCCTTTCAACAAATGCATTTTCTGAAATTCAAACTTGTGTCATCATCTTTACAGGAGACCAAGCTAGTTAATGCTATCTTTCTAATTAAACTAAAAATCAGAATTAAACATCCAATAATTAGAGTTGAAAAATAAATAAATAAAAACCAACTGCTCTTTGCCAAAGGAATTTAATATCAATCATTCATAATTCTACCCAAGCGGTAATTCTACTCCTAACCAATAAATATTTGCATAACCACTCATTGCAAGAAGGAAATAAGGTCTGGAATTAAATTGGGGATTTGCCACAACTTGTACATCCAAACCACAACTACAAACAAGTATAACTAGCCAAGACGAACAAGCAACCACAGCTAGCCACTGAAACGGAGTCACCCGCAACTTTCAGTCAGTTACCAAATAACGTTACCTAAGTTACAGAAACTGGAGCAGCTATTTGTATTTTGTGAAGAAGCTCGAGAGAAAATTACAAAACTCCTGATAAAACATAAAAATAACAGAAGAGCGTTAAGTGCAGGTCACGGGTTTACTTGCAATAAAATAGACTGGCAGTACAAACCCAGTACAAGATTATTTATAAAGGACTTAAAATTTACTCGAGCACAAAGAAAACGCTAGTTTCACATTCTTAGAAATCACTATCCTCCACCCTGACTCAGTAGTAGTGCCTAGATGACCTACTACTCTTTTCAGCCTTGACCTCACCGGTATCTTCTCTCCGGTATTTCTTTCTGTGATGCCTCTCATATGAATCAGATGAATCATCCTCATGCTTTCTCCTTTCAGCCTTTTTGCGGTGCCCTGTATCTTCAACATCCTTCCTTTTAGCATTTTCATTCTCTCTATGATCCTTTTTCCGACCCTTCTCATCATCCATACTGCTCTCTGACTTGGATGAATCATACTCTCTCCTTCGGCTTTCACCCTTCTTGTGGTGCCTAGCATCTTTGACATCCATCTTTTTATCATATTCGTCCTCTCCACGGTGCTTCTTTCTGCGATCCTTCTCATCATCATCCTCATATTCTCTCCTTCGACTTTCACCCTTCTTGTGGTACCTAGCATCTTTAAGATCCCTCTTTTTATCATTTTCATCCTCTCCACAGTGCTTCTTTCTGCGGTCCTCCTCATCATCCATACTGCTGTCTGAATCAGATGAATCATCCTCATACTCTCTCCTTCGACTTTCAACCTTCTTGTGGTGCCTAGCATCTTTAAGATCCCTCTTTTTATCATTTTCATCCTCTCCACGGTGCTTCTTTCTGCGGTCCCCCTCATCATCCATACTGCTGTCTGAATCGGATGCATCGTCCTCATACTCTCTCCTTCGACTTTCAACCTTCTTGTCGTGCCTAGCATCTGTCATGTCCCCCTTGTTACCGTTTTTATCCTCTCCACGGTGCTTCTTTCTGCGATCCGCCTCATCATCCATACTGCTGTCTGAATCGGATGAATCATCCTCATACTCTCTCCTTCGACTTTCAACCTTCTTGTGGTGCCTAGCATCTTTCACATCCCTCTTCTTATCATTTTCATCCTCTCCACAGTGCTTCTTTCTGCGATCCTCCTCCTCATCCATACTGCTGTCTGAATCGGATGAATCGTCCTCATACTCTCTCCTTCGACTTTCAACCTTCTTGTGGTGCCTAGCATCTTTCACATCCCTCCTCCTATCATTTTCATCCTCTCCACGGTGCTTCTTTCTGCGATCCTCCTCATCATCCATACTGCTGTCTGAATCAGATGAATCATCTTCATACTTTCTCCTTCGACTTTCACCCTTCTTGCTGTGCCTTCTATCTTTTACATCCTTTTTAGCATATTCCTCCTCTCTAGGGTGCTTCCTTCTACGATCCTTCTCATCATCCATACTACTATCTAAATCAGATGAATTGTCATCATACTTTCTCCTTTGAGTTTCAACCCTCTTGTGGTGCCTACTATCTTTAACATTCTTCCTTTTAGCATTTTCATCCTCTCTAGGATGCTTCTTTATACGATCCTTCTCATCATCTGTACTACTATCTGAATCAGATGAATCGTCATCGTACTTTCTCCTTTGAGTTTCAACCTTCTTGTGGTGCCTAGTATCTTTAACATTCTTCTTTTTAGCATTTTCATCCTTAACATCCCTCTTTTTAGCATTTTCATCCTTTTGATCTTCAGCATTTTTTTTCTTCCAACTGAAATCTCTGTCCAAAAAGGCATGCTCACGTTTTAAATTATGCTTACCCTCAGCATTAGAACCATTTTTTCCATCACTTCCAGGCCCATCATCATTATCATCAGTATTTGTTTCATTGACTTCAGCTGAAAATATGCCAAGAGCAGCTTTTAGAGTTTCCATCTGCTTTTCTTTTCTAGCAGCAATTTGGTGAGTCTGTGTATCTGAAACCCTGAAAATTCCCAAAAAGAAACACTGTTAATAATAACCAGACAACAACTTTGGACACACCTTTAACACAAAAGTGATGTGTAACAGTGTAGGTCTCTCTATAACTACATACATGACAGGCCATGACCATTATCCTGCATCTGTATCTCTAATTGTATATGCCTCTAAAACATCCTAGACAATTCAAATTAAACCACCTTAAATCCAACATACAAACTTTTAATCTGCAGGCATCTTATACAAGGTGCCAAGAACTACACAGCTAGTTCATTTGTGCATCAAAAAACCAAGCAAAACATAACCATTAGCCACTTGATTCAAAGCCACACACAAACATCCTATTCACTTTTGCTAAAACACGTTTGCAGTGACCAAAGCATCAAAACTATTTCACGAGCCTAATCTATTATCAGGGCTTAAATGTGCTTCTCAACTTGATAACTAAGCCCTTTAATGGCATGTTTGGTAGAGCATTTTGGACATCAAACATCCATTCGTTGCTCCTTGAATGCAGCACTAGTATGTTTGGGTGGTTTTATGTTAGAGTTGATTCAATGGGTTTTCTATTTCAAACCCCAGTTAGGCTGAAGCTTGATATTGTTGTTTTCATGTTCATATTTTCCTTTGCATTACAAAATAAATGTCAATTGTCCACTTTACCCTTGTACTTGGAATAAACATGGGCAATGAAATTAGTTCCTTATGTACTCTCTGAAAAGGAAAAGAGGAAAGGAGAAAAAATTTATTTATAGTAGGAATATAATGGATAATTATTGTACTGGGTAGTCAGTTGTTTAGTATCATTTAGCACTTTTTATACATTCAGTTATAATCTTTTCATTTGGAATTTAGCAGTAAAAATAATTTTATTTATAATAATATTAATTTAAGTTTATTCATAATATTAATGTTCTGTTTGTAACAATTATATAATTTCTTAAATAATATATATAATTTTATTTATAATTACATTAATATAGTTTATTCAAATATCTTAAAAATAAATTAAATAAAGAGATAATATTAAAAGCATAATATAAAACTCATGTCTCAAGATTCATTGGTCCCAACTTTGTTACGTTAGTCCCACATTTTTATTCCAGTGACATGACAAAATTGACCTTGCAAATGATTTTTAATTTTTTCCAACATAGGGTTCCAGTTTTGTTATTTGCTTTTAGAGTCAACACCAAATTAATTTCCCTTGCTCATCCATAAGACAATTCCTCATATGATGGTGGAGTTCTGGGTAGTTGCACAGGAGGTGGTGGTCACTAAACTGGGTGCATAAAGGAGGAGGGCTTTAAGAGGTAGGCCATCCCAATCCAAAACTCAAATAACTCAACTAAATTAAGCCCAAAAAACAAAAATCCCACTCCAATCCCCAAATCTTCAAATTCAAGCTGAACATGGCTAAACCCCAAATAATAAAAATGAAGAAATTCATTAGATTCCAAATTACAGGCTCCCTATAGAAAAAGCCGAAACCCTTTCAGGAATCAATAAAAGCCTCAAGCAGGCACAACAAATTTCTAGTCCCTATAGCTCTAATGCAGCTACTACCATGTTCAAAACCTAGACCCTCGAAGATAAAACAAAACCTAATGCGAAAACTTGTACAGTCACCAAAGTTGCAAACTTTCCACAAAAAAGGGTAACGCAAACAGAACCTATGATAAGGAAGGTTCTCAAACCCGAATTCAAAATATTGGCACAAAATGTGCACAAACCCTAACCTAAGATGAGAAGCAGCAAGTAACATAGCAGAAAAGACGGATTGGAGAATGAAAGAACAGAGAGATATTAGCGATGCAACTAATAGTGTGTGAAAACAGAAAGCTTGAAGTTTGGGTTTGAGAATGAGGATCCACTATTACAACACAGATTATGTGAGATCCGGCAACCATGGCAGTGTGAGGAGCCCCAATTTGATAAAAGAACCAAAAGGGATTCATATGCAACAACCAGACAATAAAGACACTCATTAACAAATGGAACCAAAGAAGAAGGAAAAAAAAAAACACGTCTAAAGGATGGTCCGTCGGATTACATTCACAATGCACGCAACGGATAATTTCATTTCACCAGAAATTAATAAGGGACCATTTTGTCATTTTACCAGGAAACAAATACGGGACTTACATTGGTCCCGAAGGTAGCTGGGAGTTGGGACCAACAAATCCCGAGCTTTCCATCATAATCACTTTTGATATAAAATTATCCAACCATAAAATCATGTTAACACCAACTCACTTTTATCCAAAATCAGCTCTAAATTTCTACTTGAATCAAGTTGATCCAAACTCTGAACATTCTATCATAATCAATTTTCCAATAGAAGTATCCAACCATAATCACTCTTATCCAAAATCAATTCCAGCAGAATCAAGTCGATCCAAACTCCAGTTTACAAACGCTAATCCAAACCCACACGTAGTTTTGATCCCTCAAAAAATAATCCCTCTTCCCACACTACCCCTGTCAGGATCATCTATGCCAATTTTTTTCAAAAACATCGAGAATTAAAATATGCAACAACTTCTATATGCAATCAAAATCAGAAAGCGTTGTATTTTCATCAATGAAAAAAACATTCAAACCCTAAAATCACAAGCACATAAGAGAAGGGCAAAACCACTTACTTCTTATCCGAAGCCAATGAACTCGCGGGCCCATCAGCGTCCCCAGCAGCAGAAGCTTCCAGATTCCTCCGAGCCTCTTCGAGCTTCTCGGCGATCTCGGCGTCGGTGTATCCCTGATCGATGAGCTTGTCCTCGAGGACGACAAGCTTGAGCTGAATCTGGCGCTTGCGATCATGCTCCAAGATCTCCTTGTTGGGCTTCCTCGTAACACCAGCAGTTCCCTGATCAGCCTCGAACCCCTTTGTGTTCTCCGAAACCTTCGAAACCTTGGCCTTCACGAAGAACTTGTTGCTCTGTATGTACCCGTTCGTACCCGACCCTCTTGGGGTCTGTAACCCTATCCCGTTGTACATGTTCGCTCACAGATTCTGAAAAATAAAAAGATTAAAAGAAACGGACAAGAGAATGAAAGAGATTAGAAACCCTAAATAAAGACGGAGATTATAGATCTCAAGATTGATATCGTAACGAATAGAACAATGGGGATTGTTGTTTACCGTGAGAGAGGTGAGAAAAAACGAGTTTGGGAAGTTACGGAAACAAGGGAGGATATAAACCCTAAAGTATGTGGTACCTGTATCTGCAATTCGATGCGAAAAGGAGATGATGAGAATGGACAGATTGAAGCGGTGATGACGGATTCTGATATTTATTAGCAGATTTTATTATTTGGTTTTTGTTTGAGGATTTTTGGGTTTACTCCTTTTTTTTTCATGTTCGTGGGTCTACTATCAAAAGAATGGTGCTGTTCAAGGGCCATTTATTGGGCTGGTCTTGAAGGGCCACACCTCAGTTTGTACAGAGTATTAATGCAACTCTTCAAGTCCAATAAAGATAAAAAATTGAAACTCTTTTCATCTCGACCAAAACAGAAAAGAGAGTACTTTTTACCGTTGTAAGATAGCGTTTGGTTATTGTCCCGGGACAGTAGAGACAGAGATAGAGAGACAGTGGAGATAGAGACAAAACAAATATTGTTTCTATAATTTATTTGGTAATACATGGAGACAAGAACAATAAATCATGTTAAAAGACTTATTTACCCCAACTTAACAAACACAAATTAAAAACAAAAAAAAAAATTGCAATCAAAATTGTTCTCTCTCACGAAGAGAAGAGAGTCCTCTTTCACTTTGTTGTTTTGACCTCCTCCCTCACGGCGGTCCCTCATTCTTGCTCCATCCACGACATCCCCTCATTCTTGCTCCATCCACGGCAGTCCTGTCCATGGCATCCAGGTATTCCCTTTCCCCATTTATTCCTCCTATCAGCCCCTCTATATCCACCTTCTGTTTGGGATCTAAAATTTCCCTTTTGTGCGATTCTTTCCATCTATGATGGTTCCTTTCACGTCGGTGGCGCAACCGTGGCTTGCAGGTGCATATCGTCGGCATCAACGGTCTCCACGGGTTCTCGGTGGTGTGGTTGTAGGGACAAGTTGATTCTACTCACATCCAAGAGCGAGACAAATCCGGGGAGAAGGTTTTGGAGGTGTCCTAATTGGAATGTAAGTCATACATATATTTGATTTAATACGGGGTGTCTTTGTAAAATTGCTCTGCTGTATTATTTTGGTTGCTACTTTTTTTTTTATGGAGAGAAGTGTATAGTGGCTAGGTATGCAATAGGTATGCAGAGAGAATTTTGTTGGAGTCAAAGATGTTGAGGTTCTTGATGATGATGACTTTATCTTAGTTGGTCGACATTAACTTAAATTACCTTTTTCTAGTTTCATTTTAAGTGTTGGGTTTGTATCTTTCCTAAGTTTTGCTGAGGTTCAGAAACCAAATGATGCACAATAGAGTCAGTTTTAGAGTTACAATAAAACCGAGAGTTAGTTTATCCTAGGTAGCTATTTGTAGCTGAAATTGGTTTAAACTACTAGCAAATTATATATGCTTATGAATTTGTATGCTTTAAGTTGTCTAACCATGTGAGACTGACTTTTTTTTTTTTTTTCAAGTTTTTCTAACTTATAAGAAAGACCATTAGCTGCTACACTTATTTTGGAGTTCTACTGCTATATGTTGGATTTTGAACTCGTGAAGTGAATATGCTAATTGATGTAGAGTTGAACCAATTGGAAGGGGTATAATATTAATATTATTACAAGATATATGTTTATGAAGGAATTGCCCTATGGTTCTGGGTTACAAAATGGCCTGTAGTTTTATTAACTTTCCTTCAACAAATTTCCACCTAGGAAGTAAAATGCAAGACATTCTTATGATTTTTTTTCGTTCCATTGTCTTATTCAGATTGTGTGGCTTGGCTTTTGCATTGATGTGAATTTTTTGCTTTTCATTCTATGAAAAAATTACTAATATAATAATCGGTTGTGATGTGGTGAAGATGCTCCTTGTGTACTTGTATGAGTAGACATGAGATCAATTTGCCATTCTTTCACGAAAAGTAAGTGTATATGCTATAAAGGGTTATGTTTGTTTAGCCCTTATGTGCCTGAGATCTCTAGAGCCTCTACATTTTGAGCTTGGTGAATGGCTTGTTTTCATGCCTGGGGAATAACATTTGCATTTGAGAATTAGGTGGAGGATTTGATTGAGATTATTAATTGTGTTCAGTAGTTCAATAGCGATTATAGATAATGTGGACCTTCTTTTACACTTAGGAAGAAACAAGTGCATATGTATAGTTTTTCAATTGATAGCAGTGAAAATGCAAATATGGAACTCTGTTTCTGTGATTATGTAACCAATAATTATGATATGGCTGACTAAAAAAGCATTATAAAATGATTTTGTGTCATAGAGGGATAGGGATTAAGGGATACAAGTTCGATTTTCATTACCGATACTATCATACCTTTTTTATGATGATGATCTCTATAGTCCAATATGGAATATTTTTATGCTACCAATACCATAAAATTAAGTTAGTAAATTGGATAAAATATATGTATATCAACATTTGACTTGCTTAAATAGTTAAACATTCATATCATTAGATCCATGTAACTTAAATTAGATTAACTGAGACTTTAATGACATCAATTTACCAAAAATTTAGACAAAACAAAATATGTTTATATAAGGATGAGTATAAAACAAGACATATGATTAAATTATTAATATCTATGAGGAGGAGGATAATCCCAAATGAGCTTACAATGTCTTTACCCTTTGCCTTGTCAGTCGTATCTTTATTATGTGATACCCATGGAAATGAATTATATGTTTTATTGTTTCTATTAGGACAGGACAATAGCAATTATTTTGGAAGAGATTAATTTTAACACTATCCGGTTGAATTATAATATATTGTTACGTTAATATAATCATAAAGTGTTTCTTTTTCTATTTTTAAAACCCTTGCAAGAACTTAATAAATTGATGATGATGAAACTATTTTGGACATGGCTATGGCTCCAGGAAGTCTTTGACTTTTAAATGAACTGGTAGAAACAACTTGTGTCAAACATTCATTTGAACTTTTAATTACAATATCCTATAACGGGAGAAAGTACATTAAACTTTACATAGAGTTTGGTTTTGAAAAGAGGTAGTTTGTTGATAATCCTTGGAGAAGCATTTATCATGGAATTAGCAGGTTGCTTTAATATGGTTTCCTAATCCAAAATCTGGCTCGTTTCTATCTTATTTTGGTGTTACTAGTTTTCTTAAGAAATATTTGTGAATGGTCTATGATTTGTTGAAAATTTGGCTTGTTTCTTTCTTATTTTGGTGTTACTAGTTTTCTTCTACTATGCTTTTGGAAGTTAATATCAAATGCTTTCACTTAACTAATAATTGTTTACACCCTTTGCAAACCCCGAGTAGTTGAAATTTCTTTAACTAGGCTGATAAGAAAGAGAGTTTGGAAAATGAAACAACTGCAGATGAAGTAGCTCAATCTTCCTTTGCATCAGATTTATTACAAGAAGAATCAAGAAGAAAGACAATAAAGCTTAAAAAAAAAGCTATGTGCTGAGAGAAGGAAATCAAAGTGGCTTGTGGTGGCTCCTATTGTTTCATGGGTAATTACATTTGTTGTTGTTATGTATAGTATTAGTGGTAGGGGTTATGTGGATTAGAGATTTTTAATACTTGGGTTAGGTAGGTTTGGTGCTAACTTTTGTACATTGACAAACTTATGTATGGTTTGATTCGACAATGAAATGAAGAGCTAATGTTTGTTTGTTCTAAATTGTTTGTTGTAATTACTTAACTTTGGTAATACTTACTGGAATTGTACTTTGGTGAAAAAGCTTGATTTGCATAATTATTTTTAACTTGCTACATAATTAGTGGATAAATTGTTGCATTGTGGTTAGGTACTGATTCTGCTATTAACTGGCCTGCTGGCTATCATTGACTTCTATTGTATGAAAATTATTACCAAATGAAAAGGAAAGCCTGGTTTTGGTTCTTATTCTTGTTTCCACCCCACTTTCTAATTTCCACTACATATTGCCAAATGAAAAGGAGAACCTGGTCCTGCTACACTTTCTAATTCTTGTTCTGGTTTGTGTATAAATGGTGAAATAAACATGCACTTGCGTGCAAGTGAATGCAATTTATGCAACTTGCTTGCAGAAAGTATGCAAACTATATAGGAGAATGTTTGAATCAAGTGCTTTATGCCACTTAGACATCAAGAAATGAAACAGCAACAAACATAAATAGAACTGTGCACTAGTCAGGACTAGTTATAGCAAGAAAGTACAAAATTATTGTAAATTGGTAGCAACTCAAGAAACATAATCAAGACTTCATAGATAATAAAATTAAGTTTTAACAATACATGAAGTTTTTGCAATTCAGAGTAACAGAATGACACCTCTAAATAAAAGTAACAATCCAATAAAATACATTAAAACATGTCATAATAAAAGAAAATAACATTCCACAATGGCAAAGACTTTGCTTGGACAATATGACTAATTATGGATAATTGCTCTAACAAATCATGCCTTTGGTTGTCATTGAAACTCCAAAAGATAATTTGCAATTGAGGGTTCTATGAGAACTTTAACCCTGCTAGCACCACTTCATCATCCATGAAGCCAAGTTCTCCAAAAGTTTCACCAAGTTTGACTTCATTGTTAACACCTGCCATGGCTTTGGCTAAGACTTGCACATGCTTGCCTTGTTACTCCACTGCATATCTCATAGATGAAGTCAAGTCTTTCAAAATGTCAATGTCTTTGCCCTTTCTAGATGAACCATCCTTCGCTGGAGTTCTGCAACTAGAAGAAGCAATTAATGCATTTTGATGCACTGGAGAATCACTTTCAAACATCTCAACGTCATTGACACCTATTTGTTGATCATCATCATCTTCCAATTGTTCATTTGCATCATTACCACTCATAGCATAACCCTTTGTTGCTTTATCCTTTCCAAATATAGTCTCCAAGTGAGGGTAGAGTAGGAATGGCCTCCCTGGACTGAAGAACTTTGTGGGATGTTGCTGCAAAAAATAAAGGAAACAAATGTGAAAAAGTGAAACATGCAACTAGTAACCCAATATTTAGCAAAAGGAGTGTAACAAACCTTAAGCCAAATGTCCAACACATGTTTGCTGTCCACTTCTACCATTTTTTTCCCTTATTTCACCCAAACCCACTGCATGCAAGCATGTCTGCGGCTAATTGGTACTTCTCTTTGAGTCTTTTGTGCTTGGTTTTGCAATGCTTAGCAATTAAACCACAATCAGG
Organism: Dalbergia cultrata; assembly: GCA_031216105.1. NCBI lineage: Eukaryota > Viridiplantae > Streptophyta > Magnoliopsida > Fabales > Fabaceae > Dalbergia > Dalbergia cultrata. The sequence continues at coordinate 13,793,443 of CM062352.1, read as the reverse complement.
AAATTTTTCATTCATCTTGGAAGCTAGTTTTTCAAACGCACCTGGTTTGAATTGTCCTGCATCAACTCTCTGTCCCTCTATTACCAATTCCTCCATAAAACCAACAAATGCTTATGTTTCCTCATCTGTCCATGTCCTTTTATCTATTTATCCCTATTCTTCATAGGAAGATATCAAATACAATCACTTAAAAGATAAATAATTATAACTTATATGTGATTTAGTACATGAAGATATCAACAATTATCACTTAGAAAATAAACAACCATAAACAAACAATTAGATAAACTCATAAATATCCAATTACTACCCATTACTTAATCAAGTAAAAGTAATAACAATGATGAACAATTAAGTTAACCAAACAATATTACAAACTATTATATGAATATTACAAACACAAGGGTTTATGCGAAACGATTTCTTCTCCACTCTTCAAACATTTCAATAGCTAGGTTGTCTCATATTTGAGTCTATTCATTACTACTTTCCACACAATCAATCATCTCAACATTGCATGGAGAATCCTCTCCTACAGGCATATGCTTAGGTTCAAGAATTATGTTTTCTTCAAGATTAGTGTCCATATTCATTCGAATAAAATTTTGCAGAAGACAATAAGCAATTATAATTCGGTTTTGTGTCTTAATTGGATAAAATGAAGGACTTCTCAAAATAGCCCATCTCTTCTTAAGCAACTCAAAACATCGTTCAATTATGTTTCTAGCTGAAAAGTGCTTCTTATTAAAGTACTCTTGGTAGTTTCAGAGTGCACGTGAACCTTGAGCCCATTATTGCATGTGATATCGAGTACCTCTATATGGTGTTAGGAACCCTTGGCCATTCGTGTAACCAGCATCAACTAAATAATAACTACCTATAAATTAAGAGAGAAATATTATAAATAGTGGGGAAATGTAAGTAATCTAATTTTTTAAAGTTATTTTTAGACATACCAAGAGGTATTTTGAGTTTATTACGTCATGTAATAGCATCTCGGAGTATTCTTCAATCAGATGCTGATCCTTCCCAATCACTAAGTACATACACAAAATTCATGTCTCGATTGCATACTCCCAATACATTTGTAGAAATTCTACCCTTTCTTGTTCAGAATCGGGATTTATCAGCGTCAGGGACAGTCATATCTATGTAAGTGTCATCTAATGCTCCTAAACAACCCTATACATTACAGAATTAGGATTTTCATGGCTAAGTGTATACATAATTATTAAGTAATGTAAAACGTTGAAGTTACCTTAAACCATTTCCATCTAGGATCTATGCAATCCTTTGGAATAGGTTCAGCCTTGGCAAACAAAAGACTTTGCACACGTATGACTAAGCACAACACCTTGTTAAAATATTTACTTACAGTTTCTCCTAATCTATATAATCGAACTTGTAGACTACAATTCTTGTTATGGTGGCCTAGTATGATTAAAAAGGTTACAATTTGCTCAACTATGCTTACTTGACCATCTTCACTTAACCCATCCTGAACTTGAAGCAACTCACACAATATTGCAAATGCATTTAAATTCATCCTTAAATCCCAAATGCAATTCCTATCGCCCACTCCAATGATATGCTTTAATGCATCTTGTCTTAATGGAACACTATTAATTCTTTGATTTAGTGTATGATAATAAAGCAAAAGCAAAGATAATCTATATTCATACAAACTTTAACTTTTCCTCATCGGCTTTCCTCAAACTAATATGCGATGGTAAATTAACAGGTAGAGGTTTAGGACTCTATTTTTTCTTCTTGTTAATATATTAAACTCAGTTACCTCCATTTGAACCAATTGTTTACTATAAAGCATATATAAATTTAAAATATCAAATATGAGAACTTTGGTCCTTGATAATGAAAATTTACAAAGTTTCACAGCAATGTTCATCATGGAAATAAAAACAACTAATATGTACTCATGTTATCTATCTATCTTCCTCAGTTATGAAATTATGCTGTTTGTGGTGCTCTAGGATGGGTGTTCACTTCACCATGGTCACAGCTATGAGTAAAAGACATTGCAGTTGTAGACTGGAAAGTGCTAATCTATTAATGAGAATTTATATTAACTGATTATCAACTAGGTGGTTAAAAATTACTTCCATCTAGTCTTTGCTTAAGTGTATAGATTAATCAATGAATACCCACTAGGCGCTAGCTATTGATCCTGGGGCCACACTTACAAGTTCCAAAAAGCAGAAAAACCACCTCATAAACTCGTTGAACTATTTGAACAACATTTATACTAGCATCAAAACAAAGAGAAATGTCTAATGGAAAATCATACTAGAGCTAACACAAATCTATGCATTTGTTTTGTTGTCAGGGAATTAATTAACCTTCCACCTTGTGATATGATGTATTGGTCTCTAAACTCATAAAAAAATGGAAATAAATCAATTAAAAAAAAAACAAAATCATAGATGAACAAAAAAAATCAAAAGGAAAGATAATCATTTATGTTCCTGAGCTTGGTTTTGGAAGAAAAAAAAAGGAAAAGAACATATTTGATGGCTTGATGCACAGTTGCGCTTGCATTGTATTTGATAATAGATCTATGTTTGATAAGTTGCTACAATAGGCTCCATTCTTAGTCCTCTTGAAAGCAACAAACCTGATGGTAGCAATGGATATTGAATGAACCTGTCACTTGAATGAGCAGCGGAATTCGAACGAGGACTGAGAAGCTGAAGGTGAAGCCGAAAACTGAGAGGCTGAAGGTGAAGAGGACTTCGAACTAGCAATGGACTTCTTCGAGCACAATAGTGGCAGCACAAAAGAGAAGAAAGGAGTAGCCCAAATTAGGTTTAGGCTCATCAGGGTAAACAATGTCAATTTGAAATTATTGTGAAGGTAACTTTGGAAGAAAATTTCTTAATTTCCTATCCTAGATCCCACAAGTTCCATGTCCCCCTCTATCTCCACTTTGAGGGGGGACACAAAATACAGCAATAAAATGTCTCAGGACAGCTCTGTCTTGTACCTACCTTACGCTTCAAACACTAAACTGAGACAAAGCATCCCTATATTTGTGTGTCCCTATATTTGTGTCTCAGAATACAAAACAAACGCTGCCTAAGAGTATGGCTGACTAAAAAAAGGTATGTTTGGTATGAGATAAACTTTTTTTGAAAGAAATTTTTATGGCTTATTGTTAGCACATAAAATTTTGGTTTTTCGATGAAGGATGATAGTTGAGGAGAATCCACCTGTGGAAGAATATAGTATTATGTGGTTTTTTGATGATGGATGATAGTTGAGGAGAATCCACCTGAGTAAGAAAATAGAATGGGTCAACATCATCTTATGTCTAAGTATTTAGCTAACGCATGAATGAGTGGTCATTAATAACACCCACGCAGAAGATGTTGCTCATGAAAATTTGACTTGAAATAACTGTAAAATATTAAAATACTTGACACGGTTTTAATTGGTCCATGGCTAAGATCTAATGTTAGAATAATTATTAGTGCATATCAACAAGAAAGAACAAAAAAGGTTATTTCAATACTATTTGCTCATTTTTTGTATTTTACTATGTTAAATTTAGTCAATTACTTAATTAATATCTTTCCTAAAACTTTAAGCAGGTTTAGTCATCCATATAAAGTATCTTTGAAGCTTGACGGCCGTTGACAACTAAGAAAAATAGATAGGTAAAGATGTAAGCCATTAGCTAATGGATGGCTTCATAGCTGGGCTTTAGGCCTCGTAATAGTTAGCCACCCATGAACCACTTTGGACATTGATTGAAGAGAAAACGTGATTTAGAAATCGAAAAGGAGAGTTTTGACTAAGTCTACAATCATTTCCTACAAAATATGGGCAATTGTGGAAAGTGGTTTATGTTCAAATAATAGAGAATATGATGGAATAATGGCTCTGGAAGGTTACAACAAAGAGTGGGAAATGCTCCCTACAAAATAAAATATGGTGAAAAATTACCAGATTAGCCAAGGTGATTACCATAATTAGCTGAGGTAGCCATGTTCATGCTAAATGTTAGGTTGAACATATGTCAATGTGTAAAAATGATGTTAGTGTAATCAATGTAGAATAACTGCTTCATTATGTCTATAAATAGCTTTGTGCATGAGTTGTGAACACATACAATTAATTAATGACAATATCTTTTGTAACATCACTCATTGACAATGAGTGATTAGATTTATAAACGTGAAAATGGTCTTTTCCGGGAAAAGGGAAAAGCGGCAATTTCCCAATGAAGAGCAAAACAAAAATAAAATAAAACAAAAATCCTCATGATAAATAATAGATAAGTCAAAGAATTGATAATTATAAGGGCATTCCTTTTAATGGTTTTTTGACAATTGGGCATTTTAACTTGTAATTAGAACAATGAAATTTTTATCTTTTTCCACTAACAGATCAAACCAACTACCCTGCTGTTCACAAAAGAAAATACAAACCCTCCTGCACCAGTAAGGTTGTGTAAATTGTACAAATTATACATGCACGAAACCCACAAATGATTTTCATAAAATGTATTATTATATTGAATTGTTTATATGATATAAGAGTATTGGAGGATAATTGATAAATGACTTTTTGATACCCTTATTACTGTTAAAAGAATGGTGTAAAAGAAATTTCACTTAGACTAATCACGATTTCGAAAATCTAGTAAATGAAATGTTATATGTTCATTCTTTTTAATAATAAACCCAAAGTAACTAGGAAGATGACAATGCCACATAAATTCCACATTAGACTTTCTACTAAGAAATATTTGTATTCTCATGTATCTTTTTTCGTGCCATCATTAGAGTCACATTGATAATCTACAAGAGGCTACATCCAGTTCAAGACCCTAGGGCACTTTTTGTTTTGTTGCATATTAGTGATACTATATAATCTATTAGATACAAGATTTTATAATTTGGAATGTAATGACATTGAGCATCTAACTTATTACTATTGTATATACCTTAATATCGATCATATATGTTAAGTATTTATAATTATGATTTGTGATTGTTAGTTCCATAATTCCAACTAATTAATAAATTGTGCAAAAGATATTTTGGTTATCATCTTCATGAGCAATATATCTAATTCTGGCGATAGGCTTAACCTTTCAAAAATTACTTTGTACAAAAAAATACCCACTATTTTCTAAGTTAATATTAAAGATTTTTGACAAATGACAAAAGCAATAACTAATAGAATCTAAATATGGCTTGAGCATACATTGGAACTAACAAGGTGTTACACTTCACTTAATTCCATTTTCGATCGTGGAGATTGCACCTCCACCATGTGACTCACTTCCGAAATACTCTTGCCAACAATGCCTTGGTCAACGATTATCATCGATGGACAGTTTCTAGCCAGATGGCCATAATAGCCAGAAGTGGCACACAATAGGTGTAGGTATTCATATCCAACATTATGCCAATGGCCCTACACCCACACTTTCCGCAAAAACAGGTTTGCCCAAATCCACCTCCACACAAAGGTGGGCATATTTCCCTCTGCCCATTTGTTTGGCAGCCACATTTACCCTCATAGGCCTCTTAAGCCCTACTGCCATCACTTTGAGTATCTTCTAGTCATGATATAGCATGTTCTGGCATGGCAACCTAACCCACATGATAGTATGATCGAAACATGTGCATTTGCAGGACTGGATGAGAAAGACCATTAATAGCAAGGTAATGGTCATGTGCAATCCAAGGCCCTCAGTAATAACCTTGATGCGATCCTCAATAGAGTGGAACTTCACTATAAAATGACTATTTTCGACACTCATCATATCGAAATCAGCTATTAGCTTCCAAACCCTCAGTAAAATCTCCTTCAAGAAAGCTAAGAAATCAATGGACTTCCCAAATAACTTAATAACGAAAGTCTCCTACCACACTTGAGAAAGTTCCCTAATGACAATCTCCTCAAAAATCACCTTTAAATGCTTCTCTACCTAATTAAGAGCAGCAAACTTCTACTCAAAGAGGTCATTCAAGACATCAATCTTAGCCAGAGTTTCACTCCAAGCACCCTGTACCTGAGAGTATGTCATGAATTTGGAATGAAGGGAAAGAAAAGATATCAAAGAGAAATGAAAGGAAAGGCAAGGAAGGGTTTTAAAGGATTTCAATCAACCTTATATGTGAGTTTAAAATTAATAAGGAAAAGGAAATAAAAGACTTATAATATATCTTTACAGTTTTACCATTTACTTAAATAAATTCAATATAGTTAATACTTTTATTTTCATTAAAGCAATAAAAAAAATCAATATGAAGGACATGAATAAAACATTAGAATATGTAAATTTAACAAGAGGAGATATTAAAATGATTTGAGATTATGGAATTGAAAAGTTTCTTATTTGAAATTTTCAATCACGTTAATTTTTTAGTTTTTATGTTAATATATTAAATCAAAATTTCAAATTTCAAATTAAAATTTGTGTATCTAATATAGATTTATGTTAAGATATTTCACTAAAATTTCAAAATTTATGTTAAGATATGAGATTAGGAGGGAAATGATAAAAAGTTAGCATGAAATTGAAATGCATTGATAAGAATGATATTTTAATTTTTTTAATAAAGATAACAAAGTAAATTAGAATGCAATCCCTTCAAAATCCTTCAATTTAGGGGAATTACAAAATAGAGTTTTAGAGGGTTTTGAGGGATTAACAAAAGGTGGGTTCGCACACGCAATTGGTGGTCAATGCCTATGCTGCAATTGTTAGAGGTGGCCAATAGGAAACCGACACATGGCGTGTAGGGGTAGCCATGGGTGGGTTAATGGCATGGATAGAGAAGTTAAAGTATCAACAACAATAAGTACATTTTGGACCAAAGGCATGATTTGAAAAAGTTATCTGAAATTTTAAAAGATTAAAAAACTCCCCTCCCTCCTCTCCCTCTCATCCGCCACAAGATCCTGCCGCCCCACAGCCTCAGGCTGCCGCGACGATTTCCCGTTCTTCATTGCCAGGATCTACAGTCCTCGCTATACGCAGCAAAAGAAGCTCATGTGCAGATTGATATGCTCTTCATAGAACTTTTGTAGACAATCCAACGTTTCCTTTATTCTTTCTTTCTTTTTTTTGTCTGTATGTGCAAGGATTTTAGGGGACCATGGAAGACTCATGTATGTCCTTTAAGTGCTGTGTTCTTGGTCTCGTGCACGTTGCACCACTAGCGTGAATTTTACATTTTTTGTTTTGTTTTGTATATATGTATTTTGTATGTGTATTTCATTTCATTGAGTTTCACCCGTCACCGACCAACTTTGGGTTAGTGTTCTTCAATGCTGCCGATATGAACCACCCACACATAGTGGAGATTTTAGGGTTCAAGTTTTGTATTTTCACTAAAACTATTTTCCTTTTTAATATACAATTGTCCACTCTTTTAAAAGGAACAACTAAAATGCCTATTTTATCTTGGACTATTTCTTTAACTAGTTTTAACCACAACTCAGAAGAGTCCACATTTCAACTCCATCAAAAGCATTGACCACCACATATATGGCAGTAGTCACCTTAACAAAAACCCTCAAATATCTTCCCTTTATGAAAAATTAAACTGGTGAACATAATAAAACTCCAAAAACTCTCAATTCCTTCCCCCTCCCTCCAAAATTAAACTTGTGAACATAGCATGAAGGAGCAATTGAAGTTTTCTCAGGCAACTCCCCTATGTACACCGTCATGATCACCCTCCTTATCTTGACTAAACAATGTCTTCGCCACCTTTGCCTCACCTTTCGCCTTCATGCCTAACCCTACTCACACCTCATTCTCTCATTGTATTATATCACTCTTCGTCTTAGACTACTTTATATTTAGTTTTTAAAACTATTTTCAAAATTAAAATATTTAAAAGTTGTTACTTGAAATATTAAAAGTATTTCCATAATTATTTACTAACATTTTTATTAGTGTTGTATTTAGACTATTTTAATTTATGTTATAATCCTAAACCGTTTCAAACTCTTATTAGGATGAAAAAATAAGTATTAAAATGATGTGTCTGCTTCTTATCTTTCAATAGTACAAAAGTTGTACATGTATTTTTTTTTAACTGTTATTTAATTATATAAAATTATATTACTATTTGTCTCTTATTATATCTGCTTTAAAAGTAAAAAAAAAATAACAGATCAGAAATATAGAACAGTTTACACCGAGAATATATTAAAACTAATCTTATTATATATTAACAATTTTTCGTTTGCTTGTATCAATTTTTACTTTCAATAATATTCGCGCATCAAGAATATAATGATAATGAAAATACATAGAAATGGACTTGTAGCGATGTTCACTCAATGTTTTAATGTTTTCTTCTGGGATGTTCATATCGTGGTGTATATGGGACTTTATTATAGATATTCTGTGATGAAATTCGTATACGAGTTAATTTTGAAAGGTGATAATCTTCTGTCATTGAAATTGATGGGGGTCGACCTTATCAGCCGGCTTTTGCTTCTTTTGCTGCAAGCAATTCAAACTTGTTAAAACCATTTATATTAAAATAATATGATGATTGCTAATTTTTTTTCAAAAATATATGTATTAGATGATAAAAAGTTTTTTTTTGGGGATGATTTAATGTAGTAAACATTATATAAAAATTACTTTTATGTAAATTTTCAAGATTCTTAACATATATTTTGAAGAAATTTTTTAATGAAAATTTTAAAAGCTTAAAATATGTTTTCCAACAAAGAAATTTAAAATGAAATACTGAATTAACTGCTCAATCGGAAATATTAATAAGAATAACATCACCTACATAATTTTTATGTAATACTTTTAATTGAAAACTATTTTAATGCTAAAAAATTACTATTAAATTATGAAAAGGCTCTACTAACTAATCTCCTAAAAATAATGGTTAAGAAATAAAGAGTAAATTTAAGTTAAATTTTTAAATTTTCATTGTTGAATGCATTAGAAATTTCCAAACTTTTTATCCTTAGTTCCTTAATCAATGTTTCTAGGACACAAATTAACAAAATCATTGTTTAAAGTGACGTGATCATATGTTAGTATTATAAGTGCCCATATAATTTTGGATTAAAAGTGATAGTTGTATAATGTACTTCTTAGACTATGTTTGGTCATAGAATGAAAATGCGATAAAATTTTTATGAATGAATTCTAAATATAAAATTATACTTAGGATTTATTCATAAAAATTTTATGTCATTTTTACTCTCCAATCAACACAAATGATTGTTATATACTCGAGTTGAAATTCACAAATTGATGTAAACATATTTTAGATAACAAGTTCAGTAAAATTTTTAATTTTTTTTTGTCTATATGTATGACTTCATAATTGGATGATTGTAAAATAAAAATTTACACTTTGAGTGTATTAAAATTAAATCATTTTATAATATTAAATTATTTAAAAATAAATTAATATATTTTAATATTACATCTAAATATAAATTAATTTTACATCTAAATGTTAAAAAAATTAAATTTTAATTTTTTAAAAGAGTTTATTTAAAAAGATCAATTAAGAAAATTTGCTTTCTTAGAAGTTATAATTTTTTATCTTCTAGAGAAAGGTATTTTTTATATAGTATAATTTTAATGTATTGACAGTGTAAAATTTTTTTTTGCTATTTTCCAATCAAATTTCTTAATTTGTATTTTATATGACTTTTCAAATAGTTTATATAGAAGTTAACTATATTTGATGACATTACATGATTAAATGATTATGAAAAAATTATTCACACTCAAGTATTAAAATTAAATCTTTTATAATATAAAAAGAAAAGATGTTTAAAAATAAATAATTTTTTTTTAATTTTACATGCAAATATAGATTAACTTACTAGTATCAAACTTGCATATATGAACTGAACTTGGTTGTGGCATTGTATGTGCAATAATTGTCAAAACTTGACACTTTATAGACTGGATAACCAAAATCTGGTACAAGTTTTGAAGGAAAAATTATTTACTATTCTGTGACAAATGTCATTTATTGAATTAACTACCCAATTTATATATATATATATATATAGAGAGAGAGAGAGAGAGAGAGAGAGAGAGATTTTCTCAAGAGAATTTTATCACAACAATTTCAAGTTTCCAAAGCTCTACACGTGATATTTTACATACAGTAGAAAAAGCACAAGCAGCAACCAAATATAAACTACAAAGAATAAAAGAATACGTATAGGAACATGATGATACTATAACACACTTTCTGTTTTTTTTTTGTTTTGTGTGCATGAATGAATTCCTCTATCAATGAGTGCATTCTAGAGGGAGGCCTTGAGGGAACCTCTTCTTGTCCGCGCAGTAATTGTAAATCATGTAGTTCTTCTGCACCCACCTAAGCCTCTGCTGACCCGCTGAATCCAACTCTTGTGATTGCCATGATCCAGATGCAGAGGAAGGTGTGTTCGAATTGCATGAGGATTTCCCACCATTCCATACACAAGCATTGTCGGCATTGAAGTTCCTGTAGGATGCAGTGAAAGGTGCTTTGGACCAATCTGTCTTAACGAGTCCACCCCTCGTGGCCCAATCATCTGCGTTCCACAGGCTTGAGTATATCCTCATCGCCTGGTTCTTTGGGAATGGAACCCCAATTGACTCCAAGTTCTTGAACTCCCTGATTGGTGTGCCATCCACAGAGAAGCTGAAACAACATTAATTAATCCATAACCAATTAGTAACTAGTTAGAGGATTATATATATATATATATATATTTTATCTCATTCTTTGTCTCCCAACAAAATTTTTTTTTTACCATCCATGATTTTTACGTGTGGCAAAATTTAATTGGGATCGGAGAGCGAGACAGAAAAATGACAGAAGAATTTTATGCGTCCATGAACTAGGTAGCTCTGGTTGCAATTTTATTATAGGAACTATATTGGCATAATTGGGTGCTTACACAATGCGTTGAGGATTCCAGAGAATTGAGTATGTGTGGAAATCAGCAGTTGGGTCAAACCAGAGGTAGAATTGCTGCTCTCTGTTGCCCTTGCCTTGGCTGAACACATTGGTGTGTAGGATGTAAGGATCACCACTGAGGTTCCCCAAGAACTCGAAGTCAATCTCATCCCATGTTGATCCCTTTGATGATAGCTGAAAAGAAGAGATAATATATTTATATAAATTCATTTGCTAATTAGACACGTGATTGAAAAATAATCATCATTAAATCTCTTATTATTAGAACATCACAAATTAAGACAGTGAGTTACTTAAGTATATAGGTGTTTAATTTGAGCTTACATAATAGGCAGTGACAGTGCCAGCAGAGTTTCCAGGAACAAGCTTGAGCTGCATGTCAATCTTTCCAAACAAGTACTCATTCTTGGACTGGAATCCAGAGCCAGAGGCTTTGTCAAGGGAAAGAGTTAGGAGATTGGCGTTGTTGAGTATCTTTGCACGACCATCTCCCCATGTGATCTGAAAGTCTTGGTTGAAGTTACCAGCAGTGCATACGACAAAGCAAAGGCTAACTACAAGCAGAGGAATAATAAGAAGCACTCTCAAGCAAGTAGTAGTGGAAGCCATGTTGTGCATGAACAACCAATATATTGTGGAAATGGAAGAAGGATGGTGCTATTAATAGCAAGAGAGAAAGATCAATGTAAGCTAATTGAGAAGTGAAGTGGTGATGGATGAGGGGGTTTACGAGTGAGCATATTTATAGTGGGGAAAGAGCGTGTAATATGCAGCAGCTAGTAATGGAAAGGAAAAGGATGGGAAGGTCCCCTGTCTGGGCTATAAGCTGTAGACAGTTGTATGGTAAGAAAGCTGTCAAAAGCACAAATGGACACAACCAACTTTATCATATTTAATTATTATAAAGCAGGTAATATTGATGGAGATTAGAGGGTAGAAGGTGTGACTAGGGGGGTGAGTTAGGGCCGAGGGGGAGCACGCGGTTTTCTATTGGTTTTTGGGGCCTCATGGAGTCACTATCCTCAGGTGAGTGGTTGCTACTATTTAATTAATTGGTTAAAAGTATAAGAGTATGATCAAAACTTTACTTGAGTGGATAAGGTCAATGACTCCCATGTCGGTGGCACCACCATTGACTCACCCAAAAGGCCAAAGCGAGGGGGGTAGGCAACCTTCTACAGTGCCGTGAGCTTTGAACAAGCAATAGTGCGTTAATGAGGTGGTCAATGGAGGAGAGGATTTAATTTGTGAAACTTGCATATAGTACAATGGTGCTAGGTGGCATTGATCTGGTTTTGTCCTTCAGTGTAAGGAGCCTGTATTATAAAAAAAAATATAAATTATCAAAAAAAAAAAAGTGTAAGGAGCCTGTCAGCTTTCTAACATGGGGCTCGGTGTGTAATGTGCCACGATGGTCATTAAGTGAAAATCACAGTTATAGGAATTTATTTATAAAATTAAAAAGGTATAAAATTAACAATTAACTCCATTAATTTGCTCAAAAACATGACACCCACCTCCTTTATTCCTAAATTTTAAATTTCCAAAAAAAATTAAAGATATAGATACTTTACCCTTAATTAAATATCCTATACCTATTGAATACATCCGCTCTTATCTTTTTATACGATGAGTTTAGCCTATTATTAATTGTTGATGAACAAATTCTTATTTTAATACAATATTACTTTTTTATGGACAATTTTTTTTCCTATGGTTGTGATTGATGCTGTAATTTTTATTTTGTGGGATTGATTATACAAATCAAATAATAATTTTTTTTACACATAAATATTTGATATAGGATTAAGATAAGATGTTTATAGTAATTTTTAAAGAGCAATGAGCTAGGGATCGAAGAAGAAGAGAGGTACTGGAATTGAATTTTTTTATAGAAAAAGAGATGGAGATGGAGATTGGTGTTGTGTTGGAGTGGTTGGAGTAGGATGTGATTTTTGAAATTGGGGAAGAATTGGGATTTAGGGTTAGTACGTAGTTAGGAATATAAAAGAAAGGTAATTTTTAACAGAGAAATTGAATGGAAATTATGCATGTGATTGTCACATAATGCTTTAACAAAAAGATTCCTACAAAATTATGCATGTGATTGTCACCTTTTGAAAAGTTAGGGGCTAAACTACGTACATTCTAAAATTTGTAGGGTTAATTGTATTTTTCCCTAAAAATAAAATTTCCATTAGAAATTGAGCTAAAATAATTATAATGAAAAAATACAGCACAAATATTATTGTAAAAGAAGAATGTAGATGACAGAAGAATAGTACAAAAGATAAAAGAGGAAGGAGAATAATAAATATGCGGACTGCAAAAAAAATGATAGGATAAAAATTATTTTCCTGTAATATTTTTCGGAATCCAATGGTTCTTATAGTAAAGCAAGTATTATTGACGACGGGTAGAAGCTGTGAGTAGGGGGGTAAGCGAGGGCCGAGGGGGGGCACGCGGTTTTCCATTGGTTTTTGGGGCCTCATGGAGTCACTATCCTCAGGTAAGTGGCTTCTACTATTTAGTTAGTTGATTAAAGTATAGGAGTATGATCAAAACTTTACTCAAGTGGATAAGAAGGTCAATGACTCCCATGTTGGTGACGCCACCCTCGACCGACCCAAAAGGCCAAAGCAAGTGAGTGGGGCAGCCCATTTTTACTTATAATTTATATTTTGACCCTGTCATGAGCTTTGTGCTGCGTTGGATAATTGTTTGGTCTCGGATACATGGAACAAACATTAAAGTGTGGGGGCGTGTGGCAACAGGTTTAACTTTACACTCCCGGTACTTTAATTTTAATTTTTAATTTTTTAAATCTTATAGAAAAATAATAAAAATTTTAAAACTTATAAGTTTTAATTTTAAATTTTCAGTTTTTTTTTTCAGAATTTTATGAAGAAAATACTGAAAAATAAAAAATAAAAATTAAAAATTAAAATAAAATATGCCCTAAATTCTCGACAATGATATTTTTAGTAATGTCATTCCTAGACTGGCATTTTTAGACTTGACATTTTTAGTACTTATTTGATTACATTTTGAGCAGGCCAAAATGAATCAAGTGTGCTAAAATATTCTGATCATAATTCACTAAGTGTGTAATTAGGATTTAATATTTGATAATATATATGGAAATTACATTTTTTTAGTATAAGTTAGACTAGATAATTTCCAAAACTTTTGAATAAATGTGAAAATTCAGATATTGTAAAATCATTCAGTCATGCTAGTGGTTTTCAAAAATTATGCTTGTGCGAATATAGTTTTAGATTTGAAAAGAATATGAATCAATTTAAGTTGATATGATCTTGGAATGATTGATCATATGAAATAATTGACCATGAAAATTGATTGATTATGTTAATGAATTTTATGGATACAGTTCATTTATTTATTTTTACTTAGAAAGTATAATCAATCAGTATGTCTATCAAAAATCCCATTTTCATTTTTTGGGTTAAAAACTTGTTCCTTTATTCCCAATAATGAAGATAGAGAAACCCAAACCCAAAGCAAGAATTTCACCATTACCTTTTGGTTTAGGTCGGTAGTGTTCATAAGTGATTTGTTTTTTTGGGTAACGATTCATAAGTGAAATATGAGATTCACTATTACTAAATTGATAAAATTTCCATTTTGCCTCAAAGTCCAGTTCATTTTTTTCAAGGAAAAATTGACAGAAAGTGCAACAACAAAGTTTCTAATTTAGATTTTCATTCACACCGATTCTTCGAATCCATTGTTATTTCATAACCAAAAATCCTTTTTTTTGTTTGTTTAAAAAATAGCTTTAAAATATCCGAAACTTATTCAAATGGGGAATAGCTGTTCCTTACTAACATATTCATTAAGTTAAAATCTTAATTAGGTCCCTCATGTTTTATTAAGATTTCGTTGTAAGTCTAAAAGTTTTTTTTTGCACTATTTATATCCTAACATTTTCAAAATGTTTTAATTTTATCCTTTTGATAAAATTCACCCAAATTTTCGAAAAGTTTACATTTTATGTCTCCTTGTGATCACCTAACACTATGAGGTGAAATTTTATGTCTAATTGTGGCTTCCTAGCATAATAATTTGACCTTAATTTCATATTTTTTTTCACTTATAATTTGAGTATATTATATTAAAAGGATAAAATTGAAATGTTTTGAAAACATTAGAAATGTAAGTAGAATAAAAAAAACTTTCAGGAGCAAATCGAAACATCTGAGAAAATGTGAGGAACCTAATTAAAGTTTCACCTAATTTATAACCACTCCTTTTTGTCTAATGCCACTCCTACTTAGATTTACCTTTTTAATATCCTAAATTGCCCTCTTTCTCTTTCATAATTAATAATTTGTTGTTACTTCAATATTATTCAAAATCATTATTGTTAATACTTTAAAAGAAATCTGTCACTACATGTACACACTCAATATTATACCATTTAGCATTTATATATATTTTTTAGCAATTGATTAACATCTATATAATTTTATCAAACATTAAATAAATATAATTTATTCTAATGTTGAAAAATAAATACGTATATTTTATAAATTTCTTAATTTTTATTAAAGCTTTTAATTTTATTTTCATTTTTAAAAAGTAAGGAAATGCAATATATTAAATAATTTATTTAGTTGTATACTGTGTACTATTAGAATAAAAAATTTACGCTAATAATTGTTGTCTGGTTGATATACAATGGAATCATTCAAGGTATTTCGACAATATGTGAGAGATATATATCAAACACATTAAATAATATGACAACATATATAATCAGATGACAATATAATTTTTTAAAAATTTATAATGAATATAATTAAATGTTTAATCAATGACTATTTTTAATTCAAAATTTATTATGTTTACAATAATTTACTAAATTTATTTTCATTATATACTGTTTACAAAACATTAAAATAAAAGGTATAAAAAATGGTTATGTTTAAAGAAATTTATGTGAAATAAAAATATAACTCAACAAGAAACTATCTTTAATATTAAGAGAACCACTTTGTGAAAATATTATATTTTCATTTTTATGAGAAAAAGTGAAATTTAATATATTTCATAAGCAAAATATCCAAAAATAAAAAGTTTTTTTACTGAAATAAAAATATCACAAAAGTAAAATCAATAAATATCATAATAATTTTTTTGAAAAATATTAATAATATTGAGTTTGAATAAAAATAGAAGTAACAATTAATATATTAATGTTATAATTATGAATGAGAATATAGGATATTTTAGTAAAATTATATCAAAATTAATTTGAGTGGAAGTGACAATAGGTAGAAAGGAGCGGCTAGTAAGAAAAATGTTTCATAATTTGAGTTGCTTTCCCGGATCGACTTACGTAGCATTCGTGATTTATTCTTAGTTTTACAACTGACTATGAGCGTTTGATTGTATTTCCTCTTCTCCAATGAACACTAAACATATTAGTCAAGATTTGCACTTAGGTCTTTTTTCGGGCCATGTAGCAGTGTTCTTATTATAATAGCTTTTTCAAAAGTCATTTGTCTATAATATTTTAATGATATATAATACATTGATTTATGTTTCTTTTATATTATTTGTTAATTTTTTAATGTTAAATAATTTTAATTGACATGTTACTGAGTCTTATGATTTAAATTAAGACTTATAATAGTTTGAAATTCAATATTTAATATAGAATATTCATATTGTGTTAATGAAAGATAGATATGAAGATAACTTTTTTAAAAATAATTTATATTTAAGGTTATGAAAATTGAAGGCCGATTTGTCTTTCTCTTGTTAGATCTATCCTTGAAGGTCAGGCCAGAGGTCCAGTGGCACCGCAGCTCAATGAAGGTGGCATCATTCAGTCATGAACTATTGATACGGTCCTTCCGGACATCATGGAACATACCTCGCAGTCGCTTAGAAGATCTAATCCTCTAAGCCTTCTTAATAGTGGGCTCGTGCTCAAGCATAATGTAGAATATCCTTTGCATACATAAAACTCACAACACATAAGTAATCATAAGCATATAAATAATATAAATATATATATATATATATATATATATATATATATATATATATATATATATATATATATATATTCAACAAAAGCGAATAAATCATAAAATTACCCTTCACTCCTGCCACCACATCTCTTTGAGATCTCTCTAGATGTTAGTCTAAGTGGGTTATGGGTGGCTAAACTTATTCTATACAACCTCCGTGATCCAATGGTGACCTTCAGCAAATGGATCAAAGTTGTTACATATATTAACTAAATTAAAAGCAATGAAAATATTTTAAATATCGTACTCAATGCAACATTAAAATGTTATATAAAATATGTTTAAACTTACCTGTCTTTATCATCTGGCCTAATTTGGTGCAGCGGTCTACCATTAGGTCCAAGTGGCTTACCATATAAGTCGAGGGGCCTCCTATCTAGGTCCCATGTCTGTGACCTACCCAAGGAAGTAGGAGTATGATGAGATGTAGGGCTATGGGGTAGTGGTAGTGTTGGGGGAGAGGTCACTGCTATGGATGGGTTTTGTCAGTGGGGTTGTGAGTGGGAATAAGGCAGAAGTTGGGGGGGCCAGCATATCTAAGAGTGAGCATCATCATAAAGGGAAAGGTGGTGGTGATAGGGATAGAGGTGGAGGTAGTGGAAGGGGAGGTGGTGGTAGGCAAACCGACCTTTCAAGGTCAGCCTTTACTTTTACTAGCCATACTGAAACAGTTAAATAGTCCTCATATATTTCAAACACATTCAATTGGTCTTTAAATTTTTTCTAATACATTTACTTTTAATCTTATTTCCTAACAAAAATTTCGACAACATCTCCACTTAAATTAGGAAGTTTCGTTATTTGATATTTCAGAGCATTCAACAATTATAGATATTATTAAAAGTCAACAACATAACAAACATAGTTAAACAGTTACATATTAACAATTATATACAATTCACATAATCATAAAAGTCATTCTAGAATGCATTCCCTTATAACGCCATAACATACATCCTGCAATCTTCACAAACACAAAGAATCTCATGGCAAACAATGCAAACAAGTTGGAAAATGACCTCTACGTCCTTTCCCTCAATTATGCAATCCCAATTTCCTACAATTCTATTATTAAAAATATAAGTCTCTATCCTACATGCTTATTAAAATATATAAATAGCAATGATTTCGTTACAAACCTATAATGCAGTGAAAAAACACAGAATCAAAATGCTCCATGCATGCAACTAAATCCAATCTTGAAAATCCAATATAAACAAATACTTAATTTTACACACTTATAAACATATATACATATATGCATACAAAATATAAAACAAAATAAGGAAAAAATATAGCAAATCATTCTCAATGTCAATAAGGTAGTAGTGCCACCCTTCAACACAACTCCTACATGAACAAAATAACAACAATAATTACCTTCCAATGTAATAAAACATAACACTATGTGCACTCATAAACAAACGGAAAAACTAAACCAAATAAAAAAAAACTACAATTAAAATGCTCACCAATATTCCTAGATTCCAAAGGTTGTTTTTGTTTCACAAACTGAGCTCCGACGGTAATGCATGATGGCAAAGAAAGGCGACAACGGTGAAGGAGGAGAGAGAGAAAGAGAGAGTGAGAGAGAACTTGAATGAGATCATAACCAATTCGTAAAACGGTGCACTTCACATCTCATTTGTTACTTATGGGTTTACAAATGGGTATGTAGGAATCCAAAAGGTTGTGCACCATTCGTAACTAATTAGTGAAATGGTGGGTTTCATATCTCACTTGTTACCGGCGGGTATGTAGGAATCCAAAAGGTTGTGCGCCAATGGACCAAATATTAAAAAACCCATCGGCAATGTAAAATTATATATATATATATATATATATATATATATATATATATATATATATATATATATATATATATATATATATATATATATATTACAATTAATCGGTAAACTCGTCTGTATATTTAATAAAAAATTAAAAAAAGATATTGAAAATGTAGAAAAAAATATTTTTAAACAGCCATAAGTAATTTAAGAAAAAAATAAAAATAAAATATTAAGCCCATCGGTAACTTTCTCACGCCACATGGCGCCCTTGCAATTACTGACGGGCTAAGAATTACTCTTGAACCAATCAACAAACCCATCGATACACCCATTGGAAATTGTGTGCACCATATGGTGCACGGTGGCACCATTAACTACTGACTAATTTACCGAATAGTCATGTAAATTAATTATCACAAGTTTAATATAATAATGCAATAATACATCAACACGTCGAAAATATCATCGGTAGTTACTAAAGGATACTTACCCATCAGTAATTACCGCTGGTATCTCATGGATTTCTAGTAGTGTATACTTAGGATTCATTCATGAAAATTTCATGTTAATTTTTACCCTTCAATCAAATACAAATGATTGTTATATACTAGGGATGAAATTCACAAATTGATGTAAACATATTTTAGATTACGAGTTCAATAAAATTTTTAATTTTTAATTTTTGGTCTATGTATTACTTCATGATTGGATGATTAAAAAAGTTTTGCATTTGAGTGTACTAAAATTAAATATTTTAATATAATATCCAAATATAAATTAATTTTACATCCAAAATAAAGTTAAAAAATTAAAATTTAATTTTTTTAAAAGATTTTATTTAAAAAGGTCAATTGGAAAAACAAATTCCTTTCTTAGAAGTTATAATTTTTTATCTTCTAGAGAAAGGTATTTCTTATATAGTATAATTTTAATGCATTAACAGTGTAAAATTTTTTTATGTTATCGTCCAATCAAATTTCTCATTTTGCATGACTTTTCAAGTAGTGCAGGTGGAAGTTAACCATATTTGTTTATGTGTCATTGCATAATTAGATGACTGTGAAAAAAAATTATACACAATTAATGTATTCAAATTAAATCCTTTTTTATAATATAAAAAAAGATGTTTAAAAATAAATAAAAATATTTTAATATTACATGCAAATATAGATTAACTTGTGTCAAACTTGCATTTGTGAACTTGGTTGTGCCATTGAGTGTGCAATAATTGTCAAGGAGCATTGAGTATATCCTCATGGCTTGGTTCTCTAGGAAGATGTATTCTACAGTGCCGTGAGCTTTGAATAAGGAGTAGTGCATTAATGAGGTGGTCAATGGAGGAGAGGATTTGTGAAACTTGGATATAGTACTAGGGTGCTCGATGGCATTGAACTGGTTTTGTCCTTCAGTGTAAGGAGCCTGCCAGCCTTCTAACATGGGGCTTGGTGTGTAATGGACCATGATGGTCATTAAGTGAAAATCACAGTTATAGGAATTTATTTATAAAATTAAAAAGGTATAAAATTAACACTTAACTCCATTAATTTGCTCAAAAACATAACACCAACATCCTTTATTCCTAAATTTTAAATTTTAAAAAAATATATTAAAGACATAAGTTGCTACTTTACCCTTAATTAGATATCCTATTTCTATTGAATACATATGCTCTTATCTGTTTAAATGATGAGTTTAGCCTATTGTTGATTGTTGATGAACAGGTTCTTATTTTGATACAATATCACTTTTTGATGGACAATTTTTTTTCCTATGAATGTGATAGATGGTGTAATTTTTATTTCGTTGGATTGATTATACAAATCAAATGATAATTTTTTTTATACATAAATATTTGATATAGGATTGAGAAAAATTCAATAAGATTTTTATAGTAATTTTTAAAGAAGAATGAACAAGGGATAGAAGAAGAAGAAGAAGAGAGGTGATTTGAAAATTTTTATAGAAAAGGAGAGGGAGATGGAGATCGGTGTTGTGTTGGAGAGGTTGCATTAGGATGTGGTTTCTAAAATTGGGGAAGAATTGGGGTTTAGGGTTAGTAATTGGGAATATAAAAGAAAGATAATTTTGTCCATAAAATTATGTATGTGATTGTCACATGATGGCTTAACAGAGAAATTGGATGGCATAAAAGATGTGTTTTGCATTGTTTAAAAAATGTAGGACATCTAGATGCACCTTCTGGAAAGTTAGGGATTAAATTATACATACCCTAAAGTTTGGGGGACTAATTGCATTTTTTCCCTAAAAAATTAAAATTTCCATTAGATAAAGAGTGGAACTGAGCAAAAATAATTGCAATGAAAATATATAGTACATATATAAATGTAGAAGAAAGAATGTAGATGACAGAAGAATAGTGCAATAGAGAAAAGATGAATGACAAGAATGAAGATGACTACGGCAAAAGAATGGTGGCATAAAAACTGTGACAAAAATGAGTGAGAGAAAAAAAATAAAACCAAAACATGTGAATTTAAAGTTCAAAAGAGAGGGAAAAAATGAATATATATCGATTAAAATATTCCAATCATCATTTAGTAATTCACCAAGTGTGCTAATATTTCATGTTAAGATAATTTAATATTTATGTAATTAGAATTTAATATTTGATAATATATATATAAATTATATTTTTTAGTGTAAATTAGACCAGATCATTTCTTGAAGAGCAAACTCTTGAATAAATGTGAAAAATCAGACCACGTAAAATTATTGATTCATGTTAGTGGTTTCCAAAACATTATGCTTCTATATTAATGGTTGTAGATTTGAAAAGAATATGAACCAATTTAAATTGATATGATCTTGGAATGATTGTTTTAATTGATTGATCATATAACATAAATATCCATGATAGTTGATTGACTATTTTAATTGCTTTTATGGATATAGTTTATTTATTTATTTTTAATCTTAAAGTATAATAAATTAATATATCCATTAAAAATCCCATTTTAATTTTATGGGTTAAAAATGTTGTTCCTTTATTCACAACAATGAAGACATAGAAACCTGAACCCAAAGAAAAATTTTCGCCGTTATCTTTTGGTTTAGGTCAATAATGTTCATAAATGAAATATTTTTTTTGGTAATGATTCATAAGTGAAATATGAGATTTATTACTAAATTGATAAAATTTCCAATTTTTGCCTCAAAGTGCCATTTGTTTTTTTCAAGGAAAAAGAGATAGAAAGTGCAACAACAAAGTTTCTAATTTAGATTTCCATTCACACCAATCCTTCGAATACATTGTTATTTGATAACCAAAAACTATTTTTTTTAAAAAAATGAATAGCTTTTAAAAAAGTCTGTAACTTCTTAAAATGGGTTTTAGTTCTTCCTTACTAACATATTCATTAAGATAAAGCCTTAATTAGGTCACTCATGTTTTATCATTTTGACTTAGTTCTAAATTTTTTTTGTTCTATTTACATCCCAACATTTTCAAAACATTTTAATTTTATCCTTTTGATAGAATTTATCCAAATTTTAATCAAAAGTTAACATTTATATCTTGTTGTGATCATCTAATGCTATAAGGTGACATTTTATAACTAATTGTAACATTTTAGCATCATAATTTGACCTTTATTTAATATTTTTTTATTTATAATTTGAGTATATTATATTAAAGGATAAAATTGAAAAGTTTTGAAAACATTAGGAATGTAAATAGAATAAAAAAAAAATTCAAGGCAAAATTGAAACATTGAGAAAATGGGAGGAACCTAATTAAAGCTTCACCCTATTTATTATAAGGAAAATGTTTCATGGATCGGGTTACTTTTTCGGACCTACTTACTTGTCATTACATGATTTATTCTCAATTTTACAACTGACTAGGCGCATTGTGTTATATTTCCTCTTCTACAAAGAACAGTAAACATGTTAGTCGAGATTTGCACTGAGATCAAACTTTTCGGTCTATGTAGCAGTGATCTTATTATAATAGTTTTTTTTTTCTTCTGAAAAGTCATTTTTGTACAATATTATAATATTTTAATGATATATAACACATTGATTTATGTTTCCTTTATATTATTAGTTAATATCTTAATATTAAATAATTTTGATTGACATATCGATGAGCCTTATAATTTAAATTAAGACTTATAATAGTTTGAAATTCAATATTATAGAATATTTATATTGTATTAATAAAAGAGAGATATAAAGACAGCGTTTTAAAAATAATTAATAATCAAGGTCATGAAAATTGTGAACTCTAAATTACTTTGAAAATAATACCTAGAAAACTTTTCTTTAAATATATATTGAATATTAATATTACTAGTGTTTTGACTTCTGCGATGCACGGGGTGATAAGAAAAAAAAGTTTAAAATTGAGTGTGTAACAAATTATTGGATATGGTTTTTTTTGTAAATTAATAAACAATAAAAGTAGATAATTAATAATAATATTACAATTAAAAGTAAATATTCTCCATGATCATTACAGAAAAAAATGATTACAATATATTAATTACATAGGAATTTTGTTTCGTGTTTTGACCTTCATATACCAATCTACATAATATAATAAAAAAAATATATTAGTAAAAAATATATATATAAAGACTTGATCACAAATGCATTGAATGTTTTATTCAGTAAAGTAAATAAATAATATAAAATGTAGATCCAAACCTAAAATTTAAATGTTTTGAAACATCTCTGTAAAGACTACATTTTTGGTTATGTTGCAAGGTTCACCATTATCATCCAATATCAACATCTTCAAACCAATCCTCGATTTTACCCTGGAGACAGCCACGTAAAGTTGTCCATGAGTGAAGACAGGTTTAGGTAAAAACAACCCAACAAATGACAAAGATTAACCTTGGCTTTTATTAATGGTCATAGCAAAGCAAAGAGTAACTGGGAATTGTCTTATTTGAAACTTGAGATGTGTGCTTGGATCAAAATGTATTAAATTCATCCGAGGTATGTAAGCCTTTTCTCCAATTTTATTGCCAATCACAACAATTGCTCCAATGATGTTGTTTCACAATTCTTCAACAATCAACCTTGTTCCATTACAAAATCCAGATTATTGATCAATGTTCCTTAGCAGCATAATTAGGACTCCCTTTTTCAAAACTAATTTATGATTTGAAATGCCATAACACTTTTTTTCATTTAAAAACTCAACAGTTCTCCAGTAACCTTCAATGCCAACATCTTCATCAGCTATGCAATATGAATCAGAGCTCGGATACTCCTTTTCCTTACTAAGAATTTGAGAAAGCACAAATTCATTAACCATTTCAACTACTTCAAGAGTAGGTGCTAGCAATGCTCTATCTTAAGAAAAGGCATAGTTTTTCAAGTTTTCCAATATATTTGGATAAGTGAAATCTACAATACTCCTTAGAGGTGAAGGTGATTCTAAAATTAAGAATTCTGCTAGAATTTCAACTTCTGCAATTCTATCATGGTCAATTCCTAGCTTTCCATCTCCAATTTTAACTATCCAGTCAGCAAACAATCTCAATTCTGGACCTATAAAGGAAGAACTTGTTGCTTGTAATCTCATATTTTTTGTCAGTTTAAGAACCTTGCAATGCGGCCACAAATTTGATGAGTTTATAGTGGCATTTACAATTTCTTCTTTTGAAGCTCGTGGAATAACCAGAAGTATCTAGCATAAGTCTCCTTCAAGGACAACAGTTTTTCCACCAAATGGTTTATCTTTACACTTATTATTTGTGAACCTCAAAATATCTCTCATTATACGATCCAAAGGCTCAAAATCAAATCTATTTACCATGCATGCTTCATCCCATATAATGAGACTTGTTTGTTAAAGCAGTTCTGCTTTAGGACTTCCTTGCTTGATAGTACATGTTGACAACTCAACAAGAACCAATGGAATAGAAAACCTAGAATGAGTTGTCCTTGCACCAGGTAAAAGCAACAAAGCAATGTCACTGGATGCAACATTCAAAACAATTTTGCCATTGGATCTAACAGCAGCCGATAATGTTCTCTAAATGAATGTTTTTCCGATTTCTCAATAACCGTATACAAAATAAAACCCTCCTTTGTCAGAGGTTATCGAGTCCATTATACTATCATAAATTATCCTTTGATCTTTCTTCATTGAAGATAAGTAGCCTTCAAGATCAACAGACAATTGCTCTCTATCATAGTTTAGCTCTTCAGCTAAGAGATGATTTTGAAATTGATTGAGTGGAGAATCATTTGGGTATGGCATGGACTGGAAGTCTTTCAAAGACCTTCCATTTGAATTAAATAATTTTTCAATTTCAATCAAGCATAAATTCTTCAACTCCAAACTTGGGATAAAAAGATCTAGGAAAAACAAAAGGTCCTTTTAATGACAATATGAAAATATTAACTTATTATTAAAAGAATGCAATATTTGTCTTTAAAATTTGGAATTATAATATTAAAATCACTGAAAATAAATTAAATGATAATTTAAAGCATACCTTGATTCCTTAATATTCGTCTCTGGTCATGTAAGATTCCATCTATAAAATTTCCTAAACTTGCTCCCATACAAATTGTGGTCTGCTCATGGTGTTTGTCACTAATAATGTAACAAAAAGTTTCCTTAACTGATTTCTAGATGCTAACTCCGCAGCTTCTTGTATACCTTAAATAAATTCATTATTCAAGAAATGTATGACAAAAGACCGAAAATAACTATGAGAACCATAAATTTAATACTATTAGTAAAGAATTGAAATCCAAAAAAAAAAAGCCAAAGTGAAAAATCACCAATGAAAATAGTAAAATAATTATTATACTTACAATAAATTTATTGTCATCCACTAATAACCCTAATGCATGACATGCTTCTTCAAAAGATTGGTGTCCTAAATTACCTACTTTCCTTAAACTTTGGTAACTCGTACATCTTCTCTGAACAGTCAATAGCAACCTTAAGTAGTACAACTCACCGGCTCCAGGAGGTATGTATTGAAGCCTGCCTACCAATTGTCCCTACTTCCTAGGGAGCCATTCTTGCCTTGCTTGGTTGTAGACGAATCATTTTGGAAATTTAGCATAAGTTAAATCTCTTCCTTTTGGGCAAGAATTGTTTGCAACCATCCAAGCCTCAAACATTGTCTTTTTTTTCCTTATTGTTTTGAACAACATCGTCAATTCGATCATTGTCTCTAAAAATAACCAATTGCTGATTTGGAAGATGAAAGCTTAATCTCTAAACAGGAGGCCAGCTATGACGTATGCCAAATGTGAAAAATCTCCAAACAGCTTCACATGCAAAAAGATAGCGACAATCATAGTAGTTTTTGATCTCATCAACCACCCCCTATTAATAGGATCTCTCGTTGGTTGTGTCACTGCAACTGTAACTCTATCTGGTCCCTTATTGACATACTTAAAGAGATACTTAATCGAATTCGATTTGTTACAATATTCAATATTGATATGAGCTTGATACTTCATCAGTAATTTTGGATTGTAAGGACCAACAAATCTACTGTCCAAGACAATGTCCTTTCTTATAGTGGTTACTCCCGTATTTCTTCTTTTGTATATAGAATAACCATCTTCATCAAATGCTGTGCTTTCTGCAAACTTCTTAGGAAAAAATTTTGAGCATTTTCCTTCAATCATAATGGTGATTTTGGATCAGCGATGCCGCAAGGACCATGCATCATTAATTTAGTAACAGCCTCAAAAAGTCGAGGATATTTTCCTTTGTTTGGTAGCTTAGCAGACATCACATGATCAATAGATTTAGGTATCTAAAGTTTATCATCCGGGTGCAACCATAATAAAATATGCGCATGAGGCAACCCTCTCTTTTGAAATTCAATTGTATATATACCTGAACATAACAAAAATCCACTATGTCTTAATATAAGCAATTGATGGAAATAAATTTATGTTCTATTATAATAATTTAAAAAGTGAAAATGACTCATAAATAATGAGCAATATTATTACCTACTATAACTTTCCCAAAAATACATCCCTTTTTAAAGTCAATTAATATTTGATCCAACTTCATTTAGAAGACTCTGCAGGTAATATCAGGTCGATCTTCTGCTTTAATATCCTTATCTCTAACAAATCTTGATATTTCTGCCCATTGAGGATTGCAGGTAACTGTAACAAATAAATCAGGATATCCATACCTCTTATAAACAGCCATTGCATCCTAACAATTGTTAAACATGTACCTCATCCCCCCAGTAAAAGAGGAGGGTAGAATAATGCGCATTCCAGAGCTTGCTGGATCTGTTTCACCTCTCGTAATAGCCTCCTCTAAGCCACTCAAAATGTCAAACCTAATCATATTTTGATTTAATCTCACCCATTGGATTCTCTACGCTTCAATCATCGTGTAGTTAACCAACATGTCACAGATTTAGCTGTGTTCAAAAGACACTTATTATATAATAATAGGTCACTAAACCCAATGGCTAACCGAAACAACTTAGTGCAAAAATAGAAATACTTCATAAGTAAAACCCAATCTAAACAAAATACTTATAAACTTGAAGAGGATTGTTCTAGTGGATGACAAATTTCAAATTTTAAAAGTGAAAAAAAAGTAATAGAAGATGAGCTGTCAGAGAAGGAGAATTAGTCCTTCTAAACTTCAACAGCTTCATCTTCATCTTTGTAGAGGACATGTCACCTTCCTCAGTTTTTTCTTTAGAACTCCTCTTCACAGGTGTGAACCATAGAGGAATAATCTCATATTCATCAACCTTTGAAACAGAAGAAAAAGGGCCAACTTCATTGAACCCCATACTTGATGAGTTTTTGCTAGGTGAA
Source organism: Dalbergia cultrata (assembly GCA_031216105.1). Taxonomy (NCBI): domain Eukaryota; kingdom Viridiplantae; phylum Streptophyta; class Magnoliopsida; order Fabales; family Fabaceae; genus Dalbergia; species Dalbergia cultrata. Next base: position 13,765,834 of record CM062352.1, on the reverse strand, counting down.
AGTCCAACACTCATATCAGCTTGTAAAAGACATAAGTTACCAGAAATTGTCACAACCAAACAAAAAAACAAACCAATGAAACGACTAAATGAGCAAATCATTGGGTTATCATGTTTCATACATACCTGTTCAGTAATGAAAACAGGGTTAAGATCCTTGAATTTTGATATTATTGAGACATCAATGCAAATGTCAGTAACATTAAAAGATTCAAAACTATTAACTGCAACATTTCTCAGCTCAACTTTGAATAACATTTGCTTTTCATTAAGCAACTCATCAAATTCTTTTGGATGAGACAGTGGTCCGCCAATCTAAAGAATAAAACAAAAGAGTAACAGTAATACAATCAATATACATATCCAAATTGCATAGTAACAATTAGCAGAATATTGATATGCCACTTTCAATAAATAAAAATAGAATGATAAGAATTGGAAAAAAAAATACCTTTTCAATGGATTTTAACATATCAGTGCATGACCTATTCAATATCTCATAAGCTTGACAATCCCTCAACACAAATGTGGCTCTGTCACTTTGATCAAAAACCCTTTGTTTAATCCTATAACTAACCCATATTGAAAGTCCAAAGGTTAATTCAAAGTAAAGAAAATAATTTTACAGTAGGAAACTATATTAATATTAGAAGCACTAGCCTTGTGACAATATTGACCACATGGCAATCATAGTTTGAACAGTAGTAAAGGCCAAAATCAGGGGTTACTGCACTGCCACATCTGCAGGATGCAAACCACAAATCTGGACCAATATTCACCTCTTTGAGAGAAGCCAACACAGCATAGAATCCATCTTTCAAAAAAAAAAAATCAAATAGTTAATGAAATAAAGAAACAAAAATAATTGATAAATATAATAGAAAGAATATTATATCTTGAAAAACTGAGTAGGCTCACTTCTACGCAATCTTTAAGCTGCTCAATTTATTTTGGAAGAGTGATCTTTAAGAAGTCATCTTTAGTAGTGCAATTCTTAGACTCAGTGTTATCAATACTCAACTTTGCAATAACAGATCGCCCTTTTTTTCTTAGGACTCAACTTTGCAATAGCAATAGGATCTCCAAACTTGGATATTATCACGACATCTGAACAAATCTTATAAACTTTGAATGTAGATTCAAGGTGACTACTAAGAGCGGCTTTCACCTTAATTTTAAAGAAAAAAGAGCAATCAATCAGCATCTCTTGAAACTCCAAAGGATGACCCACATCTCCTTTCTAGTTAATGTTGAATTCAAAGAATAAAAAATAATTATAGCAACATCATTTAAAAAAGGCAAAAGATCATAACAGAATATATATTAAGAAGTTAAAACAAAACCTATTGTTAGTGTTTAGGAAAAGGACTTATTACATACACGTTGAGTTGTTTCAATTAAATAGAAGTAGGATTTTTTCAGGATGGAGCATCCATCACGATAGAAAACAATAAATGTTGCATTGTCAGTATTGTCCTCAACTATAAGCTTAAGCTTATACCTACAAAATGAAATTGATTTTTTTGTTAAAAAAAGCTGACATTAGTTTTAAATGGCTTCAAAGATTTTAATTAATATTGAAAACAAATGTTAAAATAAGCAACTTTAACCTTAGGATAACATTAACAACGGCACAAAAGCATCTTTCATAATAGTACATGTCAGAATCTGGTCTAATAGCCTTGTTGCACTTACAAGCTACATACCACCAGTCATTGCCATTAGCAATGGTGGTAATAGTGCCAAAGACAATAAAGGTTCCATCCTTAAAAATGTAAAACATAATATCATAAGTTGTATTCAATTAAAAAAATAACAAATAACCATATATATATATATTAGATCGTAGCGTAAAACCTCTTTGGGCTCCTTCAAATCTTTAATCATACATCTTGGAGTGGAAAATAAAAAGTTCTCCTTGAGAGAGTAAGATTATGGCTCATAAAGTAGAGAAACACTTTGGGATGATTCATCATTGACATGTGGAAGGCTATAGAAAAAAAGATTTTAGTACACATACCATAGAAGAAAATATTACAAATATGGAATTAAAAGGATCTTTTAAAGGCAAAGAATTGAATTTATCATAGTAGAAAAATACCTATTTTTGAAAGCCACAACCTCAGCTATTTCAGGATTAAATAATATATGGCTTCCATGAATGATATTTTGAAGCATAAGCTTTCCTATAACATGTTCAAGAACATATAAGAGAGTAAAGACCAAATAAGGGAGCATAAGAATCAATATAGAATAGATTATAATTCATCAAATTAGACAATAAACGCAAAGTGACAAAAGAGAAAAGAACCTTTGAAAGTTTAATCTTTGCAAATTGCAAAAATGACTATTGGTTGTTGACCATCATTGTTTGCAATGAAATTCTGAACCTGATCAACATATTGACCAAATAGGGCTACTTCTAGTTTTACACTGCTCAATAAACACAAAAAGAAAAAAAGCATGATGAATTTCTGAATGTTGAAAAATAACATAAATTTAGCAATAACAAAATAGTGAACAAAAAAATTTAGAAATAATTACTTTTTAGCCTCAAGATGAATGACTCATCTTCTTTCCACCTTTATCATACTCCTTTTCTGTGCCAACAACAGTCATAATCTCGATTGTATTTGCAGTATTTTAAAAATAATCAATAACAAAACATGACATGAAGTGTGCTTTTATGTTGTGCAAAAAATTAAAAACATTTAATTGGAAAAGATAAATTATCGACTAAATATGGTGATTCAAAATCCATCTAAAGAATTTCATCAAATGAAACTACTTTTAGTTCATATAGTGGTATAACAACACCAACAATAGGTTTCACAGAATTCTCAGTTGAAAATTCAATCAAAATTCATGTTTTTTTGTTAAAAAAAAGCCAGCATTTTCACCCACTCCAAAATAGACAAACTGATAAACCTCCCCCTTGGATAACATTGGCTTGTATTTGTATACCAACGTTTTTCTCATAGATGCATGTATGGTGGAACCCTTCAATAATCTTATAACACAAATAAAAACATAAGAAATCGAAAAAAAAGAGTTATAGCAAAAAAAGATATGAAAAATAGACAGGAGTAAATAGAACCTACAGATTCATCAGCAAACACCATCTCAATACTGTTCATAGTGTTGGGGTCATTGAAACTTGGTAAGTTCCACAATCATACAATACGAACCCTTAGCCTCCAACACTCTGTCATAGGAGAGATTTTAATACAATTTATTGTGCACAATGTTGCACCATCAAAGTTATGGTTTTTTCTTGAGAAATTGTATTAAAATAAAAGAAAATATTAAATATTTTAAAGCAATCAATTTCATTAATAATTATAATAATCAATCTTAAGATGAAAATCAGGCATATATAAGTAATAGAGGAATGTTGTGCTAACACACAAAAGCAACACACATACGTGACGCATACGGTACTATGCAAGGCTAATGAAGGAGGCTTTATTATACATGCACTTCACGAAAGCCACATGGTGTACTAGGTTGTAAAAGAAAATTTCAAAAAAAAGAGAGGAAATAAAGGATCACATGAAGGTGCGAAGGGAAAGAAAAAAAAAAAGAAGAGAAAATGACACGGTGCTTCTGAGTTCTTCACTCTCTTGCTCCATCAACTCCATAGTTCCTAGTCTCACTCCTTCATCCATCACATGAAGCCACAGTGCATAGAAGCTATCACAGTTTGCCATTGAGGCTATGGGTCTCTATGACGAAAGCATCTCGAGTTCGCAACCCAGCCCCTGCAAGTCCATGACTTCCGCCGCCTCCACCACGACTGATACACAATGAAAAATAATCAAGTTGTAGTGAGTTTTTTCTTCTTTTCCCTTAAATTTCCTCATTAACAGCTAATGATCATCTTCTTAGCAGCTATAGTGAGTAGGCTTGTATAGACCCTCAACTGGTAGACTGATATAACCAGCCAACTAAGTTGGGTAAAGTTATGGGTGGGAGATTAAAACAATTTTAAAAAAAATTGTGAAAGAAAGCTCGTTTAAGGCTACATTGTCTTTTCTCTATTTTTTCCTTTCTTATTGATGATTTGATTATATTTTGACAACATAATCAATGTGTATACATGTGCATGACTTCTGCAATTCTCTTGGTTAAACTCCCTCTTGTACTCTTATATTTTATTAGCTATCGCCGCTTATTCGACATCAAAATTGAATAGAAACCAGGTATCTGGACTTTCTTCTTTGCTAAATTTAAGTCAAATGATTAGTCATTTTGCTGACAATGACCCTTTTGTGGTTCATCAACTATGGTGTTGGATGACTGATATTAATTTTTTAGATTATCATCAATTGCAATCATTGATATTTGGCTCCCTTCAATAATTTGTGGTATGAAGGAGTCTGTTTTACTATATCTTTTATCTAAACTTAGTTTTGGAAAATTTCCAACAACCTAAGGAAGTTCCCATCCTTCAAGCTAAAATTACCAATACTTGTGAGCTAATTACCTACTAAGTGTAGGAAAAATTTGAAGTAACTTTTGTGGCATTACTTGCATGATACAACTAGACTTCCTTCATCAATTAATAATGCAATTAGCCTATTTGGGTAGAACAGGAAAATTTTACTTTATATAGTCTAGTTTTCTGTGTAAGAAATATCATCCTCCACTCCCAAACTTTTAATCTTACATAAGTTAATTTTAAGTTTCCTTATTTTAAAAAAGAATAACATGTCAAAAAATGAAAGTAAAGATAAAGCAGAATAATCGGAGTTAGAATGTCAAATAAAAAGTTGATTGCAAAGCTGATGTGTGAAATTTAGCTATTGCAAGAACTATATGATGTTTTTTAATATCACTCACACATGTTGATATTTCTTGTTTATGACCTATTTATCCACAAATTTTCTAAATTGTATTACTTAACCTTCAATATCTTATATATTTTGATTGCTACTATTTTATGCATTGTCTTTTCCAAACAAGCTTAGTATTCTTTTTTTTTGGTTGAAAGTGAAGTATATAGAGAAAGCAAGCAATCACAATATAATTATCAATATTGATGTTGAAAGTCATGTTGATGGCTCAAACATCAATTCTGAATTGGAGAAGCCAATTATAGGAATGAAGATTAATACAGAAAAAGATATTAAGTCATTTTATCAAACATATGCTTCTTAAAAAAAAGCTATAGATGGAAGATAAGAAATTCTAAAAGAAGGCATGATGGGAAACTATATTATTTAGTTCTTGCAAGCTCACAAGAGGGAAGTTGTGTGTCCAAAATGCCACTAATGTTAAAGACACTCCTAACTTGTGTAGCAAAATGTGATACAAAGATTATAGTAAGGAAGACAGAAAATGGACTATAGAGCTTAGAAAAATTGTTCTTGAATGTAAGGAAGTTCTAAATGAACAAGAACATTAGCATGGATGTAAAGAGAGCAATTCATATGAATGATGATGCATAGGTGAGAATTAATAAGACAATTCAATCTCTTGCCCAAGCTACAAGTGGGTATGAGAATTTGACATTTGATGAGTGGGATGTCAGGAATTATATTCAAAAGGAAAGACATACAATTGGCAATGAAGGAGATCCTAAAGCCTTGCTAAACCAATTTCATAGAATGAAGGAAAAGAATTGTAATTTTGTATATGACATAGATCTTGGTGATGATTTCCATGTAAGAAATGTGTTTTGGACTAATGCTAGAAGTAGGGCTATGTATGAATCATTTGGAGATGTTGTGATATTTGACATAACATATCTTACAAATAAGTATGAAATGCCTTTTGTTGCATTTGTTGGTGTTAATTACCATGCACAAATCTGTCTTTTTGGGTGTGGTTTATTCTCATAAGAAGATATTGAGTCTTTTGTTTGGCTTGTTGAGTGAGATGCATATTTGGAAAACCACCCAATGCCATTGTGATAGATCAATGTAAGGCTGTGCAAAAAACAATTAAGATAATGATGCCCAATACTCATCATAGATTGTGCTTACGGCACATAATAAGAAATATCCCTAAGAAGCTTAACTAGTATAGGGCATATAAGAAGATAAAGTTTGCAATGAATGCGGTTGTTTATGAGACATTGATAAAGGAAGAACTCGATGATAAATGGTGTTATTCATTGAAAGATCTTGCTTAAAGAAGGATTTTTGGGCAGGGATATCCACAATGCAACAAATTGAGAGTATACATGCTTTTTTTGACGGATATGTCAACTCAAAGACAAGTTTGCAACAATTTGTCAAGCAATATGACAACATTCTCAGAAGTAGAGCAGAAAAGGAATTACAGACTGATTTCCAATTAATGAACACAATTATAAATTGTGGGTCTAACTCCATCATTGAAAAGCAATTCCAATTGGAATACACTCATGCAAAGTTTAGTGAGGTGCAGATTGAATTTAGAGAAAAAATGAATTGGGGTGCATGTCTCAATACTTTGGATGAATCAATCGCTATGTATAATGTGTTAGAGGAAATTGTTGTCAAAGGCTAACCAAGAGAAGCTATGTACAAGGTTAAATTAAATCGCATCATGACATAATCTATCAGTGCTTGCTGTTTAAGTTTAGAGGTATAATTTGTAAGCATTCCCTATGTGTGCTTACACTTGGAAAGGCTAAGGAATTGCCATCTAATTATATTTTAGCAAGATGGAGCAAAAGGATTAAACAAAAGCATTCTTACATAAAGAGTAGTTATAACATGGCTAAATTGAAGCCAAGAATGGAGAGATTTGATAAATTGTGCAAAATATCTATGATGTTGCCGAACAAGTTGTAGATTTGGATGATACAATCAATCACCTTCTTACTACTCTTGATGGGTGTAGATCCAATTTATTGTCTATGCCTTCTTTGCTACACAATTTGAATACAATATCTATTGATGAAAATCTTGCAAACAAGTTAGGGGATAATTGTCAAAAATAGGTGAATGAAGTTCAAAGCCCTTTGCATGTAGCATGTAAAGGTAGACCACCTTCAAAGAGAAAATTGTCTCAAGTTGAAAAAATTGTGGAAAAAAGTAGAAAGAAAGGCATAAAAAGAGTTCAAAAAGAGATTATTAAGGTTTGTTTATTCTTTGATGCATAATGTTTTTTTTAATATTTGTCAGGCTTAACTAGAGACAAATGTTGACCTTGATCCTTATTATCCTCTATGTAGAAATCTATTGACATGAGGATTGGTCAAGAAGGTATAAACAATTTCTGCATATAGTCATCCATCAAGATTGGATTTACTAGAGAGTTGAATAATAAAAGTGTGATGTTATATTTGCACACAACTTCATTTTGAATTTGTAATAATATTTGAATCTAGCATTTATGGTGCATGCTATGTAATAATGTTTAAGATTTTAATGTTTTATGAGAAATTTTCATTTATTGCCTTTAGGTATTGTTACTAAGTGATATGTTAGTTAATACTTAATAACTATTAATTTTGATTATTGTTTTATTTTATTTCTTGTCAATAAGTAGTCTATAGGTGTTTTCCTGCAACAAAATATTTCAGTTTCCATTTTAGAAGATAAATTTTTTTAGTACACAATTAGTAGATGTTTAATAAGATAAATTTGCGTCATTGCTTGATTGTTTTCATGATGAAGTAAGTCCATGTATTCAATCATGTGAAAAATAAAAGCGCTTTTCAGTTTCATTTGGTTATCCTTATTTGTGAAGCTATTCCATTCCGGGTGCACAGGATTTCTCATATACAAATCTGCTGAATGATAGTATTACAACTCTACTCCGAATGGATGTTGGAGGACCAAATCCTTCAAATTGAGATTAATAAAAACATAATAGGTGTGAAATATTTTTATAACTTAATAGTTTGGCTTATGGCCTTTTAGAGAATGGATGTATCTTATTTTTTGATAATGTGACATATATTAGGTTTGATGGATTATGACAATGAAATCTTTATTTTGTTTAAATATATGTTGCTTATTAGAATTTATTAATTATGGTCATCACTATTAATCAAGTAGGTAAACAATGTCGAGATCTCCTTAATATCTTTTTCATATTGTTTAATATCACATTTGCAAACAATACAACTTGATCATTAATAAGGGAACATAAGTCAATATAAGCTTGAAACAGGGCAAATCTTACAACTAATTAAACAAATTATGTTTGCAGAGTTATGTACTATGTTCATGATCCATTGTTTCAACTTCATTGTTGCAATATCTCTATGGTCCAAAAAAATGGCCATTGATATTAACTAACCCCCTACACCACAAATATATAGTAGTTAGTCATATACCAAACCATATGATGCATTGGTTGCATTTTAGTATCTAAATTTCCACAAAAGATAAAAGATAAGAACCATGTTGTTTGCTGATATCAGCTTTTCCTCTCAAGTATTTGGTGCAATAAGCATACAACTTCTGCTTCATTGTTTCTCTTTTCATCCTAGAAGTATTACTTGTACCAGTATCTTCAAAATTGGTAATTGACTCTAGGCATGCCTCCATTACTCTTTTCTCTTGTGTTTATTCATGCTCAGTTTCTTCATCACTAGCCATGTATCTACCAGTCTTCATTTCATTCTCCTTAGCATTTCCCATAGATTCATCAATATTGAAGCTTGGTAGATTTGGCACCAAAGAACTATTATATTTGCCAGCTAGTACAGCATAATCTAGTTTCTTAAAGATTTACAAATGCCGCACCATTCACTCTTGAACAATCTATATATTGATGCAGAGTAAATGTTATTTACTATTGCAAATGATAGCTTCATCAAACGTAATAGTCATATAACTATCTAAATAATTAATTAAATACTAACTAAATAGTCTTAAACCTCACTTTTGTAACTATTGTTCACCCACTTTAGATCAATTATCTTGGCTCGATCCTTCATGCAGTACAATATACCCTATGAAAAATAAAACAATAAAGTATTTAATAACAATCACTGTGAATTGAACTTACTCACTTGGACCTTCTTAACTTTTTTAATTGCACAAAAAAAAAAACCAAAACTAAAAGCCTTTTGTTTAGACAAATCATCTATCTATATACCTTTGTATTTTTCCTTTCCTAGCGAGTACTCCTTCGCACTCTTTGATCATCCTAATATGCAACCAAGGGATGAACTGATGTCAATCCCAGATTTCCAAATGGTTGACGATGAAAATACACAATCTATGCAACGACAAATTAATTTACAAGCTCAGGCACCACTTATGGGCATAAATAAAAAATAGACAAATATGAAACTCATACATAAGAAACTTTTGTTTTACTAAGTAAACATATTCTATTAAATACCATGAGGAAAAACAAACAACCACCTCCTAATCTTGTACTGATTGGTCTTATAAATTGTGATTCGATCTATGAGTCATTCAAAAATGAATTGACTCTAATTGTACTTATTCTCAACATCAACAATGGCTTCCATTAACCTTTGACTTGGCCTAAGGTTTGATATGGGGAAAAAAAAAACTCATACAACACATACAGGATGAATGCTCACTTGAATAGGTAATCAATTGAGTATCATTAACCTCGAGGAAATCCTCTAAGAGGGGCTCTTGCTCTTTAATGAGAGATGTTGGAATTCTAAATCTTATTATTGCATCCAAAATATATGAATCGTTATAGTAAAAAATTAAATACAATGATTAATTAATAATACAAAAATATATTCTATAATAAAGACTCAGAAAAAGATGACACCTAAAAGAGAGAGACAAACTAATTCACATCTTGGCAAATATAGTACGACATTTTTGTAACACCCTAAATACTACTTCAGCAATTAGCAAAACTTTCTATATAGTTTGAATCAAATATGTACAGTATGGAGGTTAAAATACCTAAAACCGATAAATCAAACACCATGCCGACATTATCATGGCTAATCCTGATCGGTTCACCCTTTACAAACATGCACATCCTACTTAGGTCCAAAGAATTGACTAGCTCAAAGCACAACTTCCACTCCAATGTAGCTTTGATGTGAAATATTGCACTGAACCCCATAATTTTGACAATTTTAATTTGATTTTTTGTCAAATAGTTACAGAATCTATTCAGACGAGTTGGTGAACACCTACTATTAATTGTTGATTGTATTTCACAGATATTAAAATAAATACATTCAGTCATATAGCCTCACTATGGACAACATAGAAGAAAAATAAGATTAATAAACAGATTATAATCAATAAACATTGCATGTTTACCTTTCTCCAAGTGGAACCACAACCTTTGTTCTTAGCTTTAGAACCAAACTTCTCATGTAGATTAGTCTTCTTACTCTAATCAAAAGAAAAGCACATAATATATCAACTAAATTTTAACTTATTTTATTGAATGCATACCTCACTCTGATTCTTGTTAATGTGCTTCCTTTTAAGTTTATCCACATGTTCAATATACGATAAATGAATATCACTAAACTCTTCCACACTATGATTTCTTTCATATGTAGAAAACAATCTTGCATAAGCAGAATTTATTGTACTGGTACAAAGATTATATTCAATTGTTCTATAACTATGATATGATTATACATGTTGACCACTCTCACCAGCCTCAATATGGTAAGGAGCAAAGGCGGGATCATAGTTGGAGCTTGATGAAACTTCCTTTGCATGTTGCTTTGACTCTGTCAATTGCAAAGATCTCCAAGGTTAGTATACATGATGAGTAAAATATAGTTACAAAAACATGTTCGGGTGTTCTTAACTTTAACAACATTAAAAATATAAATAAAAAATTAATCATAGCATGACATACCTCGACAATGCCTTCTAGTATTTGCTTTTCCTCATTCCATTTGGTTCACATATAAATTGATATTATTCCAATTTATGGAGTGTAATAACCTACGTATGCATCCCGTGGTGCGTGGAATATGTGAGGCAAAATAACATTTCTCGTATTTTACTTTCCAACATATTCATTTGTTTCTCCTACTCTACTAAACACAATTTTCTTCTCCAACTTTCGACAATCACATTTCGACAAACATATTCACATTCATGATACATTTACAAACAACTACACAAAAATCAATTTCGCTCAAACAACTTGTAAAGCCCTGATTTTTCTGATAGAGTGAAAATGACCAAAATGCCCCTGAGGTCATTTTCGGTTCGGAACTCGAGGATAGCCGATCTGACAGTCCTTGAGGGGAAAACTCAATGTTGGAAGGGGATTAGTTGGTTTGTGAACCTTTCTGGAATCGGAAATCTCGTTTTTCAAGTTTTCGGTCCAAAATGACCAAAATACCCCTATGGTGTTTTACCCGTTTGCAAGTGCCAGATGAATCCAAAACTTCTCCAGATGGTTTTAAAAGATGTTTTTATGTGTTCTGTGACTTCGGTTTTAGTTCCAGAGGTCCCGGCCAAAATTAGTGCAAAATTACGATTTTGCCCCCTAGCTTTGTGTTTTTGAGCTTAATTGTGTGATTAAGTAAACCTAAGCAATACTAGGCTCTAATCGAAGATTAATTAATTTCCATAATTAATCTTGAGTCAAAATAATTTATTAAAGTTGATTAGAACCTAAAAATGCTTAATTTCAACTTAAAACCTTATTTTAAATTCAAAATTCCTAGTCATGGAATCTTGAATAGTATTTTCTCTCTCTAATTCCTTAAATCATGGAATTGTGTTTCCAATTATTTATTTATAAATGAATTTTAAATCCTGTAATTGTGTATGAGCACTCCTTAACCCTGTCATAAAATTCCTAATCACATCCTTAGTTACCTAAACACATATTTAGCAAATCCTAATCTTGCATCTAATCTAATACACACCTAAGCACACCTCTAAACCATCATTAAACAAAAGAAACCTCACCTCCTTTCTTCTAGAAGCTCATGGCCACTTCTCCTCCTATGCCTCCAATATTTGAAATTCAAATACAATTTCAAGTCCGTGACAAGCCTTACTTAGCTCATACTTTGCACCATACTTGGACCACACCTCACCATGCTTTCATCCATGCTTTGAATGACCACTTTGAGGAGATATTTTCCTCCCTCAAAGCTCCAAAATTTTGTGCATATCTCCCCCCAAAATTCACCTCCACATTTCAAAATTTAACCCATAATATATATAGCAAAGTGTAAAGAAATCTCAGACTTTTACCATTTGCTTTTTTGTTTGAGTTTTTGACCAAAAAAGCTTTCTTACTTTCTCTCAACCTCAAGTTCTTCTCCACCATTTAGAAACTCCTTCCACCACCTCAAACCACCACACCACCACACCACCACCATAGATAATCATATAAACACCAAAGCTTCCTTTCTCAAACACAAAGCTCACATAAAACGCCTTCCTTTCCTTTTCCTTGTGCTTGGCCGAATCATAACCACCATTTTAGAGGAGCTTTTCATCTCATTCTCACTTCAAAGAACCAAGCTTTCATCTTCACTCTTGGTAAGGAGTTGTTTTCTAAAAATTTTGTTTTGTTTGAAAATGAGTTTCTCTAGTTTTCTCTTGGTTACTTTTTGAAACTTTCTTTTGTTTCCTTCCTTTTTCATTTCGGCCATGAGGCCTTGTTTATGACCATGATAGCTTGATGATGAGGGCTCCTAGATGATGACCTTGTGTTCATCACAAAGGAACCTCTAATGCTTGAGTCTTGTTCTTCATCTAGTGAAGTTTTGGTTTTTTTTTCCTTTTTCCTTTTCCTATACATTTCGGCCTCCATAGTTTTTCTTTAAAGGTTTTGTTAAAATTTTTAAAGTTGTTCTATTTCTATTTTATGTTATGAAAGAATGTTGTTTTGGTTCTTACTCTCTTAAAGTTTTACTTTCCTTTAAAAGCTTGTTTCTTTGAGCTTGATGATGATGTTCAAGAACCACATAGTTCCTTTGAGAACTTGGTTCAAGAACTCTAAAGCTCTCTTTATGATGAGATAAGTGTTGGGTTGTATCTCTAAAGTCTTGTAAGAGTTCTAGCTAAGATTAAAATTAACCTTGCATTCATATTTATGTTTATGCCTTGCACATCATGTTTATTTTCCTTGCTATCACTAAATATCTAGAATAATAAATGAACTTGCATTATCATATTTATATTTCAAGCTTTGCATTCTCATGTTTATATTTTCAAGTCCTCACCTAAATATCAAAGATAATAACAAGTTGCATCTCATGTTTACTTTATGCTCTCACTTTATTTTCTAATGAAAGCTAAAATATGTGCATGAGTATGTTTAAGTTTATGTCATCACTTAAGAGAACCTAGAGCTCAAAGATTTGCCCATTATTATCTCAAACAAAGGCTTGAAAAATATATGTTCTTTAGCTTCTTAAATTCGGCCCTATGAGGTTTGATATGTTTCAAATACTAAAATTTATGTTCTATAATTTTTCTAAGCTTATATGATTTCAAGAGATGTTTAGAACAAAGTTTTATGATTTTAAAACCTCTTGAGACTAATTTAAATTAGCTACTGCCCTTGAAAGTATTTTGATGATTTTAGTTGATAAAAATGTTTACTAATGAGTTTTGAAAGTTTTAAAAAGGTTCCAAGAGAAACTAGCATTTTATGTGTTCTAGAAATCAAGTTTATGCCTTGTTTGTTTGGAGATGAATTCGGTTTTGCCTTGCTATGAATGATCACTATTATATGTTGTTTTGATGATGATAATATGAGTATATTCATGTATTTTTAATGCTAAAAATCATATGTGAAAGATAAGAGAAGTTAGTAACTAGAAAAGAATTAATTTGAGAGTTTTAGATCCCTTAGTAATTGATTTTTCTGGATTCTGTCCAGCATGGTTTAGAGTTGATAATCATGGTTTATATTTAGTCTAAATGTGTAGGAATGTCTCATAATTGGTTTAGGGCTTGATCTTGATACCTTAGGAGCAAACCGAACTTAGAAAGGGTCATTGTTGTGACTCCTAGGTACCCGTTAAGTTAGAATTTTAGATTCTCCACTCTTGAGGTTTAGAATTGTTTATGTTCATAGAATTGAGTGACTTAGATGTGAGCCTATAGGTACCCGAGAGCTTAGGTTGTGATGATAGACAACTTAGATTTCTAAGATAAAGGACCTTAAGGGTCAAAACATAAGACATTAAGAGATCTTTTATTGCTTTGTGTTTGATAATGCAAGTATGATATGTTGATATGCATGATGTGATGATATATGAGTTATGATTATGTGATCTTTTTATGTTGATGCTATGATGATGTGTGAATGCATGTGTTAGGATGAAACCATTTATATGACTTTAGAAATTAATTATGAAATGTGAAATTGAATGTGTAAGTACATGCATTATGAGTTGATGTGGCATACTATGATGAAGTGCATAAATTTATGAGCATGATATACATATTGCATGAGGTTCCATGATGATAGTTGAGGGCATGTGTTTATGATGCATTCTTGCATAACACACCGAGATGCATTTCTCCTACCTCGGTAAGGAAATAACAAAACCGTGAGGGTATGGTAGATGCAGCCTGCCAGAGCGAACAAATTTACTGTGCACTAGATGCCGTAGATGCGTTTCGAAGAAGGAAATAACCCTAACCCGTACTTTGGAAGTTGGTGTATTAGGTGATCCTTAAGTCCCTAACCCACACTCAAGGAGTCGGTGAATTAGGTGACCCTTACACCCTAACCCATACTCTAGTAGTCGGGATTCTATCTCATGGTTCGTTTATTTAGATAATGAGTTGGAAACTAGTGATGTGTTACCCCCTCTATTATTCCCCATGTTAAATCTAGTGACAACTAGTTAGGATTGAGCTCATTCCTAGGCGATTAGGTGAGACGGAGTTTGGGGACCATTATAAAAATTGCCGGGGCGGCAGGTCGGTTGGATGTAGGCGAAAATTTTTAAGATGGGTGGTTTTTCAGAAAAAGAACTTAAGAGTTCAAGCATGAGAAAGAGATATGATGTTTTTAAAGTCACACAGTTATGAGAAAAGAAAGAGTTTTATATGAAAAGTTATATGCCACTTATATATTTACCTGATGTTATGTTTCATTGAATTGCTTGCATAATGTATTGTCATGCATTCATCCAATATCTGTTGCATTCATATTATTAAGACCCATACTAAAAGACACCCACTTCAAATAAATAGATTTGAGAAGTTAAAAACTAAACATTATGCATGACCACCTTTTTATAATTAAAATCGTGTTAGAGTCGAAAATCCCTACTGAGAATCTTGAATGAGTTTCTCATCCCTCTCTCTCTTTTCTTCCGTGTCGTCTCCAGATGAAGATAATGGTGTATCTCATGACCTCTTCTAAGGCGTGGGCGTAGGGCATGCGCTACGAGTTGGATCAGTGGGATGGAACGGAAGCGCGGAGATGTCGCTTTAGATTTATATACCTATAGATGTGTATTTCTTTTGATGTGATAATAGGACTATGATAGTCATAAATTATATATCTATGATAATATGTTTATATTGTGATGTAATGAACAATGTTTGTGTTTTGTGACCATGAATGATATGATATCTCTTTTCTGTATGTTAGTCTTCGTTACGTCATACGCAGCTCTCACTTTGATTTTATGTTTCAAAAAAAAATTTTACTCGTATTTCCGCTAAGTATTTTCATAAAAGAATGAGACTAAGAAGTAATGACCTAATGATTAACCTAATGTGTTCTAGAGTATTGGGTTAAAAATTAGGTTGTTACACAACTAGTCCAACATGTTACCAAAAAAAAAAAAAAAAAGGTTAAAAGACCTATATAAACTTAGTTGGAAATTGAGCACCATCACCATCTATGACGTAAGAGATCAAACCTTTTACAAACCTTTTGCTAAGTTATACATGATACTATTTGTTCTTGTTCTTTTTCCTCCATATTGGCTACAACTTTGCTTATATGCAGTTTCATCTTGCCTTTTTGGTTCAAAAGTGGTTATTTCTTTTATCATTGACTTATCATAAACAAAAAGATTTTCATTCACATCAAAACCATCACAAAAGGTGAAACCTCTAATTACAAGCATATAGTGAAAGGGTTTGGTGCAATTATTGATGTGTTTTTATCTACACATTAATATATTATCATTGGAGCCATTTTCATATGAAGTTTCTCTAAATTCTAGCATCTACTCCTGGTTCTTTGTACTCTTAATTAGTAAAATAGTTTATGAAAAGGAACTTAAGCATTTTTAATCATATCAAACATGAGTTACTTACTACATGGTTAGTGGAGTACTAAAAGTGTCAAACTAAAGTAAGGACACCACTGAGTTCCTTTTAAGCTTAAAAGACTCATTATATATTAAGAAATGGTTGGTTTTCATAATCATGGTAGTCAAATCATTCATTCTTTAGTTCATAAATATGTCTTCAATGGGATCAAAGACATAAGCTAATGGGATTCAGAGTGATTCATTTGAATTGCAGTGTTAAAGCAGTTGCTACTTGTAACATCTTGGAGTTTTTTAGAAATTAATTGGGGCTTTATTAATGATAATTTCAATTTTTTGATAGACATAGTGATGATAAGGGCGATCCAACAGCCAAGAAGAAAAAAAATGTGAATAGTATTTGGACAGCCGAAACCCTAGATTCGAGACCCGGAGATGCCTGAAACTGAGAAAACATAGGGTTAAGGTTAGAAACAGTTAGAAATAAAGATTTTATTCTTAGAAATAAATTTCGGGCAATATCTAATTACCCGAGTATGGTGTTTCACCCGTTCGGTGAAATTTCGATATGCGATTTCTAACATTAAAAAAGGTAGTTTAATCTCTACAAAATAAAGAAGCTTATCCATTTAAATCAAATGAATGGATAAGATTCCATCTTGAATACCAAGATCAAATCCTAGCCATCCCTATTAATTTCTTTTTATAAAAAAAAAAATTAGACTTCATACTAAAATAATGATTTCAACATCTCATAAGATAAACATAAGTCACCTAACTTCATTAATTCCTTCTGCATAAGTTCAGCTAGCAAGGAGAAATACAAAACCTCCAATTTCTTCTTCATAAACACCTTGAAAAATTGGATTCAAACCTCAAAATCCTAAGCCTAGACTTGTTAAAACCATAAACTTCCTTCACTAAACTTGTTCTACACATCAATACCTACAAATCTAATTGATTGAAATATCAATTCCTCATCAACCCTCAACTTGATACCTTATTACCTCACTACCTAAGGAAGGTTTGGGGCTGATTTGGTGGCCTTGAGGTGAATAGAAACCACTTGGAACATCCTTGGAGTTGTAAAGCTTTAAAGTTTGCAAAGTAGGGTTTTTGTACCTTGTTTGATTGTACTTTCTATTTCTTATAGATTTTAATTGGTTCAATGTGATATTCTTGGTTTTATTGTATGATTACACATAGGTATAATTGTATTTACATTGGTGGAGTGTACTGGTGTTATGGAAAAATCATTTTCACCAAAAGAAGTGTTGAACTGTGCATGCTGGATTTTCAGTTTTGCTATAGGCAAGGAATTGTTCTGAATTTGCTGATGTATTTGTAGGTAATTTTATAAGCTATAAAAATTATATGTTGAAGTTAACATCTAAGATAGTCCCACTAATTTTCTTGAGCTCTGTTTTGGACTTATACTGCTTTAAAAAAAATCAAGAACCAAAATTATACCTATGTTGCCTAAATTGTGGGAGCTAAAGTTGTGAATTTGTCTAATTTTATTATCATATCAAATATTTGATTTTTCCTTTGAAACATCTTAATATTCAACCATGATTTTTATTCTGAATTGATTTAGTCATTTACTAGGGTTAAAAAGTATGGAATTCTGGCCTTGGGTTGAGATTAGTGGCGTCTAACCACTAAATTTGTAGAATTTTGTTAATATAGCTAGAGAATATTTCTTGTTCTGAAATTTTTATAGGACCTTATGGATACATTGAGGTGTTATAGAGAATCTTTATAGCCTTTGAATTGGTTATTTGATGTGAAAAATAAATTTTGCTACTTGAATGGCAAATCTACCAATGTGCTAGAATTGTGATAATGCCTTGATTTATTTGCATAATGACTTTGATTCAAATACGATGAATATAAATGTAGGCTATACACTTTGAATATGGGTTTACGAGACATGAATGAGACTTACTTGTGATTGAATGCCTACATGTGGTTTAAGCATACATTTGAGAAAAGAAAAGTACATGATGTATCTATGTGACAAAAGAGAATGGAGGAACTTCAATTGTGCATGCTCTAACATATAGGTAAAATAGAGACTAGACTTATGTTGGGTAAAAGGGAAAGCAAAAATAGAGACTTCCCTAGAGATATTATGAGTGGCTAAACATATCAGCTAGGAATAGAACGTATGAGATTTGAAAAAAGGAAAAAATAAAGTCCAATGATCACATATATGAATGAGCTCATGTCCAGATAAGTAGTCTATTACCCATTATGAAGTTATCCACAGCAAATACCATTAGGTATAAATTACCCATTTTGGAGTCATCTACTGCAGATACCACTTAGTATAAAATTAAGTCTTCTCTATGTTGATGAAAAGAGGAAAATGCATTGAATTAAATTCCAGGGTTACAAGAGAAAATGCATGACTATTACTATTTTTGAATCTTACTGTACCTGATTTATGTACATTACTATTTATGCATATGATTTTGCATGAGAATTCCTACATAAATGAACTTATTGGTTATGTCCTATTCACATTAGAGGGAGTGCCCTACTGAGAATTTTATAATATTCTTATCTATATATTTGTATGTATTTTCTATTATTCAGATCCAGCTGATGTCATCCTTGGTATTTTTCCTTGACTCGCCACAATGGGCATGTCATTGCGATTCGGTACTAGATTCCCTATATGTAGTAGGCTATTCACAAGTCCGCGCACATGTGTTCTTTGGTCGCTCTTTTAGTGCATCCATGTTTACTGTTAACTTTGATCTTGCCTTTCCCTATGATCGTGTGCCCTTCCATTTGGCACATCCGGTTGTCTTTGATGTCTTGCCTACACCATTAGCACCTGCTCTGGGAGATGCCCCATCCTCATCTTCATCCTCAAATTTAGATCCACCAGCTGGTCCTGATGCCCTTGCCGTAGGCGATGCCATTATACCGAAGGCAAACAGTTTTCTCTAGGAGGACATGAAACAGTCAGAGACTTTTTGATATGTACATAATTGTAGTTTAGCGTTAGAACTTCACCAGCTTGCAGACTGATGTCGTTAACTATTTTTGAGGTCCATTTTTATGTATATGTGATTTTGTTATTTGAGCAGGTTAGGCTAGGTACTGGATGTGTCTTTCTTTGTTTTTGGAACTGAGTTCCTAGGTAGTCTTACTAGTGTAATGACTTTTTTCTTTCTAGTATGTTGTGTATAAGAATAACTTGTATATGATGTGTATATATATGAGTCTTTGCAACATATGAGCTTATTTTATTTTATTTCATTTCTCTCGACTAGTATAGGTTATATAATTAAGTGATACTCTTCAAGTTACTATGTTAACACCCGAGTAATACATGGTAGTTAGAAGGGTGTTGCACTACTGCTAGTGATAAATTGTAAGCTTGTGGCTTGGATTTTCTTTTTCTTTCAAAACAAATTGATGAGAAAATAGTAAGGGTAATCTATATTGGTATTCACTCATGCCTTTTGTAGTATTAGGTCATATCAATACATAATCTAGTAAGAGTGTAACAGTAGTTATGCTAATGAAGGATACAAACATTTGAATGAAAGCAAACAAAGATTTTTATATGAACTTATAGAGAGTCCCATATTGGCCAATAGTATAGCATAAGTGTAAGTGTTAGCAATAAAAATCAACAGAAGCCGATTTGTTTAAGCATACCTTTCTCGATTTTTTGGCCAATTAGTAAAATAGTTGATGTAAAATAATTTTGCTTTACTTCTACTACTACTACTTATAAGGATTTGAAGGATAAGATTAGAAGAACAAAGATGAACAGTGAGATGATGACTCTTATTTAGTGGGATAACTATTATTTAGTATTCAGAATTATGAAAAAATGATGCAAATTTACCTGATAACTAACAACTGACACCCTCCCCCTCCCTCTTTCACAACCCTTTAAAGTATTCAATTTGTGGGCAACAAGAAATTAATCTAGTCAAAATATACAAATCAAATGACTATCCTATTATGACTACCACTACACAGTTTCATTTTCTTACTCATGTTGCTATCTAAATTTTTAATTCTAAGACAAATTTGATGCATGATAAAAACAAGGTTTGTCTACTTAAATCTACACCGTATTCAAACTACACACTGCTCTCTACTTTGCAAAGCAAACTAGCTTATTAATACCCCCTAACATAGCATCAGCTCAACCATGCTGTGAAACCAACAGAAATGGTTGTGCCCCCTTCACATATCCACTTATTCTATCTCCCACAATCTCTAATTACTTTATCAATTCACACACATCAATAACCCCCAATTTGAATCCTAGCTCCTAGCCCTAATTACCTACCCAAATCAACCCTCATGATGAGTTTAAGATAAAGCCATGGAACAAAGACAAAGTGTCATTAGCCTTATAAATTACCTCGGGGAGTTCAAACTGAGAAAGGGGATAGTGTCCTTGGGTATGAAAACGCAGCCCCCCAAGCGCGACAAAACTCAAGCGGAGCATTCCAGAGTTGGCCAAATGGCAGTGGTGTGCAACTCAGGTGGAGAGCGCTAAACAGAGTGAGAGATAGGGAGAGAAGGAATGAGATTGAGGGTAGTGGGGTGATAATGTTGCATGACTATGCTAAGGTTGACTTATGTGAGAAGAAGAAGAAGTTAATGTTGAGAAAGCTTGATGAAGAAGGGGAGACTTGGTAGAGCTGTTGGGATAAGGGGAAGCTTTTGAGGGAGAAGAAGTATGGGTTGCTAATGGGTGAGAGAAACACATTGTCACGGGTTGTTCAAGTTTGAAGGAAGAGGGAGGGAGTTTGGAGTGAGGGAGAAGAATGGATTCCTTTCCTTGGTTTCCTTTCTTTCTTAATTTTTTTTCATATTTTAAATACTTCCTTCCCCACCATAGGCATTCAATATGTGTGTGCACAATATAATCATCCACCAATCCGTACATATGCATCGCGTAGGCATCTGTCTCAGTGTGTCAACATAACATATCTCTAAGTAATATAACATTAGGAGTATTGTTATTTATAGTCCATTATATGAAAGAATGAGTTTACACCTTATCCAAGAGTTGTAAGTCGAAATAGTGTCTTACACACAACAAGTATAAATGTCATTTTTCCTTAACAACAAATTAAGCTAGATAGCAGACCGAGGAGTCTCAAAGAGGAATGATAAACGTCCATAACCAAACGTCCACCATATACATCCATCACGCTAAAAGACAAAACAGGTGTATTGTATACGAAGGGCATTTTGGCCAACAAAAGAAAAGGAAACACAAAGCAAGTAATAGGAAACAAAAGATATGTTCCTCTCTGTCGTTGCTTCTCTCTCTCCCCTTTTTATTTTTCTCTCACTAGTTATTCATTCTTTACAAAAAGAAGAAGAAGAAGAAGAAGAAGAAGAAGGGGGAGGAAACCAAGATCTGGGGATAGATCCATTCGCATGAAACCCAAAGCACACAAAAAGAAAAAAAAGAAACTTTCATTCTCTCTATCTTTTTCATGTTTCTCTCTAGTTTTTCATGTTTATAGGAAGAAGAAAAAGAAGGAGAAGAAGAAGAAGAAGAAGGAGATCTAAAATATGTGGGATAGCGCACAAGCATAATCCTTAAGCATGAGGGCTTAACTCATTTCATTTGATTTTTCATGTGTTTGTGGTTTATGTCCCAAATGCGGATGATTAATTTTTTTCAGATTTTTTAACAATAAAATGAACTGAGAATGGCTTTGTTAGAATCTTAGTTTTGCTGTTATTGCTAGAAAATAGAGTTAAAAAACTGTGAATGTGTGTTATGAAAAGTTATAAACCAGTATGTAAAATGTTGTAAACCATTGCACAGAAAGTTGTAAACCTGTAGCAAAATATTGTAAATCAATTGAGGACACTAACTACGTTATTGAAAACTAGAGTTGAAAAATTATAACAAAAAGTTGTAAACCATTGCACAAAAAATTGTAAACTTGCAGCAAAATATTGTAAACCAATTGAGGATACTTACTAACCATGATATTGAAAACTAGAGTTGAAAAATTGTAAATGTGTTACGAAATGTTGTAAACTAGTATATAAAATATTATAAACCATTGCATAAAAAGTTGTAAACCAATAGCAAAATATTGTAAATCAATTGAGGACATATATTAACCAGGTTATTGAAAACTGGAGTTGAAAAATTGTAAATGTGTGTTGCAAAATGCTGTAAACCAGTATGTAAAGTGTTGTAAACCATTGCACAAAATGTTGTAAACCAGTATAAAAATATTGTAAACCAATATACTAATATCATTTATACATTGATATATTCACACGTATATATAACATCATTGTTAAGAACATAATTTAAGTCTAAAGATTTCAAAATTAGATCAAATGAGAAATTTAAAAATTTTAAAGCTATACTAATAATATTGAATTAATAAAATTCATAATTGTATGAATATAAAATAGAACTAAATAATGTACTAATAAAATTTAATTTTTATTTAGTTGTAAAATTTAATTTTAATCGAGAGTGTTATGTTAATTAGTCTAATAATGAAAATTATGTTTATTTATTTAGTAATGAGATTGTTATGTTTACTAAATTTAGTTTGGTTTACATAATCAAATATTTTTTAAAAGTTTTATAGTTTAATATAAGGGAGTGGCTATTGCCACTCCTAGTTATCTAATGCCACTCCTATTAATGGGATGAATTTATATTATTCCTAAAATATCCTCAATCTCATCTTAATAATTAACTTTTTCTTTTTTTAATATTTTCTAAATTCTCTGTTTTCATAATTAGTCAACACTGAATGTTTCTACTCGATGGGCATAGTATCACTACCCAAGATCCATAGGCTTAGAAATGCAAAGCTTTCTCAACCTTCCCCAAACTCACCTACTTCGAATAAGCACTAACAACCTAAAACAGATCCTTATTGTTTGAAGAACTTAACCCAATGAACATTCGTTCAACCCCAAACCTTAATAAAACCAATCGAATGCAAGGCCATGCATATTCGCCAAACTAGTACAGCCCCTAAACCTCCAAATTTGTAGAAGCTGCCATGTAATCAACCCAAGGCGCCAAGCCCAAGCGATTAATTTCTTGCCACTGTTGAGGGCGAGATTTGAATCTGAGACGTTGGCCATCATAAGGTCGTCTCCAATGGCAGAGAGGGAGATCGAGAATATGAACTCTGCGGAGAGTGATGCACCGCCAAAGACTGTGACTAGGGTGTATAGCGGAGGAAAAGGACAAAGCTCAATGCCGAGGGGTGCTAAGGTCGCCGAAGAGGTCAATCTCAAGGTCGAAGTTGTTAACAGCTAGGGAGGAATGTGATTTGGTCATTGAAAAGGAACAGACGAGGAGGATTGGGGACAAAGGATGGTGATGAAGAAGAGGAGGGAGAATGAGAATGGTTCAACCTAGTCGCAGTGTTGCTGTTGATGGCGGAGGTCACATGGTAGATGAGCGGCGATGGTTCTGCACTTACCTGATGGAACAAATGAGGTTGGCTTTGGCTTTGATAGTTCTGCCCAATAATGAGTACATGAGGAAGATGATAATTATAATGGGAAAATCCATCAAGAAAGGGTCTCTTGTAATTCTTATTTTTGAAAATAAAACAAAAAAGATTAATTATTGAAGATAGTTTAGGGGTATTTCAGGAATAAGGTGAATATAGGTCATTAACAGGAGTGGTATTAGTAAAAATTGGAGTGGCAATAGCCTCTTCCTTAATATAAATACTATTTAAGAGTTTGAATAGGTGATTCAATTGGTTTACAACATTTTGCTACTAGTTTATAACTTTTTGTGCAATGGTTTATAATATTTCGTAACATGCATTTATAATTTTTCAACTCTAGTTTTCAACAATTTGATTAGTATGTATCCTCAATTAGTTTACAATATTTTGCTACTGGTTTACAACATTTTGTGTAATGGTTTACAACACTTTACATATTAGTTTACAACATTTCATAACACGCATTTATAATTTTTTAACTCCAGTTTTCGATAACCTGGTTACTATGTGTCCTCAATTAGTTTACAACATTTTGCTACTGGTTTACAAATTTTTATGCAATGGTTTACAACAATTTACATATTGGTTTATAACATTTCGTAACACACATTTACAATTTTTCAATTCTAGTTTTCAATAATGTGGTTAGTATGTATCCTTAATTGGTTTATAACATTTTGCTACAGGTTTACAACTTTTTTTGCAATGGTTTACAACATTTACATACTGGTTTACAACTTTTTACTATAATTTTTCAACTCCAGTTTTCAATAACATGGTTAGTATGTGTTATCAATTGGTTTGTAACATTTTACTACAAGTTTACAACTTTTTATGCAATGGTTTACAACATTTTATATACTGGTTTATAACTTTTCGTAACACACATTTACAATTTTTTAACTCTATTTTCTAGCAATAACAGCAAATCTTAACTTCTAACAAAGTCATTCTCAGTTCGTTTTATTGTTGAAAAAACTGAAAAAAAAAATTAATCATCTACATTTTGTTATATAAACGTTAAACACATGAAAAATCAAATGAAATGAGTTAAGCTTTCATGCGTAACGATTATGCTTGTGCGTTATCCCACATATTCTAGTTCTCCTTCTCCTCCTTCTTTATGTAAACATGAAGAACTAGAGAGAAAAACATGAAAAAGATAGAGAGAATGAGAGTATCTTTTTTTTTTCTTTTGTGTTCTTTGGGTTTCATGCGAATGAATCTATCCTCAGATCTTGGTTCTCCTCCTTCTTCTTTGTCTTCTTCCTGTAAAGAATGAAGAACTAATGAGAGAAAAATAAAAAGGGGAGAGAGAGAAAAGCAAAGACAAAGAGAATGTTTTTTTTTTGTTTCCTTTTATTTGCTTTGTGTTTCCTTTTCTTTTGTTGATCAAAATGCCTCTCCGTATACAATACACCTATTTTATCTTTTAGCGTGATGGATGTATATGGTGGACGTTTGGTTATGGATGTCTACCATTTGTCAGTCTCAAAACTCTGCAATCTAAGAGGAAGTCGATGCCGACAATTGGCCAACCGGTCAGCAATAGAATTAGCTTTCCTATAATTGTGGACATAAACAAAACCATGCCTCACGCTAGCTAATCGCATTAGCTCACGAACCAAGAGGCCCTCAGGGGGGAAGTTAAAAACACTAGCTAATGAAATAATAATTTGCCTTTTTTTTTTTTTCAATTCTGAGATTACAAAAACATTGCATTAAAAATAGGATCATATACTTACCCAAAAAAAAAGTATTATCTTCCGTACCTACCATCGTCGGTAACGAAATTTTTTATTGAATACATTTGCATATACTGTGATACAGGTAACGAAATTCATGGCTGCTAACTTCAACTATTACACTTAAAAGCCTACCAGAATGGAGTTTTTTTAATTTTTAATTTTTTATATTTTTTGCTAGTATGGTATGGTATGTTGTTCCTCTTAGCATACTGCTCCTCTATGATGCACCATCGAGCTAATTTTCTTCTCCAACCCATTTTCACACGTGGGGTCTCTGGTTCATTGCACCTGGTCTTGTTACTTGTGCTGGTCTTGTCATGGCTATGGCGAAAGGTGCATGTGATTCGTAGAGAAGAGAAAGAGTGGAAGACCTGGATTCCATAATACTAATGGTTTCTTGGACTACGAACTTGGTCTCGACTTTAGTGTGGCTATGTATGTGTTCAACCTTGTGTTGTGCTTACTAAGCTACTCTTACTGGTATAACAATGATGGCTCAAAGGAGGTACTGATGACCATTTTGTATTGAAGAATGTTATCTGTACTCATACAATGTGGATGGTGGATGAGGTGTGAGTTGGCATAGTATCTCACATCCCATGAGTACAAATAATACAATTCTTTTGGATTTGGCTCTGAGAACAGTTGCTTGTGCTTATTTACATTCTAGAAACTCCATTGTACAAGAACAAGAGTTTGTTTCCCCTTGTTTCTTGAGAATTTGTTGCCGGGCATGTGCTTTTGTTTCTTCTTGTTGCCTTGTAATAGACTTTATGATCTATGAAAAGCATGCTTTCTTGCCAATTGTATTACTTGTTTGTGACCTCTGTTAGCGGATTGTTTCTTTGTTATATGCAGTGTGTTCAATCAACCATATGGTTAAGTGTGCCCCTCTTGAAGAAGCTCTTTTGAATGATGACTCTGGTGCAAGGAAGAGTTCTTCTAATCCCAGTAAGGCCAGATGAGATGAAAAATCATTCCGTTATTCCGATGCTGGATTTTCAGTTTTCTTACTTTCTCTTGGATCAGTCCATTATTATCCCTAGGCAGCAACAAGACTTTAGACCTTGGGGACCTCGTATTACTTGATATCAATTATAGTGCCTATGGAGCTTTTCCAACTTTTAGAAAAAAATCTTGAGTCAAAATGTGGTAGTTATGGGAAGGTGACCACTATTAAGTTGGTGAAGGCATTATTCTTCTCAACATGGCAAGGGATCTTATTATCAGGCTTGTTTGGATTCTTAAGCACGTGTGCTTCTTATGTTAGGCCCTATCTTATGGAAAACCTTGTTCAATACCTCAATGGGGAACACAAGTTTAAAAATGAAGGCTATGTGTTAGTAATGACATTTCTTGCTGCAAAGCTTGTGGAATCTCTTTCGCAGAGGCATGGGATGTTTAAGTTCTATCAGGTTGTGGTCAGGATGCAATCAATGCTGGTGGCAATGATCTATGATAAAGGTTTGACCCGTTCAACTCATTCAAAGGATGATCGCAGTAGTGGGGAAATCATCAACTTGGTGACTGTTGATGCTTCAAGGGTTGCTGAACTTTGTTGCTAAATGAATCATCCGTGGATAGCTGTTCTGCAAGTTGCTCTGGGCTTGTTAATTCTGTAAAGAAGTGTGGGGATGGCATCAATAGCTGCTTTTGCTGCCACTTTAATTATGATGTTGCTAAATCTACCAGTGGCATCATGGCAAGAAAAGTTCCAAACTAAGCTAATGGAGTTGAAAGATAAAAGAATGAAGGCGACATCCGAGATTTTAAGGAATATGAGGATTCTTAAGCTGCAAGCGTGGGAGATGAAGTTCTTATTGAAGATCATTCAGCTTAGGAAGATCGAGGAGACATGGCTAAAGAAACTTCTTGTTGGTCAAGTAATTATTAAATTTCTCTTCTATAATGTGCCTACCTTTGTTGCTGTGGCTACTTTTGGTACATGTGTTCTTGTAGGTATACCACTTGAATCAAGGAAGATCTGATCTGCACTCGCAACACTCCGAATTCTCCAAACACCCATAAATGCTCTTCCCGACACAATTTCAATGATAGCACAAATTAAGGTTTGACTTGATAGGATTACATCATTTCTTTGTCTAGATGACTTGCAGGATGATGCAGTGGAGAAACTTCCACGGGTAGTTCTGATTTAGCTACTGAAGCAGTAGATGGAAATTTCTCTTGGGATTTATCTTCCCCTAGTCCAACACAGAGAAACATAGATCTGAGAGTTTCTCATGGCATGAGGGTTGCTGTATGTGGCAATATTGGATCAAGAAAGTCTAGTTTACTTTCTTGCATATTAGGGGAAGTACCAAAGCTGTCTGGGACAGTAAAAGTGTGTGGAACAAAGGCCTTTGTTGCTCAATCACCATGGATACATGGTGGCAAGATAGAAGATAACATATTATTTGGCAAAATGATGGATAGGGAAAAGTATGAAAAGGTGCTTGAAGCATGTTCTTTGACAAAAGACCTACAAGTTCTGCCATTTGGTGATCAAACGATTGTTGGAGAGAAGGGAATCAATTTGAGCGGTGGACAGAAGCAAAGAGTACAAATCTGCCAAGATGCTGATGTATATCTCTTTGATGATCCCTTCAGTGCTCTAGATGCTCACACAGGATCCCATGTCTTTAAGGTATTACTTTCCTATATCTTTTTACGATTTGATACAATATTTTGCTCCCTTAAACATGTGTATAGATATTATTAAAATAAAAAACTGGAGAGTATTTTGCGGTTGAACACTCTGCAAAGTTTTAATGGCTTTAAGTGCCTCTTGAAAGGTGAATGCTAATATAAAAGGAAAAGCCAGTGGGTGGTACTCTGATGTTATTCATAGATATGTGACTACTCCATCCAATATACTATTTCTATTACTATGTATTTGTTGTATTGTCCATATGTTGCCAAACAAAATACGGAAACAATTATCATGTCTTGCATTCTACGGCTAAATACGATACAGAGATAGTGTTTTTTATGTCTTCATCTCCACTATCTCTGTCTCTACTATCCAGAGACAGTTACCGAATGCTATCTCATTGAGCATATAGATCTGGGTTGAAGTGGAAATTGTTTAGTAATTAATATTTGCTAATTAGGGTATAACAATTATTTATGTTTTTCCCCCTCTCTGTAAGTTTCATTCATTCTATTTTTTTTTTTATCTTTATAAAATGACTGCTTGCTTGTGTTGATAATTTAGAGCCCGTTGAACGCTTTCTGAACAACTGTGATGGTGGCTGGGAGAATTTTCATATGATATTGGTTTTGTCGAATGTTTGTTGGTTCAATGATTAAATCTAATTTTAAACATCTAACTGATACAAAAATTTTAATCAAACTCCTTTAGTCCAATATATTTTAGATGTTTTGTGCAGAAAAATTTTGCGAACACTTAGTGTAGACTTATAAAACCGAATATTTATGTTTGAGTGCATATGGAAAAAATGACTTTAATGGCATGCTGCATAAATTATATTGCAGAGCGCTTTGTTTTGGTTTCGATATGTCATGTTGGTTAATAAATATTTGAGTGTGTAATTGAAATATGATGTTTTATTAGTAAAGAGTAACATTGTCAAAATAAAGAATTCACTTATATAATTCAAGCATTAGAATTGAATTCAATCCTATCTGATTTTTTGGTTCCAAACACTTTGTATGTGTTTCTGATCTCTCTAGAAACTTCAGTAATATGCAATGGACATAAATGCAGCTAGGGCCTCCTTCAGTTGGATTCTTCTTTTTTTCTTTTTTTCTTTTTTGGGGTTTTGTGTTAGATGATATACTTCAGCACAATTGCACTTGTTTTGGTATGCATTTGGATGCAAAGGCAGTTACCTAATTTTATGGTTACTGTTACAATGTTTCAGGAGTGTTTGCTAGGCCTGCTGAAAACAAAAACTGTGGTATACATAACTCATCAAGTAGAATTCTTACCCAATGCAGATCTAATATTGGTTAGGGAGTCACTGATTCTCATTTTGATGAATTCAAACTTTGGAATTTACTATTGTCTGACTTGGTACTTATGTCTTGCTTAAAATTCATTTAGGTCATGAGAGATGGAGGGATAACTCAATCAGGAAAATACAATGACATTCTCAAGTCTGGCACTGGCTTTATGGAGCTTGTAGGTGCACATGGAGAAGCTTTGTCTTCAATTAAATCATTAGAGACAAGGCATACATCTGAAACATTGAGTATCACCATGGAGGACAAAGATTCATCAAGTTCTTTTGGAGTTGAACAAAATTAGAAAACATAGATTGGCTCAGAAACAAGAGAGAAAACTCTCACAAACTCAAACTCTCAATTTATTCTTTAACTCAAGGATGCTAATACATGAGGTATTTGGCCCTATTTATAGTGATTTTGGGAACCAAACAGGATGAGAATACAAGCTGGAATGATAAGGATGCAATGAAGTAGAACAATAAAATTCAAACAACTTGCAAAAATAGTAAAAAAAAATGGACTTTTCACATGGAGGGTTGGTGGTGGTGCATGCATAGTCTCAAATGGCAGAGGTTTGTCCTCTGTCATACTCCACGGGTTGGAGAGAACTCGCCCTCGAGTTTAGTTCTATCTCATCATCAAAATATGGTGAAAGATCAGTGACATTAAAAGTTGCAGAGACACCATATGTTCCTGGTAGTTCGACTTTGTAAGCATTGTCATTGATTTTCTGCACGACTTTGAACGGTCCATCAGCTCTATGGGACAACTTAGCATTTGATTGATTTGGAAATCTTTCCTTTCGTAGATGTATCCATACTAGATCTCCAACTTTAAAAATTTGTCGCTTTCGATGCTTATCACACTGAACTTTATACCTTGAATTTTGTTTGTTGATCCGCTCTCGGACTTGCTCATGCAACTTTTTGATTTCTTTTGCTCGGCTATCTGCATCTGAACTATATTGTTGTTTGTCAGACGAGGGTGTCAAATCTAGCGGACTATGTGGACGAGTGCCATAGACTACTTCAAATGGACATTTTCCAGTGGCTTGATTAGTTGCATTGTTGTAAGCAAATTCAACTTGGGCCAGAATGATATCCCACTGTTTTAAATTTTTACCGACAAAACTTCGAAGTAGATTTCCCAAAAGTCGGTTATTTGCTTTGTACATTGCCATCTGTTTGTGGATGGTACCGGCACTACTGAACTGGAGCTTAGTACCCATTTTCTTCCATAAGGTTCTCCAAAAGTGACTTAAGAATTTCACGTCTCGATCGGAAGTGATAGTTTTAGGAATTCCATGAAAACGCACAATTTCTTTGAAATACAAGTCAGCAACTTGAACAGCATCATTGGTCTTCTGACATGGAATAAAGTGGGTCATCTTTGAAAATCATCTAACTACCATTATGGAATCATGTCATTGAGTTTGAGGTAGTCCAAGGACAAAGTCCATGCTAACATCTTCCCAAGGTGCTTCTGGAATGGGAAGTGGGATATATAATCCCGTATTTTGACTCTTGTCCTTTGCCAAGTGGCAGATTCTACATCGTTGAATATGTCTGTTGACATCTCTTTCAAGCCTCGACCAATAGAAACTTTCTTTTACTAAAGCCACAGTTTTATCTCTTCCAAAATGTCCTGCTAAACCTCCATTGTGGGCTTCCCAGATAATGGATTCCCGTAGTGAGCACTGAGGAATGCACAAGGCCTTCCTTTTGAACAAAAATCCTTCATGCCTGTAGTAGTCTTGGAAGGATTGTGATTCTGTTAGGTTCCAAAACTTTTGGAAATCAGGATCATCCTGGTATAGCTCCTTGATAGTCTCAAAACCAACTACCTTTATTTGGAGAGTAGATAGTAGTGTGTGACGTCTCGAGGAGCATCTGCATGACAAAGCATTTTGAACTCCTGCCTTATGTTTAAGTAAGAATGGATAAGGCTGTAGGAATTCACTCCAAGCAGCATGTCTGCGATTGATCTTCTATTGAGAATTCAAATACTTGAAGGCTTCATGATCAGAATAGAGAATAAATTCTTTGTACAGCAGATAATGACTCCAATGTTGCAGGGCACGGACAATGGCATAGAACTCCTTGTCATAAGTGGAGTACTTGAGTTTACCATTGTTGAGCTTTTCTTTGAAAGAAAGGTTATAGGATGGCCTTCTTGGCTTAAGACAG
Organism: Dalbergia cultrata; assembly: GCA_031216105.1. NCBI lineage: Eukaryota > Viridiplantae > Streptophyta > Magnoliopsida > Fabales > Fabaceae > Dalbergia > Dalbergia cultrata. Next base: position 13,734,295 of record CM062352.1, on the reverse strand, counting down.
CACCAATTCCAGTGTTGGAAGCATCACAACTAACTTCGAACACTTGATCAAAGTTTGGAAGGGCTAACACAGGTGTGCTTCAGTCAAATATTTCTTCAACTCCTGAAAACTTTTCTGCGCTTGCTCTGTCCATTGGAACTTGTCTCCTTTTATGTAATCTGTTAGTGGGGCAGCAACGGAGCTAAAACCTTTTATAAACCTTCTATAAAATGAAGCTAATCCATGGAAACTCCTCACATCATGGATTGACTTCGGGTTTGGCCAACTGTTGATGGCTTCAACCTTGCTTGGATCAACTCGAATGCCTTCAGCAGTGATGATGTAACCCAGAAAAGTCACTTCATAGGTTAAGAAAGAACATTTCTATAGATTGGCATAGAGTTTTTGTTCACGTAGTGTTTGTAGTACTTGTTGAAGGTGCTCTAAATGCTCCTTTTTGCCTTTGCTATAGATCAAAATGTCGTCAAAGTAGACAGCTACAAATTTTCCAATGAATGGTTGAAGTACTTGATTCATCAGGCGCATGAATGTACTCGGGGCATTGGATAAACCAAAGGGCATCACAGTCCATTCATATAGACCATCTCTAGTTTTGAAAGCAGTCTTCCATTCATCTCCTGGCTTGATCCTGATCTACGAAGGTCAATTTTGGAAAAGATATCGGCACCATGCAGCTGATCTAGCAGATCATCAAGTCTTGGTATCGGAAATCGATACTTGATGGTAATCTTGTTAACAGCTCGACTATTGACACACATTCTCCAACTTCCATCCTTCTTGGGTACTAAAATTGCAGGAACAGCACAAGGGCTAACGTTTTCTCATATTAACCCTTTCTTCAGAAGTTCTTCGACTTGACGTTGGATTTCAGCATGCTCCTGAGGACTCATTCTGTAAGTTGAGTATTACATGGGAGAATTACTACTCTAGGAATAAAGTCAATGGCATGTTGGATGTCTCGCATTGGTGGTAGTCCATGCGGAATTTCTTTGGGCACAACATCAGGGAATTCAGCTAGCATGTGTTCAATTTCTACTGGAAGAATGGTATCTTCATTTGATTCAAATAGTAGAACAAATCTCATGTTCTAGGCTTCCTCTGCTGTCACCTTGAATTGTTCTTTTGTTACCAAGGTCACCAGTGGTCTTGATTCCTTCTTGCTTTCATTAACTTCACTTGGTGGTAGAGGAGTTAACTTGACTTTGACTCCATCCTTAATGAAGGAGTAAGTGTTGGTATAACCACAAAGACACGATTTATCATATTGCCAAGGTCTTCCAAGGAGAAGGTGACATGCATCCATAGGAATAACATCACACCATGCTTGATCTTGGTACTTTTGACCGATGGAAAAGGTTACAAGGCAACATTGAGAAACCCTCACTTCACTTCCTTTGTTGAGCCACTATAAATTGTATGGATGGGGATGGTTTTGTGTTGGCATTTTCAATTTCTCTACCATATAGTTGGACACTACATTTTCACAGCTTCCACTATCAATGATAACATCACAAACCTTTCCTTGTGAAGTGCAACGAGTATGGAAGATATTATGCCTTAGCCATGGTTCTTCTTTTGCTGGTGTTGTATGTAGGCTTCGTCTGATTACTAATGACTCTCCATGGTCTGCAGGAACATATTCTTTATCATATACAGGCTCAATCTCCTCTTCAGGTTCTTTTGGCCTTTCTTCTCCTTCATGCACTTCATAAGCTTCTCCTTTGATGATGGTTATGGTTCTCCGAGTTGGACAGTTTGAGGCTATATGCCCAAAACCTTGACACTTGAAGCATTTGGGAGCTTTAGAAAAGGTTTTCTTTGGTGGTTTTAAAAGGAGGTTTACTTGAAGTACTGGATTGATCTGTGGGTGTTTGGCGGGTAGAGGAAGGATTTTTCGTGGAGGAAAAAGTTCTATAAGAAGACATTTTGGGTACTTGTTTCTCTACTCGGATGGCTAGATGAATAACATCGTCTAAGGACCAATATTGTTGGAGTTGAACTGGATGGGCAATGTCAATATTTAGTCCTCCCAGATAACGAGCTATTGTTTGCTCCTCCTTCTCGTGGATGTCGCACTTCATCATCAACTTCTCAAATTCTCTGGTGTATTCTTCTACAGACAAGTTCTTCTGTCGAAGATTCTGCAGTTGAATGAAATTATCTTGATAGTAATGAGAAGGCAAGAACTTTCAAGTTAGTTCTCGACGTAATTTCTCCCATGTCTTGATCTTGCTTTTTCCTTCTCGCTCACGCTTCTTTTTAAGATTCTCCCACCAAATGGAAGCGTGCTTCTTTAACTTTACAGCAATGATCTTCACTTTCTTTTCTTCTGGTATCTCCTTGTACTCAAATACTCGCTCAACAGTTTGAAGCCAATCAACAAACTCATCGGGTTGAAGTTTCCCTTCAAAATCTGGAATCTCTACTTTGATGTCATCATGTCTAAAAGGTTATCTTTGCGGACGATGGCTTCTAAACGATGATGCATCACTACTAGATTCATCATTGTCTGATCGCATGTGATGTGCTTCTAATGAGCTTATTGTGCATCTCATTTCCTGTAGTTGTTGGATTTGTCTCCTTATTTCTTCCATTTGAATTTCTCGGAGAGTTGCTTCATTTTGTCTTCTTGGGGGCATTTTGGATGTAGGGAAAAAATTTGTGATGTACCAGGTTACTAGATTGGAGATTATAGTTTTGTAATTAGAACACCAGGGAAGTTCCCAGGAAAAAGAGGTGGCGCTAACCATCCTTAAAAACCAAGTCTTTCCTTAGCCAGATCTTTCCTGAAATGTGCCTTTTACAATCCCACAATTTCTTTACCAATAACAAATTCTTTTCTGATGTGGAAGAGATTAAAGCTATGAACCACAGAGCATACTTGGAATTTATAGGAATTTGGTACTTTACAAATAGGTATGGAGCCAAAATTACAATTTATGAACTTTGGAGGGCAAAAAATGTAATTTTGGAAGGCGAGTAAAATTCTAGAAGTTAGGGGTAAAATGGTAATTTTATGAGAATTAAGGGTAAAAAGGTAATTTTGAAAAGTTAAGGGGCAAAATTATAATTTTCAAAAGTTCAGGGACTAAATTGAAATTATTAAAAGTTAAGGTCTAAATTGCAATTTTCTGAACCTGTTGGTGACTGGGCTGATGACGTGGCGCTTGGTGACACGTGGCAGAAGTTGAGTGGCTGATGTGTCACTGACTAGACACAGCAAGTTGACATGGCAGATGACGTGGTCGTCTTCTACCTTTGATGTTTCGGTGACAATTCCGGCGGCGGCTCACGGTGGTACGGCGGTGGCTCACGGTGGTTCTGCAACTCCGGCGAATTTTCCGGCGAACACCGTGGCGGCGCGTGAAGGCTCCGTTGGCCTTGAAACTTGCTACCCAAGGGTTTTTCGACATTCCGGACGCAATGGCGGCGTTAGTTTTGAGAAAAAATGGCCGTAAAGTGGAGTTTGGGAGGGGGCAACCTTGGTGCACTTAAAACACCACCCAAAAACTCAAGCTTTCCATTGATTTCTTCACTCAAAACTCAACTCCGGGATAGAAACCTTGCTCTGAATACCAAAATGGCTCAGAAACAAGAGAGAAAACTTTCACAAACTCAAACTCTCAATTTATTCTTTAATTCAAGGATGCTAATACATGAGGTATTTGGCCCTATTTATAGTGATTTTAGGAACCAAACAGGATGAGAATACAAGCTGGAATGATAAGGATGCAATGAAGTAGAACAATAAAATTGAAACAACTTGTAAAAATAGTCAAAAAAAATGGACTCTTCACATGGAGGGTTGGTGGTGGTGCATGCATAGTCTCAAATGGCAGAGGTTTGTCCTCTGTCATAGATGATCAAAATGGTAAATCAGATGACAAAGTTGATCCAAAAGGCCAACTTGTCCAAGAAGAAGAACGGGAAAAGGGTAGAGTTGGGTTTAAACTTTAAAGTCTACTAGAAATACAACACAATAGCGTATGGAGGAGCACTTGTACCCTTCATATTACTCTCACAGACACTCACTGTAGTTTTTCAAATTACAAGCAATTATTGGATGACTTTGGCAACTCCTGCTTCATCAACTGTGGAACCTCCTGTTTGAAGCCTTATACTTATGGTTATCTATGTTGCTTTATCAATTGGAAGTTCCTTCTGCAACCTTAGCAGAGCAATGCTTACTGTGATATCTAGATACAAGACAGCCACTCTACTTTTCAATAAATTGTATTTGTCCATTTTCCGAGCACCAATGTCATTTTTTTTATGCCACCCCAAGTGGGCGAATCCTTAATAGAGTATGTCATAATATTTGATAATGCTTTGATGGTTTATTTTGAAGGAAAATCTTGTTTACTTTATCTTAATTTTTCGAATTATTTTTAACTGTTTGGTTTATCTTTCTTTTTTTTTTCTCCCAATGATCATATTGAGTAATGTTGTTTGTTTGTCTATGTTTGTCTAAATTTTAGTTTTTCCTTTTTGTTTCAGGCTTCAACAGACCAACGTCAAATAGATCTGTACATTCCAAATCAATTATGGGCAGTTCCTTTCAGTCTGATTATGCTCATGGGAAATATTGCTGTGATGTCTCAAGTTGCATGGCAGGTGTTTATGGTATTTATTCCTGTGGTGGGAGTTTGCATATGGTACCAGGTAGTTTTCTGGATAAAATCTGACCTTTACCTTTTTGCATCACTCACATCTGATGTCTCAAAAACCTGGTATTTATTATATTTAGTTTTATTCCTCCTCCAAATTTCATAAAGCACACGTTTTCCTCATTGATAAAAAATTTGAAGTGCATTTAATTTTATTACTCCTTCTCAGAAGTCATAAGAGAAGGAAGAAGAGAAGCATATGAGTCTAACTGACTTTATTATACAAAAATTGCATTTTATATGATAACAAAATGCTTATTTATAACTTGATATTGTGCAGCAATACTCCTTAGCATCAGCACGGGAATTAGCACGATTAGTTGGTAGATGCCAAGCTCCAGTAATACAACATTTTTCTGAAACCATTTCTGCATCAACAACCATAAGAGGTTTTGAGCAAGAATCAAGATTTAAGGACATAAATATGAAATTGAATGACATATTCCCAACCCAAACTATACTCTGATAGTGCCCTGGAGTGGTTGTGTTTCAGATTGGATATTTTATCCTCTAGCACGTTTGCTTTCTGCTTGGTTTTCTTGATATCCTTCACCAATTCAATTGCTGCTCCTGGTGACTTGTTTAGATTACTACATTCAATGGTCATACATTACTCTTTTAGTCTTTTATGACAGTAGGAAGTAAGTTTCATTGGTTTCCTAATTCAGTTTTGTTTGTATCAAGGCATTGCGAGGTTGGCTGTGATATATGGGCTCAACCTAAACTCTCGGGTGGTTAATTTAGTTTGGTTTCTTTGCAATTTGGAGAACAAAACTATATCTGTAGAAAGGATATTTCAGTACACCTGCATCCCAAGTGAGCCTCCTCTTGTAATCGAAGACGATCAACTGTATCGTTCATGGCCATCACATGGAGAGGTTTGTATCCAGGACTTACAGGTGACTACCAAGAGTTGGTCATTTGTTTAATTTGATACCGAAGTGAAGGCAACAATTATACTCTTCATGGATAATCTCTCTCAAAAGTTTAAACTATTGCGTAGAGGCACATTTTATATCTTAAGATGGCCCTTCATGCAAGACTTGGCTAAAAGCATAGATTGTATCGCAATTCAACGAATCTTCTGTAGAGGAACAAGGCCAATACAGATCAAATTCCAATCCTTAGGGGACGTTTGTTTCAGGGTATATTTAATTATTCTAGGAAATAGGTAGTTAGGAATGATATGTTCCTACATTTATTACAAGTTTTACAAAATTATTCTCAGGTATTAATTATTCCATGGAAAAAGATTTTTCTATGATTTACTAAAATCTCATTCCCAAGTTGTAGGGTGGGTAAAATAATTTCCATAATTTGGGAATCACAATTATTAAGCACAATTACTAAACAATCCTTTAATTATTTGACTTTTCTCTTTTATAATTGTATTAAGGGTATTTTAGACATTATGACATATTTTCTCAGAAATATAAATTTAAAACAAATAAGTTTTAAATTTATTCCCGGGAATCTTAATAAATAATCCCATAAATGTTTAATGCTAAACAAACAATTTTTTAAAGATACCTGAGAATAATATCTCGAGTAATATCTTTCCCAGGAATCACATTCCTAGAACCTAATTTCAAACCTTGAAACAAACGGCCCCTTAAGTTATTGGGCAAAGACACATGAATTATTTTATATCTTTACACTATTGTTATTAGGTTGATAGTTTTTATGCAGTATCTATCTTAGCTAGGATGTGCCATGTGCGTGATGCAGGTCAGGTATGCTCCTCGCTTGCCTCTTGCTTTACATGGACTTACTTGCACTTTTACTGCTGGAGCAAAACCTGGCATTGTTGGAAGAACAGGAAGTGGAAAATCAACTCTAGTGCCAACACTTTTCCGACTTGTTGAACCGGTTGCCGAAAAAATATTGATCGATGGCATCAATATATCTTCAATTGGAATTCATGATTTTTGAGGTCTACGCTAAGCATTATTCCTCAGGATCCAACCATGTTTAAAGGGACTATAAGAAGCAACTTGGACCCACTGGACGAGTACACAGATGAACAGATTTGGGAGGTAATACGGTTTTCCTTGACACTATGAATAACTTTATCTCTCATACTAATAAGTTTTGAAAAATATTTTCAGGCTCTAGATTTGTGCCAACTTGGAGATCAAGTTAGAAAGAAAGAAGAGAAGCTTGACTCTATAGGTTTGACCTCTCAAAACTTGGAACATGGATATAGGACGTGTTACAAGTCAAATTTATGTGTACATGTGGTGAAAATATATTATTATATTATACTAATATTTCATAATGAATTATGGAGTTACTGAGAATGGAGAAAATTGGAGTATGGGCCAAAGCAGTTGGTGTGCCTTGGTCGTGTTCTGCTTAAGAAAAGCAAGATCCTGGTGCTCGATGAAGCCACTGCATTAGTTGATACAGCCATTCAGCAAACAGTGAAGCAAAATTTCTCAGAATGCACAGTGATAACAATTTATAATGATACTAATTATTTTAAAAAATTAAATAACTACATCACTTTTTTATTGAAAATAATTGTGTAATTAATATGCTATTCCAGTAATTGAGATTACATAAATTAGGATTATATATGTTTTTTTTTTTTACTATAACATATATTTTAAAATTGATATTTTAATTTACTGATAACATGTACAAGGAAAGAGGGTGTAATTGAAATCACATAAACTAAATTTATTAATTATTTTTTATTAATTAGAAAATACATTTTTTATTTTTATAAATCAAACATTTTAACTTATTAAAAATATGTAAATGGTTAGGAATAGCAAAAAAAAAAAAAAAATGTTGAAGTGAGTACACGTGTGACATGATTATTCACAATAGAGATGGGAATAGGGATAGATTTTGTCTTTACGGGAGTGAAATCCACGTTTGTTAAACGAGGCAAGATGGGGATAACATATATTTATTTTTTCACTTATTTGTATTAGATTTGTATTATGTATGCATTTGTTACTTTTCAATTTGGATAATGTTGCATTACTAATATTTGTTATTATAGATATTTATATTTTCAATTTTAAAATATTTTTAAATTTTTTACTTTTTGGAATTCTTTTAATAAATCCATGAACATGCGTAGGGATTCAAATCCCAACAGGGAATGAGGAATGATGATTTGTGATGGTGATGAAGATGAGGATGAAAGACAAAATTCTAAACGGGTACGGGGGCATGGGATATGTTCTCTCTGTCATGGATAATCATTGTCATCCATATAAACGACTTATGATATAATAAAATTATCTAGTTATTCTCTTTTATTATTTAACAATTCCAACTTTCGAAATGTATAAAATTTTTATAAAATAAATTCTTTATTGTTATAGGTCATCTACGGAGATTTTTTCAACCTTTTAAATATAATATTCAAAATAAGATATAAAATGGAATGATACCTTTATATTTTATCAATTTATTTAATTATTTAACTATTAACTTATTTTCAAAATAAAAGTATATACTTAATTTTCTATAAGATATATTTAAATAAATTATTTATTTTATAATGATTAACAAACTATTTTTATTATCACCCTATGTATCGTACGGGTCAAATGACTAATAAGATAATATACATTGCCAATTGGATTACTTGCATACCAAACATCATATTGATATATTACCAGTCATTTAAAAGGTGATCATCTTTATAAAGGGTAATGTAGAGTGCTGTAATCTTGAAGGTAATGCACCAAACACCTCTTGGATAAAAGGGCCAAACACCCTCTTGAATGAAAGGGATTCCAAAGATACCACTTTTTAGTGTCTTAAAATCCAGTTGAATCATATCCATTTCAGAGACAACCATTTGTTAACCGCCTAATCTCCACTACTCCAATAACCACCACAAACCACTATTACATTTTTACCTCTTTCTCTCAATTTTCAGTTTAGTTTTGATCCCCTTTGCTTGCACGATAAAAGAAAATAAGAAGAAAGGGAATGGAGAGATCGAAAATGAAGAGGCAATAGAGAATAAGAAATCTTTGTATCTTCTTTCTTTTACTTGGACCAAAAAGAAAAAGTAAGAAGAAAGAAAATATAATAGCATTCAATGACATTATTACCCTTAATGCAATATATTTTATTAAATATTTCACGAGTGTACATATTTTAGGTAATTACTCACTATAATAACCATCTATTAGTTGACAATGTCAATTTTAAGCTATCCGTTCAAAGGAATTAAACTCACATTTTATTATATTTTATATTTTAATTTATTGTTAATGAGATATAAAAGAAGATAATTAGTTATAAAGATATAATATTTTAAATAAAAATTAATATTAATTAGGCATGATATTGATGTAGTAATATTTTTATGTTATTTATCGTGTTTTTATGTTATGTGTAATTCTTTATCAGATAAATAATATAATATATTAATATTTTTATACATCTTGAATAATATTGACGTTGATTTTTAAATTATTGAATTACCTGTCCAATAGTCATATACCTATACAGTATTGCGCTATAGATAAAGCATTTCATGGTTAATTAAAAAATAAAATCTCAGGTACAAGCCAATATTCATCTTCTTTTTTTTTAAGAAAGCCATTGAAAAGAAAAAATTATGCTGAACCAAAGTCAACAACCACATTAGTAGGTAGTGGTGGGTGATGGTTAAGAGGGTATATTTGGTATTTCACTTGAAAAATCTCTTTCACTTGAGTTTTCTCGACCGGGAGAAAACTATTTTGGGTTCCACGGCCACATACACTCTTCCCTCCTCCCTGCCCCACCTCCACCACATGCACACTCTTCCCTCATTTCTCTCTCCCCCTCTTGCTCTCTTTTTTCCTAGGCCATCGGGATGCCCTTGTTCCTCTCTGACAAGGAGTTCGCGCAGTGCTTCGGCGAAATTGCCGCCCTGGCCGTGGAGGCCAATGCCTACATCCGCGTCCTCATGCGTGATCTTGACACCCTTTGAACTCGCTGCCATGACATCATCATCAATGCTGAGTAGAACTACTCCCCCATCGAGCAGAAGTACCTCTCCTTAGCCATCGATTTCTCTGCCCTCCAGTCACGCGCTGCCAACCTCCAATCTGACCTTGATCGCCACCTCCATGGCCTCAAAGAGGCACAATCATAGAATCACCAACTCTAACTCCAATCGAAATTGCAAACCAAAAAAAAAAAAATCAAAAAATGATGCTTCGAAAACTTTTCAAAACACTAATCGCATTTTTTTGTTATGATTTGTTGTTATTTGATTGTGGTATGATATGAGGCCGCTATTGGGAGTCATGAGCACTCCACTCGCTCTAGTTCATGTTTGCGCCGCTGACCCTTTGCCTCATCTCATCACCAAGAGCACTCCGCTGTTTAGCCACACGTTTAATTTAATTTAACCACATTTTAGAAGTGTAGCTAATTGCAATTGCACTACATGGTCAACAATCAACTTTAGGGGAGTAGTCACCATATTTTTCCTTTCCTTTTTATTTTCTTTTCACATCCAACTGAAAGAAAATCACAAAATCTCTCCATTTTTCATCTTCTCATTTTCTTTGCTATTGTTGAAGCAACACCACCATGCCCCTTTCTTTTGCTTTCCATGGTAACTCATCTCTGCTCCATCTTTACATCAATGACACAACTCAATCTCTTCTCTGAAACCAATTTTGTTCTTTGTGACACAACCCTTTAGATTAAGCCAACCTTTTAAATTTAAGATTTCTCTTTCTATACTATTCACCCAGATTAACCCAAATGAGGTCTCCTCTACCTCATGGCAGTTGCATCGACCCCATGGACAGCATAAGTGCTGCAATAAGACCCCACCCACAACTTTATTATCTATTGCGATCAATTTTATACTTTGAGATTTCATTCTTTTGAGACAACGAAATGAAAGTTGAGAGTTTTCTTCCATGGAGTTGTAAAATTTGAGAGCTATTAGAAAGACAGAGAGCCGCATGAGAAGTGAAAGTTTGAGTTTTATTCTTCCATTGAGTTACAACAGTAAAAGACATTTCAATGCTGATGATTTCACAGATTGATACACAATATTATTTTACTTAATTTTTAATTTAGTTTAAACAAAAATCAACTACACACAATAATATGTAAAAGCTGACATGGTTTTCCGTCCACACGAGTCATGTCATTTGGATTCTGGAGAATACATGGGTTGAATATACAGTGAGGCATTTCTTATAGAATTGCCAAATTCCACTTGCAATGGACCAAAGCGTCAAATTATTGACTCTCAAATGTTTTTTCCACTCTTCTTCCACTTCTCAATAAGCATTTGAAGAGTAAGTTCAGATCTCCCACCAGCACTTAAGGCCTTCCTAGCAGCTTTTTTGACTTCTGCTGCTTTGATGACAAAAGATTCATTGTTCATCAACTCACTTATGCCCTCTTCAATTTCCTCCCCTTTCACTAAACGCTCTCCCTGCCAACCCCAATCCTTCTTCCACACACCCCACCCTCCCTTTAACACCGCTCCCGCAATTATCTTCTGATCTCCACCTGGTGGCCACCCCAGGATTGGCACACCATACCATGCTGCCTCAATCACTGAGTTCCACCCACAATGACTAAGAAACCCTCCCACAGCCTTGTGATTCAGGATATCCCCTTGATCCACCCATTCTTTAACCACCAATCCCTTCTCCTTGGTCCTCTCCAGAAGGTCAATCCCCAGAACTATATCTAGCCCTTCTTCGTCGTCCCGATCAACTTTCTTATCCTTCACCACCCACAAAAACCTGCATCCACTTCTCACCAACCCATCTGCTATCTCTCTTATTTGGTCCCTTGCCAAGGCTGTCCTATTACCAAAGCAAACATACACCACAGACCCACTAGGCTGATAATCAAGCCACTTCAGTGGTGCTCCCCTTTGGCCTTCCTTCTCAAACTCACAAGGTACTAAAGGGCCAATAGCATAAACTGGGGCCAAATCTTTGACCACTCTCCCACTATTAAGGGCTTCCAAAGTCTGTCCTTCCAGTCCTTCAAAAGTGTTGACCAGAACCCCATGTAGCTTAGTGACCTGAGGACTGTCTTCCATGAAAATCTTACAAAAGATACTGTTGGGGTCTAGCAGCTGTGAGGGGATTGATGATCTGGGTATGGTTGAAATGCTTGGAATCTCAACACCATCAAGTTTATGTAAGGATTCAGTATCAGTTGGGAAGCAGGAGAAGAAGGAGAACATGGTGGCTGAAGAAATGAACAAGATGTAGTGAGGGACACCAAGAGCGTTGGCAATTGGAAGAACAGGAGAAATCAGCGACACGTCATAGACAAAAGCGGACAAAGGTGGTGAAATTGAAGTGAGGAGAGGAAGCAGAAGGTGTGAAGAGCGACGAATGGCTTCAAATTGGAGGAAGAAAGGGTCATCAGCAGAGTTGTCAGTCGCAACAGTGGAAGGCAAAAGGTGAAATTGGACATGGTTGACTTGAGGGAATGCCAAAAGGAATTTTGAGATGAGTTGGGATTCAGCATTTGAGATTGTGGGTTGTGGGGTGATTAGAGTGACATGACAATGGTGGTGAACAAGCAAGGAAGCGAACCTCAAAAATGGGGTGAGATGGCCCATGCCAGCACTTGGCAAGAGAGCCACATGAACAAGAGGAGCAAGACTCATGCTACTTTGCCTTTGTGTGTCGAATTTGGTGGAGAGAATAATGCTGCGTAAAAGAGGCAGGCCTGAATTTTATAGAGGAGGAATTTCATATGTTAGTTGGCAACCCTTTTACGGTAAATTATGAATTGATGTAGACTATTCAGAGTATGTTAGTTGGAACTTGGAAACTCATGTTTTCTTTTATGACAAACTGGCCAGAGTGATCTCCAAAAATACTCAAAATGTGGGAGTGCTATTGAGACATTTATTTAATTATTATTAAATGTGATAGTGATTTTTAATCATTTCGTTCATTTATTATATTTAATGGTAATAAAAGTATGTATGAGATTTGTACTTTATTAATTTTTTTATTTTAGAGAAGTCAAATTCTTTAATAAAACACTTACTTTTAATTATTAAAATTATATCTTTGTATTTTAACTTCAAAATTGGGTGTCCCATTTTGATAGATTTAATCCAAAGTCTCACATAAAGAATAAATGAAAGCCTCACAGGAGTGTTGTCCTGTAAATGAGGCCTTTAGTAGTTGGATTTAGATATCCTCTAAAAATGAGAGTATATGAGTTGTGTCCATGTGATAAAATATTTATGATGATAATTTTCAATTTCAGCCATTTAGAAATTCTAGATAATGAAATATTTTCAAACTCTTTATTAGGGTCATAAATGTAGACAATTAAGATCGAATCACGTTATATTTTATCTCATCTATATATATATATTTCATTGCCTCTAATTATATAAAGTTTGTTTGTTGTACTTCTTTTTACTTTTGCTACCCAATATATTCACGTCTAATAGTAATACAAATGAGTATCCTAGTTCACACTCACTTTCGAGTGTAAAAATAAACACAACGATAATGTTCGTATGTCATTTTTTCATGTACTCCAACATTAATCTGTTCAACATTTTACTGTAAACGAAAACATCAATGACTCAAGTTTGACGCACGCAGAGCTTATAATAACAAAATGAAACCGAAAAATAAAATAGGCAAGGCAATCCATAACTGGTCGAGGTTCCTGTGCTAATCAAGGATTTGTCCATATGAATCAATAAAACTTTATTGTTCGACTAAAGTCGGTCAACTCGTGCCTTGCTTTATCTTTGTCTGCAGTATCTTTTTGTTCGAGTGCATGAGTATTATATTCAATCTATGTTCTATATGTGGGGTCCAGCCTATGGGCCCCATCACTATTGAAAATTCAAAGAAAACGGGGGAGAAGAGAGTTTTTCAACGCATGCACAGTAATTTTTACTGTGCACGCGTGATGATTTCGGCGCCGAAGGTGAAATAACAACAGTGAAGAGTTGTTGAAGAAATTTTCTTCTCATAGAAATCACGCAGTGTGCATTCACACTGCTGAAGGCCTCTATAAATAGAGGAGGGATTCAGTTCATTCAACATAACAACGAAGCAGCAAAACAAGAGCTGCTAGTGAGAGAGAGAGAATTATTCTCTGAGAGTGAGAGAGAAAAATAGAGAGTGTGAGTAAATCCCTTAGAGTGTAGGGTGTGGGTATATACACCGGGAATATTTTTGGGTATCATCTCTATTACTCCTTGGTACTGCAAAATTGTAGTATTTGAATAGGAGGGTTCTCACTGGGATACACTATATTTACCTCTTGGGTTGGAGAGTGTGGAAAGGATACTTTGTAATTATCCTGAATATAGTGAAATATTTTCGGAGTTTGTCCCGTGGTTTTTTCCTCCGGTATTTGGGGGTTTCCACGTTAAATATTCGGTGTGCAAATTTCTTGATACTGGTGTCAATAGTATTATTCGTGAATAGTACTATTCGTGAATAGTACTATTCGGGAATAGTAACAGCGGGCCCCACGTGAATAGTCAAGAGTGGGCCCCACGTGAATAGTGACCAGTGGACCCCACTGAAAAAATTTACTATTCATCCTGGTTCATATTTTCGCTGCGCTGCGCCGATTGGTAGATTTAATTCTATCAGATTTAGTTTTGGTACTCGTTGCCACATATTGGCATCATTTAATTACACTGTGAATCAGTTTCTGAGCCCAACAAGTGGTATCAGAGCTTTGGTACGGTGGGATTTATTCTTAGTATGCTCTGTGGTTGCAGTTTAATCTGATCTTCCACATCAGAAAAGAATTTCTTCCTGGTACTTAAAGAGCCACTTGGTGTCAGAAGTGGAATAGAGCTCAGGATTGTGCTGTGTAAATTAAATGGAAGAGAATATGGGTACCATGATCAAGTTAACAGCAGCAAATTACTCCATCTGGAAGCCAAAGATGGAGGATATACTTTTCTATAAGGATTTGTATGATCCTGTAGAGAAGGGAGATGCAAGGCCAGCAGAAGTGTCTGAAGAAAATTGGAAAAAGATGCACCGGAAGGCTATTGGGTTAATTAGGCAGTGGGTGGATATCAGTGTATTCCACCATGTGGCCACAGAGACGAATGCACAAACTCTGTGGAAGAAGTTAGAAGATCTCTATGAGAGAAAGACTGCACAGAATAAAGCTTTCGCAATCAGGAAGCTAGTGAATCTCAAGTACAGAGATGGAAGGTCTGTTGCTGAGCACTTGAGTGACTTTCAAAATATGGTGAATCAGTTAAGCACCATGCAGATAGTGCTGGATGATGAGTTACAGGCACTATTACTTTTGAGTTCTTTCTTGGGATAGTTTGGGAGACCTTGGTGGTGTCACTAAGCAACTCTGCTTCAAGTGGAAAACTGTCTTTAGTCCAAGTCAAAGACAGCATGTTCAATGAAGAAACCAGAAGAAAAGACTTGGTGGGAATTGATAATTCCCGGGCCCTTGTCACAGAGAACAGGGGGAGAAGCAAGAGCAGAGGTTGGTCCAGAAAACCAAAGGATCGATCGCAGTCCCAGTCAAGAAGAAGGTTTAAATGTTACCATTGTGGTGAAGAAGGACACATCAAAAGAAATTGTAAGGCTTGGAAGAACAGAGGCAATAAAAATCGGAGAAGTCAGGACGTGGCTGATGATAAAAATACTACAACCCCTGTGATAAATGGGGAAGTGGTGGTGCTTTCTTTTGTAGATGAAGAATGTCATGTTGCAGATTCATGTGTTGAATGGGTCGTTGACTCAGCGGCTTCGTATCATGCCACTCCCAACAAGGAGTTTTTTACTTTGTACAAAGAAGGAGACTTTGGCAAAGTGAATATGGGTAATAAAAGTAATTCTGACATTGTGGGGATTGGTGATGTGTGCATTCAAACAAATATAGGATGTACACTGACATTGAAGAACGTGCGACATGTGCCGGATTTACGCCTGAATCTGATCTCCGTGCATGCTCTGGATCTAGCCGGATATCACAATAACTTTGGTGATGGCAAGTGGAAGCTCTCCAAAGGTTCGATGGTGATTGCCAGAGGAGAAGCATACAACACTTTGTATAAGACTCAAGTTAAGCAGATCGGAGGGTTGAATGCAGTTGAAGACGATGCTTCGCCAAATTTGTGGCATAAAAGATTGGCTCATATGAGTGAAAAAGGATTGCAGATTTTGGCTCGGAAATCTCTCATTCCTTATGCCAAAGGTACAAAGTTAAATCCTTGTGATCATTGTTTATTTGGCAAGCATCATAGAGTATCTTTCAGTAAAAGGTTGAAGCTGAAGAAGAATATTTTGGATATGGTTTACTCTGATGTATGCGGTCCCATGGAGGTGGAGACTCTGGGTGGTAGCAGATATTTTGTGACGTTTATTGATGATGCCTCACGGAAAGTGTGGGTGTATTTCCTAAAGAGGAAGGACCAGGTGTTTCAATACTTCAAGAGGTTTCATGCCATGGTGGAGAGAGAAACTGGGAAACCTTTGAAGTGTCTTCGCAGTGACAATGAGGGAGAGTACACTTCCCATGCATTCAAGAACTATTGCTCACGAACATGGCATCGGGCATGAGAAGACAGCCTGGCACTCCCACAAAGATAATGGTGTAGCCGAAAGAATCAACAGAACCATTATGGAGAAAGTCAGATGTATGTTGAGAATGGCTAAGCTGTCTAAGCCATTCTGGGGTGAAGCTGTTCAAACGGCGTGCTACTTGATTAACAGATCTCCGTCTGTTCCTTTGGGCTTTGACATTCCAGAGAGAGTATGGTCCGGACATGATATTAGTTACTCTCATTTGAAGGTGTTTGGATGCAAAGCCTTTGCTCACGTAAGTAAGGAGCAGAGACAGAAGCTTGATGATAGAGTCATTCCTTGCATATTTATGGGATATGGAGATGAGGAATTTGGCTATAGGCTATGGGATCCGGAAAAGAAGAAGATTATTAGAAGCAGAGACGTAGTGTTTCATGAGCAAGAAACTATGTCAGATTCTGCTGTTCCAGAGAAAACTGATGAAGCTGGTGATAAAGTTGATTTTACACCAGTCTCTCTTCCTAAAGAAAATGCCACAGTAGGGGGAGAGGTCCAAGATCATGGGGTTGATGATGAGCCAGCAATTGATGATGATGGAGATGGAGGAGATGTTGAGCAGGGGGAGCAAGCTCAAACACCACACCTTAGAAGATCTAATAGAGTGCCACAACCATCCAAGAAGTACCCTAGATCGGAATATATCCTTCTCACTGATGAGGGGGAGCCGGAGAGTTTTGAAGAAGTTCAGACTCATAAGGATAAAGTTCAGTGGATCAAAGCCATGCAAGAAGAGATGAATTCCTTGCAGAAGAACAATACTTATGAGCTGGTAAAACTCCCTGAAGGCAAGAAAGCCTTGAAGAACAAATGGGTGTTCAAGCTGAAGAAAGATGGTAACAAACTAGTGAAGTACAAGGCTCGCTTGGTTGTTAAAGGCTTTGGTCAAAAGCGAGGAATAGATTTTGATGAGATTTTCTCTCCAGTTGTCAAAATGAGTTCTATTAGAGTTATACTCGGATTGACGGCTAGCTTGGATTTGGAGCTTGGCGATTAGATGTGAAGGCTGCGTTTCTCCATGGTGATTTGGAGGAAGAAATCTACATGGATCAACCAAGGTTTTGAGGAGGTGGAAAGGAGAACATGGTTTGCAGATTGAAGAAGAGCTTGTATGGATTAAAGCAGGCTCCTAGGCAATGGTACAAGAAGTTTGACTCATTCATGATAGGTCATGGATATACCAGGACAGATGCAGATCACTGTGTATATGTCAAAACATTTCCAAGTGATAAGTTTATCACTCTTCTGTTGTATGTAGATGATATGTTGATAGTCGGACAGGAAGCAAAGATGATTGGTGATTTGAAAAAGGAGCTATCAAAGTCCTTTGATATGAAGGACCTAGGCCCTGCAAAGCAAATTCTGGGCATGCAGATTTTGCAAGACCGGATGGCTAGAAAGCTTTGGTTGTCACAAGAAAGATATGTGGAGCAGGTTCTAGGAAGATTCAATATGAAGAATGCTAAAGCAGTTAGCACACCATTGGCCAATCATTTCAAACTCAGCAAAAAGAGTTGTCCCATGACTGATGAAGAAAATAAGGCTATGGCTGATATTCCTTACTCCTCTGCAGTCGGGAGTTTGATGTATGCTATGGTCTCTGCATCGCCAGATATCGCTCATGCGGTTGGAGTTGTTAGCGTGTTTCTTTCCAATCCGTAAAGATCATTGGGAAAGTCGTGAAGTGGATCTTAAGATATCCGAAGGTAGTTCAAGAATGTGCTTGAGCTTTGGAGGATCGAGAACGGTGTTGGAAGGCTATGCAGATGCCGATATGGCGGTGTGATCCGGATAGTAGGAAATCTACTTCGGATTTGTTTTTACTTTTGCAGTGGAGTCGTGTGTTGGCAATCAAACCGCAAAAGTGTGTTGCCTTGTCCACTACTGAGGCAGAATATGTTTCTATGACTGAAGCTGGAAAAGAAATGCTTTGGTTGAAAAGATTCCTTGAACAATTAGGAATGAAGCAGAGTAGGTCCGTTATCCATTGTGACAGCCAAAGTGCTTTGGATTTGAGCAAGAATGCGATGTATCACTCGCGGACAAAGCACATTGATGTCAGGTATCATTGGTTGCGTCAAGCAATAGAAGAAAAGCAATTTGAGCTGAAAAAGATTCACACTGATGAAAACCCTGCTGATATGATGACAAAAGTTGTAGCACGAGATAAGCTTCAGCTTTGTGCCGAATTGATCGGCATGGATCCTAGATAATTGTTCCTGTGTTATTTCCCCATCGGGAGGGGGAGAATTGTGGGGTCCAATTTATGGGCCCCATCACTATTGAAAATTCAAAGAAAACGGGGAGAAGAGAGTTTTTTCAACGCATGCACGATAATTTTACTGCGGCGTGATGATTTCTGGCCACAAGTGAAATAACAACAAAGGTGAAGAGTTGTTGAAGAAATTTTCTTCTCATAGTCGAAATACGCGATGTGCATTCACATCTTTGAAGGCCTCTATAAATAGAGGAGGATTCAGTCATTCAACATAACAACGAAGAAAGAAACAAGAGTCGCTAGTGAGAGAGAGAGAGAGAATTATTCTCCGAGAGTGAGAGAGAAAATAGAGAGTGTGAGTAAATCCCTTTAGAGTGTAGGGTGTGGGTATATACAGGGAATATTTTTGGGTATCATCTCTATTACTCCTTGGTACTGCAAAATTGTAGTATTTGAATAGGAGGGTTCTCACTGGGATACACTATATTTACCTCTTGGGTTGGAGAGTGTGGAAAGGATACTTTGTAATTATCCTGAATATAGTGAAATATTTTCGGAGTTTGTCCCGTGGTTTTTTCCTCCGGTATTTGGGGGTTTCCACGTTAAATATTCGGTGTGCAAATTTCTTGATACTGGTGTCAATAGTATTATTCGTGAATAGTACTATTCGTGAATAGTACTATTCGGGAATAGTAACAGCGGGCCCCACGTGAATAGTCAAGAGTGGGCCCCACGTGAATAGTGACCAGTGGACCCCACTGAAAAAATTTACTATTCATCCTGGTTCATATTTTCATTGCTACTGATTGGTAGATTTAATTCTATCGATTTAGTTTTGGTACTTGCCACATATCGCAAGATCATTTAATTACACTGAATCAGCTGTTTCAACACTATACTTTATACCGTAAATTCATCTTCAGTGTATAAGAAACAACATAAAATGTATATCAGGTGTTGTGCTTAAAAAAGTCGTTGGGAACACCTAATTTCCTGAACGACCCTTCAGCTTATGTCTATCTTCCTCCTTGTCCTTGGCACCTAATCTCCAGAGCCTCAAGAGGCAAGTTCATTTTATGATGAATATGCTGACCTTTGAATGGTAGCTCCCAATAATCACGCACACTAATCTTTACCCACCAGTTCAAACATGCAATATGCACCTACTCACAAATCTTGGCTTGGCTTTTCACTCATATTCTCAATTCCCAAAGCATTTTTTGCCATCTCAAATTTGTTTTTAAACTGACAATAATCTATAGTCTACCAATCCGCTTTCAACACATTGTGTACCTTTATTTGAATTATTACATGATTATTTGTCTTCTAAGGTTTTGGTACTTGGATTAAAATTACATGATTATTTGTCTTCTAAGGTTTTGGTACTTGGATTAAAAAGCCATCACGCAAACACACGTGAAAAATAGTTAACATTAACAAAATTGCCCACCTTAGGTAGATGAAAAGCCTTGTCAGATAGGCTGGAAGAGCAAGTAAATAGTAGCAAGGAAAGAGTAAGGTAGTGTAGGAAATTATATTGAGCCATAATTATTATGTGTGACAGAATTCATATGTAAGGGTAAATAAGAAAAAGAGTAATTAATAAATCCTTAAAATTATCAAATAATATATGATATTGAATTAGTTTTTTTCACCTAAAAGTGCAAATAACCATGGACGGAGGTAGTAGCAACAGTTCACAAAAAGATAAAACAAAAAGGGAAAAAATGGAATCCTAAAAGAAAAACAACTAAAATCTAAGATATGCCTAATTACTAAATGGAGTAAAAAGATAATAAAATCAATGTCTTGAGAATCAAAGTAAACAACTGTTACTTTATATGATATGTAGGAGGATATTCGAGTAGCTTTGATAAATTATGTATAATTAAGTTTAAATACAATGATATAATGACGTAACAAATTTCTGTTTTAAGTTATTATAATAGTATTGAAACAACATATTTATTTATAGAAAAAATATTAACTTTTTTCTTCAAGATTTATGCATACTAACTTTTTTTACTTTTTGAAAAAATTACAATAACTTCCCCCTAAGGCTCACAAATGTAAAATGACACACATCATTCTTCTAATTTTCCCCTTGACAATAACCTCTCTTATGTTAAGTGGAGGATTTAACTTCTTTAAAGTGAGGAGATCAGTAAAATGCACAAATAAATGGTTAATTATTCTAAGATCATTTAGTAGATTATGCAAATGATACATATATAATGAGAGTTATTAATCTAAGGATAAATAACTTTTTTCTTTCTTTATTTTAGAGGAACAAAATAAACGATAATTCATTAGTGATAAAGACGTATTTTTATCCAAAATACCTCTCTAACTAAATAAACTCAATTCACCTCTCTCATTTTCACAGTCAAACCGTAACTTTTACTTGGGGTTAAAAAAAAGGTACCAAAAATAAAAACTAAAGAAAACCTACCCTCATATTGATCATGGCGCATGGTATAAGAAGTATGGACACACCAATTTGGTGATTTATCCGTGTGTTGGACACGCACTAAACACTGCTACTGCTCTAATTCACTGTGGATATAGCTTGGACACCTGGCGAACATATCTAAGTTGGTTTCTTTATTTTTTTTCAAATTTTTAATATTTACATGAGTCTAAAATCAACCCTAGTTGTTTGGTTGAACCTGTGCTGTTGTATCATTTTGTTTTGAAAATTCTTTAGTTGATCATTAAAAAAAAAGAATTAATTAGATAAAAAATTATACAAACACGAAAAAAGAAATTCAGATAAATAAAAGACAAAAAAAAAATCGTACAACAAAATAAAAAAATTATATATATATATACAAACACACACACACCGTATCCGTGTCCTGCAATTTTTTTAGTTTGCTGTGTCTCCGTGTTCCATGTTTGTGTAAGTAGTTGTGCTTCACAGCGCATGATCTGTCTCCACGGGCAGCGGCGGTAGTAGCAGCAGCGCCCAACCATCTCATCGCCACCTCAGCCTCCCTTCCAGTGACAACCAATAACCATCTCCAGTCGTGACCACGTAACCCACATCCATCTCTGGTTCACTCATGACTTCTAATTCTCTCTCTCTCTCTCTCTCATTGTTTTGCCTCATTAATTGTAAAGTACTGGTATTCTTCTGACTGAGCAGTTCATGTTTTGGATTATTGATGGTCATTTTGTGTTCATTAGTACTAGTGTGTGTGTTTTGTTATTGTGGTCCTCTTGAATTTTCCATTCTGCTAGCTTCATTTTCTTATTCTTCTGTCTTAACTGAGGTTGTGTAGAAAGTAATTTCCCCCAGAATTATTATTTGTCATAACGTTCTTTTGATATTTTGCTCGAAGGGTTCTTTGATTTGGATTATTTAATGTTATGCCCCTTGAGCTTTAATTTTGTTGATGGGGTTCATTCCACGTCGTTGTTTCAAGGAAGTGCTACTCATATGCTGCTCTGAATTTGTCAACATTATAGTCTTCAATTGAGATATAGACTTATTGGGTTGCTTGTACCTATTGTGACAGTTTATTCAATTGTTTCGGATTTGGGTTCTTAATTTTCATTGGCTCGTATTCTGCTAATCTGCAATGAGTTGTGTGGTCATGGTTTATTTCCAATTAATTACAATTGAGCCATTTATGCAGTGCCGATTTAGCTATTTTTTATGTTTTATTCCCTCCTACTTTTACTCATTCTTGAATAGGGATATTTTAGTTATTTTACATGTTAAATATTTCATTTAATTACAATTCTGCCATTAAAAATCATGTGACATGCCCATTATCTGATTTCCATTACATTGCAAACAGGGTGCAAACTCCAAGGGTTCCGGGTGTTTTTGGCTTCTTTTTTTTTCTTATTTTTTGTCAAATAGTATGGTATGTTTTTCTCCTTATCTCACTGCTCCACCATGATGCACCATGGAACTGATTTTCTTCTCCAACCATTTTCACACGCATGGGCTCTGGTTCATTGCACCTGGTCTTGTTACTTGTGCTGCTCTTGTCATTGGTATGGGGGAAAGTGCATGTGGACCATAGACAAAAGAGTGAAAGACGTGAATTCCATAATAGTACTAATAGATTCTGAAAGGGGCTATTGTGATTTCTATTACTATTAATATTTATTTAAGTTCATTAAAATACTCTTAATTTATTATTAATTTAACTATTTGATAATAAAATATATCTTATATTATATATAAGCTAACTTATCAATCCCATCTTGAATTTATACAATATAATCATAAGTTTAATTTTTTTGTTTTTTTTATAAATGTGCATATTAATCACATAGATATCTATAAAATCATTCAATCGACTTAAAAACAAAAATATGTCTTAGTTATAAAATTAGAGAAATTTTTAAAAATAAGGTAATTATAGATACTTTTGTAAATATTTAATTAAACTAAAAAATATACCCTAATTGTGAAATAGAATTAATTTTCTCACTACCAAATTTTGTTAATGAAAAAATAATAGAAGCATACAAATTCTATGTGCCATATTTCTCACGTATTAGAGGTTTAGGCATTGAGGTCCATATTGCCTAAAAAAAAGTTGTTACTAGTTATTATGCGTTGAATGTATTTATTAAATATAATTATTGAAATTCAAATATTAAATTCTTTTTTTTTTGTAAAATTTATTTGAATAATATATAATACGGAATTTTTTTTATAAAGAAATAAATAAAATGAATAACAACAAAGGTGAAATAATAAATTGTGGTATATAATTACATATCTTATTTTATAACACATAACATTTATATAATTTTAAAACTAGTAAATAAATAAGCAAGTGAGCCTACAACATAATAGTAGAATCTTACATGTCTCAATGAGTTAAAGGAGGTCACCTATTCAACTCTCATTTTCACCCTTATCATCTAATATCTTAATTAAAAAAAACTAGTAAATAAATAAATGGTGCCATAGTTTACTACTGTTAACCATTTATTTCATCATACTTTTTTTTGTTCATATTGTTAAATTTAAAAATAAGTTGATTTGATACAGAAAATTAAGATATTTTTATACTTTAATAATTTCACTATCAGTATATAGATATTAAAGTATTATGGTTATTTATTCTTACTTATTTTTTTTCTAAAATATTTATTGGTATATTGTTTAGGTAACTATTGTTTTAAGAAAGTTTTGACAAAAAATAATATATAAATATAAATGACAATATTAAATATAACGTATCTTATTAAAAAATTATATAACTAATGTATCTTTTTAAAAAAAATTTCTGATTTTATAATCGATACATGTTTTGTTTTTTAAATATTTCTCTAGTATTAACATATCTTATTAAAAAAATAATATAATTAACATATCTTTTTAAAAAATTTCTCTAATTTTATAATTAAGACATGTTGATCGAATGATTTTGTAGATATTGACATGTGATTGACATACCCATTTATAAAAAAATATGGAATTGGACTTATATGATTATACTATTTAAGTAAAAGAGAGGATTGACAAGTCAATTTATATATAATGTAAGATATGTTTTATTGCAAATAGTTAAATTAATGATAGAATAAGGGTATTTTAGTTAACCTAAATATATTAGTGATAGTGAGAGTGACAATAGTCAAAATGGAGTGACCATGGTTTCTTATACTATAGTGAATTTTATACTAAACCTCTTATCTTTGAATCGATTATGGACTCCTCTATTATTAGTCATTAGATTAAACCATCTAAAATAATAATAATCATCCAATAACTAATAATAAGGAGTACATGACGAATACACAAATTTGAGGTTGACCGTATTATTTAGCGCTACATGTGCTTCTTATGTTGGGCCCTATCTTGCCGAAAACCTTGTTCAATACCTCAATGGGGAACATGAGTTTGGAAATGAAGGCTGCGTGTTAGTAATGACATTTCTTGCTGCAAAG
The DNA here is from genome assembly GCA_031216105.1 of Dalbergia cultrata. Lineage (NCBI taxonomy): Eukaryota > Viridiplantae > Streptophyta > Magnoliopsida > Fabales > Fabaceae > Dalbergia > Dalbergia cultrata. The sequence goes on along the minus strand of CM062352.1, from coordinate 13,709,924 downwards.
TTTGTCGAACCTCTTTCGCAGAGGCACCAGATGTTTAAGTTCCATCAGGTTGCGGTCAAGATGCAATCAATGTTGGTGGCAATGATCTATGACAAAGTTTTGACCCTTTCAAGTCATTCAAAGGATGATCACAGTAGTGGGGAAATCATCAACTTGGTGACTGTTGATGCTTCAAGGGTTGCTGAGCTTTGTTGGTACATGAATCATTAGCTGGTCTGCAAGTCGCTCTGGCGTTGTTAATTCTGTATAGAAGTGTGGGGATGGCATCAATAGCTGCTTTTGCTGCCACTGTAATATGATGTCGCGAAACCTACCTGTGGCATCATGGCAAGAAATGTTCCAAACTAAGTTAATGGAGTTCAAAGACAAAAGAATGATGTATATAAATATATACATATTTATATAAAAGCATTCAAGTCAATATTTTTACTTTCTATTTAATAATTTTATTAATTAATACCAAATAGAAAATGTAACTTAAAGAATTGACTTTGAGAAAAAAAGAAAAGTAAATAAATTATTGGTTTGTTATTTGTAAGGGTTGTTATGCTACTCCGGAAAAGGGACCCCGAGGATGGTCGGGAGCAAGATGGGCGTGATGTTAGCTTGCCAAATTCTGAAGAGAAAATTGGAGTAGGGATTCAAATTATGAGCGTGAGTGTGTTTGAAATATGTACTCATCCTTTCACACTTATCTGTCGACATGGAAAGGAAAAAATTTGGATGGATCCCATATGTTTTTTTGACACTATTTAATCATTCCTTTTCCAATTTCCTTTGCATCAAACAATAGAAAATCACTTCCTTCTCCCCACTTTTTTTCCTTTCTCAATCCTTCCTCTCTATTTCCGTAGAGTGCAAAAGTCTTTGTTTCTTTAGAGCAACTGATTCGAGACATGGAATCAAAGTTGATCTGTCCAATTGTTTTTCGCTAATTTTAACATCAAACAAGTTCCAATTGCTGTAATTAAATTCATTAAATTCCACTTTGACAAAAATCCCAATAAAAAATTGGGAGTCTTGGTCAATTAATTTCACGATTTTTTTATAATATGATTTGAATTTAAAAATCATTTAAAAAATTCAAATAAACAAGCTTTGAGAATCACTTAGAAAAATATGTATTACCAAATTAGCATAAATATTTAACTCAACCATCTATTATACTGACAATGCAAAAATGTTTTACACTGATATTATGTGAAAATTATCATCTTTGAATAAATATCTTTATAATTAAGCCTTAATTATTATTATCTTAATAAATTGTGCAAACAAATAAAGAGATCGTTAAATTGTTCATGAGAGAATAATATAAACTTCCCTTCACCATGAATGAAAAGTGAATTTAATTTTAATACTCTATTTAGCATAAACAAATTTTAGACTATATATCATCCAATAATATCATTCTATTTGTAAAACTTTTTAAGTAATATGTAATTAAATCAAACACTCTGGTTAATGTAATAATATATCACTAGATGCATATATAAAATATAATTTCACACTCTGTTTTCACACAAAAATAATATTTCATGAAAATTATAAGTTTTAAACTCAAATGTCTCAAAAAATTCCCAAGGTAAAAAAGCTGTTGTCACATTAGATATATATCATTGGCGTAAAGAGAGATTAATCTCTGCATGTAAAACATGATTTCTTAAAATGAATTGATATTGAAAGAGAAAGTCAGAGATCATAGCTAATGAGTATTCTCTACTATGAATTGTTTGTTTTTCTCTTTTTTGTATTGTTGTGAAGTTCTGTTTGGTTTAACAAGAGGGTCTTTTCGTTATTGTTTTGTATTGAGTTATTCATGATGTAATGTCATGAGTGCAGCCAATATGAAATTTGTCGGAGAAAAAGAAAAATGATCAGTGATAAGATTTCTCACAATGAGTTGATATCTAGAGACCTAATGAAATACAACTAGAACTGCACGACATAGTTTTTTGAGGTATCATTTGCCTTCCACTGCAAAAAATCCCAACAGGTCAGTCACTCAACTAAAGCTCCACCCAGTATGAGCGCCCGTTACTGTTGTAAATAGGAGATATCGAAGGAGATGTTACACACCACTCATACCATACCTGTTTCAGATTTGGTGAAGACATAGAAAAGAAAAATCATAAAATGAAAATGGAGACAAGAATCAAGAATGAAGATAAATATGATGAAATGCTGCAAATGGTAGAAAACCAACCTTTGCAGAATCAGTACAGCGCCAAAAATGTACCTCCACTGTAGAACCACGATCAACACGAATAGGGGTCCTTAATGGGAAAAACATTGCAAACCTGAAGGAAAGACCAAATAAAACGTACGATTGAAAAACTGAGTTGAATTTAAAACTGTTTTCTCCTAGAAAGACTACTCAAAGCTATGAGTAGTTTGAATTAATTTATTTATAGGAGAACAGAATACTAGCTGAAACATAGGACTACGAAGCAATAATTCAAATAAGAAATAAATAACAGATATCTAAGTGAAAGATTCTATCCTACAGATGTGGAACTACTTGATTCATCTTCAGAATTCCCGTATATGATTTCCTACCCAACTTAACTTAATGTTTACAGGTTCGAACGGGTTTGGAGAAAAAGATCTCACTTGTTTCACTGTTTCCTTTTGACAAGAAATTTGCTGACACTCAGTAAGGAAGACAGAAAACCAAACGTGTATGGGGGTTAGGCATCCTCGCATTACAGGGCCGAACAAGGAAAAGATAAGTGTATACACTCAAATTGTTACCGACAATTTTCTAGATAGATAAATTAGTTATTGACCGAAAAAAAAATTAAAGTCCCTTGCAATTGCAAACATAAGATAGTGTAGGTTACTAACAATTTTATTGATGGGTAAATTTATCTCTGACAATAAAAAATTAGTGTTGAAATTTCTCATAATTATAAAAATAAGACATATACTCACCTGAAAAATATTAAATATAGATATGAACTTTAATTATTGATCTATATGACACCTATTAATCCTAATCAATACTAACTAAAATACCCCACTTTTATTTTATTTTATTTGTAAACCCCTTCCCCATATATTCCAATATTTCACCATATTCATTATAAAAAAAGAAACTCTTAGCCCATAGCTTACCATTCTAAGAAAGGAATTTAATTTAGAATTGAATTTCTTATACTTTATCACTACCTTATTTTGAAGTACTATGATACTAATATCATAAATTTATAATCATTTATCTAAAAAAGCATAATAATTGAATATTACAAAATAACACAATAGGATCCTATGTTTGTAATTATAAAAGACCTCAACACTAGTATTTTTTTTATCAGGAACCAATTTTTTCATCAAAACAAAAATATCAAAGACCTATATTGTCATGTTTTTGCAATTGTAAGGGACTTCAATACTAATATTTTTTATCAGGGACCAATTTGCCTATTAATAACATTGTCAGAGATCTATAATGTCCTATTTTTATAATTATGTGGGAACTCAACACTAATATTTTTTTGTTAGGGATCAATTTGTTCATCAATAAAATTGTTAAGAATTAATTTCAGTGTTTACTCAAAAGATAAATAAATTCCATCAAACTTAACTGCACACCAAACATTTAATATCCATCTAGGAGAGTCCTTTAATAAATCATCTTGCAAAATAATGCGAAAAAGTCATAAACGCATTATAATCCCACAAGAAATGGATATTAATTGAAGTGGAGAACGGATAATCAAGTTTAATAATACTTGTCAAATCAAAATCAAATTTCTTTGTGCATTTAATTTTTCCAAATATATTTTTTCAATTGGTAAATATCAGCCAATAGCCTTTCATTTTTCATTAATTGACGAGGACACGTCATAATGATGCTTCATGCTTGTCAAAAAACACATGATGCTTCTCACTTTCAAAAATTATGCTTCTTTACCCTTGAATAATTATTTATTTTTAAAAAAATTTATTTGAAGTTAATTATCCATTTCAAAAATTTAAGTAGAATTAATTTTTTTATTTTTAATAATATACCTATTAAATATTATTAAAGGAGGAAAAAATATAGTAGAAGAGAGGAGAGAAAGTTAAAATATTAAAAAAAAATTAGAGCAATTCAATAAATTATTTTAACTTTTTCAACATTTATGTTTTTCTACTAATTTTCTTAATTTCAGTGTGTATTTAAAATTGGATTATTATTTAAAGATGAGGTCTAAAATATATTGATAACAATCTGAATGTGCTTTTAAGTTTGATCTCTATTTGTGTTGGGAATAGATTTACGTCATTCTGGTAGCTGTTTAAAATTGTAATGGCATTAAATTCAATCTAAAATTTTAAGTGCCTTCTTCTGAAATATAACTTAAGTGTCAAAAGTTTCCTAAGATATATTGGCAAGTGTCAAAACCGCAGAGCAAGTTCTTTCACTTTTACCACTGATAAAATTTCCTCTCTTATTCCAAAAGAACAAAGAGCACTACTAATTAGTGACAAAATTTTGTAAGAATTTTTTTGTTTTTTTGATAATCTGCGGGGCCAAGGCCGAAAAATTTTGTAAGAATTGTTGACAGTGGGTTTGGTTGAATGATGTAAAGTGGTAGGGACCATCATTCATTTACGAGCCAACAAAACACAACATCATTCCGACAATTCAATTCTAGCAAAAGTTTCTCGCTCTAGATCTTTCCAAGGATAAAGTAGAGGGAAAATAAAGGTCAATACCAACTGAGCAGATCTGATGTCGCTGTTGAAGCTTCAATTCCAATGTGCACATCCTTGTAAAGAATTGCATCAAAATAGCCAGCGAATCCTATAATCAAAGTGCGTAAAAGGTCAGTATCAAAATAATAGACACAGCTGGGGGATGAGAGACTTGAACAAAGCAAGTGATCCTACAGATAATTCCCACTACACAGCATACAGAAGCTAGTTACAAAAGTACTCTGAAAAACTATGAAAAAAAAAAAATTCAGGTAAGCAACATCAACATCCTAAAGCTGCGTTAAGAGATTGTCCCATGTCTCAAAAGCGGAGGATATCTATCAAATGATCTGAGATATTTCGTTCACGTATCACATGTCTCATAGCATAGCATGGCTGAAATACAACTGGACAAACACTAAACAGAGGTGTTTTTTACGTAAAAAATGAATCATGCACAGCATCAACACGAAGTAAGTACAACAGCGAGTTAAATTTGATGGAGAAACTTCAAACATGTCTTTCCTCCACCAACCGTTATTCCTCTACACAGGCCCTATTTGATACATGGGATAAAGTCTGGTTATATTAGCTAAGACTACAAAGCCCATTTTTATCACATGTTTGGTATAACATACAACTAGGCCTCATCAAGTTATCTCTTTTGAAATTGAACATTTTGCAGAGCTCTAATTCTTGAGAGTAGTTAACATCATAAGTTTGTATTGATATTGTCAAACATGTTGGGAAGACAACTCTTGCTGCTGTGTGTATCCATGGTGATTAAGTTTAGAGTAATTTCGTAATTTCTTTCCTATTTATTCATAATCACTTTAATTTATTCTAAGGTGTGTGATATTGATAGATATATTTTTCTTTTGTTATGGTTGAATTTTTCATCGTTATGGATGGCTTAATCCCTATCAATGACTAGATGACTCGGGAATTTTCCGGTGAAGTGTTAACATGTTTGATGTTAGAACAGGCTTTTCTGGATATGTTAGTTGCATGTATTATGCCTTTCCTTTATATGTGTGTTGTGGCTCCAGGAAAATAATAGACTATGCCTAATGCGACATATTATAAGAGCAAGAAGAGATGAGTTGAGGCAGGGGCGGATCTACACTGGGGGCAATGGGGGCGCTTGCCCCAGTGAAATTTTAGTTTTCTATTAGAGAATATTAATAAATATATGTATTGTCCCCATTACTTAATTAAGTCTGCCCCCATTTATGAAGCACAGATTGACATGAACGCAGGACACATGACCCAGACACAGATATGGAGACACACCAAACTCAAAAAACTACATGATATAGATACAGCATATATATATAATTTTTTTTATTTTGTTGTATGATTTTTTTGTCTTTTTTATTTGAATTTTTTCTTGTTGTGTTTGTATACTTTTTTTATCTACTTAATTCTTCTTTTTGTTTTTCTATGATCAATTAAAAAAATTTCAGAATAAAATGACCAAATAGCACAGGTCTAACTAAATAATTATGGTTGATTTTTTACTCATGTTAGTATTAAAAATTTGAAAAAAAAAAAAGAAACCAACTCAGGCATGTCCACAGGGTGTCCAAGCCGAGTTCACAGTATATTAGAGTAATGTCCAACAGTGTTTGGTGCGTGTTTGAGCTCAAAAAAATTATTTTTTTAATTGGACACACATGAATGCACGTCCAACATGTGTCGTGCGGGTGTCGGACACCGACACGTGTCTGATATATGGATACACCACCAAGTCGGTGTGTCCGTACATCTTAGGCCCCCATTATATGTTTTGCCCCCAGTAACTAAATTTTCTGAATCCGTCACTGAGTTGAGGAGAGAGTTCATGGATTGGCTAGTCAGATGATGATATTGCTTGTCTAGAACAACTTCATATGAATGTACATGCTTGTCAAGTATCATATAATATGTTACGAATAGATGGACGACTAAAAGAGGATGGGATAGTATCAAGTAAGAAACAAGTTGTTGTTTTCTTACATATTTTAGCACACCATGCCAAAAAACGAGTCATAAGGTTTAAATTTCAACACTCAGAAGAGATATTTAGTAGATACTTCAACTCAATATTAAATTCTATGTGGAGGCTGCATAAAGTTTGACTCAGGATATTTAATCCTGTTCTAGAGGACTGTAATGATCATAGGTGAAAAGGATTTAAGGTAATGGACATAATTTTAAAATTTGTATTTTCACTACACAAATGGGTATTGCTATATGGGTTGTATCAAATTATATTTTGTTTGATTTTAGGGGCGTCTTGTTAGAGTTTTAAGTGCGAATAGTATGTAATAAAAGAGGTCTTGTAGACCTATTGCCTTAAAGTTTTGAGCCAAGATGTAGTATTGAAAATAGTTAAAGGTCCTCAAATTAATTAGATTCATGTGTGCAAGATATTGGAAACATCTTAAGGTCACTATTGTAGTCATGTCAATAGGCGTAGTAGTTAAAATCTAATGCATATATATATTTTTGTACATTGAAATCAATCAAGTAATTTAGTCATAACTTCAAGTCTCCTTCGTAAGTGTTTATTTTTGACAAAATAGACTTGCACGCACAAACAAAAGTGAACATAAAATTACCAAAAATACAAGACATTCATAAGAAAATTAAATATTATCGATAAATAATTACCATGAGAAAGTATTTAATCAATTGGAGAAAAAAAGATCCCGCATACCATGTACCATTGCTGAACCAGTGTTCTTAGGTATCACAAAGCGCAACTTCTTATAACGTTCGTTGCTTCCATTATCCAAGTGTTTTGGATGAGTAAAGGTAAAAACCTGAACAATTCAAATAAACAACAAATCAGCAGAAACCACTTAATCTCAACTTTATGAGACAGAAAAGGAAATTCCCTATACAATAAATTGATCATTTTAACAAAAATATTAACCAAGCATGAAGCTCAAATAGCTTAAATATCAGAGCGGTGGATAGATTCAGGGAAAAGCAATCAAGATAAGTAAACTGAATGAGAAGCCACCAACAGGTTGTGATGGTGCAAGGCGAGCTACGTTGTGCATTTTTGCAAAATAGGCAGCTTCAAAGAGTGAAACATCTCTATGTTTCTTAACCTGATATATAACCACGAGCAATTACAAGATGTACAAAACATATATGGGTAAATTTGTCAGCTGAGCACAGGAAGTATACATCATTATATAACTTTGAAGCTGTCACTGGCTGTAGGAAACTTGTATATCTGAAAGTGATAATAAACACTAATTCAACAACTAAAGCAACAAAATAAAAATCAAAAGGTAAAATACGTATGTACATTAGCCACTTATGTTCAGCTGACCGACCACCAATATTTGACGAATCTTTGCTTGTAATTAGATCATAGAAACACAAGCCATCTATCAAAAGTTTGAGGGAAAAGTTTATTGCTGAGTTCTTAACTTAAAAAATTTTATGTCAGTGCAGCATTTATGGAAACAGATCCAAGCTGAATGACACAAGCAGAGGCAAGATGCTCTAACTATTTTGAAATTCATATGAGACTCTCAACGGCATGTAACTCAATTCAAAATAGCCATACATCTTGAATTAGTGGGACTTAACCTACATTGGTATATTTTTATTTTTTTCACAAAAAAGAAACTCAGTAAAAATTAGAAGGCCATCAAGGCATGACTATGACTATTCAAAAGATAAATCAATAACAAAAGAGTGAGAGAATTTTACTTACGAAGATGGTATTGAAATTCCATCTTCCTTCAAAAACCTCTGAGCTCCATCAATGCATTCAGGAGACAATTCATTGTCACCAAAAGAACCTAGCAATTCGCTAACCTACACCAACACAAAAGCAATCAAACACTTCAGTGTAGAGAGAATAAAAATTAGGCAAGCAAAGGATGATTGTACAAATATACCAGTATGTCAGCTGTTTCAGGGGCATTCCAATGACGCATGTCACTTGAGATTATGGTTACAAGATCCGTGAAGTTTGCTGACTTAATTAATTCCTGTTCCAACAAACAAATGTTGTGGCTATGAATTATTCAAGGGACTCCTCATTCCAAAAACAATAGGTAATATCGTCATAAATCATTTTTCTGAAAACAATAGGTAATATTGTCAGAAAATGTAAAACCTAATCATAATAACATAATCAACCTAAATAAATATAAATCAACCTGAGATATAATATGAGATATTATACGGTATAATGGAGATATTAATAGACATTTCCTTATTTCTAACAATAAACATTATGGAGATTAGGCCATATATTTGAAAAGTTAAAAATAAAAGAGAAATTGAATTGAGCAGCATAAGTAACATGCAAATAGCTTCATTATACTGGCGTATAAGTTGTTGCAATCACTACAAAAATAAAATGCAGGAATATCTACAGCTAACCTTAAGTGCAACAATTGCATTTGGATTTTTTTCCACGGCATAAATTTTTAGCTTCCGCCCAGCGTCTTTAGCTGCCTAAACATGACAATAAAAGTCACATCAAATAATAGGATAATGTGAGGAGATATTTTTTGTTCTCCTTCAAAATGATCAATCTCAGCCTCATCCTTTTTGGTCAAAACTCAATCCAATCGAACTTGAAGACACCGTTGAAGAGCAGGTTCTATTATTTAGATAGAATACTTCATATATCTAAAAATGAATGACTAAACTAACACAATCTCATTAAACAATATGCCTAACGCCTGCACTAAGCTTCTAAGCATGTGGTTAATGCTAGCAGCTAATGAAGATAAGTATTGCATGCAAATAAATAGCATGAATAAATAAAGCTGTGAAATAGAGTTTGCTCATTTCCTTCATGAAATCATAAACGAGGATTAAACTAAACATCAGATAATTAAAATCTTGCAGGACATGGGCATAGACAAATTCAGAATCATAAAAGCAGATCACACCTGTATTGATTTCAGGACAAGTGTCCCACGCCCTGCACCAACAACCATCAATACCTAGCCATAAGAAAAAATAAGCTTTAGGTATGCAATACCGCATCCAGAGTGGTGAATGGTTATCATGTGCAAAAAATAACCCACACACGTATAAAGATGCATCAAGAACTAAATAAAAGCAACAAATCTTACTGTGGTAATCTCAGATGCCTTTTCATCAGGAACCCTGTCCAGTAATGCTTGACAAATTGCTCTTTGGTACTAGCATAAAGAAATTATTGATTAGATTGCAAGAGCCCAGAATAAATCAATGGCTCCAGTTGTCATGACCTTGAGTATCGATAAACAAACATGATGGCAGGTACCCAGGCCTCTTTTTCCAAATATTTTTCAACCAAATAAGGACGCATCTTTCCAATTAGTTCCCACTGAATAAGTATAACCAAATGTTATGTACAAATTCAACCATAAATTCAATCATCTCTATAACACAATCTACATCACACCAACAAACGTGGAAGGGCAGAGAGAAGAGGAGGTAAACCAGAACAATTGAATAACAGGGATTGCTACACTTAATAGATATCAAAGTTCATTAAGCACTTCTCAACCACCAACACAATTGCTCGACTATGAGTGTTACTGAAGTATTCGCAATGTCAACCACAAGTCTATGGCCCTTATGTCTGAGATTTTTTAAGGAAAAAAAGAAAGTGATTTTCAAATTTAAATATATAAGGAAAGAATTTACGATAACTAGATTTTTTCTTTTCCAGAAAAAAAGGAAGAAGCTAAAACTGAATAAACCTATTCATCGTTTGGAAGAGTAGCTTCCAGATAAAAGTTCTAAATTAAGCTAGGTCATACATATGTGTTTTCCTTTTAATTTAAACAGTTTCATCAATCAGAATTAGTGTGAAAGCCAAAGGAGTCCACAGGGGAGAGGGAGGGGGGGATGTTGAAAATGCCTGTGCATGGCCATACCTGTGCATATTTAGCTGAGTCTTTCTCAAGATTCTCATACTTCTGAGAATTGAGATTATTCTTAAGAGGCTGCACAAGAATTGTAAATTTTATAATCATTATCTAAAAGGCGTATTGAAAACTAAGTAGTGCAAAGTGGACAAAGAATACTTACTTGTGAGTGTGACTGTGAAACATCCCTCAAGCCAAACTGGCAATTAAAAATGAAAGGGTCAAGAAGATGATAGCAGATAATGTCTTGCCGTTATATTTGACAAATGTAAAGATAGATACCTCCATGCGTTCTTTCTCGGGAAGAGGACCCAATTGCTTGTACAGATAGCTCAGATGTTCCAAATAATGTCGTAAGGGATGTCTTTGTGAATCTAAGGTGCAAAAACGTCAATAAAAACAGAAGAATCCTACACAAGCGAACGGGCAGTGAAATACTAAACAGCAACATTCACAAACTAATGTTGAAACTGAAACATAGGCTAAATAAAGGTGATGTAAAGGTATGAAAGAAAAACCCAGACTTGAAACAATAAAGATATTATTACTATTTAAATAATGATCTTGTATTCAAGGAAAATGAGAGAAAGTGAGAGAAGAGTTCAGAGAGAGAGAGAGAGAGAGAGAGAGAGAGAGAGAGAGAGAATCAGATTTGAAGAAACTGATCTTGTAATCAAATCTACTAGAACGCACATTGATTGCATATATTCATAGTAGTTCCAGAATCAACATCAGAAGATAACTTTCTAACTAACCTAAAAACTGTCATAACTGATGACAACTGTAATTAACTAACTAACTAACTATGCTGACATGGAATTACTAATATTACCACTTTGCTTCTGATGGCTGTCTTCTGCGGGAAGATTGTCATACACTCTAACAGGAATTTACAATAAGATTTAATAGAACAAGAACAGTCACTAACCAGCGGCAAGAGGATTGAATGCAGCTTTGGGATGACCTTGTTGTCCTGATATTATGATCTAAACAGATATTTGGCAGTAGCAATAATAAGAGTTTTGCGAGTTTATGAAAAAAGAATTATGTAGTGAGAGGTTTCCTAAAATATAGAGCAAGGGAAAAAGTTCAACATACAAGAACATAGGATTCAAAAAATTTCAATGTTCACCTGTACAGAATGGTCAAAGAAACTAGTTATTAACTTCTGATGACGCTCTGGGAGGTACTTACCAATATCATCTCCTTCGGCTTTAGTTAAAAAGACCTGGCAAAAATTCAATCAAAACCCCAATGACTTTGACAAGGATCAACAGCACCATAATTGATAACTGACAAATGCATTATGAATCAGATGTTGTCCTTACATCAATACGTATTATAGCTGCACTAACCGGCTCCCCAAACCAACGTTTTAATGAGGTGTCTGAAGGTAAGGTACTCCTGATAACAAGAACAGTGTTCATGGTTGAGGAAATTAAGGAAGAATTGGTAGAATTGTAGAGAAAGTCAAGCAATGAATTAGAAAATACAGGATCAAGGTATACAGTGTTGGATCAGTGGTATATAAATTCTTAGGTACTCACAAAATATCAAATGCAATCCACAATTTACTATGATGCTCACAAAGCAGACGAAAAGAATTCCATATTTCCCAAGGATCAACCTGAAAAAAAAGAAACAGTATAAGAAAGGCATTCAAAAATAAAAATGGATATAGTAAATTTTCATGTCTTCTAAATCTTAAATAGTCATGGATGACTAGACATTCTACTCATCAATAGATTGATGCTAAGCAAAATTTCGTTGTTGGAAAATCAAAAACTCTCTATTCAGCATAAAATAGCAAGAAGCCTACATCTAAGAGAGAGAGAGAGATAAGAAAAATTAAAGATATTATATATCAACCCATACCCAGCTATACAAAAGTGAATAACAGGCCTTCACCACATAATTTTAGCAATTTGACTCACCAAAGTACTGGAGCTTGCACTAGAGTCATCATCAGACTTCCCCAATGGAATCCTAAGCCACAACTTTATTACAAAGTTACAGATACAGAATGAAGTATAAGAATGGTGAAATGGCATTCTCGAATGACAAGAAATCAGTTAAAACAAAACCATAGAGTAGTACCCGCATGCTCTTTAAACCCTGTAAGATTTGATTCACACATCTAGCATAGTTAACCCAGGAAGTTCCCGTAGGAGTTGGAAGAAGGCAAGCCTGCAGCAGACTACAAAAGATTAGAAAAATAATATGAAGTACACAACAAATAAAGGATTCATTTTTGTATGTGATAATTTTTCAAAGTATGACAGAACAACATGCAATGCAATTTATTGACCCAATGAATACACAAGGTAATTCTTCTTGAGCTTTATATTAGATAGGAGCGACGGCAAAGCCAACAACAGTAATATATGTACCTTAACAACAATTTTAAAATCTGCAAATACCGAAGAGAACGCTGAAGTCTAATAAGAGACAGATGTTAGCGGAAGACTTCCTTAATCCCTAGTTGTTAATACATATAACAAGTCACTTTTCAACAGGTTCCTCGGATAGTTGGGTATAAGGTACCCAAAATAAAATTCCTAACATCAAGGTCCTAATCAAATAACACTTGAAATCAATTTAATCAAATTTTCTAATTAGACAAAAGAAAATGAGGATATTGCATCCAATTAGGGTTGAAAACTAAATTAAAGAAAACCACATGCCTTCTATCATGGAAATCTAAGATCAAGCATTCCCAATTGGTTTCACCCGAACCAATAAAGTAAAACCACTCACTGAACTATAGAATTAAGACCTGTAAAGAGAGATAAGAGGCCCAAGCTATTTCCTGTTTGAGGGCATTTTCAGAATCCGCCCGAAGGTTTTCATCGTCTGAGTCCAGGTCTATCCATGAGCTAATTTTTCCTGAATAAGTGTAATAAATTAAATGAGAAGCTTTCCACAGTTGAGAATCCAAGAAGGTAGGAGAGAAAATGAAATTAGTATCACCAAAAGATCTCAACAAGCTCAACATCATTATGTAACAAGAAGTCAAGAACAGTATTTTCCTGAGACAAACAGCAGAATTACAGGATCAGAACAGCAATTATCCCGCCATCACAGAGGAGGGAGTTAATCACCCCAGTGAATCCATGGGGGAAAAAGTTACCTTCTCGTGAAGAAATTAAAAGGAAATTTTATTTTTGCTTTAATTTTTTTTTTCCAATAAAAGGTGCTGCATTTTACTGCAATAATAGTCCACATCATGAACCCTGACCAACCGGATCCTATAGCTGTTGGAATCGTCATAGTCATCAGCTTCTTTACCAATAATTTTAGATACTCCTAATTATATTTTGCATGTCTTAAATTTGATTTATATTGTAACTCGTATCGCACCAAAACCAGTGTCCGTGTAACATGGTAGAGAACAAAGATAATCAGAAGAATCTCAATTTCATACCGACTACATGTTCATTCCAGTCGGTTGGGCTCACGGTGTAGTCCGAACCAGAAGCTGGCAGCAATTCAGCAAGTGGCGACTGGTCGATAAGCTTTTCCGTTAAGCTTGGCCGAAAACCAGGATGCATCTGAGTCACAGCCAACACTACCAAATTAATATTCTACATGAAGTGTCGCGCTCATAAATTAACATAGAACAGTCACGAAGATAAAAATGCACAAGCACTTGAAAAAACCAACAACACTGGGAAATTAAAAACTAATGCTCATGATTTTTTCGGAATCTTTTTTTTTTTTTTGTAGCGATTTTATTTAAATCGTTAATATGCAAATGCAGAGACTAGACGAACGCATACAAATGGAAGCCGCAGTAAATCTTTTAGTGAAAAATGCATATGAATCTTTATCGAGAAAATGCATTGAACAGTCACGAGAAAAAGATAACAACACTCGAAATTAAAACCTAAGAGTCAGAATTAATGCTCATGATGTTTTCGGAACTTTTTTTTGTAGTATTTTATTTAAATCTTTAACATAAAAATGCAGAGACTCGAAGAAGGGATACACGTGGACAAAATGCTCTGATTTCAAGAACGCATGAAAAATGAAAATTCATACGAACTCTTTATCGAGAACATGCTCGCTCTGATTTCAAGAATGCATGAAATGATTAAAATGAAAATGCATATGAAATCTTCATCGAGAGAATGCTCTGATTTTGAGAATGCATGGGAATGGAAGCCGCAACGAATTCTTGAATATGAAAATGGAAGACAAACTTAGAAATCCATTTCTGATAGGAAAAAATATTTGTGAAGACGAACCAGAGGAGCAACGATGAAATCGAATTTTCCAGCATTGAGACTTAAGTTGATCAATTTCGACATTCCATAGTGGAACACGGTCTCCACACCACACAAACGAGAATCGCTAGTATCTCCTAACCTAATCCCGAGAGGCATCTTCAGTGAATCAGAGATGAACAGCGAAGAAAGATGAACAGAGAAGAAGAATGATAGAGAGAAATAGAGTGAGAGAAAATAAGAAGAGAGAAAGAGAGGGAAAGAGAGAGGATTCTGAGAATGAAATGACGATGACTGTGAGTTGAATGGTAGTGGTACTATTTATATACAGTTTGATTTGAGGGAGACTTGTAACGACAGGAACTGTATCTTAACGACTTGCTAACTGAATTTGCTAACTGACGCCATGACCCAAACATTGCGCTTAGTGATGCAGAAACTGTTTGGGCTTCCAGAGCTTGCAAAGTGATAGAGTCTTTGTTACAATTCAACTAGCTAGTCCAATGGATCACTAATTAAGTAATTAGGATTGAATAAACATAACTAGCAAATTGACATGAATTTTACATCCCAGTCAATTTGAATTTTTATTTTTTAAAAAAATATTTAAGAAAAATAAAAATTGAAAAAATAATTTTAAATTTGAGAAGTTAAAGGCGTTATTACAAAGGATAGTTATTCTTGAAGATATAAATGTGAAAGTTGTTTTTGTAATGGACTCAAGAGGGATATTTTTGAAATTATAGAAGTTGTGCATCAAATGAATAGTTATTGGATAGATATTGATTACATCCTCTTATCTATTATATGTTCTCTACTGCTTTCAAAGTGAGGAAGTTGATAAAATGCAAAAGTTACGAATTGCTCACCCTAGGATCATTAGTGAGACTCACATAATAAAATTATGTCACACAATGGGTAGTTAACATCTTACTTTTACACTTTACCAGTCTCCTCATTTTAGAAAGTCAAACTGCTAAATGGATTATTGTTAGTTGCCATATGACACTAGCTAATTACATTTATGGTGTGTTTGATTGGATAGTAAAACTGGAGGTAAAAATTTAGTTAGATGAGTTCCATACGTACACATAGAATTTATCTAAGTAATTTTTATCCCTAATTTTACTAATGGGGCATTTGTTTCATAGTATATTAATCTATTCCCAGAAATAATTATTTGGGAATTATTTATTTAGATGTTTGTTATAAATTTTATAAAATTATTTTCAGGTATTAATTATTCCTAGAAAATAGATATTTCTATGTTTTAGTGAGATTTCATTCTACTCTAGAAGGGTGGGAAGAAAAAGATTTCCATAACTTACAAGGCATTTGGAAATCTTTAACAAGATAAAATTGAATTAAATTCTTGCGTTTGAAATGACTTAGTAAATTAAAGAATTCAATTCAATTTCTTGATTTGGAATGAGTCTAAAAATAAATTAATGTTACTATTTGTCCTTCATTAATAGATTAAGAACAAAATAATATATTTAAGTAAGATTATTTTATTATTCTCATTTGTCTAATTTCAATTCATTTACTTAAGTTACTTCCAAAGTAAGAATTTAATTTAATTCCTTAATAAAATTGAATTTCAAGATTTTCCAAACGTCCTGTTAAGATTTTCACAATACATATTATAGGGAATATATATCATAATTTTATATTGTAAACCCTAAACCCCCAATAATTATGATATATATTCCCTATAATATGTATTGTAAAACAAACAAATTTTAAATTTATTCACAGGAATCTTAATAATATATATTATAAGGAATATATATCATATTATTGGGGGTATTTTAAAATTATGATATATATTCCCTATAATATGTATTGTGAAACAAACAAATTTTAAATTTATTCACAGGAATCTTAACAAATAATTCCAAAATTGCTTGATGTTAAACAGAAATTTTTTTCAAAATTCCCCAAAATTAATAACATTTTCGAGTATTACATTACCAAAAATCTCTTTCCTGGAACATAATTTTAAACCTTTAAACAAACAGGATAAAAATAGAGTGAAAATTTTCATAAATAAAGCTCAAATATTAAACTACACATAAAACTCATTAAAAAAATTTTTATATCTTATCTTTATCCTAGCTAAAGATGGCTTAAAGAATGTACCAAAAAAAAAAAAAAGAGCTTAATGAGCAATTTTCCGGGTAAAATAATACTCTTGATATTCTCAATCTCTCAGGCAACTTGCTCACTCAATCAGTCAACCTGTTGATTGTTCACTTAGAGCATCTCCAATGATGGGATGCATTTTAGTCCTCATTTTAGGTCCCACCATGGACACATCTTCATAGTGTCATAAAAGGCAAATAGAGACCAAGAGTGTCCTTCTTTTCTCTAATGAAAGGGACTAACTTTGATCCTCATTTGAGTCCCACATACTTTTTTAACTTAAAAAGTAAAAATTAATATTATTATAATATTTTTTATGCAATTTTATTTTCAATTTAATAAAAAAATATAAAATTAAAATTTTCAAATATCTGTTATTTTGAATAATTTCTTAATAAATTAAATTACAGATAAATATTTTATACAATTTTTAGAAGTTAACATGTGAAAAATGCAAACAAGTACTACTGAAACTGAAACAACTCTTCAATATATTATAAAATCATTGTATGATTAACAACAACAATGCATATAATTAAAATATGACCAACAACAATACATGTAATTAAAATACAACCAACAACAATGCATAATTGAAATTTATATTACTAAAAAGTATACTTGATGTGCATTATGGAGTTGCCTTATATGTTCCACCAAGTCGATCTTTAGTTGACAATATTTCTGCTTATCACGAAGTTGGACATTCATTTGGAAAAATCTTTCTTATGGAACAAAATTTTCCTCTCCTAACTCTGGTCATGATATGTCGTTATCCACAGCATCATAAGAAGGAAGCTGAAAAAAGGTTTCCTGCATACATGTCTCTCTCATCCTTAACAATCATATTGTGCAATATTATGCAGGCTCTCATTATACATGCAAGTTTATTCTTCTCCCAAAATCGTGCCTTGCCATGTATGATTGCAAAACGAGCTTGCAGTAATCCGAATGTTCGCTCTACGTCCTTTCGTTATGCTTCTTGATGTTATGCAAATAATTTCCACTTATTGACTTGTGGGCACGGGATTGTTTTGATGAATGTTGCCCACTCAGGATATATACCATTTGTTAAATAGTAATCCATGGTGTAATTGGTGTCATTAACAATGTAATTTACCTTTGGAGCACGTCCGTTCAGAACTTCATCAAACACTAGTGAGTGATCTAACACATTGATATCATTATTTGAACTAGCAACTCCAAAATACACATGCCATATCCAAAGATCAGATGAAGCCACCATTTTGAGTACTATGGTTGCAACCCCATGGTAACCGTATACATACCTTTCTATGCTCTTGGGCAGTTTTTTCACTATTAATGCTACTTAACATGCTACGGAAACCACAGGACCTTTGTCAATTGTAGTTTGCCTTGTACATCATTTGAGTTTGGTTTTTGCAAGTATTCAGTCTCAAAAACCAAGATCACGCGTTCAAAAAATTTCTCTAAGCACTCAATTGATGTTCTTTCACCTATACGTATATGGTCATCAACTACATCAGTTGATACCTCATTTGCTAGCATACGCATGGTAATCATGCATTTTTGCAATGGGGATAAGCCTTCCTACTTGTAGCATCGACCCTCTGCTGGAAATATAGATCAACATGAGAGAGGGCATCCATTATATGAAGGAAGATGTCATGACCCAATTTAGCCACGTGATTGGCACGTGAGAAATCTCATTCCCACATAAGCCTTGAGACTTGGGTTGTCCTATAAGCATAGTTAATTATAAAATTATTCAAAATACATTTTCATTTTCTACATACAAATCACTTGTTTATTAAATCATACTAGTCTATACTGAAATTTCATAATCCAAACTCTATAGTATGTGAATCATAATACAAAACATATATGAATAAAGCTGCTCTGATTTGAAATATTCAAAAGTGCTCAACTATTCGATACAAACCAAAATAGCATTATAATATGCAAAAACATAAACATGCTCTATTGTTTGGATATTGCTTGCATTGATACTAGAGTACTCTAGATAGAACTATAAACACTTCACTCAAGTGAAGCTCACCACATAAACACTAGTGTCGGTGGGGAATGATGACTGAGAAGAATCTATAGTAGCTGTTCTATCTGTGAAATAGGAGAAAGGAGAGGGGTGAATTTTGTGCAAAACTCGGTGAGTGAATCCCTACCTGTAACCCCCCTTCATGGGCATCAAAGGACAATGGATAAAATTAAAATACACTATAACAATTCTAAAACAGTTCATATGTACATATATAATCAAAATCATAATTTTTCATAAATCAGATCAATAGTATTCTACTAGAGAAACATGAATTTCTACTCTATGGTTCTTCGAGAACTGACAATGTTTCGCTCTATGATCCATCGAGGATCTAATGCAAATACCCAAATAGGTTCCATTTTCTACTCTATGAGATTGTCCTTTTGACAACTTGGTACCAAATTTAATGATTATACAACCATTAACTTGCTCTTTGTTTCTCTATAGGTACTGTCTAGACTAGTCTATTCATAACTCAAGTAAATCTAAAAACCTTTAAAACCTTTTAATTCTCTATGAGCTCTAAATCTATTTGATTCTAACAGTTTGACTATAGCATAACTATGGCTATAAAATCATGCCTAGGGGATCACTGTTTGTAGACATCTGCAATTTTAAAAGCTCACAGAATATGTTGCCATCAACTATTCTGAATCTCATGAAGATTCAAGCTATAAAATCTTTTTTATGTTTGAGTTTCTAAACCAATTCTCAACAACATTCTTTCATAAGGTTGAAAATTCTAAAATCATAACAACATTCCTTAAAAGCTCAAGGTTCTCTACTAATCACTTGCATAATCCATATTCAACATAAAACAAACCTTCTAACAATCATAAATCTTTGATAATTACAATTAAACCTAACTCTAAATAGAATCATATTATCAACAATGGTCCAATGAGTTTTCTAAAACATAGTTCATGCTATAAACCACAATTTCATAAATCAACATAAGCCTCAAATGTTGAACAACAATAAATAAATAAATACAAGCATACTTTGAGTAACAGTTTCATGAAAATAACTCTAATGGACAACATAGAGATCACAAGAGCGAACACACTCACATGGTGGAGTGGATAGTGAAGAATTCACACTGATAGGGCTCCTTGGAGCAGGAACAACACCAATATCTGACATAGGAGCCCTAGAACTCTAAATCAAGCTATAAAACCTCTAAATACTCAAAATCCATACCAAACAATACTAGAAGACTTCTATCTCATTAACCATATGAGCAACCATCAAAATCACCCTAATAGTAAGGAGGAAATGGAGAAAAGAGAGAAAAACCAAGATAATAGCGTACATTAAAGCCTTAGGAATGAAAAATTAGAGTTAGAATTAAGAAAAATTGAGGGAAATGGAGTTTGGAAAGTGAAAAATAGTGGAAGGATAGTGTTTAGGGGGTGAGAGCTTGAAGCTTTTGTTTTAAGGCCGAAATAAGGGGCTTTTAATGAAACTCTGACCGCTTGGGTAGTGAATGACTGCTGAGGCGGTCCCCTTTCCTATTGCTACACCGCCTTACTCTCTGCTGATCGTTGGGTCTCCATTAACTTTGAAACATAAATGTAAATAAGGAAATATCCCCCATTTGGATTCAAATAAAATGTCAAAAAAATCAAAATCCCAACAAATCAAAATCCAAATTTTGGGTTTTAGTTCAAATCCAGGAATTCTTACAATTTTCTAAACTTGTAGGCTAAAAAAGGAATGTTTAAAGGTTTCATAAAATTCATTAAAAATCACTCTTTAACTTATTTTTCTGTAGAGAACAATTACCGGGACTTTTGATCCCAAGAATATGGTTCTACCATATAGTCCTCCAAGGAAATATAAGGTCTAAACTTAGTGAAATTCATGACTTAAAATGATAGATAAGGGTAACTGGCACTCATCTTAGTTCAAAAATATTTTCTAACCTTTTTATTTAAAAGTAGGGTATTACAGAAGACATGTCTTCCCATTCGAAACCTTCGTCAGAATGTCTCAAGAGAATACACCGGATTATGTGCAAACTAGTCACTGAAAGGATGTTCATGTCCTGCTTCACAATCTTTAACTATCCACTTATGGGAAGTGGAGGACAAGCTTTGCCCAGACATTTTCAGAATGAGTTGTTGAAATTGATGCTTCTCTAAATCATCGAACAATAATTCTTCAATCCAATCATTCAAAGACGTGTTATCGGCTTGGTCTAAATCATTATACAAAGTTCCATTAAACAAGTAATCAAAAGACATGTTATTGTAACAGTTAGAGTTTCCGGCCATTTGTATTAATAGATATTTCGGAGGTGGTTGAAAGGAGCTAGTGAGTGCATATTAGACTTTAAGGCTTTTGATAGGAGGAAGAGGAAATATATTGTGAGGAAATATGGAAGAATAGTGATTCATATTTACAAGTTAGCATACAACAGCTAGTTTTACAACAGCTAATTTTACAACAGTCAGTTTTACAATGGCTAGTTTTAGAACAGTTAGTTTTACAATGGTTAGTTTTAGAACGATCACTTTTGCAATGGCTAGTAGTACAATTATATATTTGAATTAACTTGAATATTTTTAAATTAAATAATAAAATTATAATTATAAAATACAGTAAATGACCGCCAATATCACATAATTAAAATAGACATTTGTTCTACTATCACAATCACTCTTAATTAAAAACATAATACACGATCAACGGCTTTGCATAATTTTAAATCAACATTGACAATCAACACTTAGCTAGAATACTTTGATATAATTTTCTCTACAATCTTCTCATGAATAGATTGTTGTTTATCAGTCATTGTTGAGGTGTATTTATAAAATATTTCCATGTCTATTTCCTTTTCCTTATCCTTTCACTCATTTTCCTTAACCGTTATCATCCTTTCCTTAAACACCCTTTCCTTTCCCCTGTCTGCTAACTCTATTTCTTTAGCATTCACTGTGAATACTTATATTGTAGGTTTTGATTATGCCAAAAAGAAAATGACAAAAAGGTGGAAGCATAAAAGCATGGAGTTTCTTGAAGATGAACAAGTCAAATGATCAAGTCAAATGGTTAGAAAAGTTAGGACTTAGATCAATTTGTTAAAAGGATTTCATTTAGTAAGTTTATTTGGCCCTTGATAAGTTAATCAAAGTTTTAATTTCATAAATGAGTTTGAATCTAAGGAAAATTTGATTTGAAATAATTCAATTATTTTTTTTAATTAAGAATTTGTTTTTATTTGTGAAAATATGAGTATGTGAAATGAAATGTTTGAATGATGTTTTAAAATGGTTTTAGAATGAAAGAGTGACTTAAAGTGTTAAAACTTTAGTTTTTCAATTTCTAGAATTGTTGTAATGATTACCATATACTGTAATTAATTACTATGCTATTCATATGCCCAGCATGTGATTTTTTACTCTTGTAATTGATTACATGTGTAATCGATTACTAGAAACTTGATTGTTGCCAGTATTCAAAATTTGAACAGTGTAATAGATTATTAGTTCATGTAATCGATTACCGGACCTATAAATATATAAATAGGTGTGCTTTAAAGAGACACATCTTTTGAGATTAATCCCGAACAGTCAACATGAATTTTTGTCCATAAATACCTATCAGTTAACACTTTTTAACACAAAAAATATATTGCAAAGATCATTTTTAACAATTAACACTTTTTAACATAGAAAAACATATTGCAAACATACTCCACTGTGCTATGCTTCTTTGGTTAATAATTAAATACACCCTTCTAATATCTCATTTATTAATAATTAAATAGATTACTTTTAATAATAAAATTATTTTCTTTAAAATTACCTATTTTTTAAAACTAATGGACTTTCTCTAAATATCACCTGACAATTCTTGATTATAATAGAAAAAAATTTATTTGTTCTAAAATCTATTTATTCACCTATCTATTTGTCTATTTATTTATTTATCTTTATAAGTATTATGTGACAATTTCTAATAATCATTAAAAGAAGTATTAATGCTAAACTTTATCTATCTATTGCAACTAATGGAATATATATCTCTAAGTGTCATGTAACTATACAATTCCTAATTATAAAGAAAATAATATTCTTAATAAAATTTATCTATCTATTATGATCAAATTATACTAGCGTAACTTTAAACAATAGTTATACCATTGAATAACTTTTTATTGGTATAAATTTTTACAAAATTCATCATTGTATTAGAAGTACATGTCATAAATATCATATTTATAAACTTTTAAATTAATCTAAAATTATTTGTCATAATTTTTATGTACATAAAAATCAATATAATATAAATTTAAAATAAATAACTTTAAAGACTACATGATTACATTCTTATTGATGTTCAATTTTTATGAAGTTTGGCATAAATAATTTTTATGATAGCTAATTATAATCTAACAGTTAGTTGAATTAAAAATTATTTTATAAAATTTTATTAAGTGGCGTAACTAACTTAAAATTTTGCCAGTGTAACTTGATCTTAACCCATTATCTATTATACTTATCTATTCTATTATTCTAGAATTTGACCTGCGTAGTTGCACGAACAATTGAATTAAATGGATATACATGAATCATTGATCAACTTATGATAACATTCAATCTATGTTTCTAAACATTTGCTTGTACATTGTAATGCCCTGATTTTTATTTTGCCTTAATTATGTGCTAATTAAGGTTAATTAGGGATTATAAATCTAATTAAGAGATAATTATCTTTAGTTGATTAATGGATAATTAATCATCCATAATTAATTTTAGTCTCTTAGTAGTTAAAATACATAATTTCATCTTTATCTGTAATTAATTAGTTAACCGATAAAGAGTGCATGTATGATTTTATCCATGAAAATTTAATTTCTCTCTATGTGTTTTAAATGTTTCCACTTGAGTTTAAACTCTATGATGCATGTGATAAAATAATATTTTATGCATGTCATAAGATAATATTTGCTAGAATTTGGAAAATTGTAAGAGACTATTATTTAATTTTGGGAAAAACACACTTTATCCTATGAAATTTAGAGCATATGCAATTTAGATCTTGACTTTTAAAACTGTGCATCGCATCCCCCCATGCTTACCAAATTGTGCAAAATAGACCTTCTATTAATGGGACATCTAATTCCACTATTAAGTCTTCATGTTCAAGTCACGTACATATTTTAATGGACAAAAATATCCCTTAATTTTAATCAAATTTCCAACCCCTAATCCCTCCCCACTAAAGACTCAAAGGCGTGCACCATCTCACCTTTCACCTTTAATCTCCCTTCATCCATACCAAACCTTTGAACTTCTTTCAACAATACTAACATTTGAGCTCCATTTCACCCATACCACAAACCCTAGTCCAAACCACATGAATTCCTAAATCCCTATCTTCAAAGCCCTAATTTGAGACATACCTAAGCTTAAACAAACTTATTTGGTTTAAGCTTTTAAAAAGCTAGAGTTGCTATTTAAAGGGGCGACGACCAAGTTGCAAAAGCAGAGGATGCAAACAGTGGCATGGTGGAGCCTCTCCTGTGATGCAACGATAAGCGGGTGGTGGTGAGTGACGAAGATCAGCAAAGTTGCATCACGTAGTGTTCTTAGCTGTAGAAGTTATTGTACAGTTTTGCTTGGCTTGTGTGGAGCAAAGGTGGAGCAACTCACCTTGTCACTGGCATGGCAGCAACTGTGTGACGATGCTAGTGGTGGAGGTGAGCAGCAGAAGCCGTGGGTTGCAAATATGGGTAGATGATGGTAAAGGATGAAACCATGGTGGAGCTCGTGGTTAGTGTGGGTCGGTTAACAGAGGATGACCGATGGCAGTGGCAGCTGGTGTAGCAAAGGCCACGTGGTAGTGAGCTTCGATTTTCCTCCCTTTCTTTTATCTTTCTTTTTTTGTGAATTTTGTTTAATTTCTTCCATTTTCAAGTTGAATGGCTTGGGTTGTGACTCTGGTTTGCTAATGGATTGTGTTGTATCAACAACTAATTTTAGGTTGTGATTTTTTTTTGGTTATGTTTTGGGACTGGAAGGGTTGATATTGTGGCTATGGAGCGTGTTGTTGTTATGTGATTTTCAATGTTGGAAGGCTTGTGAGATTGACCATTGGTGTGGGTGAAGGCTGATCTAAGTGAAAGGTGAGATGTTGTGTACGTTTAAGTCTTGAGTGGGGAAGTATTAGGTGTTGGAAATTTGATTAAAATTAAGAGTATTTTTGTCCACTAAAATATGCATGTGATATGCACATGGAGACTTAATGATGAAATTAGATGTCCTACTAATAGAAGGTCGATTTTACACAATTTGATAAGCACAAGGGGTTGTGATGCACAACTTTAAAGGTTGAAATCTAAATAGCACATGTCCTAAAATATAAGGGGCTAAAGCACATTTTTACCTTTAATTTATACCTTGTGTCTTTATAATTTCTTTTGGGAAATTTCTAAGCTACACTCACTAAAACCTTACACACACTCTTACACTTACACCCCTCAAACAAAAAGAGAGAGAGAGAGAGAGAGAGAGAGAGAAACCTTATTTCTCTAGACCCTTCAACCGCATACAACACACACACCTACACATTTTCAAAAAAATTCCTCTCTTCTACTACTTCTCTTCTTCTTTCCTTCATCACCTCCCTCAATCAATCAAACCTCCCTTAAGATCTAAATAACATGAAGAAAAGCCACAATCTTGGCTCAATTTCTCTCTAAACACAAAACCTTCATCCATTTCTTTTGTTGAAACTTTCTTTTACTCCATTTTCTATTGCCTCCTATCTCACTAGAGAAGATCCAAGGTGGAGGATTTTTAGTGCATTTCCATCCTCACAAGTTTCCTATAACACCCTAACTCTTAACCTAACATGCTCGAGTCGTATTATAGTTAATTATTAATGGTTACTTGTGAACACAATATTTTATTTTCAATCTACTCATTTTATTTTATTTTTATCTTTGTGTGCATTTAAAATTTAAATTCAATCATAGATGATTCAAAAAATCAAATCAGATCAAAATGCTAACTGACTCAATAAAAAATCAAATCAGAATCATAACTGAATCAACAAAAATCTCTCCATTCTACTCTCTATATAACAATGACTCCATCAGAAAAACGAACAACAACAATCACAGAGACAATCTCTGATACACTCAACTCATCACCCTTTTTTGTTTTTCATCATCAAAACTCCCTCCCTAAAGGAACCACCATAGTTGCTGCCTCTGTCATCACTGAGTGTAATTTTCGCAAACTCAATCACCAAGGCTAGAAAGTCCAGCCACATCGTGAAGTTAAATCTGTTACCTACACCATCATTTGCATTGGATTTGTGCAAGTGAAACCTTATTTCCATTTCACGTGGCTTAATAGGTTTGGTTTTCCCTTTTATTTGTTTTCCTTTTATTTTATTTCTTTATCCACTTTTTTAGTCAAGTCACGTATTGCTATTGGGATTGTTTGAGTCAAAACTTGGACTTTGAGTCAAATTTTTTCTTTCCTTTGAATAAATCTCATTTTTTGCTTTTACTGTGTTTGCTTTCGTTGGTTTTCCTTTTCCTTTATTTTAATTTTTGTTTTCTTTATTTCTTCTTGGCCAGGTCATGTTTCTTTTTTTCTTTTATTAGGATTTATTGGTTAATCTTTTGTTTTTTTTTTCTTACTCCAGGCTAGTTCTTTTTTTAATTTGAGTTTTTTTTTTAAAAAATATATAATGATTCATCCATCAAAATTCTTTTCATAAAATAAAATTAACCAACACATTTTTATTTTTTTTCTTTATTTCTTAATTAAAACCCGTTAACACACACTTATTCTCTACAAGAATGACGTGGCTTTGAATTCTTCATTGCACTAGAGGATACGTCGGCGTAGCTCACAACTATCAAGCTAAAATTAATTTTTTTCTTTAAATTTTGTTCTTTTATTTTATTTTATTTTATTTTCTAATTTTACTCATTTATTTATTTGTATATAATTGTTACATGTTTTGGGGAAAAATAAATATTATTTAGTTATAAATTAATTTGTATAATAAGCTTTAGGGTAACTGTATTTATATGGATGTATTAGGGGTGCAGTGGAATTAAGTTTTCACCCTTCCCTAATCATAATTAGACTCCCAAACTCAAATTTTTATCAAAAAGACCAGTTTTGAAATCAAAGGTTTTCCAATTTTTAACCAAAATTAAAATTGGTGGTGACTCCATTTATTTCTTTTTTAGGAATAATAATTTTTGTTGTCATTTTGTTATGACACCCTCTAGGTACGTTGTAATAGTCTAGCGACTCCACTGGGGAATTTTAGAGAGTCAAGCCTATTAGAGTGAATTATGCAAATAATTATAACTTTATAATATTTATTTTTCCCCTCATGCCACATTTGTTTTATTTATTTATTTTTGCTTTATTTTATTTTTATTTTTTGTAAATAAAGGTATTCTTTTATTTTGTTTTTCTTTTGTAAATATATGTCATTCAAACCTTAAGGTAGTTGATTTTTTTTTAATTTTTTTTTGTATAGATATTGTTTGTTTTACTTTGCTGGGGTATGCATATAAATAGTGTCTAAGGGTTGAAAGTTGGTATGCTCCTCACACACTATGCACCATCACAACTTCACAACACTTTTTGGCTCTATACCCGAGCTTGTGCAAGCTGAGCATTAGGAGGAGTCCTAACATTGTCATTGAGGGGCTTTATGCCCACTTGGCATTTGGTGGGACACCACCCAGATTGTTACTAGTATCATGAACTGGTCATATTGAGAGGGTTCATCCCTCCTTGTGATTTTTTTTATCAACTAGGTCTCTATCTCATGGATAAGGGTAATTTAGGGATTTTTGGCCTTTTAGAAGTCTAGATCCATCCCAAAAGTGCACTGATAGAATAAACCTAGTGGCCATACCAATTAAGGTTTTGACCCTAGAAAACATCCACCCTTTAGGGATACCATGATTATGACACAAAGGAGCATTCCTCTACCTTTTCTCTATTGCATATAATTCATTCATCTCATGCATAATAATTATAAATGTTACATTCATGACATACATCCTCAAAAAAAAAGAAAAGAGTAAATGTTTGCATTCATTGCATGCATGAAAGTTATTACTTTTTCATAATAGTTAACTCATTCATATCATTATGTCATGCATAAAAATCATAAATGGCATGCTTTTAAAAAAATAAATAATGTTGCATTCATTACATGCATAAAGTTCTCATAATAGGAAATTCATTCATCTCATGCATAATAATTATAAATGTTACATTTATGGCATACCTCCTCAAAAAAAAATGTAAATGTTTATGTTCATTGCATGCATGAAAATCATTACTTTCTTATAATAGTTAATTTATTCATATCATTATGTCATGCATGAAAATTATAAATGGCATACTTTAAAAAAATAAATAATGTTGCATTCATTACATGCATATAATAGGAAATTCATTCATTTCATGCATAATAATTATAAATGTTACATTCACGACATACATCCTAAAAAAAAAAAATGTAAATATTTGCATTCATTGCATGCATGAACATCATTATCTTCTCATAATAGTTAAATCATTCATATCATTAAGTCATGCATAAAAATCGTAAATGATATACATAAAAATGTTGCATTCATTGCATACATAAAATTCTCACATAACATGTGGCTTATTCTTTGCATAAAAAAAATCAAATCATAAATGTTACATTCATGACATAGTTCCAAAAAAAAACAAAAACTCATATTAAGCATTTCATTCATAACATGCATGATACATTCACTACATACATGACATGCATTATTCAAGAATTTCTTCTAATTTTACTTCTTTGTAAACAGGTACAAGGGTTGTCATTAGCTTGAACACAACATGGAGGTAGGCAAAAATAACATTAGCAATGCAAGAAACATTAAGGTCACCATGGTTTATGGTGATTTGGGAACAGTAAAAAGATTGAGTCGACTGATGCCGCATGAAGATAAAGTTGATTTTCAAAAGAGGTACGTGCATTTACTAGACTTGTTGGATATTTTAGTTGAAGAACCCGTACTTAGTACCCTTACATAGTTTTGGAAGACTCCTCTTCATTGTTTCGAATTGCCAAATTTGGACATAATGCCAACTATAGAGGAATACATTGCCATGATAAGGCTGCCAATCCAAGAGAGGGCGGGTGTATACTTTTATCAAGGGGGTTATGTGGCAGAAACAAAGGTCGCCAAGTTAATTGAGATTCAAGCTAATCGGATAGTGATGGAGGAAAGAGGAACAACTCAAGGGTTGAGTAAAGATTTCCTTGAATCTCATCTTGAAACTTTAGCCCAATGGAAGGAGTGGCATTTGTTCAAATGGACTTTAGCATTGTTGATTTATGGGTTGGTGCTTTTTCCTTTCACGCCGAACATTGTAGATCAAGCCTCCATGGATGTATTTTTCAGATATTGCACCTGTGGAGTGAATCCAGTTCCTTCCATTCTAGCATATACTTTCCTTTCAATAGAAGTATGTCACCAGAAAAAAAGATGAAAGTTGCGGTGTTGTCTGCACATGTTGTACGTGTGGGTCATGACACATGTGCTTGCCAGAAATCACATGGGGCGTTTGCCTGACCCCTTGAAGAATTTTCATCGTATCCCAATAGAACAAAAACCAGCACTCGAGTGGATGCAAGAATTCTCTGATATTGACCCTAACACTTTTAAGTGGGTTTGTCCTTGGTACCATGGGGAAAACATTATATACAGCTATAGGACTTTCCTTCATGTCCCTTTAATGGGCCCAAGAGGTTGCATATCATATTCTCCCGCCTTGGTATTAAGACAATTTTGTTGGACACAGACCAAACCTCAAGAAGGACAGCTGGAAGGCTACAGTTTCTTATATAAAAAAGGTCAAGACACCAAGAAACAAGAACAGGAAATCAAGAAGGCATGGGAAAATATTGAGGCAGCAGGGAAGAATAGGCTGGGGAAACAACGACCAACTTCATCCCTTGAATATGAAGAATGGAGAAAAACAAGGACAAGGCAAGATGATGTCCCAAGGAAAACTCTAGGGCCTGAAAAATCTATTCAAGATCAACTCCAGTCAATACCTCAAATGTCTTCCTACATAAAGGTATTAGAAGCACAAATGAGGTTCTTGGAAGACAAGAAACAAGAAGCTGATTTCTAGGTCATCATTCTCCAAGATCGTTGCCAGAAAAAGGCTATAGAAATTGAGAAGCTAAAGGATGAATACGCAGATTCTATAGAAGCCACCCGAGCGAGAACAGACAAGGGAAATGCCTTAATGGTTGTCAACCTTCGAAACTTAGAAGGAAAGTTGCGCGATCTCTCAAGAGAAAAAGAGGACCTTGAAAAAGAAATCCTGTTCCAAAACAAAACAAAAGTTTATCTAAAGGCATAAGCTAGCAAGAAAGAAAGGGCCATCAGAAAATTAGAAATGGAAGTCACCAAGGAGAAGGGTGTTATAAGAGAATTGGAAAGGGTAATTGAAATGGAGCAACAAGCAAGAAAGGAGTTGGAAGGCAAAGTAGAAGGCTTGTTGAAGATATTGGCTCGAACAGAAAATGACTGTGCTCGTACGTGGACATCATCAAGCCAATACCATCACCTTTTCATCACGGCAGAGGAGCATAGGAAATTCTGGAAGAATGAAGCTTCAAACCATATGGAAGAGCTAAAAGAATGGAAGAAAAAGCATACCAGAATGGTCAGTGAGATAGATCACCATGGCTTTGAGATCGTACGACAGTTTGAAAAGGCAAAAGAGCAGATCAATTAGACACCATTACTCGAGCTACCTCAAGGAGTAACTAAGTTTATGAAGATATGTGAGGGTTATGCGAGGAGCTTCAAGAAAAGAAGAACTAAACTCTTGATGTATTAGATTCATAAGCTCATGATGTATTAAACCTCGTTTCAGATATAATTTTTCTTTGGATCATTGTTCAGTTATGTCATTGAAAGCTTTCTATAAAGGAAGAATACTCCCTTGGAATAGCAATTAATCACGCTTTACTTTGAGATTTGGTATCCTAGTATAAATGTGAAATAAAAATTTTGTTTCCCAAAATCATTTGAAAGCTTTCTATAGAGGAGGAATACTCCCTTGGGATAGTAATTAATCACGTTTTACTTTGAGATTTGATATCCTAGTATAAGTGTGAATCGAAATTGTGTTTCCTAAAAAAAAGCCTATTATCTCCATGCTCATTATCAACCATACTTAGCACTATGGAGTAGTATGCCAGAGCAACAAGTGTGAGGAATATCTCTATTGTTGTAAAAGCTAATGACAACCCTTGGCCAAAAAGAATTAAAATTGAGTTTTACTTATCTTTCTTTTCTTTTCAACAGAGTGTTCCAAACATTGCTCCTTCAAAGAAAGTTTCATCTGATCTCAATACGCCGGCTAGAGAGCCGTACGAACTACGACCTAGAATCGAGACGGAGAAATTTGAAAAGAGAAAAAACAAGAAAAAGGCTATGGCTGCGGAAAGTGAGACCTAAGGAAGGAATCTGAGTCAAGAAATTGATGAACTCAAGGCCATGATGAAGTCCATGTTTGGACCAGAGTTCAGGAAGTTTATTGTTGGCACTGTGAATATGGCCAAAGAGAATGCTAAATATGAGGAGCAGCCCGAATATGAGAATGAAGATGAATTTGCTCCACACAAGCAAAATGATGGCTCTGCTAATGAAACTGCAAAGGAGTTGGAACGAGTGAAACTAAGAGAAGAATTGGAGGAAAAGATGCAAGTGCAATTCCGGGCATTAAGGGGACTGAGTCCATTTGGCCCTATGAACATTAAGGAGTTATGCCTTGCTCCTAATGTTACTATTCCCAAAGATTTTAAAATGCCAGAGCTTGTCAAATTTAATGGCAGCTCTAATCCCATGATGCACTTGAAGATGTACTGTACCAAGATAGGTATGTGGTCTTGGGATGAAAACTTCCTCATTAGTTTCTTCCCCGAAAGCTTAGAGGGGCCCGTAATGTAACGCCCCGATTTTTCTACTAGAGTGAAAATGACCAAAATGCCCCTAAGGTCATTTTCGACCCGAAACTCGAGGATAGTCGACTCAGCAGTCGTCGAGGGGCAAACTCAATGTTGGAAGGGGATTAGTTGACTTGTGTACTTTTCCAGGATCGAAAATATTGTTTTTTGAGTTTCAGGTCAAAATGACCAAAATGTCCTTGTAGTGTTTTATCTGTTTGCAAGTGCCGGATGAACCCGAAACTTCTCCAGACAGTTTTAAAAGGCGTTTTTATATATTCTGTGACTTTAGTTTTAGTCCCGGAGGTCCCGGGCAAAATTAGTGCAAAATTATGATTTTGTCCCTAGCTTTGTGTTTTTGAGCTTAATCGTGTGATTAAGCAAACCTAAGCAATATTAGGCTCTAATAGAAGATTAATTAATTTCCATAATAAATCTAGAGTCAAAATAATTTATTAAAGTTGATTAGAACCTATGAATGCTTAATTACAACTTGAAATCTTATTTTTAAATTCAAGATTCCTAGTCATGAAATCTTGAATAGTGTTTTCTCTCTTCAATTCCTTAAATCATGGAATTGTGTTTTCAATTGTTTATTCACAAATGAATTTTAAATTCTCTAACGATGTATGAGCACTCCTAATCTTGTCATAAAATTTCCTAAACCTCATTCTTAGTTACCTAAACTTGTGCTTAATGATTCCTAACCTTGTACCTAAACTAATACACATCTAAACCTATCATTAGCACCCAATTACATGAACAATTTTCCTCCTCCCATGGCTGTCCCCAATCTGGCTAAAACCATTCCCCCCATTATCCATCACATGTGCAAATTTTTGACACTCCAAAGACCATACTTCCACCTCACAAAGAACCATGCTTTGAGTCATAACCTTCATGCTTACATCCATGCTTCATAGGACATCTTCTAGAAGACTTTTTCTCTCATTGTTGTGGCTCAAAAATAGCCAGCCCTCCTTGCCTTCTAGATGATTTATTTCAAATTCAAACAAAGAGAAATTACCATACTTTGAGCCATACCTTGTACCATGTCTTCCATACCTCAAACCATGCTTTGAATGACCACTTTGAGGAGATATTTTTCTTCCTCAAAGCTCCAAAATTTCGTGCACCTTTCCCCCCTCAATTAGCCTCCATTGTTTTTGTTTTCTATAAATACATGTGTTGAAGAACTTGTGTGAACCTTTAAATCATTTGCTAAGTTTTAGTTTTCAAGCTTTTCTTTGAGTACTTTCCTTTTTCTCTCAAAAGTTCTAAGAGTTCTTCCTCTTCATCTTCATCTTTATCTTCTTCATCTTCTCTTTACATCACCACCTCACAATCTCAAACCATAACCTCAAATCATCCTTTAAACACTCAACCTCAAACACAAGCTCACCAAGAACACATCTCCTTTCCTTTCTTTCTCTCAAGGTCGAAGCTACCTCACCTCTCTAGCAGGAGTTGACCTTCTCATTTCCATCCTCAAGATCAAGCCTTTGTCTTCACATTTGGTAGGGAGTTGCTTTCAAAACTTTATTTTGCTTAAAAATGAGTTTTCTCTAGTTTTCTCTTGATTTCTTTTTGAAGCTTTCCTTTGTCTTCTTTTCTTTTTTTCATTTCGGCCTCTTGGCCTTGTTTATGACCATGATAGCTTGATGATGAGAGTTTCTAGATGATGACCTAGTGTTCATCTCAAAGAAACCTCTAAAGCTTGAGTTTTGTTCTTGAATTAGTAGAGTTTTAGTTTTTCTTTCCTTTTTCCTTCCTACATAGTTTCAGTTTCCATAACCTTTACCTCAAAGATTTTGTTAAAATTTTAAAGTATCTCTATTTTTATTTCATGTCAAGAAAGAATGTTGTTTTGGTTTCTCTTTTCTTTTCTTTTCTTAAAGGATTTCGGCCCCAAGAGCTTTCCTTTAAAAGTTTTGTTAAAAATTTTCAAAGTGTTCTTATATTTATTTCATCTCTAGAAATGTTGTTGTTTTGGTTCTTACTTCCTTGAGTTTTTGTTTTCTTTTAAAAGTTTGTTTCTTTTGAGCTTGATGATGATGTTCAAGAACCTAGTAGTTTCTTTGAGAACTTGGTTCAAGAACTCTAAAGCTCTCTTTGTGATGAGATAAGTGTTGGGTTGTGTTGTTCTTTAAAGTCTTGTAAAAGCTCTAGCTAAGACTAAAATGAACCTTGCATTCATATTTATGTTTATGCCTTGCACATCATATTTATTTTCCTTACTATCACTAAACATCAAGAATAATAAATGAACTTGCATTATCATATTTATATTTCAAGCTTTGCATTATCATGTTTATATTTCAAGTTTTCACTTAAATATCAAAGATAATAATAAGATGCATCTCATGTTTATTTTATGCTCTCACTTTATTTTCTAATGAAAGCTAAAACAAGTGCATGGGCATGTTTATTTTTATGTTATCACTTAAGAGAACCTAGAGCTTAAAGACTTGCCCATTGTTGTCTCAAACAAAGGCTTAAAAATATGTGTTCTTTGGCCTTGATTTTGGCTTTGAGAAGTTTTGTTTGTTACAAGTATCAAAACCTATGTTTCTTAATTTTTCTAAGCTTATATGAGTTCAAGAAATGTCTAAAACAAAGTTTCATGATTTTAAAACCTCTTGAGATAAATTTAGATTAGCTACTACCCTTGAGAATATTTTGATAATTTTAGATGACAAAAATGTTTACAAAAGAGTTTTGAAAGTTTTAAAAAGGTTCCAAGAGAAACTAGCATTCTATGTGTTTTAGAAATCAAGTTTTATGCCTTTTTATGGAGATAGATTTTCAGTTTTGCCTTGCCTTGATATGCTCACTATTTGTGCTGTTTTGATGATGATAATATGAGTATGTTTGGGTATAATTAATGGTAAAATGCATATGTGAAAGATAAGAGAAGTTAGTAACTAGAAAAGAATTACTTTGAGAGTTCTAGATCCCTTAGTAATGGATTTTTCTGGATTCTGTCCAGCATAGTTT
The DNA here is from genome assembly GCA_031216105.1 of Dalbergia cultrata. Lineage (NCBI taxonomy): Eukaryota > Viridiplantae > Streptophyta > Magnoliopsida > Fabales > Fabaceae > Dalbergia > Dalbergia cultrata. The sequence goes on along the minus strand of CM062352.1, from coordinate 13,674,942 downwards.
AGGAATGATAATCATGGTTCATAATTAGTTTAATTGTGTAGAAATGACTCATAATTGGATTAGGACTTGATCTTGATGCCTTAGGAGCAAACCGAACTTAGAAAGGATCATTGTTGTGATTCCTAAGTACCCGTAAAGTTAGGATTCTAGAATCTGCATTCTCGAGGTTTAGAGATGTTTATGATCATAGTATTGAGTGAGGAATACTTAGATATGAGCCTATAAGTACCCAAGAGTTAGGTTGTGATGACTTATAACTTAGATTGTGAGTTAAGGAACGCAAGGGTTAATGCGTAAAACTTTAAGAAGTCTTGAGTTTATGATGCTTGTTTTATGCAATAAGATGTTGTGATGTATATGATGCATGAGGAATTAATTGTTTAGGATGTTAAGTTTATTTTGAGCATGAGAATTGAATGAGAATATGTATGTGTTATGAGCTTGTGGCATAAAGACAGTTTGAAGGGAATTCGATTTAACAGCTATTATGCTGTTGAATTTCCGTCAAACCCAAAGGTTTTGAAAAATGTTTTGAAGTACTATATGAAATTGAAAACCCTGGGTAACACAGTTCGGCCAGGCACCCCCATGAGATTTTTGTGTGACAAAGCACTGAGACGTACTTCTCCTGCTACGATGAGGAGAAGGCAAATCCGTGAGGTTATTGACATGAACCTTACCAAAGCAAACAATTCGCTGTGCGCTCGAGGCCAGTAGAGCGTTTCAGAAAATGAAATATTTATATGTTACCCCCTCAATTTCCCCATATTAAATCTAGTGACGACTAGTTAGGATTGAGCTCATTCCTAGGCGATTAGGTGAGACAGAGATTGGAGGCTATGATAAAAATCGCTGGGGCGGTGTGTCGGTTGGATATAGGTGGATATGATTAAGAGGGTGGTCTTTGAGAAAAAGAACTTAAGAATTCAAGCATAAGAAAGAGATATGATGTTTTAAAGTCACACAGATATGAGAAAAGAAAGAGTTTTATATGAGAAGTTATATGCCACTTATATATTAATATTTTTCCTTGATGCTGTGTCCCATCGATTGCTTGCATAATGTATTGTCATGCATACATCCAATATCTGTTGCATTCATATCATTAAAACCCATACTAAAAGACACCCACTTCGGATAAATAGATTTAAGAAGTTTAAAAGTTAAAGCTTATGCATGATCACCTTTTTATAATTAAAATCGAAGTGGCTGGGGATGACAACGACGACATGTGTGTTAGAGTCGGAAATCCCTACTGAGAATCTTGAATAAGTTTCTAATCCATCTCTCTCTCTTTTCTTCCGTGTCGTCTCCAGATGAAGATAGTAACAAGGTTCGTGACTTCTACTGAGGGATGGGCATACGGGATGTACTATGAGTCGAGTCAGAGGGATGCAGTGTAAACAATGAAGACGCCGCTTTAGATTTTTATTTATAGACGTGTATTTCTTTTGATATGACTATGAAGCTATGCTAGTAGTAATTAATGTATTAATGAAGATATGACTATGTTGTGTTGTTATGTGTAATATTTTTATTTGGTGATTATTAATGATATGTTTTCTTCCTTTCTCATGTTATGATTGTGGCAATCGTTAGGTTTTATTCTAACACACGGCTCTTATTTTGTTTTCAATTTCCAAAAAGAAAAATTTTACCCATATTTCCGCTAAGTATTTTATTAAATGAATGAGACTAAGAGGTAATAACCTAATGATTAACCTAATGTATTCTAGAAAGTTGGGTTAAAAATTAGGGTGTTACAGGGCCGCTTGGGAATGGTATATGCAATTGGATATGGCTCGAATCAAGTGTTGGGAAGACTTGCCTTTGGCTTTCACCAGTCAATACAAGTTCAATCTGAATGATGCGCCTAAAAGCGACCAACTCAAAGGGATGAAGAAGAGAAGTGATGAATCATTTAAGGAGTATGCTCAAAGATGGAAAGCTCTCACAGCCAGAGTCGCCCTACCACTACTGGAATAGGAAATGTGTTCATACTTTATTCGCACATTGGAGGGTTCTTTTTTCAAAAACATGTTGGGGACTCATGTGAAGGAGTTTGTTGACTTAATAGAAATTGGAGAAAGGATTGAAGACAAAATATTCAGGATGGCAAAGTGGAGCTGACTACTGGAGAAACGAATGAGTCTCAGTTCAGGAAAGGATAGTCTTATAACAAGAAGGACGCAACTATTAACTTCATACAACCACAACCACAACAACCACCACAACCACCACAACACAACCAACTAACCTTTCAACTTAGACCTGTTTCACTATATTAACCCCCCATCCTACCCGTTACCTTCATGTCAACCTCAACCATACCAAGTTAATAACATTTCTTACCCTAGACCTTATACACTTACCACACCTACTCCCTATCAAATTAACCCAAATCACCCAATGGCCTATCCTTCCGCAACACCTCCTCAACTACCTCCCAAAACCAATACCACCCATGAATAATCGTCCCTTGCCTGATTTTCATATGAGCAATTTAGAGTTATTCAGATGTCTGTGTGGAGAAAACCTATTAGCTCCACGAGCAAGACAGACTTTCTATCCACCATATCCTCATTGGTATAACCCTAACCTGACTTGTGAATTCCATTCCAACTCTCAAGGGCATTCCATTGAAGATTGTTATGGCTTTAAAAATGTTGTATGGGGTTTGATTGATTCGAAGGTCATAAACTTAGAAGTCGATGGGGGACCCAATGCACGAAATAATCCATTCCCAAATCATGGTGGAAAGCAAGTAAATGCTGTTTACAGTGAAGACTAGACAGAAGGGGAAGTGGAAGATATTATATTCTCAATGAAAGCTGTCCTTGAAGGGCTGAGAGCTGCAGGATAAGAGATGATCAGGGAAAGAAAAGAAGGAAGGCGAGTGTTGACAGGAGGAGAAGATTTGCTTTGTGAATGTCTTGGGGCCAGAGAAATGCATCACATAGAAAACTGTCCAGAATTTAAGCTTTTTGTGACCAGAATGATTAAACTGGGAGTACTTGAGGTACACAAGATTGCTACAAGAGGGCAAAATGTCAATATGATCCATCAATTGGCCCCAACTTTTAAGGTGTCGGTTCCAAACCTGACACTTAAATTCAAGGTGCCAGGGCCTTTCTCTTATCATAGCAACCATGCAGTGTCATGGAAATATGAAACTGAAATCGAATCCAGTAATCAATTGAATTCTAACTCTGCAGTGATTTCTACTGAAAGACAAACTCTTGGTTTCAAGGTGTCCTTCCATGATAATCAAGCAAAGACTACCATTGAGTCCAGCGATAAAGCAGATAATGGCTTTACTAAGTCAGATTCAATAACAAATGTTGTTGAAACCAGGGGAATTACGCAAACTAGGAGATATTATACTCCAGAGAAAGTTCCAAAGGCTATAATGAAACCCGTTGAAGAGCCTAAAAGGAGATGTCAAGAAGGTGAGGAGGAAGAAGAATTTTTAAAGATAATGAAGTAGAGTCAGTATGATGTAGTATAGCAGTTGAGAAAGACACCGGCAAAAATCTCCCTTTTCTCCCTAATCATGTCTTCTGAAGCTTATTGTAATGCTCTCAAGAAAGTTTTAGACCAGTCATATGTTTGCAAAGACATAACTCCAGAAAAGGTGGAAGGCATTGTTAATGCAATTAGGGCGAGCAACACGATTTCTTTTACTGAGAAAGAAGTAGTTCCCAGCACATCAGGTCGCCCAAAAGCCTTTCATATTACGTTCAAATGTCAAGGCCATATCATTGCAAAAGTGTTGATTGATGGAGGCTTGGCTTTCAATGTGCTCCCTTATTCTACCTTACAGCAACTCCCTATTGATCCATCTACAATTCAGCTAAATAGTACAGTTATGAAAGCGTTTGTTGGAACACAAAGAGAGATCATGGGGGATATTACTCTGAAACTGGAGATAGGGCCAATGACTTTTGTGACTGAATTTCAAGTAATGGATATCGAGCCAGGATACACCATGTTGCTGGGCAGGCAGTGGATTCATGAAGCAGGAGCTATTCCTTCAACTTTACATCAAAAGGTAAAATTCATAGCTGAAGGCAAAATCATCACTATCAAAGGAGAAGAAGAATTGATCATGACCAAGCCAATCGAAGTGCCCTATATCGACTGTGCTGAGGGTTGTCTTGAGGTGTCATTTCAAAACCTCGAAATAGTATAGCCAGAAGAAAAGACTATCAGTGTGAATGAAACAGTTGTTCAGATTATGCAAAAGAGTGGATATCAGAAAGGAAATGGATTAGGAAGTCAACTCCAAGGGATAGCACACCCAATTTCTTTACCAGATAACCCAGGGAGATTTGGCCTTGGGTACGAGATTACAAGTGAAACGTTGTTGTCTAGGACAAACAAGAAGTTTCCTCACATCAAGGAAACATTTCCAAACCCATCGCAAGTTATGACAATAGGGGTTGATGAAGGTGTCAATGCCTTGGGAAGGGCACAGTCGTTGATCTACCATTGTCGTGAAGCAGAAGAATTGGACAATTGAAAGTCTGAATCTTTAGATGATTTTGTGTATTTGGAGTAATGAATGCTTTTACCACTTTTATTTGTATTTCAAACTTCATTTAATAATGGAATAATTATGCATGGTTTCTTTCTTTTCATTTCCTTCGTTGTCCATCTTTTATTTCTTATTTTTCTTTCTTCTTTTGAGTCCATTCGTATCTTCGTCAAGCTATTCACTTCGTGTCTTGTTTCAAATTCCAGGGATCCATCACTTTCAGGATCTCTTTCTTACGTTGACCTATTAATCAATCCATGTGTTACAATGGAAACAAATTTAAATGAACAAGATGAAAATCCTGAATTGTGCCAACAGTTTGCTAAAATGATAAACTCAAGAGAAAATGGGATAAATCCACATGAAGAGATTGTTGAGACAATAAATCTGGGAACTGATGAGAACAGAAAGGAAATAAAAATTGTTGACAATCCAGAAAGGGAAGAAATGATTGCACTGTTCAAAGAATATATAGATGTTTTCACTTGGTCCTATAAGGACATGCCGGGTTTGGATCCAAACATAGTTACACACAGGATTCCATTAATTGATGAAATGGAGCCTAAACAACAAAAGTTGAGAAGAATGAGCCCGGAAATGTCTCTAAAGATCAAGGAGGAGGTTTCAAAGCAACTCGAAGCTGGCTTCTTGGAAGTACCTCTTTACCCTAAATGGATAGCAAATATCATGCCCGTAATGAAGAAGAATGGCAAAGTCAGAATGTGTGTGGATTATAGAGATTTGAACAAAGCAAGCCTAAAGGACAACTTTCCTTTACCCCATATAGACGTCCTGGTAGATAATACGACTAGAAGCCATAGATTGTCTTTCATGGATGGATATTCGAAGTATAATAAGAACCTTATGGCATAGGAAGACAAAGAGAAGACATCCTTCATCACTCAATGGGGTGTATTTTGCTATAGAGTCATGCCTTTTGGATTAAAGAATGCCGGGGCTACCTATCAGCGAGCAATGGTGACGTTGTTCCATGACATGATCCACAACGAATTAGAAGTCTATGTTGATGACATGGTTGCAAAGTCAAAAGACAGAGAAAGTCATGTAGCTATGCTAAGGAAACTATTCGAAAGATTGAGAACCTATCAACTCCACCTGAACCCAGCAAAATGTACTTTTGGAGCATCTACAAGGAAGCTATTAGGGTTCATTGTTAGCAAGAAAGGTATTGAAGTTGATCTCGACAAGATCAAAGCCATCCAAGATATGCTAGCACCTAAAATAGAAAAGGAGATTAGGGGGTTTCTGGGTCATTTGAACTACATAATAAGATTCATCTCTAATTTGACCCATACGTGTGAACCAATATTCAAGTTGTTGAGGAAAGACAGCTCCGGTGAATGGGATGATAGATGTGATGAAGCTTTCAATAAGATCAAGGATTATTTGACGAATCCTCTTCTTTTTTTTCCTCCAACCACAAGACGACCTCTTATCTTGTATCTCATAGTGTTGCATGATTCCATAGGAGCGATGCTGAGTCAATATGATGAGACTGGATGAAAAGAACAAGCTATATATTATTTGAGTAAGAAGTTCAATGAATGTGAGGCCCGATATATGGCAATTGAGAAGACTTGCTGCACACTTGTATGGACTGCAAAACGATTACGACAGTACATGCTATATTACACAACTTTGTTGATTTCTTGAATGGACCCTTTGAAATATATCTTAGAGAGTCCACATATCTCGATGAGGATGTCCAAGTGGCAGATAGCCTTAGCAGAGTTTGATATCAAGTATGTGACCAGAAAGGCAATAAAAGGGAGTGTAATAGCAGATCATCTGGCCAAGAACCTGCTTAATGAATACCAGTTGATGAAGGTTGAACTCCCTGATGAAGATATTCTTGCAATTGCGAAAGACGATGATGAAGGAGGAAACCTGATATGGAGCATGTATTTTGATGGAGCAGTCAATATTCATGGAAATGGAATTGGAGCAGTTCTAGTATCTCCAAAGGGGAAACAATTCCCGATCGCCATAAAGTTGGCATTTGATTGTACCAACAATATGGCTGAATATGAGGCATGTATATCGGTATTGAAGGCAGCAATATCACTTGGTGTTAAATACTTAAAAGTCTATGGAGATTTGGCACTTATCATTTACCAAGTAAATGGAAAGTGGCATGTCAAAGAGCACAAATTGTTACCATACTATGAGCATTTGATGGAGCTAAAAGAGGAGTTCGAGGAAATTGATTTCAGTTATTTGACTCGCGATCAAAACCAATATGCTAATGCTCTGGCCACCTTAGCCGTCATGACTAAGCTTGACCTTGGGGTAGAAGTTCAACCTTTACAAGTTACAATTAGAAGAGAGCCAGCATTTTGCTCAAATATTGAAGAAGAACTAGATGGCCAACCTTGGTTTCATGATATCAAACATTTCATCAAGACAAGAGAATTCCCAGTTGATGCGGGTGAGAATGATAAAAAGACGATCCGAAGGTTGTCAATATCATTTTTCGTCTCAGGTGATGTGCTATACAAAAGGAACTTTGATGGAGTTTTGCTAAGATGTGTTAATGCCAAAGAAGCAAGCACCATAATATCAGAGGTCCATGAAGGGATTTGCGCAACTCATGCCAACGAGCATACGCTATCTCGGCAAATTTTGAGGCACGAGTACTATTGTCTTACTATGGAAAAGGACTGTATTGATTTTGGCAAAAAGTGCCATAAATGTCAAATTTATGCCAATCGTATCAATGCTCCTCCAATCCCATTACACACTCTCACGTCACCATGGCCTTTTGCAATGTGGGGAATCGATGGCATTGGTTCCATCAATCCTAAGGCTTCCAATGGTCATCAGTTTATTCTAGTGGCTATTGACTATTTTACAAGATGGGTAGAAACAGTTTCTTATGTTAGTGTGACTCAGAAGGTGGTAGCAAAGTTTCTGAAGAATAATATTATTTGTAGATATGGATCACCAAAAAGGATTATCACAGATAATGGGACCAACCTAAATAGTATAGAAGTTCGAAGATTATGTGAAAGGTTTAAAATCAAACACCACAATTCAGCACCCTATCGGCCAAAGATGAATGGGACAGTAGAAGCTGCAAATAAAAACATTAAGAAGATCCTGGGAAAAATGGTTGTCACATACAAGGATTGGAGTGAGATGTTGCCCTATGTACTACATGCATATCGCACTTTAGTCAAGTCGTCAACTGGGACAACTCCATACTCGTTAATATATGGGATGGAGGCAGTGACTCTGGTGGAAGTAGAAATCCCGTCATTGAGAGTTTTGATTGAGACTGAATTGGATGAGGCTGAATGGGTCAAGGCAAGATGGGAACAGTTGAACATGATTGAAGAGAAACGCTTGGCAGCAATATGTCATGGACAACTATACCAAAGTAGGATGGTAAGGGCTTTCAACAAAAAAGTTCATCCTCGATCATTCCAATCAGGAGATCTAGTATTGAAGAGAATCTTGCCAAATCAAGAAGATAACAGAGGCAAATGGGCTCCAATGTATGAAGGCCTTATATTGTCAAAGAAGCATTTTCTGTAGGAGCACTGATTTTGAGTAACTTGGATGGCTAAGTGCTTCCAATGCCAATCAACTCAGATGCAGTCAAGAAATACTTTGCCTAAAAAAAAAGAAAAAAAAGAGCTCGCTAAGTTGAAAATCCGAAAGGGCGACTTAGGCAAAAGTTAGGGCAAAAATAAAAAAGAAAAAAAAAGAAAAAGAGAGAGATCACTAAGTTGAAAACCCAAAAGGGTAGCTTAGACAAAAGTTAGAGCAAAAAATTCTTGCTAGATTAAAAACCTGAAAGGGCAATCGATTCAAAGATACCACAAGTTGAGAACCCAGAATGACTTTAAACTGGGGCAATTTAATCGACCTAAGGTGAACAAGGAAGAGCCGGTGGATTATAGCATATTTGTTTGGCCAATCAAGGATCATAATTTTGATCAGGAATCAAGTCCATTGTAACCAAGGGATCAATCAAATGGGTTAATTGGAGAAGAACTACAAAGCTGTCCAGTTTTGTATCTCTTAATCATTCTTTGTTCATCTTTTTCCTCTCATTTTGTTTTGTCTGTCATTTCAAATTTAACAAATCAAGGTCTATTTGTTTCTATTCTTTTTGTTAATTTTATTTTTTCTCTTTTATTTTTTCTCTTTCTTCATCTCATGCCATTTATTTGCCCATTTTGAAAGAAATCATGCATAATTAAGACATTAAAATTGAATAAAGGAAGTGGTATTAGCAATGGAAGTCCAGCGTCAAGATTCTGCTCAACGGTGGATCCTGAAAAAAAAAAAAAAAAGAGCTCACTAGATTGGAAACCGTAAATGGCAGTCTAGGCAAAAGTTAGAGTTAAAAAAAAAACAAGAAGAAGAATCGCTAGATTGAAAATTTGGAAAGGCAATCTATGCGAAAGTTAGCCTGATCACAGTTAGGGACATTGGCCTCAGTGAAGGTCATGAAGGAAAGTCATAGTCTCTCAGAAAAATATCAAAAGGGGATAGTAGAACGGCTTTCTTAGCATAATTCTAGAGCTAAATAGGACGAAACTTTCTAAGCAAAAAGTCATTCAAAGCATCAAGCAACTGGGGCAAATTTTTAATTACATGCCATTATTTGAGGTCCATTACATGCCATTTGCATCATTCAAATCCACATTGCATATCATTGCATTACTCAAATTTCCATTTACATGCCATCATATCATTGCAAAGTTTTCTTCATCTCATTTAGTTTTCATCATCATTATCATCACATCATTCATCATGTGCAAATTTTTTTTATTGCATTAGGGCATTCATCATGTTCATGCCATTAACATTTTCCTGCTACAAAATGGGGCAAATTTTTAGGGCATTCTCATCTCATTTAGTCTTTCTCATCATTATTATTACATCATTCATCATGTGCAAAGTTTTCTCATTGCATTAGGGCAGTCGTCATCAAATCATTTAGGGCATTCATCATGTTCATGACATCAACATTTTCGTGCTACAAATTAGGGCAATGTTTTAGCGTTTTAGCATTCAACGTCCTCGTTAGTTATCCAGCCTTTATTTTCACATGTTTTCAACATTGTCAGACATTTACTTTCACATACTTTCAGCCTTGTCAATTTACTTTCACATATTTTTAGCACTGTCAGACATTTAGTTTCACATACTTTCAGCATTGTCAATCATTTACTTTCACATACTTTTAGCATTGTCTTTTACTTTCACATACTTTCAGCACTGTCAATTTATTTTCACATACTTTCAGCACTGTCAATTTATTTTCACATAATTTTAGCACTATCAGACATTTACTTTCACATACTTTCAGTACTGTCAAACATGTAATTTCACATACTTTCAGCACTATCTTTACTTTCACATACTTTCAGCACTACCTAGTCAATTTACTTTCATATACTTTCAGCACTGTCAATTTATTTTCACATAATTTCAGCACTATCAGACATTTACTTTCACATACTTTCAGCACTGTCAAACATTTAATTTCACATACTTTTAGCACTGTCTTTACTTTCACATACTTTTAGCACTGCCTAGTCAATTTACTTTCACATACTTTCAGCACTGTTAATTTATTTTCACATACCTTCAGCACTATCAGACATTTACTTTCACATACTTTCATCATTGCCAATTTAATTTGACATACTTTTAACACTGTTAATTTTATTTTCACATACTTTCAATACTATCAGACATTTAATTTCACGTACTTTCAGCTTTGTTTTTTACTTTTACATACTTTCAGCACTGTCAAGTTGATTTCACATACTTTCAACACTGGTAGTTTTTACTTTCACATATGTTCAAAATTGTCAAGCATTTAATTTCACATACTTTCAGAATTGTCAATAATTTACTTTCACATACTTTCAGCATGTCAATTTTTGCTTTTATATACTTTTAGTACTGTTAAACATTTACTTTCACATACTTTCAGCACTGACATTTGTTCAATTTTCACATACTCTTATGTGTTCACTTTTCACACACTTTCACATGTAGGTTGAAATAAAATATGTGTTCATATCTTTACTAGTTTCTTACAAGGAAAATATCAAAAACTACTGTTTTTATATTATCTGAGTAAGAAACAAGTAAAGAGGGGCAACTGTGAACACCATATTTTATTTTCAATCTACTTATTTTATTTTATTTTTATCTTTGTGTGCATTTAAAATTTAAATTCAATCACAGATGATTCAAAAAATCAAATCAGATCAAAATGCTAACTAACTCAATAAAAAATCAAATCAGAATCATAATTGACTCAACAAAAATCTCTTCATTCTACTCTCTATATAACAATGACTCCATCAGAAAAATGAACAACAATAATCACGGAGACACTCTCTGATACACTCAATTCATCACCTTTTTTTGTTTTTCATCATCAAAACTCCCTCCCTGAAGGAACCACCATAGTTGCTGCCTCTGTCATCACTGAGTGTAATTTTCACAAACTCAATCACCAAGGCCACAAAGTCCAGCCACATCGTGAAGTTAAATCTGTTACCTATGTCATCATTTGCATTGGATATGTGCAGGTGAAACCTTATTTCCATTTCACGTGGCTTAACAGGTTTGGTTTTCCCTTTTATTTGTTTTCCTTTTATTTTATTTCTTTATCCACTTTTTTAGTCAAGTCACGTATTGCTATTGGGATTGTTTGAGTCAAAACTTGGATTTTAAGTCAAATTTTTTCTTTCCTTTGAATAAATCTCATTTTTTTCTTTTACTGTGTTTGCTTTCGTTGGTTTTCCTTTTCCTTTATCTTAATTTTTGTTTTCTTTATTTCTTCTTGGTCAGGTCATGTTTCTTTTTTTCTTTTATTAGGATTTATTGGTTAATCTTTTGTTTTTTTTTTCTTAGTTCAGGCTAGTTCTTTTTTTAATTTGAGTTTTTTTAAAAAAATATATAATGATTCATCCATCAAAATTCTTTTCGTAAAGTAAAATTAACCAACACATTTTTATTTTTTTCTTTATTTCTTAATTAAAACCTGTTAACACACACTTATTTTCTACAAGAACGACATGACTTTGAATTCTTCATTGCACCAGAGGAAACATCGGTGTAGCTCACAACTATCAAGCTAAAATTAATTTTTTTTCTTTAAATTTTGTTCTTTTATTTTATTTTATTTTTTCATTTTACTCATTTATTTATTTGTATATAATTGTTACATGTTTTGGGGAAAAATAATTATTATTTAGTTATAAATTAATTTGTATAATAAGCTTTAGGGTAACCGTATTTATACAGATGTATTAGGGGTATAGTGGAATTAAGTTTTCACCCTTCCCTAATCATAATTAGACTCCCGAACTCAAATTTTTATCAAAAAGACCAGTTTTGAAATCAAAGGTTTTCCAATTTTTAACCAGAATTAAAATTGGTGGCGACTCCATTTATTTCTTTTTTAGAAATAATAATTTTTGTTGTCATTTTGTTATGACGCTCTCTAGGTACGTTGTAACATTACTCTTTGTTTCAGAAAACTCAACTTGTTTACTCGAAGATAACTCAACAAAATATGGTAAATATTTTTTTTAATTTTAAACAAAAATGCGAGCCACGTGTAAAAATGATAAATGTAAAATAGAACTTGTCCATATGATCTAGTCTAATTTATACACAAAAGATCAGCTTCCAACTCAAATCATCACATCAACCTTGATATATGTATAAAGATAATATAAAAAACATCAACATAACAAGGCATTTCCAACAAAAAGCTAAAACAACATAAATAGAGTAGCAAACCATTAACAAGGTTGGGAGCTACAATCATCCAGATAACATAAACAGAACATAACATAAATCTGAAGCAAAAACATAAACAAATGAAACATAAAACAATCACTAGGTCTACTCGTCAAGTTTAACTATGGAACATAGGGAAAAACTATCCTAAGGAATTGTCCTCGCCTAACATCCATGAGATGGAGGGATGTATCCGATCACATTTTCCAAACATTTGGAAATGACAATGTATGCTCCTTGTCGTGGTATTGCATGGGTATAGAGCATCTAAGCCATAGGCTTTTCTCCACTACTTGCCTTCCTATAGTTCCTAACCTTCTTTGAAGGGAGACGAATCACTACAAGAATGTTGTAGGGGGCACTACAAAAAACAAGCTAATTTGTGGCAGTTTTTTTTTCCCATTTTCGATAGTTACGACCTTTGTAGAAAAGATCGTGGCGGTTTTGAAAACCCTAAGAGTTTTCTTGGCATAATTTATTTGTAGTGGCTTACGCGCAATCTCCACAAGTTTCTCATGATTGGAGGAGCAATAAACCTCCATAATTCAATGGAGGTTTACTTTAGGATTAAATGCATTTGATCTCCTGAATTTTAGGTCATATGCAATTTAAATCCTGACTTTTGAAAGGTACATTACAACACCTTGAACTTTTCAAACTATGCAAAAAAACCTACTTTTCAAATAGTACATTGCTGTAGATAAGAAAGTGCAAGAAAAGGGGGGGTTGAATCGTGCTTCTCTTTTCGAAACCTTTTGAAACAAAAACGATCGAGCACGGAGCTTGAAGTGCAGTGAAAACAATGCTAAATTATCCAGAAAGTAACTTTCTAAATTAAGCAATTAGACTAAATAGCTTGAAATGATAGATAATAATAGAGATGTTTTATACAATGTTAAACACTGAAAATAAAAAGATGAAAGATAAGAAGATACTGGACAAGAGTTTTATATTGGTTCGGCCAACACTTGCCTATATCCTATTCTTAGTAACCATTGAGTTTCACTAATCTTTCTCAACTTGAGAAAGTGAAAAACTGGATAGGCTTTACAATAGCCTTTCCAAGCTCTCACCAGTGATAGTAGACAACACCTACTGTCACATAACAAGTAGTTTTGTCATAACCTTTTTAAGTTATTTCACACCGATCACTACTGGATCGAGAATACAGAGGTTTAGTATTTGGTTTGCAGCTCAAATTAACCTGCACTTAAGCTTCTTTACAAGTGTATATAAGTGATATTTCTGAGATAACTTGAGTGATTTCTTTCTACTGATTCTTTCTAAGAAGAACGTGTGAACAATCTAGGAACTTAGAAAGAAAATTTTAATGAAAAAAGGAACTAAAAAATTAGACTTCATAGAAAAGTTGAGGAAAAAAATATTTTAGAGTTTTGGCTCTTGTATATATCTATTACTTAAAAACTCAATCATCTCTATTTATAGATGGTTTCCTTTTGTGACCGTTACCCTTGATTTGCTGTCTAAGTGACACATGTTGATCATCAGCTTGTGTCTTGGAAACATAATCTAGAAGAGTAGCTCACCTAGAGTCAGAGCCTTTTTACAGTAGCCATTGATGAGTTGAGGTTTTTGAAGTCCATTAGAAACTACTTTTTTACTTTCTGAGCATGGTTTCTAAACTTCATCTTCTATAACCTTTGATAGTTGACCGAAGGGGCTAAAGAGATGATGTGTCATTCCTGGTTTGACTTTTAATTTTGAAATTCAAAATTCAAAATTGTCCTTCTTTTTTAGTGAAGTGAATTTTCTGAAAAATGCTGTCAGTTCTTGTTGATTCGTTGGTCTTCTAATCTTCAATATTGGCTTTAACATAATAAATGATCTTTTATTGTGATGATTGAAGATTGAGTGATACGTTGATCTCAGTTTTTGTACAATATCTTTATTATCACCATTCTTTCTGAAGTCTCATGCTACTTTCTGAAGACCATTTTCTTGGTTTCTCGTTTCTGTTTTGATATGCTCCATTCTTTGATTCATGTGAGTGTACTTTGCACAATATAATATTCACCTCATTCAAGCTTATCATCTTTCCATGAGGTAAAATATGTTTGCACATGTAAAGTGAAATTATTCTTGTTCAAGTCCGTGTAATGCATTTTGGAAATGCCTGTTAAGCTTAGTCAAGAAACTCAAGGTAGCCATTTGTCGTTCTTCAAAATATTTTCTTTAAATTGGCTTTGTTATCATTCAAAACAATAAAGCTCATACTTTCTGAAGGGTTCTGGAGCTTACAAAAAGTGCTTATATGGATCTCATCAATTATGACATGGCATATAGGGTCGATGTTGCTAATATATATAACTTCTTCCCCAAAGTCAAAATTATGATGACAAATATTTTATATCTATGCTTCTCTATGTTTATTAGTGGTTATAATCATATGAGAATCATACAGTTCCTCTGAAATGTGTTATTAGAATTAAAAAAAACTTGTATTATTTGAAAAAAGCCTTTATAACAACCCTAGATCCTTGAGAATATCTTTATCTTAGTTTAAGAAATTTGAATTACTTTCACCTCGTAATTTTCTAAAAATTTGGAAAAACATTTGTTTGGATTTATGTTATGCATGTAGTATTATGTCACCTTGCTTTGAAAATGTTATTAAATATTGAGAGACAATTTATGAAAGTTCCAAATATTAATTTTTTTTAATTGTTTCATAACAATCATTTTCAGTTTCAACAATCATTTGAGTCTCAAAAGTAAGCTTTGCTTTTCAAATTGTTTCATTATCTTTATTGGACTCTTATTTCAAAATGAAAAGAGGAGTTCTACAGTCAAATAATTTTTAATGATATAAGTTCATTTATTCTCAAGAAATATATATCTTTAATACAAGATTCTATTTTACTAATGAATAGTACTTGTGCCTTTGAAAAGTTCTTTTTGAAAGGAAGAGAACAATTTTATAATGTTATATCTGTTCTGTAACATCCTCCCTACCATAAAGCTATGCTTAAGCCATAACCTTATAGTAAGTAGTTGTTACTTGTTAACTTTGCTTAATCTTGGAGGTGTATGCATAATATCTACATATAAGCCTGCTATTCTAACAACCGTAAAATCACTTTCCAAAATGTCTCTAAATTTGAACATTAATTATATAAAAAAATACATAATTGTATTAACTAATCACAAGTCAACACTATCCATAATTATGTCAAACCCTTACCCTGGTTCACGCAGGAACCTTTTAGTCTAGGTAGGGTGCTACTCAAATTCCACTAAAAAGAAATAAAATACTAACTAAAAGCTCTATCATCAGTTCATCAAAAGATCTAGACCAAGCTGTCAAGTTTAGCTAAGGATTCTCCATTGAACAAATCACCATCATCTCAATCTATGAAAAAAATGATAATAGCAGGAATGATAATCAAAGATTCCCAGTAGGAAAAACACTAGTCTATTACTCAATAATATTCAACTTAATGCAAAATAAGCGATATGCCTTCAAATGTTGATATAGGGGTCTCATCAGTTGTATAATCTCAAAATTGACAATTAGAATCTCTTTTTAATAGTTCTATTTCTCATCTTTTTGCTTTGAGATTTCTTCTTGAAATTTCTTCAAATCTTATGAAATATTCTTTCCTGAGTCTCCTGAATTTCTTTGAGACTCTTCTCTTGAAAATCTCCTGAAACTCTTTGAGATTTTTCTCTGTCTAGTCTCTTGAATTTCTCATGAAATATTCTCTTCGGAAATATTTTTACTTCTCATGATGTTTCTCTGCTGAATTTCTCTTTGAAATCTTTTACGAGATTTATTAGAAAGTTTAAGCTTAATAGTAAAACCTATAGGATTCTTCTGATATACTTCTCTTTGGATCGTACTGGCAACTTGTGTAACGCTGTCGCGACTACACTCTGATATAGTTCACTAAATGGAGTAGGTCTACTACATCTTATTCTAGGTAGCCTTGCTATCCTCAGTACATCCCTTTTCTCATAAATGATGTAACGTTGTTGCGTTCACACCCTGATATAGTTCTAAGGGCGTAGCATGTCTACTACTACCCATGAATCCATGAGCTTACCACTAAGCAATTGATTATTATGTAAAGCTTATTTTCTTGAATTCCCTCTCTTTGTGTGAGACTTATTTTATTATGTTCCCTCTCTTCTTAAAGTTCAGTTTCGTTATACTCTTCTTTTAGATCTCCTTGAAATCTTGTTAACTCTTATGAGATATTCTATTAAAAATCTCTTAAAGTTTTATGAGATATTTACATTTTGTTCAAAAATCTCTTAAAGTTTTATGAGATATTATGTTAAAAATCTCCTGAAGTCTCATGAAGTTTTATGAGATATTTCTCGTAACATTTGGCATAGTGGTATAATGTTTTTTCGCAAAGTCTACTAGGTTTTTAATAGATTTTCATACCATTCGAAAATTCTATTACAATCCCTAGTTAGTAATAATTCTTGTAAATTTTCCAGCAATTAAATCAAGTTCATGTGATGGATTTTTAAGCTATTTCTACTATGAATTAACATTTCTTATATCAATTAAATCTCTTTAATTCTTGTATGATAACTTTTGTAAGGTTCTCTAGACTTATACTAGCTTTTATACCATCAACATTTCAGCTACATCCCTTGGATAATAATTGCTCCTAAATTTTGAAAATACAAGGCAAGTCTTACTACCACTTTTCAAGCTTTGATTATAATGTATAGGAAGATCATACTAACTAAGGATTAATGCTGTAAAAATTCTAGCACATAAAAATTCCAGCATGTACCCACTTAGAGCACCTCTTATACCACTAGCAAGATCATACAAACCAAAGACTAATGCTGTAAAAATTCCAGCACATCAAATTTCTAGCAACTTGGTCATTTCTTCATAATTCCAAGAATTTAAACCAAGTCTCTTCTAAATTCTGCAATTAGACTCAAATTCTAATACACAAGATTTCATAATAACTCCAATCCCAGGTATAAATTTCAGCAAGTTCACAAGACTTGTACTTGATGTATTCTTCCATATCTATCAAATCCAATACATTTAATTTCTGAAATAAAAATTCTAGTTCCAGTATACATGATTTCAACACAACTCAAGCCATCATAAATCCTAAATTTTGGTTTCAGATTTTAGCAACATAACCTTAACAAGTATCAAGCACTTATCTTAGTAAAATAGCCAAACATCATGAAGTAAAAGACTAGAATAATTTTCCTACCTTTCTTCCAAGCTTCAGCTAACTTTCTCTAGCTTTTTCTTCTCTAATCCAAGGCTTTGAACCCATTTTCCAGCCACCCTAAATGCTGCTGTTTGGACAGATTTGATGATGAAGAACAAGGTTTTGAGTTGAGCTTGATGTAGAGGAAGTGTTCTTGAATTAGTTTTGGTGTTTATCTAAGAGAATCCTTCAAGAACATGGTGGTGTCATGGAGTTTCAAAGTAAAGAAAATGAAAATGGTATTGGGAGGAAGAAGGACCATGAAAGCCGGTGCCAATCCGAGAAAGAAATGCCTTTTGTTCTCATTTTTCCTTTATATAATAAAGCTTACTTGGAGACAAAGTAAGCTGTTAAAAGTTTCCTGATCAATTTGCATTGCATCAGTATTATAAATGTCTATATTTATTTAATTATCATAAGTAATAATTATGTGAGATCCAATAATATCCATTATTTGGATCAATTTTGATGTTTTGGTGTACCGGTTATTACCACTTCGGTGTACCAATTATTACCGTTTTGGTACCCGATTGCTACCTAAATAATTTTATTGTGTTAAAAATATTCATTCAATCTTATCATTATTTTTCTATGTCCTTATACTAATTATAAGGTCTCATTCTGTATACCGATTAAAATATTATTATATTAAATTTTTAATAATAAGAAATTAATTTTCATTTTTTTTTACAGAATCCTTATGTTAATCCGATTACATCTGAGTCTGTCAGATTTTTCAAAATCCCTATAGATTGTTCACAATTAATTATTTTATTACAATAATGTTAAAAAGACGAGTCGTTACAATCTACCCCTCTTAAAATAAATTTTGCCCTCAAAATTTAGTTCTCTCGTGTGCTTGACTCTAACTTCTACGCCAATTCCTTGGATCCTTCTCTACCTCATGCAACCTTTACACAAGAGACGGATCTTCCTTAAAGTTACTTCACACTTCTATCTACTATTTGCACTAGCGATAACCCTAAACATCAAGTTATTCCGTAGTCATATGGATTCAGATTCCAGTATATGACTAGAATCATAGTTGTATTTTTTTTCTTTTGAAGTTGACACATGGAATACATCGTGAATCTTTGACATGCGTGGAGGTGAAGTTATCTGGTATACTACTGAAACTACTTAACCTTGGACCTGAAAAGGATCTATAAAATTTAGATTTTGTTTCTAAACTTTAATGACTTTACCTATCCAGGGCATAGAAGTAACTTCCTAAATATGTGTTCTCCTTCTAGGAATTCTAACAGTCTTTTCTTTTTATTGACATAGCTCTTCTAATGACCTTGAGTAGTCAAAATCTTATTTCAGATGTTCTTTATCTGATTGATAGTCTGTCAGATGAAGTCTAGTCCCAAAAAAAAAAAAAATATTCTTACTTGAATCATACTAACATAGGCATGCTTAACACTTCCATTCGTATAGACTTTCATAAAAATCACTACGATACTTGTGTAATAGTGATTATTGTAGGTGAATCCAAAGAATTGCAAACAACTGTCCTAATTTCCACAATGCTCTAGTACACGCGCTCTCAAGATATCTTCCTAAAATCTTGAGGTCAAATGCAAATCTCAGTATGAGGTTATAACATAAAGGTTACCATGCAGTCTCACTGATCCTTCTATACAAAGCTTTACCTATTCTTAAAAGAATAAGTAACTTTGGTCAGTAGAAAATGTACGTAGTTAGTTTGTCCATTGTAACCCAAGTAGCATCTTATCTTAATTGTGTCCTTGGCAATCCAACTACAAAATCCATTGAAATATTTTCCCTTTCCATTGGGAACCTCTAAGGGTTGTCGTGTACTTAGTGGCTTCTAAATACTCTGAAACCACTCCTATTACATCCGCCTTTATCTTTGGTTATCAAATCATCTTCTCAAGATCTCTTTGCATTTTGTAACTTCTAGGCATACGGAAAAATTACTCTTGCAAGTCTCCTCTAGAGTATTACGACAAAGATTCCCTAATCTTGATATACACATTCGATCTTCATATTTTTATGTCCTATTTTCATCCCGTGCAAATCCATTCGGCTTCCCAACTTGAACTGAGGCTATAGTTTTCTAAAATTCAGGATCTTCTTAATGTGCTTGTGAAATTTATCTCTTAATGTCATTTGTGATCCTAATTTAACCCAAATATACACTACTAGGCCTCTCTTCTACCTCTAACTTAAGGTTTCGAAAAGTCTCTTCTAGTTTTATCTCCTTAATCATCGTCTAAGAAATACCCAAAATTTCTCTGCTAAAGTTATCTGCTACCACGTTTTTTTTCCTAGGTGATAGTTCAAGCTAAGCTCATAGTCTTTAATGAACTCTATTCCTTTCTGTTACCTTATGTTTGCGTCTTTCTAATCTAAGAGATACGTAGGATTCTTTTGATCAGAAAACACCTCAAACTTTACTCCATGATGGGATCTCTAGATTTTCAAAATGAACACTACTACTGCTAACTTGAGACTATGTGTAGGTTAGTTCACCTCATGCAACTTTAGATGTCTTGAAGTCTAAACCACCATCTTTTTGTTCTGCATCAAAATGCACCCCAAGCATTTTTCTAATTCATCTCAATAAATCTTAAACAAATCATGTGGGTCTGGCGAGATCACTATAGGTGCAAAAGTCAACTTCTATTGAGGTCTTGAAAACTTCTATCATACTCTAATGTCCATGTAAAAGTATATCTTTTCAGTTCAGCTTGGTTAAGGATAATGCTATCTAGGTGAACCCCTTGATAAATATTCTATAGGAATAAGGTAATTCCAAAAATTTCAAATATCCATGGTAGTATTTGATCTTTCCAATTTAATACTACTTCAATCTTTATTAGATTAACTGCAATTCCTTCCTATGATACTACATGATTCAAAAAAATCTTATTTCCTATAGCTAGAACTCACACTACAATTCATTGGCATGAAGAATCTATAGCACTATTCTATGATGCTACTTGTATTCTTTCTTACTCCTTGAATATATGAGAATATCATCTACAAAACAATTACAAACTTGTTGAGAAAAGGTCGGAATATTCAATTCATACAGTCAATGAATGCATTAGTTATCTCAAAAGACATAGCATGTTTCGAAATATCTTTTTTTTTTTTTCCCTAAAGTTGAATCTGGTTATATCCCACTCTTAAATCAATCATAAGAATACTGTTACTCCCCTCAATTTATTCATGAGATCATCACCCCCTAGAAGAAGATACTTGTTCTTGATATTTACCTCATTCAGCTATCTATAATTAACACCTAGTCTCATAACTTCGTTCTTCTCTTTCACCAAGAGCATAAGAGTTCCCTATGGTGAGGCACTTAACAGACAAAATGTTACTTAGCATCTCTTAACCTATTCCTTCAATTCTGCTAATTCCTATTGAAAATTTAGTAAGGAGCTATTGAGATTGGACCTATTCCTGTACTAATTCAATATAGAATTTTATCTTCCTTTGTGTAGGGAACATTATAGTATATCTCCTGCAAATACGTCAAAGTATTCTTAGACTATCAGTATCTATTCTAATTCTTGTTCACTTTCTGCCACACTAACCAACTAAAATAAGTATCCTTGACTACTAGGCTTTCCACATCATAAGTCTTGAATAAACCCTCCGATAGTGTAGCATCTTCTACATTCATAGCAAAACACGTCCTTGTTGTTGTGGCCTAGATAAAGGTAGTATATCTCTAGTTGGACATTTCCTATTCTTATGACTTGCCTTCCTATATTGAGAATAAACATATTGTCTAGCTAAACATGGTTTATCACCATGATTCTTTCCATATTATGGGAATTCCTTGTTATCAACTGGTTTTTGTAACTACTTCCCTTTTTCATTCCTATAAGGAAAATTCCATTTATGGTGGTAGAGTAGGTCTAAACCTTACACTGTGTAAAGCTAGTCTTTCTCAAGCCATTAATAACTTCTAGTTGTACTATCCCACTATACCACTCTTATTCACCAATACGGTGAAATCCTTAATTTCCATTAGTCTCACCAGTGTCAAAAGGTCATTTCTAAAGCCTTTTTCATACTTAAAACATTTCCAACCCTTCACTAGGATTACTTTAATAAGTTATGGAAAACTCATCAAACTTTGTGGTGTATTCTAACACCGTCATGTGCCCCTAGTACAGCCTTAGGAATTTCCAATTCCTTAACATTTCTTTTGGAATGAGGTACATACTTCTCATAGAAATCATCCTTGACCAAAATCCAAAGTCATTTCAATATTCGCCTCCTCAACTAGCATTCTAGCACTTATCCATCAGTAATCAGTGTCCCTATCCAACACCTAGGCAACATAAGCCACTATCTAGGGGTCCAAACACTGTAATACTTCAAAGATTCTTCTCCATTACTTAGTCCACTTTTTAACCTTACCTGAGTTTAGGTTCCTCGGACTTCGGGTGGTTTTGCTCCTTAGAATGTCATAAATAGTTAGCCTTTTCTAATATCTTCCATCAGCTTACCTCTCAATAGTGCTCATCATATACTTTGTAGCCATAGATTGCTCCCTGATTACCTAGGTCATATTCCAAAATCATGCATATCATTTGCAGCTTTTCCCCTTGGGCACCTTATCATTGTTTCTATTGTTAGTCCTACTACGCCTACCCGAAGTCATTAGTTTCCTATCACACAAAGCAAACGGCATTGAGTTGATCAGGCTCAATACAATGCTCAGCACGATAGCTACTAACTACTTCAAAAGTAAGCAGTCATGCATATAAAGTTTTGCTTCTTATCCCAGTAGATAAAATCCTGTTGCATGACACTAAAATTTTAGAGTATGCTTTATAAGCAAGTCAGACCATCCCCAGCCTCTAATAGGATGAACTACTCTGATGCCATTAAATGTAACATCTTCTCTACCATAAAGCTATGCTTAAGCCATAACCTTAGAGTAAGTAGTTGTTACTTGTTAACTTTGCTTAATCTTGGAGGTGTATGTATAATATCTACATATCAGCCCGCTATTCTAACAACCATAAAATCACTTTCCAAAATGTCTCTAAATTTGAACATTAATTATATAAAAAAATACATAATTGTATTAACTAATCACAAGTCAACGTTATCCATAATTATGTCAAACCCTTACCCTGGTTCACGCAGGAACCTTTTAGTCTAGGTAGGGTGCTACTCAAATTCCACAAAAAAGAAATAAAATACTAACTAAAAGCTCTATTATCAGTTCATCAAAAGATCTGGACCAAGCTGTCAGGATTAGCTAAGGATTCTCCATTGAACAAATCACCATCATCTCAATCTATGAAAAAAATGATAATAGCAGGAATGAGAATCAAAGATTCCCAGTAGGAAAAACACTAGTCTATTACTCAATAATATTCAACTTAATGCAAAACAAGCGATATGCCTTCAAATGTTGATATAGGGGTCTCATCAGTTGTATAATCTCAAAATTGACAATTAGAATCTCTTTTTAATAGTTCTATTTCTCATCTTTTTGCTTTGAGAATTCTTCTTGAAATTTCTTCAAATCTTATGAAATATTCTTTCCTGAGTCTCCTGAATTTCTTTAAGACTCTTCTCTTGAAAATCTCCTGAAACTCTTTGAGATTTTTCTCTGTATAGTCTCCTGAATTTCTCATGAAATATTCTCTTCAGAAATATTTTTACTTCTCATGATGTTTCTCTGCTGAATTTCTCTTTGAAATCTTTTACGAGATTTATTAGAAAGTTTAGGCTTAATAGTAAAACCCATAGGATTCTTCTGATATACTTCTCTTTGGATCGTACTGGCAACTTGTGTAACGCCGTCGCGACTACACTCTGATATAGTTCACTAAATGGAGTAGGTCTACTACATCTTATTCTAGATAGCCTTGCTATCCTCAGTACATCCCTTTTCTCATAAATGATGTAACATCGTCGCGTTCACACCCTGATATAGTTCTAAGGGCGTAGCATGTCTACTACTACCCATGAATCCATGAGCTTACCACTAAGCAATTGATTATTATGTAAAGTTTATTTTCTTGAATTCCCTCTCTTTGTGTGAGACTTATTTTCTTATGTTTCCTCTCTTCTTAAAGTTCAGTTTCGTTATACTCTTCTTTTAGATCTCCTTGAAATCTTCTTAACTCTTATGAGATATTCTATTAAAAATATCTTAAAGTTTTATGAGATATTCTGTTAAAAATCTCCTGAAGTCTCATGAAGTTTTATGAGATATTTCTCGTAACATCTGGCATACTGGTATAATGTTTTTTCGCAAAGTCTACTAGGTTTTTAATAGATTTACATACCATCCAAAAATTCTATTACAATCCCTAGTTAGTAATAATTCTTATAAATTTTCCAGCAATTGAACCAAGTTCATGTGATGGATTTTCAAGCTATTTATACTATGAATTAACATTTCTTATATCAGTTA
Organism: Dalbergia cultrata; assembly: GCA_031216105.1. Classification (NCBI taxonomy): domain Eukaryota; kingdom Viridiplantae; phylum Streptophyta; class Magnoliopsida; order Fabales; family Fabaceae; genus Dalbergia; species Dalbergia cultrata. Next base: position 13,650,962 of record CM062352.1, on the reverse strand, counting down.
AATCTCTTTAATTCTTGTATGATAACTTTTGTAAGGTTCTCTAGACTTATACTAGCTTTTATACCATCAACATTTCAGTCACATCCCTTGGATAATAATTGCTCCTAAATTTCAAAAATACAAGCTAAGTCTTACTACCACTTTTCAAGCTTTGATTATAATGTATAGGAAGATCATACTAACCAAAGATTAATGCTGTAAAAATTCTAGCACATAAAAATTCCAGCATGTACCCACTTAGAGCACCTCTTATACCACTAGCAAGATCATACAAACCAAAGACTAATGCTGTAAAAATTCCAGCATATCAAATTTCCAGCAACTTTGTCATTTCTTCATAATTCCAAGAATTTAAACCAAGTCTCTTCTAAATTCTGCAATTAGACTCAAATTCTAATACACAAGATTTCATAATAACTCCAATCCCAGGTATAAATTTCAGCAAGTTCACAAGACTTGCACTTGATGTATTCTTCCATATCTATCAAATCCAATACATGTAATTTCTGAAATAAAAATTCCAGTTCCAGTATACATGATTTCAACACAACTCAAGCCATCATAAATCCTAAATTTTGGTTTCAGATTTTAGCAACATAACCTCAACAAGTATCAAGCACTTATCTTAGTAAAATAGCCAAACATCATGAAGTAAAAGACTAGAATAATTTTCCTACCTTTCTTCCAAACTTCAGCTAACTTTCTCTAGCTTTTTCTTCTCTAATCCAAGGCTTTGAACCCATTTTCCAGCCACCCTAAATGCTGCTGTTTGGACAGATGTGATGATGAAGAACAAGGTTTTGAGTTGAGCTTGATGTAGAGGAAGTGTTCTTGAATTAGTTTTGGTGTTTATCTAAAAGAATCCTTCAAGAACATGGTGGTGTCATGGAGTTTCAAAGTAAAGAAAATGAAAAATGGTATTGGGAGGAAGAAGGACCGTGAAAGCCGGTGCCAATCCGAGAAAGAAATGTCTTTTGTTCTCATTTTTCCTTTATATAATAAAGCTTACTTGGAGACAAAGTAAGCTGTTAAAAGTTTCCTGATCAATTTGCATTGCATCTATTATAAATGTCTATATTTTTTATTTAATTATCATAAGTAATAATTATGTGAGATCCAATAATATCCATTATTTGGATCAATTTCGATGTTTTGGTGTACCGGTTATTACCACTTCGGTGTACCAATTATTACCGTTTTGGTACCCGATTGCTACCTAAATAATTTTATTGTGTTAAAAATATTCATTCAATCTTATCATTATTTTTCTATGTCCTTATACTAATTATAAGGTCTCATTCTATATCCCCAATTAAAATATTATTATATTAAATTTTTAATAATAAGAAATTAATTTTCATTTTTTTTTACAGAATCCTTATGTTAATATGATTACATCTGAGTCTGTCAGATTTTTCAAAATCCCTATAGATTGTTCACAATTAATTATTTTATTACAATAATGTTAAAAAGACGAGTCGTTACATGTTATTGATTTACAAAAAGCATATTTGGCATTTGGTATTCTTCATAGTAATGTGCTTATATGGCTTTGCAAACATATTTCTCTCAAGCCATCTTGTATATTAATAAAGGGGAGTTTGAACTTCTTTTTGAATTTTTTAATTAAGTACTCATATCCCTCGTAACTATTGCTTATTCTTGATCATTTATATATATTGTTGGTGTATTCTTGTTAACAATAGATAAATGCATAAACTCATGTCTAAATATGGTTCGATGATATGCATATGTTAAGCGGGAGTCTAAATCATAATCATATAGCTTATATATTTGCTAAACATAAAGTGACTATATTGTTAGAACTCACAAGATATTCATGAAAATGACCTCTTATTCATTTTCCTTTTATCAATGAACAAAGGATGTATTCTTCATTCTCATATTGCTTTGTCCTTTTATTGAGGAGTTAATTATATATGTAGCAAAAATTGACCATCAATAATTTTAATGTTTTGCTCTTATAAGTCCTAGTTGTAACTTCCATCAAGTGGTGATCATTTATCACATAGTTTGCAAGTTACAAATATTATGATATTTAAGTAGAAGCAAAAGGAAATATAAGGGAAAATGGTTTTGATTTAAAATGTAAAGAGCTTAATTTCTTTAATTATCTTTACCTATTAGTAATATGTGTCTTATATAAGTGATGAGAAACAAGGAGAAAAATTATATGAAAATTTTACACTTACTTCCTAAGCCTTTTTGTTGATGTCAAATAGTGGGAGAAGTGGAAGGAAAAATGTTTTTGTGCTTATTGGTTGATATGATTAAAAGAATAGCATTTATTCATATATCTAATTTAATAACATATTTTTCACAATGATTTGTCATCCTAAAAAATGTTTTTGTGCTTATTGGTTGATATGCTTAAAAGAACATATATTCATTTATCTAATTTAATAACATATTTTTCACAATAATTTGTTATCCTAAAAAAGAGAGAGATTGTAAAAGCAAGTTTACTCCACTTATATGTTTTGATGATAACAAATACAATGATATGATCAAATCTTTTACAGAATATATCCAATAACTCTTTGTATGTGTTACAATGAACTAATATTGAATATGTTTCTATGTGAACAAATATATGGATCAAATACGTTCTAGTGTTATATTCTAATAAATCATGTATATTAGGAAAAGAGTAATAACTGATAAATATTATGCATGATTGCCTTAATTAAGTTTCACATTTATGAATTAAGCATATTGATATATTTTAAATTAGACTAATTATATTTTCAAGTGAGTTATGATGTCAGATAATCTAAGTATTAAGAATGGACTTTGAACATAAAAGATAATTTATAGTTGAAGTCAAAGGATTGGAGTTCCTTGAAGAAGATAAAGTTAAAATTGATCAAGTTCAAAGTTACAAAGACCAAGTTCAATTTGCAAAGATTTGGTTCTGCTATTGGCTTAGAGTTTCAATGTAAAAAGAATTACAGTTAGGTGAGTTATTTGGCCACAATCTTAATCAAATCTTAAGTTATAAAATTGTTTGATAAAGGCTTTTTTTAATCATATTTGACTTAAAAAGTCTTAATTTGTTTAATTACAGGTGTTAAATTAAAAAGAAATTAATTAAACATGTTTTCAAGTCAAAATGGGACAAATTGGGTTGTCTTTAATTGATTAACATAAGTGTTAATCAATTAAATTGTGTAGTGTAGTGTAGTGTAGTTTTTTCTAAATTTCAATTTTGATGTCTGTTAGTCGATTTATAGAAATCATGAATCGATTAAAGAGTTGTTACATTTCTCAAGATTTGAATTATAAATGCTTCAATTGATTAACACAAGTTTTAATTGATTAAAACGACTGGAATTCTGCACAACAACCATTTTTTAAGAGTTACATCCTTTGGGATTAATTCTAAACATTAAACATGTATTCGTGGCTTATAAATACATGGTTTCGGATTGGTTTTTAGACACCAAACGTTGCACAATAATTTCGATTGATCACTCTTTTTTGCACTTAAGATTCTATCAAGTTTTGTGGCTAAAAAGTTCTATCCTTTTAAAAAAATGTATAGTTCTTCAATTTGTATTATTTGTTGTTCTAGAGAGTTTATTCTTCTTCTATACACTTCAAGACTAAAAGAGAGTGGGGCATCCGTCAAAGTGAAAGGTTGAGTGATGGGTCAAATTCATGCACCCATTTTCCTATATAACTCTAGACATATTATATTAATTATGTGCTTAATTGGTTGGCATTTGGTTGATTTGTATTTAGTCACCATTGGGTACCATTGAGTATAATCATGATTATTTGCATCATTTTGATGAATAAATATGTTTTAGAGCTTTCTATGATTTTAATCCTCTTTGTGAGTGTAATTTTACTACTAGGACTTCCTATGTTAGTGTATAAAGATCATAGAAGTGCATGAGCTTGTAGTAGCAAACAATTTAGGAGAGTTTTGGAGCTAAATAGAATAGTTCTTGAGCTCATTTTAGCACATTTACAAAAGGTATTGTAATAGATAATCTGTATATCTCTTTACCAGGATCCAATTGAGACAAATAAAAATGTTTAGGACAGTTTATGAAGTTCTCCAAAACTTTTATGCTCTGCTCAAAACTCAATTATAAGAGCATCTTGGTGAAAATTAAGTTACAAGATTAAAGGTTGCCGATGTTTTGATACTATCCAACTTGACCCTTAGTTAGTAATTTCACAATAATTGAAGTTACAAATATTTGATTGAGATGATTTTTATGGCATTGGAAAGATTATTCAAAAGGTTACAATCACAGTTTCTAGTGCCAAGGACAAATTTGGATGTTTAAGGGTCCAAATTGACCGAATGAAGGATGACATCCATTCTACCCAAAGACGCAACTATCTCTCAATAGTGCCTAAAAATAGAGTTTAAAGAGAGTACCTTACTAGACAATGCTCATGCGACAATGCACAGAAGTCATATTTTGGCCATAATTTTAGGTCTCGCTTGACTTATTTTTGTATACATTATAAATAGGATTATCATAAACTTTTAACTTACTTTTGACTCAGTTGGTTTAGCCTTTGGCTACCACACTCTCTCTCTATATTCTTCTCCTCCATTGTTCTCTCTCTAGGGATTCTGTCAGTGAATTGGCTCTGTTCATGGAGGTTTTGACAAGGATCATTATTATTCTCCTTAGGTACTCTTTTTATTTCACTATTGTAATCCTCCAAAGATAGAGTAGTTTTCGTTACAAGTGTAAGGGTTTCCATATTTATTGGATGATATTTGAGACATTTTTTCTATTGAATCCATTTTTTCTATATAATAATTGTTGCAATTGTTACAATTTTTATTGGAATAACTAAATTGTCAATTGTTGTTTAAGGAAACCTTTGGAGCATAAATTAATTAATCAATTGGCTTATGTTTGAAAGAGAACATTAAAAAAAATTCCGATCAGCGATTAGACAATAGCAATTGGTACATTAAATCAATATGATTTATAATAAATTGGGATTCCATTTACTAGTTATTTGTATTGGTCAAATTCTAGAAGTCAATTAATCAGTAGTATAATTGCCAGTAAGTGAGTATTAATAGTCACTAATGTGTTTAATACTTGGCCTATGGTAATTAATTACAACCCTAGGAATGCCTTGCACTAGTGCCTTTAATTATTTATTTTTCCTAACTATTTGTAATTGTCTCAATTTTAATTTTCAAAATCTCCAATTTCCAACTAAGTGACATACAGCCTCCTTGATAGACGACCCAAGTTGCATCCTAACTATAGTTTTGGTGCATCCTAATTTGAATTTTATTTTAATTCAAATTTGAGGAGGTAATGACAAACTTCGTTAGTGAGGCATCCTTATTTTTCTTGAGTGACTCAAACATTAGGGTGATGGATCCCAAAGGTGCAAGAGTACTTAAGTGGTGTAAAGGTTTCCAAACATCTATAAGATTTGGAGAATAGTGGAAACTCTCAAGTGTTGGCTTAAGGATTAGGTGTAGGCCACATGCGATGACAAAACAAAAATAAACTCGTGTTGCATCTCCTTCCCTCAACTCTTTACGTTATTGCAAATTTAATTTATTATCTTGAGTGTTTTTATTAATCTAAGTGATTTTCTTAATTCATGTATGAAAGTAAGTTATATTTGAGTAATCTATCATATTCACATATTTTCTAGTTTTTTCATTGCGTGTATAATTTAAGCGCATGAAATTGAATAATTTTTTAAGATTGAAAAAGTTTTCAAATCACTCAATTCACCTCCTTCTTGGGTGATGGTTCCCATGACTAACACTACACTGCATCAAAAATTCAAATATCAATTTGCAAGAAAGACCCTTAGCTCTTGAGCACTATCAAGCACATGAACCGATCAATGCTAGTCAAACTCAGAGTGAACCGCCCAAGTCGCCACCGAACTTGTTGCTATGAAATTATTTGAAATTCTACAAAATCACCTAAGCAAGGATTCAAACCCATGCATGCATGAAATTTTGTAAAATCTTTCAAGTCCCTAAAGCTAGGATTTGAACCCATGCATGGGCACTGAATGAAGTACCACTAGGCTAGTTGTTTCCTTTGTTAGTATGTGTGATTCTTTTATATATAACATATATTTAATTGTATTAAAATTTTGTAAAATCCAAATCCTCAAAGCTAGGACTCAAACCCAAGCTGTTGATTAGTGAAGGAAGGATATTACCACTAGACTAGCTTATTATTTTGTCAACATGCTTCATTCACTACCAGAAAAAAATGCTGTTACCGACGGATTTTTTCGACGGATTTCTTGTTATTTTCGACAGAAAAGTTGATTTCCAATGGATTTATCGACGGATTTTGATCATCAGTAATAACGTAGTCGGAAATCATTTTTGGCGGAAAAAATCCGCCGAAAATTTTTATCGACGAATTTACCGATGGATTTTATCTCATCAAATCTGTCGAAAACATGTTCACTGAAATCGCCAGGAAATTCATCTGTTTTGAACTTACTGGCGGATTTTTTATATGGTTAAATCTGTCGGTAATTTATTAATTTATTTTCATTTTTGTATATTTGAAATTTACCGACGGAAAAATCCGTCGATAATTTATTAATTTATTTTTTATTTTTGTATATTTGAAATCTATCGATGGAAAAATCCGTTGGAAATATTAAATATTTAGTAATTGCAAAAAGTCACGTAATTTTTCTAACGGAAAATTCCGTCGGTAACGATAAAATCGGTTGGAAATGTAATATTTTTCTATAATTTAATGTTACCTGATAACAACTCAGTAGTCTGCAGTGAAACATGCAAAAGATTAGTAAGTGAAAATATAAATTTAACAAAAGGAATTTAAAAAATGTTTAAAATAATGACTAAACCATCCGGTGACGGGTTGACTCTATAGTAGCTGAACCACCACAATGAACGAATCCACCCTTTTACGACGCTCTACTCGACTTAGCCTTCAAAGACTTGTCTTTAAACGTGTCACTTCTCCAATATTGCCACAAATAGGCTAGGCTAGCCTGAGTCATCCACCTGGGGGTTTCGTCCTGTCGTTCTCGGATTTCGATGTACATGTCTTGCAGCCTATGTGCTGCCTTGGATTTGAAGAGCTTAAACATGAAATCTTCATCTTTGGGATGAATGATGAAATGGCTCTACACATGGAAGTAAAAAATGAGGTAATTGAAATAGTTTCTAAAGTAAATCACCCATTTCGTTTTAATTATTTTATTTTACCTTTCAATCAAGAAACCAGTGCAACTTCTCCTCCTTCCTCAGCTTGCTGAAGGACTCAATCGGCCGTTCATACAATTTCTGGATAGTGTGTGTCACCTCGTGCATGGCCCGTGTGTTTGGATGCCAACTGCATAGCAAATAATACAAAACAATGTTATTATATATATCAAGAAATTATTCAAATTATTACAACAAGATTCATGAAGTGAAGAATTAAATTAAATTACTAACCTTTTCGTACCGAGACGTACAAGTTGTACCCATTCGTCCCCTGTGGACCCATGTCCTGACTGCCCTGTCGAGGAGCCACCAATTGCCCTACTTTTATCACCCCCTTGTAAGTCGTGTGTGGGGGTGGGGACGGGATCTGCTGGTGGTGATTGAGGTGAAGGCACCTCTCTTGTCACATGCCGAGGAGTGGGTATAATAAATCTCTCCTGATGGGCACAAGGTGGTGGCATGGAAGGGCTAGAAGTGGAAGTGTGAGCGGTTGTGGTAGATGCCTGAGTGGGAGGGGTGAATGTCTGATTATTTGGGACACCCTTCCCCTTCCCTTTGCCCTTGTTTTTCAACTTAGGTGCCATATCTGAAAAAGAAATGATAATGTATGAAAAACCAAATAATATGATGATTTAAAATAAGATGTAATAAGAATGAGACTAGACACATCACATTTAATTTGAAAGTTGAGGACTATCTTCATTATTTTCAATCTCAACATCATCGTAAAACTCATCTTCTTCGTCCTCCTCATCATTATCATCACTTTCCTCTTGTTCACTCATTAATTCATCACTAGAAGGGTGAATTACCTCAACCTCACCCAAAATCAGAACGTAAACTTGGCAATGTTCATGTATCAACAACTACTTGAGAGGGGACTGGATTATTCACTTGAAAAGCATCGTCAAGTAGTTCTTCAACCTTAACTCGACCCTTAGGTTTAGTTTTCATGACCATCTTCCAATCCTTTTTGCACTTTCTAGGGTATGTTGCATAATATACCTGTCTTGCATTCTGGGCAATAATGAAAGGATCATATGCACCATATCGCTTAATATGATTCACCTCGATAATTTTGTATTGGTTGTGTATGCGTGTTCCATCAGGACGTCTTGGGTCGTACCAATCACAACTGAACAACACTACCAATTTTTTAGGTCCATCACCCACATATTCAATCTCTAGTATTTGTTTGATTACTCCATACCAATCACCCTCCCCACTGTCTGCATCTCCTCTAACACAAACCCCACTATTGTCTGTAGCTCTCCCTTGGCCCCATTGAAAACTATGAAACTTATATCCATTCACATAATACATTGGCCAACTGTTTGCCTTGTTAGTAAGACCCCAAGCCAAACTTTGTAAATAAGGACATGAAATATTATTGTTTTTATCAAACACCTACATGAATAAATGAAATTAAAAGATCAACACACAAAATAACAACTAGAACATGTGCAGGATGTTGGATCAAATGGTTACTAGATAGTTAGATCACATACAAAGGATCTAAACCATGCTGGAAATTGTTCAAGGGTGTGTCACTCATCAACTTGTTCAAAATACCTGTAAATTAAATGTTGTAGGTAAAATAAGATTTGATTTGTGTCATCAGTTCATAAACAATTGAAAGTGATACATTAATATCACTCACGTTTTAAAAGGTTGCACTTCATCACAGTTGATTAAGATATGCAAATGCGTAGCATGTTTCTCTTTCTCTGATAGCCAATGCGGTTTGGATTTTCCAGCAACACGTCCGGGCTAATTGAATATAGACAAAGTGTGTTGAACTAAACTTTCACCCCCATCATCATTCTGACCAACCCTTGTTCGTCTAGATTGAACATGCGGCTCAAAGTAATATGAACAAAAGAAATATGTCTCCTTAGAGATATATGCTTCACATATGGAACCTTCTACTTGAGCTCTATTTTTCACAGTTCTTTTGAAACTTCCAATATTTCTTTCAAACAGATACATCCATCTGTATTGAACCGGCCCACATACCCGTGCTTCATATGCTAAGTATACGGGCAAGTGTTCCATGGAATCAAAGAAACGAGGAAATATTCTCTCTAATTTGCAAAGAATTATAGGGATATTTCTCTCCATAATTAAGAGATCTTCAACCCTCACAGTAGACGAGCATAGGTCTCTAAAATATTGACTCAACTCAGTTAATGGCTTCCACATAAGGAGAGGTAATTCTCTAAATGTAATAGGAAGTAAACACTCCATAAATACATGACAATCATGACTCTTCATGCTAACAAATTGTCCTTGTGCAACATTGACGCATCTACCCAAATTTGAGGCATAACCGTCAGGCATCCTCAACTCTTGCATCCACCTACACACAGCTTGTTTCTGCATAGAAGTTAGTGTAATTGGCCTTCGGCTTACACACACGGCCATCTGGCAACTTCTGTAAACTCAACTCATTTTGCTTACAATACTCTGCTAAATCTTTCCTTTCTTTGACATTGTCCTTAGTCTTATCGGTATCTAGCACAGTGTTTACGATGTTATCACACACATTTTTTTCTACACGCATTACATCAATACAATGACAAACTAGATTATCCCCCTAATAAGGTAGCTCCCAAAATATACTTTGTTTAGTCCAATTATGATCTACTCCATATCCTGGAAATCATATGGATTTACCCAGTTTAGTTATCTTTGGAAAGCCTCTAACTCTGTGCCAAACCTGATTACCTCTTAGTCTCTCAGGAGGCCCATCATGTTCAACCGTCTTTTTTTTAAAAGCATCCTTTTTACCTCTAAATTCATGATCAAGGTCCAAAAACCTCTGATGACAATCAAACCACGAGTTTTTTCGACCATGTCTCAATGTGAACGCCTTTGTATCCTGCATACAAATTGGGCATGCCAATTTTCCCTGTGTCATCCAACTTGACAGCATTCCATAGGTCAGAAAATCATTGATAGTCCACATCAATGATGCCCTCAGCAAGAAATTTTGTTTCATGGAAATATCATAAGTTTGTACACCTGAATACCACAACTCTTTAAGCTCATCAATCAGTGGTTGGAGGTAAACATCAATCTTGGCTTTGGGATTATCAGGGCCAGGGATTATACAGGTTAGAAACATGTAAGGATCTTTCATGCACATTTCAGGGGGAAGATTGTAAGGTGTAACAACCACAGCCCAACAGGAATAAGGTTTACTAAATTGATTATTTGGAGTAAATCCATCTGCACAAAGGCCCAACCTAACATTCCTAGGATCCGCAGCAAAATCAGGATAAGTTTGGTCAAAGTGTTTCCAAACTTCACCATGGGAAGGGTGGGTCATGACATTGTCATTTCTCTTATTCTCAAAGTGTCATCTCATGTGAGGTGTTGAACTCATTGAAGCATACAATCTTTTCAACCTTGGAATTAGAGGCAAATAGTGCATTCTTTTATAGGGAACATCCTTATATCTTCCATTTCCAGATCTTTTTGGTTTGAACCTAGGGCTTTCGCAAAATTTGCATTAGGTTAGGTATGCATCGTCTTTGTAGTACAACATCAATCCCTTCAAACAGCAATCTATTTTTTCTGATTTCAGCCTGAGTTTTGAAACTAATTTCTTTGCTTGATAGAAATCCTTTGGAACAGAACTAAGTTGTGGATTAATCTCACTCATCAATGTTGCCCACTAGTCAAATGAATTTTGACTTTGGTTAGCTTCTGACTTTATAGCTAACATCCTAACCGCTAGAGACAACTCTGAGTGTACACACCCTTCCCATAGAGGGGCCTTTACAGCCTCCAATATACAAAAAAATTTCTCAGCTTCGGCATTAAGAGCCTCGATAGAAGGTTCATAATCTGCATGAATTTGAGGACCAACAATATCATAAATCATTTCCTCATATCGTCTAGAGTTATCCTCCCTATTAATATTTTCAGTGGCATGCTCACCAATATTAACTCTACTTGAACTACCTTTAACATATGTATTTTCAACACTAGCATCTTCAAAATTTTGTGTGCCAACTTCCCCATGCATAGCCCAAACCCAATAATCCGCCATAAAACCATCCTTATACAGGTGATACCTAACGGTGTCCATATCAAAATATTTCCTGCATTTGCACTTTGCACATGGACACCTAACTGTTTGCTCATTTATAAATTGTACTGTCTGACAAGTCACCCTTATAAACTGTTCAACTCCCGCATAAAATTCAGGTTTAATTCCCCCCCCCCCCGGACCGGGATGTACCCTGTCATACATCCATAATCTGTTTGCGGGATTCATGGTTCTTGAATGTGTAATTTTACCTAACAAATCATTTAAAGTTTCAAAAATTTAAATTTTATTTAATTATAAATACCTCTAAACAAATTATCTTCTGAAAGTAAAAGTCTTTTCAGTAAACATCAATCTTGTACTTTTTAACTTATCAAAATCTCGGCAAAGCCCTCTTTAAATTAAGATCCAACTCTTTAAATTAAAAAAAAAAATCGGCAGCATCTCCCCTTAAATTAAGACATCCCAAAAAATTGATTTCATGACACACATATATCAATCTAGTTAAATAAAATTCACAATGCAATTAAACAAACATTCAAAGATCCTAAAACCGTTCTAGAGCACACCCCTTTATAATATCACAACATGCATATCCTGCAATCTCCGCAAACACAATCAATCTCCACAGCAAACAATGGAAAACTAGTCGGGGAAGGACCTCTACGCCCTTCCCCCTAGTAGTGCAATCCCAATTTCCTACAACTCTATCTTAGAAATCATAAGTCTCTATCCTAACAAAAATGTAATTAAATAAGAAGAAGAAACAATTACTTACCTAAGAAAAGATTTGACACTCCAACTGGATTTGACGCTATTTATCCGTTTGGTATGCAACAATGACACAATTGCTATTGTTCTGCAAGTAACATTGTATATTTTAAACAAAATTATCATTAGAAAGTGAAAGTATTTCAAATCAAGTCAGCAACTAATTTCTAAGAAAAGCCAGCCTACAATGGCAGTCCATTCAACCGAAAAAATTACATAGTTCAAAAGGAGCCAATATACTTATACAAATAAATAAATTGATGGATGTTCGTAGCAACATATAGTTCTCATTGTTCCTTTTTCATTTTTTCTATTGGAAATTTTTAAGCTAACCTGTTGCTAGGAATAATATAGTGTGATCGATGCTTGTGGTTGTTCTCAATCAGAGACAGAGAAAGAAGCATATAACCAAAGATAGACAAAAATGGGAGTGGAGTGCTTGCCAAACAGTCACCTTACATGAAGGCTTCTCCGGCGGATGATAGTACAAGGCTAGGTTGCGACTTCTCCAGAAAGAATGGAAGGCAGCAAGGTGTGTGCGGGGTACAGATTTGGCCACGGTGTGCAACTCTATGCGCGACTTGAGCGGGACGGAGGGCCAACAAAGTCTTGGCTAGCGCGGGCTTGGATGATGAGTGGGACACTAGAGGTCTAAAGTTCGCGCGCGGATCTGAGGCCTTTAGCGTGGACGCTGCGCCCGAGTTGCGGATTTGATGCGAGGAAGGAGGCCGGGACTAGGGTCGCGAATAGCCGGCAAAGAGGGACACACAAGGGGCCACCGACAGTCGGCGGCTTGAGTACGGGCCGAGAGCAGCGCAGGGATGCCGAGAACAGGGCAAGCAGGGGTAGGCGTCTGGCCGGGATGCGCCGATGGGCGGAGGGCGATTCGGTAGCAACTGGGGGGCGGGTGGCGGGTGGCTGGGCCGGAAAGAGAGAGAAAGCAAGAGGGTGTATGAGAGTAAAAGAGAAAGATTCTAAAATAAAAATGATATCTATTGGCTTAAATCTTCAAAAAAATGTTACCGATGGATTTTCAAATTTCCAACTTGAATGCAATGGCGACCTGACATTTTATTGAGATGAACTTCGAGCTTGAAACAAAAATCTTCAAAAAAATGTTACCAACTTGAAACAAATCCATCGGTAATTAAATGCAATGGCGCCATCTTGAAATTTTTCATTGTGGATTATTAAAAAAATTGATTTTTTTTTAAAAATAAATCATAATTATTATTGACGGAAAAATCTGTCGATAAAATTAATTTCTTAAATAAAAAAGATTCCAAAATTATTATCAACGGAAAAATCCATCGGTAATGAGCGCGCCTTATTCAGATTAGTTGGCTCGAATATTACTGACGGAATTACCGATGGATTTTTCCGTCGGTAATGACTGAAACCCAAATTTTCAAAAATCCATGATTTTTGTCGATAAATCCATCGGTAATACCGACGGAAAAATTCTGTGGGTAACTTGCTATTTTCTTGTAGTGATTATTATATATATAATAGATACTCAATTATATTAATTTAATAATATCTGGTTCAACTGGTTCAACCTGTGACCCACCAGTTAAACTAGTGACCCAGTACCTCAGTTGAGTTGATTGTCAAGCCGAGTCTGAAAACTATGCTACCAAATCCACATCTATTATTTGCCTTGTTTTCTACTATTATTCTTAATTAGATCAAAACATTTTGTAGCATTGCAGTTAGTAATAGGGAAACTACAAAAGAGCAACATATCAGCGTACTTATCCATCCAAGATACTGATTTAAAGGTTTAGATATTCAACTGGTTTAATCGGGGGTTCAATCGGTTTAATCAGGGGTTCAACCGAAATATAACCAATAATATATATATATATATATATATATATATATATATATATATATGGCATAAAATAACTTAAAATTACATTAGACATTAACATAAGTATATAACACATCCGATTTAGAAAGTCTAATTTTCATTTATTAAGATAAATAAAATTTGTTAATTCCCTTTTTGATAAACATTTGTGTTAGTTCCTTGATGTATTGTTCGATCTCTCAGTTTTAGATGTTGTTCACTATTATATTATTTTGTTTATTATGTAAAAATAAAATAGTTGGACCCCGATGAACTAAATACCCAATAACTAAAAAAACCCTAAACATTTTCATTCCTTCTTTGGTCCTTCTCCTGTAGCCGCCACCCACCTTACTTTATCTAATTAACCTTCACCTCTATACACACCCCATTAGCAACTTTTGACAAATGGAAAAAAAGGAAGAAAATTCTTTAGTACTAATAAGGATAAACAAGTCTTTGACCAAGATAAAGGCTCTAGTTGTTTATTTCATCTTGTAGCCATGCCTCTACTGGTGATGCTTAGCTTCCTCTTCTATTTACCACAACGGAGCACACAAACTAGCCATGGCCGCTCCTCTTTGCTGACATCAGCAACAAATACAATGACCTGAAGCATAAACGATAGTGAGGAAGTCCTCCGTCCATCCTCTCCGTCGCACTACTTTGTCGCTGCCTCTTTAAAGAACAAGACCGTTCAACCATGGGAACTGCTCGATTTTGTTCGGTTCTTTGGTTTTTGGCTAGTTTAAACGATTCTGGACTAGTTTTTCTAGCTTCAATTTTTCCTTTGCACCCGGATCGATGAATTGACCAGTTCCCGATTCAACTGGTCAAATCGGCCGGTCTGGTCTGATTTTTAGAAGATTGCTTCCCAATCAAGTTGTAAGTAATAATCACAAACCCTCTAGATCTACTAGTTTCATGATGCATTATTATCCATGCTTAAAAAATCATGAGATTAAACAACGATAAACATTGAATCACTTATTTGAAATTAACATAAATTGTTTCAACATAAATCCCTTCCTACATACACAAAAAAAAAAAAAAAAGCAATATAGAAATTTGAGAATCCTATCAGCTGTTGGTTTGTGTATTTCCTATTTTCATTTTCACTAAAATCATAAAATACTATTAAAAACATG
This sequence comes from Dalbergia cultrata, assembly GCA_031216105.1. Classification (NCBI taxonomy): domain Eukaryota; kingdom Viridiplantae; phylum Streptophyta; class Magnoliopsida; order Fabales; family Fabaceae; genus Dalbergia; species Dalbergia cultrata. Next base: position 13,635,900 of record CM062352.1, on the reverse strand, counting down.
TTTGCTATCTATTTTCATTCCCAATTTCAGAAAATATTTTCAAATTTTCTAAAAATTTTGAAAACATTATTTTGACAATTTCAGTGTTTTCTTTAGTGTGGTTTGAAAACATTTTCAATTGGAAAGACGGTGGCATGACTGTAAATACTGGATATGTTCTTTACTTCCCGGGTTCAAACCTGATCAAGGTAAAATACGTACCCAACATGAATAATGTACCAGCAGTGACCAAGATGGACTTGGCATGCTAGCAGGCAATATGCGGTAGATGCAGGCTGAGGAGTACTCTAGTGAAGGAGCGGCGAGAATGCGCAAAGTTGTCGTCAAGTTCATGTGTTGAATTGTGGAGGTGAACTATGATGCATGCTGGTAATTAACATTGATCTTGGCAAAGTTAACAAGTTACTAAAGCAGATGACGGTGGTCGCTTGCGGTGGAGATGGTGATCGCTTGTGTTGGAGACAACGGCTGTGGTTGAGGCAAAGCACTACAACAAAAATACTCTTTGGCAATATTGGAAAAATGTGGCCTTTAATAGCAACAAATGTGGCCTTTGATAATAAGCCACACTTTTTAAATGTTGCCATAGAAACATGGTCAAAAGTTGTAGTCAAAGTCCACACTCAAGAAAAGCGTGGCCTTTGTTAGTTATAGGCCACACTTTTTAAGCATGGTCCAAAAAAGTGTGGCCGTAGGCCATATTTCTTGTAATTAAGACGTGTTAAATGCCATGATTGATGGTGGAGTGCATTTTTAATTGTGAGTATTTGTTGTTGATGAATGGTAGTTGGCACAAGAGAGGATGGATGTTGCTGTTGCAGAGAGGGTGGTGATGGTTTGGTTGAGAGATGACCGTGGTGGTGCAAAGGTTTGCATTTTTTTAAAATGGTGTTCCTTTTTTTTTTTGGGAAAATGTCGGTGCTTTCTTTTCCTATAATTAATTTTGTTGAATATCAACTTTATAGAAGACATGATAATAGTTTAAAAATGACCCAAATTTACTTTAAAAATCAAGTACATTCCCAATCAAATATTGTCATTAGAAGTAATTTTGATAGAAAGTATATTTATGTTATAAAAATATTTATTATGTTAAAAAATATTTTTGGGCAGTAAATCATACGTATATAATTTTTATTGTTTAATGAAAAATATTATTTTACCATTTTAAATTTTATTTAAAAATTGACCAAATATTTTTTTCTATTTATTTTGATAATTGTATATTTTTTGCTATTTATTACTTTAATGTTATTATTTATTGTGAAAATCATATAAGTGTGTATGATTTTTATTGTTTAATAACAAAAATATTTTATTATTTTAAATTTTATTTTGAAAATAGATAGCCAAACTTATTTTCATTGTTTTCCATTTTTTGAAATAGAATATGTCTGTCGCAACCGGGATCGCGACGTGGAATGAGTTTTGATTAAAATGGAGTCGCCACCAAGTTTTATTTAATTGGTAAAAACATGGAAAAACCATTTTGTTTAAAGAAAATGATCTTTGAAACCAGATCTAAGCTCGGGAGTCGGTTATGCTTAGGGAATGGTAGGGACTTAATCCTACAACACCCCTAATACACCCGTCTTTAGACGGTACTTTAATTAATTGTGCAAATTATTAATAACCTTTCAAAATATTTATTTACACTTTTATTTTACGAAAATTATAAAAGAAAATCTTTTTAGAATAAGAAAATTTCGGAGTACCAAACTGTCACAGCTCAGGTATCCGTAATATTGAGTTAACAAGCCGTCACGGCTAAATTAACATATTTATTTGAAATAAAATATATACATTTCAATGAAGAAAGAGGAGGGTAATAATAATAATAATAATAATAAATAAATGAATAAATAAACAAATATTTACAATAATAAATAATAATGAACAAAAATATTTACATGTAAAACAGAATAAAACAATATCATAAATAAATACTAAATAAATATTTACAATAATAATAATAATAATGAACAAAAATATTTACATGCAAAACAGAATAAAATAATGTCATAAAATTTAACTTTAGCTTGAAAGTTTGAAACATCAAGCTGTCACAGCTTAGATGTCCAAAATATTCAGTTAACAAGTCGTCTCGGCTAAATTAACTTTTTATTCAAAATAAAATATTTAACAAATTAATTAATTTAAAACTTAAAGAATAAAAAGGTATTAAAGAAAATATTTACATGTAATACAAATTATAAAAATCTAATTTTTGTTTGAAAATTTAAAACATCAAGCTGTCACAGCTCAGATGTTTAACTGAGTTAACAAGCCGTCACGGCTAAATTAACATCCTCATTTAAAATAATCTGATTATTAGTTGAAATTAAAATAATACATAACAATAAAAGACAATAAGTATTTATAAATAAACAAAAATAATAATAAATATTTACAAATCAAAAATGAAATAACATAAAATAACCTAATAAAATCCAATTTTGACATGAATTGACAACATAGTTCATAAGCAATAACAAATATACCATTAATTTGAACCAAACATAATGATAAATAGAATAATCAAACAAGTAAGTACAAGAGTCCTAACTACTATTTATTTTTTTTTCAACCCTTTTTAAATTTTTATTTGTTTACAAACTTTTAACACGCACTTCATTCCAAATCAAAATAAACAATTAAGTCATTCATTGAACTAATTTATTTGATTTCAATCAAATGATTTAAAATGATTACTAAAAAGACTTTTTTTTAAAAAAATATATATATAAAAGAACAATGCAATAAGAGACTTTTTTTTTTTTTTTTATAGAACATACAAACATGTTTGAGAATATGTATAAAAGTGAACCATGAAAAATAGAATAACATAACACGTTTTGAAAACTGAATGAAAATGTTCGGATTTGAAATTTAAATGAAGACGTTGGGAGAGACTTCCTTTTGGGTTTAGAGTAAACAATCCAACAAGAATTTTTCTTTTGGTTTAAAAAAAAATGCCACTAAAATCACCATGGCAAAGAATAAATGGTTCACATATGATATGAAATCCCACACAATCCACATAAACTAATACAAAACGAAATAGAGACCCACCCCACAAAAAAATGAATTCCCATCCCACATGCATACGGTAGTCCCATTCCACAAAAAAACAAACTTGACCCACCCCACATAAAATATTGAATTCCCACAACAAAACAAAAAATGGAGTCCCACCCAAACAACAACAAACGTGACTCATGCAAAGATTAAAAGCATCACTCAATAAACAAATGAAATAAATGCTAACAAGGACACCATGTGCACCACGAGAAGTGCCTGGGATATGGAATTTGAGTTTCATTACAAAAGCTATAAACAAAAAACAATAAATAAAATAATAGAAAAAGAAACAAAAGTGGGTATGAGTTCATTGTTCACAAAAGCTGTATACGCACACATGCATATCCACACTAAATAAATAAAAGATAAAAGACTAATAAAACAAAGCTAAGAAGGCAACATGGAAGGCTCTGGAATATTAGAAACGGTGGCAAACCACAAACAACAATAATATATAACAATCCAAACAAATAAAAGGAATCCTAACTTGGAAGAAACAACATTCCCAGCCCAAATAAAAATGGTATATAATCAAAACCAACTAAACTCAATAATATACAATACAACACGGTTTGGCAGGGAATATTAGGACTTCATGTTTTTTTAATTGAAATAAAAAATTCCAATAAACCCCAAATACAACTTACACCAAATAATAAATAGAAAATAAATAAATGAAACCATCAAAAGTGGAGAAACACTAACGTTATCATATGGGTTGTCACCTAAACTACTTTGATAACTACACATAAAATAATGTTATTATAACTAAAGAAGCTAGAAAAGAAAAGGAATCTTGTAACCTTTACACATGCATGCACAGAACACTCTCTTGCTCTCACTAACACAAACGCATACATGGACACGAAGAGAGAGATAAAGGGAGACACACATGCATTCATACACACAGAGACAAACACACACACTCCCACACTAAGTCTCTCTCATACTTTCACACACACACGATGCCATTACAAATAAAAATAAAATAAAAAAATATAAACAAATAACCATAAAGCAAAGTATGGGTAAATGAATAATTATAAAGCGCAATATGGAAGCATCTGGAATGAGGAAAGCTTTCGGTTTCATTCTTTCTTAGGGACAAAAAGAAAAGAAAACACAGAGGATGAGAGAGCTAGAGTGAGAGAGGTGGAGAGAATGAGAGTGAAGTGAGAGGAAAAAATCACACGCAGGGAAAAAGAGAAGGCTGATGGAGGAGAGAGGTGTGCTGCAGCATGTGGCCATATGTGGAGGGCTGTTTCAGCCGTGAACTAGGCAGGCTTGGCGGAAGCAAGCGCGCGGTAGAGGTGGCTGAAGGGGAAGGTCGCGATGCTGTCCAGCTGGAGGAGGAAAGTTTCGCGGCCAGAGGGGAAGGCTGTGGTGGTTGGAGTTGCTGAGTTTGGGTCTGTATATGTCAGATCTGAAAATTGAGTATTGTGAAGAGGAGAAGCAAAGGAAGATTACAGCTGGAAAATGGAGTTTATGACTGAAAAAAAAAAAAAAGGCATGCGATGAGTTGCTGGGAGAGGGATAAAAGTGGCTGACTGGCAGCTAAGGAAGGGTGACCATGGGGAAGTGACTTCGCGCGATATGACTGCATGGGAGGAGGGGTGGCGGACTGAGTCGCGGTGGAGCTTTGGCTGGTGCAGCAATGCAGGAGCGCGCGCGCGTGGCGGGCTGGTGGCTGATGGAGGGATGGTCGCATGTGGCTGGGCTATAGGGGAGGATGATGAAGGATGGACCAGCGGTGAGGAGTGGGTGGTGAGACCACCGCTGGCCTTCCTTTCCGGTTCTGCCTCTCTTTTCCTAAAGAAAAACTCAATTCTGGACTATGGTCTAGATTTTCATTACTTGTGCTGAGTTTGTGTTTTTATTTGTGAGATTGATATGGACTAGGATAAAAATGGTTGATATCTGGTTTTGGCTTCAGGTTTATTTTTGTTTTGGTTGTAAATTGTTGGCTGTGATTTTATTTTTGCAATGGTTTGTATATTTTGGTTTTGATGCGTGATGATGATGATGTTGGTACTCAAATGATTTTCAAAATTTTATCTGTACCTCTCTGTTGATCTTGATTCTTCTTTCTGATTATTGCCCAAAAAAAAATGTGACTGGCCCTTCGAAGGATCAATTATAATCAAGAATGAATCCCCCCTGATGATTGATGATAATATGTCTTTTATATTCCCATTTCTATGATCATTTCCACGGGTTCTGCTAGCTCCCCAGTTCACATGTTTTGGAACCGAAAGAATTCTGATTCTTTGCACAAAGTTCAGAAGAACATCATCATTGTGTTCTTTTCTTTTTTATTTTTTCTTCTTTCCCTCATCCCAATTCAGTTGTTGCTTCACGGGTATGTGAACCCGTGACAGAATGGATCTGTTACTTTGTTTTTATTTATTTTTGTTTTATTGTTATTTTGTTGCTAAATGAAAACGGACTTCTCTTTTTTTAAAAAAAAAAAAGTGGACAAATGGAAATGAACTGAATTAAATAAGTTGGACTCTCTCTTTTTCTTTTATTTTATGAAACGAGCTGAAGGATAAAATAAAAGATTAGTTTAAAAGTAATAAATGAAAAGACTATAAAGTAATTATGCAAATTTTCTTATGGGTTGGACAATCAGGTGTTCACAATGTCTTTACAAACCAAATGTATTTCCTAAATTTTAAAATATGAAAATAAAAATTCTTTTCAGAAAATGAAAACATAAAATTATAATAGAAAATATTTTTACAAACCAAATATATCCCTAATATTCGGCATCAACAACTTGACCATATTTTGCAAACACTTCCTCAAAGTTTGCTCATCCGTAGTGTGTGTGTATATATAGTCATAGTCATAACCATTATTATAAAACTAAAAAAGAAAAAGGAAAAAAACCTTCACATATGCAACTTAAATGGTAGTCCAACTGCACCTCCTATGAATAGCTCTGAGCTTGGAGTATTTGACATGCCTAGTGTTGCCTGGAAAATAGAGGGTGGTGTTAGAAAAATTGCATTTCTAACATAGCTCATTTGTGCATACATTTCTATTTCTAATTTTTAATATGACCAAACAGTTTGGGAAAATTTCAAAAACGAAATCATAGTCTGCAGTGACCAAATGCGGTCTTCTCCAAAATAGAAAGAAAAACTTTGCACACAACATTATCACAATCTTCTCCAATACAAAGGACCTTGGTTTCGCTATACATGACGCAATTAGCATTCAATTTCACAAATTGCCCAATGCCTTATCATTTAATTTGAAACAGAAAAGGAAACCTCATCTATAAAAGATAAGCAAACCAAATGCAACACAATAGATCACGATTTTCATTCATTTACAGGTCTTTTGTTCAAATCCAGGTCTTAGAATATGCTAAAAGGCATTGATATGGCGTGAAGAGCATGAAATTGTACCTTATAGTGCTAAATAATAATAATAATACTTAATTTTAACTAAGCAACTATGCTAGTGATCTAACTAAGTTCTAGTATTAGGTTGGATTCTATTTATAATTAGAATTTACCTAACATTATAGTTGTTCTTACTGCTCTGGTTAACTACCAAGTAGCTATAAACTGTTTTACCTACTTAACTATTTTGTAGTAATTAGTTGGATTATACTATGCTAAATAGATAATAATAATAATATTTTCTAAAATTTGTATAAGTTGTTTTGTGATGTCTGTATTGATAATTAAATAGTACTCTTAATTGTGAAACTGCAATAACTATCAACTTATTTTTTTATGAAAAGATTTATATCATACCAGATAAAATTTCATGTTTCTAAAATATAATATAACTTTAACCGATAACACTTTTTGACATCTATGCAACAAATAATGATCCCATGAATTTTGAAAAATAAGATTTTCAAGATGACTTTGATAATAATCATTTTCTAAAATAGTTTTAATGGGTAAAATATAGACATAAGTAACTATTTACTTACCGTGTATTGTCGAGAGTGTCTGACCACTGTCTACGTCCTGGGAACTTGGAACAACATTTCCAACTCTCAAATGATCATTGGAATATTATTATAATTGATTTGTAAGTATTTGGGAAGAGAAAACTAAACCATGAGGCCCCATTAACAGCCATTGAACTTAAGAATGAGGTTAGGAATGCAAGAACACACTTACCAGAAGCATTTAATTAGTGAAAAATTATTGGAATTGCTTAAAACCACTTGGGAAGGCTTGGAAATTTGTGTACAGAGTTAGGAGAATTCTTGGGGGTAGCTAGAATTCATCCAAAAGTGTTTGGGGCATTATATATTAAAACTTTAATTATTTATTATTTATTATATTTATTTATTAGTTATATCATGTTCAACCGGTTTAACTAGTAAATTACTGATTGAACCAGTAACCTGGTGCCTTGATCGAATCGATCATTAGGGTGAGTATGAAAACTATGGATGAGACAACTCAAGTCACATGAATCATAGCCCACAATAGCCACACCATTTGGCCACTTTCCTAGATCCTAAGCAATGTTATATTGTAATATCTATCCCACAATAGCCACACCATAAAGATGATTATTACACGTTATTCTACACCCCATGCTTTGGTATTTATGGATCATTATTGACGAGGTGATCTAATTATGTAACATAATGAAAAAAAAAAAAGGGGGGGGAGGGGGGCAAGTTTGTAATTCCCCAAACTTCTTTTCAAAACAAAAAAAGAAACACACACACACTCACCTCACTTATCTCTCTCCCTCCCGTCCCTCTCTGTTCCCTCATGTCCTCTTCTTCTTTTTCCTTTTTCCTTTTTGTTTTATTTGATTTTTCAAGCCGCAAACTCCATTGTGATCTTAGTTTGTTATTAAATCTTCATACCCATTTGTTACAAAGCTTGAGGTAAGTCTCTATTCTCAATCACATCCTTTTTTTTTTGTTTGTTATTCTAGAGTATATCCTAAAACTAGTGAGTTCTCAAAAATAGTGGATGGATATATGTTTGATATTTTAAGTATAAATCTAGTGAATATTAATAGGTTGTAGTGGGTAGTGCCAAGACTTGATTTTTCTCTAATTCTTATGAACCCTTTGATTTTTCTCTAATTCTTATGAACCCTAGGTCTATAAATTAGGGGTTTTGTTCAAAGAACTTTCTAATTGATAAATGATTTTAAAATAAATTATTTAAACTTGTCAAAATACTTATGTTTGCTAGATTTTGTTGACGCGGAGAGAACTACTCCCTCCAAAGCTGTCAAGGAGAAGCCAGTTGAACCTTTTGTACAGTAAGTCGTTATTTACATAGTGGCGATGTTTTAAATTATTTTTTAATGGGAGAAACTAATTTATTAGATTTGATAACAAATTTCATTATGTGATACTTGGATTATTTTGTTAGTTCGATTAGTTGATTTCCTCAAATATGATGGTTATTAATATGACTTGATGATTTGGTTGAAATTATTGCTAGCTCTCTTTGTTGATTTTATAATGCCATGATTTTGCTATATGTTGTTTCAATATGCATTGGAAAAGTTTATGATATTTGATGCTTGCAAGGTTAGATTAATATGATGATTGAATTTTAGAATTATAAATTGTGTTTGATAAAAATTTATTTAAGAAAACCATGATGGTTTCTAATATAGAATTGTCGCTAGCCATAACAAAGAGAAATAATGACAATACCGTTTGCCATAGCAAAGAGATATAATGGCAATACTACTAGCCATAGTGAAGAGAAATAATGGCAATATTGCTGGCTATAGCAAAGAGATATAGTAGCTTTACTGCTCGCTATAGTGAAAAGATATAATGACCTATGTGCACATAGTTTCTCTTAGTGAGATAAAATAATTTGAAAGAACCATATTTGAAAAATACTAAACCTTGTGACTAACGGGTTGAGATTACTCCCCAAATAAGATTTATGATTTTTATATAACCCTCATGAATAATTAAGTATTTGATACTGAAGTTGATTTTATGTGAGAATGAGGAATTCGTAAAAATAGTGAAAAAATGTATTTAGTAACTATTTTTGAGATTATACTTAGAAATGAAATTTCGAAGGATACTTTTTTTAAAACTTAGAAGAAATATGGAAATTGTGAACTACTATTTTTATTAATGAGTTTTAGAAATTTGCATGATTTATAGGCTACTTCATTTCATTTTAAATACTCATGCATTGATTGATTTCTCCTTCTTGTCCACTTTGTTTATATAGTCTTTACTGGGTCTGCTTGACTCACCCCTTCCTTTTTCCTCCAGATTTTTAAGTAGTTGAGTAGCAGGTCTATAGGATTGCTGTTGGCCCAAAATATTCTTTTTAGTAGGCCTTTGTAATCAGTTGAGGCTTTTGATTGTTGACTCCAATATTTTGCAACTATAGGACATAAGTTGAATATTTTGATTTGTACGTATGAACAAGAGTTTAAGCATGAGTTTTTGTATAACTATTCATTATTATGTCAATAACTGGAAATATTGGAATGTATTGGTTGTTGAAATTGAATTATGCCATTGCATTGTGTAACAGGTTTAACTTGCTATGTGGATTGTTCAGTTTTTAGGGGAGGTGTTGTCGAATTTTCAATAGTCAAAATATTTAAGTTTGTAATTTAATCTAATAGGATCATATCTTTAAGCCTATTGGGCTAGTTGAATTCATATAGCCTATGTACCAGTCATGACCTAAGATTGGGTCGTGACAAATTATGAAGTCATAAGCGAATTAGACTCTTTATAATTTATTATTTACTTAAAATCTTTTCTTTCTTTCTTTTTTTTTTGGTCAACTGCTAAATAGCTTTGTTGATTAGACAATTTGGTTTTGTGGTGATTATTTTATTTACTATGAACCTTAGCTGAAGGTTGCACGACCCACTTAATTGACACAAGCCTTTACCCCATCTACTGAAGTTGGTGAGAGACTATTGCATTGCATAGAAACAAATTTAACATATTATATTTAGACACGTTCACAATAAAAATGGATTCCATCAACTTTATTAAATACTTTCACCAATCTATAGGTCTTATATTCTATTTTGTGAGTGTGCCTAAAAAATAACTCTTATACTTACCCTTATAAGTATTTTTCGATGCTGGCACCCAAATCTTCGGATTTAGAACGCTGAACTCTTGGGCACCCAAATCTTTGGTTGCTCTTTGCTCCTTAAGTGTATTTTATTTTCTAATAATATTTTGTGTATAACTAAATTACATAATAAATATACACCATATTTTATTACAATTGGATGTGATGTGTGGTCCTTATTTATCTCACTCATTCATCAAATTTAATAATGATAAAGTATGTTATATATATTTGTTATACAATTTAACTATACACCAAAATTCACTCTTTATTTTCTCCGGGTTCAATTATGAACTATACCAATGATAGCCATTTGACACGAGACCTGTTATTTTGACGCATAATGTCGACACATCCATCTACTCACTGAGAGAGAAGATGAGGAAAAAATAAAATAAAATAAGATAAAAAGCAAGAGAGAGAAAGTAAGAATCATGGAGAGGTCCCTGTGTGTCCGTTGCTGTTCGTACAAAGAGTATTTCCCATCTGACGCACATTTATGCAATTAAACTCCTACGTCAAATAGCTAACGATATAACATAAAAATCAAAGCAGTATTATATTTATTTACACAGCTCATATAAGAGAATCATTATCCCAAACATCTGTTTTTTACAACTTTGTTTTATTTCCTAAAATGAATTGAGTGAACTACTGTGATATTAGTTCCAAACATCAGTTTGTAATCAGCTATGAGGAGAAGCTTAGAATATCATATTCTTTCCACTAACTTCCACGAAAAATTCGTCAAATATCCCAAGTAGCTTCCACTAAAGCGACACCCAGAATGAGCGACCATTACAGTTGTGAATTGGAGTCGTCGAAGGAGATGTAACACACCACTCATACCAAATCTGTTTCATATTGCGTTAAAACGTCGAAATCAATAATATGATATTGAAAAGCAAATGCAAGGATGATGAATTCAGCGAATGATACAACACCAACCTTTGTAGAATCAGAACAGCGCCAGAAATGTACTTCAAGGGTAGGACCACGATGCATGCAAATAGGTGTCCGTAACGGGAAAAACATTGGGAACCTGAGAATGTCGGGTAGTGAGTACAAGTCTTTTTTTTTTGGGAACGGAGCAGAAGACCAACCGAGAGAAACTGGAAACTAATTCTAGGAAATGCAAAACCATGGCCACCAGTATCCTCTGTTTAGGATCTACTCAACACTCCAACCAGAAGCAACACCACTAATACTCATTTATGATTTCACACTATAATTTTTTTGCTTTGTCGTGTTCATACTACAATTTATATTTTACTATCCCCCCCCCCCCCCAAAAAAAAAAAACTTTTTTTTTTTCTTTTTTTGAGCAAAATGATCCGTGAATTCATTACCGATACCGACTGACGAAATAAAAGCCTAATCCAATCCAGTTTCATTGCCTATTGCTTATGTTACTTGTTCATACATTTTACATTTCGAATCAGTAACATACTTGTTGAAAAATACGCCATATTCAAATCAATGCAATAGTTGATATCATCTCTTCCTCATTTGATCATCATCCCGGCCGGCAGTGTTAGACCTTTGTATCATAATGCCTTTTAGTATACTGAATTTACAAAATTCAATTTATGTATTGGATGGTTAACGGGTCACTTATCATTTATGATTCATCAACATTTACGGCTCTAAAAAGATCAAAGACAAACATAATCGTTTGTTTTAGCTTTTATTGAGAAAAAATAATTTTTAATTAAAAAAATTCCCCTTTTATAGAAGTCAATTATCTTAACTTCTACTCAAAAATTAAAAATAGAAGTTTTTTTCTAGTTTTTGAATAAAAATTGAAATGAGCAACTTCTATCAAAAATGATTTCTGCAGAAATTGATAATATAATTTCAAATAGATAGCTACGCGTGTAGCCATTACAGAAATTGATTACTGAATAGTTGAATAGTTATTTATTAAGAATGGATTTTTGATGTGTGTGATGTGTTTAATCTAAATTTTTTTTATTAATCTATATGATGTTTATTTAATAATCTTTTCTATAATTCATGAACTTAATGATGTCATATAATTTTTTCAGAAATTAAATTGATATTACCTCTATCTTTTAGGAACTAAACCTATGTCTGGAACTAAATTAATGTTAAAATTCTATTAGACTAAACTAGTATTATGTGTTTCTTTGATGGACCAAATTGTTAGTTAGTCAAGATAAAATTAGAGAAGGGAAACAAAGTTCAATACCAAGTGTGCAAATTTGGTGTCGCTGTTGAAGGTTCAATTCCAAGATGCACATCCTTGTAAAGAGTTGCATCAAAGTAGCCAGCAAATCCTAACATCAAAAGTGTACAAAATAAGCATGGCTTAAGGGATGAGATAGTTGGACACGCAATAAATTGTACCGATGACTTCCAGTGCACAAAATAGAGAACCTAATTGTGGAGTTAATCTCTAAGGCTATCAAAAAACACTCAATTTTAGTAAGCACCAACATGGTAAGCTAATTATAAAAATACATAGGTTATAAAACAAAAAATGTGTTACTTGCAAGCAAATAAATACCCTGTGATACCTGTATTGGAAACATTGTGTAGAAAACAACATATATGCAACTTGCTTGTCACTATTTTAGTTTCACATCTAATAGTGGAGAAATTGAAAGCCAAATATTTAATTATAAAATAAAATGATTTCAGTCTTAAAGTAACTCTCACTTCAAACAAGTATTTTCAATATATATATATTCCAAGAAGAATTATTCACCCAGAAGGAGTAGAAAGACCAAACATACCATGAACCATTGCTGACCCAGTGTCATTAGGTATCACAAATTGCAACTTTTTATACCGCTGGTTGCTTTCTTTATCAACGTGTTTTGGATGAGTAAAGGTAAAAACCTAAGCAAATAAATCAAAGCCAAACAAGTTAAACAAAAAAGTAACTGCTAGTTAAGTCTGAACGAAACTATTAAGCAAAGCTTGAAGCTCATCAAACAACAAAACAGTGGATATAGAATGACATAAAAACGGAAGGAGAAGCTACTAACGGGCTGACATGGTGCAAGCCGGGCTACTTTGTGCATTTTCACAACACAAGCAGTTTCAGAGTTTAAAATATCTTGACGTGACTTAACCTGTAACCGTATGCAAGTTTATATAATGAAGTACTAAATTTCGATATGGGTATATATCTGAAGGGGAGTACAAGAAATATACATCATTATATAACTTCGACGCTGTCAATGGTTGGAGGAAATTTGTGTACCTGAAACCAGTATTTAAATACTATCTAAAACAATAAAAGAAAACATCAAAAATTAAAATACATGGAACAACATGCCAATGAGCCAATGACTGCTAGAAGAGAAACTATATGGCAAAAATCTATGCTCCTGATGCCGTTTCTATCCGAAATTGATGAATTAAAATTTGTTGCCAACTACTATACTTCTAAATATCCATGATAGTGCAATTTTATACCAGCAAAAAATCCAATAATACTTAATATTTTTCAAATGGCTAATCCAGTAGCCCTAGGTAGGTGCAACTGTGCGAAAAATTCAGTAAAGGAATTTGTAAAATGTTCAGATAAAATAATCCCCAAATGCTTCACTGAGCAAATTATCTCTCTCTAAAGCATGATATATATGATTCATCTTGAATTAACTTGACAAACTTTGGGTACATGATACATGAAAAGAAACCCCAAAAAAAAATAAAATTACAAAGATAATAACAGTGAAAGGAAAACGTTTGCATACGAAGTTGGTATTGAAATTCCATCTTCCTTTAGAAATCTCTGTGCTCCGTCAAGGAATTCAGGAGACAGCTCATTGTCACCAAAAGAACCTAGCAGTTCGCTTACCTAAATTCATGACAACAGCAGTTAAACACTACAATATAGAATAGAAGCGAAGCAAGTGACTAATTATTATGGCACAATTGTACCATTATGTCAGCTGTTTCAGGGGCATTCCAGTAACGCACATCACTTGTGACTATGGTAACAATATCCTTCCAGTTGTTAAGAAATATCAAGTCCTGTTCCAACGAATAAAACACCATGTCTATGATTATTCAGATGTTCCAAAAACAAGTAGTAATATTGTCATGAAGGGAAGTTTCTAAAGTATTGGAGAAGAAAAGTAGAGCAATTTATATAAGCACAGAAACGACATAAAAGATGATGAAAGGGCCTTGGTTAAAAAATATATATATATAAAAGAATGTAAACTAAATAACATGGATCCCCACTCTCAAGATTGATGGCAAAATGAAAATACAGTGTCACAATAGCGCAACTGGTTGTATTCAAAATGTTATGAAAGCTTCTAGAATAACAAGTCACTACAGTTATAGTAATGCACCGACTCACTATCAAGAACGCAGATACAAGTACATACAGACATATATAAACAATAACGGGGGGGAACATATATACATCATATATGTTAGAAAATGTGTTAGAACAAAGAAGAAAAGTATCATGAAGAATTTGTCGCAGTGGGACACATCAAGCACTTATAATATGTTAAAGGTTGTATTGACAGTTACAGGTTACTTTAATCACAAAGTCACGTATTTATAAAATGAAAAGTACAAGGAAATTGAATTCATCTGCTCATCTAATATGCAAACAACTTTATTGAATTGGCATATGGGTTCTTGGAATCATCATAAGTGTAAGAACAAAATTAAAACTAACATTAAGAGTATGTTTGTGAGCTTGGGTTTTGGAGAGGAAGGGAGGAGAGAAAAGGACCTATAATATAAAATTTTAAAATCTTATATTAAGTCTTTCCCTTCCCTCCATTTCCCTCCAAAATCCAAACTTAAAAATATACCCTAAGTGGAACAGCTGTATTTTTATTCTTGTCCACAGCATAAACTTTTATCATCCGCCGAGCTTCTTCAGCTGCCTACAGATGAAGATGATAATAAAAGTCACTCCAAAGAGAAGGATGTTTCCTAAATCCACATCTGCCACATGATAGTACAAGACCACACCTGTATTGATGCCCTTACAAGAGGACCACGCCTTGCACCAACAATCATCACTACCTAGCCAGAGGACCAAGACCACACCTTTATCATGAGTTTGATTCATTTTTTCAAAAGAATCAAGACGTTTCCAGAACAAAACGAAAGAAACAAATCTTACTGTGGTGACTGCAGATGCCTTTTCATCAGGAACTCTGTCCACCAATGCTTCATGAATTGCCTTTTTATACTAGAATAAAGAAAGCCACAGATTAGATTACAAGTTCAAACAAAGAAACCAAAGCCAGCAGTTTTCATGACCTTTAGCACCAGCAAACAAACATGATGGCAGATACCAAGGCCATATTTTTCCAAAAACTTTCTAACAAAGTAAGATACCAAGGCCATATGTTTCTAATCCAATGTCTACGCAATAAGAACAACAAAATGTTACAAACATAAGCATAAATAAATTTACACACCTTCTGCACCTATACAACATATGACGGGGGCATCATAAAAGTATAGGCACTGGACTTTAAATTTTATTAAGCATTACAAACAGCTCAATTGCTCAACAGTGTCATGTCCGGTTGGCCTATACATTCGGCTAAATCAACAGAGTCATATTCAGTTGGCCCATGTACTGTGAACAGAGTAAGAATCTTGCTTTCTCTTACTGCTCACTACGGATGGGAGTTTCATCATTTTGATGGAAAAAATGCCTTCTTACTTGGAGATTTGGAAGAACAGATTTACATGATGATTCCTTTCGGGTATGATGTCATCGGTGAAAAGAACAGATTTTGCCAGCTAAAAAAGGCTTTGTATGGAGATCCACAAGGATAATGGTGTCATAGGATACAAACAGAATCAAGGGGATCATACATCAAGCAATAAACATATACTTAGAGGAAAAATTACTATATTCATTCTGTGCATGTTGATAACCTCATATTATCGGGTGATGATGTGGTTAAGAAAACTTTAGAAAGAGAATTTAGCAGCTAAAGTTGACATGAAGGATCTTGGAATATTAAAGTACACTTCAATGGAAATACATTGTAGATCTGCCCAAGAAGATTGGAAAACTAGGATGCAAAGGCTACATTGAGCATAATCATCTGCTTGCTTTTAGAAAATGTTTTTTTGTTTTTATTTTTCATTTCCAATTTTAATTATAAAAATATCACCTTGTTTTCAATCCATTTCGTATGGTTAGGATTTTGTGAAAGGAAGCTATGCGAACAACTTTTTTTTTTTTTTCGCTTCAAAGAATCTCGAAAACTAGAATTTGTGGGGTCCAACCATATGAAAGCCAAGAGAAAGAGAGAGAGAGAAGCGGAACAAGTTAAAGGGAAATAATGCAGAAACACATGCAAGAAAGTTATAAAATTTTCAAAGTGTACAGTAAAGAGTGGTTGGTTTTTCATTGCACACGTGAAGAAATTTTTTTCTATAGCCAACTTTTGCGGTGTGCGTTTACACTGCATGGAGCTCTATAAATAGATGCATTTTGCTCATTTGAAGATGAAACAAGCAGTGGAGAACAAGAGCTGCAAAGTAAAAGAAAAGATATAGTGTGTTATTTTCTAAGAATGAGAGGAAAAAATAGAGAGTGTGAGTAAATCCCTGAGACTGTAAGGTGTGTGTAAATACACCGAGAATATTTTTTGGTATTATCTTTATTGCTCTTTGGTTCTGCAAAATTATAGTATTTGAATAGGAGGTTTTCACTAGGAAATAATATATTTACCTCTTGGGTTAGAAAGTGTGGAAAGAATATTTTGCAATTATCCTGAATATAGTGGAATATTTTTCAGAGTCTGTCCTGTGATTTTTTTTTGGGTATTTAGGGGTTTCCACGTTAAAAATTCAATGTGTAAATTTCTTGATATATTTTATTGGTATGAATAGTGATATGGGTCCCACTTTAGTAAATAAAGATGCCGATTATACTATTCACGAGAATAGTGACACTGTTCGATTACTCACGTGAATAGTGAATAGAGACAATCAAGTCCCATCGTGAATTACTATTCACCCTTATATTTATTATTACTGCACTACGTTGATTGGTAATTCTATCAAATTTATTTTAGTGCTTATTGCCACACATTGATATCATTTATCTATACTATGAATCACCAGCTGAATTTGCCTATTTAGCTATTGTTTTCATTTCCAATTTTCAGTCTCTATGTTTTCTGTTTTCCGGATCTGTGAAGGAACAACTGAAGATACTGAAACCAAAGGACGATCAAGGACCAAGGTATTATTCGAACAAGTAGCCACCAAAAAAGAACTAGGATGGCAACTACGGTATGACGAACGAATCCCAGGGGAGCGGTGAGTAGACCTCACATGCCGATAAGCTACTGAACTGAAATGCGCCTACAGCACCTGTGGCAATGCTGCCTGAAGGACTGGTCAATTCAAATGGCCTAAATAAGATTCTGCTCTCACTTTGAAGATTGAGAGAGCAGTGACTGAAGATCCAACCCGATAGAGGTGGTTGGACAAGATAGAGACGAAAATCTAGCTTTGGATACCAACTTGAGAACAGATGAAAAGATTTGGGGGCAAATCTGCTTAAGCTTTCCCTTTCAGCCAGGGGCGGATTACACTGGGGGCAATGGGGGCGTTTGCTCCCGATGAAATTTTAGTTTTCTATTAGAGAATATTAATAAATATATGTATTGCCCCTATTACTTAATTAAGTCTGCCCCCATTTATGAAGCACATATTGACATGAACGCAGGACACATGACCCAGACACAGATATGAAGACACACCAAACTCAAAAAACTACAGGATACAGATACGGCATATATATATATAATTTTTTTTATTTTGTTATATGATTTTTTTGTCTTTTTTATTTGAATTTCTTCTTGTTGTGTTTGTATACTTTTTTTATCTACTTAATTCTTCTTTTTGTTTTTCTATGATCAATTAAAAAATTTTCAGAATAAAATGATCAAATAGCACAGGTCCAATTAAATAATTATGGTTGATTTTTGACTCATGTTAGTATTAAAAATTTGAAAAAAAAAAAAGAAACTAACTCAGGCATGTCGACAGGGTATCCAAGCCGAATTCACAGTATATTAGAGTAATGTCCAACCGTGTTTGGTGCGTGTTTGAGCTTAAAAAAATTATTTTTTAATTGGACACATATGAACGCATGTCCAACATGTGTCGTGCGGGTGTCGGACACCGACACGTGTCTGACATATGGATACACCACCAAGTCGGTGTGTCCGTACTTCTTAGGCTCCCATTATATGTTTTGCCCCTTAGGCCCCCATTATATGTTTTGCCCCCCGTAGTTAAATTTTTTGGATCCGTCACTGCTTTCAGCGCCTGAGCATTTATACAAATCAATCAAAGAGTAATACTCTAATATAGGGAAACGAATCTATCCTAAAAGAAATAAAACAATGAAGGATCTCTGATGATTTCTACAAATGTCTAATTAATAAAATAGAAAGTAACATGCACGTAATATCTATAATGATCTCAACATATATAAATGCATACATGAAAAGTTGACAATCGGACACACATTGCCATACCTGAGTGTACTTCATTAAATCTTTCTCTAAATTCTCATGGTTCAGAGCCTCTGACAAATCCTTTAGAGGCTGCACAAGAATTGCAAAATTTCAAATCTTTAATTTAAAAAGTTTCCGGGACTCGCCTGAACATAGTGAAACTGAAATATATATATATATATATATATATATATATATATATACACACACACACACTCGTTTGGAGTAAGCTAAAAATTATTGCCGTAACTTGTGCATCTGATTAGTTAGTAATCTTTTACACACACCAAACTTGGAAAATATTTATTTAATTAAACATGGCATTTAAAGAGTTGCAACAAAGAATTTTTCTACTACGTGGCTCGCCTACATGGACCAAGCAATATCATGGGTCCTATTATAAGCCAAGTCTTTGGGTAAACAACTTAAGTCTAAGTCCTCTGTAATGTCCTCATGTATAATTTTTCTTAGTGTCCTTCTCCCTACCTACTATTGCTCCCTCATTTCACCTCTAAGCTAGGATTAGCACCTTTTGCTAAACTTACATTCCATCCATATACTTCATCTTATGCTTAAACGAAAGCCATGTGCTTCTGATTTCTAAAGTTGGTCTCCTCAACTTTAATTTCTCACTTATTTCCTCTGGACTCTCCGACTAGAATTATATAATCTACAAAAAGCATGCATCATATTATTCTTTGATTACCTAAGAATTGTTCACAACATTTAGGCCAGAAACTGTAGTTAACCACTAAATTTTAAGGATTAGCATCTAATGATTTATAGTTTGTTCCCCTTAATGGATTTGTCATTGCAAGGATTAAGGAAATTCAGGCATCCAATTGAAGAGGTTTTTTCTGCAAATTCAAGCATTTTCATTGATTAAGATGGAAACTCAGTTTTCTATCTGAATCTGCTAGAACTATGTACCGCAAAGCAGGAAAAAGAATACTTACTTGGGATGGTGACTCTAAAAAATCCCTTATGCCGAACTGACATAAAATGCTAAAAGGGTCAAGAAGACGATAGTTGCAGATAATGCTATGTCTTTCTATTTGATTCATGTAAAGATTGATACCTCAAAACACTCTTGCAGAGGAAGAGGATCCAGTCGTTGGTATGGTGAACTGATATACTCATGATATGGCAGTAAAGGATGTCTTCTTGAACCTAAAGACCAAAAATCAAAAACTCATTAAAATAGAAGATTTCTAAACAAGGAATAAGGATGAAAAGAGGCCGGTTTAAAATAATAATGAAGATAGTGGAGATTAATTCTAATAAACTGCCAGTAAAAATGTTTTATGTAGTCAACTAATCATCATTGGTATGACTTTTGAGGCAGTTACTGCTAAAGTCAATCACTTTTAATAATGTGGTACATCGGGAAATAATATTCAGAATTTAAAAGAAAAATCAATAAAAAAGGAAAAGAAACTTACCTGCAATCGGGAGAGTGTGAAGAGGATCTGATGCAGTTGCTTCTTTTCCAGTTATAATGATCTAGACACGTCTCAAAAACTCAGTACCATTAGAAGGGAAAAAGAAAAATAGTTGAGTCTAACTATATTCCTTATGATCCATTAACCAGTAATGCACTGTCCTTATATATACATGTATATATATATATATATATTTAAAAAGGAAAAGATGAATGAGATACCAAAATTGTAGGGTTGCTAGCATAAATCAAATACAAATACAATAATTGTAAGATTGTTAAGGCTGTCTTCTGTAGAAATAAATAGTCGAAAACAAATATTAGCGGATAGGCTTTATCTTACAAAGTCTCACAAACTAACAACTGACACAGGACAAAAGAGAAAGGCAAAACATAAGTAATAATGGTGACAAGTGTTATGTGAAAATAATGATATCCTAACCTGATTGCTCACCGCCAATGAGCTGGAAGGTCCATTTGTGCCTCCCCTGATCCATTCGCTCAGGGGATTATTGGCATTGGATTGAGGTTCCATACACTCAATATTGATTACTGACTCAATATTTATTAGAACACGAGATTAATAAAATTTTGATGTTACCTGTATAGAATGTTCAAAGAAATCAGTAATTAACTTCTGCTGACGCTTTGAGAGGTATTTACTGTCACCACGACCCTTAGTTAAGAAGGACTAGCAAAAATTCAATCAAAATCATTATGTAACAGACTAGAACTAACAGCATCATTCTTGGTATTTGACAACAAATTCTCATTAACAATCATGAGATGTCCTTACATCTGTATGTATTATTGCTGCAGAAACAGACTCCCCATACCAACGTTTGAGTGAGTCCTCTGAAGGCAAGGCGCCCCTAATACCAAGACCAATGTATATGCTTGAGGAAATAAATAACGAATTGGTGCAGTTATGGAGAGAAAGTTGACAAATAAGAGTTAAATACCAAAACTCAAGATCAAGGTATAAAGTATAGTGGGTCACTGACATAAATAACAAAGTACTCACAAATTATCTAGTGCTATGAACAATTGACTATGATGCCCGCAGAGTAGACGAAACGAATTCCATGTTTCCCAAGAATCAATCTAAAATTCGAGATTAGAAAGGTGAGTAAAAATAAGCAAAAAATAAAATAAAATTATGACATAACATTTCATATCTACAAGAACTACAATCTTCATGACCCAAAAGTCCACCCCTCAACAATTTTGATACTCAAGTTATATGTGAAAACCAATACATATATATAGGTAGATAGAGAGGGGGAGAGAGAGAAAAGAGAAACACTGCATAAATCTCCAGTGTCATGTCTTACTGAACAAGAATACAATGATCAAAAGCAGTGTGATCTAGCATTTTTACTCACCAAAGTAGTTGAGCTTGCACTAGAGCCATCATCAGGCTTTCCCAATGGAATCCTAAGCCACAACTTTATTGCAAAGTAACAGATACAGAAAGAATAAGAACGGTGAAGTGACATTCACGAAGGATAGGGAATCAATCATAAAAATTGAACTTAGGGTGGCACCTTCATGTTCTTTTGGTCCTGTAAGATTTGCTTAACACACCTAGCATAGTTAACACAGGAAGTTCCCTTAGGAGCTGGAAGAAGACAAGTCTGCATGCAGCATTAAAAAATCAGAAGTCAATATGCAGCTCACAAGAAATACAGTATTTCTTTTTGTCTGTAACTACATGTCCAAGTGTGACATAATATCTAATGTTATTTCAATACCTAAAATAAATGTTCAATTGGGACATCCACTCCATCACTGTTAAATGTGATGATAGCCCCAACTTTCTCTACTCAACTATTACATTCAAAGGTAATAAAGTGGGTGTCCACTTTTAGATGTTAGAATAGCAATGCTCACTTCTTTGATCTCTAGTTATATGCCAAGTGTTCTTTAAATTTCAATATCGATTTGATTGGGATTACTAGGCCAAAGAATATATATTCGTAGAACTTATCATTTCTCAACAGGTTCCACGCCAATATTTTGGTAGCTTATGCCAAAAATTAATTTCCTTAGTTCAATCATTTCAGTTCAGTTTTTCTAATTAAACTAAGAGTGATAAGTATCGTATCTTATTACACATGATTTCTTAGTTGAAGAAGCAAGATCAGAAAATCAAAAGCTTATTCCCAGTTAAGTTAACGCGTTTTACAGTTCAAGCACAAAAAAAGCAGTGCTTCTTTTTTTTTTTCCCCATTACCAATAAACATATGTAAAAAATTCCACTAAGTAATTAAAAGCAAGAAAAATAGAAATGCAATTTTCTTTTTTTAAATGCATTTTGGCTATGCCAAAGCACACCTGTACAGTGAGGTAAGAGGCCCTAGCTATTTCTTGTCTGAGAACAGCTTCAGAATCCATCCTAACTGTTTCATCTTCTGAATCCAAGTCTATCCATGAGCTAATTTTTGCTGAAATAAATGCAACGTATAATAATATTAATAACAAAACTAGTTGTGATCGTCTAATGGAAGTCATTCACAAAAATAACTGTTCAAAGTTCAAACATAACGGCGAATAACATAACCTTAAGTCCAGAAGACTAGAACTAGGAGAACTTTGCAGCCAACAGTATAATATATGATTATTACAATGTCATTATATCGTTGACTGTGACAAGCTGTTATACTTTTGTAGCTCCATGTTCTCTGGGATTTCAGTCAAGTCAGGTGCTAAAGAGTCGGCATGCGTATGGATTGATATTGAACAAGTTTATTTATTTACTGAATTATTATTCATTTTTATCCCGAATTTACACTTTTTAGTTATTTTAGTTTTAAAATAAGTTAAATTAATCTCTAATATTTTAAAACGTGAATCAAGTTAGTCTTTTATCTCATTTTTATTTAATATTTTATCAATTAAATTATAATGTGTAATATTAAATGATTCATTAACATATCACATGCCATATAAAGTATAATAAAGTTTAAAGTGTCTTATTTTGTATCTTATATTACATAAAATAAGTCGTTTTATTATTTAAAAAGGAGATTTAAGTAATATAAGATATGTTAAAATATCACTTAATATTATATATCATCATTTAATTGATGAAATGTTGAACAAAAGTGAAACTAAGACTATATCATAACTCACGTTTTGTAATGTTAGGGATTAATTTAACTCATTTTAAAAGTCAGAAATTAAAATGACTTATACCTACAATTGTAAAGTCAATGAGTAAAATGAACCTTAACTCATTATTTGTTTAACTAAAATAAGTATAGTAAAGAAACCTAAGCTCAACCAAATCACCCTTGCTAACTATAGCTAAATAGACACAATCGGAAAAGTAAAATAATAACGGATGAAACCAGCAAGAAGTAGCAATTATTATGAAAAATTCAAAATTCGTATAAAAAAATTGAAAAAGAAAAGCAAATCTTAATAATTAGAGTTAACTCATACCAACGACGTGATCCTTCCAGTCGTATGATTTGAACTTCAAGTCTGACCCAGCAAATTGTAAATGTTCAGGAAAAGGACGCTCTTGTTCTTGGCTTGGCCGAAAAGCAGGATGCATCTGAATCGCACCATAAAATCATTTAAACTAAACTATATTGTAATTATTTTGTAATTATGATTTACATGTTGTTCATACTTCCTAAATAGACCAAATTAACATCTTCACGTGAAGTGAGACCATCCATTGAAAAAAAAAAAAAAGCGTTACAGAACGAAGAAGAAAAGTAAAAGTCAGACTGTTACTTATCGTTTTAACTAAAAGCAACGTAATTAACTTCAATTTTTCATTTTTTTTACAGAGAATTGATAAAAAGATGTTACACATAATGATTCGAATTCTAGATTAACTCTACTGTTATCGTCTTTCATCAAGAACTTCAACACTTCCAAATCCTACACGCAACAGCAACATTCATGTGGCGTTTATTCAAAGAGCACAACACTGAAGCCTATGTACACGCACGTGTGGAAATGAAAGACAGAGAAAATCACAATCATAATTTGCTTCCCAATCAAGAACACACATAAACGGAAACAGCACATTCTGATTTGAAAAATGTTGAGAAAAGAGATCGTAGAAAAAACGAACGAACCAGAGGAGCAACAACGAAATCGAAGGATCCAGAAAAGATATTGGCGGTGAGGATCTCTTGCAATTCGAGCTCGAACTGCAACTCCAAACCACAGAATTGAGCATCGCTAGTATCCCCTATCCTATGGCCGAGAGGCATTTTCACTCTGTAGAGAGAACAAGAACAGAGAAAAGTGATCGAGAGTAGAAGAAGAAGACGAAGGTCGAGAGAGAATCCAAGTGAGAGAAGAAGACGAAGAGAGAGAAAATTGGTTATGAAATGAGTGTTACAGAGTAGAGTGCTGCTATTTATACAGTTTGATTGGGAGGGTGGTGACTTGTAACGGTAGAAACTAACTCCTAACAAACTTGTTAACTGAACTTGCTAGCTGAAGGAAGTCACAACCCCAAAACCCAGCGTTTAGATTTGCGGAAACTGTTCGCGTTCCCAGAAAGTAACTCGGATTTGTCTTCGCTTCTTCCCTTTCAGCTCAGCTTACTGTTTGGTGCGCTTTTTCACAAAAACTTTATTATGGTAGTGCTCAATTTTTTTAAACACCTTGCTCATAAAATATATAAGTTTCACCATTTACTATTTCTTGAAATAGAATTTTTCTTTTCACGTTCTCATTTGATATGTATGAAATCAGCCTCAATTTGCCAGTCACTCCCACTCTCTTGATAAATATTTTTTTTGGTGTAATTTGTCTCTTTTTATTTCCTTTTATGATTAAATTAATGTTGTCTATTATCTATATATGATTGCTTCTAATTTGCCAATCGAGAATAATTGTTTCTAATTTTATTAAAACCCAATGTTATTCAACTTTTAAGAGAAAACTTTTTTCGATTTTACTGTACTTATGCTATTGTCATTTTTATTTTGGAAACATTTTTCAATTCTGGCTCATTTATGTTAAACTAGTATTTATGTCTGTGATTTCACAGATTCATTTTGATCTTTTAATTTTTTGTCTGATATTTTTTGTAAATTTTTTTCAATGTTTTTTGTTTATCTTCCTTATAAATAAAGTAAATGTTATTTTTGTTTATTATATATGAAACCAAAATAAATTTCTTGTATTGAAACATATCAGAGCCTCTTGATAGCAACTTCAGAATCAAATGAGTCATTGAATAGCATATTGAATAATTATTCAATTTTCAATAGTGATATGTATGGAGAGGGTTTCATAATCAGTCTAAGTCAAGAGGGAATTAGACTGTTTTCGACAGTAAATGTCCTAGATTCACCTAAAAAAAGGGTTTTGAAGTGAAAGATTTGAAATTAAAGATAAGAAGAAAGGATTATTAGAAAAATTTTGCAGGAACAACTTTTCTTTAATTACACCTAGAAAAGTTTCATATGAAACTTTTAGTTGTAGATAATAGATAGATAGCTTTTAGCAAAATTTTGACAGGACTATTCTTTCGTAATTGTGATTAGGAGATGTTATGTAACATTATTAATAAGATAATCAATTTAGTTATAGATATAGAAGATAATAGATATATAACTTTTGCAAAATTTTAGAGAAAACAATTTTTCGTTAATAGTAATTTAGAGGTCTTATGTGCACTTATAGATAATCTATTTTAGTTACAGATAATGAATAAGAGATAAATAGATAGATAGCAACTTTTGGGAACTTTTGGAGAGAAAGATTTCTATTTAATTTTAATTGGTAGTTTTTATGTGAGACTTAGGGAATATGCATTTAGTTGTAGAAAAGAGATGAAATAGATTATTTTAGTAAATTCTGGAAGGAGCAACTTTGGTTTAATTGTAATTTGAAGATGCCACATGACTCTTGGATATAGAGTGCATTTGGATTGGCTTTTCTATAAAATAAAGCACTTATTTTTTTCCAAAAAACAAAAAGATGTTTCAATGTATTTTTAGCATGTTTGAATTGACTTTTTTTAAAAAAAAAACTTTAAATTAAAATAAGTGGTAGAACCACTTTTTTAAAAAGCTAGTGATACCCAGTTTCTAAAAAAATAAGAAAATCTGGCTTTTAATAAAATTAAATTTCAAAACTATCCCTTAATATTATTTATAATTATAATCTTATCTATTGACAAATTTTTTAAAAGGCTTCTTTCTTCTCACTCCTCACAATTACACACACGCCTCATCTTCTCACAGTCTCACATATCTTTGGTAAAGCTATACTCCAACTCTGATCTCGGCTTCATTCTTTTTTTAAAAAAAAAAATACACTCACTTTCAATATTTATGTTATTTAGAGATCTCCCTGACCATATTAGGGAAGAAAAACAATATTAACCTCATTTTATCAATTGCATTCATATAACTAACCATGTATCTATTGAAAATGGATACCATTAACCCATAGGAAATGATATATGAGCATTAATGTATTGTCTATCTTTGATGGAAAAATTGAATAATAGTATAAAGGATCAGTTACCATCAAAATGTGTCATTAGTGTTTTTATATTGTTGAGCTTTTATGCTTGTCTTTTTATGTAATTTGGTCTAAGAAAGTACCTTTATTTTTGGCTATCCAAACATATTTATAGGTACTTTTAATAATTAAAAACACTTGTTAGATTGTCTATACAAACACAAAATAACTTTTTAAGGGAAAAAAAGAAGCTCTACTAAAAAAAATAAAGTAAAAAAATACTTTTTTTTTAAAGATAGTCCAAAAGCACTCATAGTCCATTTAGTTAAAAATAATAGATAGAAAGTCTTTTGGGAATTTTGATAGAAATAGTTTTTCCTTAGTTGCAACTAAGAATAGTCATGTGGCACTCACATAGAATCCACTTTGTTATAAAATAATAGATAGATAAATTTTAGGAAATTTTGTCAGGAATAACTTTTCTTCAATTGCAATTAGAAGTTTTCATATGATAATTTGAGGTAGTCTGTTTGGTTAGGTAGTGTATGGTAAATGTCCTAGGACAAAAAGTATGGAGAGATATTGAGGATAGAAATATACTTGCAGAAGATAGAGATAAAAACCCCAAAATTATCTCCATCATCACATGACAATTTTTGAGTCAGTTTATATATCTCAAAAAGAAGGGGCACTGATACCTGTCTCTAAGGTATAAATTTTTTAAAAGTGATTTCCTAGAATATTTCTTTAAACATTTCATATTTTTCATTTTTCCTTCTTACTTTTCAATTTTTCATTAAATTATAGCTCATTCTTTTTCATCTTTTCACCAATCACTATATATATCCTATACACCACTACCAAACATAGTTCCATCTCCATCTCCGTCTCCAATATCGTCTTTGTCTCTATTGTCTCACTCTCTCCATCTTTTTTGCTCCAATACAAGTACCAAATACAACCTTATACATAATAAGTAGGTCATAACTTTTAGAAAATTGGCAGAAACTTTTTTTTTTTAGTTGTAATTTAGAGTTGTTATATAACACGTAAAGACAACCTATAACCTATTTATTTATCGATAATAAATAATAGACAAATATATAGATAATAGCTTTTAGAAAATATTGGAGAGAATAATTGTTATTTGATTGTAATTAGAAGTTAGCATGCAATATTCAGATGTAATCCATTTAGTAATAGAAGATAGATATATAAATAGATAATAAATAATATAATGGGTATATGTGTGATTTTGAGGTGCATGGGTTTAGATTATTAGAAATTAGGTCACTTCAAGGTAAAATTAGATTGAAAGAAACAAATTTTCAAGACAAAGAATTTTCAATTTAGTTATAGATAATATAGATGGATAGATAATAGAAAAATAGATTTTAGCAAGAATAAATTTTCTTTAATTATAATTAGAAAATTGTGACATGACACTTAGAGGTAGCCATTAATTATAGATATAGATAGACATATTTAGCGAACATAATTTTTGTTTCATAATAATTAGGAATTGTCACATGATACTC
Source organism: Dalbergia cultrata (assembly GCA_031216105.1). Classification (NCBI taxonomy): domain Eukaryota; kingdom Viridiplantae; phylum Streptophyta; class Magnoliopsida; order Fabales; family Fabaceae; genus Dalbergia; species Dalbergia cultrata. Next base: position 13,607,810 of record CM062352.1, on the reverse strand, counting down.
AAATACTACCAAAAAAATGACACCTTAAAGGTAATATATTTAATTATGGATAATATATAGATTTTATTAAGAATATTTTTTTTAAAAAAATGTAATTATGAGTTATAGGTATGAATAATCGAGAAAACTAAAAAAAAAGAAGATTGGACTATACCTAGATCTAAGTGGCGTAGACCACTCTAGAACCCCACAACCCTTCGTTTTTGTTCTTTTTTCTTTCCTTTCCTATTCTCTCAGAAACACTCTCAACCTCTCTTTCTCATGCGAGCTGTCACTACCCGCAACAAATTAAAAATAATTAAAGTGTCAAGTTGCACCAAAAATATAGTAAAGGGGCACAACTCAAGTCGTCTCACAAGGAAGTGTTGCTAGTCAATTAGAAATTAGGGGTTTTGAAGAATTAAGATTAAAGCAATTTAAATTAAAAGATAATAGCAACAAGGTAATGACAACAATGAAAAAAGCACTAGTGTAAGGTATTCCTAGGATTGGAAATTAATTATCATTGACCAAATATTAAACCTATTGATGGCTATTAGTAACAAAATATTGGCAATTCTACTAGTGATCAATCGACCTCTAGAATTTGATCAATGCAAATAACTAATAAACGAGATCTTAATTTATTTAGAATTCACATTAATTTAATGAATCAATTGCTATAGCCTAACTACCAATCGGAAAGTTAATTCTAATGTTCTCCCTCAAACGTAAACCAATAGATCTATCAATTTATGCCCAAAGGAGTTTTCCTAAATGACGATTGCCAATTTAATTATCCCAATAAATATTATAGTAATCACCAAAATAATTACAGGAATAAAAACTGCAAAACATTAAGAAAACCAATGCATTTAATATCAAAAAGGGGTGTCAAACATTATCCCAATCCATTCGAAAACCCTTACACTAGTAAAGAAATCTACTCCTCCATTTCTAGAAGATTACAACAATAAAGATAAAAGAACCTGAAAATAATAGCAACAAGCATTGCCACAATCTCCAAGACAAAGTACCTTCACCAATGAAACCCTTAGAGAGAGAAGAGAAAAGAAGAGAGAGAGAGAGAGAGAAGATTGAGAGAGGTGTAGAGCGAGAGTGTGTTCTCCAAACTAAAAAAAAACTAGGGTAAAAATCTATAATATTCCTATATATACTGCTATCTAAAAATAGGCCAAAGTGGGCCCAAAAATAGATAAAATGAGTCTTCTGCATTATCCTTGCAGACGAAAGATCGCACTAGCATAAGCGTTCTGACGCTCACTGAGCAATCTTGATAACGATCAATTTTTGAATTGCTATTGAGTGCCGCTTGACACTAAAACCTTTGTAGCACTAGAAAAAATAGAATTTGCCATCGACACCAGAAATAGTGATTGTAGCCCTTTGAATAAGCTTTCCAACGCCACCAAAATCACCTCTATCGGAGATCTGTAGCTCCAAATATTACAAACATATTGACTGGATGTCAAGTTGGACAGTATCAGAACATTAGCAACCTTTAATCTTGCAACTTGATTTTCACCAAGATGTTCTTAGAACTTGGTTTTGAGCTAAACATAAAAGTTATAGAAAACGTCTTGAGCTTTCCGAAACATCTTTTTTTTGTCTCAATTTGATCCCTTGTTCTTGACATTTTGCACTTGATCCAAAGCTCATGTGTATAAAACCATAGTCAAAGAGACAAGTTAAACGCAATAGCTTGTAATTAAAAATCATTCCCAAAATCAATACAAAAACCAATAGTTCTATCAAAAGTACATAATGAGGAATAAATCAAATATCTAATTAATCAGATCAATAACATAGCAAAACTCATGTAAAAAGCTAAGAATTAGAAGTAAGATAAGTGGCATAAATGCCTTTTATCACTTTCCTCCCCTCATTCTTTCTCTTATCTCTTCTCCCTTTATTTTTCTTCTTCTTTCCTCTCACTATCACCAATCATAACCACCACCTCTCCTCATCAACCATTCTTTGTCTCTCTCCTCTACCTTCCTTTTACTCTCTCTCTTACCTTCATTAGAGAAAGCTTGAAGCTTGGGAGGGTGTTGGATAATTTTTCTTCAACTTTTCTACCACCCAAGTGGTAACGAAATTTTGAATCTACTCCACTTAAATTATCAAAGCTACTCTTTAATGTAGGGTTATTGCTAGTGTCTTTTTGAATCTTAGAAATTTCAGATTTTTTTATTTGAGGGTAATTTATGTAAATCAGTGATATTTTTAGCTCATAAATATTAGTGTTATCTTGTTCCTATAGTTATATATAAAGTAATCAGGCATCAATATTTGGATTGGTGCCATCATTGGAGTAGCTCTTTAGTTCTTGGAACCACACTAGTTGTGAGTAGATAGTATATGTAGTTTACTTTTTGTATGCATAGTAATTTTAAATTTTATATATATATATATATATATATATATATATATATGTAAAAATTATATTAATAGTAGAAAATATGTTTATTTATGAGGATATCAATTATTTATCAAAAAGGAGCTTTATGTTTTAAGAGGAAACTTTCGCTGGGGATAAGAAGCTTAACTATTATATTTGTTTAATTATTCTTAATTGAACTGAAGTGTTTGTTAAAAATTTTCGTTTTTGAATACTTGATGTTAATTATTAAATATTATTTTATTTGTATATCTTATATGACTTTTAAAATGGATTTTATGTTATGAGAACATCATGGAATTGGATATGCATAAGTGTGACTTAATTTAGGGAAATTCGATAGTTAGAACCTATAGCTAACGATGGTGGCATTAGCTTCACCGCACCGTGAGAAACTCTAGTTAACAGTTATGGTACTAACCTGCTAATGGTTGTTACCATGTCTAGACTAGTATGTGGTCAAAAACTAACTTCAATTAGCAAATGAGGTGCTAATCCACACATAACTACTGTCATGTCTGGACTTATATTCGACTATGGGCCAACTCCAGTTAGCATGCGAGATGCTAACCTACAGATGACTTTGAGTTATGTCTGGACTTGTTACTATTCTGTTTTGGATAAGCCCCTATTACGTAAAGTTATGTTTTCAAGAAATCTTATTTCATGATTAGAACTTTATTTTCATGAGGACATATATGTAATTATATTTATATTGTTTTATGCTTGTCTCTAGTTGAGTTGCAAAATTCACTAGTTTGTCTTTCCTTTTTTAAGATATAGGAGTTAGTTCTAATTGTGTTCCTCCGGCTTAGCCGTTTGTCTATTCTGAGTTGGTGAACCTTCTAGTGAAGACTCTTTTTGTTAGAACTCTTATTTTATTTTAGCTTGTTAATTTGTTTTAGCTTGTTGTTTTTTATGTTTGAGAACTTATGAATTAGTTGTGTAGATTATGTTATGGAAAGGATTTGTAAATCTAATTTGGTTTTATGCTTTGAAGTGTGTTTTGAATTATGTTTGGCCCTGTAACTAGTGGCTATGTATTATGTTGAAGTGAGTTTGGCAAACTAATTTGGTATTATGTTGGACTAATAAACTGAATTATGATTAAAACTTTAGGATTACGTTGAGATGTTTGTATTATGTAAGGGAGCACTTTAAGAACTCGATGCCCAAGCACTGATGTGGACTTATCTATTGTTATCATATGTTGTATTGTATTTGGGAAATTTCTAATAAATAGAGGAAAATTCTATCCATTTTTCTGGAATCAAATGATTATAAATCTTGTTTTAATTGCATTAATTGTGATTTTATTGGTCAAAATTATCTAGTGTCAAGAAAAGATGACAATTAATTACATATAAACAAAAAATCATTTGAGTTTAACTTTGATGCACTGATAGTATAAAAGAATTTTATGTCATCATCCAATTAAATCTCTACTTTTGTATGATTTTTCAAGTAGCAAAGGTTAAAATTAACCATATTTACTTATATAGTATTATATGATTAAATAAATATGTAAAATATTTTTATACTGCGAGTATATTCTAATTAAATTCTTATAAAAATTTTTATTAGTTAGAGAAATAATTAAAGTTTTTAAAAAAATCGGAGGCCATAGGTGATAAGAAACAGATTCAATGGACGAACTGAACAACTGGAAAAAAACAAATGGCGTACTAGGAATAATGATGATCAGTAGACCAAAATTACTTAAAATAAAAGGAGAACAATGATGAGCACTGTGAGACACCGGGGTCAGATAAATAGGTCTTTAAAAAAGGCGGAGGTCTTGGGGGCAAAAAAAAAAAAAAAAAGGCAGGAACAAATTTGATGAATTGTAATTAAAAGAGGGCATGTGGTATCTCGTGGAAGCCTATTTTTTTTTTGGTACCATGGTTTTGGCCGGAGTATCCCCTGACTTTGTCAGAAACTAATCTCCGTCGGGTCTCTGCCTGCTTTAAGGTTCGCCCTCCCAGCGTCGTATATTTTATCAAACCCAAGGATCGAACTCGATACCTCAGGAGTAAGAGGTCTCAACCGCAATTTAACCAGTTGAGCCAACAGACGTTGGTTCTCGTGGAAGCCTATTTAGTTAAATATAATATTCATTCTGATTCAGAATATTGTAAAAAAAAAAATTAAAAAAATACATACATTAAGAAGAACAAAAAGACATCTTGGTAAATACAAAAAATTAAATAAGTTAAAAAAACTATCCTTATACAAAAAAATAAATTTTCAGTAATGATACACTTATCCCATGGTCATGCACATTGTGCAATATTAGATGAGTTCACAAATGATTAGAGTCCAAATGAAAAGATAAAATAATTCAACCTAAATATTGTACATGAGTAGATACTGTGAAACATGAAAAGATGAAAAATAACAGTTATTATAAAATAGAAAGAATAGATATAATAGACAATATATTTAATTTTTCGCATAAAAATAAAAAAAATAATAATAATATGAAATTGATAACTGTAAATGGCCTTCATTAAGTGTTTTTTTTCATTTTATAAATATATGGTATCCACTATCAAAAGTAATGATTAATCCCCTTGGATAGAGGAGCTCACAGATATGGATTTTGTCTTTATTCACATATATTTTTCTTTTCTAATATTGTAAAGATACCTTTAGAAGTGAAAATATATTAAATAAACTTTTATTAACATAATAATTAAGTAAAATAATATTCATATTGTTCGTTAATAAACTAAAAATTCAATCTATAACCAAAAAACAAAAAATATTCGTTGTCATTATTCTATTAGTATATACTACCTTACAAATAAGATATTTGTTCAAGTGAAAGAAATTCTAATCCAAAAAGTATGATATCCTATGTTTGATTCTAATGTTAAAGTACATAGAAAAAGATATTGTTGGAGGGATATCCATTTAGATGTCTTGCCATACATTAAGAGATGTCTTGCCAAATGCCAAGTAATAATAGACTATTACCTTAACTAAAAAATAAAATCGTATTTTATTATGTAATATCATCTCACATTTATATAATTTATTATAATATTAAATAGACATATTTTACGAGTATTGCATCACTCTCTTAAGATTTTATGGAAGTTTATAATTTTTTAACCTTAAAAACTAAGGTGACATAACATATTAAGTTAGTTATTTATTTAAAAATTATGATTTATTAGAATAAAAAGTTTATAAAGTGTTTCAACAATATATTAAGATATCAAGCCAATTAAATTATATGACAAATTATATTGGATGATATTATACCCTTTTTACACGAGAGTGAATATTATTTAACTTTAAATTAATTACCAATAATTATTTCAATTGAAAATTCATTACATCAGGAATAATCTGTTTAACTTAGTTTCATTTCTTATCATATGACGAGGGCCGCGGCCTCGCACAGCAAAAAAGTCGAGGAATGTATACAACATAGCTCGAACACCGCATATATGTCAATGCAGCACAACCTTGGAAAATGTTTACATTCCTGTCTGGCGGAATTTTTCAGCACAACTAAAAGAGAAATTGCATTTGTCCACATGCATGCATCATGCTGTATATTTCTATATTTTCATAACACTCAAAAGTGAGTATTCAATTGGGGCACCCATTCCATTACTTTTGGATGTGATGAATGAGTGAAGAAAGTTGGGATTATAATCATATCACACTTCTTGCACTTCCCTCTATTGCTATTCTGCATCAATAGCTTCATCGTAGGAGGCTTTACCGTGTTCACCCTTATTATCATCTACTTGTTCTTCCTCAAAGAAATCCTCCCGAGCATTGTCCGCCAACATAAGCGCAATTAACCAAAGGATAGATGAGTCAAAGGATAAAAAGGCAGCACCTCCGATGAGACCAGTTTTAGCTGTAGGGCAATCATAGCTGATATCACTATGCTTGTTGCGTGACACGTGTAACTGTTGGGCAATTGTTGGCCACAACAGCATTGCTGCGGCTAATCCAGCAGTAAACCTAAGGATTTGAGAACAATATAGACGTAAGAAAATAAAACAAGCAGTACTATTATATATTAATGAAAACTACGAATTGGTATATGCTCCAATACAAGGAAGTCCTTCCTATGCACACTCATTCTTTAAGATAAAACTATAAAATGAAGCATTTATAGAGTTCTATCGACAAAAGTAGATGCATTATACTAGCAATAATCCATTGTGTTTGAAGTGTCATTGACAAAGTGCAAGAACATTCTAAAAATAATTTAACGTGTTTATGAGAGCCTCCCCACAACGTTCTTGCTTTGTCACCTGTTTAAATCCTAGAGCCTACAGAGTTAAGACTTAAGACCCCACTAGGATTCTTGCGCAATAGGCTCCCGTTAATTGCACCAGTCACAATAACTAATATTTGCAAAAATAAAAAATAAAGACAAAATTACCAAATTTGTCGCTTTAAAATTTCGCTCAGATCAAATTGGTTTCTATAAAAAAAAAAAAAAAACACTCCAAAATTGGTCCCTTCCAAATTCAAACATCTACCAAGTTAATCCCTCTTTCAAGTTTCACTAAATGAGCATGCTTAGTGTTCGTTACTGTGCTGATGTGACACCGTTAACCCTTCTATTAAACAAAACGATGCCATTTTGGTTCTATGCAAAATGACATCACTTCAATCCAAAGTAGAGCACTCATCTTCTTTCATGTACACTGAGCTTTGATCCTTTCCCTCACTAAGCTTCCTTTTAGCTTTCATCTAAGACCATGGGTGGCTGTTGCCACACAGAAGCGAGGAGCCTCTATGAGAACCCAAGAAGCTGCGACCTCACCCAGTCACCAATACGTGAGCTCAGCTTCTCAGGTGCAAGCACACCTTCGATGACGATGTTCTTTGGTAATGAGCAGCTGCTGCGAAGACTTGTAAGTCACCACTAGAATATCCAACTCTATCGCCTTCTTCTTTTTCCCTCGGTGCTTCAAAACCCCAATTCCCAAATCGCTAAAACCCAATCTCCTCGTAGCTGTTGAAAATTCTGGAGCAATGATAGACCAATGGGGTCGATCTCCTTCTCCCGCAATACTATGGTGGGAGAAACCTTTGGACCTTGTCATCAACCCAGCATAAGGACTTGAAGTCGTCGATGATGAGCAGCAGAGAGGACGCAACACTGACAACATCTCCCAAGCATTGTTATTGATGACCTCATTAGTTATATGCTTTCCCATCTTTCCTTATATATGTTCTTGTGAAGATCTTTGAATGTTTGTGAGTGGATTCCCTATAATATGAATCACAGTTTGAAGTGTGTGACTGTTTCTTGATTGATTATTGCTCCACCCTGAAAGTTCTTGTGTTATTGCTTATAGGCGAAAGTTTTTTTTTTCTTGCTTCCACCAACATTTCGTTCCACTTTAGATGGAAACGAGATGGTGTGCTTGTTGCATTGGAGGGAGATTGAGATGAAGTGGATGACAATTTGGAGGGAACGAGAGAGATGATGGTAAAGGGGCTTAGGGTTTTCATGAGATTGGTGAATTGGGTGAAATGGATTAAGGTTCTCAAACTGTAATTATGTGTGAAGTGGGAAAAATAAGGTTAGATTTAGTTTGTGCAGTTGTTTGGGATTGAAACGGCATCATTTTGCATATAGTCAAAGCCAAACTTATTAGTAATGGACACAAAAGCATGCTCAGCTCGTAAGACTTAACAGAGGGATTAACTTGGTACACACTTGAATTTGGGAGAGACCAATTTGGGAGTTTCTTTTTTACAAGGATCAATTTGCTCGGAGTGAAATTTTAGAAGGATGAATTTGGTAGTTTTGTCAAAAATAAAAATAAAGCCTAAACTCATAGAGCCATTGTCTATGACACAAGTAAGAATAGTGTTAAATAATCATAGGATATCTCTCATATAAAATAGAATGGAAAATGATATTTGAACATCTAAATCATCCATTTTATTATTTTTAGATGTAATGGTGGTTCATACTCATTTCATTTTTTCATTATATGATAAAGTGGATGTCCTAATGAGACATACACTGTTGGATGTTCAACTAGCACTATTCAAATGGAAGCCTTTAGTAGTGGAGAATATGATCCATAATTTTGATCTCAAACAATACTTCCCTAGGTAGGTATGTTGCATAGATACAGGTATGGGGTACAAAATATTTTCAAAAATTGGCGTACGAGTATGGAAATATGTATTACATAAAAATAAAAAATTATAATTAATAAAATAATTATATCATAAAATAAATTATTTTTTTTATGATGTTTAAGTAAAAATATGTAAAAAAAAAAGATATTTGAAGGGATAAAATAATAGTTTAATTCATTTAATTGTAAAATTTAATATTTTATAAGAATTAATTTACATTTAAATAACATTTACTTATTGAAATAGTTGATTAACGAGTACCCAAAGTACCTAACAAGTACCGATGCCAGATACATATCGGGTATAGGTACGGCAGCTATTTTGGAGTAGCCATGCTTCAACGTTGAGTAGTCAAGATCTATCTTTCATTTCAATGAACAAGGGCAAAATAAATTATGAAAAAGATATTGCATGATTTAATCATTTAATGCAATACCTGTAAACTTAATCACAAGAATTGGAAAAAGAAAGGACAAGGAAACAATACTTACACTGCAAGGTTGAAGAATACGGTGAAAGTAGTGTACTTAAACAGAACCCCTTGTGGAACAGACTTTCCTTTGTAAGGGTAAAACAGAGATAGATACCCGGCCACGGTGGCTGCAATAAGGAATATTGTAGAAAGATACCCCAATGGAACAGTTGGATTAGAAGGGAACTTGCAGGTGACCCCTTGCTCACTGGGGATTGGTGTTCCAGCTGCAGGCTATAACAACCAAAATATGTTTTATATGTGCATGTTCATCCAAGCATGCATATATTAATTAGTCCCTACAATATAGTGCAAATGCAATCAAATACGAGCAGTAGTATTTTGTATAAAATTATGAGTAAATACTGTGCAAAAGTGTTACGAATCTCAAATAACCAATCATCGGCGAACTAGCGAAGGTAGTAGTTATAAGGGTGTGTCGTGGGTTACATAAGTGAAAATAAAAATAAAAATGTATAATGTAATATTGTTTTGATGCGCAAATGAGCAAGGAAGTGGGGTTGGGGAAGTACACAAATTTTTTATAATAAGAGATAAATATAACAAGTTTATAACACATCACATCATTCAAATTGAACAATTTGTTGATAGAGGGGTCCATATTTAAACAAATTCCCTAAAATAATGCCCTTTATTGGATAATTACCTTCTTGACTTCAGCAAAAATTCCCAAAATGAAAGATATCACCGAGAACGCCACCACTATGAAAGCCATCTGTTTAACCGTGGCAGCCATAGTGCTCTGCATGAAGAAGGAAGAGAAACAACAGAACATTAGAAAACAATGTAGAAGCCGTAGAAATTAAAAACAAAAAAAATTAACTTATTGTAAGTTGGTTTTAGGAGAAACATGATGTGCCTGATATGAGTGGAACAAGGGAGGGAGATTTTTGAAAGATTCGTCCCTTATTGTTCCTCTTCCTCGATTCTCTCTCTCTCTTGGTCTCACTACTTATCTTTTTATGGGCATAACAAGTAGCGGAAAATTCGGGTGTGTTAACTCATGTTTGGGTGGCAGCGATGACCGATGAATTGGCAAGAGAATTAAGTTAACCAGCCATAAATTCACCCTATGATACCCATTTTTTTACCATTTTCTGTGTGCAGTCCTTAAAGCCAGATATTTGATCGAAAAAAGAAAAATAATAAGGAAAAAAGAAACACGTATTTGTAATGAATTCGGTCAAAATCCGTTGCTTATTCCTCTTCTTTCTTTTGCATTCATGCTCATTTTAGCCAAACATGATACATTTAAAGCTGTTTACTAGCAATCATTTGTTATTATTTAACATATTATTAGCAATCATTTGATTTGTTTGTCTTCACGTATTAGAAGTTTTGCCAGTGAGATACACCGAAAAAGAAAAGAGCATTTCAATTGTAATAATGTAAAAATTATTAAAAAAAATTAAAGAAATTAATTTTATGTTGTTTATCGATCAACAGGATTTTAAAAAATTGCTAAGACATATTAAATGAATGTTATAAATCAAAGATTTTTATGGATTTTTCATTACCATTTTTAATGATTGATTAGAATATCATTTATTGCCCATTAATATAATGTTATGAATCATTCCATTTCAGTTGTATTTAAGGATCTATAAATAGGGTCTAAAGTGATATTGCAATATATTGTAAAAGTGAAAGGAGCTCTCTCTTATTTTCGAATCACTTCTCCTCTTCTCACCCTATTATTTTATAACACCGTACACGATTCTGCTCATTTGTTTTTTCCATGAGAAGGTGGTCCTTTGTTCTTGTCCTTTCATCAGAGTATATGATAATTACTCTCATATCACCTGTAGGGTGGTTATGTGCAATGGTTTGTGCATGCCAATATATTATACTTTGCCTTGCCAAAATCCTAAAGCCTTATTAGCTTAAAAAACCCAGACATAACATCCTTGCTGTTTTATATTTAATTTTTAGATCGTTTTTCCTACGAGCATTTTAAGATCCTCAAGTTTTTTTTCAACTCATTATAACGCTATTTTTTTTAGAATTGTCAATCAAATAATGCATTGTCACAGTATATCTCGTTATTTCCTTACACTTATCACGTAATCCGTACATTTTTTTTCAATCATTTAATTTAAATTTTCCATTTTAGATTATCTATATAAATCAACGTATTAATTAGTAATAAATTTTCTTAAATTTATTTACGTTGCTTTATGTTACTAGTAGGATATTGATTCGCTGATCATCATTGGACTTTTATGTCCATGTTAAATGAATAGTATAATATTTTAATTTTCAAATAATGTGTTATTATTTGCATGCCATGATTTCATATATTATATTTATATTGTCTGTTAATTTTATTATAATCTTGTGTTATAATTTAGTCTTATTTTATTATTTTTCTATTTCTTTTCAATATCACTCTCTGAAGTGAATGGTAATCATTCCAGAGCAAATTATACATATACCCAAAATAAATAAAATAATCATTCTCTGAAGCAAATAAACTATTTCTCCACTTATAAAGATATTTGTATATTCCCTTAAGTGAATATATATATATATATATATATATATATATATATATATATATATAAGTTTCAGGAAGTGAATATCTCAAAAATCATTCCCTTAAGAGAATGAATTTTACCAAACACATTACTCAAAGTGTGTGTTACATACAGTGTAATACTATAATCTAAAGTAAATCATTACATCCCTTTGAATCTAGACACCAATTAATTGGATATGCATATGCAGGCTTTCTATCTGATCCACATAAAAGCAGATCTCAAATAGGCTATTTATTTACTTGTGGTGGCAGATCTATATCATGGCACTCAACAAAATAAACCATAGCTTCTACTTTGTCAAATCATACAGAGATATTAGCAATTTATGAAGCAAGTTGAGAATGTATCAGGCTTAGATCAATTACCCAACACATCAGGGAAACATGTGGCTTGCCTTCAGAAAAGGAAATACCAACAATCATGTATAAAGACAACTCTGTTTGCATAAATCAATTGAAAGAAAGATACATTAAAGGAGTTAGGACAAAACATATTTCACCAAAGTGCTTTTACACATGACCTTCAACATAACAGCAATATCGATGTTTAACAAATTCATTCAAGCGATAATTTGGTAGATTTGTTTACCAAAGCATTACCTATGTCAACATTTGAGAAGTTGGTATACAAGATTGGAATACACAGATTTCAAGATATTCAGTAATGTTGCTATTAGGGGGAGTAATATGTGCTGTACTCTTTTCCTTAACCAAGATTTTGTCCCAAAATGGGTTTTCTTAGTCAGGTTTTTAATGAGGCAACTTCATATATATATATTACAAAGACATGTAATCTTTTTCCCTTCACTAAGATTTTTTTCCCACATGGTTTTTTCTTAGTAATGTTTTTAATGAGGCATATTGTCTATCCCATGAACATCCAAGGGGAGTGTTATAAATCAAAGATCTTTATGGATGTTCATTACCATTTTTAATGATTCATTAGAATCTCATTTATTGTCCATTAATGTAATATTGTAAATCATTCCATTTCAATTGTATTCAGGGTCTATAAATAAAGACATAAATTGTGAATCATTCCATTTCCATTTCAATTTTATGACTTGCTTTAAATTTTAAAAGTTGAAAATATATTCAATAAATTAAATTATAATAGTTTAAAATCATACATTGTTATTTTAAAAAATAAAAATGTCTAAGCACAAAGTAAACAAGGATTTATATTGTAAGATATAAAAATGCATTAGTAATATTTAACGAAAATCTATTATCGAAAAAGACAACCCAATGGGCCACGAGGTTAGATCAATGAAAAGTGAGTTGAGCCTGTACAAGTTTTATCTTTAAGGTTAGGGGTTTGAAATCTAGAGAGCTATCTAAGAAAGGATTTTACCATTTACTACTCTAAGTCATGAGGGTTTCGACTTTCAAGCATAGCCTTTGGTTAATAAAAAAATTATCAAAAGAGGGTTTTGTTGAAATTTTCTTGTGTGAGATACAATTAATTGTAGATTTTATTTTGTGAAAATTGCATTGATGATATGATCTTGGTTATACACAAACATGATACCTTATTTCCAGCCATCTTATTTTTACTTTCATTATATCCTTCTTCACTTACACTTCTCTCTAAGTTTGTCTCTAAAAACTAAACAAATGAGCAATGGTACCCTCAGTTGAATTGTATTTATAGAGTGTCATGGGTTTTATTTTCGACCCATTGCTAGACGTATTTTTACAACTATATATATTGCAAAATATGTGTAGCATCTAAATGAAAAAGACCTCATAATCAATGTTCGCTAGAAGCTCTTCCCAAGGTAGTTTCCATCACTTATGGTTTCTTTGGCCGTAAATTGAAATCCTGCAACAAAATAATATGACTCACTATAGGCCATATTGTTGCCTTCATACAAAATAAATTGACCCTGATGACTCGTGATGAGAACGATGGCTCTGGAAAGAATGAATTATCAATGAAGGAGGAAGATCCCATTGATCAAAGTGTCAAAAAGGTTAGAAGACTGGACGAACGAGGGCAGGATAAGGAGATAGATGTTGAAAGCTCTCACCCCCTGGTTTTGGTGGCCTTGCTGTGGGTTCATGCTAGCATTTCCTATAAGGATTCCTTGATCAAGGATAATGGTTTGAATGATCTTAAACCTGGGGAGATCACTCAGGCTATCGTAGAAGACTATATCTTTGACAAAGAAGTTCTTGACATAGGCCCAGATTTTTCTAAGTCTTTTAATCTGAAACTGGTGGTTCCTGTGTCTTTGGAGGAATTTAATGTATGGTGCAAGCCATAGAAGTTAATGCTAATAGTTAAGCTCTTGGGATAAGAACCTTGGCTTTAGGGCTATGGAACAATGGTTACAAAAATTGTGGACCAATAAGGGTGCTATCCAGGTAATGGATCTAAATGAGAATTTCTTTACTATTCACTTTGTCGATGAATGGGATTATAAACATGCACTTTTTGAGGGTCCCTAGATGATTCCAGACCACTACGTCTTGGTGCAACGATGGGGGCCCTTGTTCACCCAAATGGATGGTTGTTTAGAAGATGACAGTGTGGGTGAGAATCCTAGATCTTCTAGCGAAATTATCTAGCCTCGTTTTCTATGGAAAATGGGTTTTTTTCTTGGGACCATGCTAAAAATCTATACACTGATAGCGCTCCAGTCTAGAGGCAAGTTTGCCTAAATATGTGTGAAAGTTCATCTTTGCCATTAGTTAGTCCCCAACCTTGCTGTGCTCGAACTCGATCTGCGAGGGGAGTATGAAGGGCAACATTTAGTTTGTTTTGGTTGTGGAAGATATGGGCACAGGATTGATCACTGCGTTGAGATGGCGGCAAAGCAGGTGACCATGATGGCACTACCCACATGCATGGCAGTGTACCCCATGTTGCTTTGGGAAACTTGAATCATAGTGAGAATATCAAAGGACAAGATCACGAGATGGAAAGTCAGGAGCATGCAGTAAAACGATTTGGCCTTTGGAACATAATAATAAGGATATGCATGGAAGCAAGCCACACAAATGTCACTATGATTTGCTCGTTGAATATGATGAGGAACCCACAATGGGCAAGGTATCATATGAGCAGCATGTGGGTATTAATGCAAAAGAGGTTAGGTTAGTGGTCATGAAGCAAGCCTAGAAGACTACAGTCCCAGTCCACAAAGACAAAAAGAAATAACTGCATAAGCAAGAAAAAAATCACAACCAGCTAAAGGCCCAAACTAAGCCTGCCACCAAAATTATGAAACCCAAAAGTAAGAACATTATCGTTTCAGGTAGCACTCCCTCTGCCCTTTCTACTGAGATGTTTACTCTTGATCAGCAAAGCAAATCGACAGCCATGGATGAAAAGCATAAAGACTATTGGCAGAGGTTAAGGCTGGCTAGTCGAGGGGATGCTTTCTTCAATAATAGGGTGCATGATTTTGTTTTGCACTAATGTCATCTGCACCTTTGAGGAAACACATGCTTTTCTTCGTAGAATGAAAAAGAAAGCCATGTTGGGTGAGACGTAAAAAAATCCACCTAATTCGGGTGATGAGGTGCAAAGAATGGATGAGGAAGGTTATGTCAAAGATTATGTTAGCTCAAATTCTTAATGTGAAATAGAAGTAGAGCAAGGGGTACTTAGGCCCTAACCCAAGCATTATCATGCTTATGATGAATGTTATTTTTTGGAATTGTAGAGGAACCTCTAATAAGGGTTTTAGTATATTACTCAATGACCTCTCAAGGACTTATCATTCTCACTTCTTTGTTTTGATAAAACTCAAATTTCTAGTGATAAAGCTAGGAAGCTTATTGAGATATTTGGTTTTGATGACTTTTATATTCAAGATGGTGTTGGTTTTTCTAGAGGTATTTAAGTTATTTGGTAGAATAGCTCTTAGGAGGTGGAAACTTTTCTTTCTAGTAACATCAGATGATCCACATGAAGGTTGCTTGTGGTAATAAGTTTCCTTGGTTTCTCATTACAAGTTGGATGCCTTGGATGCCTTGGCTAATGATGTTACTAGCCCCTTGGTGCATTGGGGGTAATTTTAATTCTATTATGGCAATCAATGATACAGGGGTACATCAGCCCTGTCATGCAATTCAAATCATTTTGTTGAATGTATTTTTAATGTTAGTATGACTGATCTTGGTTTCTCTAGATGATCGTTTACTTGGCAAAGGCATTCTATGGGTGGGAGATTGGATTGCTTTTTAGGAACTATTCATGGAGTGATCATTTTCTTCATAGGATGGTCTATCATCTCCCTTGCCTAGAATCGGATCATATTCTTATATGTCTATGCTTGGATTCTACTACTTCTAGCAATTCTGTAGTATCTTTCGTTTTATGGCTACATGGTTGCTTCATGACAATTTTAAACCTTTTTCAAGGGAGACTTGGGGGGAAAATGAGCATCTCCTCTAGAATATTGGTACTTTTACTACTGAGGTTAAGGCATGGAACAAAGAGATCTTTAGGCATCTTAAAAAAAGGAAGATCAAGCTTCTCCTTTGGTTGGATGGTATTTCTCGGAAGCTTTCTTTTCAGCTTAATCTGTTCCTTGAAGATTTGCATAAAAGGTTGTGGAAAGAATATAATGGTTCTTATTCAGGAGGAGAATTATTGGTGCCAGATGTCTCGTTGCAAATGGTTGCAACATATTGATAAAAATACTTCGTATTTTCATGGTGTGGCCTCAAATAGAAAACACCAAAATAGAATTGTGGCCCTTCAGGATGATTGGAATCAACGGGTTTGATGATCTTTATGTTCTTAAGGAGATGGGGGTTAACTTTTTCTCCAAGATTTATAAAGAAGATTCTGAGTATGAAGCTTTTGTTCTTGTGGGTTTGTTTCCTCAACTTACTCTTGAGGAGAAGATGCTCTGAATAGGGCTATCACTGATAACGAGGTCCGAATTGCTCTTTTCTATATGGTGGGGTGGAAAGCACCTAGTCTAGATGACCTCCCTGCTTTGTTATATCAGAATAATTAGGATCGGGTTGGGCCTTTTTTAACTAGATAGATAAAAAAGGATTTTAATGATCCCCACAAGATCTGCCTAGCTACTTAATCAGACGCTCATTTCTCTTATCCCTAAAGTTGATGTGCTAGTTAATTATTCTCAATTTCATCCCCTTAGCCTTTGCAATGTGAACTAAAAGATCATTATGAATATTGTTGCCCTTCGTCTTCGGGAGATTATGAATAAGGTGATTTGTCCAACTCAGTGCAATTTTATTTCGAGTCGCCTTAATGTTGATAAAATTATTATTACGCAAGAGGTTATTCATTCTATGTGGTTTAAACAAGGTGACAAAGGTTATATGGCTATTAAACTCAACCTAGAAAAGGCTTATGATAGGTTGAGATGGAAGTTTATTCATGATACTCCCCTTGACGTAGGAATTCCATATGATATGGTTAATTATATCTGGCATTGCATCTCCTCTTCTATGTAGCTTATCTAGAATGGTTCTCCCAATGGCTCTTTCTCTCCTTCCCGATGTATAAGGCAAGGGAACCCAGTCTCTCCCGACCTCTTTGTTTTGTTTATCAAACATCTTGCTCACGTGATTTCTTAAGCCATTGCCCATAAAATTTGGATGCCTATTCAGATTTCACGTCCTGGGCCTAAACTTAAACTATCTCATCTTTGTTTTGCGGATGATTTAGTTCTGTTTGCAGAAGTTAGTGCGCAGAAAGCCATGGTCATTAAGAGTATTTTAAATCTCTTTTGTACTAGCTCTGGTGAGAAGATTAGTGCAGACAAATATTGTGTTTTATCTTCAAACAATGTCAACCATATTAGAAGAAGGGAGACTAGCTCGACCCTTGGGTTTCAGCTATCTAGTATTTTGGGGAAGTACCTTGGTGTTCCCCTTCTCTGTGACACATGTAAAAAGGAGGATTTTCAGTTTATCTTTGACCATATGTCCAGCAGGTTGAATGTCTGGTGTCACAATGTCCCCAGAGAGGGGCGCCACGATAAGAGAAGATTTTTATTTTCAAAGGGTCAATGGAGTAGCTACCAATATTGTTTATGGTAAAAATTGAAAAACCCTTTAATTTGGCAAGACTGGTCTTCTAAAATAAAATTGGGTTCAGTAGTCTAATTATGATTAGAGAATGGTGAAAATTTAATCTCATTGCACCCCTAATACATCCATCTCGTGACGATTACCCAAAGTTTGTTGTGGAAAATTAAAATAACTTTAATATTTTTTCCCCTCAAAATGAAAGTTTGAAAAATATTTACAAAAGAAAAGAAAACAAATTCGAGAAAATTTAATTTTGGCTTGACAAAAAATATCTACTCCTAAATATCATTTGGTGTAATGAGGAACTCAAGGTCATGTTGTTCTTCTAAAAAATGATTATGTGTTAGGTTAGTTTTATTTACAAATAAAATAAAAAGGAGGTAAAATTCATTTATTGTACAGAGTTCAAGGTAGCAATAGGCTACACAGTAAGCACTTTATAATTCAATAGTAATGAAGGAGGCATCAGTCACTCAATCACAACTATTGAATGTTGCACAGATAAAATAAAGAAAATCGAACACAACGTTTTGTGCTTTTAAAACAAAAAAAAATCAAATGATTTAATTCAAAAACTAGCTAATCAACCACGGACCACAAACTTTTTATTCTAAAGTTAATAAAATAAAAGAGTTATTTTTAATCTCAATGACTGAACATAGCATCGCTAACACATTGACCACCAAAATGATTTTGGCCAAAATAAAACAAAGGGGCCAAATAAATCCTACGGCACTCTAAAGTACTTCTTTTTTTTAAAAAAAAGAAAGATGGAAAACATTCTGACCAAACAACCAAAAATACATACACAAAATGTTATCCCAAAAAAAATGAAACAAAACATGTAGAGTATATAGAATAACAACATAAACCAAATTGAAAGATGGACAAATTAAATAGGAAATCAACTGATCATAAAAGAAAAGGAGACATGAAAAATAAAAGAAGATAGTGTCATAGGTTAGAACTTTGAGACCAGCAAGAAAGGGTGCTATATGGAAAGTTGAGCAACACGCGAACTTCGCATGCCTCAACATGATATCAGCACTTTCCACAAGTTGGACTGGCGGGGAACAAGGGAAAGCACTTTGTTGCCCGGCTGGTCAAGGGCAGAGGCTGGCATAGGGGATTGGTGCGGACTGTGGTGGTCGTCTATGTCAACCTTGACATTCGTGGTTGTGACTGTGTAGAAAGGAAGAAAGATGCTAAGGTGGATGGTGAAGGGGATGGTGGTAATGTCGAGGTTGATGACGATAAAGGGTGGAGGCTGTGGACTTCTAAGGGGTTAGGTGCTGTTTGATGATGTTGGAGGGTGGTCCATGGTGGAAATGGCTATGGGTATTGGTTACTGGTTAGCGGTGCTTATTTATACACACTTTCTATCCTAGTATAACTAATTACTTAATTATTTAATCTGATGCTGTTTGATACTAATTAAAGAAATAAAACCAAACTAACTGACACAATAAATTAGATTAGAATTAGTCAATGAATTTTGAATAAAATCAGTTTTATAAAAGAATAATTGTTAGAAAGATTTATTTTTTTTATTTTTTCCAGCTTTTCCTTTTTTATTTTTTTTGGACTTTTGGGCTTACACAAATTATTCAACATGGAGTAAAAAAAATATTTTTTAAAGAAATAACTTTTGGATCCCAAAGAAAAAAAAATTTGCAACCTAATCAAAAAATTGGGTATTGATAGTTGGAAATCGAGATCCTTTCTTTAGCTGGGCATATTACTCTTGCGTAGTCTACTCTCTCTACCATCCCGAATTATATTATGCAAACGGTCAAGCTTCCAATCAGTGTGTGCAAGCATATTGACTCTATTTGCAGGCTAGGGACTTTATTTGGGAAGGTCTGCTGATTGCAGGAAAATTACCCTTGTAAGCTAGGATAAAATCTGCTCGCCTACACAAGTTGGTGGCCTAGGCTTTCGAAAGGCCAAGGATATGAACAATGCCTTTCTAATGAAGTTGGCTTAGGGTTTGATAGATCGCACGGATGCTCAATGGGTGAAAGTGGTCAGTGCGAAATACAAATGCTCAAATGCTATTATTCCTGTGGTTCGTTAGTGTGCTAGATCTTCCAATGCATCGAAAGGAATTCTGGCCAATTGGAGCAGCGTCAATAACAATATTATCCGATGTGTGGGAGATAGGATAGCGACCAAGTTTTGGAAAGATCATTGGATCCCAAGGATCCACAACCTCAGTGATTTTGTTGTGAGGAATCTGGATGATAGGAAGCTTGAGGTGTCAATTAGGGATTTCGTAGACCCAGATGGAGATTGGGATTGGGTCGCCTCAATAATTTTTCACCTCAAGATTTCTTGGATATTCTGCTCACTATCAACAGTCCTAAACCAAACCTTGGGCCTGACATGGTTGCTTGGCACCCTACTCAAATAGGTAAGTTTACTATCAAGTCAACCTATGAAGCTACAAATGCTACTGTTGTTTCTCTTGTTGACAAGATCCGGAGCCACATTTGGAAATTGGCTATCCCTCCTTGGCTTCAGGCTTTCCTCTAGCTCGTCTTACATGGTGCTCTCCTTACAAACCTTTGCAAGTGGAAATGTGGTCTGGTGGAGTCTTCTGTTTGTCCTAATTATGGTGCTAGTGAAGAATCGATGCTCCATGTTCTCCACAATTACAGCGATGCGGCTGAGGTATGGAAGAGCATCGTCCATAGTTTGCATCATCCATAATTTATATGATGGATCTCAGTCCCTCCAAGGCCTGGACTGGCCTCCTTGTCTGGTTACTACTTGCAACTCTCTTTGGTGGGCTAGAAACCAATTAATTTTTTAAGACAACTGCATTATTGTGCAAGCCCTTTTCATATCCTATATCTGTCTAACGATTATAAGTAGGTTCTGCAGTTGAGTTTGACTAATAGTATTTATGAGTTTAGAATGATTAATGTGGTGCGGTCTTCTCCCCTGCTGGCTGGCTCAAAATTAACATTGATGGCTCTGTGCCCCTTGCTTTTAAGGAAGCTTCTTGTGGGGATATTCTTAGGGATAACTTTGGCAGATTCCTTGCTGGTTTTAGTGCTCAAAGGATGAGCCCAATATACCAAAAGAGGCCCAATATGCTACCACTCTTAGAGACCAACCTAATGCACCTTTAGCCCATATAGCAGCATCATTTCAACATAGCATTTCTTACATCAGGTCTCAGCAAATCAGTTACGATTGCAAGGAAGAGCAGAAAATACTCCTTCTAGAAAAAGACTGACCTGTCAAGTTTGTTAGGATTTGGATTGCATTTGCATTCTATTTTCATTTTGCTCAATTGGTAGATTTCATTAGATTTGATTCTTTATTTCTATGAGCTATAGATATTTTTTTTGTTTTCCCTTGCTAGTATATAAGCTATTGTACAGTGGTTGTTTCTGGTTTATGCGAATAGAACACAATTTCTTTTGCAGATTTTCTTCATCTTTTATGGTATCAGAGCTCCACCCTAGAGCTCTGCTAATACCTTCCTCACTTCATCATGCCTTCTTCTACTACAAGTTCTTCTTCTTCCCCTGCATCTGACATGCATATTCATCAACCTGTTCTTGACCCTTCTCAAAACCCTTCCAGCCCCTTTTTTATTCACCCAAGTGAAAACCCCACCTCTATTGTTGTCTCACCTCCCTTTTTTGGTAACAATTACCACTCTTGGTCCCGTTCTTTTCAAATGGCTTTAGTTTCCAAAAATAAAATGGCTTTTTTCTCTGGTTCAATCCCTATTCCACCTCCTTCTGATCCATTTTACTCCTCCTGGGAACGTTGCAATACCCTTGTCCTTTCTTGGATTCTCAACTCAGTTTCACAATCTATTGCTCAGAGTATTATATACTTTGACCATGCCATCAATGTATGGAATGATCTCCGAGACCGTTTCTCCCAATGTGATCTTCTCAGCATAGCAAAGCTCCAGGAACAACTTTACAGCCTTAAACAAGGCTCCCAATCTGTTACAGACTACTACACCTATCTCAAATCTTTGTAGGAAGGACTTGACAATTTTAGACCCCCTGCTCCCTGTTCTTGTTCTGCCCGCAACTATCACGATCAAGATTTCATCATACAATTTCTGAAGGGTCTTGATGAACGCTTTGCTGTTGTGCGTTCTCAAGTCCTTATCATGGATCCCTGGCCCTCTTCGACTAAGGTTTTCTAGATGGTTATTCAATATGAATGGCAATTCCAAGTTCCTCTTCTCCTTGTGCCACATGATGCCAACATCCTTTTTAATGCTTCTGGCACCCGACGCTCCTCTTTTGGCCAAGGTCGAAGTTCTGGTTCTTCAAGTCGCGGTAATCACTCTGGTGGAGGCAGAGGCCAGTCTAACAAAATGTGCACTTTTTGTGGTCGTTTCGGGCATACGATCAAAGAGTGTTATGAAAAACACGGGTATCCCTTTGGGCATCCAAAGTACCCCATGTGAATCACTTCGTTAACTCTGTCGCCATTACTGAAGGAAGCTTTACAGGGGTCGCTGACATGAAGAAAGAAGTATCTGCAAGTGAGCTTGGGTTCACTTTCACTCCAGCCCAATATGAGCGACTAATGGCTCACTCCAACCTCCTCTTTGTCCTGGTATTGGTTCAGGCCTAGATGACAATATGCAGCCCAGTCACATAAATCTTACTCACTCTACTCAACCAAATGGGCACCTTCAATTTTCTTCTAACCTAATGTTTGGTATCCCATCTGTTTTTAGTTTCGTCAATAAGACTTCTTCAACTACTTACACACTTCCTTTTAATTTTTCAACTTCTAATCCCTGGATTATTGATTCGAGAGCTACTGATCATGTAGCTTCCTCTTTGAAATGGTTTACACACTATTCATGCATTAATCCTGTCCAAATAAATCTTCCTAATGGTTCCCATGTTTTTGCACATTATTCTGGCACTGTTTCTTTCTCTACTGATGTTGTCATTGACAATGTTTTGTTTGTTCCAGATTTTACATTTAATTTACTTTCCATCTCCAAGCTTATTTTGACACTTTGCTACACACTAATTTTTGCCTATTATTTTTGCAAAACTCAAGAGTTGAGCACGTCGAGGATGATTGGTTTGGCTAAATTGAAGGGAAGACTTTATCACTTGGTAATCGATAAGCAAGACTGGGATTATTCCTCCATTAACTCCATCCATGTTTCAACCACCACTACCACTATCTCTCCATCAAACCTTTAGCATTATAAATTGGGACACTTGTCTTACATCAACAATTTCCCTTTGTTTCCAACCATTCTAATGAAACTTGTGACGCTTGTCATTTAGCAAAACAAAAGAAATTGTCTTTTCCTTTAAGTGCAAATAGAGCTTCTAGACCTTTTGAATTACTTCACATGGACATTTGGGGCCTTTTTTCTCAATCCTCTATTCATGGGCATAAATATTTTCTCACCATTCTTGATGACTTTAGTCGTTATACATGGGTTATCTTGCTAAAATCAAAGGCTGAAGTTGGTTCTAATATTATAAGTTTCATTACTTTAATAGAAAACCAATTTGACACAACCATCAAGTGCATTCGATCTGATAATGACCCTGAATTTTTCTTGAAGGATTTATTTTCGTCAAAAGGAATTTTGTATCAAACTAGTTGCATTGAAACTCCTCAACAAAATGGAAGAGTTGAACATAAACACCAACACATTCTCAATGTTGCTAGGGCTCTAATATTTCAATCTAATTTACCAAAACATTTTTGGAATTATACCATCAAACATGCTGTTTATTTAATCAACTGGGTTCCATCATCCCTCAATTCCAACAAAACTCCATTTGAGCTTTTATTTAAAGCTTTTCCTGATTTTTCTACTCTCAAGGTTTTTGGTTGCTTATGCTATGCTTATACTCTTTACTCACAATGACACAAGTTTGATCCACATGCTAGGCGTGGAGTCTTTTTGGGTTTTCAACTTGGAACTAAAGGGTACATTGTTTATGATTTACATAACAAAGAAATTTTCATTTCCAGGCATGTTCTCTTCTATGAGCTCCAATTTCCATTTCTTAAGTCCACTGTCTCCAATCAACCTTACGTGTCTTTCCCAATAGACCCACACATGCCTAACCCATCCTCGCACCTCATCCCTCAACCTAAAACCCCTATTCACCCTTCTTTATTTGACCCAATATGCTGCGAATCATTTTACTGCCTTGATTATATATGCTGACGATATAGTCTTAACTAGAAATTCAATGGAAGAAATTTCTTTTATTAAGCATATCATGTACTCTAAGTTCCAAATTAAAGATCTTGGAGTTTTAAAATATTTTTTGGGCCTTGAAGTATCACATTCCAGCACTAGCATTTCTGTATGTCAAAGAAAATATTGTCTTGGCCTCATCTCTGATTATGGTTTATTGGGATATAAGCATGTCTCAACCCCCATGGACAGTGCTATTCGATTACATCAAAATTCTGGGATTTGATTAAGGATATTCTAGTTTATACGCGATTGGTTCGAAGGTTATTATACTTATCAGCTACAAGGCCTGATATTGCATTCACCACACAACAACTAAGCCAATTCATGTCTCAGCATTGAAAAGAACATTTCCAGGCAGCTTTGCGCATTCTAAAATACCTCAAGGGTAGTCCCGAGCAAGGCCTATTGTTTTGCAAGGATTCTCCTATTCAAATAATGGCTTTTAGTGATGCCGATTGGGGCCGATATGTTGATTCTAGGAAATCCATTACTGGCTACTGTTTCTTTATTGGCACATCATTGGTTTCTTGGAAAACCAAGAAGCAGCATACAGTTTCGCATTCCTCTGCAGAAGTTGAATACAGAGCACTTGCTACAACCACTTGTGAGTTGCAATGGCTTGCTTACCTTTTACATGATCTCAAGGTCTCTTGTGTTAAGCCTGCTGTTTTATATTGTGACAACCGAAGTGCATTACACATTGCAGCCAACCCGATTTTTCATGAATGCACCAAGCACTTGGACATTGATTGTCATATTGTGCGTGAAAAACTGCAGGCGGGTCTCATGAAATTGCTACCTATTTCTTCTCATAATCAACTTGCTGACATCTTCACTAAAGCTCTTCCTCCTAGGTTGTTTTTTGCTTTAATGTCCAAGTTGGGGTTACTCAATATTTTCCAACCGCCAACTTGTAGGGGGGTATCAAAGGATAAGCCCAATATACCAAAAGAGGCCCAATATGCTACTACTCTTAGAAACCAACCTGATGCACCTTTAGCCCATATAGTAGCAACATTTCAACATAGCATTTCTCACATCAGGTCTCAGCAAATCAGTTACGATTGCAAGGAAGAGTAGAAAATAATCCTTCTAAAAAAAGGTTGACTTGCCAAGTTTGTTAGGATTTGGATTGCATTTGCATTCTATTTTCATTTTGCTCCATTGGTAGATTTCATTAGATTTGATTCTTTATTTCTATAAGCTATAGATATTTTTTTGTTTTCCCTTGCTAGTATATAAGCTATTGTACAGTGGCTGTTTCTGGTTTATGCGAATAGAATACAATTTCTTCTGCAGATTTTCTTCATCTTTTAAGTGCTAATATTGGGACCGGCTCCATCAATTTTGCTGAATTATGGGGTGCATCTTGGGTTGTCGATGGACAAGATTGAAGGATACTCCCACATCATGCTAGAATTGGACTCGTTGGTTGCCGTTAATATGTTGAACAATGGTCTCCTTAACTGGCATCCATGTGCCGCTCTAGTTTGTCATATCATCGATATGCTTGGGGAGCTGGACCCTATTCAAATTATCCATATCTGTAAAGAGGTTAACTCTTGCCTTGACAATTTTGCAAACCATGCTCATGGCCTTAGTATAGGAGATCATATGTTCCCTAACGTTCCTAGTTTCCTCTCGTTAGCAGTGCATGCAGATTTGTGTGGTGTTAAATTTACCCATGTAGTGGGTCTGTAATTCTTTTGCTTTTGTTGGGTGTTTTGCCCCGTATGTAATAAAAAAAAATATTGTCTTTTATACAAAAATGAGTGAATATTGACAAATAATGTTAAACCTATTGGAAATTGGTATATAATCAATTTGTTTTTTAGCAAAAAGGCCGACCTTCATAGATATAGGAATAAATCACACTAATTATCAATTAGCCTGTAGTTTTGAAATTTACTCTGATTTCGAGCCTATATATCTGATTCACAGCCAACGAGTAATAGGAGTAATTTATTTTAAATTTAATCATCGATGTTAGTTGTACAAAATCTATTGTTTATGGAACGCGTATGTACTATACTATTTTATGGCCAGTAAAGACATATATTAAAACGTATATCATATTTTACTGAATCACTCCTTTGATCTATTGGGCTTTGATTCCCTGTATCATTATTTTTGGAATTCATGTAAATATTTATCACTAAAGTGGTTTATTTATGTGTGTTTGTGTGAAGGATTTTCCTAGTTATTGGATACGATCGCCACCCTAAAGGTAGTTATTGTGTGATTTAATTGGGAATTGTGTAAGGCATATCGATGTGAACTAATTTCTTATTATATTTAAGACTATAATCTTAAAGGAGGTGTTCTCAAGTGTTAGAAATTCTCTTACTGTTAGCTTTACATGAAGAATATTTATATAAATTTGGCATGCCCGCCCCAAAGAGGGTTGTGATTTTATGTTTAAATCCTTGTTATGGCTTATATTAGTACCAAGTTATTTTTTCCTCTAATGGCCATTCGACCATTTTTTTCCTTTAGCATTCCTAGTGTTTATTCATGTAATTTCCTTTAGTGTTAATAATAGTACAACTATGATTGAAATTTTGATTAGGTCCAAGTATAGGAGATGACAATAGGACATAGATTTTGCTTTGAGTATTGTTGATATTGACTATTGCATGTGGATAATCACAATGATCTTAGGATTCAGATCACACAAGAGAAACATTATTATTATGCAAAGCGAAAGAGATCTAATAGGCCAAGCTTGATAGCAATTAATAGAACCATCTTGTATCATCTTATTAGTGTCTAGCCAAATAATAATAATGTCTAAAGGAACTTATGGCTGCTATGGGATAGAGGTATCCTATTTCCAATTTATTTTGAGAACAATATGTTTATTGCAGATTTTGGCACTTATATTGTCAACAACAAATAATTAACAATTTCCTTGTGCAGGAGGCCAAATTACACTAAACCAGGGGTATATTGACAAACTTCAAGAGTTTGGATGACAACCTTTGCTTTTCAAGATCTCGATTCGGGGAGCGAAAAGCTACTCCTCTTAGGTTCTTCACCAAAAGAAGAATCGAGTGTCAAACTATGTTTTATGAATGAAGATGGAATGTGAGATGATTTTAACGTGATTTGTGTTGTGACAGTGTAAATGAGATGTTTTGACAGATTAAGGGGGAAGAAGAAATGTAGAATGCAAATTGATTGACAAACTGGAAATAAAGTACATATAATGTAAAGAAACTGAAAGGAAATTTAATCCTAGGAAAGCAAAAGAGAGGGCTGAGAACAATATTCAGTGAACTCTGGACTCTGTGTAGTCATTGCAGACGTTTTTAGAGTGAGTGTGTGAGTGAAAATTCCAACCCTTTACAATGTGTACAGAACTAATATTTATAGACAGCTTAGGACTCTAGGATTTTGACACTTGTCTTCTAGCTGCTCTTGGATGTTGTCCACGTGGCTTTGACAGTTATTTTCTTTGTCATTTGTCCTCTGCCACTACTTTGCCACGTTCTTGTCACGCATCTATCAATAACTGCTGGTAACCGTCGATAACTGCCATTTGACGAACATATGTGAAGCAATTATCTGACAGTATCTTCAACATCTTCAAAATTTCTCTAAGTCTTCTAGTGACAAACCCCCACTTTGACTTGTCGAACTTCTACAGTGAAGATTGGTCATTTTCAGCCTCTAATTAGCCTTGAAACATTGAGTCCCAAATGACAAACTTTGACTTTGACTTGTCAAAAGTAGAATAAACAATGACAAACTATAAGTTCGACTTGTCGATCTTCGGCTGTGATAGTTGTCTAGCTTCCGATTATTCGGTCTTGCCTCATATGACAAACTTACATTTCGACTTGTCAAACATTAAATAATAGAATTGTCAAATTCGAATTGCCAAACTAGGTACTAGTCAACTGGCCTCTTCTGACAAAATTTTGACAAACAGAGAGTTTGTCAATCCCATGACCACCAATCTTTATTGGGCCTTTATCTAATCTTTCTTCTCGTCATAGTCGAATATTAATTCGACAATTTGACACTTAGTGAATTTTGATGCCAACACACTTGAAGTTGATGTTGAGTTTGTAGGAAATGTGAAGTCGTGTTAAGATCTGTGATTTGAAATTATCTTAGAAAATGCCTTTTATACTCCTTTTAGAAGGAATCTAGTTTTTTCGTAACAAAGTTTTTTTTTCATGGTCCTTGTGGTCGTGGAAAGGTTAATTTGATGTATGACTCTAAAGTTTTGGGAAATGATTAATTTTTTTAATGGTTTATATAAATTGTGTTTAACTTTATATAATTCTTATGCTTGTTTATTTGTTGAATCTTCAACTACAAAGCATTATTTTAGAGTTATAATGATTCTTGTTGCCCACTAATTTGATTTGAAACCACACACAACATGAATACTCTACAAAAAATTTATACCTAAAAGAACACTTAGTTTTAGGTATACTTAAAAAGTGTTGCTTATGCACATATAGACAACACTTTTTTTAAATATGTTGCTTTTAATATAACAAATGTTACACTTTTTTAAGTTAAGGCATCACTTTTTAAAGAGTTGCTATATCACATGTGGCCAATTGTCAAAAGCAACATTTTTTAATAAAAGGCTACATTTTTAAGCTAATGCATAATTTTCATAGTGTTGCTATATCAACTGTGATCAATTGTTTAAACCAACACTTTTGAGTAGAGAAGACAACATTTTTTAGATATCAAAAGACAACACATTTAAAAAAAGTGTTGCCAATGTGTATAAAAAACAACGCTTTTTTAATGTTCCAAAAAATAAGTGTTGTTTTAGGCCAAATTTCTTGTAGTGTATCAAAATGACTTCCCTAAATGATGATGATCTTGTTAAAGAGTTATGCATGGTACAATCACAAGGCTTTGTATATATAGAAAGAGAAAGGACATGGTTCTGAAATAGGTTTCTAATGTCACTTGAAGTTTACTAAGATAGTTATCTAATATAGTTTCAAAGAAAACTAGGTTGATTAGTGTATCAATCTCAAGGTGGCTGGGAGCATATTATTTGACTTGTTCTCTATGTTGAAATCTTGCTTATTAGTAGTGAGAGAACAAAATATAATAGTTGAGCATATTGATACAGAATAAATGATAGTAGTGGATCTTCTAACCAAGCATTTAAGACCCATATGTTTTCATAAACATGTTTTTCCATTCTAGAATGTTGTTATTTCTCGCTACACTACCACACTAAGACTTGTGTCAGTAATGTTAAATTGTTTTTGTGACCATGGAATGGTGTTGTGTCAATAAGTTATCAATTACTACCATGATTCAGCACAATTGGCATTATTTGACTAAGTCATATGAAAGGTGTTATCTATAGATCATAGTTTGTAAAAATGTGGTCGCATATTGTGCCTTTTTCTTAGTTGATCAACCTTAGAGTCCTTTTCAAAATATTTTGTAAAAAAAATTAAAATACAATTAATTTGTTCAAGTGGGAGAATGTTGGAAGTTTCTAGTTGGGGTTACAATTAATTATGGATTTTATTTTGTAAAAATTGAATTGACGAGATATGATATTAGTTGTAGACAAACATGATAAGCCCTAGTTATTATTTATCCATGTTGCGGGCTTTGCAAACCTATTATTTAGAGTTAGCACGGTTAGACAGCACAGTGTAAGTCCATTAGCCATTGACCTATTAGGGTTTTCCTGACATTGATTCTTAATGGGAAAACCTATTGTGGTTATAAATTTATAGCTAGGTCCCCCTGCCTACTACCACTGTTAATTACGATATCTAGCTTGTTCCATCAATAGCTGCCTATATAAAAAGTAATAAGGGAGAAAGGTCTAGCAAGAGGATCACTCATCATCTCAACTTAGCTAATCTCTTATGGCTAATTCAAGTACACTTTTTATTTCCAATTTTATGATGGTGTCTTGAATTTATATGAAACAAATTTTATCCTTACAACTATATGAGTAAAAAAATAGAGTTTGATTTTAATACACTGACAATGTAAATTTTTTTACACAATTATTCAATCACATGTTGCCATATCAATAAAACATATTTGACTTTCACCCTACTACTTTAAAAGTCAACCATATGAGAATATTTGATTGGATGATGGTGTTTGTCATGCATCAAAATTAAATCCTAAAAATAATGATAAAAGATAATATTAAAACTCTATTATTGATACAAATATAAAGAGATGCAATGTCAAGACAAGTTTTTTAGGTACAGCATATGAAGAGAAGTTAAAGTATAAATTCATTAGTGATGGAAAAGTATTGGAAAAAAACACTCCAATGGTCAACTAAAATTCAAAACATTAGTCAATATATGGACATATAAAATAATCTAAATAATTAGAAATATAAATATGTATAATAAATTAATTATAAACAAGTATATAGTTTTGAATAATTTTAAAAGTACAAATTTTTTTATTAAATCTTTAAAAAAATATTTATTTCAATCATTTAATATACATACACATATATATAATTTAAATTGTCAATTGAAATAACATGTATTCATTTTTTAAAATATTATACTTTAAACATTTTATCATAAAAAATAATATTTTAACATATCAAAATTTAATTGTTAATTAATATTATCATAAGTTTATAAAAATAAAAGAGGTTGAAATTTTTTATTAAATAATATATAAAAATCAAAGTAAAGAAATTTGTGGACACCATAATTTGTCAACAAAAAGTTGAAAGCAAATCCACTTCTAGAAACATACAATTTTTTATGAAATTCTCGACGGTCAAAGGATGTTGATTGTTCACTTGTCAGCAATATTGCCGGTAGAATTTATTCTCCATTTGTAATTTTTTGACGGTTTATAATAAAAATTATTGGTAGACATTAGGAAAATTTTTTATTATTAATTTTTCAATTTGAAATAAAAAAGAATTTAGTTTCTATGTTGACAGTACATCTATTGAAATTGTCACATTAGTAAAGTTGATTGCATTTCACACTTTTTTTTTTGAAAAATTATGTAAGAATTTGATCGAATAATAGTTAACTTACCAAAATTAAACTCTTTAAAAATTTTCAAACAAATACAACACAATTATCAATGGCAAAACCTTTATGTAATTTTTTAAAAAATTAAAAAAAATCAAGAGTAACAATACATTTCAATTATTTGTGTGTAAGAATGAGTCATATGTCCCACTAAATGTTTGAAATCCATCACAAGTTAAAGATCAAACTATAACTATTGACTATCCAAAGGTACCAATAACCTATAGGTATCGAAGAAAAACCATATAATAAATATTAAAATAACTATTTTAATAAAATTATGGACAAAAAAAATTTGTTGGCCATAATTAAATTTTATTTTAACTTTTCATTCTTTGTTTCAACCTTTTCTTTTATACTATTTACTCGTGCGATGCAGCGGCTTATACATTTATAAATTCTAAGAATTTGAAAAAGTAATATATATAAGTAATTGAATTGAATTAGAAAATATTAATTTTGTATTATGTATGATTATATATATAGTTTTAATTGTGAATAATTATCAGGTATATTAGTCATTACCCATGCAAGATATATTTATTATTACATGTTCAATATATATTTGGTATCATCACTTCTCCCATGGCAACCTTAAATTGTGTTAAATAAGAATAAGAATTTAATATGAAAGTTAATATTTTTATTTTGGAGGATTTTTTATTTTAAAATATACTAAATTCAATGACATGCTTAATATCCAAAGATTATTTATAGTAATTTTAATTTAGTATATTTTACAAAAATTATCGTGAGAGTTTGTTGGCACCAAATTTTACTACGTGTTAGATTGTCAAACTAGGGTTCGACCTTGGACAACCTAAATGTTGGTCAAGAGTTTGGCATGTCTGAATTGACAAGATTGTGCAAAATTGATAAAGTTTCTAATTTGTCAAGTAACGTGTCGAAACCCAAGGAAGGCCATTTGTGACATAACTTGAACATTTGAATTGGCAAGGCAACATCGATAAAGTTCTTTTATTCAACATTTGACAAATCGAAGTTGGAGTTTGTCATTTGGGACTTGGGAAATTCTCAAGATCAAAGGGAGAATAGCATGACAATTACAAGCTAATGACGATTAATCTTCATGGTCGAAGTTCAGCAAGTTGAAATGGGAGTTGCCATTTGAGGACTTAGAAAATTTTTAAGGTCCTAAGGAAACTATCATAATGACTCCCAGAAAAATGTTCGCCAATTGGCGGTTCCTGACGATTTTCTGTAGTTAGTGACAGAAGCTTGACAAAGATATAACAAATTGGTAACAAAGAGCGAATGACAAACTAGAAAACTGTACAGCCACATGGACAACATCCAAATGCAGTCAGGGACAAGTGTTAAGATCCTAGAGTCCTAGGTTGTCTATAAATATCAACTCTGTACAAATTGTAAGGGGTAGGAATTTTTACTACACTCACTCTTACACATATCCAATGACAAAATAGAGCCCTGAGTTCGCTGAGTAATTGTTCTTAACCCATTTCCTTGTTTTCTTAGGACTAGTCTGTCTTTAATTTCTACCTTTAATTTCTTTACAATTTATGTACTCATTTACATTTGTTAATTAATTTACATTCTACAACTTTTTCTTCTTTAATTTTTCAAACATTATATTCACACTATCACAACACAAATCACATCACATTACATCTCATTCTGTTCTCATTCCTTATTACATAAAAAAACTATTTGACACTTGATTCTTTTTTGTGGAGAATACAAGAGGAATAGCTTTTCGCTCCCCAAATTGAGATATTGAAAAGTAAAGGTTAATTGTTATCCAAACTCTTAAGTTTGTCGATCAATGCCTGGTTTAGAACAATTTGGCCTTCTTCACAAGGAGATTGTCAATTATTTATTGTTGACATATAATTGCCAAATTCCACTATAAACAAATTGGCACGCCCAGTGGGACACACTAGTTGAAAAGAAATAAAAATGTGTCAAACTAAGAAAAAACAAATTGTATGTGCTTGCGTAGTGGCACCATTATGTCAAACATGTAAAGAGCATCATCTTCATCAGAGGATGGACAAAATGAGGGAGAAAATAATCCCCCTCATACTTTGGAGCTTGTCTTGACTCCTGTTAGTTAGACAAATGAAAATGTACCACAAACGAGTGTAAGTACTACTGTCGCGACGAAATGGCCTCCATATGGTATTCCTCCAGGCTATGTACCTCGAGGGTATGTATCCCCCACTAAACATAGGAAATCCACCAAACGTGGGAAATCCGTCAAATGTTGGTAACAGTGGTGTGTTTAACAACATTTATTCGCATAATCCTTTATTTCACAGCCAGGTATGCCCTTTGTGTCAAATGTGTCATAATTTGGTACACATTTGCCACAGTTTGGTTTGGTTGACCCTCCATTGAAGGGCCCTTCTATAGTTAGAGTAGGAATTTGTCATCAACAAACCTAATCACTACACAACAACCAAACATAGGTCCAATTTTCCCTGGCATGCCTCGAGTGGGTGTAACAGGAACTGCTACAAATACGATCGATTCAATGGCTATGTTTCAACAACAAATCAATGAGAGTCACCATGTGTTTATGGCAGAATTTGGCACTTGTCAACAATAAATAATTGACAATCTTCTTGCGCAGGAGGCCAAACTGCTCTAAACCAGGTGTAAATCGTCAAACTTCAGGAGTTTGGATAACAGTCCTTACTTTTCAAGATCTCGATTCGGGACGTGAAAAGCTACTCCTCTTAGGTTCTTCACCAAAAGAATCGGGTGTCAAACTATTTTTTATGAATGAGGATGGAATTGAATGTAATATGCAATGTGAGTTGTGTTGTGATTGTGTGAATGTAATGCTTGACAGATTAAAGAAGAAGAAGAAATACAATATGTAAATTGATTGACAAACTAAAAGTAAAGTACATAAATTGTAAGGAACTTGAAAGGAAATCTAATCCTAAGAAAGCAAGAAAGTTGGTTAAGAACAATTACTTAATGAACTCATGACTCTGTTCTGTCACTGAAGACTTGCTAAAAGTGAGTGCGTGAGTAAAGATTTCAACCCCTTACAATTTGTACAGAACTAGTATTTATAGACAGCCTAAGACTCTAGGATTTTGACATTTATCTTCTGGCTGCCCTTGAATGTTGTCCACATGACTTTGACTATTATTTTCTTTGTCACTTGCTCTTTGATCACTACTTTGTCACGTTTTTGTCAAGCTGCTGTCAATAACCATTGGAAACCGTTAACAACCGTTAGCTGACGAACATATGCAATAAAACCACTATGACAGTATCTTCAATATCTTCAGAATTTTCTAAGTTCTAAAGTGACGAACCCGCATTTTGACTTGTCAAACCTCGAGCATGACAGTAGTAAGCTTATGGTTACTTTCATCTGAAAATCTTCTAAGTCCCAGATGAAAAACTCCAACTTCGACTTGTCAACATCAAATGAGAGAATTGTCAATGTCGAGTTGCCAAATTGGGTTGATATGTAGTTTGACAAATCAGATACTTTGTCAATCTTACAATTTTGTCAATCCTTAGTCATGCCAAAACTTTGACTAATTTTTGAACTTGTCAAAGTTGAACGTTAGTTCAACAATTTGATAATTAGTGAAATTTGGTGCCAACACCACGATTTCGTCAATATGTTAACTCAACAAATGGCGACAGTATCGACGCCTTTGATTGAAACAAATAACACAAGATTCAAGAAACTGGCTCAACAAATGGGCCGTATGGCTCAAGCCATCACTTTGGATGACAATCCAAATGATCCCGATGACAAAATTAAATCAATAACCCACCTCCAAATGAAAATGACAATGTTGACCCAACTGTCAATCTAGTCCGTCAAGGATAAGACGTTGACAATGAAATTCAATAGGTTAGACAATAGAATGTAGTGGGCATCATCATGCATGCCGAATTCAAAATCTTCAACAAAATCAAAATATCACATGAGCTGTCGAAATTGTTTTAAACAAATTTAGTTTTAATGTTGGCTTTGCCAACCAACCTTTTTTTGTGTTATCATTTCCATATTACATTCAACAGGCCGAAGTGCCTAGAGGTTGGAAAATTCCCAAGTCTCTGTAAAAATTCTCTGGGGAGAATGGGAAATCGACTGTCGAGCACATTGCTCGATACACTATAGAAATAGAGCAAATAGCATCAAATGAACACTTGAAAATGCATTTTTTTCCCCTTCTTTGACAAAAGATGCTTTCACATGGTTTTCAAATCTAAGGCCTAACTCTATTTTGACATGGGCTCAATTCGAAAGTAGTTTTCACGATTAGTTCTTGCGAGGCGAAACCAAAGTCAGGTTGACTGATTTGTTCACCATTCAATGCTTCTCAGGAGCAAGTATCGATGACTATCTAGCCAGGTATAGGAATACGAGAAATCATTTTTTTACCCCTGTGCTAGATGCTGAAGTAGTCAAGATGGCCATTAATGGTTTGGACTATATGACATAAGGAAAAAAACTTATTAATCTCCAATTCATAGACCTTGGCCAATTGGTTGAAAAAGTACGTCAAATAGAACAATTAAAAAGAGAAAAAGAAAGGATGAAAAAGTGGTTTATGTCGAAGTTAACCAATCTAAGGTTGAGGTTGAAGGTAGTGGTGATGAAGTTAATGTGGCTGAGTTGAAATTGGGACAACATATGTTTGTCAGTCCCTAAGGCCTGCTAGAAATAAAGAAAAAATATCTTCGTTGAAAATTTATTCTTTTGACATTACTAAGGGCGAATCAAATCACATGCATTTGAGTTCATATTTGAGCTGTGCGGCAGTGTATTGGGGTCGAGTGGTAGCATGATAGTGAGAGTGAAGGAGAAGAAATGTGAGAAGGCTCTAAATTACTAATAATTAAATTAAAATTATGAAAATCGTAGGCTCTAAATTACTTCGGAAGTGATATCTGAAAAATTTTCTCCAAAAGAGTATTGAATATTAGTATATTATATAGATATAAATTATAGATAAAAACAAGAACCATTGAAAATAAAAAATAAAAAACCAACCAGGCAAACACACTTTACTGCTACTACTTTATACAGACAGAATTAACGTGGCAGCCATAAAGAAATTCATACCTTACCGAGAGGCCATAGTATAGTTCAAAAAGTCGTCCCAAATTCTAGAAAATGAATATAAAATGTTCAAAAGATGCTATCCATTTGTTATCAAAAAACAAAAGATGTATCTACTAAATGAGTGACAGATAGTGAGACACTAAACACTGGGAACCAATTCTACGAGGTAGTCCTCCCTTGCATTGTTTACCAGCATTAGAGAAGATAGCCAGAACAGTGACGATATAAGGGACAAGAAGGCTGCGCCACCCATGAGACCAGTCTTGGCAGTGGGGCAATTTGGCATGGCATTGGTGTTCATCATATGATGGACATTGTGTGTCTGGTGATGATGCTCTGTAAGTGTTGGCCACAATGTCGTTAAGCCTGCCACTGCAGTGGTAGCCCTGCAATAATTAAGGTCATTCCAACATATATTGCTTCTGGCTTCATCATCATGGACTGATTCAACAAGTAAACTATACACTTGAGGAACAAAAGACAAATGTACAATAGTTTGAGGATTTAATTTAGGTATACTGTATTGATTACTTTAAAGCCCATTTTTCCCTAGGATGTATCATGTAAGAGGGGTGGTTTATTATAAAAGTGAGAGAGAAAATCTAGACCATATAGCTATATATAGATGATCAAGATTGAAAGTTAATTAATGATAATCGATACTCATATGTACATTTAAAAGAATTACATGACCTTATGTTTTAATCTTGATCTTTCATATAAGATCAAACTGTTAAGATTAACTCATTTCATTCTCATAATAAATCATCAATCTCATATATTATGCTCCCTATATCCCTAAAACTAGCACTAGGATAGCATATGTTTTGGCTAATTTTGCAAAATTTTATGAGTGGAAAATATGGTTAAGAGGGATCCTAACCTGCAAAATGTTAAGGTAACTGACTTAATAATTCATAGAGTGGTACTATACAATTAGAATAAAATAACCAGAATTCTGCATAAAATATATCGTGCTGATTGAATTAAATGTAGCGATAAGATCCACTTATTTATTCAAAAATTATTACTTATGCCACGACATTTTGGAACTTGTTTTCTGAAAAAAGAAGAAAAAAATTCTAGATGTCTATTTCTCCTATATTATCTCCTTCATTATGTTCTGCATCTTTGTCACTTTTATTTTTTCTTAAAAACATATATATCATATAATGTTTTCTGCATGATAAGTTCGAAAACGTTTTAGAGAATGATAGAAAACCTTAACTCAATTTCTTTGTTTTGAAGTTTATGGAACGATAAGAAAGCTTAATGCCGTGTTAGGATGTTTAACGTATGAATTACTACCATTTATTCAATTCTCTATACTTATAGTTAAATCCGGCCACAAATTTTTTTAAAGGTAGTTGTAACCACTTCCCCTTATCACTTCTCAATCTCTATCCCTAATATAATCTAATATATACGGTTATGAATTTGATTTTGTTGCAATGCCAATTACCTGTTAAGGTATTACGAATTAGGAAAATTGTACACATCCAGAATTTTGTTCTTTTACGTTACTCACTAGAAATTGCCAAATTCCGGCCGCATCAACTGATTCAACAAGTCTATGGAACAACCGAGCAGAGGAGGTCATGATGGTGCGCAATCAAAACAGGCCCAAAAACCAAAATACATGTTTAGAGATTTTTAAGGGTAGTTTCCTGAAATTAAGCTTCTACTTCAATTTTAAATTCCAAAAAATTCGCCGTCGAAAAAGAGAAAAATCCAAATAATTAAAAGCTAATTCTTATCCTTCTATACGAAAGAGTGCAGATCAAACAATGTCTCTCATTTTATTTTACTTGAAGATCCAACACGGATCCTCTTTTCCACCCCCCCCCCCCCTCCTAAAACATAAGTTCAGTCTACTAAACCATGACAAGGGTGTCAACAATCAAAAAGCAACTTTTTTCTTTTTTCTTTTTTGAAAAAAAAAAACTATGAAATCCCGTTGCTGCAAGCTATATTTTTCAGGGGAGACGGCATTTGTACGTAGATCCGTGGTTTCAAATTGTGGTAATTGTGGTCAACAATCACAATTGTTGTCACAATATTACTGTT
Source organism: Dalbergia cultrata (assembly GCA_031216105.1). Taxonomy (NCBI): domain Eukaryota; kingdom Viridiplantae; phylum Streptophyta; class Magnoliopsida; order Fabales; family Fabaceae; genus Dalbergia; species Dalbergia cultrata. Next base: position 13,569,802 of record CM062352.1, on the reverse strand, counting down.
GCTGTGGACTCCACAACTGCATCGAAGCGGCAATTGTGGCAGCTAGGCTAATGTTTTAAAGCAATTTTCCGCTTCGCAGCACTTCTATAGCTACAATTTAAAACCATGCATAGATCACGTACAAGATTATATATTAGTTTCTCTGATTACTAAAGAATGGTATCCAAGATTAGCAAGTAGTTTTAAAGCTAAGTGAGTGTTGTTTTTGAGAAACTTACATTGCCAGGATGAAGAAGATAGACAAGGTCGTGTATTTGAACAAGGCGGAACATGGAACATAGGTTTCATTGTATGAGAAGAATATCGAAACCAAACCAATAAAGGATGAAGCTGCAAGAAACCCGAGAGATGAATACCCCAATATCACAGTCTGATCAGCTGGGTAGTGGCAAATCACGGTATTGTTCCCTTGCGTGGGGATTCCCATCGAAGGCTTTAAAAAATAATAATAATAATAATGTCAAAGAGTTGCATCCAATGCGATTAACAATAGCAAAATTCTAAGAAATGTTATAGTAAAAAAAATTTTAGACCTCAACCACATAGTAAGAATTACCTTTTTGTTTTCAGCAACAATCCCAAGTGCGAAGGAAATTAGACCAAGGATTACCACAATGGTGGACATCTTTGCTGTGGTAAGCCCCATTAGTTAGCTGCAAAGAGAAGGTGTGTTATTATCACAGTAACTGACTAGCTGAAAACACTAATTTATAGTGGTGTTTCAGATACCAAACTTACACCGTGAAAGTTTCAAAACTGATTCTATCCTTTGGTATTCGGAGGATCCCAAGATCTACTAATCTAAAATTACTAATTTAAAATTTAGTTAAGATTTTTAATAGTATAAATCAAACGTAGTGAGATGTTTGAATTAAAAGGAATATATGGTATTTAGATAGTAAAATAATTAAAAGTAAAAATTTGAGAAAAAAGAAAAAAAATTATAAATACCAAGTTACCAACTATCACTCTTTATAGAGAAGTAGCATTAAGTTCATTTAAGATAAATATATAATAATTTAATGAATAATGATGGATTATATTCAAAACCAATTGTTGCCATCCAGAGAAAATGAATTAAATTTCTTATGAGTCCAAGTTCGTAATGCTTTTTGAGGAATGATGATCAATGGGTAATGTAACGGGAACTCTTCTTTGAAGTTGTTCGGTTCTGAATAGTAATATCAACCTCAATGGAAAGTGTTGGATGTCTTACAAAACCCTCTCCCCTCTTTGTCTCATCCGAAGACGCCGTCTCTTGCCCTCTAGACCTTAGGTGCTTATTCCATTTTTCTATGTTGTCTTTTCCTAGTTTTTATCCGTTGTCCTTTTTGTCAATCCAAATGGCACACTCAACTCTACTAACATGTGTCTCGAGGCACTGTAGAAAGAGACAGCAAGGTGACATGTTGATGTGAGTGACTTGTGCTTTTTAGTGAAGTGGTTAAGTGGCTTTCCTCATCTCTTATGCTACCTAGCTGGCGTATATACTATATAAGGGCTGTCAAGCAACATGATGTGCGTGTGTGGTTCATTTAATTACCTAAAATGGGTAATCTCATTACAGCTACCACTCTTCCTAATTCTTCCAGGACGCAGCGTCTTCTTCATGGACTTGGAGGAGGGCTTTTACACCTTATGAAACTGCCCCTATGCAGGCCCAATCCTCTTGGGCATGAGTCACATTACCCAAACCCTTCAAGCCACATAAAGGTTAGTTCCCCTTGGGCCCTAGTTTAAACCCATGAGTACTATTTCTGTATGGCCGTCATCCGTGTACCCACTCAAACTCATAAGCTTAGAGTATGGCCTAAGTATAGCCCAAACCACTAAATAGTCTTGGATCAGCATCCAAGCAGATTTGTAGAAACGGTTGAGGACACCAATATTAAGAGAAACATTCATTTTTTCCCAAAAAAAAAAAGCAGTTTTACTAAGTGATAGGTTTGTGGACGGTGAAGTTTAGGGCATGTTTGATATGCTTGATAGAAAAAGATCGGATAGGAGCCACTCACGAAAGTCTATTGTCCCTCCTGTCTTAGTACCTTTGTTTGTATATTCCAAAATTACCCTTAATTATGAGTTAAGAGCTTTGTTATATTTTTGTCTATTGCCACTCATATATTTCAAATTATATTTCATAATTATGCTAATTAATATTCAATGTAAAAAATTAACTATTTTTAATTTATCCATTTTTAAATAGATTAAGCCTTTGAGGCAAACAAAGTAAGAAAGATGTTTATATCTCTGTTTTGTCATATTCAAAGAATTTTTGTTTTAATTTTTTCTAGATTTTATTTCTTACATATTTTGGATATTAGGGTTTATTTTTTACTTATCAATTTTTTCCAATAAAAATATATTTTGAAAATTTATCTATTATCATTTCAATATTCTAAAATTCAATTTAACAATCATACTAAATAAAAATATCTATAACTATACCTTCACCTCAGTGCAAAAACTATTAATTTTAATAAAATGATTATATCACTTGAATTAGATAATGTAATAAAATAAAAATTCAAGTAACTTTTCAACGTGCCCCTTCTGTATATTATGGTAGAGTTATAGCACTCATAAGCTATATCAACGTGCCCTTCCTGTGTATTATGGTAGAGCTAAATTCCTCATGCGAGTAACAGTTGAAGCACTTTATTAGATTAAATAGTCTAACAATGAATTCATAAAAATAATTACAAATCATAATTTCATCCAGATGTAAAGTATAACAAGTTACTTATTTAAAAAAAAAAAAGAACTAAAGGACAAAACATTATAATAAAAATTATTTGGTTAATAACAATAAATTTTGAAATTATATATTTTTAGTATTTTCTTAGCTATATAAACACTAGATATTCAAAGATTTTATGTGCGGTGTATATTACATTCTTTTTTTCTTTTTAAGTTATGTTTTTTTTTTTAATTAACTCGACTTTAATTTACTTTGTTTTGATGATATGATTTGCTAATATGTCTTCAAATTCCAATGTTATTAAATTTTAGTTAAAATAATTTTTAAAGAAACAATCATTATTATAATATTTAGATAATTATTGTAGAAAAAAGTTTAAACAAATAAGTTAATGTTTAGATCTAAACAATTATATCATAACACTAATTATTACTACTTTTAATAAGAGGGACATTTTAGAGAAATCAACAAAAAGCCATTATTAGTAAAAGTGACAATAAACATTTGGGAGTGGCAATAGCCACTCCTTAGGATAAAACCTGATAAATTTTTAATACTTTATAGTGTTTGATATAACACCATATAAGATATTTTATTTTACATTATATAATATTATTATTTATTTAAAAATAATTTTAATCATCTATAAATATTAAATAAAAATTTTATCAATTTTTTATATATAATTTTAAAGTGTATCATATTATTTGTTGTTTGAAATAACTCTAATTATAATTAAATATTGAATAAAATTAAAATAATAATTTTATTAATTATTTAAATATAATTTTAAAATATATACTATTATTTAAAATTTTGATTTATATTAAATGTTATTTATTATTTATTTTAATATTTTATAACTATTTATTAGTTTAGTAAATTAAAAAATGTAAAAATATTCTCTTTTTGTTAGAGGCCTCAACCCCTTTTAATGCCATACTAGTACAAGAGTTCTATGCCAACTAGTAGGATTTTGGGGTCTTATAGGTGTATCTGCGAGTGCGCTAGATTCCAGTTAGTCCATATGCCCTCTAGGAGCTCTTACAGCTAAATATGATTACATATAACCGGCAGCTTGATGATTACTAGTTACTATTGCAACAGCTGGCTGAGATGGATTTGGATGTGATTAAAGATATGATCACATACTTGAGCACAGAATGCGTGTTCAACCACCAATTTCTTCCCATTCATTTGAAGAGTTCCTTCTTGAATGATAAGGCCAAATTATGGATGAAATTGGTATTCTCTCACATCTTCCCTTGTTCCCATCTCATTACCCCATTATGGACTAGGTGTGCATCCTTTACTATTTAGTTGAAGGGATGCGGGTCTATCTCCCCTACCTCATTAGGCGCCACATGGAGCATGTTCAACATTGTAAGTCCTGCAATTGCCTACCATACCTTGATCACTAGGATGGTTATAGCAGTTGCTGTACCTACACTTCCAGATGATGTACAGGGTCAGCCAAGGAAGATGATTGTTGTGAAAAATCTAATCCCTAAGGACGCTTAGGAAAAGAAGAAATCTAGGGGAGGGGTCAACTCTTCTAACCCACTAGGGTGGTCCTTTCTAGGCTAGGCACTATGCAACAAGTCGGTAGCTAAAGGCTCATGTCTTTGCCTCCATTCAAGCTTCTGAGCAGCAGATCATGAGAAAGATGACCCACTTAGAGCTACAGGTCCAGGGCATTGAGCCTAGTGAGGAGGAGCAGGTGTAACGCCCACCTACTCGATGTATTTAGCCACGTGCTGACCCTGTCTCTAATTGCAGGGAGGATGACCTAGATGTTGAGATATTAGAGGTAGAGGCCTCCGATGATGATCATTATTGAGACCTCTTTCACCCTACTTTGGATGGATGCACTCACCTTGGCACTAAGGGCAGTGCCTTTTATAAGTGTGGGGAAGGCCACTCTATATAGGTCACGGGTTTATTTTTGTTCATTTTGCTTATGTATTTTTCATTTTCTATGTACTTTTCATTTTTTTTTCATTTCATGCATTGTGTTTTCATTATGCATTTCATGGAATGGAATATGTATATAGATAAGGGAGTTGGCTAGTTAATGGTTGAACAGTGATTGCAGTTGTGATTGTACTTTGTTTCATTTTCCATGGTATAACTAGTTATTTTGATAGTCACATAAGTAATGCAATGTATTTAATTGTTTGACTAGTTGAATTTGAGCTAACCATAAGTTGAAACTGCTAAGGTATTACACAGATAAATAAGTAAATATATTTTTCAATACTTATTATCAAACTCAAGAATTATTTCTTTCCTAATAATCACATTCAAATGGAATTGTACTGGACTAGAAATATGGGCTACAGACCTCAACCCAATCTCAGAGGACTCTCGCAAAAGTCCCATAACTTGTCCACATGGCATAGCGGCTCCTAAAGATTCTCCACTAATTTAGCCTAGGATATCTCCTTGATTGACTACCTGATTATATGATATCCCCTATTAGCTCATGGAATCTTCTATTAGTATGATATCACATCTCATATATTATAGCATATCTCCCACAAATATAGAATATATCTAATATCTACTGAATCCCAGGAATGTCTCCTCTATTCAGGGAAGATTGTTTCCTAACTTATCACGGAGTTACCTCTCACTATATAAGGGGCTCAACAACCCCAGGTACTCACAAGATTATTACATGTTATTCTTTTACTACTCTATGTCTCATTTATTCACTGACTTGAGTGTCGAAGTGTCTTTGTAGGACCTCACCCCTCACTTACATGGACGTTGGAACTACTTGCACCCTTACCGCTACTTCCAGGTAAGAACATTGGCTGTAGGGTTGATAAACAGGCCTACCCCACCAAGGTCAGCAGAACGAGCTAGACCACAAATAATAATAGGGAAACATGTCCTCACTAGGAGCCTCTCTCATCAAATAAAGCAACTTTTAGGTGATATCTTGCCATGATTCTACAAATCCTTTCAAGGAACTGTCTCTATTGTCAAATAAATTGATTCCCAGGTGATATCTCACCATGACTCTCATTAATTTGATGCAAGCATGCTTGAAATTATTGTTTGTCTATACTATTCAAAATTGGACAACACAATACTTGCCAATACAATGTCCAGAAGAACTTGTGTCTCACATGACTCAAATTTTGTTTTGTAAAGCTAACACAAATAGTCAAGTACACTATGCCACTATGATCACTATTTTGGCACAACCACACAATTTCTGCAGCATCTAGAAGATTGTCCTCGCTAATCGTGGTTAATAAGATAATGATAATAATAATAATAATACAGCCACCTTATGATTCTTCTCAAACAATTCTTATTCATGAACATGTTCAATGGTTTTTGTTGACTAACTTTGTATGTCTCTTTAGTTGCATTGGTCCCGCATGAGGAGATAATGACGAAGCAAACACACCTTCAAGCGGGAAGGAATAAGCAAACCCCTTACGGCTACCAACATAGTTTGCCATCACACTATCTCCATCTCTGGTGAAGCACGGCCACTGTGTCCACTGCCACCGAGGAAGAAGTAGAGGTGTTGCGCCACTACCAAACTCTCAACCGACAGTTGAGGGTCATACGTCACAGGGGGTTCCACACTACCCCCCATTGATGTCAAAAATCGTCACCAAAGGTTGCACACCAACCTTCAGGCTTGGCAACCCTAAATCTATGAATCTCACCGTGCAACCACGAAACCTATCATGCCACCAATCTTTCATGAATAGATAATTGTTAACTTGTTTTCATGATTGATTAATTTTGATATGAATATTTTTAGATGCCAAGCATTATCCTTGACAGACCGACCTCCACTTTCATGCCCAGCCAAGCTCCAATGCCGCCTCGGGTCAAATTATATCGTCTCTTAGATGAAATCTAACAAGATATATCTCCATTACTCATAACATATTCACTTGTAATTTGAAGATTTTTCACATGTAGGACATATTTCCTTGACCTCAAACTCAAATTATCTTAGTTTGCGGACCAAGTGTACCACTATCTCAAAATTAAAGTAATTTGCAGATCTCTTGGATGTCGAGAATACTACTGCTTTCTTGGAATCAATTTATCTGAAGATTTTTTGCAGGCTAAGCATAATACTCTTATGCCTTTTCGAATCTAAATAATTCAAAATCAACATATTTTGATACTATATTGACACAATTATCATACCCTCAAGAAGAAGATCACAAATCACAAAGGAGCTTTCCATAAACCTTATTAGTTTTCGCAGATGCATTGTGTATAACTTTAATCTCTTACCATAGGCATATTATTGCACTGACTTAGTTTTCAGCCACTTCGCATTTTCAGGCCAAGTTTCCAACAAAGTCCTGGTCAGCATCCCCACCAAGCACTCCGCCTTGTCTGGACGAGCTATGCTATCGTCTCCCCAAATATTTTTTTACTCTCACAATCATCTTATTAATAATATAAAGATTTTTCATCCAGGCCATATCCTCTTACATCTTATAAAGATTGCTTTTATGCAAGGCATATCATTTTTTCTTAGGATTTGATTCAATTGTGATCTAACTATTATTCATGTGTTAGATAATAGGTCTTCCCCAACATTCGCTACTGTAGTTAGATAGCATACTCCCAGTGCCATGACGAGGTATCCTTATGCCTCTGAGCATGTCATTGACTAGTGCCACGATGGGGTATCCTCACTCCCAAGCCAATCAATGACCAATGCCATGATGGGGCATCCTTATGCCCTCTTCAAAATATTTTTTCTAAATTGGTTATGTTATCATCCAAAACATTTTACATTAACGCTTTCTAAAGGGTTCTAAAGCTAATAGAGAGTGTTTTGGTGGTCTAAACCCCAAAAATAGGGGATTTTATAAAAATTTTAGTGCTACAGTGCTCATTTTAGTGCCACAGTGCTCTTCAGAGTGGTTTTTCTTGGATTGTTAAGTTATAACTCAAGTGTGGTCTTCCAACAATATGAATGGGTCCCGAGAAACCTTATAGAGGTATTGGATTTTCTTACGGACATGTGTACCTAAGGTACTATAGAGATCTTGGAATAGTCGGTAAACTAGGGGCTTTAATTGCCCATTGACACAGGCAAAAATGTGGCACGTCATCCGACACACCATGTGAACCTCTATGCACTCAACACATAGCTCGTAGCTAATTACCAAGCTAAGAGCTACACAAATCTGACTGAATCTGCAAACCAGCAACTCCTCCTAATTAGTGCATGATCAGGCCTTGACTCACTCAAGTCACCATTAAAAAATTAGACGGCCATTCAAAATGGATCGAGAAATCTCTTTAAGAGAGTAACACAAACATGATTGCAAAACAAACACCCTACCTAATCAAGGATTGGGGGCTCATCACTTTGATCTAATAGCTCATAACAACCCAAAAAAATGCACCATATTCATGCTTGCATAATCAGGCAATTCAAGCTCACCCAAAGTCCTCAACATTCGTAGCCCGAACTATGACCAAAACCAAGAGACTTGAATCGCTCACCTCATCAAACTGCTGGGGGTTGATCACTTTAAATCCAACAGCTAGCATATAAGCAATTGTTGGCCTATCGAAGTGATTATCCTCTATTTAGAGTGCACCACCTGTCATAGCACAATCCCCTATATATTGTCACTTCAGCAATTGAAAAGGCACACCAAGCTACTCACAATTGGTCAAGTCAATCAAGCTCTACACGTAATGCTCAGTAGACACACCTTGGTCATGACACCTTGGCACTAGCTACTCGGCCTACAACCATGCTCAGGGGCTATATATTGGACTAGAAATATGGGTCCCAGAACTCAACTTAATCTCAGAGGACTCCTACAAGGGATCCTATAACTTGCCCACATGGCATAGAGGCTCCTAGAGATTCTCCATTGATTTAGTCTAAGATATCTTCTAGATTGACTACATGATTATACGAGATTCCTTATTACCTCATAGAATCTTCTATTATTATTATATCATATCTCCTACAAATACGAAATATATTCAATATCTACTAAATTCAAGGAATATATTCCCTATTTAGGGAAGATTATCTCCTAGCTTATTACAGGATCACCTCTCACTATATAAGGGGTTCAACGCCCTCAGGTACTACAAGATTATTACATGTTATGCTTTTAACATTGTATACCTCATTTATTCACTAACTTGAGTATCGAAGTATCTTTGTAGGTACCCTACCTCCTGCTCACACAGACGTTAAAGCTACTTGCACCCTTACCGCCACTTCTAGATAAGAATAGGAATTATTTTGAAAAATAATTAAGCAAAATAATTAATAAATTTTTATTATACATAATTATTATTATTATCACAGTTTTTTAGAGTATTTTTTCTTGAAAATAATTATAATAAAATATTAATAAATTTGAGCAACACATGACTATTATTTATTGTTATGAGCATTCAAACTAAAAATATTATTGCATAATATATAAAAAAAAGAGTCATTAATTTAAATTAATAATTGTAATTAATATCAATATTATTAATAATATATTTCAATTTTTTATACACTAATAGTGTAAAAAAAATTTTACACCATACAATGTAATTAAAATACGTAATTAAATATTACACAACTAATGCATCAAAATTAAAATCTTAATAAAAATACTTAAATATTATTAAAACTATTGCAAATTATAAGTAGTTATTAATTATTCTTATATTTATTACAAATAATATTATATAATAATTATAACTATTATATAATAATTTAAGAATATTAATGAATAATTTTAATTAATATTAATTGTTAATCCAATAACTAGTTATTATAAATTATTAATTATTATTAATTTAATTAAAGATAATGTTAGATAATAATTATAATTAATAAATAATAATTATTAATATTAATTAATTTTTAATTATAATTGATCTTCATAGTTATAATTAATTATAGTAATTAAGTAATTATAATTAATAAATATTTTCCAATTTTTTGTATTGAAGTTATTATTATTATTAAAGGATATACCACTTGGATAGTAATAATCATCTTAGATATCTTCATTGGGCAATCCATATTGCCAGTAAAGAGGCAATATGAATTGCATTGGAAATTTGAATTGTCAATAATAAGACCTAAATAAGATAATATTATGAGTTTAAATGTATATTATCAATTAGTTGTTTGAACCATGTGATACACATGATGATAATAAAAAATAATTTATTGACCATTATTAAAAATAAAAAATAATTCATTTATATACATCTTATAGAAAATTGAGTATATAAACTTATTTTGAAAATAAGTTAACAATTAAATAATTAAATAAATGAACAAAATATAAATGGGTATAGATCTGAAATGAGTCATTCTATTTTATATATTATTTTGAATATCATGTTTATAAGATTAAAAAAAATCTCGATAGTTGACCTTTACTAACAATAAAATACTTATTTTATGAAAAATTTGCATATTTCTATAATTGAAACTGATAGATAATAAAATAAAATAAGTGCATATATTTATAATATCATATACCATTAATATAGATGACAATGGATATCTATAAGAGAGGGGATATGCCTCCCACACCCTGTCCTCGTTTAGAATGTTGTCCCTTGTTCCCATCTGCATCCCCATCATGGGTTCCTATTTACTATTTCTTACAAGAATTTAAATCCCTATGGAGTATTTGCAGATTTATTAAAATAATTCCAAAAAAATTGAAAAAGTATTTTGATATTCAAAACATAAATATGCATGAGAGTTATTTCCTTTCAAAATATCTGTTCACTTTCAAACAACTTCATATTTCAAAATTTCCATCAATTTCGCATTCCAATAAAGCATTAATCTTTTTTTTCTTTGAATATTACCCATAATTAATTTTACATTTTCAAAGCATTCCATTTAATATTAATGTGCTATATTCATTAATATATAGGGATATATTAGTACATTCACTATGTTTTACTCAATTACTAATATCATTTATTATCTTTCTTAAAATATGTGTTTGTCCAAAATTGACAAATATTTTGAAAGAAAGAAAATAACAATTAAAAATAAAAATACATACACAATACAAATTCAATAAAGATAATTAAAAAAATGAATGTGTGCTAAGATTTTCTTGTATATATATATATATGTGTGTGTGTGAGAAATTGCTAGATCTCCATAGGACAGAGACCTTGTTCATTGTCTCTATCCTATTTAACAAATAGTGACTCTCCTCCCATCCTTATGAAGACTAAATGTGTTCTCACTCTTATCCTTTTTTCAGGTAATTCCCATGGGTACGTGCTTCGATGATTTTTTTACTCATCCTAGCCATTTACATAATTTTAGTAAATTAAAATTTTTAATTTATAAAAACAGAAAATATGCTTTCTAATTAATAAAAAGTAATGAATAAATTTAATTTATATGATTTCAATTAGACATCATTTTCTTCTACATCAATTTAGTAAATATTCTCCAAATGAATGTTTTTCAGGTTCCTCTATGACTATATACAAAATAAAAACCTCATTTCTCAATGGTTATTGAGTCCATTATATTATCATCAATTATCATCTAAATTTCATTTATTGAAGATAAGTACCTTTTAAGATCATCAAATAATTGCTCTCTGTCATATTCTAGCTCTTCAGCTAAGAGATGATTTTGAAATTAATAGAGTAGAGAATCATTTCGGTATGACATAGACTTAAACTCTTTCAAAGGCCTTTTATTTGAATTAATTAATTTTTCAATTTCAATTAAAGATAAATTCTTTAGCTATAAACTTGGGATAGAAAGATATATAAAAAATATTTTTTTACAGCAAATAAAACTCTCAATTTATTCTAAAAAAATGCAATATTTATCTTTATCATTTGAAAATATAATATTAAAATCATTGATAAAAATTTAAATTACAATTTAAAACCTACATTAATTATTTAATACACTTTTCTGGTCATATAAGATTTCATCTTCTTAAAATTCCCAAACATGTTCCCATGCAAATTATGACATGCTCATTGTATTTGTTACTAATAATTTAACAAAGAGTTTCCTTAACTAATTTTCACGTGCTAACTGAATTATTTCCTTTGTACCTTTAATAAATTCATTGTTTAAGAAATGTATGAGAAATTTTTTTATAAATTCTATTCATATACTAAGCTTCTAAAATGGAAAAAAAATATATAGTTTTCAATAACCTTAGCACATGAATTTATCATTTTTTTAGGATAATTTAAAAAAAAACTTAAAATTGCGTTAGCGTGATAAATAAAGCTTAATTTTATATTAAATAGGAAAATTATAATTTCATAAATTGCTTAGTGTCTGTTATTTTAAATTTAAGCCTTATATAAATATATTAAACTATGGATTTGACTTTTAGGAATATTAAAAATTTAGTTTTTATCTTTATAAGTATTTTTAAAATTCTCTTTTAATTTTTGGAAATGTCATTACGCAAAAGTGATAACTAACTGTGAGACCCTAAATATAATACTAAAAAAAGGTTAAAATAAAAAAACTCTGAAATAAAAATAACCAATAAAGTATTAAAAGAGTTATAAAATAAAACTAATAGACAATCATAGTAAATGCTCTTATTATATTTAATTTTTATAGTGCATTCCTGCTATTAAATACTGATAATTGTCAATGACATTATAATAATATGTCATAATTGTAATTTTATTTTTCAAAAAAAAATTAATGATTAACTGATTAAAAACTATAGGGCCCTAAATTATTCTTGTTGTGACACATGGAAAATTTTCCCGGATAGGAGTATAAAATATTAGAATTTTAGATAGATTATAGATGAGTCTTCTCTTAGTGCAAATTGTAATTTTTAATAAGATTGTCATATTTGATTCTTTAATGACTATAATATTTTATTTTATTTCATATGAAAAATAATTAATAAGTAAATTATAAATTAAGTTTAAAAAAATCTTTAGGCATAAAAATTAAGAAAAGTTGAGCCTAAATTACTATAAAAATGATGTGTAAAGTCTAAATCTTTATATAAACGATGTGTATAAGAGTTTGTATAAAATAAGTTTAAAATATTAGTATAGTAGATTAGCCAAATAGGTTAGCAGCGAAAAATTTGTCCAAATAGATTAAGACAGCGAGAGGTTGGACACTGTTGTACAACAATGAGGACACAAATACCTTAAGACGCTAGGATTATTATTATTTTATGACAACTTAAAACATTAAGATTATTCTATACGCAAACCATGTCTGGTAAGTAGTTACTAAAACAATGGTAAAGTTTGATATCTTGCTTCAAGACACGTCTTTTGCCTCTCATATCCTATGCACTTTGTCATCTTATATATTATTTTTGTTTATAAACATAATCTTATATATTATAACAGCATATCAAGCTATTGATAAATAAAATCTTGCAGCATAATCTTTGTTAACCGTCAAATGTTGGTTGGAAAAATGAATAAACATTGGCAATTGGCATCTGAAGTCTATCGATTGAAGCAAAGTGCTTGTCTGGGGACGGCCACCACAAACAACAACATTCTGTACGAGAAATTCTTATATATTATTAAAGTTATTTTATTTTATTTATTGATTAATAAATTAGATATTATATTAAAAATATAAAAAAATTAAAAAATAATAATAATTTATAAAAATTTTATATCAATTAATAAATAAATCAAAATAAATAATTTCTCTTATCCTCAGTATATTTAAATATTTTTCCGTTGTGTGCTTATCAGACTCGACAGTTATAAGAAATATATATTTAAAAACTCATTTATTGCAAACGAGTGACTAAGCATGTGGAATTTTCTATAATTTTTTAAAAGGGTTGGTTCCACTTTGCTGTGCTGTGGGTACTTGCCTCCTTACTTCATCGAAAGAAAAGGAAATTAAAAAAAATTAAATTCCCATTTTACCCCAAAAAATATATTTGGAATAAAATTAATTTATTAGAATTTAAAAATCTTCTATCCATGTCTATTAACTTATTAGAATTTAGAAATCTCATATCCTTTCCTCACAATTTAATTAAAGGATTAGGGCGGTGGTTCTACAGCTCCTTACAAATATATATATGGTATTTTTCTAATTATATAAATCTGTACAGAGATGTCAATTTATTTTTTAAATGATAAAAAATTAATAAAAAATTTAAATTATGAAGAATAAAATTTATCCACTAATATATTTAGAGGAAATTAAAAATTTTTTTGTGGAAACTACAGAAAAAGATTCCCTCACGGCCTCACCGTATAGCTTCTCTGTCATAGTTCAATAATGTTCATTTCTCTCTCGTCCTGAGTCCTTGTCTGTGTCTGTCTGTAGCTATGGGGAAGTAGCTCAGCTAAAGCACTTAACAGAGGCTTTGCTATCCAAAGAGATCTGTTCTTAGCTTTTCTGCTGGGCTTTTTTTAAACGCTTCAACTTTGTTTGCTTTCACAGAACCAAAAAGAAGGGGAAAAAAAAAACTTTCTTTGCTTTTTTGAGATTTTCCATCTGGGGCCTTTCAGTTGGTTCATTCGTCTTTGTATCACTGATTCACTTTGGACTACTGAGCAGATTAACAGCTGTCAAATCTGTTCAGTTCATGCTTCAACTATTCTCCTTGTTCTGCTTTTCTCAACATGCTTCCAGCCTTTGATTTCCTGGATTGGTTGCAGAATAAAGCAACAAACTTGTCAAAACCAAGGAGTAAAGGAAGCATCTTTTGAGCTTCAAATTCGATATACTCTTATAAAAGAGCAAGATTTTGTTTTGTTTTTTTTTTAATTTTCTTTTTATATCTTTTTTGTCCTGGTTGCTGGTTTTGTGCTATCTTGGTTCAGTGTTTAAGGGGATAATGGGGGTTGGAAAATTTAAGGGGTGTCTTGTTTTGGTGTTTTTTGCTGCACTGTTGGTGGGTTCAGTGAGTGGAATTGGTGTTAATTGGGGAACACAAGCAACACACCCTTTGCCAGCTTCCACTGTGGTCAAGATGCTGAAAGACAATGGTATTCAGAAAGTTAAGCTTTTTGATGCTGACCCCAGTATTTTAGATGCTCTAAAGAAGTCTCAGATTCAGGTGATGGTGGGTATTCCAAATGACATGCTCTATACACTGGCTAACAGTGTGCAAGCAGCTGAAAAATGGGTCTCCAAAAATGTCTCAGCTCATATGTCATCTGGGGGAGTAGACATCAGGTAAACCCTTTTGTCTATGTTGACTGATTTTTGTTGAGTTCCACCCTTAGTTTGTGCAGGTTTGGATATGAAATTATGAATGCATGTATTTGAGTTATTAGCCTTGTGATTCTGGACTTCTGCTGGAAGGATTTTTGGTTTAGAATCTTTAGCAGCTAGTTGTAATTACTGTCAATTTTTTTTATGCTGTGAAAATATCTTGTTTCTCTTTGTTAAGCGACTAGTTTGGCTGGTCTTGATTAATTGTTTCAATAAGGAGTGAGGACTTGAGTTTCATTTGATTCAATGCTTTTGAGGAGTCATCGTACTGTGAAATTTTTAGAAGAAAACATTGCAACTCTAAGAAGACTTTCGTTGAATGAAAATTCATGTGTCTTTTCTAGATGTAATTTTATTAGAAAGCTCCGTGGAATCCATTTCAATGTTTTTGCAATCGTTGAAAATTATAACTGTTTTCACTTCATTTGATTTGGTTGCTTTGGTTCGATTTAGAAACCATATCTATTACCAAATATGGGCTAATTTCTATATGTATACGACAAATATATGAAAGGGTTTCAAAATCAAAACAATTTCTATTTCATAACTTCCCTGACAAAACGATTTTAGTTATCAGTCAAATAAGTTCCCAAATTTTCTTGTTCCAGAGTGTCACTTTCAAGTACTGTACTTGAGCTCATTCTCTTTTGGAAATTTGATGGTCGGATCTCTTAGCTTTTGCTACTCAAATTTGATGGTTTTATCTTAAAATGATGTCTAATTCCATACATCTTTTGCCCCTAGCCAATTGAAAATATTAGACTATACTTTTCCTCCCAACTGCTAGTGATTGTGCTTCTTTGGTCCTTGTTATCCAACATGCTTGCAGCTTCAGTGTTCCACTTATTAAACAGGATTTTATGCTCAACTGCTGTTGGCATTCCTGAATTGAAGTCTAAAGCCTTATATGATTAAAAATTTAAAATTATCTTTGTGGAGATTCTTTCATCTAAAGTGCATATTGCTGATAGTTCTCCTTTTGGTGAAACTAATCTGGCTTTCACATACCCCAATTTGGAATCTAAATTTGTTGATTCATTAATTCACGATAACTTTTATGTCTCTGCTTTCTGGCTTTTAAAACTGCTGTTGCTCATCCATGCCCAATTAATTTCAACTGTAAAAATAGTGAGATTCAGACATGATGCTAAATTCTTGTCCATTTGTATTAAGCTGTCCCGATGGTTGATGAAATGAAGACTCAGCAGTAAGACATGGATCATCAAAATCCATCAGTTTGAGTTAGTTAAAATAATATGATTATTTACTTGGTTCTATTAGAGTCTCACATTGCTACTTAAGGATATGACCTAGATAGTCTTTATAAAAGGTTGTGCACCCCCCCCCCCCCCCTCCAAAAAATGAGCTAACTTTTGGGGTTGAATTTGGCCCACTCAATCTTAAGATGATATCAAAGCCTATTATGTGGTTATTATTGAGTCACTCGCATGTGTCCAATCCCCATGACCTAGCTTAAGTAAAGGAATCAAGGAAGGCTGTGCCATCTACTTTAGAAATGTTTGGGAACTTCATATCAAAAGATCTAACTCTTGTATAATGTTCTGCTCATGGAAGTTTTTTCCATTTCTTTTTTTATCTGATTCAGAGCACATTTCCTAAAATCGGCGACTATTCATGTGAATGTCAGTGTTTCAATTGTCTTTATTTCCTTAAACGTTATTTCTTGTAATTTTTTCAAGGTATGTTGCTGTGGGAAATGAACCTTTCTTGTCAACATACAATGGATCGTTTGAAGCCATAACTCTTCCAGCTCTTCAAAATATCCAATCAGCTCTTGTGAAAGCTGGTTTCGGCAATCGGGTTAGAGTCACTGTCCCTTTAAATGCTGACGTCTATCAGAGCTCATCGGATAAACCTTCTGACGGTGACTTTAGGCCAAACATCCATGATCTCATGCTGCAAATAGTCAAGTTCTTGAGCCAAAACAATGCTCCATTCACTGTGAACATCTATCCTTTTATCAGCCTCTATTCAGATCCCAATTTTCCTGTTGACTATGCCTTCTTCAACGGCTTTTCGAGTTCTATAAATGACAATGGAAAGATCTATGACAATGTCTTTGACGCCAACCATGATACTCTGGTATGGGCATTGCAGAAGAATGGTTTTGGGAACTTGCCTATAATTGTAGGAGAAGTTGGGTGGCCTACTGATGGGGACCGAAATGCGAATCTCCAATATGCACAACGTTTTAACCAAGGGTTTATGTCTCGCTATGTTTCTGGAAAGGGGACTCCGATGAGGCCTGGTCCGATGGATGCTTACTTGTTTAGCCTCATAGATGAAGACAACAAAAGCATTCAGCCGGGTAACTTTGAACGCCATTGGGGGTTGTTTTACTATGATGGAAAGCCAAAATACCAGCTTAACCTCGGATCAACAAGTGCCAATGGCTTGGTAGCTGCTACTGGTGTCGCGTACCTCCCCAAAAAGTGGTGTGTTTTGAAATCTTCAGCAAACCTCAATAGTGATCAAGTGGCACCAAGCGTGTCTTATGCATGTCAAAATGCAGATTGCACGAGTCTTGGGTATGGAACTTCATGTGGAAATCTAGATGCTGTTGGTAATATCTCTTATGCATTTAACAGCTATTACCAGGTTAATGACCAGAGTGACACTGCCTGCAAGTTCCCGGGCCTTTCTGTTGTCACTGACAAAGACCCTTCAGTTGGAGATTGCAAATTCAGAATCATGATCCAGACAGATTCTGCTGGCCTAGATGGAAATGGGAGAGTTGGGCCTCTTAGAATAGTGCTCTTCGCATTTTTGTTTTCTACTATTCTGTAATCTTGTGTCTAAAGATTCTGACTTCTGAATTTATTTTTGGGGAAAGTGAACTATGTATTTTGTTTCATATTCAGTGTATCAATGGAAGGTAAAAAGGATGTCGAAGACCGCGGAAACCTCACAGGTCGTAGTGTGCAATTGGTGACAACATTTCCTTGAAATCTGTATCCCAGTGGTCAAAGATCTCATGATGAGAAAGCTTATCTTGAGACATCGTAGACATCATCTCCCTAAAATCTGGATTTAATCCCAGTGTCTGAGATAAACAAGGGTACAAACTTCTGCAAATAAGGGTGTCTAAGAAACTCTGGCAAATTATAGCAATCTCCCTTGATAATTACACTTATGCCCTTTTAACAATTACATCCTTTCCCTTATTTTTCAGTTTATAGTGTCAAAAAATTTGATTGAATTGTCAAAATTACCCTTACCCCTACCTCACCCCCACAGCCACCACCTCATCCTTCTCCTTTTGCTTCACTCCTTCACCACACTCTCTCTCCTTCACTCCTCCCCTTTGCCAACCCCAAACCCCCAAAGTCCCTCTGCTTAAAAATCATGGAATTAATCTCGATGGTATTTTGGCTTCTTTTCTTTGGAAATTGTCACCGGGAATTCAAACTATGGACATTGACGTAGATCTCTAACGGAAGATTACAAGGTTCTATCTTTCTAACAGTTTAGGCCTGTTTGTTTTCCTATTTTGAGTTTTCAATTTTGAGTTTTTCCTTTACAAAAATTGAAAACTGGAAACTGGAAATCTTAAAGCAAACATGTCCTTAGTTTTTCATTTTCTTTTTTTCAACTGCTGTAATGGTAAAAAAAAAAAAAAAAAGCCTATGGACATTTATGGCATTGGGGATGAGGAAGAGGAGAATTTGAATTTTCCAGAAACTATTTCCTTGTTAAGAAACTAGGCTCCTCTTCGAAGAAATCCACGCAAAAGCTAGCTGACATCGTCGCTGATGAATACGTAATTATTATGTATACTCACTAACACTAGAGTTCTGGTGGGGAAAAAAACTGGAGCTTGTGTATAAAATGAGGAAGTGAGAGGTCTTCAAATCACTTGTGCTTTATTTGCATTTGGGAACGGATTCAAGCATTATCGGGTTAACCAAATTTTCAGGCGTTGGGGCTTCGAAATCGTTCTCTTCCGGTTCGAGCTTCAGCCGGTTCTCTCAACTGGTAGAATTGAACTGACAAATGAGTGGTTGGTGTTGGGTTTTGGGGGTTTGGGATTCTCAAAGGGGAGGAGTGAAGCAAAAATAGGAGGAAGAGGTGGTGGCGGTGGAGTGGGGGTAACGGTAATTTTGATAATTTAATTAAATTTTTTTGTATTATAAACTAAAAATAAGGGCAAAGGTGTAACTGGAATGGTTCTAAATTAATTAAACAATATGAGAGATTTTTTTAGAATCTAGAAGAAATTAAGTGTAATTACCATGAATTTTAGAGGAGGTTCTTATCATTTGGCCAACAAACTAAATTATATGAAATGTAGTCTAATGTTGCACATAATTGTACAAGACTTGATGAAGTATCCAAAACTCAGACTTCCACGCCAATATTATTGCAAACTGTGTTTTTTTAACCATTTGTTTCTGAAATTTATTGGAATCTAATTAGTCTAAATTCAGCCAAGTGTTGATTATGTTCTTGGCCATTTGCTAAAAGCACATGGACGCAAATATAAAATAAATACGTGAATGAAAAATTGAGAGAAATTGATAGAATAAATATTTTTAACTGAGAAAATGAAAGCCGGATAAATTTTATTTTATTTTCTGATTTTATAGTTATATTTAAGAAAATAGAAAACACATTACATTATTTACTTAGCAGTTTAATAATAGTCTCCAAACTCCTTAGTTGAGCAAACCATCCACTAGATGCATAGAAAAACATAGCCTAATAACAACAACATTAACCACGCATCAACCATTGAACTAAGCTTCTTAGCACACTAATATCTTTTACAATTCTAGAAGATTTGTTTTAGAGAAAATACACACAAGCATGTCGCTATGCTGCTATCAATCCTTGTTTCTTTCTTAGACTAAAACATCTTGGGCCAAGCTTGCTCTTCCATGGAAAATCGCTAAACACCAAAAAAGTGGTAAACAGGTAGCAGAAACCAAGAAAAAAAGAGTCTCAGAACCACCACTAACATATATTGTTTATTTATTATTTATTTTGACACAATACTCCAA
Organism: Dalbergia cultrata; assembly: GCA_031216105.1. Classification (NCBI taxonomy): domain Eukaryota; kingdom Viridiplantae; phylum Streptophyta; class Magnoliopsida; order Fabales; family Fabaceae; genus Dalbergia; species Dalbergia cultrata. The sequence goes on along the minus strand of CM062352.1, from coordinate 13,549,863 downwards.
AGCCACTAAGAGTATGAGCACCCGCAAAAAAAAAATAAAGAAAAAAGAGATAGACCTTTGTTTTACTATGTACAATTCAAACATTATTGTTGTCAGTAAATACTCATAAAATCGATCTAATTTCACTTCAATCCACTTCACGTTCTAGATTTTTTTTATGATTCAATCAATCGTTTTCAAGGTGAAAGAGAAGATACCTCTTGAACCTACTATCAATCATTTAATAGCCAACCGCTCTACCATGGAACTACTAAGAAACAATGGAAAATTTGATCTCAGAGTTCAATTCCCATTCTCGGTCCATGTCCAATATGAGCTCAAAGATTCCTCTATAACTCATGGAACTTCTTCGGAGGGGCTCCATTGAAAAACAAACCTAATATAGTGAGGATATGGAAAAAGAAAACATTAAAGAAAAGCAAGAAAAATGGGAGGAGAGAGGCACCAAACCACTACCAACGCCCTCCATGGGACTGGCACCCCCTGGACCCTGGAGCATATGGCAACAAAGTGCTTGTGGCGTGAAGAAAGGTGAGGAAGGGAGCTGCCTTCTTTATAGCACATAGGTAAATTAAAAGATGGATTTTAAATTTTTAAGTTTATCATGTATCCATTATTATTAATCATTGGATAATTATCATTTTTATTGCATGGTTTGATTCAATGGTTAATAATAAAAGATCCACCTAAAACCCACCTATCATTTTATTTTTCTTTTGTTAAATGGACCTTATCACCTTGGCACGTGATTTTCAAACCGAGATAAAGAAAATCTATTTGTTAAAGGTAACTACTAATGTGCCTTTGATGGTCAATACCTACCATGTCTAAGGTAATGTTATTTGCTTTGCAATTGACACATGTAAGCTCTTATCCCTTCAAGGCTACCCATTATAAAATTGGGCAGCACTCTTGACCTTTAACTTGTATACACCCTATTTTCAATGTTCCTTTTTGTTCACTAATTCAATTAATTCAATTTTTTCCTTTTTTTTTCTCTTTTTTTACTTAAATATAGACCGTCCAAACTTCATTTCCTTTCTTTCATGATACTTTATTTTCTATCAAATTTGGGAATTTAATTATTTTTCATAAAATTATTAACCTTCCTAATTAACTTTTTAACTTTTTTTACTGAATTCGGACAGTCCAAATTTAGTATTTTCACTAACTTTCTTTTATCTTTTTCAAAAATTCAGATTGTCTGAACTTCATTTCCTTTCTTTCATGATATTTTCTTTTTCTTTTTCTATCAAATTTGGGGATTTAATTATTTTTCATAAAATTATTAACGTTCCTAATTAATTTTTCCACTTTTTTTCTTCCTTTTTTTTTGCTGAATTCAAACGGTCCGAATTCAGTTTTTTCACTAACTCCTTTTTTTTTTTCTTTTTTTTCCTAAAATTCATACTATCTATACTTCATTTCCTTTCTTTCATGATATTTTCTTTTTTCTGTCAAATTTGGGGGATTTAATTATTTTTCATAAAATTATTAACGTTCCTAATTAACTTTTTCACATTTTGTTTGGATTACATCTAACCCATGTTTCAAAACTTAACACTACCAACTCTCCATGATGTCAAACACGCAATCAACCACATCACCTCCCTAATTAACCCTTGTTAAACAACACCAACGATAGCGAAAAATAACAAGACCTGAAGGTGGCCGTGAGCAACAATGGTTGGCGATAGTGGAAGTGGTGGTGGCCACCTTGGTCGTCGCATAAATGGTTGGAAGAGTTACTGTCCGGTCTGACAGTGGGCAAGCAGAGATGATGGAGAAGAGGAGCAGAGTAAGCAATAGAGGCTTACAAGTGTTAATTGCGAAGCAAACCATATCACCTATGATAGGCGTTGTTAATTAAAGACACATGAATAATCACCTTTGTTAAAATGATCTCAAATAATCACGGTTAAGTACTAAAGCAAGCGTTCAGTCTTGGGCTGTATAAGAGAACTGCTAGACGTACAAAAAAGCTCACAGAAACGACAAATATGCTTCTGTAGACCGATTTATTGAGTGGGATTATTTTTCTCCGTCAGCATTGTGCGTGGTTTGGTTGGATATATTGTCATCCCTCTTGCATAATTGGCTGGGGCTTTTTAAAGCTAAACTGAAAGGCAAGTCTAGCATCCCATTTGGATATGAATGATTACATTCAGAACAAAAAATATTTGATTACACCAATGGATGGGATGCTGAGTCCACACGCATCTGCATGGTTAAGGGCTCATTTGGATGGGCTTCTCATTGAAAAAAATGATAATCTATGTTTGAATGGTCAATTTATATTTAGATATAATATTAAAAGATCTTTATATATTGTTAAACATCTTTTCTATGTCATAAAAAAAATCTGTTTTTCAGACTGTAAAAATTCTAATTTATTAAAAAGGACTTTTTTATTTTTTTCCTAGTAATTTTGTTACTTAAAATAATTAACCAAACATATAGAAAAATATAAAATATATTTTCTAATATAAAAATATTTTTTATTAAAAAAAAAACACATCTAAACAAGCTCTAGATGGCTCACTCAATAAAGCAAAGCAAATCCACTGGCCCTGTCCTTGTTTCTGACCGGTAAATTAACTGTTCTGACCTTCCTCATGCAAGTCACTAGCAGCCAGGTAGCCAAACTTATTACTGTCATCTTTCATAGTTAGCTCGATGTCATTACTGAACTAGCCAAAATCATAATCCTCAAAAGTGGAAGACGTTGAAGATAAAAAAATTTTAAAAAAATGAAAGAGGTCTATATTTAATGCTCTTTAAAAAAAAAAAAAAACAATGAACACTGCAACAACAACATTAAGTAATAAAAAAAAAGAGAATAATATACGCATATCACCACAAAGCTACCATACACGTAAATCTCACTACAAGATAAAATAAGAGTATAAAATATAGCAGGATAAAATAAGGGGAAAAAAAAGTTTTCCCCCTTCTTTTCAGAACACATTATCTCTGTCATATTTTTCTCTCTCACCCACCATCCCTCTAGAAATTTTCATTCTCTCTATCACATTTCTCTCTCGTTCTTCATAGTTCACGAGAATAAGAAGGGGAATTGAGATCTGTTGGCAACACACAAAACTAATCCTCACATATGAAGGCTTAGCTCATTTCATTTGATTTTTCATGTGTTTGTGGTTTACGTCTTGAGATATGGATTACTATTTTTCATTTTCAATTTTTTTCAACAATAAAACAAATTGAGAATGACTTTACTAGAAGTTGAGATTTGTTGTCATTGTTGAAAATTGAAGTTAGAAAATCGTAAATGCATGTTATTAAAAGTTGTAAACCAATACGTAAAAGAAACCATGCAGAAAAGTTGTAAACCAGTACGTAAAAAGTTATAAATCATATTCATAAAACATGTAATTAGTTCTGAAAAATTATAAACTAATTGAGGACAAACACTAAATAGATTCATGATAAAATGTAAAACCTTATAAAAAAATGTCTCTTAGTAGCTTTTTATTCTATAAATTAGCTCTCTCTACTTCATTATCAGGAAATTCAACATGTTATCATAGTCCTTCCTTGGACCCTTCATTCCGATGCACCAAGCTCGATCTCGAGCATTTTCAATTTCTTTCCTTTCTAATTTTCTCTTTCGTTTCCTCACTCTCCAACACCTTTTCTTTTGTTTACATTTCCTTTATTTCAAATCACTAAAATGAAAAGAAAACCTTAGGGTCTGTTTGATTTGATGTTCTAGTTTTTAGTTTTCTAGATTTTGTGAAGGAAATGTTGAAAATTTCAAAAACTATAAATTCCAATTTTCAATTTTCATTTCCAGTTTTCAGTTTTTTCCTCAAAAAATTCTAAAATTGGAAACTGAAACCAAACATACCCTTAACTTTTCTTCCCTTTCCTCATGTTTTCCTTTTCTTCCCTTTTCTCATATTCTTCTTTTCTTCCAAATACTCAACCCCAAACAAATTTTCATTCCCATTTTTCATATTTGGAACAATTTCTAGATCTTTCATTTCTGGATCTTTTGTTTTTCTTCTTTTCGATTTCGGTTCCACCTCCGATCTTCCATCTTCAATGCGGCTTTAACAAATCTGGTTCAAATTGCATTGTGGAATCCGATGGATCTAGTTTCGGTGTTCCTTTTGGTGGGTGCTGTGTTTCTGGTTATAATGAGGATGGGTGGTGTTGAGGAAATCAACATTGGAAGAAAAATCATTATGTAGGTGTTTGGTTTATCAATGTTGAATAATTTAAAACTTTAATTTTAAACATAACTCAGTTAATAACCACATTGTTTCTTTAATTTCAGCATGGTTTTACATTTAATCATAAACCTGTTTAGTATTTATCCTTAATTCGTTTATAAGTTTTCAGAACTGATTTACATGTTTTATGAATATGATTTATAGTTTTTTACGTACTGGTTTACAAATTTTCTGCATATGGTTTCACATTTTATCCTAAACCTAATTAATATTTATGCTCAATTGGTTTACAAATTTTTGCATACTAGTCTATAACTTTTTTGCATACTAGTCTATAACTTTTTTGCATATGGTTTCACAGTTTATCCTGAACCTATTTAATATTTGTTTTCAATTGCTTTATAATTTTTCAAAACTAGTTTACATATTTTATAAACATTATTTACAATTTTGTGTCTTGATTTACAACTTTTCAAAACATACATTTACAATTTTCTAACTCTAATTTCCAACAATAATAGCAAATCTCAAAGTCTAGCAAAGCCATCCTCAATTTATTTTGTTGCTGAAAAAACTACAAAAAAAAAAAAATCATTTATGTCTTGGACATAAACCACAAACATATGAAAAATCAAATGGAATGTGCTAAGCATTCATGCATGAGGATTAATTTTATGCGCTGCCAACAGATTTTGATTCTTCTTTTTCTTTTTGTGAATGATGAAGAATGAGATATAAAAACGTGTGTATGTGTGTGTGTGTGAGAGAAAGAGAGTTCTGAAAGGAAGGGGGAAACTTTTTTTTTTCTCTTTCCATTTTATCCATCCGTATTTCATACTCTTATTTTGTCTTGTAGAAGGTGTAGCGTATGGTAGCTTTATGGTGGTGTGCATATATCATTCCTTAAAAAAAAAAAAATCACCATCCATATCCATGCCAAGAATTAGGTAAGAGTACTGGAATTTTATAAAGGAAAATGTATAATTCATAGTTAAATGTTAAGATATTTGATGACATACTTTTATTAACTTCAAAATAGACTGCAGATTGCTTGGTAAATCTTAGCCATACTCAAACCCGTATTTGGATCCTTCTCACTTTAAAAAGTAAAATGAAAGGATTCATCTTTAAATCAATTGAGCAAAAAAAATCTCACTTTTAATTTTATTGATCCAAAAGTAAAATCTATTTACTTTACTTTCTAAAGTTAGTTCCTCACTTAAAAAAGAACCATACCCCTCAAAACCTTGGCTTACAATTCCTACACTTCCTCCTAGGGATTGTGACCATCTCCCTTTTTATGATGTCACAGGTGCCAGTTTATGCTGTAGAATTCTTAGTTCTTCACACCTTTAGGTGGTGTTTGGCTTGGGGGACAAGGACACAAATACAGAGACAGTTTGTCCTGTATGTTGTTTGGCAAGAGGGACGGGGTATGGGGACAGAAAAATTTATCGTCCCAAAGATAAAAATTTTCTATATTTCTGTCCCTCCAAAAAGTGGGGACAGTAGGGACGGGACACAAGGACACAAATTTCCAGTGGTGGTCCGATGACCGGTCAACCGTCGACCGCCGCCAGTCAACGCCGGCCGCGCGCTGGTCAACAATGGTAAATGTTGGTCAACATCGGTCAACGAAAAGTCAATGTCTGTCCCCGTCTCTACAACTAAACATGATACAAAGACAGTATTTTTTTTTTATGTCTCTATCTACACTATCCTTGTATTTCTGTCCCCATCCCCCCTCTTACCAAACGCTACCTTACAGTACTCATGAGGAAGAAAATTCTTGTCTCTCTTTCTTCCTTATAGTTGCTTTTACTGTTTAATGGCTAAGATGCACCGGTGCAGGAAAAAGCTTTTCATCCAAGAGTATAGAAGTATTTTCTACCAAGAGTGGTCAAATCATCAATCAACCTTTTACTATGCATCATCGTTATGACTTGAGTTCAATTTTCATATTTCTTTATTGGTAAATGATACATAAATATTACTATAAGCACACGATAAATCCAAAGACTTACTCTGACCCTAGACTAGACAAGCTTTCTATTTATCTTAAACTTTTTAATATATAAAAAAAAAATTAAATAAAAAGTATTTTTCCGTAGAATTCTAGTCTTGTGATCTTTCCCCTGCTTGTAACCAAAAATATATGACATGAAAAGCATATTCATATAGAGAGGGAAGGGTAGCTGAAGCTATTTGGAACTTGGAACTTCCTTTGAACTCGAAAATCAAATTCCCCATAGAAAAACCTAGCGCCGCACCACCTCTCTCAAACTAATGTTCTCTGATAAATTAATAACTTATATGTTAGTGGTGGTTTTTTTTTTCTAAGACTGCTGCTGTTTCTTTTTCTTTTTTTCTTTTTTTTTATCTGCATGTCTTCACACCTTGTTTAATCCTCGGAACACAGTCCAAGAAGAAGGAGGTAACACTAGGAGGACTCGAGAGTTCCTGCTAGAAACTTTGTCCCTGTGATTTTTCTATGTTGATTGGATGGATCTCCGATGTAAAGAACCTTGCACAGATTGAGGAAAGTGCTCTTAGGACATCTATATACCAGGCTATGTTTCATGCTGTATTGCTGTGTTCTGGGCCGACCTTGTTTTCTTGACCCCAAAGCCAATTGCAGACTATGCTCCTTCATAATATTTTCCTCCGCTGGTCGTGGCCAGCTAGTTCAATGAATAGTTTCTTCCGGAGGGGGAAAAAAAAGGCATATTCAGCCTTGAATGTTTATTCACTAACATCTCTGGAGTTCAACATGTACGCCATTGTGACCACTTAAACGCCATACAAGTGTCTAATTTAATTCATTGTAGCATGTAGCAAATGCTGGCATCAATTTTGGTGTTCGAGAAACAATAAGAAAAACATGTGTATGTCGTTAGTAATGTACCAGGTCAGTGAAATTACTTCGTTTTGGCATTCATTTCAAGCTTCCGAATGTAGTCTCTAGACCTTATATCAGCCTGCAGTTCAAAATTCAAATAGAGGTGTAAGGACGCTGGATACTTTTTATTTGACATTGTAACCAAGAATTGGAATACAGCCAGTAATTGGTATTAAAAAGATAAAACTGTTTCTAGCAGAAGTCAATAGTTATATATGATAACCTTTCCGAGTAATCTAAAACATGTATTGACTAGCAAATTGGGAAACAAGTACATCAGCCTAACTATCAACATTTGATACATTGAATTTACGTAATAAGGAAATTAATAGCGGGATGCAGCAACATTTTCTGGATCATCAAGAGAACACTTTACAAGAGAAGATTTTGAGTTGAATAACAAGTGAAGGAGAACAAATACAACTCAATACACCTATGGTCTAAAGCAACTTCCCAGTGAATCCTAAACAATGAAGTGGCCAATTGCAATAAACTGGCAACAGCTCTGAACGAGAGAAGGGAAATACTAGCTTCACAAGAGATAAAAGATTAGAAGTACAAGGCATAAATATTCCATTTACGGGATTGGTTCATGTATGCTTTTTCTTTTATTGATAATGGACATTATATGCTCATATGAAATTAACTAGATATCACATGCTTTCAGATGACAAATAGTTTCACCTGTCTAATTGGTTCGGGCACTCGATACTTGCAAGTCATCTGAACAATTTCTATAGCAGTGTGAAGTGAAATCCTGTGACCGATTGATATAAATATTGGCTTTATGGATCCCTTTGTAGATCTCATGGCCTGGACATAACGTTTGGCAAGAAAATAAATAAATAAAAATGCTGAATTGATGTATGTATGGATAATGCATTAACAAATGAAACTGGATTTTAGCAGCTTATTGAAGTTTAAGCTTGACAGCATTTCACAACTTGTGGGCAGTGTAGCACAGCCTTTCTGCAATGGCTTATGCTCACCAGCAAATCATTAGTATAGCAAGTAAGGACAAGTCACAAGTGCCAATAATTCAATTTCTTACCGCTCCCCATATATGCCCAGAGCAACCCACCAAAGTAATGAAATCTTTACTAGAGTTTTCTTTTGCTCCAAGAAGTTCTCTCACTCTAGATTGATTAAGACCATCCACATGATGCAACTGAAACGGATGAAGCTAAAGTATAAGCGTTCAACTATTTAATTAGTACTTCTTAGTTCTCAACTATGAGGACTATAGGTATAGAATCTCTGGATTGATAACGAAGCAGGTGACTGTCTACTAGAAAGGCCCATCAGTTTCGTGATACATGAGTAATTATAAGAAGAATCAATTAAACACTATCAATACTGACATTCTTTCCGATCCCAATTGTAGGGAGATTGGCCACAACTCCAATATGACAGGCCTGGCCAAAACCTGCACAAAGTTAAAAAGGTTTAGAGAATTCCCCTTTTAAATACAGGTAACAAGCAAAAATATATTTGTTAGATCAATTATAACACACATAATTCAGAAGAACATGAAACAATGTACATTTTCTCAGGATAGATATGCTATAAGAAAAAAAAAATTGAAACATTGGAAACTAAGTGATAGAAATCCTTTGGTTGAGATGTATAATGTATTGTCTGAAATGACATTCATGAATTGGGACACTTTCATGTAAGTGAAAATTAGTGCTTACTGCCTTTTCATGTACACTATAGAATAACTATTCAATGTTGCAAATCGATTAAAAATTAAAACAACAGCCAACCATTCTATTAAGCATGCAAAATGTTTGAATCAATGCCCCTTTAGTTGAAGAGAACAGTCAGCAATAACAAATGGCTCCTCACCTTAAAGCTGTTATATTGCTTTCGAACAAAAATTGCAAAAATAAAAATATGTAAATATCACATCTCACCAAGGCTGAGTAAGTTCAAATGTATGACTATTTCAAGAAGGAAAAATAAAAGTCACCAACCAGCTGAAGGGAAAAAAGTAAAATCTTTTCTAGCTTATACAGATAGCTGTATAAGAATGATGCATACAATTCGTATATCAATCAAATATAAAGAACTTGCCTCGGGGATGAAGTATTCCATTTCCATCAACCATTAACAACTGTACATCGACATCAAAATAAACTTCTTTCAGATGATGAAAACAAAAAGTACAAAAACTTCAGAAATTGCTAGAAAATTTGAAAGTTACATACCCATTAGAATTCTGCATATCTAAATTTTTAGTGCAGCTAAAAGGATTGGCACAAGAAATGTGAATTACAAAAAGAAAAGAAAACAAGGAGTAAGTTCTAAAGGCATCAAATTTATATACTTATTTTAATATAAAATAAAATAATTACCTGAGGGTAGAAAGGATTACCATTCCTTTTCATTTTCTCCAGAATCTCTAGAAGAACCGGGGCCTAAAATTATGAGACGCAATCAAAACAAGAGCTGAAGCAAATATTTTGACATTAAGGGTATGTTTGGCTAGAGAATAAAAATGAGTTATAAATTTTTATAAATAAACCCTAAGTGTAAAATTACATATAATATTCATCTTTGAAATTTTTTTTCTATTTTTATTATCAAACCAAACATAGCTAACAGTGTGTTTCGTACGAGGATAAAATATGAAAATAAAACTTTATAAACAAACTTTATGTTTATACATCTATTTCTTTCATTCAATTTTCACCCCATGACAAACATTAGGTTATATTTGGTCGAGGCTGACGGGTGAAAATAGTTTCGTGAATGAGGCTCATGTGAAATATTTATCCCCTAATCAAACAGATCCTAAAGTAGGGATAAGACCTATTTTTACCCCATTCTAAACACAAATGAAGTTAAGTAAATAACCTCTCTGAATGCAAGGAAGCCTGGCACATAGGGGACTTGAAGAGTGACCAAAGAGAAGTCCTCATAGACAACTTGCAGAGTGCTGAAGTCCAACACTACAAGGGTGCCACAAGCCATTGATGGGTCATCCTTCGAGAAGCTTATATCAACCCCACCAACGTATCTTAATAATAAGCCTTCCTCTTTGGAAACACCTTGTGGTGTGCTTGTTGTGGGTATTTTCCATGTGAAACTATCCTCTGTTATCAGCTTCTCCCGTAGGCAATCTTGTGCTCTGAAAAGGGTGGTCGAAAGAATGATTCATTCAACAAAAGCGGGAAGTAAATGAAACATTATTCAATTCTGGAAGTGTAGAAATTTTTTACACACTGTATCCAGTTGGGGTGATCTTGCGACGAGGTCGACGGGGATTCTTGGGTTACGCATAGTTTTTCCATTGATTGAAATATGAGTAATACAAGTAAGAGGATTCTTGGGTTTTGGGATAATTCTCTGGATCGTCTCTTATGTGAGTTGATTGACTTTGGGGTTTATCGGACTACTTGATTGAATGATTTTTCATCTTGTATCTCAAAACTGAGACGAGGGTGCAGCAACGCATCCGCCAGCAGATACATTTTTGGGCTGTGGGATCTGCGGGGATAATGGATATGGCTATCCAACGTATGCTACAGCCTACGAGGCCTCCTCCAAGGATAGCACTTTGTTGAATTTTAAGGTGGGGTTTGTTTGTGGATTGAGGCCAGCAAAGATGGTGATGACATCCGCCTCAAGGAAGGCCACATAGGGGACTTGAGAGTCGCATGTTCAAAAAAAAAGGTGGGGTTTGTTTTGAGGGAAACTAGTTTATGCCGCCCAAATGACCAAAAAATAAAAAGGTGGGGTTTGTTTTGAGGGAAACTAGTTTATGCGGAAATACTTGCTTGGTAACGAATATTGCTATGCTTGTTCCCACCGTGAAACCTGGCATAATTAGTAGTTAGTTAGAGTTTGTATACATCAAATTATTTAGTTAGGGGTTTATTTTTGACGATATGTATGGAAAGAGTTTTATACCCCAAACCAATACTCACGTCCATGAATTGCATGACTCAAGGAAATTAGTTACACCTTTCGATGGTAGATACTCATAATTCATCCAAAAAAAATTATTTATCCAAACAATAAAGTACTATAATTATATAACTCCACTTCTCTTCGCAACATTCTATTGTACTCCATTACTTATAATCAATCCAAACATACCCTTTATTATATTGTCACAGCAACCACTTTCTTTTTTTTATCATTTCTTTTTGTTTCTCAACAATTATGGAGGTATAGGGTTGACCGATACACCGCCTTCATTATCACCGTCGCAATCTCTGTTTGATGTCAATTCCTTAAGCTTGGAAACAATGAACAGTAAGAGCTCTGAGGAGTTCATCATGCGAGAGAGGAACTTGAGCGCTGCAGAGAGTTTGAGGTTGTCAGGAGGGGGCTTGCAATGATCAACAAGATAGCCCTCCTTCTGGTTGTGGACACAAAAGATAGCGGCAAACTTACATTCCAGTATAGAGGCCTCGCGTCGGCATAGGGAGTCAAGGGTTTCATGATAGCACGATTGGAGGTCCTCGAAGAATCGATGTGCACACTTTCAAAGCTTATTGCCATTGTTGGAACTTCTGAGTTGGGATTTTGGATGGAAGGGAAGTGGAAGACCCTTTTTCCTCCAAAATCCCAACTCACAAACATACCCTCAGTGGTGTGTTTTCTAAAACGACAATCAAAACTTTTAGTATGTGTTTAGATGGAGTATTTCCAAAATGCAAGGGAATTTAAAATGCTAGGAAATGAAAATGCTTCAATTAAATTCTCTTCAATTTTTTGTTTGTTTGAATAGATAATTACATTTCCTTCATTTGTAAAATACTTTATTTGGGTGAGGAAACTACGTTACCTTGATTTTAACATATTTTATTTGAAAAACATAATGTATATTTTTTTAAAAAATATGTTTTGTTTATTAATAATCAAAATTCAACTGATCTAAAATCAATTATAATGAGTTAATATTTGTAATAGGAAAAAGGTGTAAATTCTAGAACCCTTCAGAAAGTACGAAGCTTAAAAGGTTTTGAATAACAACAAAGCCAATTTGGAGAAAATGTTTTGATGAACGACTGATGGCTAACTTGAGTTTCTTGACAAAGTTTAACAGGTAGATCCGATCTGTATTATACGAACCTAAGCAAGATTAATATTTCACCCTGCATGTGTAAGCATGTTATATCTCGTGGAAAGAGATTAAATTAATCAGAAAGTGAATATGAAGTCGAGTGAAGTAAGTATATACAGATTAAGGCATAATACGGACACAATGCAAAGAATAACGTTTCACTATGCATGCGCAAGCATGATATATATCTCACGGACAGAGATTAAAATATTCAGAAAGTGAATGTTATTTCAAGCAAAGGACGTATTCATGTTCACGGACCAAAGGCATTAAAGCTAACTTGAATCGGGAATAAGTTCACAACACATGAGAAATCATGTTTATCTCAAGAGAGGAGATCAAGCTTAAAAGGTGAATATTATCTCGAGGATAGAAAGCATCATTGTTAGAGGATTGAAGCTGATCAATTCAGAAACAAAAAAAACCAAAGAAAGCATCTTCAGAAAGTAGCACGGGACATCAGAAAGAACACTCATGATGAAGAAATCAATTCATTTCCAAGAGCAACATATTACTCAGTCATCAATCAATACAATCGCAGAGATATCATCATCAAGCAATCAAGATTGAAGACTGGAAGATCAGAGAAAAATCAATGTGATTGATTATAACATCAGAAAGCTCACTGTAGGGTGGAGTAAAGAACGCTGAGGAAAAATGGAGGGAGTTTTGAAATTCAAATTTCAAATCTCAAATCAAATCCGGTGTTATAACTGGCACGTCATCTCTCCTGCCTAAACGATTCAAGATCCTAGGAGGTGGAGTTCAGAAACCACGAGCAAAAAGTAAAAGGAAAAAAATGAGGACTTAAGAAATCTCTACGTTACAACGGCTTCTGCAACGATAGGACAAGTTGTCAGCCTACCTCTCTAGACTAACGTTCCAAGGCACATCTAATGAAATACACATATCACTTGGAGATCAGATCAAAGAGGCAACGATCATAAAAATAGACCTGTATAAATGGAGATGCCAAGCTTGAAAGCAGATGAGAGAATTGAAAAGCCTTAGTGCAGAATCTCTGGAAAAATCTATCCACACTTCCTGTGTTGTTCATCAATTTATGTCACGAAGTGTAAAAATATTCTTTCTCAGTTTTAAAATGTAATTGCATTTGTATGCTCTTCATGTGAAGAGATAAGAGAAAGGAGTCGCGCTCTAAGTTTCCCAGTCTGTATTAGCTAACATCTTTAAGGAAACTTGAGTGTAGGTTAGTTTGAGTGGCAACCCAAACATATAACCTTTGTAACTTTGATCCGTTTGTAATCATTGTAAGACATAGCTTGGAGAGGGTAAGGTAAAACTACTTGCAACGTGTTAGCAAAGATATTTGCTAATCACGGTTCAGCTTGGAAAGGCAATTGGAAAGACTACTTACAACGTGAGTGCAAAGGTATTTGTACTTCATGGTTCAGCTTGGAGAAGCTATTTGAAAGACTACTTACAATGTGGCAGTAGAAGGTGTCTATAATTCACGGTTTAGCTTGGAGAGGCTGGTTCAAGACTACTCGGTTAAGTCGCAGTTGGGGTTGTCCACTGTGCAAGTTCAGCTTGGAGAGGCTGATGTAGAACTACTCGGTTAAGTCGCAGTTGGGGTTGTCCACTGTACAGGTTCAGCTTGGAGAGGCTGGTTCAAGACTACTCGGTTAAGTTGTAGTTGGGGTTGGCCACTGTGCAAGTTAGAGCTTGGGAAGGCTATACTATCCATTTTTACTTTCTCAGTTTCAGAAAGTTATTGTTAGTGAAATCTCAACATGTGTTGAGTACTGGATGTAGACAGGTTGGTCGAACCAGTATAAAATTTCTTGTGTCCATTTTTTTCTTCCTTGAACTTTTATTTTTGCATCATCATTCTATACTCCTTACTGATTAAGTTCTTATCAAACTAATATCCATGTTGTTATGCCTTAAGGATTTACTTTCTAAACTAATCAATAACTTCACTGATAGAACTCTGTTTGAACAGGTTCAGAAAGTGAAAACATTTGAAAAAAAGAATGAAACACGATTCAACCCTCCTTTTCGTGCACTCTTTTACCAACAAGTGGTATCAGAGCCAGGCCTCTATGGATTGAGCAGTGTAAGGATTGCAGAGGTCAAAGATCAAAGGGACAAAAATGAAGCAGGGATATCTAGGTTTCCAAATAATCTATGTTTGCCATGAAATGTATTCAAGAACCACTTTGCTAAAAGGAGTCTCAAAAAGACTCTTGAGCAGCAAAAAGGAATGGAAGATGCATCTCCAAAAAGTAAACTCCAGAAATCATCACTTGAGAAAGCATGCTAAGGAATTTCAATGAAGATCAGAAAAATACTTCTGAGCAATATGCTAATGCAATTTGAAAATTCTGGAAATTTAGAATTGCATCTTCACTTGTAAAGATAATTCATGAAAAGGCTCTGATCCATTAAGGTTAGGTGAAGACCTATTTGCAAATGATGATCCGAACTGGAAAATGCAAAGCTTGAATACTTGAAAATCAAATGAAATTATTGGAAACTAAGAATCTCCAAAGTATCTAGAAATTCAAAGTCTTCTGACTTTACAGAAAAGAATAAGGAGAAAATGAAAGATTGAAGCAATCAAGCACCCAGATGTTGCGGATATGGAATCAGACAATTCATCAGATTAAAACGTATGTCTAGAACCCTTCAATAATAGTCGTATTTGATGATTAGCATATCAAGCACTGAATATCTATATGTCACTCTCTTGATGATTAGCATATCTTTTTTTATTTTTTATTTTTTTCTTTTTAAATGTTTTGCATAAAGTATTAATACACATTTCTTTTGGACATTCCCCTCCTCATCTCTTTGTCTGAAAAGTTTACATAAAGATATCTTGAAAATTCTTCTCTTTAGGAAAAATTGTTAGTTAAGCTTATCTTTCTTTTGCGGCTTTCTAAGGAACCCTTGGATTGTACGAAGTTCTGGAAGTAGAATCCTTCAGAAAGTAAAGCAAGGTTGTTATGTCACTTGTCCAAAAAGGATGTCCAAAATGAGTGGGTAAACTTTCCTTGGAATTTACATCCTTTTCTCTCTCCCACGTCTTTCATCTTCTATTCATCGCGTCTAGCCTTTTAATAATCGACCCCACCTTTCTCAACTCTCTCTCTTTTTATCTTCTCCTTTATGCATCTTAAAGATCTTTTCCTATCCTCTTCTCATCAAAGTTTTTTTTTAAGTGATCATCTCTTTATCTTCTCCTAAAAACCTCATTCGTGTTTCTCTCAATCTTTTCTTCCATTGAATCTAGAAATGGCTAAAGGAAAATATCATTCAATTAGTTAAGGAACTCTTCACATGTTTGATGAACCAATCTATCAACAACATTATGCTGAAAGCTTTGCTCATTGTCTTATGTCTCTCGGAAAAACCTTGACAAAAGAAGTGATGATGCAAGTCTACATCCTATGGGAAGTTGTCTCCTTTCAGGGATGGGAAGGGTTTGTAAATCTCACCGATAGAGTCTACACTGGGATGGTAACCGCCTTCTACTCTCGTTTAGCACAGATGTCGAACTCCGTTTTAATCTCTTACATTAGAAATACAAACTTGGAGCTCAATCTATCTGATCTTTCTATCATCATTCAAGCCCCAGACGAAGGACTCAGATGCTCATTAGAGAGGAACTAGTTCGTGTCTCTTAGGATTCTAGAAGAAGACGTGTCAAGATGTCTCATAAACTCTCCCAAACACCATCCAAATGATATATCCATTCAAATGCTGAATTTGAAAGATAGTCAAACTCTTATTCTCATCCAATCCACTCTTCTGCCCAGGCTTGAGAATACTCACAAGCTAATAGGGATGGACTACATGCTTCTTTTCTATTTGCTTACCAAAAGAAAGGTAAGTTTGCCTAGACTTATTTTTTATCACATGCTTCAAGCCATTTCACCTGAATCAGGAAATCACACTTCTGTTCCCTATGGTATTCTTCTCACAAAGATTTTTCAATATCTGAAATACCCTATGGGAACTGAGTGGTATGAATATATAGAAAGCACCGTTTGCTCTCTCAACTCGTTTCAAGCCCATAGAAAGCCAACAAGTGCTGCCACAACAGGAGCTACAAGCAGAAATCAAATGATAAGGGAAGCGGCTTTAAAAAGGGCAGCTGAATTAGATGAAGGAAGAAAAAGGAAGAGAAGAATCATCGTGCTTGAAGATAGCTCTAATGAAAGCAAAAATCCTGAAGTCATTCTTAATATGGGGACTCATCATGAAAAGCAAGCATGAGCTCTGAGTCTAAAGAAGAAACAAGCTCTGATTCCCTCTCTTCTAAATTTCCATCCTTGTCTGCTCATAAAGACATCCCTAATATTAACCTGCCTGGATCAAGCTCTCTGTCATCCCGTCTCCAATCTCCAATCTTAGAAACTTCAAATCCTGTTATCTCTCCTGATCAACAACAATTGACTGCTCTACAAAAGAAAATTCTCGATTAACTGGATACTTTAGAAGCTCATTCTAGAAGGCATGAAGCTTTATTGAAGGAGATTCTTAGAGAACTGAAGTGCCAAAGTCGATTTTGTGCCTCTTTCTTCCTCTACATTTTTTTTATGATGTCCAAAGGGGGAGAAAAAGATAAGTTTAAGAAAATCTTGTGTAAACATTCAGGGGGGAGTCATGCTGAGGGGGAGTCCAGAAACTTATATTTTCATTTCTATCTATATTCCCAAAATACTGTATTTATTAGTTAGCCGTTAGATATACTTTGATCTAACCTTTATGCAAGTACTTTATTCATCATTTGTGCTTATGCTTGTGTGTTCATCTATCTGTTTATAGCATTGTGTTATATCTGTCTAAGCTCCAACACATATCACTGCTTATATCATTATGCTTAACTAATCATATGCAAAAACTGGAAATATGTGAATCTGATGCGTATATATTGTCTTGTCTTATTTCTTTACTCTTGTTTGTCAGTTCACACACATACCAAATGATTAGTTCAAAGCCTATATTCACTTGAGCATTTTGATATGTATGACGTGCTTATGCGGTATTAAACACATCTTTATCTTCTACACACATAAGATGCATTAAAATGTGCTCTGCATAACTGGTTCAAATTAGTTATGTATATCTTGTTTTTGATGCCTTTCTAGAAACTTATCCTTTCATGCCTTAACATAACTAGAGTTCAGTTAAAGAGAATCAAAATATTCTCAAGTATGTTATGCTTTCACTGTGATGTGT
The DNA here is from genome assembly GCA_031216105.1 of Dalbergia cultrata. Lineage (NCBI taxonomy): Eukaryota > Viridiplantae > Streptophyta > Magnoliopsida > Fabales > Fabaceae > Dalbergia > Dalbergia cultrata. The sequence goes on along the minus strand of CM062352.1, from coordinate 13,532,480 downwards.
TACATATCAGTTCTATTACTGTATCAGTGAACAACCTTGCATAAAAAGCATGATTTATATCTTGTCTAAAAATGTTTTTATCATTCATAATGATTTGAACAAGAATTTTAAAAGTCTTTTCATCCATCATGCTCAAAAAGTTTTTTTTTTTTCATACATGTCATTGAGCATTGTTTTCATTGGTTATCAAAAGGAGAGCATTGAAAAAGAAAGTGTTGAATAAGATTTTTTTAATCAGAATACAATACTGCAAGCATTACTTGTTTTCTTTATTCAAGCATATTAAGGTTCAGAAAGTTCTTTTTTGAACACAAATCAGGCTGTTTGTAAACAAATGGTTTAACGATCACAGCTACTTAAGTATCATTGTAATACTTAACAAGAGGATTCTGACATAGTTCAAAAAATTTCATGATAAATTAATCAGCCTTGATTTGAGTCACTTAAGGCCATAAAAAGTTTTAATCATCAAAATCATGCCTTAAGAAAAGAACTTATTGAAACTTATCATATATGATGTTTGAAAGATTATTTTATTATGTCTTTATTTCATCCATATTTCTTTCAACATCTCTTCAAAAGATTTTCTTTAAATTGGTTTGTTATCATAAAAAAAGGGGGGGAATGTAAATTTCAGAACCCTTCAGAAAGTACGAAGCTTAAAAGGTTTTGAATGAAAACAAAGCCAATTTAAAGAAAATGTTTTGAAGAACGACTAATGGCTATCTTGAATTTCTTGACAAAGTTTAACAGGTGGACCCAGTTTGTATTACACGAACCTAAGCAAGATTAATATTTCACTCTGCATATGTAAGCATGTTATATTTGTTGAAAGAGATTAAATTAATCAGAAAGTGAATATGAAGTCGAGCGAAGTAAGTGTATACAGATTAAGGTATAATATGGACTCAATGCAAAGAATAACGTTTCACTATGCATACGCAAGCATGATATATATCTTATGGGAAGAGATTAAAATAATTAGAAAGTGAATGTTATTTCAAGCAAAGAACGTATTCATGTTCACGGACGAAAGGCATTAAAGCTAACTTGAATCGAGAATAAGTTCACAACACATGAGAAATCATGTTTATCTCAATAGAGGATATCAAGCTTAAAAGGTGAATATTATCTCGAGGATAGAAAGCATAAATGCTAGAGGATTGAAGCTAATCAAGTTGGAAATCAAAAAACCAAGAAAAGGATCTTCAAAAAGTAGGACGGGATATCAGAAAGAACACTCATGATGAAGAAATCAATTCATGTCTAAAAGCAATATATTATTTAGTCATCAATCATGACAATCGCAGAGATATCATCATCAAGCAATCAAGATTGAAGACTGAAAGATCAGAGAAATATCAACGTGATTTATTACAGCGTTAGAAAGCTCACTGTAGAGTGGAGCAAAGAACGCTAAGGAAAAATGGAGGGAGTTTCGAAATTCAAATTTCAAATATCAAATCAGATCCAGTATTATAACTAGTACGTCATCTCTCCTGCCTAAATGATTCAAGATTATAGGAGTTGGAGTTCAGAAACCATGAGCTAAAAGTTAAAGGAAAAAAATGAGGACTTAAGAAACCTCTACATTACAATAGTTTCTACAACTATGGGATAAGTTGTCAGCCTACCTCTTTAGACTAACGTTCCAAGGCACATTTAACAAAATACACATGTCACTTGGAGATCATATCAAAGAGGCAATAGTTATAAAGATAGACCTGTATAAATAGAGATGTCAAGCTTGAAAGAAGATGAGAGAATTGAAAAGCCTTAGTGTAGAATCTATAGAAAATCTCTCCACACTGCCTGTGTTGTTCATCAATTTATGTAATCATTCACGAAGTGTAAAAATCTTCTTTCTCAATTTTAGAATGTATTTGTATTTGTATGATCTTCATGTGAAGAGATAAGAGAAAAGAGTCGCTCTAAGTTTCCCCGTCTATATTAGCTAGCATCTTTAAGGAAACTTGAATGCATGTTAGTTTGAGTATCAACCCAAACACATAACCTTTGTAACTTTGCTCCGTTTGTGATAAGTGTGAGACATAGCTTGGAGAGACTAAGGCAAAACTACTTGCAACGTGTTAGCAAAGGTATTTGCTAATCACGGTTCAACTTGGAGAGGCTGTTAGAAAGACGACTTATAATGTGAGTGCAAAGGTATTTGTACTTCACGGTTCAGCTTAGAGAGCCTATTTGAAAGACTACTTGGCAGTAGAAGGTGTCTGCAGGTCATGGTTCAGCTTGGAGAAGCTGGTTCAAGACTACTCAGTTAAGTCGCGGTTGGGATTGTCCATTGTGCAAGTTCAGCTTAGAGAGGCTGGTGTAGAACTACTCGGTTAAGTCGCAATTGGGGTTGTCCACTATGCAGGTTCAACTTGGAGAGGCTGATTCAAGACTACTCGGTTAAGTCACAGTTGGGGTTGGCCACTGTGCAAGTTAGAGCTTGGAAAGGCTATTGCAAAGACTATTTGTTTTTACTTTCTCAGGTTGAGAAAGTTTTTGTTAGTGAAATCTCAACATGTGTTGAGTACTGGATGTAGGCAGGTTGGTCGAACCAATATAAAATTTCTTGTGTCCATTTTTCTCTTCCCTAAACTTTTATGTTTGCGTCATCATTCTATACTCCTTACTGATTAAGTTCTTATCAAATTAATATCCATGTTGTTATGCATTAAGGATTTACTTTCTGAAATAATCAATAACTTCATCGCTGTACTTCAAGCTTCAGCTTGATAGAACTCTGTTTGAACAAGTTCAGAAAGTGAAAACATTTGAAAAAAGAACGAAGCATGATTCAACCATCTTTCTTATGCAATCTTTTACCAACAAAAGAGAGAGGGTGAGTTTTATCCAAAAACTCTGTGAGTGAATTCTTAGTTGAAACCCCATTCATGCAACACCAAGGAAATATGGAATAGATCACAATAATAGTAATAATAACAAAAGAACACTTTAAAACATGTCATATTTACATATATATATATATATATATATATATATATATATATATATATATATATATATATGCCAAAATAAATGTTTTTCACAAATCAAAACAATAGTACTCTAATAGAGAAACAATAATATCTGATGGTGTACAAATATGTGTCATAACAAATCTCTGGTTATGCCTAATGAAGAGGACATAACGAATAAATCTTTGGTTATGCATGTCAACCATGACATAACAATAGTCTCTGAACTCTAGGGCACCTAACTAGATCCTATCTATACCAAGGTCAATTGAATAACTGCCATTAACTCACAACTTGTTTCTCTCTAGCTACTGCCCGGGCTAAAATCATGAAACTAGTTCTTCTATCTGATTCTCTGCAAAGGGAAACTCTGAGTTTTAAAAGCTTTATCATATGAAAACATACAGTTCTAGAAATCATATAATCATCATAATATCTCTAAATAGTTATATTCATAATCCAGCACTTTACAAACCCATTTTAGCAACAATGGTCCCATGGTTTTACATAAAACATATAGTTCATGCTATTCTGAAAATCACATTTTCACAAATCAACAGAAATCTCAAATCTCTTACAGTAATCTCTAAAAACATGCATTAATTCGCATTTTCATGAAAATAACTCTAATAGACAATATAGAGATCATAGGTTTTAACCCACTCACCTAGAGGGGTGGATAATGAAGGATCAACACTAGATGAGCTCCTTGGAGCAGGAATGGCACTAATATTTGCCATTGAAGCAACATAATTCTATATCAATCTCGAAATAACTCAAATATATTCTTAATAACTTGAGATTCAGCATTGCTTGCCACTATTGATAGAGCAAGAAGACCAGCCCAAGAACATGAGGAATGGAGGGAAAACAAAGCTAAACCAACAAACCGACTTACCTTGAGCTAGGAAGATGAAAGATTGGATGTGATTGAGAGTGAGGAAGGAAAAGAAAAGGAAGAAGGGGTATAGTGGCCAGGTTTTTGGCCTCTAGTAGTGGGGAGCCAAAATAGGGTGTTTAAAAAGGGTAAAGGGCTCATAACTAAAAACTATGTTGTTTTGCATTGTTCTATCATCGGGCCCGCTCACTGCAGCGAGCTTGTCTAGTTTAGAGCCTACAGAAAGGCTCGCTTACTCACTGCAGTGACCTGTTCTGCAGAATTCTATAAAACTTGGCTACAACATGGTTTCTGAAATTTGGGGCCTTCTTGGCTAAACGGGCGGGTCCTATGGGACACAAAGACCATACTAAACTCATCTAGGAGCATGTGTACTTGAGGTATTACACTTAATAACATGTTGCCTATGAGATGATACAATGAGCTTGCGTTGGTACATATGCAAATGTAATGGATGGTGGTGATTTCTTTTTTTATTTTATTCTTTCCTTTTTCTTGATTTTTTTTTAACTTTAAAGTGTAAAAAGGAAAAAGTCAACAATGATTGAGGTGTAGAGATGTCAAAATGAGTTGAGCTCGTCAGGTTGGTCTGGCAAAACCGTCATTTTTAGCAGGCTATGTTGAAGTTTTGAGCTCGCCAAAAAATTCCAACCTACCTAACACACCTTGCTTAACCTGCGGATTTAGGTGGTTTAAAGTGGGCTTAGCCCGTGGGCCAGGTCTTTTTTTTATTAAAAAAAATCATAATTATTTAGTAAAAAAAGTAAGAAATATGTGACCCAAAAAAGAAAATTGTAAGAAATTTGTATACTCGCTAACACAGTATACATTGTACAATTGACACTATTCACTCAAAATTAAAACTTAAAAGTAAAACAGTGTCATAACTCACAAATAACACTATTAACAATAACATTTTTAGTTAAAGTTCGTGTATAGTTGTTATAGATCTTAAAAATTTGGGTATACATAAATAAAAAATATCTTTTGAAAACCTTTTTTTTTCCAAAAAATTCATCGAAACATTATAAAGTACTTTTTTTGGCGAGTTAACCCACCAGCTTGCCCTAAAATGGGCTAAACTGACTATTGTAGTTCATATTATTTTAGCGGCTGGCTAGCCCTGTCCCATTTTTTGCGGGCTCTTGGTGGGGCTGGCCTAAACAAGGTGGGTCAGTCCGTTTTGACACCTCTATGGAGGCGTAGGGATAATGGTGGTTTTTGGAGAAGTAGGAAGAAGGGGTAAAATGGGTAATGCAAGTTTCAATAAATATTAAACTATGAATAAGAATTATTATAGAATTAATTTTTATAGTAGAAAAATTTAATCTCAACCCATGAATGGAATTTGAATGGCTAAGATTCAATGACCAAGTTGGTCAGTAATTCAAAATGACCATAGTAGCGCCCCAATTTTCTATCTGAGTAAAAATGACCAAAATTCCTCTGAGGTCATTTTATGTCCAGAATTCGAGGATAGCCAATCCGGCAATTCTCGAAGGGCCAACTCAATGTTTGAAGGGGATTAGATGACTTTTGAATGGTTTGGAGTACAAAAACCTAGTTTTCTGAGGTTTCGGATAAAAATGATCAAAATACCCCTACAGCGTTTTCATGCGGGTATGAGTGCCAATTGAGCCCGAAACTTCTCCAGATAGTTTTAAATGATATTTTTATGTATTTCATGACATCTGTTTGAGTCTCGGTGGTCTGGGCAATTTTTGAGCAACATTAGGATTTTTCCCCTAGCATAGTGTTTTTTAGCTTAGTGATATAATTAAGTAAACCTAAGCAATATTAGGCTCTAATCCAAGCTTAATTAATTTTCATAATCAATCTAGAGTCAAAATAATTTATTAAAGTTAATTAGAACCTAAAATTACTTAGATTAAACCTAAACTCCTTTTTTAAATTCAAATTTCCTAGTCATGGAATCTTAAATAGTGTTTTCTCTCTTGAATTCCTTAAATTAAGGAATTGTGTCTACATTGTTTATACATAAAATAAATTTAAATCTCTCTAATAATATATCAACACTCCTTAATCGTGTCTTGAGGTTCCTAATTACTTTCTTAGTTAGCTAAATACTTACTTAGCAATTCCTAATCTTAAACCTAATCTAATACACACCTAAACACATCACTAAACCACAATTAAACAAAAGAAATCTCTCCCCCCCTATGGCTTAAAGGACCGCCGGCCACTCCCCCAAAATATCCATCACATGTTTGAATTCTTACACATAAATGCCCATGCTTGAAGCCATACCTTGCACCACGCTCACTATATCTCCAGCCATGCTTTACCATGCTTAAATGAAAACAATCTCTCACCTCATGGAACACGAGGAAACCACACGGCTACCTCCTCCTCCATTCATCCTTCATTGTTTTGTTTTTCTATAAATAGCTTGCTTGGATGAACTTGAATCACTTTTGTTCATTTGCTAAGTTCAAAGTTTCAAGCATTCTTGCAAGTTCTTCCTTTTTCTCTCAGGTTTTCAAGAGCTTTCCTTCATCTTCATCTTCTTCATCTCCTCTTTGAATCACAACCTCAAACCACCACACCACCACCTTGAATCATCATCTAAACACATAAGCTCTCACCCTCAAACACAAGCTCACACAAAAACTCATCCTTTCCTTTTCTTCCTCTCTTGGCCAAAACCTCCTCTCAACCTTGGAGGAAGTTTTTCTTCTCACTCTCATCTCAAAGACCAAGCTTTCATCTTCAACACTTGGTAGGGAGTTATTCTAAAGTTTTTATCTTTCTCAAATATGTTTTGTTCTTGAAGAAAAGTGTTGATTTTATGATGCTTTCTTGAGCTTTTCTTTTCGGTTTCCTCTTGGAATTTCCTTTTCATTTTCAGCCTCAAGGCCTTGTTCCATTCTCATGATGGCTTGATGATTAGTGTCTCTAGATGATGATTTTTTGTTCATCTCAATGAGACCTCTAAAGCTTGAGTTTTTCTTTCTTTCTTTCTTTCTTTCTTTAAGTCTTACTTATGTTACTTAGCTCACTAATGATTTCAACTTAAGAAAATAATTGTAAGGATGTCAATAAGCCTAAGGTCTACCCTTGTCAACCTTAAAGTTGGCTAGCACATTCTAGAGTTTTACTCTAGATAGGGGTTTTGGGTACATAATAAAGAATATGGTGTATTTTCTCTTTTCTTGTAGCTTCAGTTTCTTTTCTTCCCTTTCCTTTGAAGTTTTATTTTTGCATCTATTTCCTTAAGCTTGATGATGATGTTCAAAGAATCATGAGGTTTCTTTGTAACCCTGGTACTTAGAACTCTAGAGCTTGCTTTATGATGATGAGATTATGATTAGGATTGTGATATTGATTCTTTAAAGTCTTGTATGAGCTCTAATGACATAAAAAATGGACTAGCATTCATATTTAATTTTATGCCTTGCATAGCATATTTATTTTTCTATGCCATCACTAAACTCTCAAAGATAAAGAAATAATCTTGCATTATCATGTTTAAATTTAAGCTTTGCATTTCAAGTTTACTTTTCAAGTCATCACCTAATCTTATGAAAAGATTGAGTTGCATCTCATATTTATTTTGAGCTCTCACTTTACTTTCTAATAAAGATAAAATGAAGTGCATAACATGTTTATATTCTTGTTATCACTTAAAATATTAGAGCTCAAAGGCTTGTCCCTTGGTATCTCAAGTAGAGATTGGGAATGGAAGATGCTTTTAGAAATGTATTTCGGCCATGTGATGATGATGAGTTTGATATAAGTTTCATCTAGTCACTAGTGCTAAGACCTATGTTTTATAATTTTCTCAAGTTTAGATGATCTCAAGGAATATTTTAAGCATGATTTTATGATTTAAATCCCTCTTCAGATTATTTTGAAATAGCTACTACCCTCAATGGTTTTATGATGATTTTATTGAAATAAAATGTTTTCTAATAAGTTTTAGAAGCTTTAAAAGGATTCCAAGAGAAACTAGCAAATCTATGTGTTAGAAATGAAATTCTATGCTTAGTATGATGATTATGTGTTCGGTTCTGCCATGATTATTTGCTCACTGTATGATGATGATTTTGCCATGTTAGAATCTATTTATTCGTGTATTTTTTATGTTAGAATTAACTTGAGAAAGCTAAGACAAGTTAGTAACCAAGAAAGAATTAGAAAGAGATTTATAGAACCCTTAAAAATGAAAATTCTGGATTCTGTTCCAACAAGGTTAACATTAGTTATAATGGTTTATAATTAGTATAAATGTGTAAGACTTACTCATAATTGGTCTAGGAATTCATCTTAGAACTTTAGGAGAAGACCGAATGTAGAAAGGGTCAAAGTCGTGACTCCTAGGTACCCATAATTGTAAAAACATAGATTCTACACAAATGGGTTTTAGAATAGGTTATGATCATGATGATTAGTGAGAATAATGAGTTTTGAACCTATAGGTGCATAAGAGATTAAGATCGGATGACTATAGAACTTAGAATTCAAGTTTAAGGCTCTAAGGGTTAAAGCATAAGACACTGTAGGTTCTTTGATGCTATGCGTTGATTATTTCAAGTATGATGTGATGATACATGTGCTATGATGAGTATGATTATCTGAACCTAGGTTTACTATGATTATAGAGGTTGAATGAGAAATGTGCATGCAATATGAGTTAGTGTGGCATAAAACAAATTTGAAAGAAATTCGGTATACAGCTGTTACGTTGCCGAATTCCCATCAAATTAAGGACTTGAGAATGTTTTTGAAAAACATATGAGAAAAACCTTGGGTAACACTGGTTTGGCCGAGCACCACCAGGAGATAAGTTTTTATGTGACAAAGCACTGAGACGTACTTCTGCCGTCCAGTAGGGAGGAGACAAATCCGTGAGGGTATGAATGGATGCAGCCTACCAAAGTGGACAATTCGCTGTGCACTAGATGCCAGTAGAGCGTTTCAAAGAAGGGAATATTCCTATGTACTCCCCGAATTAAAGGTTATGATAGGTGATCCTTAATCCCCCTAAACCCATACTCTAGAAGTCAGGAATTTTATATTTACGCTTATCATAGGATAAGTAAGAACTAATGACGACTAGTTGAGGTATGAGCTCATAACCTAGATGATGTTTTAGGGTGGCCCCATGATGTTAGAATATGAAGTTCCTAAGTCACAAGGTTGAGAAATGATTCACTTGAAAGTTTATATGCCACTTATGTGTTTTCTTGATGTTATGTTTCATTGAACTGTTTGCATAATGTATTGACATGCATCAATGCTTTTACTATGTTGCATTCATAATATTAAGATGCATTCTAAAAGGAACGAACCTTGGATAATTATGTTTATAACCCTAATAACGAATTTTATATGCATACTCACCTTTTATAATAAACTCAAGGTTCCTAAGGATGTTGACGATGTAACCCTAGATAGGAGGTACCCTACTGAGATTCTTTAACAAGATTCTCACTCCTTTTCTTTCCCTCTCCCGTTCTCTCCTGTCACATCTTCGGATCATGGCGACGTTCATGGTGTTCATCGACACTCCCATATGGGAGGTGTACTTTGATCCGGAGCACGGATCGTATCATTTTGAGGGACAATGCACCATTCGAGTCTTCATGTATGTAGGATGTCCCTTCATGCACCCTATACATAGCTACCATTTCTCCTCGACATCTCCCTATGACGATGACATGGTCTTTGAGCGCGCCCGAATGCACAACGAGTGGGATATGCGTACCTATATGTCTGCATCAGCTGTTCGCAACTTCCCGGATTACGTACCTTGTTCGCAATATTCGGAGGACAACCCCTCATAGGATCCCTCGACTCATATGCATAGCGAAAGCTCGGCCCCCACTCCCCGGTTCGTGCAAGAGGGGAGTAAGGAGACATTGATGCAGCCAAGGTTGGCAAGGAGAGTTGAGATGCGCCCCCGTCATGGAGCACTTGTGAAGCCGCCGCATGTCCATACCCCATTCCTCTTGTTTACATCTGTGGAGCTTGAGCAGTTTCCTGGGTATATACCCCAGTCACCCTAGGATCGGCGCCACCAGTATTAGGGTCTCTTAGGGAGAGCTAGTGCACACACATCACATAGTTTAGGATAAACCTTCTTTTGTTATGGGATTATCCACTTTAGGTGCACTAGGGTAGGGGTGTTTTTATTTGTGCTTTCCTTGTACTTCTCTATTTCCCTTGTATTTGCTTCAGTTGTATTTCTGTTCTGTTGTATTAAACTAAGTCCCACCCCTAGGTGGGCATATTATGAGATTAATGAAGTATTATCTTTTATGTTCTATGGTTTACTATTGTGAAGTTGTTTGATGTTCATGTTTGCGCTTTCTTTTATATTTGAGTTATTCTTTATCATCAACGCTTGTTTCAAGTTCTATGCGGCTCTCACTTTGTTTTTATATTTCAAAAAAATTTTTACCCATATTATCCACTAAGTATTTTAAAGAAAGATTTTAAAGAATAAGACTAAGAGGTAATAACCTAATGATTAAACTAAATATGTTCTAGGAGTATTGGGTTAAAATTAAGATGTTACAACCATCACAAAACTTGTCGTAATGGTATGTAACTTAGAACATCAACTAGCCAATTATTTTCATTTGTTTAACTTATAAACTTTGGTGCATTACAAAACTTATAAAATAGACCTCTCTAATTTGGTGTTTATTAAGAATAGTATGGGATAAAATTGGTCCTTTAAAAAAAATATTCCATAATCTTTTTTTTTTTTTGGGTGAAAAAGGGGCCAAAGCCCAAATAAAGAAAGAAAAAACTAAAAAATGAATCTTGGCAAAGAAACCTCCACTAAGTCATCAAAAAGATAACTATAGTGTCCTGCATCCACATGTCCTTAGAAAAGTTTAGCACATCCTTAAAATGCCTCGGAATTCACCCAGATGTTGAGATAACCCCAAAATATAGAAAACAACATTTTTATGTAGGTAAGACTATGACGAACCATGCGAGCTAACCCCTAATAGGGACACCGTCTATTGGGCTCACTATAGGAATTGTCAGCGAGTGTATTTGCTTTCATCGCATTGAGCCTTCGTGTTGCCGCAACATGACCCCGATATGAAAACATGTCCACAATGACGTAATTTCATTAAAAACACTTTTCTACCTAAATAAACCCTTTCCCAATCTAGCTCCACCTATCTTTCACGAACCCTAACACCATTCCACCCTTTTGTCCTTCCTCCTTAATCATACCTCCTCCAAACTTGAAGGTAAAGATTTGTTAATGGTTTATGTTAGGTATTGGACTAATCAGTACTAGATTAACCTGCGTCCTTATGTGAACCGACCCCTGGACACACCCTTGCCTAGCCCAATGGGTACAGAACCAACATATAAGGGCAAAAGACACGATCATAATCTCTCCCATTAATGCCTCATCCCCCTTCCCAATTAATGCCCAGCTGATATACGCATCCCTTCTTGCAAAGAGAGATGGCATCTCATTCTCTAGCCTAAACTTTAGCCCTCCTTTTATCTTGAGCTAGACAACAACATGTTTCTCTCTTTTCTTCCATGTTTATCAGTTAGGATGTTAATGTTCATAGTTTTTTCAATTTAGTTTACTCTCCAAATATTCATAGAGTTGTTCTAGTGTGGTTATAATTTATTCATAGGCTTTTGTTACTTCTATGGCAGACGTTGGTGTCATTCCAACTCCCTGGAACTCCATTGGTGCTAACACCTTATGTTCCACCCCCTCAAGGTGGGAGAGTTTGAACCTGTGACCATTATTTTAGTTATCAGAGTTATTTTCTTAGTTTTATGATGTTGGAATATGATTTTAGTATTTATTTCACGACAAGTATGAAATTATATGAATTTATGACAAATTTAGAATTTATGCTTTCAAATGTATCATGAAAATATATTGGAAAAACTCATGGGACCATATAGTTATTACACAAATGAATTTCTAAGTAGATTATGAGTATGATTATTAGCCTTGGTACCAGGTTATCCGTCGGAGGACAATCTCGCCCCTATCAAAGTATTTAGAGAATGAAACCTGGTAAAGCATCCATCACAAGACCTCATTAGTTGCATTTCAAAGTATATCTATGTAGCCTATGTATATTATTATTATTATTATCATCATCATCATCATCATCATCATCATCATCATCATAAGAGATTCAAGTTGCTCTACTAGTTTACTGTGTTGTATTTTTTACATAAATTATTGGCATTTGAGTTAGGGTTAAATGCATTTTACCCCCTAAATTTTATGCTCTATGCAATTTAGACCCTAACTTTTTAAATTATGCAATGCAGCCCCTTGTAGTTTTTAAATTGTGCAAAATAGTCCTTCTGTTAATTTTCTATCCATTTATACTGTTAAATTTACATGTGCTAGTCACATGACCATAATTTGGACAAAAATACCCTCCAATTTCAATCAAATTTTCCAAATACAACCCAACACTAAAGCCTTATCCATCTGCTCTCTTTCACCCAAAACAAAACAGCACCTACCCATCATAACAGAGATAGTGCCTACAATCTACAATCAAAACCATAATCCAAACTCATCAGAAATCAAAATGATCCCCATCACAACCAAAATCCAAACTCATTAGAAATCAAAATGATCCCCATCATTGAACCTAACTAAATGCAACCAAATTTTTACATACCATAACAAAACACAAGAAGGTAAAATGCAAAATCAGAATGGGGCTTTGAAAGGAGAGGAAATGCCTCCCTCTGCCATGGCTTCATTGTGAACTAACCATGGCTTACTACTACCTACCCGCACCAGTGGCCGCTGGAAATGCCTCGTGTGCAAATGGCCACCATGGTTGTTCCCTTTCCCACAATGCGCAACAATTACAAAGACAACCACGATCTCTGCCATGCTCGCATACACCGCAAGCCACCATAAGCCACCACATCCAGAGTCCAAACTAGATTTGAGAATAGAGCACCACGGTCGGAGTCCAAACAAGATCTGAGAATGGTACACCACGTCGCAAGTCTTCCTTTTCACGTCACTAGTCTTCTTGAGTCTTCCTTTTCTGGTTGGCATTAGTCTTTGATGGAGGCGCTGCTCTTCCTTTCCCCGTGCTGGAGGGACTGTACAGAAGAAAGCTCTGTTTCTACACGTGGCCTAGCCAGTGGTAGTACTACTTGGCTTTGAGGAATCATTCGAGATCGAATTTGACACTGCTCTTGAGATCGGGCTTGATGGCTAGAGTTTCGAAGGCCGAGTGAAGGGGACGAATCTCTAATGTCATCCTCCATCTCTAGTGGTGTTCATGAAGAGGAGCAAATCGTGCTTCCTTTACTGCTCGAATTCATCGGCAATGGCGTGGATGTGACCATGTGCATTTTCTTTTTTGATTGAATGGGAATGCTTTTAGATGGTGAAGGTGGAGTGCTCAGTTTCGGATCAGGGGCAAAGGTAGATGTTGAAGAGTATAGAGAGAGAGGTAGATGTTGAAGGGAACAGGAGTGTCTAGTTAAGGAACGTGAAATGCTGGGAATTTCATTAAAGATTAAGGGTAGTTTTATCCAAAAATTAGGTCACGTGAGTGGCACATGGTCACTTAACAAACTAAATGGATGTCTATTTAATATAAGGGCTATTTTGCACAGTTTAAAAACTATAGGGGGTCGTGTTGCACAATTGAAAAAGTCTGAATCTAAATTGCACAAAGCATAAAATCTAGGTAGTAAAATACATTTAATCATTTGAGTTATTGTGTACTTAAATATGGAAACTATTTTATGGCAATTGCATGATTATTATTATGTATTTTTTTTTGTTGTCCCATATAGGGGTTACAAGTGGGAGTCTGATGACTGAGTTTTGGATGTAACTCGCCCCCTTTTTTTCTCCCTTTTACATATACAAATGCAGCTTTAGGCTCCCCTTAGCCTCCTACTCAATAGTGGTAGTGCTTCAGTTTGGGTGAGTTTCACCTTGTAGTGAAGTGTTTTGGGTATTTTAATGAAGTACTTCAGTGACTGCGTAGGTAGGGTCCTGAAGCATGCATATATTTTGGGTTTCATGATTAGAGATTTATACATGTATTTCTGTTTTAATAGGTTTCATTTATTTGTATTAGAGTAACTCAGATTTTGTTTATTGTGTCATGATGGTTTCAGATAATGGAACTGATTTATGAACTTGGATTTATATGGTTTTATATGGTTCAAAATGAAAAAGATATGTTGGATTTATATTTTGAAATGGAAATTATGCATTTAGCACAACTCAGCGACATGAGGCTTATGTAGCGATACGATTTCTCACGTGCTGATTACGATCCAAGTCGAATCATGACAATAACTACCCAAACCATTAGGACGAGAAGTATAAAGACAGAGGCCTAGCTGAATTGAATGACTTCTCGAAGCCAGAAAATTAGTAGCACAATTTTCCTCAAGAAAAGTGTGTTGCAAATGAACTGACCATGATCAGCTAAGGTAGCCATGGGTGAGATAAACAACACGTACATGAGGATGAAGAAGATCAACTCCTTTCCAAACTAGAGAGAGCAACAATGGAATTTAATTCAAGCATAACCTTTTATGTAGCCCTTATCCCACACCAACTGCAAAGCATAACAACCACCTAATAACTATGTTATAGTGATAGGATAATAAACCAAGTTGGCTGTAAAGCCCCCTAAGGAATAACCCATAGCATCTCTAAGAAGGCCGTCACAAGAAGAATGACAAGAATCAACAATTGACCCATCTAAATCCAACTTAATCCAACCATTAGGAGAAAATTGCCACTTGATGAACAACAAACGACGATGAAATGTTGGAACCCCCAAATCCGAGGCTAAACTGTTACTATGAAAAATAACACAAAATCTAGAAAATAAATTAGATTGGAAGAAGTTAATTTATAAAAATTTTCCTCATTTCTCACCCTCTAGACATAATGCAAAGCTCAAACAAACACAAGGGCCAATCTCCTTGCACATGCAAATTAGCAAGCATCCAGGCACGAAGAGAGCTCATGTAGAATTGTGGCTGCTACAAAAGGTCAACTAACCGGGACCAAAATTCCAAAGCAACTAGACAATCCTGGAGCACATGCATGATAGTCTCGTTAAGTCCCAAAGAGCACCAAGTGCATGAGGCATTAGTAGCCAAGTGGCGATATAGCTTAAAATTGTTCATTTGAAGAGCACCCATCACCATTTGCCAAAGAAAAACCTTAATCTTCTCCAAACCTTACCACCACCAAATCAAGCGAAAGAGAGGATCCTTAGCAAGAGAACCATGGCTACCAATATGGTGATAAGAAAAGTTGAGAGTAAAATTTCCATCATAAGTGGGCTCCCATGCCACCTTATTAGGGCCAAACGAAGGAGAGGGAAGAGGCATTGCAGCTATGAACTCATAAATTCTGGGAGGAAAAAAAGAACAAAGGCGTCGCCAGTCCTAAGTCCCATAAGGCAGGCCAAAATCTACTACAGAACTCTCCTTCATATCCTTCGTAATGGATGTTGCCGCAAGCTAATCCAAGCTACCTACAAAAGGAACCTCCCTATCAACCCAGAACCGGACCTTTAACCGATCACCAATCCACCATAAATGATTATCATGAACAAAAGGCCAAGCCAAATAAATCAATATCCCAAAATTAAAGCAACTAGACCACAAACTCACTTGAGGAATAACATCCTCACCACATTTATAATGGGCCCTCGACAATTTGACCCAAAGTTCATTCAGACTATGAACCGTCCCCTAGCCCAACTTTGACATAAAAGCCAAATTGATGGGGTAAGATTGCCGCAAACCCAACCCCTACAAGGCTTAGGCTTACAGACATAGGTCCAATTACAAAGGTGGGGCTTCCCAACCTCATCGGTAGAACCCCAAAGGAAAAACCAACAAAGACTATCAAATTATCACAAACGAGCTTGGACAAAAATTTGATTGCATAGGGCAAGGGGAATAGCCATAATAATTGAGGAATAGAGAGTTAGGTGACCAGTCAAAGACAAAGATTTTGTACTCCAAGAGCTTAAAGGCTCATCAAGTGCTTAGTAATATTCCTAAAAGACTTAGAGGAAATATGTTTGTGATGAAGAGGCACACCCAAATATTCCATAATCTAATCACACAAAAAGAATATTCCATAATTATTAAATGGAGGATAAACTAGTTACTTTTTAGTATTTTGACGAACTTATTTTTGTAATTTGTATTTTAGTTAAAGACGAATTTTAATTATTTTATAAAATATTAAGAATTAATATGTCCAATAAGCTCTTTGAAAATACTTAATAGTGACTGTTTTATCCTACATTGTTAATATAAAGGATTATCAGATATATTTTTCATAAATGAATTTATTCTATACTATTTTTTGAAAAGGTCAAATTGAAAATTTTCCCTACTACACAGGAATATAGGTTAGCCATCAATCTTTGTTACTAGTTCTGGATATTCCATCTTGTGGTGGAAGTGACATTGATGTGCTCGTGCTTCTCATTCTTTTTAGAATTAAATGTATTTTTCTTCCTTAAATTGTTATTCTCATTCTTTAAATGTATTTTACCTTCTTAAATTTTTTATTATATACAATTTATACTCTAATTTTTTAAAATATATGTGCAATGCAACATCTTAAATTTTTCAAATAGTATAAAACTTTATATCATTGCAAGATGTAAGTTGCACATAATAAAAAAAAATAAGGAATTGAATGCATATGAGAATTTACAAATATGGTATTAGATTTCACAAATTAAATGCTCATAAATCATACTTTTATTAGTTGTCAAAATTATATTAAAGAATATTTTCACTATTTGGAAAGTTTAGAATATTATAATTTACATTTTAAAAAGTTTGAGTATAAACTATACATGACCTAATATTTAGAGGATAAAAACTCGCTTTTATTAATGAAACCTGCAACTATTTTGTTTCTTTTAAGGGAAAGCAAAATATAATCGTAAAGGTTATGTACTAATAAATTTCAATTTATAACAAAGTTTGTGTGGCATGTTTTTGTTATTTAAAAAGGAACTCAAATATAAATATAATAATAAAAATATTATTGATAACATAATATGGAAAAAATCAATGCTTTACAATTTTATCTTACACGAAAAAGAATTACCAAATTTATATTAATGCATTGAGTTATGACATGCAAAATAAAAAATGTAAAAGAATAATTTCAGCAATATTAGAAGAAATAATAATTTGCATATCTAAAATAAAATATTAGTATAATATAATGAGTATACTGTTATAAAAAAAAAAAAGAATAGAGAGAATAATAGAGAAGAGGAGAAAGAATAGTTTCATTGCAAATCTAAAAAGTGCTCTATTTCTGTCTAATCTAATCTAATATTAACTAAATTAGCTAAAGATATTGACATTTATAAATGAATAATATTTCATAATATTCCCCATTGGATGTTCATTAGGGATATGCCTCATTAAAACCTTACTAAAAAAAATCCAATGAGAAAAAATCTTAGTGAAGGAAAATGAGTATAGTATCCTTATAGTGGGAATGCATAATTGTCTTATTAAAAACCTTCTTAAGGAAAAATCCAGTGGGATAAAAATTTTGATTAAGGAAAAAAGAGTACAGTATTTCTCCCTCTTTTTAAAGTATTATTTAAAATCTCATAATTGATATATTCTAACTTTGTGGACCACTTCTACAAAGACCAAATAGGTAGTAACTCTATCACTTGAACAAATTGGACATCAGTTCCTCTCTTTAGTTGAACTATCTAAACCATGTTGTCCTCATATAAAGTTGTGCAATTTTCTCCAAAGACAATTGACATGATAGTTTGAACATATTGATTCATTGCCTTTAACTAGAAAGATTCACGAGCTTCGCGTATTGCACTAGTTTCTCTGTGATTTGAAGAAATAGTGGCTATAGTTTATCTTGTATATCTCTAGGATATGATCATATCTCCATAAGTGAAAGAAACTTGTGTGATATTTATCTTTATGCAAATTTGATAAATATCCTGCATACTAATACATCTAAAGAAAATATATACAATTTATCCATATAAAACTTCATAAGAGTTATCTTTATGTAAATTAATTGACAAACAAATATTTTGTTTATTAAATACTCGATCCACAGATTAAGACAGAATTTTGTCTTTTTAAGATCTTTTATCTGAAATTATTCATTTAGATCTTTTATGATTATGGAAACTTCTTTAGGAGTTCCAATGATATTCAAGCTATCAACGTACATAGCTACTATAATGAATCTAGATATAAACATGACATCATTTCTAAGCCCCTTCTTAATCAAATACTCATTAAGATGGTTATATCACATTTGTCCAGATTGCTTTAGACCATATGTGGATCTTTGCAACTTGATGAGCACATACCCTAGGGACGTTCATTAGATGATATTGATATTTTTAATCGTTCAAGGACTTTTCATGTAAATATCATTGTTTAATTAACTATATAGATAGGATCTGAAATATATGTCATATGCATATTTAGCTTATTATATGCAGATAAGCTAATCAAATATTGAAACATTGTTGCATCCACTACCGGGGATTACGTTTCGCCATAATCTATACCAAGTCTTTATGAGAAATCTTGTGTTACAAGTAGAGCCTTATAGCGTACAATTTCTTTTTCTTACAAATATCTATTTGTATTCCACAGGTTTCACACCTTCTGATGTTTGAACTATAGGCCCAAAGACTTCACATTTTTGGAAGTGATCTAATTCAGCCTGGATGGCTTCTTCCATTTTTGTCCAATCATTTCTACATAGACATTTTTTGATGATTCTTGGCTCAAGATCCTCATTTTCATGCATAATATTTAACGCTATATTATATGCAAATATATTGTCGAAATGATTACTCATCGATTCCATAATTTTTCTATAGAGACAGTATATTGAGATCTTATCATTTTCAATAATTATTTTTAGATACCTAAACATCTTCTGGCGTTTCGAATACATCAAAATTTTGGAATGCAACAATGTCCTTACTATGTCTCTATTCTCTTCAACAGGAAAGTATCATTTGGCTCCATAACATCATTTGGCCTCTTTGCCCCTCTTCTTTTTTGATGACTTTTATTTTTGGAATCGACTCGCTACAAAAAAAAGTGTAAATTAAGGCGGTTCTCCAAAATTGCCACAATATTCAGTAAATTATGGTGGCTTTATAAATTGCCATAATTCCAGTGAAAAAATGGCGGTTAAATTAGGGCAGTTGCTTATAACTGCCACAATGTGCAGCAAATTACGGTGGTTTTATTGTAATGAAAAAAATGGTTTCATTAGGTAAATTATGCTGTTAACAACCGTCGTTATTTACCATTAAAAGAAAAGACCCAAAACATCACAGCCTAGACCAACACTAGCCCACCCTAAAAAACAAAGGCTGGTCCAATGACCAAAAAACTCATTCCCTTAATTGAAAACAAATCCCTAATTCCAATCTAGCCGAGTTATACCATTACTCATAGAAACAAAAGAAACATGATGCGGAGATACATGGAGGTGGCGGCGATGAAGACATCCAGGGGTGACAAGGAAAGGAAATATCGCGATGGCAAAAGAAAATGGTGCCACCGCGGCTGAGGGCCGATCCATCGTGGCCAAACTCGCAGCGGCGGCACAGCACATGCGGACAGGAGCACTAGTAGAGGTAGTTCGTTGGGAAGAGGAAAAGGTTGGGTCTGCAGCCACCTTAGCGAGGCAGCGGTGTGCGACGGTGCCTGGGACTACGGCAAAGGTCTAGGAGCGCGATCTCGGTGGTGCACAGGAAAGGTTGGGCCGTGAGCTCACATCGGCAATCGCAAGAGAGGCAGTGCACAATAGTGGCCCAGTCACCAATGAGGTAAGACCGTAGTCTTCCCCTTCCCTACCTCTTTATTGATTATACTGCCATTGTTTTTTGTTGGTGTTAGGAATTTTGTGTTTATTGATTTTATCTGAAATTATTTTTTTTGTGTATTGTAACTATGGCTTGGATTGTTGTGAGGGATTGATTTTGGACCTTTATTCACATTGGTACAGAGGAATAGAGATTATGCTCACTGCGGGGATCTAGGTTCAAGGAACAATTTGGGATCTTTGAATGAGGACCAGTTCTAATGATGCTATTAGTGAAGGTAAACAGGGATATGTATGCAGAGATTATATAATGTTTATTTTTTTTAATATCTATTTTTTATCCTCAGAACCTTACCTATTAGAATAGCTATGTTCTTTAGGATTATGATTTGAGATTTGTGTTATTGTCTTTGGAATATTTGTGTTTTTTATCCACAATTCCTTTCAATTCTCTTCTTGTTTCCGACAAATCCCAAGGTGAATTGGATGCTTTGATGTGTTCCCTTTTTTGTTTATTAATGTAGAAATGAGGGGAGGGGAGAGAGAGAGATTGGAGAAACAGAAGCAGAGAATGCCAAGGCCAAGAAGGACAGAGGCATTACTGATAAGATACACCACCAAACCACTGTAATTTTTTTTAAAAAAAATTTTTAATTGAAAATTGTGGCAATTATATAGAGTGATTGCAGCGGTTTCTTTTGAACCGCCGTAATTTACCAAATAGCATTGGTAATTACAACGGTTCCTTAAACCGCCATTCTTGAAAAAAATGGCAGTTAAAAACCGCCCTAATTCCCCAAATCAATCGTCGCAATTCACTGCTTTTTTTGTAGTGACTGGTCTACCATGCTTTTGGCATGTCATTTTTACATTAACCAATTGTCCAACAAGGACATCAATTCAAATTGGGGCATTTTTAGCTGGTATATAAGATTTATTTATCCTTTTCTGTCATAAAAAAAAATGCATCTGACAATTCATTTGCTATTCTTTGCAAATGTATAATCATTTGAACTTCTAGTTTACATTGCCTTGTGTAAGGATCTAAATAGAATATTGATGCATTCCAATTTATTTTTCTTTTCTAGTTGTGTCTACTATCTTTCCCTGATATTGGAAACATTATTTCTCACAAACCTAGCCTTAAAGCATCTCCCATTTGAATTTCAATATATTTGGCCATAAAGGAAGAATAATATCCAATATATATCTCCAATTTTCTTTGGAGTCTCATTTGAAAAAAAAGGCAGTTAGAACATATATTGCACTTCTCAAGTTCTTAAACAGGAACCTTTTTGCTGCAGGCCAAAATAATTGTTGGGGCAGAAATATTGGCAATTTGTTAGCCTTATAGAAACAAGTGCTGCAAAATAATATGCGCCTAACTAGAAATTAGGAGATTTGTTCTCATGAGTAAGCGGTCTAGCAATTAACTAGAGGTCTTTCATAAGTTAATTATGCTAACCAACTTTTTCTATAAGTGAACATAAATAATTAGATATTCAATATTTATAAAATTGGCCTGCAAGCAATAAAAGCTTAAGAAATAAATTCACTAAAATCATCAACATAAATTGTTTTGATTGGATTATCAGGGAATTGTGCTGTTAATAATTTGCGCAATTAATATCGCAAGCTTCAGGTTGCGAAATCATAATGAGCACATATGCAACCATTTCATAGATACATACACTAAAATCATAAAATATTTGAAAGGTCCATATGGTGGATGAATTGATCCACATATATCTCCTTACATTCCTTTTGGGAATTTAAGAGATTTAAATCCAATCTTTGCTGTGAAAGCCATACAATTAATTTATATTGAGAACACGTAGCACAAGAAAACTCATTAAAATGAAGAATTTTATGATTTTTCAATAATTACTCGTATGAGTTTTCAGTAATTCCTTACATCATTATTGCTTCAAGATGTCCTAACCAGTCATGTTAAAAGATAAAAATCATTTGGGCTAGTAAACATTTAATTTACAATAGTATATGATGATTCAATTGTACTCATGTTAGTACTATAGACCGAATGAAAGTGTAGAATAAACTTTTCTAAAGCAACTTTCTTACCTGAAGCATAAGTTGTGATATGGAGGTGTTCACTATTTTCCTCACTCACTATAACAATATGATATCCATTTCAGAGAATATCTTTGAGATTCATCAAGTCTCTTTATTACTTTATAACTAGTAGAGAATCATTTTTGTTTCTTCAAGAAACAAAATCATAGCTTTTATGATGTCATCATTCATCTTTCTACCAAGAATGATATCAATATTTCTAAATAATTTTATTTCTTCGAGAAATTAAACATAATAGTAGCTCCTCTGGAGCCTTCAATCATATTCACAAAACTAATAATTGAGTTATGATATTATTATCTTATTACAAGATGAAAATATCAAAATATGTCATCGAAGTGTTAACATATCATGTAAGTGAAAAGAAATTTGTCATGATATAATGATGATATAAATACATCTATCAGAATTATCATGAAAATATCACTATCATATATTATTATTTCGTAATCATGATAATAAATAAGATCGTCATGTCACATAAACCAATAAAGTAAATATTATTACATAAAAATATAATTAATAATTATGAAATATACCACAAATAGCATAGCTTTTTTATTCAATATTGAGAACAATCATTACTAAAAGTTGTGAAATAAAATATTCCTTGAAAATAGTATCAAGTAATATATCTAATAAAAACTTACATTATTAAATCAAATAATTACCATTTTTATCAAAATATTTAATGATAAAAGATACCTCCAAATGATTCATATTATTCATAAAATGAGATCATAATGTATTTTGAAAAAAAAAAGCTTCTAATTTGTTTCTCATTCCCTTTTAATAATACTTAATAAAGATCAAACAAATATCTCAATGTATGACAGGTATGTGCCAAATTTGCTTTGATGCCATAACGATAATATTCATCACATTTAATTAAGAAACTTAGCCACTTCTAGGGTTATAATATTTTTGTCACATTCACTTCAAGAAATGGACGAGAGCCAAGTAGGCAAATTTCATGAAATTTTTTCATGAAAATTTATTATTTGATATCTTGTAAAACCCTTTTCTTGACACTGCTACTCCAGGAGCACATTTAATACATTAAAATCAACAACATTTTTCAACATATATTTATTAATAATATAACTACAAGTGCTATCGTAATGGACTCATAACTCTTTTTTGTACTTTATGACAGAGATCAGTAGGATCTTTTAAAAATATTTAGACATAATATTTTATATAGATAGCAAAGAAGGAAAATAAATAAACTCATTATATTATTCTCTTAGGGAGAATATGAGTATTTAATATAAATACTCATAATTAAAAAATTATATATTGCAAATACTCAAAATTATCCTTGGAGATACATTCAATTCAAGGAACGTAAATATGAAAATGTTCCTTATAGGAAATACACAAACTTATTTTAGAATGTCACACACTTTAGGTGGTGTGAATAATACATTCATTCACTCCGTGGAATACTCTTTTGATATATTCACTCTTAGGAATATGTAAATCTTATTAAATAGAGAAATAAATCTATAATATTTTTCTTGGATAATTTTGAATAATTAGGATGCTTTCACTTCAAGGAATGGTTATCCATTTTTTTGTATAATTCTCATTCACTTCTGGAAACGATTCTCATTCATTTCTAGGAATGATTTTCATTCACTTATGGGACTAATTCTCATTCACTTATGGAAATGATTGTCATTCACTTCTGGGAATGACATAGGAATAGAATAAAGTAGAAGGAGTACATATTGATATAGTCAAATAAAAAAAGTTCAAAAATTAAAACAATTAATAAAAATTGATTTGTGCAATCCTTTTGGGATGCAGTATTTTCTTCTCCTTTTTTTTAAATGGTGTCTCCAAGACCCATAAAAAAAAGAAAATTATTTTGTGCAATTCTTCTGTAATACAACACTTTCTTGTTTATTAGTTTCAAGACTCATTGAATAAAGATAAATCTCAACATATAATATTCAACAAAAATATGGTTAGGATACTTTATATCAAGCCTTCCTATTTATCACTGTGTACAGATGGTATAATAATAATATAGGGGGAAGCAAGAACCAACCAAGAACAAGTGCATCCATGAGTTTAAGTGGAACTAGGAAAAGAATTGTGGCTTGTATAGAATACTCTCCTAATTTCCACCACGAACCAAGAATTCTAGAAGAAGGAATCATGCATACACTATATTAAAACGAACTTCTTCACTTTGAGAACAAAATCGTGTTGATAATGTGTTATAAAAAGTATCGATAGACAGAACAATAGAGAAGAGGAGAAAGAATAATTTTATTGAAAATCTCAAAGATACTCTACACGAAGTATCTAAAAAATTATTTATAACCAAAGAAAGAGGGATATAATATTACATCAAATCATAATATATTCTAAAAAAAAAAGATATAATATTATATCAAATCCTAATAGATCCTATTTATTTAGTAACGATTTGATTTTTCTTGACTAGTTGAAGAGCCCAAATGAAAATTAAATGAATAAAAAAAAATCTGAAGTGATTCTCAAGTCTCTACTAACACGTCACTCATGTCATACCACGTGCACGAGAACCACAAAAAGCAACCTAAGAGGAACATAAACGCAGCACACAAAAGGGTTAAATTTTAGGTCGGTGCAAGGCTAGAGATAGACACAGAGAAATAAACAAAAATGTCATGAAGGAAAAATAAAGTAAAAGTAAAGAAAAATGCTCTCATTATCAAAGAAAAGCCGTTGGATATTGTGGAGATGTGTTTCTACGCGTACACGTGAATGGTCTGTTTTCCCTCTGTTTCCGAGTAGTACAAAACCATGAAAAGTTGAGTCACAGAAAAGCACAACAAGGACCTAGCACCTAAAAGTTACGAAGGTCGTAAAAATTAAATATACAACCCCTGGTTAGTTGTTGGCAAAGCATGTTAACCATGGTAAGGTTAACTTTCTTTCATGATGTGGCACTTGGCATGCTTGGTTTCGTGTATGCTCCGCAACTAGGATGTGAACGTCAGTTTAAACTTGATTTGATTGATAATGACGTCACTCTTAAAAAATTGCAGATCTCAAACTTAAAAAAATTTTAGGATTTAAGGTAATCTAAAATATTATGTCAACTTACCATTATTTTATTATTAAATAAAATATAGATCTATTCTATCCGGTGGTAAATAATAGGGTATAAGTTGATATGATATCTAACACATAATTAATATAAATGACACAATTTTTTTATAAAACTCCTTTAAAAAAATTATCATAATATTATTTGATAAAAAAATATAAAACTTGATCTCCATAGGTCGAAGTTCATATAACAGTATTTGATAAATATATTTAAAATATTTAAAATAATAATAATAAATATAAATATTAAAGAGTATAATTTTATATTTATTATTATTATTTAAAATAGAGTCATATTATTTTTTTAATTTTCTAAAAAATATTTCATAAAATACTTTTGAAAGCATTCATAAGTTTTCAAAAATAGAAGTAAAAACATATCAATTTTTTAAATTATCAAACATGAAAGGTTAACTTATATTTTTCATAAGTGAGAATACCACTATAAAATATTTTACCAAATCTGCTCGTAATTTAACACCTCCAGGTACTCCATGCTTTTCGACTAAAAACAAAATATATCTTAAAATAATATAAATTTTAGTTACATCATTATTTAATTTAATTGTAAAAATACTCACATTATTAAAATTTTATTTATTATTTTGATATTATTATTGGATAAATATTACGTATGATTTTAATGTTTTAACTTTATCATTAATTTGGCCTTAAAATAACTTTTGAGATCAATATAAATTTAAAACTAATATTTTATATCAATATGATCTTTTGATTTCTATTATAGTTTATCTCAGTGTTAAGGCAAATTTTCGACCTGGCAAAATTATTTGTCCTTCAAGAAGCAACAGGAGAAAAAGCTCAGTAGCATTCAACGCATGCAGATGTCGAAGAAGACAATGATGGATACCATAAGAAAAGACCAATGTCGAAGGCAAGGCAGTCAACGAAGCAGACAATTGTTGAGCCGTAGGAGAGACCAAATCAACTTGCCCAAGCAGTGTCGAAGATCTGGCAAAGAGAAGCAGCCAAGGAAGCAAGTTCAGTAACACATCTACAGCATTCAACACAGGCCCAAGGACTCGAAGAAATCCTTCTGAAAAGCTGTTTGAGGCAAAGGAAAGGAAGATGGTTACTCGAAGATCCCTACCTTTTGGGAGTAATGAAAGTACGTGGGGGAAATTACACCAGTTTCAAAGGAACAAGGACACGGATCATCTATGCTATATATGTAGCGTTTAGTAGGGGATATAACATAAATATACGAACAAATGAAAACAGTAAAAATGAAGATATAAATATTAAATAGGTATAAAAATATTATTAGAAGAAAAAAATAAATTTATATTTTCATATTCTGTTCATATTATTTTCATTTTAGAGGTATAAAAATTTTATAATTTTTTATTTTGGAGACAGAAAATTTTTATGTTCCTTATTTTTATTCCTACTATCAAATAGATTTATATCTTTACTATCTCTATATTTTGTCCTTATATCATAAACCAAATGCTATCTAAGGAATTCCCTTTATAACTTTTTTTTATCTCTTAATTAGATCAAATTGTGTCTTTAAGTCTATTAATATAATTTTATGTGTAAAAAAAGAAAAAACTAAATAAAAACTATACATGTAATTATTGTTACAAACATAATTAACCATAATTTATTTCATTATATAAAATACTCTCACAGACTGGACAGTTATAGACCTATAAATATTGAATAGTAATTAGTTGTTATTATACTTTTGTTTTTAAAATACTATTTACTATAATACTAAAATTCATCAAAATAAAAAATATGAATTGATAGGCAATTCACTAGTGTGCACAATCGTTTCAGGATATGTGGGACACGTGTCAAGTAATGATGTAAATAGTTAAGTTGGTCTCTAAATAAGACTATCAAAGGATTGCACAGAGGACTGACAATTGGAGAGAGCACCTCTTATAGGGATAGCAGTAGGAAAATGATCTGTAATCAAACTTCACCTTCAATGCTCACAATGTGTTGCTTCTTGGTCAAAAATCTTAAGAGCCTGTTTGGTTTGTTGTTTTCAATTTTTATGAAGGAAAAATTAAAAAAACTAAAAACAGTAAACTAAATAGGCCCTAAAGTTCTGAAGTAATGCTCTCATCTCAATTTCTTACATTCTTTCTTATTATTTGTTCTCTTTAATTGGCATTTTGCTTTAGTTCTGCATATTTTCAAACATTTGCTTAAAATACTCGAGAACTTATGTCAAAAGAATTACTTCTATTTTCTGAATAAGATTGTGAAGTAAAACTTGATTAGTGGGTTTTATTTATTCATTCATTAATTAAAACAAAAAACAAAGTTAAACACGCAATTAACTAAATTATGTTGCTTATATTTTTTTTATTGATAAAGAGATAATTTTTACTTAGTCAACTTAAAAATAAAATTTTAAAATAAAATAAATTAAAATTTATTTATCAACAAAATTTTTAAGTATCTTGAATATTTCCTTAATTTTTAAATTTTAAATTGATGAGGTAACAAGTGCAAGGAAAACGAGTAAATAAAATAACTCACTCAATAAGAATTTAGAATGAATTAGAATGAAAATTACTGATGATTTGATGAAACGATATATAAAATTGATGTCAAATTTCAAACTATAAAAATTAAATTGATGTCAAATTTTTGTAAGCAAGTTATTGTCAACTTCAAAACTTTAGAATTATAAATGATATTTACTCTATTTTAGTTACAATTATAGTTGAGAGTAAAGTTTCAAATTGGCCATTGAAAGAACAATGAGACATCCAATAATTTAGATTTAAAAATATTTTTCACATCAATTTGATCCTCAAAAATTAATTTTTATTATATATTAGTCCAAATTTCAACTTTTGTGAAGAAAAGGACTAATTCCTTATATATATGTCATATTATGTGATTATATGTTACAATATACACTAAGACAGACCCTATATTGGATATAAATTTAGTTCTTGAAGGTTTCATTTTTATTTCTTTTAAAATCAATTTAATGTTCTACAATCTCTTTAAAGACTAATTTGAGATCTATTTCAATAAATAATGAGCCACATTTTCACATAGCATAACATATTATGTTTTTAAAAATAACATGACATATTATCATATACAAGATATATTAGATACTAATTAATGATTTTTTTAAAGAAAAACTAGTATTTGGATTAATATGAAATGAATACTAACTTTTTGAGGATCAATTGATGCCATATTTTTTTTAAGGAATAAATTAATATTATGTAATTATTTAGAAAATCAATTTGAAAGTTTACTCAATGAAAAAACTTGGCAAAAGAGAAGTAGATTCAAGTTATCAAAGTTATATTTGTTTGTGGATAGCACAAAAGAGAGAAAGGAAGGGGGTGATGGGGAAGGATAATTGCTCTCAATTAATCAAGATTTTTTATAGTAAGTTAAATAAACTGTAATAGAGGAATATTACTCAAATATCTTCAATCCATTGCCTTTAACAATAAATCTTAATATATAATTGTAACTTTTCTACCTTAAATTTGTACAAAAAGCAAACTCTCTTTATTTAAAAAGTGCAAACTGAAATCAAAATTCCATTATAATTTTTGTCTAACGTAACATAGAAAGCTAAATGTTTGATTTAGTCTCAAAATTGCAACTATAAATATATGAATTGAAATAATTTCTCACTTAACACAATATTTTTTTAACTGTACTTAACATAATACTTACAAATATTATAAACAAAAGTAATAAATCAAAGATAAATTTTAACTAAAATAAACAATCAAAATAACCAAAGCACCTTATCTAGTAATATTAATACGGCTTTTAGTATATTGTTTATTTTATTTATGATTAATTAATATTTAAGCATAATTCATGAGAATTTAGTCATTTACTAAAGCTGTTACTTTTCATTCAATTAATATTGATGAGGCATAAATGTTATGCTTTAAGAGTGTGTTTGGATGGAGTATTTTTATAAGGTAATGTATTTTTTAAGATGATTTTAAATAACTTCATATGAAATTCCTTGTTTATCTAATACATAGGAATTTCAAAATTTCAAGTTATTTTTATAACGTATTTTTAAAATTTGAAAAAATAGTGAAATTTCAAATTCCCTCTAGTGGATAGAAAGAATTTAGAAAGAATTTGAAATTATCTTTCATGTTTATCTTATAACTCTCTTTATCCGTATCGATTGTCCCCCACCGCCAATCGTCCACTGCCCATTGTCAATAGCACATCACCCTTTGCCAACATCTTGCCGTCTATTACCTATTGTCCACATGCCCACCATCTACTCTTATCTATGGAAAAGATTATACAATTTTATTATGTAAACAATATATTTTGTAAATAAATTAATATAACTACTGTGAAAGGTATCACCCTTGGACAAGAAAGAAGGAACAACAGAGTAACTACACAGAGAGTTTGAAACTGAATGTTTTCATGTATTATTGGAGAATTCAAGAATGAGTCATTGTGTTTTCAGTTGTTGAACTATCAGACTTATATAGCTTGACTTGTAACAGAATGGTTTGACAAATAACTAATAAATAACTATCACCTAATAATGAGTCTAACAAAATGGAGCTTAATAATGAATCTAACAAACTTTTTACAAGTTGCTTATCAATTAATACCATTGGTAACATCCCCCTCAAGCTGGGAGTGTGAAAATCAAGTATTCCCAGCTTGGATTGTAGTAATGAGAATGGGCCAAGAGCTAGAGCTTTGGTGAGAATATCTGCAATTTGTTGAGATGTTGGAATGGGGAGTAAATGGATGAGGCCTTTTGTACTTTGTCCCTTATGACATGACAATCAATTTCAATATGTTTTGTCCTCTCATGGAATACTGGATTAGCTGCTATATGGAGTGTAGATTGGTTGTCACAGTACAGGTTAATTGGTTTGGAAATTGGTAGTTGCAAATCTTTTAATAAGTAGGAGAGCCATTGTCCTTCACAGGTTGTTTGTGCCAAGGCTCGATATTCAGCTTCTGAAGATGATCTAGCCATAGTTGTTTATTTCTTACTCTTCCAAGACACTAGAGAGGATCCTAGGAAGAATCAGTTACCTGAAATAGACCTCCTAGTATCTGAACATGTTCCCCAATCTGAGTCAGAATATCCACTTAATGTAAGATTAGAATTGGTTGGGAAGAATATACCAAATGCAGGAGATTGTTTGATGTACTTTAGAATTCGATGAGCAGCTTGTGTATGGGCTGTGGTAAGACAATCAAGGAACTAGCTGAGATTTCCAACAGCAAAAGATATGTCAGGTCTTGTGTTGATCAAGTAAACCAATCTTCCAATCAATCTTCTGTAGCTAAAATGATCAGTTAGAGGATTGTCAGTTCTTTAGAAAGTTTGATGGTGTAATCCATAGGAGTGGTGTAAGGTTTGGCACTTAGTAAACCAGTGTTGTCCAAGAGATCAAGTGCATACTTTCTCTGATAAAGGGCAATTCGTGCTTTGGTTTGAGCCACCTCCATTCCTAAAAAATATTTGAGGTCTCCAAGATCCTTTATTTTGAATAAATTGTCCAGCAAAGTTTTGACAGAATCAATTTCTTTAAGGTCATTACCAGCCAAGACTAAGTCATCCACATAAACTAAGATTGCTGTGAAACCTTGTGGAGTTGATTTAGTGAAAAGGGAATAATCTGATTTTGATTGTTGGAATCCTGTTCCAATGAGAGTGGATGTAAGCTTATCATTCCATTGTCTACTAGCTTGTTTAAGTCCATACAGTGACTTCTGCAATTTGCAAACAAGCTTCTTGTCATGGACTTGCAAACTAGGGGGTAGCTTCATATACACTTCCTCTTCTAATTCCCCATGTAAAAATGCTGTGTTGACATCAAGTTGCTTGATAAACCATCCTTTTCCAGCAGCAATGGCTAACAAAACTCTCAAGGTTGTCATTTTTACTACTGGACTGAAAGTGTCATGGTAGTCTATTCCATGAGTTTGGGTGAACTCTTTTGCAACCAATCGAGCTTTATGTCTTTCAGCAGTCCCATCTGCTTTGTATTTGACCTTAAACACCCATTTGCACCCAATTGACTGCTTTCCGGGTGGAAGAGGAGTGATAATCCAAGTCTGATTCTGTTCAAGAGCTTTAAGTTCAGCAGAAATAGCTTCTTTCTAGCATGTTTGAGTCACAGCCTCTTCATAATTCTTTGGTTCAAGGCAAGTAGAAATAGCAAGAGAAAAGACTTTTTGTTTGATTGAAAGATTAGTGTAAGATAAATGATTTGAGAGTGGATACCTAAAAGGTGATTCAGTGGAGATTGAAGTGTTGGTTGCTGCCATACAATGAAAATCTTGTAAATAGGAAGGTTTCTTTGTGATTCTAGTTGATCTTCTAGGTAGGTAATGGTGTGCTGAATTGGGAAGGTTAGGTTGTGTGTGAAGTTCAATTTCTACTGGTGAGTTAGATAAAGGTGCAAAAGTATTATGAATTGGTATTGTAGGTTAAGTGTTTTCAGCATGTGTGTTGGGATAAATAGAGGATTGAGGTGGGTCAAATGTGTTTGTGTTAGGGTTTGTAGAATTGTGTGCTATGGGTTGTGTGTTGTTAAATGTTGTGCTTGGTGGGAAACATGTGAAGGATTGTGGAAATAGATCAAATGTAGAAAGGTTGGGAGCTGGTAAGGAAAAAGTTGGGCTTGAGTTTGATGAATTATGTGATGTATTTTCAGTTATGAATGGAAAATTTGACTCATAGAAGATTACATTTCTGGAAATGAATAATTCCTTTGAGATCATGTCAAACAACACAAAACCTTTAGTACCATTCTTAAATCTAAGGAAGGCACATCTTCTGGACCTAGCATCTAGCTTTTTTCTATTAGCTAAAAGTGTTGAACTAAAAGCTAGGCAACCAAATACTTTTAAATCTAACAAGTCTGGTAATTGGTTGTATAAGACATGAAAAGGTGAATCATTATTGAGATAAATGCTTGGTAATCTATTTATGATATGGACAGCATGTGATACTGCAAAATTCCAGAAACACTTCAGTAAATGTGTCTAAAAAATTAAAGCTCTAGCCACTCCTAAAATATGTTGATGTTTCCTCTCAACTACACCATTTTGTTGAGGGGTTTCAACACAAGAGGTGTGGTGGATAATTCCTTTTGATGCATAAAAGTTTTGGAGTTTGAATTCAGGGCCATTATCAGTGCTAATGCATTTAATTGTTTTATGAAATTGAGTTTCAATGAACTGAATGAAATTCTTTACAAGTTGAGAAACTTCAGATTTTGCTTTCACGAAAAATAACCATGTGAATCTACTTTTATCATCTACAATTCTCAGAAAATATATGACCTGCTGTTAAAAGAATAGAAATGGGACCCCAAATATCAACATGTATTAAATCAAAAATTTGCTCGGACTTTGTATTACTAGTGCTGTATGATAACCTTTTCTGTTTTGCTAGGTGACATGGTTCACAGGGTCCTTGAATCAAAGTATTTTTAAGGAAAGGAAAAATTTTCTATAATACAAGCAATTTGCTAGAAGATATATGACCTAATCTAAGATGCCACAAGGAAGAGGGATGTGTGATTGCATGTTCAAATGTATTTGGTGTAGGAATTACTGAAGTATGTAGAATATGTGCAGATTGTGCATTGACTGGGATATGATTGGTAGGTCTTTCCATTATATAGAGACCACCTCTGCATTCAGCTATGCCAATCATCCTCAATAAGGATTGATCTTGCACTTCACAACATTCATTAGTAAATGTAAATTTGCATTGTAATGTAGCAGTAGCTTTAGAGACTGACAACAAATTAAAAGTAAATGAAGGTATATAAAGTACATTTGTTATATAAAGATCATCAGAAAAATGAATTGTTCCTGAAATGTGTGTAGTAGTGTGTGATCCATCTGTTAGTTTGATTAAAATAGGTTTAATATGGTGGTATGTTTGGAAATTATCAAGGGTGAATGTCACATGATTAGTAGCACCTGTGTCAAACACCCAATAGTTTGGTGCAAGACTGGTGATTGAAAAATAGTGACTAGAAAAAGACAGCAAGTGTGTACTTGATGGTTATGCTATTGGAGAGGGTAAGGTGACAACCTGATTGGCACTATGAGAGGAAGATTGAGACTATTGGAGAAGAGCTAGGAGTGTTTGCCGTTGCTCATGAGTGAGATTCAAATTGGAACTTGTATTGTTTTCTTTCGGGATAAGTGGCAACTGCTCACCTTGATCATTAACTTCTTCATTGGTGATCATACAATTAGCATTCCTTGATTTGTGTTTGAGGTGGTAAGGTACACCAAGTTTCTTGTAACAAGTATCAATGAGATGTCCAATTTTACCACAAAAGAGCAGACTTTGTTAGTGTAACCTTTTCCTCCTTGGCCTCTACCCATGTTATATGTTCTTCCACTTCTTCCTCTACCTCTAGTATGAGAAATGGAGTCTACAGAACTGAGAAGAATCTTGGATTCTTGAATATTAGGTTGCATTTGTCGTTCTTGCTGAGATAGTAATGAGAATGTAGTGTTAATATCATGTATTGGCTTCATGAGCATGATCTGTGATTTCACTGTAGAATATTGCTCATTGAGACCCCTCAAGAATCTAACCACATAATCTTCATTTTTGTAACCTCTAACAGTAGCTAGACCACAGAAGCAAGTTTCAGTACAAGATACACAACCAGGGATTGGGCAGAAGTTTTCCGATTCTTCCCATATGGATTTTAACTCT
Source organism: Dalbergia cultrata (assembly GCA_031216105.1). Taxonomy (NCBI): domain Eukaryota; kingdom Viridiplantae; phylum Streptophyta; class Magnoliopsida; order Fabales; family Fabaceae; genus Dalbergia; species Dalbergia cultrata. The sequence continues at coordinate 13,498,821 of CM062352.1, read as the reverse complement.
GAGAAATAAGAAGTGATACTGAGATCACCTTGTTTGATAGCATAAAGTTCTCCATTTAGTTTAGCCACTCGATATACATCTCCTTGATAATATCTACTCTTGAGATCATTCCAAAGATCACATGCAACATTACTCCAAATGACACTTTTGGAGATTTTTGGACTTAAAGAAAGTTTAAGCCAAGACACTACATATGTGTTGCATCTGTCCCAGACATCAAAATAAGGATTTGTGCTATTTGGTTTCTTTAAAGAACCATCTATGAAGCCTATCTTGTTCTTGGTTTTTAATGCTAACCAAATTGATCTCGCCCAATGATGATAATTCTGAGTATTCAACACAACAGTGGAAATGGGATTACCTGCATTCTCTCCTGGATGTAAGTAATAAGGATTAGATAGGTCAGTCATGGGATTTACATGGCTCCTAGATATTTGAGATTGTAAGCTTGAAAGCTGATGAAGAAGACTTCCAAGAGCCTAAATGTCCATTGTTGAGGACTGATCTGATGCTTGATGGTCAACCGATGAGTGATTGAATTCCATTGCACACCGGAGGTATCTGATACCATGTGAAAGGTATCACCCTCGGACAAGAAAGAAGGAACAACAGAGTAACTACACAGAGAGTTTGAAACTGAATGTTTTCATGTATTATCAGAGAATTGAAGAATGAATCATTGTGTTTCCAATTGTTGAACTATCAAACTTATATAGCTTGGCTTGTAATAGAATGCTTTGACAAATAACTAATAATTAACTATCACCTAATAATGAGCCTAACAAACTGGAGCTTAATAATGAATTTAACAAACTTTTTACAAGTTGCTTATCAATTAATACTATTGGTAACAAATACCTTATCCAAACAAAATAATTTTAAAATAAAGGAAATTTAATTGAAGCATTTAAAATTTCTTGTATTTCAAATTCCCTAAAAATCAATAACATCATCCAAACACAATGCACAAAATGTTTTTGTATTCATAATTTTCATATAATCTATCATACGACACATTGATTTTTCAAAATTCATTTATTATAATATAATGTCACACTAATGTGGATTGATCGAAATAGCTAGATGTTTTGATCTCTTAATTAGGTGTTTCAAATTCAAATTATAAGAATGAAAAAAAATCTATCGGAGACTTTAAGTCTCCTTTAAGATCCTTACGGATCAAGTCGGACTTTTGATGATAGGATTTGATGAACTAATGTGTTTCACCCAAAAATATATCGTCACAAGTATTTAATATTGTAAGTATGAACTAAAAAAAATAACAACAAAAATAAAGTATGAATAATATATAATTCATGAGATCTTTTATAATTTTTCTTTATTTTTTCTATTTTTAAGAGTGTGAAACCCTAAATGTGTATTTAAGATTTTTCCATCTTTTTGGGATTGGTTCCATTGTTGCATATGGAAGATGAGTGATAAATTGACAAGTATATTGTGCATGAGAGGGAAATATTTTAGGATGTGCAAGGTCATGTAATCCGTTGGAAGCAGATTATCAAAACATACCAAAAAAAAAACACTCTTAGGATCGGAATTCGCTAGGAGCAGACGATGAACAATATTTTTCAACAAATAATTTGTTGGTAATGGATTATGACACAAAAAATGAAAAGAATTATTATTATATTATTTGTTCGGTACAAATTCGCTTGTAACGAATAATGAACAAAATATTTGATGGTATAATCTGCTACCACGAGTGCCTTATGGAGCTTTATTCTCTTTATATAAATTGGTAGAGGGACCTATCTTCGCCCTCCTCTACACCCTTTGTCCATTTGTTAGACTTCTTAATGATGAACCCAAACACTTTCATCACTGTGCTGCAATATTGAGCACGACTATAACCTCTTCTATGCGCGCATAATTCGTTGAAGGGGTGAAGATTTCACAGTATGCGGATTATGTACCTTTTTTTTTAAGGAGTTTTGGGAGCATAATCCCCCGGTAGGGGATTTCTTTCTTGTTCCCATATTGTAGCAATTTTTCTAGAAATATCATTTTCTCATATTAAGCTTGATCAAAATCCATATTAAAATCAAATTTCCTTTTTTGGATTAGTACTATTTGTTTTATGACCGTTGCTTATTAGTAGTAAGTTGATGTTCAAAATTTTTTGAATAGTATCTTATTTAGATGATTTGTGCATATAATTTATGCTTTTTTATTTATTTCTTGAAGAAAAAGCTATTTTGACTTAAATAATCTTAAGCTTCTTTTTGAGCACTTTTTATAAGGAAAATTATAGATGTTACGATAATAATTTGTAAAATGACATGTGAATCACAAAGACAAAGTAATGAAGTTTGCATTTTTCTTAGTCATGACTTTCTCTCTCCTCGTTTTTATACTCTCTTCTATCGTGATTGGCTAATTAGCCATTCGTTACTCCTTTATGAAAATTTTTTCATGCCATCAAGCACAACTGTTTTAGAAATATGCTCTTTGTACAATGTTATATTTTTACTAAATTGACCCTATGCTTAAATATTATATAACATAATCAATTATTTTATATCCTTTTTAATAATTTTACCATACAAAAGCAACTCATCGAATACAATTCAAACAAAATAGATTATCTTGAGATCACTTTTAAGCTAAAATATCCAAACATAAATTAATTTTCACATAAGCAATTATAGGAAAAAGTGATTATTCAAATAAGTGATTATTGAAACAAGTTTAATTGCCAGCTTTCCCAAACAACTTCTAAGTCCACAAATCTCCTTTGTTTATAACAAATAAGATGTAGGCATGTAGGGGTGTACCAAAGACATATTGGGCCATATTGGACTAAATTTGAATTCTGATGGGTCATTTTTTGAAATTTGAATTTGCCTTGATCTAAGAAAAAAATACCCAACTTGATAATAAGCTAACTAATAATCAGATTAACCTAATATTCAAACAATATATAAATATTTATATTATACAAAGTAAAATGATCACATGTTACAAGAAACAAAATTTCAGAAATTTTTTACTGGATATATTTCAAAAGAAATCACATTAGTATAAAATAAAATTAATTTATCTAAAACATATTGATTAAGACATAAAATCTTGTAGTTTATCACTAATTATTATAAAATATATAATTTTAAGAGTTATTTGATTTTAGGTTAGGTCGGATCAATACAAAATATGACCTGAATCTAGTTTGGAAAGTATTCCAAGTTAAACTTGAGAATTTAAATCTAATGTAATAAGCTTTGCGCCGATTAGATTAATGGGTTAGGTCAGGTCATGATCATCCTTAATTATGTGGGACTGGAAATTATTATCCACTGGTAGTTATTATTTATCAAAACATTTGTCTCGCATATTTTCTCATTATTAATATAACATTAATATAAAATAATTTTTTAATTATTTATATAACTATATATTAGGTATTATTAAAATATATTTCATTTTAATAATTATTATTTTAAAAAATTATATAATTGATACTATATAATTAATTAATCATATAAAAATATTTTATATTAACAATATAATTTTATTTTGATACATTAATTTTCATTTGATCATATTTTTTTGGTAAAATTTTCGATATATTAAGTGGTTAAATCTGTTTAGGATGTTGATGAGTATGTAGTGTTTGTTTGGGAATTTTTTTTACATTAACGGTTTATACAAGTTATTGGGAATTTTTTTTACATTAACGGTTTATACAAGTTAAATTTTTGATAATGAATAAAAATTAATTTTTTAAATTAAATTTAATAAACAATAGCCAAAATAGTCAGAATTAACTTTAAACTCCTGTAACTCAACATAAATCAAACGTTACAAGCCATTAAGGGCGAGCTAACGGCTGGAGGTTTGAATGAATGTCATGAGTTCATATATTAAATCTCGTTGTCTCAATGCAGCAAAAAGGACATACCTATGGGGCACGTGGCACGGTAGTGGTTCAACATTTGTCATCATCAAACTAAAAGCAACAATTTTTGTACATCACACGGCAAACAAAGTAACGCGCACGGAGAGAGAGAGAGATAGAGAGAGAGAGAGAGAGAAGAGTATAGATATATGGTACTGCATCTGCACACTGCACAAGTTCCACGCACACTCCCTTTGTCATTTTATTTACTGCATTTGGACCTCTTTCTCTCTGCAACATCATCTCTCTGAAGTTTCTTGACCACGGAGAGAGTTTTTAATCAGGTGGATTCTTCCTACAATGGTTTCTTCTCCTCCCTTTTTTTTTCTTTTTTCTTATTGGTATTGATATTTGGCTCACTGTGCTGGGTCTTTCACGCAGTCTTTGCTATGCGTTTTCACTTTTCATTATGTTTCTGTTTGCTTTCGGCTTTTGTGGAGTTTTCTGAGCTCTTTCTCAGATGTTATCGATCTTTTTTTCTTCCTCTTGGTAACACCGCTTTGTGTTGAGCCTTTTTTGTTCTTGTTTTTATCTGGGGTTGTCTTCTTGTAGAATTTGATTTTTTTTTTCATTTTTTTCCTTTATTTACATACTGTATAATCGAAAGAATGATCTTGAATGACCCAGCAGAAGGTTCTTTACAACCTTGCATTTGGGGTTGATGCTGTGAAATCAATGTCGTTTGCTGCCTCACATTTAACATGCAATTTCTCTGTCTAACTAAATCCAACATTTTTCTTTTTCAGTTCGGCCTTTAATTTCCTTTGCTGGGTTGTCTGGAGATGTTTGTTATTGTAGTGGCATTGCAGAACTTTGCTGTTTTTATTTTCACCGATTTAACATGGATAAACAAGTTTTTAATTTTTTTTCTCATATGAAGATGGATCATGCATGTGTAGCATTAATTTTTTAAAATTTAAATTATTGAGTTATATTGGTAGTTGATTATCGATTTTCAATCTGTGTTCTCTCACTTCTTTGAGCAAATCTGTGTTGTTGACTTGTTGTTGTCGTCGTCTTCAGTTGGTGTTTTGGGATAATGCTGAGGAAGAGGACCAGGTCAATCCATAAGGATCAACACAACAAGGACCAAAAAATGGCAATCTCTGATGCTGATTACGATTATAATGTCAAAAGCAATTCAATTTTCAACACCTCTCTTCTGTTTGTGGGTATGGGAACTAAAGGGGTGTTGGATTCTGATTCAGTTAGGAGCCCCACTTCCCCACTAGACACATTGCTTTCAAATCTAGGGAACCCTTTTAGGACCCCAAGATCATCATTGCTCTATGAAGGGCAACAAAGGAGCTGGGACTGCAGCAAGGTAGGTCTAGGTATTATAGATTCTTTGGAAGACTGTTCCAAGTTTTCTGGGAAAATTATCCTTTCATCAGAGAACAAGAAGCATAGTATTGTTCCCCAAATGATTACCAATACCCCAAATTGTGAAACACATATGGATCCTGTTGAGGCATCTAAGTCTTTACCTAAGGATTTTTGTAAGCTTCCTTATACTCATAATAGTAGTACTTTTCACAAGGGTGAATCCACTGTTCTTTTTGAGATTGGAGAAACCCTAAACCAAGAACATGAGCCCTTTGGGAAAACTAGGTCTTTCTCATTGGACTCCTTAACTTGTTCCAACATTGATTCAGGCTCTAAGAATTTTTCCTTGAGCCAAGAGAGCTCTCCTCCTCATTTTATTGGAGGAAGCCAGAACTCAAACACTGTGGTACCTATAGATTTAACTTCAAAACCTGTTTCCATATGCTCCTCTAATGAGTTTATGAAGGTTCTATCAGCCAGTGAGATTGAAAACTCTGAGGACTATACATGTGTAATTTCCCATGGTCCCAATCCCAAAACAACTCATATTTTTTGTGACTGTGTCTTGGAAACTCATTCAAATGATTTTAAAAACCATTATAAGGATGAAGAGAAGGAGAATGGGATGTCCTCCTCCCTTGTGTCTAACCGGTTACAGACTCCAAACAAGTATCCCTCCAGTGACTTCTTAAGTATCTGCTACCATTGTAATAAGAAACTGGAAGAGGGGAAGGATATTTACATATATAGGTAGATTTGCTCTATTGCTTCTCATCTGATTATAGTTGCACTTTCTTTGATGGTTAGAATTTGATTATTGGCTTCCTTTGGTATCCTGCAGAGGTGAAAAATCATTTTGCAGTTTAGAGTGCCGTGACATGGAAATCATGATTGATGAGGAGCTAGAGGAATCAAATCCATCTTCTGAAAACTCTTCAAAGTTGGAGTTTGGTGGGGAGCTTTTTGAACCAGGCATCCCCACAGCTGCATAGAGGCTTTTTCTGCCATCGGCACCAAGGTCATGGGAGGGGTAGACAACACTTGATCATCTGTTCGCAAAGAGCTGTTTTTATGTTCATCTATTAGCAGCCATGGATGATCGTTTTGTATACAGGATTTCGTTTACCATTGGTTTTTCAGCTCTCATGGTATTGGTGGATGATGGCTTTTACTTCAGCTAGTTTTGGTTTTCCATGTATAACTGGATATATATCTTATAAAATTATATGTGATAGGTTAGGCTTGTTTTTCATGCTGAAACCAAGGGTTTAAGCCCCTTTTTTTCTGGCTTATACCTTAATGAATTTGCCTGCATTCTCTATATTATGTCAAGAATCAATGTATACAACTTAAAAGGGGTTTGGACTTGATTGTTATATTACTATTGTAGTTTATATAAAGATCTTTCCTTTCGGATTATGTGATTTGGTTCTTCCTTTTTTAATGTCCTGATTCACCAGTTAACTCTTTGTATTTGCCTCAGGCCTTAGCCATTTAATACATGATGTAATATATGATTATCGTTAAGTACAATTTTTCTTCCATTGCATTTGAGTTTTAGGATTGAGGCACTCAAGTGCCACATTTTGATTCCATTTCTGGGCTTGTTTGCAGCTGCCTTTCCTAGTAAATTTCAGATACCGGCTAATCATTGGTAGTACTCAACTCCCTCTACCTCATTAGCCAAGACACTAATCACTTCGGATAGGATTGTTGGATTTAGAGCTGTCCGTGGACTGGGTTATAGGTGATACTATAGTTTAACAATCCCTTTCAGAGTGTTAATTGGGGAAGTAAACTCATGATCTTGTCTTGATACTATTGTTGGATTGACCTATTATCATCAAGCGGAAAAGACTATAGTTGGTCATTGTTTTCCTCAATCGTTCTAGGTATAATTTATTGTTACGGGGGTAATTTTCACATCTGATCCTGTGTGCTATAACAACAATATTATTTACATTCCACAATATGCAAGACACGGCAGCATTCAGCACAAAGTTACATGGGATTCACAATTTCATTTTAATTTTCACAAACTTCTTTTTCTTTTTTCTCACGAGTGCCTAGGTGTCCTAATAAAAATCGGGTTTAAATTTTTTTTGGTATCCTGTAATCGAGGCTGTATCCAATCATGATCTAGGAGTGTCCAGCAACAGATCCAGCAGAGGCTTCTGCTGACGAGGTTCATATGAAAATCTGGAACAGGACAGCTTGTTGATCAACTACTACTGGCTAGCTACTGGGAGTCCATAACACCTCAAGGCTTGAAGGAAGGATTTTGTGTATTAGAAAAAGGAAAAGGCGCAACAAGTTTTGCCACGTAGAAATTATTTAAGGGCCAACAATTATCCCATATTATCCTCAGGATATTTGCTTATAGTTGAGCTTCCACCCCTAATCTCTTCCAAGGTACTTAGTGCTGACAAAGTTAGTTTGATGAACACATTCTCCATGTTTTCGATTTCGGCGGGCTCTTTGGGTACCTGCGTTAAGGTCTCTCTATTGTCATTCCCAGTCACAGTGCCACAACCCTCTTCCTCAAAATCCTGACTAGTTGAAAAGGTTGGCCCTGATGAAGAAGGCCCATCATATGTGAAGAGAATACTCAGTGTCACCTCGCACTCCTTTACAAGCTGGTTAAGCACGTCAATTTTGAAGAAGGGCTGGTTCAGCACCTCTTGGATAAAAGGCAACCGAAGCAGTGCACCAGTTCGCTTATCATATTTCTTTGTTATCTTCACCAAACCTGCACAAGGACTCATCATCCATATCAACTGCCCCTCCTAATCCAAGAAAGTTTCTTTGCTTAGAAGAACAAACAATGCAATTAAAAGGGAAAAAACAACACTAGCCAACAGACCTGTGTAGTTAAGCACGCTATAGTTCTCTAACAAAACCATCTCTCCATGAAAATCCACTATTTCCCTCCCTAATGACATCAATTCTTCATCTGAATCAAGGGCCTTGGCAACTGTGTCATGCAGCTCCTGCAATACAAACACACGCCCTTGGTCTTAAGAAATATATGGGAACTCATGCTCTCAACCCTTTCCTTCACCACTCAAGGGTGAAAAGCATAGAAGGCTGAAAAAAGAAAGCAACTAAGCAAGGAAGGAAACTGTGCGAAGATAACACAAACCTACTACTCCATCCATTCCTAAACAAAGGTCCTTTACTTTTTTTGGGTTCATTCATAAATTAATGTATTTGTGTCTATATACATTGCTTTATGAATGAATCCAAAAAGTGAAAGAGACATTTATTTAGAAACAGAGAAGTACTAAATATAATCATTCGTGACTTTCAAAGTAATTACCATAAAATGTCTTTACAGACAAGTGGCAGAAAAATGAAGCGGCTTTCAAAGATAATTAGCTCATGAGCTAACGGAATTATAGATTTTAGTGATAATTCGTACTTAATACTTCGACATCCCAACCAGATTTTTAAAAAACTTTTCTTAGACGATAAGTTAGAATAATTGGAAATATTTTGGTTGTTTAAAACCGCCACCGCTTGTCTTTGTTTTGATTAGAGCATAAACGATTCTTTTTTATTTTAGCTATTCTATCTATTTTTGAATATGTGATAATCTTTTCAAGGAGTTTTTGCATAATTAGATAAATATTGTTTAGCTTGGATACCTTCCATTTGATGACATATTCTTCTTCCCTTTCAACAAAGAAAGCGTTAAACTTATCTATCTCGAGCTCCAACAGGTGAAGGAAGTGGTTGACCTCTCTGGTATCGGGGGCATCCAACGGCGGTGGGTTGATGGTGTCTCTGGGACATATAATGTTCAATTGTTTCTTCAAATCTTTGTAGGACAAGAACTTGTCATGCCAATCGGGCAGGGTCTGGTCCACCTGCTTCCTCAGGATCTTCCTGAACTTCATGCTAATCAAATCTAATTTAATCAATTCTACTTCTCACTTTTACACAAGGTAGGGAGATACATGTTTGCATTAACACTACATAAAGGGCATGATATGTTAAGGTTTGGGTTGTGTAACTGAAACTAATCTTGGGTGGGAGTACCGAGGGAATTTTGAAGTTGGAATATCCTTCATGTTCGGACGCACAATATGTCATGTGTTGGTTTTCGTCATTGGGTTTTCCTCCTTCTTCGGTTGCATTCCCAGTTTTAAATGTCGTTTTGGTCATGGTTGCATTCCAAATTTCCAACACCCTTTTTGTCTCTTTAGATTAGAGCTAGGAAAGTGGCCCATTTAGGGACCCTGGGCTAATCTAGTGCTACTCGATGCTGATTATAGCGAAACAAGAAAAAAAGAAAACTTATTCATTGGTTAAGGACCAAATCATGGAGATGCAGTGCACGGAATGGGCCAGATTGAATAACTTAGCAATTCGTGGATCAGATTCAATAGTGCCACCCTCATCCAATAATCCCGTTGATGTTGACTTGATGGATTACCACGAATTCACAAAAATAACCTCCTAAACCTTAGGTTATCGGTTATTCAACCTCATTCTCACACCTATAGTTATTAGACTTGACTTGGTTAAGTCATTGGGTCATTAGTTCAACTAGTGAGTAATTGGTTAAATCAGATTTAATTAAATCAATATATAAAAGTACTATTTAATGCAACTAAATATATAACATATATAATAAATGAGATGCAATGACACAAATATCTGCTTGGCTGAGTGGTTGTGCAATGCTTCCCTCCCCTATTGGCTTAGTGAGTTGGGCAGTTTGCTTGCCCAGTTCAATAGCTAGATTGAGTACCGTCCACCTAGTTCATGTTAGGAAATATGTCTTAATAAGCAACAAAAATTAAGAGCAATAGAATGACACACAATAATTTCTTATGATATAACTATCCACTCTAATAAGAACTTCTACTAGATAAAAAGGTAGGTATAAAGAGAGCTTTACAATAATACACAATGTGAGATATACACCAAAACAGTGGCACTGTATTTCCAAGGATATAATAACAACAAACTTTATAATATTTTTGTCACTCACAATAACTCTCTTTTACGTAAAGAAACTTTTGTTTCTCTTTCTTTTTTTCATTGACAAAACATTTTGTATTTATAATAAAAAATTATCTAACTATAACATATCGTTTCCCCTATTTTTTTTCTCTCATTTGTATAATTTTAGTGTTTCTTATTTAAAATAAAACTAAGCCATGAAAAACAACGAAGAAGTTTTCTCCATGTTGAGGGACCCAACACTTGTCAATTCTCCCCCTCTTGACCACATGGAGAATTCTACCATTCTTGTTGCTAATCGGCAATATTCAAAATTTTGTCTTGGTAGAACCTTTGTCAACATATCCGATCCATTCTCATCTATATGGATGTTATCAAGCTGTATTTGCTTCATCTCCAACACATATCTGATTCAATAGTACCTAATATCAATATGTTTAGATCTAGAGTGAAAAGAGAAATTCTTACCAAGGTGAATAGAGATTTGACTATCATAGAACAACTGATAGTTTTCTTGTTGGAAACCAAGTTCATTCAAGAACTTCTTCATCCACAACAACTCTTTATATGCTTTTGTTGCAGCAATAAAATCAGCTTCAATAGTCTAAAGAGCAAAACATTTTTGCAACTTTGACTACCACGAAACAACTCCCTTTGCAAATGTAATCAGATATCCCAATGTAGACTTTCTCGAATCAACATCACCAGCCATATCTGCACTTGTGTAGCCAATCAACATATGATTGGCATTTCCAAAACTTAAGCACATTTTGGAAGTACTGTGAAGATATTTGAGAATCCATTTAACTGCAGCCTAATGTTCTTTTTATGGATTTGAAAGAAATCGACTAACTACTCCAACTATGAGCGCTATATCAGTCTATGTACATACCATGACATATATCAAACTTCCAATGGTTGAAACATATGGTACTTGTCCATTTCTTCCTTCTCTTCATCTATGGAAGGGCTTTGTTTTGAACTCAACCTAAAGTGATTAGCAAGAGGACAGCTAACAATTTTAGTCTTTTCCATGCCAAATCTCTGCAACAATTTTTCAATGTACTTTTCTTGGGACAACCATATCTTCTTTGCATTCCTGTCTTTGAGTATACTTATATCAAGGATCTGCTTTGCTGGTTCGAAGTCTTTTATGGAAAAAGACTTGCTTAGCTGCTTCTCTAGGTAATTAATCCTAGATACATTCTTCTCAGCAATTAATATGTCATCAACATAAAGCAAGAGAATAATAACATCATCATCAGGGAATTTCTGCACAAAAACACAATGATATGAAATAGTCTTTTTGTAACCTAACTTTGCCATAATAAACTCAAACTTCTCAAACCATTGTCGAGGTGCTTGTTTTAAGCTATAAAAACTTTGCCTTAGCTTACAGATACATTCTTCTTTCCCTTTCTCTTCAAAACCCTATAACTGCTCCATGTAAATTTTTTCTTCTAAATCACCAAGAAGAAAGGAAGGTTTCACATACATTTGCTCAACTTTCAAGTCAAGACTAGCTGCTAGTCCTAAAACTGTATGAATGGATGCCATTTTCACAACTGGTGAATTTTTTAGAATCAATACTTTTCTTTGATTACATCACTTAACAACTAATCTAGCTTTGAATCTCAGATGAAAACTGTCTTCTTCATGCTTGATCCTAAACAACCACCTGTTTTTCAAAGCTTTCTTACCTTTGGGTAGCTTCACCAGCTCAAAAGTCTTGTCCTCATGTAAGGACTTCATCTTGTCTTTTATGGCCTTGATCTATTTTTGCTTCTGATAATTATCTATTGCTTCTTCAAAGCTTTTAGGTTCTCTTGTGCCAGTTAACAATACATATTGGCCACTAGGATATCTAGTAGAAAGTTGTTTACTTCTACTAGATCTCCTCAGTGCTATTGGAGAAGCTACAATCATTGGTGATTGAACTTGAAAGTTACTAGTATATGGTTAAACTTCAACATGAGCATCATCCCCTTCATGTTGATCTTCATGAATTTCATCTTCAACTTGTCTTGATATCAACATCAAAGGAATTAACTCTAAGTCAATAGAGCTATCACCGGATTTAGGAGCATTTTTTTGGACCTCACCAATATCATTAATGGTCTGTTCTTCAAAAATATACTGCATCATGACTCCTTACTAGTTTCTTCTCAATGGGATCATAAAATCTATCGCAAAATTGATCTTGGTCATAGCCTATGAATATACATTGTCTTGTCTTGATATCAAGTTTTGATCTTTTATCCTTAAGTACATGCATAAAGGCTTTACACCCAAAAACCCTAAGATGACGATAGGAACTATTATTTCCTGACCATATCTTCTCTAGAGCTTTATATTGTAGAGGAATACAAGGTGAAAGATTCAAAACATGCATTGCTGTTAGTAAAGATTCACCCCAGAAAGTTTTAAGCAACTTTGAATGTGAAAGTAAGCATCTAACTCTTTCGATCAAAGTCCTATTCATCCTTTCAGCTAATTTGTTTAGTTGTGGTGTTTTTGGAGGTGCCATTTGATGTTGAACATGCTTTTTATAATACACATCAAATGGACCAATGTACTCTCCACCATTATTTGTCCAGATACACTTTAGTTTCTTCGCAGTTTCTCTCTTAACTGAGGCATGAAAGTGCTTGAAAACATCTAGCACTTGATCTTTAGATTTTAGAATGTACACCGACATCTTCATAGAATGACCATCAATGAAGGTCACCAAATATTGACCTCCACCAAGTGACCTTTTCAATGGCCCACATACACATGAGTGTATCAAATCTAATACACTATTCTTCCTGGAAGGAGGGAAACTCATGAAGGCAACTATGTTCTATTTTCCTGTTAGATAATCAACACACATTTTCAAATGCAATTGGCTTAGTTCAGGTAATACATTCAATGCCATTAATTTTGTCATCCATTTCTCACCAATATGGCCAAGTCTCTTATACCATAATTCGGCTATATTGTCCTTCTCCACTGCATTTATTGCATCAGTGGAAATCTTTGCATGCATCACACAAAACATGGAATACTTCAAACCTTGGGCCACTACCATAGAGCCTTTGGTAAGTTTCCATTTTCCATCCTTGAAGTTGCTACGCAAATCTTCATCATCAAGTCTACTCATAGAGATCAAATTCAGACGCATGTCTGCAACATGCCTAACATCTCTTAACACCAACCTTGTGCCATTTTCCATGATCAAACAAACATGTCCTTTACCAATTACTTTGGAGAACATGTTATTTCTCATTTTAACAACACCAAAATTTCCTGGTGTTTAAGATGAGAAAAATTCTCTTCGACATGTAGCATGAACGATTGCACCACTATCGATCACCCATTTAGTTTCGTTGGTTAGGATATTGATAAAATCATCATCATAAATGATGATGTTGAACTTATCCATAATATTTGGTAGATCATCATTATTCATGTATTCTTTTCTTACTTCTTTGCCTTTGTTCTTTTCTCAGCCCTTCTTGAAAGCTTAAGAGAACATCTTGATGTGTCCTTTATTTTTGCAATAATGGCACACTACATTTGCATTCTTGTTTGATCTTCCTCTACTCTCACTACGAAAAATTATGGGAATTATGGCGGTGAAATTATAGCGGCTCCTTAAAATTGCCATAATTTTTGTAAAAGAAATTATGATGAATTAGGGCGGTTATTTAAAATTGTCATAATGTGTAGTAAATTATGGCGGTTAGAGTGAATAATGGAGGTTAAGAACCGCTTTTATTTACCATTACTATTTTTATGTCTTTTTTTTTTACTATTTTTTAATAAAACAGGGACAAAAGGAGCATTCCCACCCTTTAAACTTTTAGCTAGTTATAAATAGATACTTTAACTTTTTAAATCTTCTAATTAGATGATTGAACTACACTAATTCTTAAAATTAGTCATTTTATTCAATTTTGGGTCTAGCTAGATAGATGACATAGTAAAATATCAAATGATAAATATCACAATTTCTTTGAATTTTTCAAATTTTTCTTTATTTATATTATGTAATATTTGTAAAAAATACACATCAATAAAAAATTAAAAAATATTAACTAAAATTTTTCTATTCATTGCTCAGAAAATGAGGATGAGAAGCTCAAATTAAACATCAACTCTTTTAAGAGAATGTGTTATTTCTTAATTTTTTAATCTTACAATAAAAACAATGAACTATGGTAAATAGAGCATATTTTGTGCTTTTTTTTAATTTCAATTGAATTTGGAACTTGTTTTGTTATAAAAATTGTAGTTGTATTTCCTTGAAAATGGAAACAAAAGTGGAATAATGGATAATACTTGAGCAAATTTTTCATTCAACACACACACATATTTTATAAATCATTTGTTCATTTTGGAATTTTTAGATTTTAAATCAAATTTTATTGTGCTTAGCTATATAGGAATTTTCAAAATTGTAAAAAGGACTAATTTAGGAGAACACGTTAGTTAAAATAATTTAATTAAAAATTTAAATACAATTGAAGGAAGAAAAGGAGAAAAAAAGAAAAATAATTTTTTTAAATAAAACTTATCAGTCCGAAAAGGAGAATTTTTTTGGAATCAAATCTGAGATAAAAATGAAATCTCAAAAGGTCAAATCTAAGACAAAATGCAAGGAAAAAAATAAAAACTCAACAGCCCATTATTTACTAGCATTGGAGTGTTGTTGTGAAAAAACAAAAAAAAAAAAAGAAGAAAGAAAGTTGAGAAAATACCCTTTTTTTTTTTTTCACTTACGTGCCACTTCTCACTCCCCTTTTCATTCTTTGCACCACTCCACTCTTCATTCCATTGAGAAAGCTGAGAAAACCCTGCGCTACTCCACTCATCACTGAGAAAACCACTGCCACCACCAGGCGCTACTTCTTTGCTAACCACTCCCACTCCTTCCAATTCCCATTCCCACATCCTTCTTCTTCATCTTCCCTTCGATTTAGGGTTCTACGCTCGGCCACCAAATCCCCTATTACACTTTGATTCACACCATTCACCATCTTCTGCACCCCAACCGGCACTGAATAGCAGCAAGAGTTCCAAGATTCCTTTACCATCGATTGCGTCGGTGCCGGCCAATATGTTGAGTGTGTTGCTACCATGGATCCAGTAGATGAAGAAGGAGAACAAAATGGCGCCGTATTGTCATCTTCGGCAGAGAAGAAGGAACAAGGTATCAAACTATGCATCGTCATCTTCACTTGAATCTTGGCTATTCTGCTACTGCTTACATTCCCTCTCTCCCTTTTCCTAATTATTTATTATAATAATCATTACTGCTATTTTACTATCGTGATGTATTCTTTTTTATTTTTTGCTAGAGCCTTCCAACACGGCTCCTTGCTGAAATGGATCAAGACCTCCATTGCCAAAAACGCTCCTATCCTTCTAGAAGCTTCTAGGAACTCTGCCAGCGACTTTTTTCTCCGTCTTCCTTGTCATCTCTGACAGTATCCAAATATCATTAGGGTTTCACTTCGCTAATTCTACTTTATGGTCACTTCTTTTTTTTTTTAAATTTAATTAATTTTAGAATTTGAAATTTTGATTAGTTTTTATAGATGAAAAACTCGTGAGTTGTTGAATGGACTTGGTGCTAGAACCATGAGCCTTCCATTTTGATTTGATGTGATGCTATTTTATTTTCCTCTATTGGATAGATTTTCCTACACTTTGCCCCTTGCTTTGGTTTCTCCTTTCTCTGTTTAGAAGTGTTGTTAGACAATGGAGCATGTGTCAGACAACCTGTTTTTGTCTTGTGTTCAAATTTTTGAAGTTAGAAATAGATTTTGAAAAATTATAGCATGTTGATGCAAAATAATCTCATGGTATGGCAGGCACTACAAGAGATTTGAGATACCTCCATGAAGATTATCGTGCAGGTTGCATTGTACAACAAGACTCAAGACAAAGCAGCATTTTCTTCACTCATGACTTTAAGCCTATGGTATGTATAAATCATAATATTGATTCATTTTTGCTATCATTTTGTAATTTGGACAATCTCAATTCAGTAGCTGAAATTAGCAACGGTATTATTATGTTATTAATTCAATGGAGACTACATGATCCTAACAATTACATGTCATTTCATATAGATTGGAGATTTTGGTCTTTCAAGATGGCAACCTAATTCTCAATTAATTGAGGAGACACATCTAGTTGGTACATTTGGGTAAGAGCAGTCTAAGCCCTGTAGCATTTCATTTAATAACAATAAGATTTTCATTTAATAGCATTTCACTAAACCCTAAAGCTTGGATGTATGATAGGGGTTTTGTCATATTATCTTCCTCTTGTGTCATTCTAATTATAGTTTGATCTTGCTTTATGCGTTTATCTTTGTGTCACAAAGATGAGTCTTTGCCACCTCAGTTCACATATTCATCCTTGAATTTTGATGCTGATGGTGTCACATGTGTAAACACCTTAGTTCACGTATTGCCTAACATTTTTAATGTTTTAAGTTATTTCTAATGCTTTAGAATTAAGTCTAATAAAGAAGTAATGTACTAAAAGTCTCATTAAAACATAGCGCAAGTGCTGTTGGGTCTTCAATCTTCGTTCTTTTTTTAATTTTAAAGATAAAGATTAGTTGATTCAATTTTATATAGGCCATGTTAGAATTTTCTGGCCGCTGAAATGTTCTTTATGGAGCTCTAATCTATTTGTATGTTTTCGTTTGGGAGCTATAGTGATGGTGCTTTGATCTGATCTTTAATAAATGATTTAGCATATGACTTGTGGAATTTAATGGTGTTTAAGACTAAAGAACTACTTGAATGATTGGGTATGCTGGGAATTTATTTCCAATCCTTGAAACTCTTTCTTAAAAAGTTGGTTTTGGTCTTTGAAAAAAAAAAAGGGATATGGGCTTGTCTTCATGATTTGTAATAGCATTTGCATACTACATGTCTGATCTTTAAGCTTCATGAATGTTACTCATGAATGTCAATTAGCAACTTTTATTACATTCATGTTATTTGGTTGTTGTTGCTATTATGATGTCCTAGTAATACTCATAAATGAAGTTTTCCTTAATATGCAATACAAGCATCAAAACTCCATGAGCCTATGATTTTGGATGCTATATATATATATATATATAGGTGTTGCCTCCACAAGTTCTTTCTTTGCTCTCCTTCTTCCTCCTCTACTATTATTTCTTCACTATTTGTTGCTGTAACTTCTAGTTTGGAGGGGGTAAGGGGGTGAAAATATGAAAGGTTCATGTTGGAATGTGTAGATACATGTGTAAAAAAAAATTATATCTCTTTAGTCTTGCATTCTTGAACACTTTCAGCACTTTTCTAGCCATTTAGGGGGTTGTTGCGGTGCTAAAATGAATGGAATTGGGGGCTGTTTCTTTTATGCAGAAAAATGATGTATGTGGCTGGGAATTGGGTGTCAAAGCATAGGAATTTAATTGGGGGTTGTGGTTCCTTGGATACATGCTTGAGGGTTGTGTTGTTTCCATGACATTTTGAAGAACTAAGTGTTAGAAAATTTTCCAGCAATTGTAGTTCAATGATAAGTGATATTTTATGATTCTAAATGAGGAGTCTTGGGTGATTTGAGTACTCTAGTAATTGGATGTTTAAATGTGTTCTTTTGGTTGTTAAATGTTCACTAAATTAGTGTTAGATTGCTAAAATTTTCTAGCATGTTATTTCCTCTCATAAAGTGGCAATTTGGACTTGGTTCTTGCATCATTGACTTGTGATTTGTATACAAGTGTTAGTGTAATGAATATGCATTTGGATTAAGTATTAGGTTTTCCACCATCAGTTCAATCAATTATTCTACAAATTAATTAGTTTTTTCCACCTATTCATTATATTGAAGCTACTCTCATAAATAAGGAAATGTGATACTAAATATTTTTATTAATAAATTATCATTCTTTTATTTTACATGATCATTGGAACTTTTATTTTAAAAAATTGGTGTTGCAATTATGGTGGTTGAAAATTGTTGTAATAAATAGTTTTAAAAAATTTTCAAAAATATTTTAACTCAAATTGTGGTGGTTTTCAAGCTGCCATGATTAATATTTTTTTTAAACATTATGACAAATTACAGCGGTTTCAAACCATTGTAACTTATTTTTTAAAATATTTTGCTAATTGCAGCGATTTGAAACTACCATAATTCAATTGCCACAATTCACTTGAATTATGGTGGTTATATAGGGTGATTGAGGCAGTTTTTTTTTATAACCGCCATAATTTACCAAATGGTTTTGGTAATTCTGACGGTTCCTTGAATCGCCATTTGCTGTGAAAAACGACAGTTATAACTGCCACAATTTACAACCAAAAAAAAAAAATCCGTCGTAATTTACCTATTTTTTTGTAGTGTCTTATCTCTAGGCTTTGAACCCCTTGATTGGCTTTTTCCTCTGAAATCGGCAACCATAATTTTTGTTTGAGATGAAGAGGATGAGCTTTATAATCTCCATCTCATATCTTCATTAATAACGCCACTCTTGACACTTCCCATATTTATTACACCATTTGATGCAATATTTGTGAGTGAAGTCTTCAAAGTCTCCTAAGACTCTGGTAAGGAAGCAAGCACCATAATAGTAAGCACCTCAATATCAAGTTTGAGTCCATTCCTAACAACTGATCCATGATCCCTAACTAGTGGCTCTGATACCACTTGTTAGGAAATACATCTTTATAAGTAGCAAAAATTAAGATCAATAGAATGACATAATAATTTCTTGTGATATAATTGTCCACAAAAATATATAAACTCCAATAAGAACTTCTACTATATAAAATAGTAGGTACAAAGAAAGCTTTACCATAACACACAATGTGAGATGTACGCCAAAAATAATGGCACAATATTTCCTAGAAAATTATAACAACAAACTCTTCACTATTTTTGTCACTCACAATAAATCTCTTTTACATAAAGAAACTTTTGTTTCTCACTCTCTTTTCACTTTTCATTGACAAAATATTTTGTATTTATAATAAAAAATTATTTGACTATAACACATCGTTCCCTCTATTTTTCTTTCTCATTTCTATAATTTTAGTGCTCCTAATTTAAAATAAACTAAGCGCAGCCATGAAAAACAACAGAGAAGTTTTCTCATGTTGAAGGATCCAACACTTGTCAGTTCAATCCAGAATGTACAATGTTCTTCTCCTTTATTAACAACTGTGTAATTCAGGAATCCTTGACATAGAAGAAGATTGGATCAACTAGAATACATGGTGATGGTTTATATAGACTGGATAATCCTAGTAATCCTAAAGCAATAATATCTGTAATATTTCAAATAATATTTCTTTTGATTTGTGACCTTATAGATTAGGCCATTTATTAATGAACACAGTTTCTTACATTATTGTAATAAGGAAATTCAGTTCAACAAAAACATGGTTTGTGATATATACCATTATGCTAGACAAAAGAAATTGGCTTTTCCTTCAAGTATCTTTAACAGTAATTCTTCTTTTTCAGCTTATCCATGTTGATATTTGAAGACCCTTTATAGTGGCATCTTTGCAAGGTTACAAATGCTTTCTTATTATAGTGGATGATTTTTCTAGAATTTCTTGGGTGTGCTAAATGAAAAACAAAAGTGAAACCTTTAGACACTTGGAAACTTTCGCTTAATTTGTTGAAACATAATTCGATAGTTATCATGTTAAATATTTTAGGACATATAATGGTATGGAATTCAGAATGTATGATTTTTATAGCAAGAAAGGCATTGTGCACGAAACTAGTTGTATGCAAACACCACACACAAACAGAGTGATGGAGAGAAAGCATCAACACCAAAGCTTTATTGTTCCAAGCACCCCTTTCCCAAAAGTTTTTGGAGCTTTGCTATCAGTCATGTTGTACATCTCATAAACAGAACTCTTAGTTTTGTTTTAAGCAACAAATCTCCTTTCCAACTCATGCATGGTAATATTCCTAACCTATATTCTTTAAAAGTCTTTGGAAGCCTTTGCTTTAATTTTACTTAGTGCTTATAGACAGAAGTTTGATCCTGGATCTAGAAAAACCATTTTCTTTGGTTATTATGTTCCTGGTACAAAAGGCTTTTGATTGTGTGATATTAACAACAAAGAATTATTTGTCTAGAAATGTTATTTTCCATGAATGTAATTTTCCCTTCATGTATTGAGTAGATTCAAATAACTCTAATGAGATCATTCTACCTGTTTGTGAATCCAACACTTCCTTATTGGATTCAGGCATACTTATTCCTATAAATAATGCACTTAAGAATAACACTTATGTCACAAATACACATGAGAATAGAATTGCTGCAGAGATACAAATAGCAGCAACACAAGATAATATAAATGTTGTCATGCCTAAAAATTCTAGTGCTATACACATTGGAGGAGAAATTGTTACAGAAACTCAAGTGACAATACATAATGTCAAAAGTACTATTAGCTCAAAAAACTTAGATGTTGTACATGTTATAAGGTCTAATAGAACCAGACATAGACCTTAATACCTTAGAGATTATCACTACAATTTGTCTATTGAAGACACTTATTCCACCACCACTGTTGAGTATCCTTTATCCAATTATGTCTTCTACTCCAATTTGTCCCTTAATCATAAAAATTTTTCCCTTACCATTTCTTCCCAAATAGAAGCAAAAAATTATCAACAGTCTGTCTAAGAACAATGTTGGAAGGATGCAATAAGTTTAGAATTGAAGGCTTTGGCAAAGACAAATAATTGGACTTTGACCAAAGTTATCAGAACCAGATTGGTGATTAACTCAGCCAAGGTACCAGGTCAATAGGTTACTGGTTTAACCAGTGGGTCACTAGCTCAACTGGTTGAACCAGACTTAATTAATATGTAAAAATATAATTTGATGCAATAAAATATTATATATATATAGGGTTAGGATCAAGTTACACTGGTGTAACTTAAAGCAAAGTTAAACCACTTATAACTTCCAATGAAATAACTTTTTTTTTTATCAATCTAACCGTTGAACTACAATTACCCATCATAAAGATCATTTGTGTCAAATTTCATAAAAATTGAATTTCAATAGCAATACAATCATATAGTTTTTATTCTTGTTCATTTTAAGTATATATATTACATTAATTTTGATATACATAAAAATTATACCAAACAATTTTAGGTTGATTTGAAAATTTACAGACTTCATCTATACGATATGAAATTCTAATCCAATGGTAGGTTTTGTAAAAATTTACACCAATAAAAAGTTATTCACTGGTGTAACATTTCCTTAAAGTTACACTGGTGTAACTTGATCCTAACCTAATATATTTATATATAATGCGACTAAATGTAACAAGTGCATGCCAGGCTTAGTAATTGAAGCATATTTGTTCTTCACTGGCCAATTAACAACTCGCTCGCAGTTCGCCCAAGGTTTGACAAATGGTTGACCGATTCAGTGCTTATTTGGTCTAAATGAAGAATCGGATCGGACCAGTGTTCAGCTTATCGTTTTCTGGTTCAAACCGGCTAGTTTGGTTCAATTCTTATAACTATGGTTTTGACTAAGCAACCTAAGAGAAAGACTCCCATTTGGTGTAAATGGGTTTACAAGGTCAAATATAAAGTCAATGTATCTATGAGGTACAGAGTAAGATTGGAGGCAAAAGGGTACACTCAATAAGAAGGAGCATACTATCTTGATGCTTTTTCTCCCATAGCTAAGATGACCATTGTAAGGACTGTGGTTGCATTGGCGGTAGCCTCTAATTGGCATCTTCATCAACTAGATATAAACTACACTTTTCTTCATGGGGATCTACACGGAATGAGTCTATATGCAGTTTCCTTAAGGCATCACATCCTCTTATCTAAACCAAGTCTAGAAGTTAGTTAAATCTCTCTATGGTTTTAAACAACGAAGCCATTAGTGGAATGCCAAACTCAGCCCTTCTATCTCTTGGTTACAGTCAATCAGTAGCAAACCATTCTCTTTTTGTCAAGAAAGATGACTATTCTTTTAAAGCTTTCCCTATCTATGTAGAAGATGTCTTCCTAGCAAGGAATGACTTACATGAGATTCAAAGTGTAAAAGTTTATCTTGATGCAAGCTTCAGGATCAAAGATCTTGCTGCCTTTCTCAACTTTTTCCTTGGCCTTGAAATAGTAAGGTGGCCCAAACGATTTCATTTATGCCAAAGAAAGTATGCTTTGGAGATTCTTGAAGATAGATGACTTATGGGGTGCAAACCTGTAAAGACCCATATGGATTCAAATTGCAAATTGGAATCCAACCAAGGTTCTCCTTGTGAAGACCTTTCTTCATATAAGTGACTAATAGGGAGGCTACAATACTTGACAACCTCAAGACTAGATATTAGCCATTGTGTCCAATTTTGTTTCAAAGCCTTCGGACAGTCATTTTCAAGTTGCAACAAGGTAAGATCCTTTGATATTTAAAGAATGCTCCTGCAAAAAGGTTATTTTTCCTAGCAATTAACTCTCTTACTCTCATTGCTTTCTTAGACTCAGATTTGGCAAGATGTAAGGACACTCAAAAATTTCTCACAGGATATTGCACCTTTCTTGGAACGGCTTTGATATCTTGGAAGTGGAAGAAACAAAACACTGTTGCTAGATCATTTCCTAAAGCAAAATATAGAGCTTTGGTAGCCACTTGTTGTGAGGTCCAATGGCTGCACTTCCTTTTTCATGACTTGCAGCATACTCCCTCTCTCCTACCTCAATATATTGTGACAATCAATATGCAATTTACATTGCAAACAACCCAGCTTTTTATCAAAGAACGAAGCAAATTTAGATTGATTCTCACCTAGTTCACGAGAAAATTCAATCAAGCTAATTCACCTATTACCTGTACCCATTGGTCACCAAATAATTGATATCTTCACTAAACCCCTCATCTCTGTCCGACCATCATCAATCCACGCTAGGAAAGCTTGACACATAATCCTCAATTTATGGGGGGATGCCAGTTAATTAGTTAGTTAATTAGTTTTAATTAACTTTAGCTAGTTTGATTAACCATCATTAGTTACACCCTTGACCCTCTTGGTTCGAATCTCTCTCAATGTATATTATAAGAACCTTTCCCCCCCTTTGTATTGTACTCGTAAGTTCTCATCCTCTCTAATCAATAGCATACACAATGATCGCTTGTTCATTCTCTTCCTTATTTCTCTAAGGTTTATTCTATAATTCTTGTGTTTAGAGATGGATACCAATTGTAAGACTTGTCTTCCGTTTTCTCCTAGACACAAAAATGTCAACCTGCCCTAAACTTGAAAAATGAAAATTGGCCATAACCACTATTTTGTCTTTTGTGGAAAATTATGCACCAACATGAAATGGATAATAATATATGGTACGAATAAAGTTTTGTGCATATTTAATGAACATTATTTTCTTTGTTGAATAACTTCATAGTACATGTTTTCGCCATTATTCGTTGATTTTCTTTCCAAATAGTATTTTGCCATCTGGTATGCATTGTATTTGCACAAATTTGGTTTATGCTATACAACATTGCTCATATGAAATGTTCTTAAGCTGATCAAAATCCATGCATCTTTCCTTGGGATAAGACCTTGGATAAATCACATTGATCTTCCCCAAGATTTGGTGAATTTTTTTCCATTTTTCCTGTATTTGTAAAATGTGCTCAACAGATCCCTGAGTTTGTAAAATTATTACACTAACCTCCCCTTTATCACACAATGGACAGTATATCTAGAAGAGGTTAGTGTCACCTGGACAAATAAAATAAAGGACAAAACTACCAAACTCATCTCTCTAAAATTTTGCTACGACCAAATTGGTCTCTGTAAAAAAGAAACTCCTAAATTGGTCCCTCCCAAATTAAAACATCTACCAAGTTAGTCCCTTTGTTAACTTCCACTAACGGATCATGCTTACGTGTCTGTTACTATGCTGATGTGTTTCGTTAACCTTTCCACTAAATAAAATGATACTGTTTTCCAATGTCATTAGAACACCAGCTCATTTCATCTTTTTCTTTATCTCTTTTCTTATTCATCAATGAGAAAGTGAGAAATCCTTATCCCTATTTCTGAAAGTTAAACCCTAGCCTCAATCTCCATTTGTTTGTTATCTTAATCAAAATCTCATATTCTTTAACAAGTCCATTATGAATAGTGGGGAGAGCTCACGCTGGTACAATGGGCTAGGTAAGTGCTTTGCGTCTGGGAAGCACCTCTGGCTCTCAAATACATTGAAATCTTCTACATCTAATTACTATGTATAGTCTTTCTTGGCTAAATCTGCTGGTTTCAAACTATTGTTTTGGTGCCTA
The DNA here is from genome assembly GCA_031216105.1 of Dalbergia cultrata. Classification (NCBI taxonomy): domain Eukaryota; kingdom Viridiplantae; phylum Streptophyta; class Magnoliopsida; order Fabales; family Fabaceae; genus Dalbergia; species Dalbergia cultrata. The sequence goes on along the minus strand of CM062352.1, from coordinate 13,474,279 downwards.
TTGATTTGGGTATGTTGGAGTTGGGTTCTATGAGGAACCTTCTAGAGAATTTTGAACTCTTGTAGGCTATCAAATCTATGTTCTCTTCATAGCCATCATCAACGCATTATATTCCTAGGGCTAAGCCTCTTTTACCATTGCTTGTTGTGAGTGATGAGGGATGGGAATGCAGGTTTCATTGGTTTGGCTATTGGGGACCATAATAATAATAAGGTTGAAAGTGTTCCTAAGGTTTTTGAGAGCCCTGTGAATTTGAGTAGGTCCCATTTCAGGGAGAAGCTTGCTGTTAGGAAGATGAATGAGAGGTCTTGGAGAGGCCATGGCCTTAATGGGAGTACCATTAACTTTCCTAATGGTTTTAGGAATGGTGTTCATGGTTCCAGATGGTGAGGGAAGCACCATCATCATTAACAACAACAACAACAACAACAAGGTGGTGTAACTATGTGTGTGTGTGTGTGTGTGAGGTACCCTGTCCTTGTTAAGAATTTTGCTCATAGGTCCTCTATTGGCAATGTTCTAGAGTTAGCTAATAGTGGTGGTGGTGTGAAGTAGGATTTTAGACTTAACAACTATCGACCTCAAAGGTAGGTGCAAACGCAAATTGATTTCTCGGGAGCCACTTCAAGGTCTTATGTGAGGCTTGTGCTTGCCGAATTGAAACTCTTTGATGTTGAGGCCTCCACACCGCTGATGAAAGGAGGCCTAGGAAGTGGGGCAAGAAGCTTGCAAATGGGAAGGAGGAACTCTTCAATCATGTGGAAGCGGAGAGGCAAAGGTGCAATAAGCTAAATTAGTAGTTCTATGCGTTGCGGTCTATTGTGCTGATCATCTCCAAGATGGACAAGACATTGTTACTAGGTGATGTCATTGCCTATATCAATGAAATTCAGGCAAAGCTCAAGAAAATGGAGTCCAATAGAAAGAGATTCAAAAGCACTTTGAAGGATAGATCTATAAGCTCTAGAATCATTCAGAAAACATTAGGGCTACAAGTTTTGAATGACAACAAAATCGATTTAAAGAAAATGCTTTGAAGAATGACTAATGTCTACCTTGAGTTTCTTGACATAGTACACAAAGATTTCCAAATTGCATAAAATGAAATTTGAAGCGAGAATAATTTCACTTTACATGTGCAAACATGATTTATCTCATATTAAGAGACTAAGCCTAATAAAAGTGAATATTATATCGTGCAATGAACGTGTACACGCATTACGGATTGAAGTAAATCAAGTTAAGAACAAGAAACTAAGGCATGGGTCTTTAGAAAGTAGCAATGGACATCAAAAAGTACACTCAGAATGAAGATATCAATCAAACTTTGAAAATAACGTGTTACACAACTTTCAATCATCATGATCTAAATACTTTTAACATCAATAAAGTGTTGATTGAAGACTTTGGGACCAAAGAATTATCAAGGAATTGATACCACACATCAGAAAAACTCACTTCAATGTGGAGCATTGAACCTTACTGGAAAAAAAAAGGGAAATTTGAATTTTGAATTTCAAATCTCAAGTCAAACATAGTTTCAAAACTGGCACGTTATCTCTTTTGCCTTCCTGGTCAACTACTCGAGCTTCTAGAAGGAAGAGTTCAGAAATAATGTTTAGAAAGTAAATAGGTTGTTTCTGAAGGGACATCAGAAACTTTAATCACACAATGGCTTCTACAATAGATTTAACAAGTTGTCACTCTACTCTTCTAGATTGCATTTCCAAGACACAAATAGATAATCAACACATGTCACTTGGATAACAGATTAAGGGCAACAATCACAAAGGGAGACTATCTATAAATAGAGATGTTGTGCTCAAATGAATAATGAGGATTAAAGACATAAGAGTTGAAACTCTATGAAAATCCCTCCATAGATCTTGTATGGTTCATCAGCTCATGAAATCAAATTCCTTTAGAGTGAAAAATCTTCTTTTCATGTTCTTAAACAGCGTGTATACTCTACCTTGGAAGATATGGTAGAAAGCAGTCGTTTAAGTTATCTCAGGTCATTTATTGTATATTTGTAAGGAAACTTGAGTGTAGATTGGTTTGAGTGGCAACCTAAACACCTAACCTTTGTATCCTTGATCCAGTAGTGATTAGTATGAGGTAGCTTGGAGAGGCTAAGGAAAAAATAATTGCAACGTGATAGTAAGGGTTGTCTACTTATCATGGTTTAGCTTGGAGAAGCTAGTGAAAGACTACTCGATTTAGCTTGAAGAAGCTGGTGAAAAACTACTCGGTTTGTTATAGTAGGGGTAGTCTACTGGTCACAGGTTAGAGCTTGGAAAGGCTACTGTAAAGACGATCCGATTTTTCTTTCTCAAGTTGAGAAAGGTTTTATTGAATCTCAATGGAAGTTGAATACTGGATGTAGGTAAATTTGGCCAAACCAGTATAAAATCATCTGTGCCTTCTTCTCCTTTATCTCGTTTATCTTCTCTACTCTGCATTATCTTTCAATATTTACTGAATATTTGTTTCTTTATCAAATCTATTTCTAACATTATGCTTCAAAAAGTTACGTTTTGAAATATATAATATGCTTCCGTTGCAATTCAAGCTTAATGCTTGATAGCTTATTATTTAATGTTTCTATTTCAAAAAAGGATAAAAGAGAAGCAAAACACGATTGAACCCCCCTTCTCGTGCACGTCTTTACCTATAAGTGGTATTAGAGCCAGGCTTCTGAGGGGTTGAGTAGTCCAACGACTGCAGAGGACAAAGATCTAAGGGACAAATGGCATTGAATATCCACATAGCATAGTTCAATTGAAGCATTGGAAGTTGTTAAAACCTCTAATGAAATATTTGAGGATGAAGTTTGATATGAGATCTCTATGCCAATGAGAAAGATGTTAAAGGTCTGAAAGGACAAAGCTAAAGCAAGGATGGATCAAAAGATCATGATCAACTATAGGCTATTGAAAATCTATGGTTCATGGTTTTGTACACTTCAAATTAAGAATGTGAGGTAAGTGCATCCTAACCCAACTTTTCATAAGATAAATCACTTGAACTGTGTGATGATTTTTTTTGGAAGTAGATGAGAAAAGAAAAGTAACCTCATTTAAGATAGCAAAAAACAAAGGTCTTGTACCCTGTGCCATAAGAAAGGACATCCCCCCTAACTTATGTTTCTTGTAAAAGACTTCTGTAAAAAAGGATGAGAAACCTTTCCTTCAAAAAACTAACCAAGATGGACCCAAGAAAGGCCGGGTACCAAAATCAAAACTATTTTATTGCAGGCACATAAAAAAAAAAAGAGGGCTTACTGATTTAGGTACCAACGAACATAAAGACTATGACTAGGCTAGTTACCTTTTCGGTTTCACAAGGTGGATCAGGAGCATGAAGCTTAAGAGCTCTAAATAACTTAAGTTTGTTGATGAAAAGCATTCAAGAAGGACTTTGCTTATATAGAAAAACTAGAAGAAAAGTCTTGAGAAAGATAAGTCTCAAGGAAACTTTTGAAAGCAAGCATATGAAAGCCAAACTTCCAAAAAGGAGACTCCACAACTCAAAAAGCTAAAGATTTTTAAGGTACAAAAATTACAAAGGAGTTTCTGATTTAAAGATGGTTTCTCAAAACAAAGTTTTTGGAGACATTTGAAAGGGAGTAAGAACTAGATCATCCTTAAAAAATATGTCAAACTATGTTTTTATCTCCACAATTGAACTAGAATGCATTGGAGAAGCTCTGAGTAATGAAAGTTAGGTGGATGCTATGCAAGAAGATTCGAATTAGATTGAGAAAAGCAAAAGTCTGGATGCTTGACGAAAAGAAAGGTCATCATCAATGCAAAGTGAGTGTTCAAATAAGCTGATAGAGCTGAAAGAAAGAGATCAGTGGATGCTGCCTTCTTCTTGAAAAACATAAGCATCTGGATATGCAAAGAATATAATACCTCTGCACTTTATGCTGCTGAAGCTAAATATGAAGATTGTTGCAAGCTGTTGTACCCAGATGCTGTGAATAAGGAACTAGCTAAAAGACCATCATTTGAGATATTCCAAAATCCCTATCCTCTATAGAAATACTAGTGCTATTAATCCAGTTAAAGATTTCATTCAACACTTTAGATCCAAGCACCTTGATGTCAAAGCTTGTTTTGGAATCGTATTTGAAAAGGATCCTCTGAGCCAATGCTTGTAAATACTAAAGACGATATATATATATATATATATGTTCACTAGACCTTTAACTGAAAATCGTTTATATTGTGTTTTGAAAAGGCTTTATTTTCTAAAAAGGTTTTAAATATGGATAAACATTCATGCACAATATCTCTGGGTATTCTCCATTTCATTGCTCTGATCTAAAGATCACATAGAGACATCAGTTTCCAAGATCTGTCCACTCCTTGAAGTTCAGAAGATCAGATGGTCTGTTTGTGAGCTCAGAAAGAAGATAAAGTGATAAGAAAAAAGAAGATTATGATCAGAAAATGGGGAATAAACAGTCTCTTTATGTTTAGAATGTAAAAATGAACATGTGGCAAAAATATGATAAGACTCTGATGGGTCAGAAAGTGAAAAATGAAGCTTAGAAAGTAAGCACGTCAAAAAGTGATTCAACGAGTCAGAAATCACTCTTTTTAAAGTAGGATGAAAAAGGGCTGGATAATTTTCACTCTTGTGAGTTTTTCTCTCCCAGAATTGGTTCACTTTCAGTTAGTCACGTCCCATCAATTAAATAACCTCCCACACTTTACACGTCACACCTTACTCTCATATTCTTCCACATGCTTTATCAATCATTGCATATTCCCTTCTCTTAAAACTTTCTCTAAAGCCGTTCATCATCTTCTAAAACTCTCATCTTCAACCCAAATTGTTTGCCATTTCTCATAATTTTCCTCCTTTCCTCATCTCTCAAATTTCTTCAAGACTCAATCTTTCTTTTTCTTTCTCGCATACACCAATGGTCGAAGGCAGGAAACGTGACCAATCTGCTGATGAGGGAGTTTCTTCCACATGTATGATGATCCACAGATGCAGGATCATTATGAAAAGAACTTTATTTCAAGAAAAATGGCACCTGGGAAGACTTTGCGACAAGATCTTCTCAAAGAAATATCCATTCTTGATGAAGTGTTCTTGTTTCAAAAATAGGATGAATACCTGGAAATTAATGGGCGAGTCTTTCCAAGACTGGTAATGGCTTTCTACTCCTATCAAGAAGAAACCTTAGCATCATCCATAAAAACAATGATAAGAGATTGTGTTATCAAGATTACTCCTTCAGGATTGTCTAAGATCATAAAATGCCAAATGAAATCTCCACTGCCATGATAAGTGCTAGGGCTAGGAAAGTATATAGAATGGTAAATTTTCCATCCTGCCCCATATAGGAAGCACAGACACACTAGTAGGCATGGACTGCATGCTTCTATATTGTCTAATGGCAAAGAGAAAGGTGAATCTACCAAGACTTATACTGAACTATATGATAAGTGCAACCACAAAAGAAAAAAGGAGAACTGCCAGTGTTCCGTATCGCATATTGTTGACAAGGCTTCTCTAGTAGATGGGTTTTGCACTTATCACTGAAAAATATGTATACCTAGAAGGAACTGTATTCACACCCTCATAATTTCAAACCTCAAGAAAAGGTTACCATCCTAACTTCTGAACCAACAAGGGGAGATCAAGCCAAAAAAGCCTCCTTGAATGTAGAGTCTCAACAAGAGAAGGCCAAAGGCAAGAGGATGATAATACTCTTGGCAAGTGAAACTTGAAACTCAAAGGAACAGGAATTAAATCAGATTCTTCACACCAATGAGAGAAAAACAAAAAGAAAATAAGATTATGCACTGCAAGAAACTTAGATGGCAGCTAAACCAGTGAAGCTCATCAGTAGAAAAGATGTGTGGCTCAAATGCAAACAGATGCCTATACATGAATCCATAATCTCTATACTGAAAAAGGAAATCACAAAATATGAAGAGGCTGGCTATAAAGTTATTCTTACCTACTATGAAGATGAAGAGGAAGAGGATGATGTGGAAGAAAAAGAACTAGCAGAAGCATCCTCATCTAAAGAAGAAGAAAGCTTGCTTAGAAGTGAAAAGGTCAGGCTAAGTGGGATGATCATACCAGAACCCACTACAAAGATACCATCAATGGAGCCTATCATTGAAGAATCGGACGAAGAGGACCATGGACCAAAAATTGCTATCATCCTAGTGGCGCCTCAACCTCCTCCTTCCATTCGTATTACTCAAATGGAAAATAAAGAGGATAGAGCATCAGAAGCTGGTGCTGCTCTTGCTGAAGAAGCTACTGCGTTTGTCTTGGCTCAAGTGCTTAAAATTGCTGCTGCTCGTATATTTGAGCCTATTTCTGCCCGTATCTTTGAGCCTGTTTCTGCCCTTGGTGCTAACATGCCATCTTCTCCACTCTTGTTGCACATGCTGAAACTCAAGCTGAATCACCTAAGTCTGGGGACATTGTATCCCTTGACATCCCTGAGCCTTCTCCAAGATCTGCTCCATCAACAACAGTACCCATCAATTTACCTCCTCCATCTTCAATCGTGTCTCCAATAAGCTCTCATCTCAATCAGATCATCTTGCGGCATCTGAGAGAGATTGCTCAAGACAGGACCGATTTGAGGCTACACTCATAGAGCACGGTACCTAGCTAAGACATCATGAAGAATTACAACTTCAGATTCTTCAGACCAATCAAGAGATTATTCAAGACCTAAGGTGTTGAGGCTAAAAGATGGTATTCCTAATTTCCTGCACACCTCTTTTTTGTTGATGACAAACTGGGGAGGAGAAAAGATATGAAGAAAACCCTGTGCTATGGAAGTTAGACGGAGTTAACTCAGGGGGAGCCAAGCTATGGAATTTAGGGGGAGCTCAAAGATCAATTTTTTTTTTAGCATGCATTTTTGTTTTGAACTGTTATTATTTTTAAATGCTTTAATAGTTTCTCTTATTATTCTTGAACAATCCTTATACAAGTATTCCTGAACAGTCTTTACATATGATTTTCTCTTAATCAAATTAATTATATTTGTTCAGTAATCTTGTTTGTGCTATTTGTTGGCTCTGATACATATATACTTTTAAGCTCTAAGCACATATCGATGCTGTTTATCATGCTCAGCTAATTACATAGATGTTTGTTTCTTATCTATCAAGTGCTTGCTCTGATTTGCCCATTCATTAAAATGATAAGGTTTTTAGCTCACATGTATATCTATGATTAGTATTGGCAAGTATCTTTTAAAGCACAAAGTATTTCTATTGTTGCTCTGATACTCAGAATCATCTGTTGTGCTTCGATATGTATACTATGCTTAAAATATCTATTTTTATGAAACGTATTGTGTTTTTCTTTGACACACTTATGAGATGTTGTTTAAGAGCTCTATATAACTTGATCAAAATATAGTTGTGTATAGTTTCTGACGATCTTTAGAAGCTTGTTCATACATGTTCTTGATATAACTAAGATCAATTTGTGAGTTTTAGAACCCTCTCGAGTGTGCTGCATTTATATGACATATAATGTGTTATGTTATATTTCATACATGTATTGGCGAGCGAGATTACATGAAAAGCATGAACACATGTTTCAAATTTATCTTTAAAACATTTTCTTTAAATTGGTTTGTCATCATCAAAAAGTGGGAGATTGTAAGCTCCAAAACCCTTTAGAAAGCATTAGGGCTACATGTTTTGAATGACAACAAAACCAATTTAAAGAAAATACTTTGAAGAACAACCAATGTTTACCTTGAGTTTCTTGACATAGCACACAGGGATTTCCGAATTGCATAAAATGAACTTGAAGCGAGAATAATTTCATTTTATATGTGCAAATATTATTTATCTCGTGTTAATAAATTGAGCCTAGTAGAAGTGAATATTATATCGTGCAAAGAACGTATACATGCATTACGGATTGAAGTAAATCAAGTCAAGAACAAAAAACTAAGGCACAGATCTTTAGAAAGTAGCACTGGACATAAGAAAGTACACTCAGAATGAAGATATCATGCAAACTTTGATAACGTGTTACATAACCTTCAATCATCATGATCACAATACTTTCAACATCAATAAAGCATTGATTGAAGACTAGAAGACAAAATAATTATCAAGGAACTGATACCGCACATCAGAAAGCTCATTTTACTGTGGAGCACTGAACTTTATTGGAAAAAGAGGGAAATTTGAATTTTGAATTTCAAATCTCAAGTCAAACCCAGTTTCAAAACTAACACGTCATCTTTCTGCCTTCCTGGTCAACTACTCGAGCTTTTAGAAGGAAGAGTTTAGAAACCATATTCAGAAAGTAAAAAGGTAGTTTCTGAAGGGATAACAAAAACCTTAACCACACAACGGTTTCTGCAACAGATTTGACAAGTTGTCAGTTTACTCTTCTAGATTGTGTTTTCAAGACACAAACAGATGATCAATACGTGTTACTTGGACAACAGATCAAGGGCAACAGTCACAAAAGGAGATCATGTATAAATAGAGATGCTATACTCAAATGAACGATGAGAATTGAAGACATAAGAGTAGAAACTCTATGAAAATCTCTCCACAGATCTTGCAAGGTTCGCCACCTCATGTAATCAGATTCCTTGAGAGTAAAAAATCTTTTTTCCATATTCTTAAAAAGACTATATACTCTTCCCTATAAGAGATGGTAGAAAGGATTTATTCAAGTTATCCTAAGTTATTCATTATATATTTGTAGGAAACTTGAGTGTAGGTTAGTTTGAGTGGCAACCCATACAGTTAACCTTTGTATAATTGATCCAGTAGTGATCAGTGTGAGGTAGCTTAGAGAGGCTAAGAAAAACTACTTGTAACGTGATACCAGGGCTGTCTACTTATCACGGTTCAGCTTCAAGAAGCTGGTGAATAACTATTCGGTTTGTGAATAACGGTTCAGCTTAGAGAGGCTAGTGAATAACATGATAGTAGTTGATGTCCACTTATCACGGTTCAGCTTAGAGAGGCTAGTGAATAACTACTCGGTTTGTGACAGTAGGGGTTGTCTACTAGTCATAGGTTAGAGCTTGCGAAGACTGCTATAAAGACTATTCAGTTTTTCATTCTTAGGTTGAGAAAGGTTTTAGTGAATCTCAATGGAAGTTGAGTACTAGATGTAGGTAGATTTGGCCGAATCAGTATAAAATCATCTGTGTCATATCTTCTTCTCCTTCATCTCATTTATCTTCTCTACTTTACATTATCTTTCAATATTTACTGAATGTATGTTTCTTTATCTAATCTCTTTCTAACATTGTCCTTTAGAAAGTTACTTTCTAAAATCTATAATCTGTTTCCGCTACACTTTAAGCTTAATGCTTGATAGTATATTGTTTAATGTTACTGTTTCAGAAAATGATAAAGAGAAGCAAAGCACGATTCAACCCCCCTTCTCGTACACTTCTTTACCTATAGGATCAGCATTGGAGGCTAGGCAAAAAGCAGAAAATCATCAAAGTGGAGCTCCTAATGTGGATATTCAAGCTGCAATTGTGTGAGATGTGGGCAAAAAGGTTTTAGGCTTAGGTTTCCATTAGTGTAATTATATGGGATTAAAACGATGTCGTTTTGCTTAGAGCCAAAATGATATCATTTTGTTTAGTGGAGTGGTTAACGAAACACATCAGTATAGTAACAGACACGTAAACATACTCCGTTAGTAAAATTTAATAGATTGACTAAATTCCAATTTGAGAATATCTTGTTATATGGACAAATTTGATCAAAACAAAATTTTAGAGGGACAAATTCAATAATTTTATCTAAAAGAAAGCAAGAGTAAATTTCACTAAATGTCAAGAGAGATCAATGCAATTTATTCTAACACCCTCCTTTCTTGCTGCTTTCGTCTTATTCAACACCAGCCCATGCACCACCTCTTCCCGCTAAGTGAAGTGACAGTGCCGTGTCTATCCCCCTCTCCCTCTCCACATTCTCTCTACCCTCATTCCATTCTTTTCACTTGGAGCGGTAAGCATTGTGGTCACCAATCCCTCGTTACCTGTCCCTGTAACCACATTGGAAGCGGGTCTACCAATCTTGCATATACCGTGTGATGCCTTTACCCTGATTACCTATCATTACGTTATCCAATTACCTCTTCGTATGTGGCCTGATTCGATTACAAACTAAACAGATCTAGTCATTTAAGACCATAAATTCTCTGGTTTCAATTTCTTTAACATAAGCATGCAAAAGGAAATGAATGCATAATTTATTAAGTTTAACAAAGCTAATTCGCAAACTTGAAATCAGCAAATACTAGTGTACTACACATAAAACTGAAACACAGGGCGAGATTGCAACTAGTGGCCCGAATTTGAAACCCCCCCAACACGACAAATTACTTTATCTTACCCAACGTTGTCCCCGACACCAAATCAAACAAGAAGAACCATTGTTCTCCCCACTTTTTAAGGCTGAGCGTGCAGTAGTCGCAATACCCACCAGTGCATTTACCTTTCCTTACCCAATGAAGAACACTCATGGATTGACACTGCCTTCACAAGAATACCATGTGAAATCAATGCAAGACTTGAACGAAACCATTGCCAGTTGCTCAGCCTCTGGTCTGTCGTGTGTTGTAGGATTTGCAGTTCACGCATTTCTGAGCAACAAAATGGTACTGAACGCAGGAAGTTTTGCCGCAGTCGTTGCACAGGATCCAAACCTGTTGTGAGAGAGAGACCATGATCAGTACCTCACAATCAGCAAGGCAACTTAATACAGTTTCATACATCTCAATAGATATATGCAGAAGGAAGGCAATACATTAAAATCCAAGTCCACTACTAAGGCACCCATCACAGCACTCACTCTCATAGCAGCAACAAAAGGACAACAACAAATCAAGGCAAAGATATTGCTATTTAAAGGTAAGGATGAACAACATATACAATCATCAGAAATGAGGAGATGAACACTGACCATTTTATTCTGGTATGGTTCAGGCATTGGAGTAGCAGCTATCTCCAGGTCGAACTTCTCCCAAACCTTTGACATATCACAAACTGACTTGGAGCAGAGTGGGCATGCATATCTGATGTATATGTAGAAGCAAGAAGGATCAGTAAAACTTTCAAATAGAGATGGAGAAGTAAGAAGACAAGGGGGACTCTGACACTCACTGGAAATGTTCTCTCATTTCATTAAGGCAGTTCTTATGGATTGTATGTCCACAAGGCATAGCAGTGACATCATTTCTGGATTCAAACAAATACTGCAATTGCCAACAGCCTCAATCAATTCAAACAGCAGGAAGAGGAAAACATGATATCTAAATCAAGGAAGACGTGAAAAATTACCTCAAAACAAACTGGGCAATCATGATGCATTGCTCCTTCAACGCAAGGGTGACTATTCTTCAGCAGGATTGAGTAGCAACAACCTATCCAAATAAATCATGAACGAAATCATCAAACAGCTAAAACATTGTAAAATAAATCACAAGTAGTATTGAGTAATAATCCGAGGAATGAAGTACCAGGAAAAGAGCATATAGAATGAAAAATAATTACTCACCACACTTGAAGCAATGGAAGAAATTCTCACACCCTCCAGTTCTACATTAAAACATGTCAAAATCAATCAGTATAAATTTTGATACTAACACAGAGGCGGCAAAATACATTAAAGCTTCAAGATACACAGTACAAATGTGATCTTAAAGTTGAACACAAAAAAAAAAACAGTTACAAGAAGGACGATCTCTGGACCTTGGAAAAGGGCAAATTGACAAACATGACATTCTATAAGATCAAAGGTAGAGAGTGGACACTAATTTAATATAGGGGTCATATTGAAAATTGCTTTATAATACAATTAGATTGAAATAGAATTTATGAAAAATTATATGGTACACAGCTAACTGCCCTTTCCATAAATAGAGGCACTGATATTTCAGAACACAACTAGATTAGCAGTTCATACCTGCAAATTCCACATCCACTGCAATGATACTGCTGCTTAGATACCTGCATCACATAAAAGAAATAAGATAGTATCAGAGTATCAAAGCTGAAATCTTCATAGATTAAAAGTTCTTGTAAACCTATCTTCCATGACAAATCTACATGTTTCAGTAGCTATGGCTAACTTAAGAGATAACTACACCAACAATGTTATCAAATATATAACTGAAAATGTAAAGAACATGAAAAAAAAAAAACCTCAATTCAAGGGTTAACTACTCACATCATCATCAAAGAGCTTGCATGTCGCACAGAAGTACTTGCCCATACAAACGCCACAATTAATACAGTTCTGTTGAACCTGTAAGCAGTGGAATCAGCACCAAAAGAAAAAATATATATAGATAGAAAAGATTGCAGCTGATGGCATTTTAGCTTTTGCAACGGATGCCTTGTTTAATAAGATGAGACTAACTGAATATTTTCAGGCGACACATTTTTCCTAGGGAACATCTTCAATTAAAGTCAAAAAGCTAGTAACCGTTTCAATAAAACATCCAGAGCAACTTTCATTCCGCTCAACGAAAATGCACTTGTCTGTTTATTTTATGCACGTGAATGTGTGCCACAAGGAAAAATTTAATTTAATAATTTAATAAATAAGAACAATAATTTAAAGTCATCCTCAATTAGCATTTGGATCCTCCCTTGTAAATTGGTATACCACAAGGAGAAGAGCACACAAAGATATTGAAGAAAATTTAAACTCACCTCTTGTTCTGTTCCACAAAGTGAACATATCACCTGAACATGTCAAAGTTATTTCATTAGCATTAAGGACTTCCTTGATCATGAAACGACAGAAAGGGAATAAAGTGCAAAAAACTATAGATATTCCAACTGGGGATATCGAAACAAATGACCATACCTGTTTGACTTGGTGGCGGGGAATGTCGTGTCTAAGCTTCCAGTCAATGTTGATATCATTCTATTTTCAAACAAGATAAGAAATGTAAGTTTCAAATAATTAAAAGAACACTACAATAGAAGAATCTAATGTTACACAGCTTTGCCTTGTAGGAAGGTCAATCAGAGAGAGGAAGTAAATATATGCATTTCTGTAAAAAAGCAGGTTTGTATGTAATAGATCACATTGGACTGTGAGGATAGACAAGGCCAAGAAAATGGAAACCAATGAAGACTAAAATAGATGGAATCAATGAAAGTACAAATTAGCGGAAGAATTACCCAAGTTTGGCAAGAAATATGAAATAAGATGAAACCATACCATTTACGGAAGCAAAAATGGTTACAATATTTGAAACAGATAATTACAATCAAGAAGAAGATTAGCAAATCTGGCATAAAATGGGGGAAAAAGAGTGAAAGATTAGGGAATTTACTCACTTTTGCCTCATTGTGACAATGGCGGCAATCAAATATCTCATTACAACAGGGGGCCCTGATACGGCATCTTCTCCGGTAATGTTGACATCTGCAGAGAAAGCTTCTCCCTTTAACATAGGAATATGAAACACAACAGCTCAACAGGTACAAAAGAGTATACAAACAAAAATATTACCCGTACTCCATATATCCTTTCTCTAGCAGGTCATTGGTCTTTTCATCATCTGTTGATTGACTTGATTCTTCTCCATGCATGAGTTGTGCATTTGATTCCGTAGTATACATGTCTTCTTCAGTCCTATGCTTCATATCATTGCACTCGAAGTGCAGGGGTTCTGAGTGCATTACTGCCACCTCTCCCATGATTACTCAGCTAAGATTATCAAATTCCTAGAAACAAGCTGTAAGCTTAGGGACCTGCATGTAGGAACACACTTAGAAATAATCCTAAAACCTCTAAAGGCAGACTCAGTCAGCCCATCAAGCCAGGTAAACACCGAATGATTGTTGCTTTCTTCTATACTGCTGCAGACCAATTGAAATCAGCAACAACAAAATCGAATAATGCAGCTCCAATTCAGCACTACTCCAAGAGGGGAACACATCAAAATAAGTGTATACACAAGAATTCCATATATTACTACAAGTTGGCACTGGGGTACTTGACAGCCGCCAGAAGTAAATAGAAACTTGATTCCTTGAAGAACTCCCAGTCCCAGAACCAAATCCAACTATACTGGAGCCCAACCAATAGACACTCCAACCTATGTTGAAATCAATAAATCACTCAATCAAATGCATCTCAAATAATAAGAAGTATAGTAGATGTGATGTGTTGATTTTAGTGTCCATGAAGGACAACCCTACCTTAATTGGCAGTTCCACATTGAATTCCTCCAAGAACCGACACTTACTGAAAGCAAATTCTTAAATAAAAAACTTCATATCATCTGCACCTTGGTGGATTCCTTTTGGTCATATAAGAAAGTTTCTCTTCACCATGAAGGTGACTACGCCCCTCGACAGTGAACAATGCCTTCACTGCCTAGAAGAACATTCATACTACTGCAGGGCCCGGGTTATTCTCATTCAAGAAACAAAGTCCCTATGCAGGGCTGTCTCTTGTACTAGCCTAGACAAAATAAAGGCTGGAAGACGAACGAAGGGAAGATTGGCGCCGCAATAGGAGGTCAAGTAATCAAATGTGAGGTCCAACAATGGGTGTTCCATAGGGCAGCCTTGTTATTAATAATAAATAGGGCAGAGTTTCTACTAATATTGCAAAAGAGAAATCCCACAAGCTTCAACATCATCAAAACTGGCTTCAAACTGTATAGCATAGCAGACTCTGAAAAATAGCATAGGCAGTAGGACATGGCTAAGGCTGCAAAAGAGATGCATTTGTTTGGCTACTCTTCCCTTCAAAAGAATACAGAATAGTGTCCTTGCAGTGTTAGCTTTCTGCAACTCGGTGCTCCACTTCGGTTGAAAATTGCATTTCCCTGCAAAACACTCCTACGTAGAAGCTATCTAAACTGACATATAGCATGTTTGGTTTTTTGCTTTAGGAGATCTCCAAAACCATGGTTTGGACAAAAGCTTGTCTCTACTCTCTAGTAGCTTCCACCCAAAACATGACTTTGGGGTTCCAAAAACGAAACAAAACATGCTAATCCCTCGTCCAAGTTGCCCCTCCTAAAATCTTTATCCCTCAACCTCTCCCGGAACCATATATAATTAGAGTTATAGATTACTCCTTGTCATCCACATAATTTGGAAAAACGTCTAAATATCTTAACCTTCTTACTTTAAACGCATAAACTGCCTTGTGCCTTCTTACAAATATGCCACTAAAGTCCTGTGATTTGTACACTGCACCGAAAATTGACATTTCAAAGTTTACCTAATGTCTTTAACTTTTCCCCGAAGCTTGTTTTCAATTGTGAAGGTGCCTATTCCGAACATTATATATTACATCCTAATATCCTATACAATAATACCATGTATTATAATAATAATAAACTAAATAATTCAATGCCTGATGCTACAGGTTACATCCTATTCACTACGTACTGCAAAAATAAAAGATTATAAGATCATTA
Organism: Dalbergia cultrata; assembly: GCA_031216105.1. NCBI lineage: Eukaryota > Viridiplantae > Streptophyta > Magnoliopsida > Fabales > Fabaceae > Dalbergia > Dalbergia cultrata. Next base: position 13,458,829 of record CM062352.1, on the reverse strand, counting down.
GCTAGTACCCCGGAACGTAACATAATAGGAAGCATAAGAGGGTTAATCATGTCACAACAACACAACAAACAGGTAAAAATTCAACATTGCACAGAATTCACAGCTTTGGATTATTCAGAACCTCAACCAAACACGACCCAACTAAAACAGCACGGAACATAAAAGAGAAATAAAGAAAGAAAAAAAAAAACACAGGTACGTTACCTACAGAGAACACAAACAAAACACAACACAAGCGAGAGAGAGAGAGAGAGAAAAAGACACTGGCGAAAAGAGAATTAAAGAAACTGCACAAAATTTGCACAGAAACAACAACGAACTTTCGACTCGTAGCGATGAGAACGGCGATCGACGGGTTTTATTTTTCGGAGCTCCGATTCGAACCTTCGGTGATGAGCTTTTTTCGAAGCGAGAGGAGAATTGCGAATTTGAGCGCAATTTATAGGGCTCTTCTGTGAGAGAGAGAGAGTTTTAGGAAAAGAATTTCGAGAGGCTTCGAAATTGGCCACTTTTACACGAAAACGATAAAAACAGATTATGATAGCGAAAGAAAGCGACACGCCCCGTTGCTGGTGACAGCTATTATCTCAATTTTGTACGTAATTCCGTTTTCGCCCTTCAAGATATCTCTCTCTAGGGTGCGTCTCGGGCACGCTGTGGTGACGTGTCGCTACTGCTTCCCTCAATTTGCGTGTAGATATCTCCGGTCAGACATTGTACTAGCTTTCGGACGAAACAACAGGGTTTACTAGGGAAAACGATCCTCCTAATGGCTCATATTTTGATCTTAGCTTAATTGAGTCGACAGGAGAAAAAAAATTGATAACATAAGAAAAAAAATGAAATTAGTGATAGGAATTTAACATAATCATGTTATTATTATATATAAAAAAATAGTGTGACAATCTTAAATGGTTATTGTTAACCCCAAATTAATTATTATTTTTATTGTTTTAGTTTCTCTAAAAATACTCATTTTTTTATGGATTTAATTAGAATACACTGACAATAAAAATAAATTTTATATATTCATCCAATCTTATAATGATACATAAATAAATAGGATTACTTTCGACCCCACCACTTAAAAAGTCAAACAAAATAAGAGATAAGATTAGATGACAGTGTAACAATCAATGTATCAAAATTAAACTCTTCTTTTATTCATACTTTAAACACTAATTTATTATTAAATAGTAGTTATTATAATTTCATTTGGATTGTTTAAAATAATTTATTTATATTTCATTTCAAAAATTTTGTTATGATAATCCAAAAATATCAAAACTCTTTTAAATCTAAATATTGTAATTTAATTATGAATATTTAAAATATTAATAAATTTAATCAGTGACGTATAGTAAATTTTCAATTATAACTTATCTAAAAAATCACCAATATTTATAAATTTTATGTTAATTTCATCAATGTATAAATTCATCGATTGTGACAGAAAGGTTCAATGCGCGAGTTCAGTTCGTCTTATCACTTCTTTGGCTACGGACGTGACTAGGCACCCTCTTCACCCCCTCATTCTGGATATCAAGGACTTACTGCGAAAGAAATGGGACGTTTCTCTCAGCCATGTGCTGCGCGAAGGGAACTATTGCGCAGACTATATGGCCAAACTTGGTGTGTGGGGAATTGTTGATTTTGCTGCGTGCGAGGATCCTCCCTCTGGGCTTCAACAGCATTTATGGGACGATTTTTGGGGTCACCTCCATGTGAGGATGTAATTTTCCCTTTTGTTTCTTTTCATTCTGAAGCACCCAAAAAAATTTGTATAAGTTTTTATTTGTCTATTTGATGAGAATTTTTACATGTCCTATTAAGAATGGGTGTATGGCTAGTTATTAGGTAGTTTCATTTGACCCGGTTATATCACGATGCCATATACATTTTTATAGGGGTGTTGATATGAACCCAACTAAAATTGAAAATCTGATAAAAAAATGGAAAACCGATCAAAATCGAAATAAATTGGTTTGAGGTGGTTTATAATTTGTGAAAATCAAATGATTTTTGGTTATTATTTCCAAAACTGAATCAAACCAAATCAAATCGATAACATATTACATTAATAATTATATATATTAATTAGATGTATTACTTATCAAAATTTCGTATTCATATCTAAATTTGTCTCATATTTTAACTCAACATTTAGGATTTTCAATTATACATTAATTCTTTTAATTTAATCAACATAATTTTTGTTCAAATCTTTTATCATTTGTTTAACTTATTAGTTAATAGTATTGCGTATTAAAATAAATTTTAAAAAATAGCTTAGATTTTATAATTATATATATTTTTAATAATGATTAATCTAATTTAATGTTATTTATAGTGACTTTTTTATATTTTGTAAAATTTTAAGTAAAAATAGAAAACCCAACCAATTCAAACCGATTTGAATGGTTTAGTTTGATTTGGTTCTTCAAAAACTAATCAAACAAAACTAAACTGAATTGAAATAAAGTTTATTGATTGAATCAGTTGGTTTTTACCTTAAAATCGAACCAAACCGAACTGCAAACACCCTTACATTCTTTGTTATTGTTGTTTCTCTATTGGCTTTTGGGGTGATGAGTATTGATATTTAACTCTCAAAAAATAATATGAAATTAACATATCAAATAAAATTATAAATTTAAATATTGAATTATCTTTTTAAGTTCTTATCAATATAATGATTGTTGCAATATAGTATGGAGTATATCTGGTGAGACGAGCAAAAATGCGTTGTTGATCTTCCTCCTTCATGCTTTGGTGTACGAGCAGTGGTTCTCTCGACGTTCTTCCTCCTCACAACAGTGGCTGGAGCACTATGAGTGGGTACTTGCAAGGGACTCTGACAGCCAAGTAAGTTTCAGGGTGTGAATGAGAGAGGAGCATGAGATAGCATACCTTGAGAAGACTTCCTCTCCTCCTATTTATAATCCTTGGACTTGCCCCTAGGGCTAAGCTTGCATGTCTTTATACAGTGTACTGTTCTTAGTTGTGACAGGTTATTTGGACCATATCTCATATGTCTGTACTTTGTCTTGCACTCATTAGGTGCTCCTCCCAACCTTGCCTAGGTCATTTTGTCTTCCTTTGATGAGGATCTCTTCACCAAGTTCGAGCTTGATGCTACTTGCCTATACTAGACCTTGAGCAGACCATGGGTATACCTTGGGTGGTCTTGCCCTTGGTAGACCTCGGTTGGTCTTTGCCCAAGGTGATTCTCAAGTGAACCTCGGATGAGATTCTCTAGCCTATCTAGTGCCTCAGGAGAGAGGTGATCATGTCCTCCATTTGATGCCTATGACCCTAGCTCCTAGATCGTGACAAATTTTATCCAAATAATATAATAAAAAAAATATCTATTATAAAATAGTGAGTTGAAGTTAACACAAATAAAAAAAATTGTATATTATAAAGTATGACATATATCCAAATAGTTATAATACACATATTATAAAGTACGACACATTTATAATCTTTAATACATTAAATTCTCTAATCCCTTCTAAAGAAACAATGACTGAAAACAATATAGAAGTGACAAGTTATTATTTGAGTCAATAAAATATTTCATCAATTTTTAAAGAAAGTGTAAATTTAGCAATTTCGCTATGGAAAAAATAAACGAAGGTTACAATTTGAAAGTAAATTAAAAACAATTGATCTAGAAGTAAAATAAATTAAAATGCCCTTTTCAATTGAAAAATGTTAACTTTAAACAAAAAATTGGATACGCAAGTTACATATAATAAATTAATTTACATTTATTGTTATTCACTTTCAAACATTAGTTTTAGAATACTGGGTATTTGATTATGAAGATAATTATTATATTATGAAATATTTGAAAAAATAATTTAATTTTTAAATTAAAATAATTGTGTCTAATAAGTTACTTATATATAAAAATAAACAATTGATGATGTTTAAGACAAAATATAAATTTTTAATTGAAATGAAATAACAAATTTATGTTAAAATATAATTGATAATAATAATTATTTAATGTTAGATTGTCATTATGATTCTCTAAAAAAAATGATTGTTATTATAATTATAAGACAAGGACAAGGATATTTTAGAGAAATTAAAAAAAATCATAGTTTAGTGGGCGTGGCAATAGATGCTCTCAAAAAATGACATGGGTATATTCCTTCTTGGTTTACCACTGCTACTTTACTTTCTATTTTAAGCAAGCTTTTGAACTAATTTAAGAAGTTAATTTAAAGCATAGTTTAGTTTCTATGCACTATTCATGTAACACAATTTAACGCGACATCTAACCAAGTGCTGCAACAAAAACAAAAAGTGGTTGACTTCCACACTCATTATCTCAAGAAGAAACTATTTTTGCTTGTGTTGCAACACCAAATACAATGTCAACATGCAATAATTTTACACTGATAGTATATAGAAATTAAACCTATTGAAGTAATAAATAATTTTAGGTGATTTTTATTATACCATTTCCCTTTCGAGGCTTTGGAACCTATTATGAAGTAAACGTAGAGGATGAGAGACTACCTTAAGAGCTTCGAAGTGGGATTTTAGGGACATGCCCACAAGTATAAGATCTTCTATCCGGTATATACAGGTGTGTACCTGCAAAGACTCTACTGCTAACTCACACATCGACAATATAGGTGAGTGTATGCAAATGGAACATAAACTTGTAGCTGGCATCCCTTGAGGTATTTATAAAAGGCAAACATTAACGATTTCTACCCATAGTAGGGGTGAGCATAGTCTAAAGCCTCAACCTGCATTTTCTGATCGTGGAGGGGAACGGAGTGGAGCAAAGGTAACCAGTGCCGTGTGTCTTGAGTGGGGGATTTCCAATTCGAGTTGCAAGTCTTAACTCAAACCTCAAATGACCTGACCCAATCGAAAGGATTGCTTAGTTCAACCAAATAGATATGTTAGGCCTTACTTCATTTCATAACAGTGTCTATCACGACTTGATTTGGAACATGATTAGCACGTAAGAGACCGAGTCCCCATGGAAGCCTCTTGAGTAACATAACTTGCTAAGATGCATAATAAACACAACTTTCTTTCCAAAACACGATGAAAACATATGTCATTAAGTTTTCATAAACAAAATCCATTGTAAATATATCTCTAAAATTGAGTGGCTCCAAACCATATAATCATAGAATCCACTTAAACTAGTTTAGTTTGTGTTGCAACAAAACATAAATACAAAACTAGCTGAATACACATAAAAATAAATGCATAGTTTAAATCATGTCTGCATGACTACTAGTGCACTTTATAAGTAGCATATCCTAACTAAGCTTCACTTTGAAGTGAAGCTCACCATTAGATAGCTATAGCACTACTGAGATGAAGGAATCTAGGAGTAACTAGATCTACAATTGTATTTGTAAAGGAAAAGGAGAGAGATGGGTGATCATCAAACTCGGTGAGTAAATTTTCACCCATAATCCACATGGGATAATAACAAGGTACACATAATATAAAATGCAACAAGCACATATCATTTTAATATCTACATACATAATTGTTGCAACCGGGATCGCGACAGGGACGGTAAAAAAGAAAATTTGTTTAAAATTGGAGTTGCCACCAAATTTTTATTTAATTAGGAAAAATATGGAAAACCCATTTAATTTAAAGAAAATGATATTTGAAACCAGATTTGGATTCGGGAGTCGATTATACACAGGAAAAGGCAAAAAGTTCATTTTCGCAGCACCCCTGATACATTCATATTACTACGATTACCTTAATTGAATTGTGTAAATTATTAATAACCTTTCAAAATATTTATTTACATTTTTATTTCAAGAAAATTATAAAAGAAATCTTTCTTGAAAGAAGGAAATTTCGGAGTACCAAATTGTCACAGCTCAGATATCCAAAATACCGATGTAACAAGTCGCCATGGCTAAGTTAACATCTTTATTCAAAACAAGATATTCCTAAAATAAATAATTTGAATTAAATAAAGAAATAAAATAACTATTTACAGATAAGACCCAAAAATACATATACATATGTAAGTATATTTTAATATTTAAAAATAAAAATTACAAAATGGAACAAATATATTTTTTAAATGGAAAGTTTGAGAACATTAAACTGTCACAGCTCAGATGCCCAATACATTGAGTTAACAAGCCGTCGCGGCTAAATTAACATTTTATTTAAAATAAAATTTTCAAAATAAACAGATAATTAAATAAATAAAATATCTCCTACAAATAATAAATATTTACAAATAAGAAAAAAATATATTACAAAAGAAAGAATAAATATTTTTTTAAAAAATGAAAATTTGGAAAATCAAGTAGTCATAACTCAAATATCCAAAATTTTGAATTAACAAGTTGTTGCGGCTAAATTAATATCATTATTCAAATAATATATTTCTCAAATAAATGAAGAATTTAAATAAATTGAATGAAAATTTATTTGGAAGATTATTTACAAGTAATGAAAATTTTAAGTTTGGCTTGATATGGATGCCTGCTCCTACGTATCCCTTGATGTAATGGGGAACTCGAAGTCACGTAGTTCTGTAAAATAATTGTGGATGTATTTTATTTTTGAAAATAAGGAATTCTAGAACATCAAACTGTCGCAGCTGAAATATTTTGGGATTTAGAATTAATAAGTCGTCACGGTTCAATTAATCTTATTGTCAAAATACAATCTATTTATTGAAATTTCTTTTTAAATATACGTAAAATATCTAAAGATTCATTTAAACATAAATCAAATAAAACTCTTTTCTTTTTACGTAGACCTGTCCTAATTCCAAGGGATAACACAAATACAAAAACATTAAATAAATGAATAAAGTTTCGAACTTTGAAAGAAAAAAAATGAAACCTGAATCCATTTGACATTGACTTAGTATTAATCAAACAATATAGCCCAAATACTCAAGACACAAGCTGATCAATAACATTAAACTAGCCCAAATAGAATAAATAAAATGCTATGCTCTGAACCCAAACCAAACTTTAAAAAATAAACCCAAATCCATAAACCAAATAAAACAACTAACATCCTAAAGGTCCACCTTGACACTCTACAAAGGAAATCAAAACTTCAAGACCCAAAAACCAAACTTGCCCAGCGATTATGACCCAAATGGGAAAGCTGACTTAATAACCAGCAAAAATAAAATAAAAGGAACACTTTACACACCCCTAAAAATTAAAACAAAATCCCTAACTCTATCTCATTCACTGTCGCGTTCACTGACACAAAGAAAACGAGAGGAAGACAAAGTGATAATGGTGGAACACAAAAACAAGTCAAGGCATCAAGTTACAAGCAAAGGGGATGGGGATTTTATTCCTTTGGGTTGTAAGTACACACAACACACATGTACAGAGAGAGAGAGATATCACTGTTATGGGAGAAGGAAATCATGCAAGGGGAAGAAGTGGGCAGGGGAATCGCGGCCAAGGAAGGAGGGGGAGGAGAGGTCGCGCGCATGAGAGGGCAGTAGTGGCTATGAAGGATGGCGGTGCGACTGGCGTGCTGCGGGCTTGGTAGAGAAGGAAGCCACCACGCGGCTGTGATGGTGAAGTGGGATCGGGGCTGTTGGAGGCCGAGGAAGCGCGGCGACTTTTAAGGGTGCGCGGCGGTGTTGGTCTTCGCGGGGTGGCACGGCGTGGAGGATAGTGGCTGTATAGTGATGTTGTGTATGTGCAGTTGACGAGATCAGAATCAAAGAGCTATTGTGTAAGTTTAACTTAGTGATTTGTGTTTGGATCCTGAAGTGAGATTTGTTTACAGGAAATCTAAAAATAAATTGGCTTGAAAAGAATATAGTATGAACCAATGCCAATAATTTATCTGTGTTATTCTCTTTTTGATTTTTCCTTCTTATATGATTGTTGTCAAGAACTCCCAAAATGTGTCTAGCACTACGAATGATCTATCATAACCAAGAAGAATTCGTCCTCCCTCTCCCTTTAATCATAATTGAATTTACATGTGTAGCTCTGTTGACCAAAATCATTGCCTATTTCACTTTTATAGGCTGGTTGGGTGTGATCCTCATCTCAACACAAAGGGAATTTCATCATTTTGCAAGTAATGGAGAGAGACCATCATTGTGTCCACACATTCCTTTTAATTATTTTTACTTTTCCTCATCCTGAGCTTCACGTGCATACCTTGGGGAACTGAAAGAGAAATTGAAAGGAGCCCGTGACATACACTGTTGTTCATTTGTCCCCTTTCAATTGAAAAAGACCATCATTGTGTCACGGGCTCCTTTCAATTTCTCTTTCAGGTCCCCAAGGTATGCACGTGAAGCTCGGGATGAGGAAAAGTAAAAATAATAAAAAGGAAAGTGTGAACACGATGATGGTCTCTCTCCATTACTTGCAAAATGATGAAATTCCCTTCGTGATGAGCTGAGGATCACACCCAACTAGCCTGTAAAAGTGAAATAGCCAATGATTTTGGTCAACAGAGCTACACATGTAAATCCAATTATGATCAAAAGGAGAGGGGGGACGAATTCTTCTTGGTTATGATAGATCCTTCGTAGTGCTAGACACATTTAGGGAGTTCTTGGCAATAATCAGAGAAGAAGGAAAAATCAAAGAGAGAAGAACATAGGTAAATTATTGGCATTGGTTCATCCTATATTCTTTTCAAGCCAATTTGTTTTAAGATTTCCTGTAAACAAATCTCACTTTAGAACCCAAACACAAACCAGTAAGTTTTACACAATAGCTCTCTCATTATGATCTTGCCAACTGCACATACACAACATCATTATATAGCCACTATCCTCCATGCCGTGCCACCCCGCGAAGAATAACACTGTTGCGCACCCTTACAAGTTGCCACGCTTCCTCGGCCTCCAACAGCCTCGATCCCGCTTCACCATCCCTTGTTGCTTGTACCTTGATGCCTTGACTTGTTTTTGTGTCCCACCATTATCATTTTGTCTTCCTCTCCTTTTCTTTGTGTCAGTGAGCGCGACAATGAATGAGATAGAGTTAGGGATTTTGTTTTATTTTTTAGGGGTGTGTCAAGTGTTCCTTTTATTTTATTTTTGCTGGTTATTAAGTTAGCATAATCGCTGGGCAAATTTGTTTTTTGAGTCTTGAAGTTTTGATTTCCTTTGTAGAGTGTCAAGGTGGACCTTTAGGATGTTAGTTGTTTTATTTGGTTTATGGATTTGGGTTTATTTTTTAAAGTTTGGGTTGGGTTCAGAACATAGCATTTTATTTATTCTGTCTGGGCTAGTTTAGTTTTATTGATCAGCTTGTGTCTTGAGTATTTGGGCTATATTGTTTGGTTAATTATAAGTCAATGTCAAAATGGATTCAGGTTTCATTTTTTTTTCTTTCAAAGTTCGAAACTTTATTCATTTATTTAATGTTTTTGTATTTGTGTTACCCCTTGGAATTAGGATAGGTCTACGTAAAAAAAAAGAAGTTTTATTTGATTTATGTTTAAATGAGTCTTTAGATATTTTACTTATATTTAAAAAGAAATTTCAATAAATAGATTGTATTTTGACAATAGGATTAATTGAGCAGTGACGGTTTTTTAATTCTAGATCCTATAATATTTTAGTTGTGACAGTTTGATATTCTAGAATTCTTTATTTTCAAAAATAAAATACACCCATAATTATTTTACAGAATTACGTGACTTTGAGTTTCCCATTGCACCAGAGGATACGTAGGAGCAGGCATCTTTGTCACGCCAAAATTAAAATTTTCATTACTTGTAAATAATCTTCCTAATAAATTTTCATTTAATTTATCTAAATTCTTCATTTACTTGAGAAATATATTATTTGAATAATGATATTAATTTAGTTGCGACGGCTTGTTAATTCAAAAATTTTTTATGTCTGAGTTGTGACAACTTGATTTTCCAAAATTTAATTTTTTTTAAAAAATATTTATTCTTTCTTTTGTAATATATATTTTTTCTTATTTGTAAATATTTATTGTTTGTAGGAGATATTTTATTTATTTAATTATCTATTTATTTTGAAAAATAAAGTGTTAATTTAGCTGTGACGGCTTGTTAACTCAATGTATTGGGTATCTGAGCTGTGACAGTTTGATGTTCTCAAAATTTCCATTTAAAAAATATATTTGTTCCTTTTTGTAATTTTCATTTTTAAATATTAAAATATACTTATATATGTAAATGTATATATATTTTTGGGCCTTATCCATAAATAGGTATTTTATTTCTTTATTTAATGCAAATTATTTATTTTATGAATATCTTGTTTTGAATAAAGATGTTAACTTAACCGGAACGGCTTGTTACATTAGTATTTTGGATATCTGAACTGTGATAGTTTGGTACTTCGAAATTTCTTTCTTTTAAGAAAGATTTCTTTTATAATTTTCTTGAAATAAAAATGTAAGTAAATATTTTGAAAGGTTATTAATAATTTGCACAATTCAATTAAGGTAACCGTAGTAATACGGATGTATCAGGGGTGCTACGAAAATGAATTTTTGCCCTTCCCTATGCATAATCAACTCCCGAATCCAAATCTGGTTTCAGAGATCATTTTCTTTAAATTAAATGGGTTTTCCTTATTTTTCCCAATTAAATAACAATTTGGTGGCGACTTCAATTTTAAACAAATTTTCTTTTTTTCCGTCCCCGTCGCAATCCTAGTTGCGGCAATAATTGTGATAAAACATTCCAAATTTCATAATGCAACAATTAGTAGAGAAGTAGGAAATCTACAACTAAAACATGCTAAGCTGCTAATTGAACCATAATATGAAAGTTGATAGGCACCTAACTAGGTTTTGTAATGCAAGAACCTAAGCAGGTCCCATATGAAAGTTGAGGCGTGAGCTTGTTCTCTAGCAAGCAACTTGGTGTAGGTTGAAAATAACACAAGAAGAAGGGTTGAATCGTTCTTTAACTTCTTTTGTCTTTCTAAAAAACTTAAACAAAGTCTATCAAGTTTACATTTGAAGGTAGAAAGTAACTTTCTGAGCTAAATGAAACCTCAGAAACTATTTAAAAACACTTTTCAGAAATATGTAATAGTAAATCTCAAATGTAAAATATAAAAGAGATAAGAAGGAGTAAAGAGATACTGTACAGTGATTTTTATACTTGTTTGGCCAATTTTACCTACATCCAGTTCTCAACAACCTGTTGAGTTTCACTAAATCCCTTTCTTAACCTAGAGAAAAAATGATAGTTTTTGTATAGTCTCTTCAAGCTAACCCCACAATGACCACTAATGGATCAGGGTACACTGATTTGGTTTAAAGTTGGTTTTATCTAACAAATGAACACTCAAGTTTTTCTTTCCAACAAATGAACATTCAAGTTTTTATAAGAATGAAATTGTGTACAACCTGAAAACTTGAATGACTTCTTTTTAACAATTCTTCATAAAAGGAAGATGTTATCTAATGAGAATTTAGAAAGAAGATTGTTTTACAGAAGATGAAACTGATTACAAGATGTAATAGGCTTTGCAGAAGAAGAAAAGGGATTTGCATTATAGCATTCTTAGCAATCTATCAGAAGTCTTGCAAAAATCTTGAGTTGTATGCACACGACATCCTTTTATACTTGATCTTCAAATCAGATTGTTGCCCCATGATTTTGCTTCTACCTGACACATGTTGATCTTCTTTTTTTGTCCTAGAGAATGCCATCTAGAAGACTAGCTTAGCTGTGTCAGAGCTACTTTCGCAGGCATAGAGACCATTGTCAAATATGGTTTCTGAGTGAAGTTTCAGAAACTACTTTTTACTTTCTAGCTGTGATTTCTGAACCTTTTCTTCTAGAAGCTAAGACGATTGACCAATTGAGAATGTAACATGCCACTGTCAGCTTTTTTTGGGTGTTACTTATTTTGAATTTTCCTTCATTTTCTGCAAAGTGTGCATGGTTTTTGAATACACATGCTTTGTGATAAGCTTTTTCAGTTTCTGATCTTCTCGTTGATCTTCATTTCTTCAATATGAATTTGATAGGAATCTTCTCAACTAGATTGAAGACTATAATCATGAGTTGCATCAGGCAAAGATATATTTCTTCATTGAGCAGTGCTTTCTAAATGCATGAACTTATTTTCGAAGATGTGGACTTGGTTTCTGATCTCGAAATTCCTTTCTTGTGTAACCAACATACACAAGTTCATTTTTGGAACTACTTTTCACATCATTGAGGTTCTAAATCTCTTTGAATGAGATTATAATCATGTTAAAACATGACATTGGAAAAAATAACTCATTGTTTGAACTAGTGTATTTATGAGAATGTTCCTGTTAAATACTATAGAAACTCAAGTAAACTATTAGTTTGTTCTTAAAAACATTTTAACAAAATTTATTTTGTTGTCACTGAAAACTCAATTTGTAGAGCTTTTTGAAGGGTTCTAGAGTTAACACTTGGTATCGTGCTTAACAATCCTAATAACCGTTAACTCATTGTTCTGTTTCTCTATAAATAGCATCGAAAACTAACAAAACATATTCATATTCATATTCATATCCTAAACCCTAAACATAACAATAACAGTCTATCATCTGATCATTTATTTACTGACAAAACACTTCTTAAAATCTTGTAAGAGCATTAAATATGGTCCTATGTGTTTACCAAAACATATTCATATTCATATTCATATCTTCATTAAAATCAAGCTTTGCATTAAACAAAAATTCTGAAAATAGAGCATAATGACTAAAAATAAGATAATCAATTTAAACGCACTCCTCTTGAAATACTGGGAAAGTAGGGTATTGGCACCAACATGGCTCCAAGGAGCAAAAATGACACCAATGTCTATCATAGAAATATTAAAAAACATAAACAACTAATAAACCTAATTAAGAACATATGTGAAGATGTTTAGGGAAAAAGGGAAAATAAGAATTTGTTCATAAGAGTACCCAAGCTCATGAACATGAAAGAATGTGGAGAAACTTGACAAAAATCATAAAAATCACTTACCAAGGGTTGGGAGGAAGAACAAGTGAAAAACTTGAGAAAAAGGTTGGAGGAGACTATTGGAGTTAGCAAAGGTTTGAAAATCAAGGTTAGGGTTGTGTTTTTATAAGGTGAGGTATCATTTAAGTGAAACTTGTCATTTTAGGTGTTAGAGATTTGCAAAATGACACTAACGTGAGATAAATTGCACTTTAGCACTATCATATCTATGCTTCCATGTGCCCCCAAAAATCATGAGACTCATAGTAAGTTTTGAAAAATAGGCATTGTACTTCACCACGCCAAAACGACACTTTAATTCGATTCGGGATCAAGCTCTAACACATTTTATCATGTGTCAATGCCCTTTGTGTGACAAATTGTACAATATATCAAAATGTTATCGTAAGGTTTATGGGAGCCCTTTTCAGCCTATAGTGGCATTCCTAAGGGTACATAGACCTGAAATATTACATATTACCTCCTTAATGGAAATTTGGTCCCTAAATATAAGTCAAGATATCTTTAAGAGGGGAAAAAGTAAGGATAATTGATCTTTATAGCTTCTTCAGCTTCCCAAATTGTTGCTTCTTTCCCGAAGTGGTTCCTCCAAATGACTTTCACTAAGACTAATTCTTTTGAGTGAAACTTTTTGATCTATTTATCCATGATGGCATTAGGCTCCTTTTCATATGACAAACTCTTGTTAACCTTGAGGCCGATAGGCTGAGGGTGGCGCCATATAGTAAGTTATTACTTCAACCTTTTTCTAGAATCTCAAAGGGGTTGACATAATAGGGGCTTAACTTTCCCTATTTACCAATCCTCATCACTTCCCTTCTAGAAGACACTCGCATATACACATAGTTTCAACTACTAGGGGCGGAGCTAGCCTATTCTACTAGGTGAGACTAATACTTGATAGTTAATTTCACAAAAGAAAAAATATCTTAATAATTTTTAATCTTAGTTAATAATTAAATAAAAACAATCATATATAAAAGGAATAAATATTTTACAATCAAAATTCATGGGAATGGAATTTTGTTTAAGGTTTCCTGAACTAGATCTGGGCCCAGGGACTTTGCTTCCCCAAGCTTGAACCACAAAATGGGAGATCTGCAACTCTTCCCATTCATTACTTTGAACTGTGCCATTTAGATACTCGTTTGGTAATTGTTGTGGTTTATGAAAATTCAATCAGTGGAAAATGGTTATACCAATTCCAACTGAAATCCAAAATGCATACTTTAAGCATGTCCTTTAGAGTTTGAATTGTCAACTTCGAGTGGCCATCTGTCTAAGGGTGAAAAGTAGCAGTAAAGTTTATCTACATGCTAAGGGCTTCCTAAAATGCTCTGTAGAACCACGAAGTGAACTGCGACCTCTATTTGAGATGATGAACACCAGGATGCCATGTAGTATGACTATGTTGTCTATGTACAACTAGGCATATTGAGTTGCATTAAAGATTGTCTTCATTGATAGGAAGTGTGTCGACTTGGTCATCTAGTCTACTATAACTCATACGGAGTTCAACCTCTTAGTGGTACAAGGTAACCCAACTACAAATTCCATGATTATTTTCTCCCATTTCCACTCTAGAATCTCTATCTGCTACAACCTTGTAAGCCTTTGGTGTTTAATCTTGATTTGCTAGCACACCAAACACTATGACATAAATTTATTGATATCCCTTTTCATGCCTTCCCACCAAAATAATTGTCATAGATCTTGATACATCTTAGTTAATCTTGGATGCGCTAAGTAAGTTGCACTATAGGACTCTTCATCACTTTTGTCTTCAACTCACCCATTTCGGGCACACATCGAATAGTCACCAAAGCATAATACACCCTTCGGATCAACTGAAAACTCTATATTTTTCTGCTTGCGGACGTCCTCCTTAGCTTAACCAACTTGTGATCCTTCTTCTATTGTGTCGTAATCTATTCTATCAAGGTTGAATGAGCCTTGACATGTCAAAAATACTCTCATGTCACTGGTATCGAACTTAACTCACTTGGCTTCTAACTTGTTTATATTCTCAATCAATGGGTGCATCACTAGGGCTATATGGGCCAAATTTCCCATGAGCTTTTTGTTGAACTTATCTGCTACAACATTTTCCTTGCCCGAATGATATGAGATTGTACAATCATTGTCCTTTAGCAACTTTTGCCATTGGCAATACCTTAAGTTCAAGTCATTTGCCAAAAAATATACTTCAAATTCTTTTGGTCTGTGAATGTAACGCCCCGGTTTTCTCTAACTTAGCAAAAATGACCAAAATACCCTTGGGTCATTTTGTGTAAAAATTAAGGCCGACTAACCTCGACCACCCTCAAGAGGTCATTTCAATGTTAGAAATAGATTATATAAGGATTAGAGAGCAATCTGTGTGAAAATCGCGATCCGCGATTCTTCTGGCATAAAAATGACCAAAATGCCCTTGAGGTCATTTTTACCCGGAATTCGAGGATAGCCGACCTTTCTCGAGGGGTTAATTTGATGATTGAAGGGGATTATATGCCTTGGAAATAATAGCGGAGGTGAAAATATCATTTTTAGAACTTTCGGCACAAAATGACGAAAATGTCCCTACGACGTTTTTGCACGAAGTATAGTGCCGACTGAGCCGGAAAGGGTCCCCGGGAGTTTGAAATGTCGTTTTTATGTCATGCATGATAATTGTCTAAGTCCGGGTGGTCCCGGACAGTATTTGTGTAAAATTACCGTTTTGCCCCTGAAATAGCGTATTTCGGGCCTAACGACGTAATTAAGGAAACCTAAGCAATATTAGGCTTTAATCAAAGATTAATTAATTTCGATAATTAATCTAGAGTCAAAATAATTTATTGAGGTGAATTAGAACCTAAGATTGCTTAGATAAACCCAAAACTCTTTCTTGAAGTCAAGATTCCATGTCATAGAATCTTGAATAGTATTTTCTCTTTCCAATTCCTTAAATTAAGGAATTATGTTCATGATTGATTACCTCATAAAATGAGTTTTGATTTCACTAATGAAGTAAGAACACTCCTTAATCATGTCTTGACATTCTTAATCATCTATTACCTTACCTAAACACTTGCTTACAAACTCCTAATCAAAAGTTTAATCAAAGATATACCTAAACACACATCTAAACCACAATTAGATTAAACAAATCCCCTCCCCCATGGCTGCACATGAACTGGCCACTCCCCCCCCCCCACATTCATCTCATGTTGAATTTTTTGGTACACAAAAGACCATGCTTTGAGCCATATCTTGTACCATGCTTTGAGCCATATCTTGCACCATACCTAGCCATACTTTAAACCATGCCTTTGAATGACCATTGGAAAAGATATTTTCTCTCCCTCGTGGCTGAAAATGCCATGGCCTTCTCCCCCCTTTTACACTCTCATAATTTCAAATTTTAACACATGATATATATAGCAAAGTGTAAAGAAATTCTACACTTTTACCATTTGCTTTTTTGTTTGAGTTTGTGACCAAAAAAGCTCTCTAGTTTCCTCTAAACTCTAAGTTCTTCTCCACCACCAAGAAACTTCTCCCCACCACCACAAGCCACCATAAATCACCTTGAACCACCATACCACCACCTCAAACTACCTCCTAAACACACAACTTTTCCACCTCTAAGCTTAAACTCTCACGAAAACTCATCCTCTCTTTTTCTTCTCTAAAGGCCGAAGCCATATAGCCACCAAGAGGAGATTTTATCTTCTCATTTTCACTCCAAGAACCAAGCTTTCTTCCTTCTTGCTTAAGACTACACTTTGGTAGGGTTTTTGTTTGATGAGTTTTACTTTTTACTTGTTTTTATTTTTGGTTCTTATGAACTCAAGAAAAGAATATTTTTGCATCTTTGGTATTATATTGTTGCTGATATGTTGATGATGGTTAAGTTAGTTTTTGGTGATTTTTACACATATTGGGTTCTTGAGTTTCTATTATTTTGGTTTGAAAAAGTGTTTGAACCATGGTTTGATGATGAGAGCTCTTAGTGGTGGTCTTGATGTCACCATGTTAGAAGCCTCTAAAACCAAAGGTTTGGTTCCCTAGCTCTTTTTTATTTTCAGCCAACACTTGGTTTCCTATTAAATCTTTAGTTTTTGTTGTTGTTATGAGCTTCGATCATAGCTTGATGATGAGTATCTTTGATGGTGGTTTGATATCACTAATCTTGAGATCTCTAGAGCATAAATTCTTGATCTTTTTCTTTTCCATTTTCGGTTTCAAAGAGGAACCTAGAAAGAAAATGTTTTGTTTGTTTTCTACCCTTTGTTCTTATTTTTGAGCTTGATGGTGAGCCTAAGAGATAAGGTTCTTGGAACCATGGTGTAGACGGACTCTAAAGCTCACACATATTTGATATCTATGAGGAGCAAGAAATTAGTCTTGTAAGGTTCATGAGCTTTAAGTGAACAAGACATAAAATGACCTTGCATTCATATTTACTCTATGTTAACACCTAAATCTCAAGAATAAGAATAAGTTGCATAGCACATTTATATTTTTTATGTTTTCACTTAAACCTTAAAGATAAAAAAAATGGCTTGCATAGCATATTTACTTTTGAGCTATCACCTTTAAATCTTGAAGATAACAATATGATGCATAGCATGTTTATTTCCAAGTTGTCACCTAAAAGATCTTAGAGCTCATGAACTTGTCCTTAGATCAAAAATGAAATTTTAAATCAAGGCTACCTTCAATACCTATGCATTTTGGCCTTGACACCATAGTGAGGTTTGAGTTGAGTTTTATTTGGTTTTATGACTCAAACCTTGTTTTCTTTGAATTTATTAAAGGTTACACTTTGATAGTTTTGACATCAAGCAAAGTAAAAATGGTTTTCTTGTGGGTAAAAGGTCTATTTTGAAAACTTGAATCATGGTCCCTGTTTGAGAATGGTTTTTGAATATTCAAAGAGATAAAAATTGATTTAGAAGGCTATTGGGTCTTGAATCAAGAAATAAGGAAAATCTAGTATCATGGAAGTGTTTAAAAATATGATTTTCAAGTGATTTTGGAACCAAGTTTTTGGCCACTGTTTTGTTTTTCAAAAATCTGTATGATGCTGTTTGGATGAGTTAGAAGATGTGAAAATTGGTATTAAATGTGGTAAAACTTGTCTTTGGCAATTTAAGAGATATTAGGAACTTGAAAGAACTGAAAAACGCATTTTGAGACTTTTAAAAATGAGAATTTTGTACCTACTGCCTTAGTGGATTCTTTATGAAGAGGATTCTGTTTTGAAACTCATTTCATGTGTAAAATTGACCATTAGTAATGATAAGAAATTAACTTGGGCTTTTTAGAAAGAAACAGAAATTTAAAAGGGTCAAAGACCCGATTTCTAGAACATTGAAGCGCTTTGTTTTTAAACGCTGCCCTATGGTCAAGCATTTATTTGAAAATGTTTGAAGGTTTAATATTAGTGAAAACCTCTGGGGTAGATCCCCTAGGTGCTTAAAGAATTGATTTCGGTAATTAGGTCAAACCGGGCCGCAAGTTTCAACCTGTGCGGGACTATATTGTGATTTCAATGAACCAGGTACGCTTTCGCATAAAATGATTGATGATGATCTTTGTGACCCTATGTATGTATGAATATCTTATGATGATGAGCATAACATGTGCATTAGCTGAGTCTGGTCTGTAATTCCGACATACTGGAAAGGAGTATGTTTAGCTTTCAATGGAATTGATATTGGTATGCTCTGATGAATGCATGAGATTAATGAGATGAACACACACACACACACACAGAGATATATATATATATATATGGCATGCTATGATTATGTTTAAGCATTGAGGTGCATGTTGAGTATGTGGCATGTAGCAAATTTGGGGAAATCCGATTTCTAGCCGTTATATTACTGGATTTCAGCCAAATTTGCGAATCTAGAATAATGATGAGAATTCCCTTGCATAAAGTGTTGATTGATATGTCATGAACGATGAATATACTTATGGATTGAAATTGCATCTCAAATTATCATGTTAAGACACATGGAAATGATCCCCTAGATTTCCTGAATTAAAGGTTATGAGGGGTGATATGCTAAAAGACTTAAGGTGACATAAGCTACATGAAAATGATCCTCTAGACTCCCTGAATTAAAGGTTATGAGAGGTGATCCAGAAGGATCCTTTGGACTCCTCGAATTAAAGGTTATAAAAGGTGTTCCTATGCCCCTTAACCCGCACTCTGGGAGTCAGGATATATTTATACTCATCTTAGGATAAGCAGAAACTAGTGACGACTAGTTAGGTATGAGCTCATAACCTAGAAATCCTAAAAAAGGAGAATATTAGGGTGGCCCCATAGAGGAAAGATTTATGAAACTCAAAGTCACCTTAACTAATGGAATAGAAGAGATTCATGTCATTCTATGATGTCAATGTAGTCATACTTTCTCAGGTCATGCTTACTAAGTGTATTTCATATGATATGTAGCATATGACATAGAGATGCATATTTATATAAATGCAATACATTCATAGAATTAAGAATCATGATAAAAGATATGGACCTTGGATAGTGGATTTTGGAACTTAATAAAGTGGAACTTATGCATGTTCACCCTTTTTATAATGAAACCCAAGGTTCCTGAGGATATAGATGATGACACTAGGATAAGAGGATTTCCCTACCTAGATTCTTTCTCACTCCCTCTATATTTCTTTCCATCTCGTCTTCAGAGGCTGATGTCGTCGTTCGTGATTTTCGTTGACACCCCGGTATGAGAATGCACTATGACCTGAACCACCAATCGTATCATTATGAGGGTCACTGTGTAGTTCACATTTTTGTGTACATGGGATGTCCTTTTGCTCACCTAGTCTCCAACTTTAGGTTTACTCCCACTTCCTTCTACGACGATGACCTGATCTTCAAGCGCACTCGCCCACACGATAAGCAGCCCGTCCACTTCGGCAGTCTGTGACTTCCCCGACTACGTTCCCCGATTGAGACATTCGGAGACCGATCCATCTTAAGACTTCCTCACTCATATCTACTCGCTGGGTTCTGCAACCACCCCACCCTTGGATGCGACTCGCGGCAGTGAGGACACGGTGACCCAGCCGAGGCTAGCCTGATGACCCGAGATATCTCCATGACGTGGAGGCCATGTCGGTCCCCCGTTCCGCCTGCATACCCCCGAGGAGCTTGCCCAGTCCCATTGGGTATATTCCCCCTTCGCTAGAAGATCAGGGTTGCCGGTAGATCGCAACGGAGGACCTGATGGAGTGCCAGCACTATCACACGAGGATCCCATTTTTGATGATGTATCTTTTGTAGGGGTGACTTTAGATATGAGCACACATAGGGCTAGTATAGGGGTAGCTGAGGTTGACACCTAGTGTTTTGTTGTCCCATGTATTTACTACTTTCGTGTATTTCCTTCTGTTATTTATTCATGTACTGGAAGTTCAGCCCACTATGTATGGGTGTAACTCTGCTCGTTATAATTCTAGTGTATTATGAACTATGCTCTATTATGATAATTATTGTATTTTTGTTTGATGTTCTTCAATGTTGTGTTCTAGATATGTGCAAGTATGATCTGTGTTTCCTATTCACGTTGATAGCACTTTATACTCAGTTTATGTTAGCACGCGCGGCTCACGTTTTGTTTTATGTTTTCAAAAAAAAAATTTACCTATATTTTTCACTAAGTATCTTGCATAAAGCAATGATAAAAGATGAGACTAAAGAGTAATATCTAATAATTAACTTTAATACGTCCTAGGCGTGTTGGGTTAAATATTAGGGTGTTATAGTGAAGATCTCACCAGTTTCACCATACAGGAAAAACGCCTCCAAATCTTCAAGGAAAAAGCCGTAAGCCATGGTTGCCATCTCTAGATCATGCATGGGGTAGTTTAACTCATGCCTTTTGATTTGCCACTAGACATAAGCTACAACTCATCCATGTTGCATAAGGACACAATCGAGTCCAATTCTCAAAGCATCATAGAACATCGAGAAACCTCTTGAACTCAAAGTTAACACCAACACTGATGTCATCAGCAAACATGTCTTGAGTCTCTGGAAGCTCACCCTACAACCATTTATCCACGGAAACCTGAAATTCTTTTTTGTCAACCTATTCAACAATGCTACAATCCTTGAGAAGTCCTTGAAAAACCTTCTATAATATCTTGGTAATCCCAAGAAACTATGAATCTTAGATATCATTGAAGGTCTAGGCCATTACTATAGGCCTTCACTTTCTTTAGATCCACCAATATATCATCTTTAGACACTATATGCATAAGAAATGCCACTTGATCAGGCCAAAGCTCACACTTGGCATATAACTACTTCTCTCTTAACATATGCAAGACTATCCTTAGATGCTACTCATGCTCCTCATTCCTCTTAGAATACACTAGGATGTCATCAATAAAAATGATCACAAAGTGATCCAACAACCACTTAGATACCCTGTTCATGAACTCTATGAAGGCTATAGGTGCATTAGTCAACCCAAAGGATATCACTAAGAACTCATAATGTTCATGATGAGGCCTAAAAGCCATATTGAGTATATCTTCATCCTTGATCTTCAACTGATATTACCAGACCAAAGGTTGGTTATGGAAAATAGGTCGCCCGTAGAAAAGAATCAAGCAAGTCATCCATGCAAGGCTAAAGAGTACTAATTCTTTACTATTACCTTGTTCAACTGCTTGTAACCTATACATATCCTCATGAACCATCTTTCTTGTTGATGAATAACACCAGAGAACCCCATGGAAAGGTACCTAATTGGATAAACTCCATGTCCAACAACTCTTGCAATTGTTCCTTTTACCCTTTTAATTCAGCTGGAGCCATGTGATATAAGGTTTATAGAGAAAGGCCTTCTAGAACCATTATCATGCACTTAACTTCTTTCTCTAGTGGCATTCTCATTAACTACTCTAGAGATGCAAAAGGAAACTTGCACGCTACTAGAACCGAGCTCAAATTCAGTGCCTCTTCATCCATCCTCTAATTGCAACTAGGAATATGCAACTCCTTTTATCCATCAATTGAAGGGCATTTAGGGACCCAAACAAACTTGCAGATATGGTACAACCTGTCCATAATTCTCGTGGCACACTTCCTAGAACCTCAAACATCATTATCTTGTTATGACAATCAACAATCCAAACAAGATTTTCATGGAATATAGACGAAATTACAGATAGATTTTATAAGCTTTATAGATGGATTTTTCAATTATAGACAGATTTATAGATGAAAACATGTTGTTTTTTATTTTCACATCTATAAATGTTATAGATGTATTTTCTTATCCATCTGTAGATTTATAGATGGATTTTCGATATGTAATTGGCTGGAAAAAAGCTTCTAAGATTAGCCCATTACATATGGATTTTTCCATCTGTAACATTATAGATGGAAAAATTTGTTTGTAATAAAAGAAAAAACTTATGTCTACCGCTATCACCGCCGCCGCCACCATGCACTATCCATTGTTTCCCACAATCCCCTTCCCGATGCCACCCCAAACAAACTGAAATCTTTCCAAGCCGACAGCCACATCTACCGTGTGCCATCATAACTGTGTCCTCCATTGCACCACCCCTAAAAGAAACAAAGCATCAATGTTGCTGCACATTAAAAAAATGATAACTCAATGAAACTCACAAAAAAAAAAGTAGAAAAATGAAAATACTAAGCTGATTAGAAGTTAGAGAATATTACCACGAACACAATGAAGCAAACCATTTGCAAAATGGAGGCTCTAGTGATCAACAATGGCTTAAAAAAGGGCAGTGGCTGCTAATGGTTTCTAACACACGTAATGAGAAGAGAAAGAAGTAAAAATGAGAAATGAGGAAAAAGGGGGCATTGCGTTTGTAGCCATGATTCTGACGATACATAAAGATTTTTCCATCTTTAATTCCTTTAATGAAAAACATTGATTCATTAAATGCATTATAGACGGATTTGTTCATCTGTAATGAACACATTATATATGCACATTTCTAATCTCTGACATTATAGACGGATTTTTCTATATGTAATCTTGATTTTAAAATGACAGAAGATGGATTTATAGATAGGACAATCCATCTGTAACGCATGCATTAAATACAAACCTTAAATTTCCAATCAGATTTTTCTGTCTGTAGTGTATTGGATTTATTTTAAATCAATAATTTAAATAAAAATCCATCTGTATATTTTATAAAAAAAAAGAATTCTTTCATTATCCATCTATAATTTCTATTTGTAATACTCACAGGCCATGTGGTGTGAGTATGTGCAAACAATTGCAAAATGATTTATAGATTTTGCTAAAAAAAATATTTTTCCACGTTTTTGTTTACTTGTCTTTAAATCTGTCTATACTAGAGATAAAAAAAAACAATCCTTCTATATGGCATGAAGTTAATTAACTTATGCCTAAGATAACGTCAAAGTTGGACTTGTCCAACATCATTAAGTTTGCTAGTGTCTCCATGTTGCCACCTTTGACCTCACATGATTTATACATTAACTGGACAAAGAGGGGTTAGCTTGAAGGCACCTCAACTTAAAATGGCTCATCAATACTTATGAGAGATCTCTTAAAGCATATGGTAAGAAAAGGGAACACAAAGTAATGTGTGGATCTCGGGTCAGGAACGTCATGGCATCAAAAGAGAATACTAAGGTTATACTTACTACTGCTGCATTGGACGCCTTAGCTTTTACCAAGACAAAGAAAAAAGATGGAGCTGCCCCCTGCTACCTAGACCTCTGTCGCTTGGAGCTTTTCCTTTAGGGGCCCTACTCTTGGAACCTTTGCCTATAGGAGCAACCGAAACACCCTAGATTGCCGATATGAAGGACTGGGTGGACATGGTAGGGTTTGCTGACCCTTTGCTAGAAACTCCCTAAAGCAACGGGCACTCCCTATGCTTATGGCACTGTTGGTCACAATCAAAGCACAAAGTACCCATCATGCACATTGACCAAAATGCCTCTTCCTACAAGTTTGGCAAACGAGGTAGGTTTGTCCTGAATTTTGACTATTTAATTGGCTGCTACCTCTATGTAAGTTTATGAGATAGTGAGCCTAAGGTTATGGGAGGTCCTTCTTGCCTAGAATAGGCTTCCTAAGGGATGCTTACAAAATTTTAAGCATTGTTAAATGTATGTTTAGAAATGCAATTTTTCTTCATTAAATGTTGTATTGAAATATTTTTACATGTTTGCATAGTTCAAATGAGTATACGCAAAAGGAAAATTCTAATCTTAAATGTAAAATCTAGTTATAAGTGAGAAATGTTTTAGAAGGGTAATGTTTTACCAAAATAAGATTCAGTATTAAACATTATAAAATATATAAAATTATTTCACACCCTTTTTAATAGTTTACTATACTAAGTAATTATTTCATACAATCTGTGGTTATCAAAATCACAAATCAACTTGTAAACTCGTCCGAGGTTTCAAATTTAGATCACAAAAATTAGCTGACTCATATTCAAACTTGTTTTTGGGTAGACTCAGGTGGGACTAGGTAAACTCAATCAAACTAGTATAAAATCACAAGTTTATCTCTGACTTTGAGCGTTTACTCACAGCTTCTTAAAAAATCAAAATGATGTCGTATAGGGGTGTAAAATGATTATGTTTTGATGCTCTAAATCAAAAACACATTAGAGATAGCCTACCATCCAATTTGTGAACTTGATTCAGTTTTCCTTTCCATTGAAATTTCAAACCTTTCATCAGTCTTCAGCCTTTAATTCTTGCTGCACCATTTGTGCCATCATTTGTCATGTTAATCATGTTGCTATTTGTCATCCTCACTCCTCCATTAGCTATGATTGTTGTGGTTCACTCCCTCATTTGTCGCTCATCATTCATGTCACTACAGAGCTGCCTATCCATTCTTCTCTTGTTTGTATCGGCATCATTGTTGGTCCTTGTTCATGTCACTTTGCATTATTCTCTCTTCATGGTGTTGGTGTAAAGAAGCTAAACCAAGCAACATTATTCTTCCTCTACAATCATGTTGGGTTTTTTGTTTGTTTAAAGTTTCAATTTCTTTGGTAATTGGTATGGATTTTCCTTTATATCTTCTGCAAGTTTAGGATTGAAATTGGAAAATGAAATTTAAACTGCTTCTAATATTTTCTTATATTTGTTTGTGACTTTATTTCAATTATTTTGTGTGAGTTTATTTTAGTTATGAGCAAAAGTATTTGATTGTGGAAAAATGCTATGCATTATCTTTGATTTATGTTAGTTTGTTGTTGGCCTGGTTGAGTGCAATTCAAGATGAGTGTGATTACGAGTTTATTCTTGTCTTACATTTTAGTTTACTATTTTTTTAATATCAAGCAAACACATACGAGTTTATATGTTGAGTTTACAAAGGCTCCATGAGTTTAATTAAACTCTCGAGTTTGATTACCTTAATACAATCCAAATGAAAAATACTACCTTAAAATTACTTTTAAGTCAATATATTTAAACATAAAAATGATTTTCAAATAATTAATTATAAAAATATCAAATATATTTATAATTTATAGGATATGAGAGGGGTGGTTTATTATGAGAATGAAAAGGGTAAATCTTGACAATTAGATCTTACATGAATAGTTAAGATTAAAATAAAAAGTCATGTGACTATTTTAAATGAGTATGTGAGCATTAATTAACATTAATTAACTTTTAATATTGACTATTTATGTATGGTTATATATACCAAATTTTCCCTTTTCATATTAATAAGAAACCACTATCTCCTCTAATATGCCCTCTAAAATTTATAATTAAAGTGACTTTTGTTACAAACAAGGGTATGGGTTGGACTTAAATTCAGAGATGACCTAATTGTGCCAAGCCTAATTTACTAGGCCCATGCCTTCTCAAGTCCAGGTTCGAGATTTTGCCCCACCCAGTTGACTAGGCTTACATGTGGTAGTGGTTATTAAGCCTATGTACCTTTTCTCCCCTCTCCACCCATAAAAGAGAACGTGGGTTTATGGGGTCGAAGGGCGTTATTAAGCTGCTATCTCTGATAACCACCTTTGAAGTCACTATTATTAATACCTCCTTGGAATCATTCAGGTACAATTCTCTAGCCTCATTATGCCCTTGCTTACTTGCCGGTGGAGTCTTTGCATGTATACATCCCCTTCTATACTCATTGGAGTCTCAAAGACCATGGTCATCTTACATTCCCAGATCCGTTTATCCTTTGGATGATGACGTATATTCCGAACTCTTATTCCCTCTCATTACATTGGAACCATTTATGGGAATACAGTGCTGACCATTTTCTTTGTTCTCTATTTGGATTGCAATCATGTCCCCTTCGAGGAGGATTCCCTCTAAAATGCACTGTGGAGACCACCATGTCCTGGAAAACAATCTCCATGAGGTCGAAATGCACACGACGTTGAAATTTGCTTTACAAGCTAATTCTCGAGTAAATAAAGATGAGATTCCTAACACAGATCATAGACAATGCAAATATGAATGGAGCAAACAATGTTGGAGTCAGAAATGTGAATTTTCCTATAGTTGTAGAAATGCTCAAAGTTATAAAGGAGTAAGTTGTGACCATTTAGGATTTGCAGCACGATGTTGACGCCATGAAGGCGGTGGAAGAAGATCACTGAAAAAAAGAGGAAGAATGCTTTGCCAAGGAAAAGCAAAAGAGAGAAGAAGAGAGAAGAGTTAGCTTGAGAACTTGGTTGGAAAGAGTGGAAGAACCCCATTAAATGTATGAGAGCCATAGGCGAGATTCTAGCAAGCGTGGATATGTTGATACCTTGAGGAAGCTATCTCGAGCCGGATCCACTAGAACTCGAGCTGCTAGTATCCTAGTTCCGAATTGTAAAACTTGAACCTACGACCCTATCAATGAGATTGGGAAGCGGAAGGAGGAAGCCATAGAAACTATCATAGAACTAACTACGGTTCCTATTGATCATCGGAGCTTGAGGTAACGATGGATGAAACATGGTTTCGGAATCAACAAACTTTGCTTTTTAGGACCACCGTAAGGAAAAAGGAAAGTCAATTGTCTTGGACAAGGAGGACAAATTCCTATTTTCTTACACATTGTGAATCTAAGGGTCCTTTTAGATTTTAAACTCCCAACTGAAATTAAAGGGTATGATAGGATGTCAGATCGGCAAGAACACTTGGACATGGTCAAATCATAGATGGATTTGGCTGGGGCCTCCAATGCTATCAAGTGTTGTGCCTTCCCCATCACTCTTCGGAAGATGGCTCTGTAATGGTTCAACAACTTGCCATCGAGGTCCATCGACCATTTCTCCAAGTTGGCTTCGAAATTCTTAGCCCATTTCGCTACTAGGAAATTCAAGCCTAAATCTATTTCAAGTTTGTTAAGTTTTTTTCCAGTAGCCAAATGAACCCCTTTGAGATTATTTGGAGTGCTTTAACAAAGAAATATTACTATGTCAAGAACTAAGTATCCAAACGACTCTGGTTACCCTTATCAACGGCTCTTGAAATGACTATTTGTGGAGTCCTTCGCTAAAAAATCTTAGGACGATAGATGAGATTCGGACCCAGGCATAAAATATATTCAATTTGAAGAAGCAATGTAAGTCAGGTTTAATGTGCAAAAGTGCCTCAACCTCTAGTAGGAAAATGAAAGTCTAAAATCTGAAAAAACAAAAAGGTGCAAGGGTTAAAGGAAAACTATCCTAGGTCTGAGGTATACTAAATATACCCCACCGGCAATTTTCCTAAACGACATTTATAAGGAAATTTGCAATACTAAAGTGCTGCCAAAACTTGGACCAATCCAAGTTCTGCCATTACCATAATGCCTGAGGTCATTAGACCAAAGACTCTTTTGACCTAAAGGAGGTGGTGAAAACTTTGATCCGAGCATGGAAGTTGAATAAGTATGTGGCTTCTAAGAAAAACACTAAAAAGGTGAGATCTTTTTTTTTTTATCGGGATGATAAAGACAAAAGAAATCCCTATATTCGAAGATCGGATAATTCTCGTCAAGAAAAAAAAGCGAACTTGACCACGTCATCAACTTGATAGCGGGAAGTTTCTCCAACAAAGCAGCCATAAAGTTGGTCGAACAAGACACTTAAGAGAAATTCTGAGTGTTGCCCCAGACGCTTCGCCAAAGGACATCTTGGCCATAAAATTTTATGGTGAAGATATAAAGGGGGTGACACGTAATCATGATAATCTAGTGGTGGTCTTAGTAAGAATGTTCAATGCTAAAGTTAGACAAGTATTGATTGACAAAGGAGTGCAACTAGTTTGTTTTTCCGAGGATGTTTTTAATAAGCTTAGAATTCCAGCCTCTGAATTATGAGCATATCCCCAAGAATTGGTTGGCTTCACAAGTGATAGAGTTCGTCCAGATGGATACATACCTTTGTACTTGACCTTGGGAGCAAAACCTTTGAATAGAACTAAGAAAGTGGACTTCCTCATGGTCAATAAAGGCTCAAATTACAATGTATTAACCGAAAGGACTACGCTAAACAAAATAGGAAAGGTCATTTCCACAGTATACTTGGCAATGAAATTCATTTCAGATCACAAAAAAGTAGCAACCTTGAGGGCTGATAATTTAATAGCTTGGAGATGTTACTTTGCCAGTTTAAGAAAATTGAAGAGGCCTCGAGTAGCAAAACTGACTGAGGTCTATCCATTTCATGGATCTAGGATATGAGGTCAGAAGCAACTTGAAACTGCCTAAATTGGAAGAAGTTCAAATTAGGGCACCTTGGAAAAGTTTATTAAAATAAACAAAAACTTAAAGGCGAGTCTAAAAGAAGAATTGACCAAGTTGTCAAAAGGTAACTCCCATATATTTTCTTGGACAACTTCCTACATGGTAGGAATAAACCATAACTTCATACGTCACATATTGGCCATCTGTCCTAGGTGCGTCCAGTATCTTAGTTGAAAAGGAGAATACGCCTCGAAAGGGCCCAAGTAGTAGAAGAACAAGTCACGATTTTGCTCGAAACATGGTTTATCAACAAAATCATGCTCCCTACATGGTTAGCTAAAGTTGTAAGGGTCCCAAAGACAAATGGGAAGTTAAGAATGTATGTGGATTACACTGACCTTCCCGAAGGACTTATACCCCATTCCCAGTATAGACGGGTTGGTAGATGCACTTTCTAGCTATCGTCTCCTCGCCTTTATAAAATTAATTTTTTCATAAAAATATTACCTAAGGATTATCCCTCAGTATTTGAATTCTAGTGGAATGCGCTCGAAATGCTTTAGTTTTCATATTGTCGATTTCTTGAAATTGGATTTGTTAAAGTGGGCTAACCCAACTTATGCACATGGATTGGGCCACCATGGGTTGCAAGTTGAAATGTCAAAACTAGGTTGGCCCACTTTACTGGTGAGCTAAGGAAATGCCAACTCAGCTCAATTCACTTGAGTTGATGGATTATGCGGGTTGGCTTGCCAAATGTTGAAGAAATAAAAAAATCTAAAAATCCTTAAATTTGTTCAAAAAAGCTATAAAAAAAAAAGGAGGAATAGAGTTAGGGTAGACTGCTTGGGTGAGAGAATGGACTTAAAAGTGTTTTTTTCTTCTTCTTTTTTTTGGGTAAAGACCATGAAAGAACATGTGGGTATTTGGGTCTTAGTCTTATATGAAATAGAGGAGTAAAGTTTTTAGAAAACTAAATGAACCATGCCAACTTACTTAACCCCTAGGTTATACGGTTGAACCCACTTAACTTGCAGGTTAAGTCCACCGAGCCAAATTGAATTACTTTTAAATGGGCCAATATTTTATCAACCTAATCCACTAAATTGGTTAGTTGAGCTGGTTGGCTTGCAAGTTTGATAGCTCTACATGAAATGGTGTGTTTGTGCTTCCACACTTTCAAGGGAAAATCCCTTAGTAAATGCCTCCCCTATATTATATGTTAGCCTCTTCCCCATTCTATAACCTCTCGTTTTTTTTTTCTCTCTCTCTCTGCCTTTGTGCTTTTGCCACTATTTGCCTCCCTATCCTAGTTAGTTTGCTCTTCTTCCCTCACCCTTTGAAGAGTTCTGTCGCTTCTGCTTAGCCTCCATCGCACAATTCGCAGCCACCGTGCCTCCACTGCTGCGCCCCAACCAGAATTTGTGAGACCTTTGTCCTTTTTTATTTATTTGTTGGTTTTCATATTATTGGTCAATTTTTTTTATTTTAATGCTTTTTCTATTTGTTGATGTCTTTTTTTTGTACAAGTCTTTTTTGTTGTGTAGACACTTGATAGTTCAGTTTATAAAATATTTATTTAGTCCTAGCCACGCTTTTTTTTATGTTATGTAAAGAAATGTATGTAATTGTGTTAATTTTTTTAGGTGTATTATAGAACATTGCTAGACTTGACTACTTTCTTCCTTGATGAGGCATCCATTGGAGTTTTGGGCTTTGTGTAGGTTGGTACTTGTTCTTATCTAGAAGTAGCAGTAAGGATGCAAGTAACTCCAATGTCCATGGAAATGGGGGGTAGGGTGCCTGCAAAGACACTCCGATTTACAAGTTAGAGAATGCATGAGGAGTGGGAAAGTATTTGAGTGATAAAGAAGGTGTTCTACCTGGGGATGATAGCCCCCTTATGTAGTGTGAGGTTATCCCATGGTAAATCTGTTATAACCTTCCTTAAATGTAAGAGATATTCCTATGATTTAGTTAGGACTAAAGATAATAATTAGATATGATGTGGATATGGTAAGATATATAGATATTATAGGGGATTTAAGAGATATTCTGGCCGATTCTTTAGAAGGAAAAGAGTATTGGTTGGCTGATCTTTGGGACCTATATCTGAGCTCTTATAATTTGGGCCAAGGTATAGGTCCATGTTTTCTATTCCAGTGCATAGCCTCCGAGCTTGGTTGAAGTTCGAGCTATTTTTGCTAGGCTGAGGATTTCATGCCGAGCTCGAAAGCATTGTTGAGTTGTGGGTCTTTTCAGTTGCAGTGATAGCAGTTGTGGGAGAACGTGTTATAACACGTGTTAGTTTTTCATTGGTGAGCAATCATTTCTCGTTTAATGGGGGCTTATGTTTTTATTTCTCCTCCATTGGATAAAGATGATTAGCCCCCTATCGTTGGATGTTGCGAACGTTCCCAATGTGCTATTCAATATAGGGAAATGTTTTCAATCGTTGAATGAGTTCGATTTTTGAGTAAGAAGAGGAAATGGTTTATCAGATTTCATTTCTGAAAAAATTCCTCATTTCCTTTTCATTTTTCTCTGGGATTTACATACCTCAATAGCTTTAAATCGGATGATCAAGCTTCGATTTTTTGTATTTCCAATCGGTTAGTTTAATTCTTCTCCTCATTCTCTTTCGTTTGATTGGTTTGGGTGTTTGGAACCCTAGGATAAGAGATTGTATTTGTTGCTTGTGCTTTTTCTGTATTCGTCCTTTTTCCTGTGTTTTATTCATTTTTTTGCTTTGTTTAGGTAATTGTTAATGGCAAAGGGGATAGATGTTTCTACTTCTGATAAGGGGAAAAATGTAGTTGATGAAAGTGAGTATGATCCATATAGTTGGGTTAGTGACGAGGTTAAAGAGGTGGCCTCAATTTTAGTGATAGGGAATCAATTTGTAGGTTTAGGAGGGCTTCTCTGGCATCAGCTTCTGGGGTGAGTAGGATAAAGTGTCTCCCTTGTAATGCCAAGGACATAGTATGTAAGTATAGAGAGGGAGATGGTAAGGCTAATTTTGTTTATATGTGTGTAGATTTTTTTTTTTTTTGAAAAGTTATATGTAAAGGTTCTTTTTACTTGATTCGAAGAGGGCTGCTTAAACAAAGTTAAAGTCGCCCTTCCCAGCTTCATCCTAATAGTTAGGCCTTTATCCAAGCATTTGAGAATTTGTTTGATATTCTTGACCATGAGCCCAGTGTGGGTGTATTCTTTTATTATTTTCAGGTTAAAGGGGTAGATAAGGGAAGCTGGATTTCCTTTAGTAGTGTTCCCCGAAAGAAGTTGTTGAGTTTGTTGACCTCTAATTTCAAGAGGTTTAAGGATAAATTTATTAAACTAAGGTCGGTTGATTCTGAGTTACCCTTTTTCTTAGATTTGAGTAGTTAAGAGAGATTTTCTTTATACTGGCAACACAATCCTCGCCAGATTTTGAGGGTGGAGTATGGCTTTCTTTCCTTGGAAGATCATATGGTGATTGATTTTTTGGAGGAGTGTGTGAGTCCAAGCTCTCCACTCTCTTGTGGGATTTTGTTGGAGTGGGGTTATGATAATGTAAGGGTCTTCAAACACATAAGTAGTGCTTTTTTGGATTTTTTTCTTTTCTGTCCTTTTAGTTTTGTTGATATGTTGCTGATTTATGTTTGTTTTATTTTTTATAAGTGAGATGGCACCTAAGCTAGGTCCTAAAAAGTTGGCTTCCTTCAAGCTTCAAAGGAAGGTGGTTGTTGATGAGAGTCAAGCACGACCGATCTCTCCAGGTGTTGGCTCGAGTTCGGGTACTTCGATCGACCCCAACCCTTTGAAAAGGCAGAAAAAGGTGAGGGTTGGTGTTGACCCCAACGAGAGAGAGGAGATGCCCTTTCTTTCTCTTACTGCTCTTATAGTGGCTACTGAGGTGAAAGACTTCCTTGATTTTGTCAATTGTTCCAGCCTCTGGAGTGTGGAGTTTCCCACTCTAGAATATATAAATCAACAATTTGTTCATCCTGAGGATGGGGCATTAATGGAGAGGGAAAGCATTCCTGGTCTCTATCGTCACTTGGAGATTCAGGGTCTTCGCCAACCTGCTAGTGCTCGGCATTTGGAGAGACAATATGGGAGCTCGATTTGTGAGCTTGAGATGTCGAGGATTATCTTAGCTGACTTTAATACCGAGAAGGAGGAGGCTAAGTCTAAATTGGCTGAAGAGAGGAGGAGGTGGTTAGAAGCTAAGAAATCTTTTGAAGATAAAATCGAGAGCCTTATAGCCCGATGATTAAGATGTTGATGCAACCAGTCTTAAGATCCGAGAGCTTTAACTTGAGAAGAAAATCTTTGAGGCTGAGAATGAGAGATCGGGAGAGGAGAATAAAGGTCTTCAAGGTGAGGTTGACTCTTTAAAGGATGAAGTGGTTGAGCAGTACACGGGCGGTTTTGATCGGGCTCTTGACCAGGTTCGATTCTTTCATAGGGACTTGGACTTGGTTCAATATGGTCCTTTTAAGGAGATTATTGATGGTGTGTAGGTCGACCATCTTACTACTGGTGAGGGTGTTGATAGAGCTTGGGAAGGACTTGGGGCTGGTCAAGATGAGGTTCAAGTGGTGGAACCTATTTGGGTTGTTTTCCTTGCTGATGCTGGAGCTCCTGTTAATCCTTGAGTGTCTTATTTTTCTTGTAGATATATTCGGACTTTGATTATATGTATTTTACATTTTCAAGTGTATATCCAAGTTGTGATATAGCAACTTTTTTGTAATTGTTTTTTGCTGTGATATACTTATGTTAGTAAGCACTTATGTCATGAAGTAGTAACAAGATATGCTTGAAGTATGATTTATCTATGTGTAAGTATTTGTGGGCCCTAAGATATACTCGGACTATATTGTGTTTGTGAATAATGTAGGGAATTCCAAGATATACTCAGACTATGATGTACTCAGACAAAAGTTCAATTATGTAGAGTAGTATTCAAAGAATATATATGTGCGAGATAGTTAGTACCTGATATCTTTGATCATGTTCAAGGTGTTTCTTCGTAGGTTAGTTGCATTGTTATCTTCAGTGTGCCTTCACAACTCAGCGAGCATCAAGGTTTACTGTGAGTGCGACGGCTTTGAACCTTCACAACTTAGCTGGTGTCGAGGATTATGTGAGTTATATGTTTTAGGGTGCCTTAATAACTTGGCTAGTGCCAAGGTTTACTAAGTGTGGCTGCTTTAGACCTTCACAACTCAGTTGGTGTCGAGGATTATGTGAGTCATCCAATTTAATGCGCCTTCACGACTCGGCTAGTGCCAAGGTTTATTGAGTATGGCGGGTTTGGTGTGCCTTCACAACTCGGCTGGTGCCAAGATTTACTGTAAGTGTGGCGGCTTTGGATCGCCTTCACAACTAGGCTAGTGCCAAAGTTTACTATGAGTGTGGCGGCTTTGTATCTTCACAATCAGCTGATGCTAAGGTTTTTGTGAGTCGTCTGTTTTATGGATCTTCACAACTCGGTTGGGGTTAAGGATTATTGTGAGTTATCCTTTTGTGAATCTGTGGAAGACGAATGTCAGAGATAAATAATATATTGATAAAACCTTTGATGGTAAAATCCAGTGGGATAAAACCCATTAAAGGAAAAAGAGTGCACCCATCAAATGTGATTTGAGGCGTTTTGACTTTAGCTATAGTATTTCCTTAGGGATATGGCATTCCACATCCTTGGGGAGTTCTTGTCCTGAGAGTTTGACTATCTTGTAGGCTTCTCGGCTAATGACTTGGGTTACTTGGAATGGTCCTTCCTAGTTAGGGGCTGATTTCCCTTCTTCTGGGGGCTTTCTTTGTGGTTAGAATTTTCGTAGGACTAGGTCTCTGACTTGGAAAGTTTTTAAGCCAAGCTTCTTATTATAAAGTTGAGCTATCCTTTGTTTAGTTGCTTGTTTTTTGATGTGGGCTAGTTCTCGATCTTCATCTATGAGATCTAACTCAGCTCTTCTATTTTCTTCATTTTTCTCCTCTGTAAATGTCAGTTGTCAGGCATTTAGCTGGGCAACTTCTACCTGAAGCATAGCTTCGCTGCTAAAGACGAGCATGTATAGTGTTTTTTTTGTTGAAGACTGAGCAGTGATATGATATCCCTAGAGGATCTCAGGAAGGTCTTCGGCCTAGAGGCCTTTGGCTTTGTCGAGCTTTTTCTTTAGTGCCATGAGGATGACTTCATTGGCAGCTTCAGCTAGACCATGAGTTTGAGGATGTTCTACAAAGGGGAAAATGTGTTTGATTTGAAAATTCTCACAGAGTTCCTTCATTCTTTGGTATGTGAATTGTGTACCATTGTCAGTGATCAGCTCTTTGGGAAGTTTTAATCTGCATATGATTCTTTTCCACACAAATTTTCTCACTTTCTTTACAGTAATTATTGCAAGAGGTTCTGCTTCGATCCACTTAGTGAAGCAATTAATGGCTACTACTAAGTATTTGAGCTGCCTTGGTGCTAGGGGGAAGGGACTGAGGAGGTTGATTCCCCATCTATGAAAAGGCCAGCTAGCTTCGAAGAAGTGTAGTGGTTTTGGGTTCTTTGGGTGACTTCCGAAAATCTTTGCCATTTGTCACATTTGCATACAAAGTCTGTGCAATCAGTCTTCAAAGTGATCCAAAAATATCCTGGTCGAAGTATTTTGACAGCTAGAGCTCGACCTCCAATGTGGTTTCCACAAACTCCTTCGCGTACTTCGGCCATTACATCATTGACTTCGTGAGGGCCGAGGAATTTCAGGAGTAGGAGTGAATATCCTCGCCTAAATAGTGGTCCTCTGCATACAGTGTAGTAGCTAGCCTATCTTCAAAATTTCTTATCATTGGCTACCAAGCTTGGGATGTCTCTTGTGGTTGGTAACTGAGAAGTGGAGTTCGCCAGTCTTGGCCTCCTATTTCTGTGTTGCAACTTTAGGAATGAAGGCAGCTCGGTCTTTGCAGTTTTACTTGGATCAGAGACTTGTTATTCTGTGGCTTGCTAGTGCTGCGAGTTTGGAGAGGATGTTAGCTCTGGTGTTGCGCTCTTTAGGTATGTTTGCTACTTCGCAAGAGTCGAAGTGTTGCATCAAGTTTTTTTACTAGTGCTAGTTATTTTTCAAGGAGAGGGCTCTGGCAGTGAAAGCACCGTTGACTTAGCCGACGATGAGTTGTGAGTCAGCTTTTATGATGAGTCTTTGGGCTTCGACTTCTTGAGCAAGCTTAAAGCCTGCTATGAGTATTTCGTATTCTGCCTGGTTTTTGCTGGCATGAAATTGGAACTGGAGCGACTATTCAATCAAGATATCCTCTCTGTTTGCTAGGGTTATTCCAGCTCCACTTCCTTTGGTGTTGGATGTTCCATCTACATGTAATGTCCAGGAACCAAGTTCTTATTCAGCGATTAGTAAGAGTACAGTGAGGAAGTCAACCCGGGCTTGAGCTCTAATCGTTCCTCTAGGTTGGTATTCTAGGCTGTATTCTGAGAGCACGACGGACCACGAGATAATTTTTCCACAAGTTCTAGTTTGATCAGTATTTGTCTAATGGGTTGTTCTGTTAGGATGATGATGTGATGGCATTGCAAGTATGGTCTTAACTTCCTAGTAGATACCACCTGTAACGCCCGGGGACGAGGACGAGGACGAGGAGTGATCGCCGGTGCAAAGAGGGCACGGATAAGGAGCGGCTCCTTGCAAGGTCCTCTAAGCGGAGGGGTACATGAATGAACCAATTACACATCCGAATGAGAGGGATCCTAAGATTGTATAAGTATGGGACTATACAGTTGAGAAGGGCTTATATGAATTGATTTGCACTACTTATACCAACAAGATGCATCTTCTTTTCGGTAGCCCAAACTGAAAGAACTCTATAGTTAAGCGTGCTTGACCTGGGGTAATTTTGGGATGGGTGACCTCCTGAGAAGTTTTCCCAGGAAGCATGTGAGTGAGGACAAAGCATGCTGAAAAGACCCGTGTTGGTTTGTGGGGACAGTCGTCAATCCATAAAGCAGCAGGGGATGTTACAAATGGTATCAGAGCCTGCACCTCTCCCAGTACGGTGTAGTTCGGGGACGAACCAGCAGTCGGGTGGGCATGTAACGCCCGGGGACGAGGACGAGGAGTGATCGCCGGTGCAAAGAGGGCACGGACAAGGAGCGGCTCCTTGCAAGGTCCTCTAAGCGGAGGGGTACATGAATGAACCGATTACACACTCGAATGAGAGGGATCCTAAGATTGTATAAGTATGGGACTATACAGTTGAGAAGGGCTTATATGAATTGATTTGCACTACTTATACCAACAAGATGCATCTTCTTTTCGGTAGCCCAAACTGAAAGAACTCTATAGTTAAGCGTGCTTGACCTGGGGTAATTTTGGGATGGGTGACCTCCTGGGAAGTTTTCCCAGGAAGCATGTGAGTGAGGACAAAGCATGCTGAAAAGACCCGTGTTGGTTTGTGGGGACAGTCGTCAATCCATAAAGCAGTAGGGGATGTTACACCACCACTGCATAGGAAAACTTTTCGATATTATGGTATCTTTGTTCGAGTCCTTGGAGTGTTTTGCTAACAAAATAAATAGGTTCTTATTCTTTGTTTCGCTTTGTCACCAGGACCGAGCTTAATACATGTTCGGTTACGGCCAGGTAGAGGAAAAAGGTTTCTCGGAGATGGGGGTTGGTCAGGACTGGTGGTGTGGAGAGAAATGCTTTGAGCTTAGTGAAAGCCTTTTTACACTCTTCGGGCCATTCAAAGGATGCCTGTTTTCTTAGTATCTTGAAGAATGGAGCTACTCGTTCTGCCGATCTTGAAAGGAAACATGACAAGGCTGCCAGGCGGCCTGTGAGTTGTTGTACCTCTTTGATCGAGTTTGGGCTTCTCATTTCAAGTTTTGCTTGCCATTTGTTAGGGTTGGCTTCTATTCCTCGATTGGTGAGCATAAATTTGAGGAATTGCCCTCTGTGAACCCCAAATGCGTATTTTTCTGGATTTAGCTTCATGTTGTACTTTCGGAGTTGTTCAAATATTTCTTTGAGATCTTTGATGTGATTTCTGGTTGGAGGGGTTTTTGCTACCATGTCATCAATGTACACTTCGACATTGCTGCTGATCTGTTCTTCAAAAACCTTGTTCATGAGTCTCTGGTATGTGGCTCATGCATTCTTTAGGCCAAAAGGGATGATTTTATAACAAAAGTTTTCATGCTTGGTGAGGAATGCAGTTTTGTCTTCATCTTTTGGATGCATTCTGATTTGATTGTGACCAGATTATTATGCGTCCATAAAGCTAAGATATTGGTAGCCAGAGGCATTGTCGACGAGCTTGTCTATGATGGGGAGGAGTGGGTAGGAGTCTTTTGGGCAGGCTTTGTTGAGATCGGTCAAGTCTACACGCATGCGCCACTTGTCTGAGCTTTTCTTCACCATTACTACCTTTACAAGCCATGTAGTGTACCCGATTTCTTTGATAAAGCTAGCCTTGAGGAGCTTTTTGGTTTCTTTGAGGGCTGCTTTCTGGTGTTCAACTCTAAGGGTTCTTTTCTTTTGTGCTATTGGTTGAGCTTTTAGGTCGACCATGAGCTTGTGACTGATTACATCTGAATTGATTCCTGGCATATCAGCTGTGGTCCAAACAAAGAGATCGGCATTCCTTAAGAGTAAGACAAAAAGTTCTGCTGATAAGTTTAGAGAGAGGTCGGCTCCAATAAAGGTTACTTTTTTAGCTTCATCGCCAATTTGGATAGGTTGTAGAGCGTGAGCTGATTGTGGACGATTCTGGATCTCCCCTCTAGCAAGCTTAGAGATCAAAGGGATTTGGTCAGTGTGGAACACGCTGTGTATTTGTTCAGTCTTTGGCTTTTTTGTGGACTTTATCTTCAGGCATTTGTTATAGCATATATATTTTGGCTTCTTTTTGCTCGACATGGACTACTCCGAGCTAAAATTCATACACTGGGAACTTCATAGCTAGATGAGGTGTTGAGAATACGGCTCCTAGGGCGTTCAGTGAAGATCGCCCTAGAATTATGTGATAAGGGTTGTTGGCATTGATGACCAAGTACTGGGAGTTGACCGTTTTCATCGGTGGTTCTGTGTCGAATGTGGTCCTGAGCCATACATAGTTGAGTACTTTTACTATGTTCCCTATAAATCCGGCCAGTTCGCCGTTGTATGGGAAGAACGAGCTTTTAGAAAGTTACATCCATTTGAAGGTGGAATAGAAAAAAATTTCGGTTGAACTCCGCTAATCTACTAGGACTTTTCTGACCAGGAAATTGCCAGTAAGGATGGAAATCACGATAGGATCATGTAAATTTTCGTCAATTCCTTTGTAATTAGAGTTTGAGAAAGATATTACTGAGTTTTTGGTCTTTGGGCTTGAAGAATGTAACGCTTCTTCAAGTGACATGATCGGTCGGAGTAATCTTTTCCTTGCCGAGCTTGTCTCACCTTGTACTATGAATCCTCCAGCAATGTGGTCTATGACACCATGGATTTTTGTCTCTTCATGAGAATGAGATCGTCTTTTTCTTTCAAAGCTTTTTTTTTAAATCTTGGTGGGGATTTGTTGTCCGAAAATGTTGAAGGTTGCGGTGTTTATCTTTTCTTTCTCGACCTTGGCCTATTTTCTTTTCTTCTTTTTTCTTGTTGATGAACTGCTTCAGGTATCCTTGTTGGATGAGGCGTTTGATATGGTATTTCAAACTTTTGCATTCATTAGTTGTGTGTCCTATCATGTTATGATACTCATAGATTTTGTTTTTATCTGTGCCTTTTGGACCTGGTCGAGGATTGCCTTTTATTGGTTTCTGAAGCTAAGCATTGAATATTTCTATCAGAATTGTACTTGTCCTGGCGTTGAGTGGGGTGTAAGTGGAAAATCCTGGCTTGGAGTACCTGGAGTTGTGCCTTTTGTGCTTGTGCTTACCCTCTTTGTGGTTTTAACCCAAGCTTTCCTTATTTTTCCTTCTTATTGTTTTTCTCCACAGCTCAGAGTTCCTCGGTATTAATGTATTCAAGGGCCCTTTTGTGAAGTTCATGTATGGTCTTTGGTCTATTGATTGCTAGGCTTTTCTTGAAAAGTCCATATCGCACGCTGAATCTGATTTAGTGGAGTTCTACTGCTGGGTTAAGGTCAGGAATTTCTGATGCTTTTCTCGAAATCAAGTCAGGTAGGTTCTTAAGGACTCATCAGATCCTTGTTTAATATGTTCTAAGGAGTCTGAGGTTTTGGCGTAAATGTTGGAGGATACAAATTTATTGGTGAAGGCTTTGGCAAGGTCTTGGAACCTGTGGATGGGGTTTGGAGGTAAGGTTGAGAACCAAAGTAGAACCGATTTTTCCAGGAAGGATGGGAAAGTTTGGCGGAGAATTATGTTGGTGGCTCCATTCATAAGCATTGTGATGAACGATTGGGGATCCTGGTCCCATCATAGGGGCGGAGTGATGTTAGGAGTTTGAAGTTGACGGGTAAGCTGGTAGCTATGAGCTTTTCTAAGAATGGGCCACAGTTTATGGTCTCAGGCTCATCATCAAACTCGACTTGGTAGGTAGGGTAATTAGAGTATAGGGGTTTACCATTGCCAAAATCATAACTGGCATGTTCGGTATTCCTTGGGTTGGTGGCTCCTTGTATGCGATTTTTGGAATTTTCAATCATCAAGGATTAATTCTCTTCTTGTAGTTTATGGAGTTGCTCGGCTAGTTGGCGATTCTCTTCTTGTAAATGGTCGAGGTTAAGCGGGGGTTGGTTATTGGGGTGAGTGTTTTGGCTGGAAGCATTGGCCATGGATGATGGTTTTTTGAGGTTGTGAGGTAGGCTTGTTTGCTAACCCCACGGTGGGCGCCAATGTTCTTACCTAGAAGTAGCGGTAAGGATGCAAGTGACTACAATGTCCGTGAAAACAGAGGGTGAGGTATCTGCAAAGACACTTTGATGCTCAAGTTAGAGAATGCATAACTACTGGGAAGGTATTTGAGTGATAGAGTAGGTGTTCTACCTGGGGGAACGACAGCCCCCTTATATAGTGTGAGGTTACCCCGTGGTGAATCCATTATGATCTTTCTTAAATGTAGGAGATATTGTTGCGATTTAGTTAATACTAAAGATAATAATCAAATATGATGTGGATACGGTAAGATATATAGATATTATAGGAGATTTAAGAGATATTTTGGCCGAATCTTTAGAGGGAAAAGAGTACTGGTTAGCCTATCTTTGGGGCCCATATCCGAGCTCGTGTAATTTGGGCCGAGATATAAGCCCATATTTTCTAGTCTAGTATAGTACCTATTGTTCCATATTTACTAATTAATTCAAAGAGTTATAATTTTTATAATAGAGTTCTAGGGTTGGAAATTGCATGCTTTGGGTGTAACACCCTAATAGAACCCCACTGTGCTTAAGTTCACATTTGGATTCTATTAGTTGTCACTTCTGCCTTGTATTAATTTTCTTTTGAAATTAACTTAGAAAAATAATGGAAGTTTTTTTTTTCTTTAAATAAATTAATTTTTTTGAAAACTTAAGCCTGTAACGAGAAGTGAAATACATAGCGCTTTTATAGATAATAATCAAGTTACATTGCGCACTTCATTAAATAAGTGGAATAAAAGACTAAGTGTAGAACAATTATCACATAAACTGGAATATAATCACTTAATACATAAGTCACAACAGGGCATATATCATACTGATAAGTTATTACAAATAACAATATAAGTTCTACTATTACTAATTGTTTCTCACAAACTATAATGTAACTAAAGCTCGGAATGCTCCTACTTGAACGGTTTGAAATCTTCACGTGCTACCTCCTTCCTCATTTCGGCCTCGTTGCTTTAGGTGGACACATCTGTCTCTAGTAACGACAACGGAAAATAAACATAGGAGTGAGAAATACATGATTTCTCAGTAGGAGTTCCTACTTGTACTAAAAGTGTCATCGTTGTCGTCCCAGTCACTTCGGGTTTATTATAAAAAGGTGAGCAGTAAGGATTCAATTATCAAATTTTCACAAACGTGATTAGTCAAGTGCGATTACTTTTAAACTAATCTTGAACATTAGCAAAAATATTCATTCAAGATTTCATCAAGCATACATATAAGCATATCATGTAAAACCACTAATAAGCAAAGTAATCATTTAGGAGCTGCATGCATTTCATGACTACTCATCCTCAACATTCACTTGTTTAGTGATCATCATCTTTCATTTATTTCATCAACATATTTCTTAATTACTCACGGGATGAATGCATCAATGCCTTAGACCACCCTAAAAGGGTAATGAGCTCATACCATGGCCGTCGCCATAACCTTTTGGTTTTCATTCGTTGCCGTGATCTCAACGGTTTAGGGGGTTAAGCCATGAGTTTAGCTCAAGTCCACTTTTCCAGACTTTCATTGCTACTTTTTCAAACTTTACTTTTATTATTTCCTTTGAAAATGAATGTATGCATATCATCATGTAATCACAATAAATCATGGGCAATCAATCATTCATCTTCATCATTTCATAACTCATCACCATACATTCACTTTACTATAATTCACTTCATGAAACATGGATAATATAATGTAAATCTCATAGTAAACATTTTCATAAATGATTCATTTTAAGCAACCAAAGTTATCAAGTTGAGTTCCTAGTGTTCCTAAGAGGTAATGGATGTCTTAGTATTATCTTTTTCTCTTAGTGTTCTTTGTACTCTTAGAATTCCATTAATACATTAATGCACTTCAAAATATTATTATAGGTTCTTTATATATTTTTATTATGGTTTTCATATAACTCTTGAAGATTATTATTCTACTTAAATTCTTAAAATTCTCTTTTTACAAGACTTGATTCTTTAATTTATAGTTTTGACATTTTTAGAAGAAAGTTTATAATTCTCTGTATACTTGTTATCTCAGCTTAGTAAAGGTAGTTCCAAATTCCTAACTCATCAAATTTTAGCATTTACATCTTTGGAATAGTGTAAATCCATTGTAAACCATGCATAGGAGGGTTCCCAGGAAAGAGAGGTGGGTCACAATGGACATGCTTAAATACCAAGTCTTTCCTTAGCCAGAACCTTTCCAAACTGCACTTTCACAGTACACTATCCCGAAATTTATTTCTCATTCTGTATTTACATGGTACAAAGCTTTATACATAACATACATGGGTGTATTCCTATATGTGTTAGCTTTCCAACAAAGTTGAAATCAGTCCATTTGCATTTTTCTAGAGTGAGTTACACGTATTTTACTACTACAAGGTCAGATTTAAAGTTTCAGTCTTAGGCTCTACTTTAAAAGTTTATTTCTTGAGCTAGAAAACTCCGTTTTGGGTGATTCTTTTTGGAGAGTGTTCTATAATGAGTCTAGTTTATAGTAAAATTATTTTAATTTCGAGATACTTGATATTTTATGAACAGTAGCTTTCGAAGTACCTGCTGCCAGAAACAACTAGAAATTCCAGCACCTACCATTTTCATGTCTTAAGTTACCTTTATTAAATCAGGTTTCACATACAATCTTTTCAAGTTATATTTGAGTTTGATAACATCATAAGGGTACTCATAACAAAATAGAACATGTCATATTTCTAAAAATATATTTCAAATAATCATTTAAAACTTTTGACAATAACTCAAACTTGAGGCATTCTATCAAGGTTAGAAGCCAACAATGCTTGAACAATTAAAGATGAAGCTCCTACCTCTTGTGTAGGGTCTAAAAGGGTCCTTCTCTTCTTCCTTAAGCTTTGAACAAGAGTCTTTGGAGTGGATGACCCTCCTTGAATCTTGGCTCTAGAACTTGAATGCTTAAGAAAATATTTCTCACTAGAGTTAAAGATTGTAACTCTTGTGAGGGCTAGTGAAAGTTTGGACTTAGGATTTAAGTGTTTGGATGAAGTTTAGAGGATCAAGAGAAGTCTTTGAAAAACATAAGAAGAATGATAGAATAATAAAGAAAGAACACTTAGGGAGTTTTTGAATTGAAGAGAGTTTGAGGAGTATTTATAGTGGAAAGATTAGAGAAAAAACAGAAGAAGGAAAGCACTTGGAGCATGATTTATGGAAACATGTTGGCTGAATTTTGGGATGAAAATGCTCCTTGTTTTGTGCAAACATGTTTCCATGTTTTGTGCAAACACGTTTCCATGTTTTGTGCAAACATGTTTCCATGTTTTATGCAAACATGTTGGATGAAAATGCTCCATGTTTTATGCAAACATGTTTCCATGTTTTATGCAAACATGTTTCCATGTTTTATGCAAAGATGTTAGTGGATATTTTTGTAATTAGACAATGATAGTGGTATTCTTGTAATTCCATTCATAGAGTAAGGGTATCTTTGTCATTTAATAAGGCAAGGGTAGTTTGGTAATTTCCTTTACATAGCAAGGGCATTTTCGTAATTTCCACTAAGTGATGGCATTTTCGTAATTCTTTGTATTTTTCTCTAGACATACTTTAAGTAGACTATTTGTTGTGTTTCATAACATTTGTCCAGATTCTCTTGGTTTTGCTATCGCTAATTAATATTTATCTTAGTTATAAATTTGGGGATGTTACATTTCTCCCCTCTTTATTAAAAATTTTGCCCTCAAAATTTGATACCTGTGAATAGGTTCGAAAATTCTTTTCGCATATCTTCCTCGAGCTCCCATGTGTGCTCTTCCATTCCATCTTGCCCCCAGGCTACTCGGACCAGAGATACAGATTTGTTTCTCAGCTGCTTGATGCCATGATCCACGATCCTCATCGGTGGTAATTCAAAAGTTAAGTCATCTTTTAATTGTATAGTTTCTGGCTCAAACACATGACTGGGGTCTGACTGATACTTTCTCAATTGGGACACATGAAAAACATTGTGTAGGTTAGAC
This sequence comes from Dalbergia cultrata, assembly GCA_031216105.1. Taxonomy (NCBI): domain Eukaryota; kingdom Viridiplantae; phylum Streptophyta; class Magnoliopsida; order Fabales; family Fabaceae; genus Dalbergia; species Dalbergia cultrata. The sequence goes on along the minus strand of CM062352.1, from coordinate 13,414,294 downwards.
AAATTTGGAGGTAATGCAATTTGGTAGGCGGAGGGACCTACCTTTTTGAGGATTTGGAAGGGTCCTAAGAATCTAGGGCTTAGCTTTTTGACTTTCATTGCACGACCTATACCTGTGGTAGGAGTAATTCGCAAGAATATGTGTTCTCCTTCTTGAAATTCGAGAGGTTTCCTTCTCTTGTCAAAGATAGCTCTTACGCCTACTCGAGCAAAGTGAGGATTCTTTCCTAATTTTCCTTATTTGTTTGGTTGTCTCTTCTACCAAATCAGGGCCCAAAATACTTTGCTCTCCCGGGTCACACCAACAAAGTGGTGATTGACACTTTCTACCATACAAAGCCTCATAAGGTGTCATCCCAATGCTAGTGTGGTAACTATTATTATATGCAAACTCAATCAATGGAAGCTGTTTGTCCCAACTTTTTGGCTGGTCTAAGACACATGCTCTTAGCATATCCTCAAGGGTTTGAATTGTTCTTTCTGATTGTCCATCACCGAGGGTGATAGGCAGTGCTTAGACACAACTTTGAACCAAATGCCTTTTGCAAAGCTCCCCAAAATCTTGAGGTGAACCTTGGATCCCTATCCGAGACAATGGTTTTGGGTACTCCATGGAGCCTTATTATCTCTTGGATGTATAGCTGAGCTAACTTTTCCAAAGGGTAATTTGCTCGAATGGGTAAAAAGTGAGCAGATTTGGTCAATCTATCTACAATTACCCATATGGAGTCATGTCCGGTAGGCGTTCTTGGCAATCCCATCACGAAATCCATGGATATTCCTTCCCACTTCCATTCAGGGATTTCGAGAGGTTGTAGCACTCCGGAGGGTTTTTGATGCTCTATCTTCACTTTTTGGCATACCAAACATTTTTGCACTATATTTGCTATATCTGCTTTCATCTTTGGCCACCAGAACATCTTTTTTAGGTCATGGTACATCTTGGTTATACCGGGGTGTACACTAAATTGACTCTTGTGGGCTTCTTCCAAAATACTAGCTCTCAATCCTTCTTTTGCAGGTACACATATTCTCCCTTGGTATCTCCACACTCCTTCCTTATCCTGGACAAACTCTTTCAACTTTCCTGCTTCGACAAGGGTTAAGGTTCTAAGGAAATCCTCATCTTCCCTTTGGGCTTTAATTATTTGATCCTTAAAGCTACTAGTTACACTTAGTTGGCTTAACCGAATTTGTTCTGAAGTCCCCCTATATCCTAAGTTGAGGTTCCTAAAATCTTATATCAGCTCATTTTCTTTCACCATGAGCCAAGCAGCATGCAAGGACTTATGACTCAAAGCGTCTGCTACCACATTTGCCTTTCCTGGGTGGTAGTTCAACCCAAAGTCATAGTCCTTGAGAAACTCCATCCAACGCCTTTGTCTCATATTGAGTTCCTTTTGGTTGAAGAGGTATTTCAGACTTTTGTGGTCAGAAAATACTTCAAACCTTACACCATAAAGATGATGTCTCTAGATTTTTAAGGCAAAGACAATAGCTGCTAGCTCTAAGTCATGGGTTGGGTAATTTACTTCATGGGGTTTGAGCTGTCTAGAGGCATAGGCTACTACATTCCTATTTTGCATCAAAACACATCCTAGTCCTCTTCCCGAGGCATCACAATACACCTCAAATTTTTCTTTTGGGTCAGGTAGGATTAGGACAGGGGTAGTGGTCAACTTCTTTTTTTAGTTCGTAGAAACTCTCTTCACATTCTGGGCTCCATATAAAAGCTGAATTCTTCCTTGTTAGCTTGGTGAGGGGTAAGGCAATTTGGGAAAAACTTCTAATGAACCTTCGGTAGTAAGCCAGCCCTAGAAAACTCCTAATCTCCTTCACAGTGGTAGGGGTTTCCCATTGTTGCACCGCTTCTATCTTACTTAGGTCTACTGCTATTCCCCCATGTGACACTACATGACCTAAGAACTTAACTTCCTTCGTCCAAAATTCACATTTGGACAACTTTGCATAAAGTTTCTTGTTCCTCAACACCTCCAACACCACTCGTAAGTGTTCTTCGTGCTCTTCTTCAGTTCTAGAGTAAACTAGAATGTCATCGATGAACACTATTACAAACTTGTCCAAGTATGGTCTAAATATCCTATTCATGTAGTCCATAAACACTGTCGGTGCATTGGTTAACCTAAACGACATCACATTAAACTCATAATGTCCATATCTAGTCCTAAAGGCTGTCTTTGGTATGTCCTCCTCCTTCACTCGAATCTGGTGGTATCCTGATCGCAGATCTATCTTGGAAAACACTTGGGCTCCTCTTAATTGGTCCATGAGGTCATCTATTCTAGGCAAAGGGTATTTATTCTTTATGGTCACTTGGTTTAGCTGCCTATAATCCACACATAACCGCAAGCTCCCATCCTTCTTCTTGACAAATAGCACTGGAGCTCCCCATGGTGAAGCACTAGGCCTAATGAATTTCTTCTCTAGTAGCTCCTCTAATTGCTTCTTCAATTCTTTTAACTCGGCCAGTGGCATCCTATAAGGAGCTATAGATATGGGTCCTGCTCCGGTACCAAATCTATAGAAAACTCAATCTCCCTTTTGGAGGAAATTCAGGTATGTCATCGGAAAAACATCTGAGAATTCCTTTACTACAAGGATCTTTTCTAGAGCTTGCTCCACTTCCCTCTCACTTGTCATCAGGAAAACATATCCTCGTTCTTCATTCCTACTATCCCCCATGATAATGGAGTTTAGGTATAGTCGTACCTTTCTATCAAGTTTAGAGGGATTGGGTAAAGATGGTTTGGGAAGAAATACTAGTGACTTATTTGCACAATGTAGTAATACACGGTTAGCAAAAGCCAATCCATGCCCAAGATTACATCAAAACTAGACAAGGGTAGACAAACTAAATCATGATGAAAAATCCTATCAGCTACCTCAAATTCACAATTTAGGCAGGCTTGATAAGTTCTAACAGTATTTATAGTGGGTGTAGAGACAACTAAGATGATTTTTAAGTCAGATATATACAACCTCAACTTATTAGCACAATCATATGAAATGAATGAATGTGTTTGAGAATCAAACAATACAATTAAGGATTTTCCATTAATTATACACTTACCTTGAATCGATCATCGGATTTTGAGGGCATCTCAGTGATAGCAAACACGCGTCCCTCGTGCCTTAGGCTTGAGTGTAGATGGACTGATTGAACTTTAGGCACTCTCTAGAATAGTGTCCCGCCTGTCCACACCGATAACAAACATTCTTACCAAATCTGCATTCCCTCCATGTATCTTTCCACAAGTGGCACAAGGGGTCTACTCATAGGTTCAGGGACATGACCATCCTAGATCGATTAACGCTTTGTGTCTTAGGTTGATTCATCATAGGGTGTTGGGGTTGTTTCCTTTAAATCCACCTCCTTGGAAGGGTTTCTTGTGAGGGGTGGGAACCCTCGGTGATCTTGTTGAGCAGACCTCTTCCTATTCTCTTCAACTCGGTGGGCAACTTGCCGGCTATTGCATCTCTCAGCCACTTGGCTTTTCCGACTAAAGATGCATAGTCGGTGACCTCGGTGGAGCCACAGATGCCAAAATGTCTGGCCTCAAACCACTCTCATATTTCATGCATTTCCAAGCCTCGTTGGGATCCCTTTGGTAGCTAGTTGAGTGTTTGATCAGTTCTTCAAACTTAGTGTGTACTCACCACACTTCGATTTCGTGTCAAAGAACAGAAATTCTACTTCCTTTGCCTTCTTAACCGGATCTGGAAAATATTTCTTATGGAATGTAGCATAGAAAACCTCCCACGTAATCTATATGTCAGCACTTTCAAGCAAGCCCTTTGCACCCTTCCACCACGCTGTCGCCTCCTTTCAAAGCATATAAGTAGAGAATGCCACCTTTGTTCATCGAGCATTCTACCACCGAGAAAACCTTCTCCATCTCTTGAATCCATATGTAAGCTATTTCGGGTTAGTTGTCCCTTTGAATTAGGAGGTCCACCCTCTTGAATTCTCGAGAATTTTCCATGTTCTTGGTTCCCAACCGATTCCTCGACATCCTATTCATCCGCTCCATCATCACTTTTGCTTGTGCTTGCATAGCCCTAGCCATCTCCTGGAGTGCATTTGCCGCTTCATCACGATTACCTCCACCGCGTGCGTCTATGCGTCACGCCTGCTTGTCGCCATTAGTTCCTAGACACACCAAACAACACCATCGAGTTGATCGTGCTCAATACTATAGCTAAGCATGGTAGCAACTATGGCAGTATCACAAGACGATCATGCATTTCTAAATCCTATATCCCATCATACAGATAAGATTAATAGCATGATATCATAGACGAAGCATAGTCACCCATTCCTCAGGCTTAAATAGGATGAATTGCCTCGATACCATAATGTAACACCCTAATAGAACCCCACTGTGCTTAAGTTCACATTTGGATTCTATTAGTTGTCACTTCTGTCTTGTATTAATTTTCTTTTGAAATTAACTTAGAAAAATAATGGAAGTTTTTTTTTCCTTTAAATAAATTAATTTTTTTGAAAACTTAAGCCCAGAAACGAGAAGTGAAATACATAGCGCTTTTATAGATAATAATCAAGTTACATTGCGCACTTAATTAAATAAGCGGAATAAAAGACTAAGTGTAGAACAATTATCACATAAACTGGAATATAATCACTTAATACATAAGTCACAACAGGGCATATATCATACTCATAAGTTATTACAAATAACAATATAAGTTCTACTATTACTAATTGTTTCTCACAAACTATAATGTAACTAAAGCTCGGAATGCTCCTACTTGAACGGTTTGAAATCTTCACGTGCTACCTCCTTCCTCATTACGGCCTCGTTGCTTTAGGTGGACACGTCGTCTCAGTAACGACAACGGAAAATAAATATAGGAGTGAGAAATACATGATTTCTCAGTAGGAGTTCCTACTTGTACTAAAAGTGTCATCGTTGTCGTCCCAGTCACTTCGGGTTTATTATAAAAAGGTGAACAGGTAAGGATTCAATTATCAAATTTTCACAAACGTGATTAGCCGAAGTGCAGTTACTTTTAAACTAATCTTGAACATTAGCATAAATATTCATTCAATATTTCATCAAGCATACATATAAGCATATCATGTAAAACCACTAATAAGCGATAATCATTTAGGAGCTGCATGCATTTCATGACTACTCATCCTCAACATTCACTTGTTTAGTGATCATCATCTTTCATTTATTTCATCAACATATTTCTTAATTACTCACGGGATGAATGCATCAATGCCTTAGACCACCCTAAAAGGGTAATGAGCTCATACCATGGCCGTCGCCATAACCTTTCTGGTTTTCATTCCGTCGTGATCTCAACGATTTAGGGGGGTAAGCCGTGAGTTTAGCTCAAGTCCACTTTTCCAGACTTTCATTGCTACTTTTTCAAACTTTACTTTTATTATTTCCTTTGAAAATGAATGTATGCATATCATCATGTAATCACAATAAATCATGGGCAATCAATCATTCATCTTCATCATTTCATAACTCATCACCATACATTCACTTTACTATAATTCACTTCATGAAATATGGATAATATCATGTAAATCTCATAGTAAACATTTTCATAAATGATTCATTTTAAGCAACCAAAGTTATCAAGTTGAGTTCCTAGTGTTCCTAAGAGGTAATGGATGTCTTAGTATTATCTTTTTCTCTTAGTGTTCTTTGTACTCTTAGAATTCCATTAATACATTAATGCACTTCAAAATATTATTATAGGTTCTTTATATATTTATATTATGGTTTTCATATAACTCTTGAAGATTATTATTCTACTTAAATTCTTAAAATTCTCTTTTTACAAGACTTGATTCTTTTATTTATAGTTTTGACATTTTTAGAAGAAAGTTTATAATTCTCGGTATACTTGTTATCTCAGCTTAGTAAAGGTAGTTACAAATTCCTAACTCATCAAATTTTAGCATTTACATCTTTGGAATAGTGTAAATCCATTGTAAACCATGCATAGGAGGGTTCCCAGGAAAGAGAGGTGGGTCACAATGGACATGCTTAAATACCAAGTCTTTCCTTAGCCAGAACCTTTCCAAACTGCACTTTCACAGTACACTATCCCGAAATTTATTTCTCATTCTGTATTTACGTGGTACAAAGCTTTATACATAACATACATGGGTGTATTCCTATATGTGTTAGCTTTCCAACAAAGTTGAAATCAGTCCATTTGCATTTTTCTAGAGTGAGTTACACGTATTTTACTACTACAAGGTCAGATTTAAAGTTTCAGTCTTAGGCTCTACTTTAAAAATTTATTTCTTGAGCTAGAAAACTCCGTTTTGGGTGATTCTTTTTGGAGAGTGTTCTATAATGAGTCTAGTTTATAGTAAAATTATTTTAATTTTGAGATACTTGATATTTTATGAACAGTAGCTTTCGAAGTACCTGCTGCCAGAAACAACTAGAAATTCCAGCACCTACCATTTTCATGTCTTAAGTTACCTTTATTAAATCAGGTTTCACATACAATCTTTTCAAGTTATATTTGAGTTTGATAACATCATAAGGGTATTCATAACAAAATAGAACATGTCATATTTCTAAAAATATATTTCAAATAATCATTTAAAACTTTTGACAATAACTCAAACTTGAGGCATTCTATCAAGGTTAGAAGCCAACAATGCTTGAACAATTAAAGATGAAGCTCCTACCTCTTGTGTAGGGTCTAAAAGGGTCCTTCTCTTCTTCCTTAAGCTTTGAACAAGAGTCTTTGGAGTGGATGACCCTCCTTGAATCTTGGCTCTAGAACTTGAATGCTTAAGAAAATATTTCTCACTAGAGTTAAAGATTGTAACTCTTGTGAGGGCTAGTGAAAGTTTGGACTTAGGATTTAAGTGTTTGGATGAAGTTTAGAGGATCAAGAGAAGTCTTTGAAAAACATAAGAAGAATGATAGAATAAGAAAGAAAGAACACTTAGGGAGTTTTTGAATTGAAGAGAGTTTGAGGAGTATTTATAGTGGAAAGATTAGAGAAAAAACAGAAGAAGGAAAGCACTTGGAGCATGATTTATGGAAACATGTTGGCTGAATTTTGGGATGAAAATGCTCCTTGTTTTGTGCAAACATGTTTCCATGTTTTGTGCAAACACGTTTCCATGTTTTGTGCAAACACGTTTCCATGTTTTGTGCAAACACGTTGGATGAAAATGCTCCATGTTTTATGCAAACATGTTTCCATGTTTTATGCAAACATGTTTCCATGTTTTATGCAAACATGTTTCCATGTTTTATGCAAAGATGTTAGTGGATATTTTTGTAATTAGACAATGATAGTGGTATTCTTGTAATTCCATTCATAGAGTAAGGGTATCTTTGTCATTTAATAAGGCAAGGGTAGTTTGGTAATTTCCTTTACATAGCAAGGGCATTTTCGTAATTTCCACTAAGTGATGGCATTTTCGTAATTCTTTGCATTTTTCTCTAGACATACTTAAGTAGACTATTTGTTGTGTTTCATAACATTTGTCCAGATTCTCTTGGTTTTGCTATCGCTAATTAATATTTATCTTAGTTATAAATTTGGGGATGTTACATTGGGGGGGAAGGGTTAGAGTTCATTCTCATTATTTGTTGCGAGTTTGATTGTGTTTGCAGATATTGTAGTTTATGCATGCATGATGTATAGATTGGGAGTGTGCTTTAGAAGGGTTTTGGGATTGAATGAATTGTCTGTGTGAATGAGTTGTATGTTCAATTGAACTATTAAATTAAATTAATCTTAATTGAAACATGTTATATTGTTGATTACTTGATATGAATTTTTTGGGATGCCTTGGTTTTAAGGGACATTCTGTCAAAAAAAATTTAAGTAAAAGAGGAGACTCTTAATTTTAAGGGAGACTTTGCCAACATATTTGAACTAAAAGTTTAGACTCCTAATTTAAAAGGAGGCTCTGTTGAAATTTTAACTAAAAGAGGAGACTCCAAATTTGAAAGGAGAGCGGCTGAAAAAAGGATTTGAAGACGAAAATGAATAAGATGTTCAAGTACTTGAAGAAGGAGCAGGTAGGTAGCTCGAAGCCTTCGTCCTCCTCCGTTAATGATGACGATGATGAGTACTGATTAAGAGTGCTTTTATATTTGTGTGTGTGTGTGTCTTGTGATATCATATTTTTTATTATTATATTTGACCATTTTGTGATATTTTTATTATTATATTATGGTCATTTTATGTGTTGTTATGTTTAAATTAATGATGTTTGGTTTAAATTAAAATTTTCAGGATTTTGATGCTTTTTATTTTTCTGTTATTTTAATATTTATTATAAAATAAAAGTTAATTAGAATCTATAAATTTTTATAAAAAATTCACATTTAAGTTCATTTTGAAAATTAATAATAATAGTTATTTAAAAAGGGAATAACCAATTTTCCCTTTGTTATGTGTCTAAAAAAATGATCATTACCAAGGGATTTTCCCCTAGTAAATTTTAAATAATTTTTAATTTTCTTTATTTTTTGAGGGAATCATTCGCCGGTAAAATAAAAAAATCTATTGATAAATAATTTTCATGACAAAAATGATTGCGATTTTTCGGAGCACTCACTGACAGATTGATGGCATGAAATCCCTTAATAACAATTACCAATGGAGTGATTTCTTCTGGTAATAGTTATCGATGCCACTTTTACTGAGATCATGTTTCTCCCAATAATTTTCTCTGTAACCCGTGCATTTCTAGTTATGGAAAAACGTAGCCATTAATTGGGCAATTTCCACAAGAATAGGGGAATTAATATGTTCTTGTCTGTGCTATTTACTGGTAATATTTTGCTAGGAGCTGTGAAATTGGGCTGCTGCTGGCAGAGGCCCAAATTAACTAAAGCAAGGTGATTAGCTGAAGCAGCAGCATGATGAGTTTAGGTCTAACACGGATAACGAAGAGAAATAGGTGCAAGATCAAAACGTGAGCAACAGTTGGCTGAAAAATAGAAGCAGCCATGATCACTACGTGCATGAAGTCTAGCTAGCTAGAGAGACTATATGTAGCTATACAATGAGATGCAAAAAAAGACCAGACAATCCTAAATACAACTCTATGTTTTAATCTTTATCATGTTTTTAGCCTTTCTTTAGTTTTCAGTTCATGTTATCATTTGTAGTCAATTTCTCCCAACAATGAAATTCTAGGTTTTTTTAACCAGTTATTCTTTATTTGTGAATTGATCTAGCTCAAACTTTTCTATAGTGAGTTGAGGAACCCACGTTCTAAAAAACTATAGTAGCCTTTCTAGTGCAAATCGTCTGAATTTTGCATTGGCAATCACATTGGTTCATTAATCGGACGAGACATGAATTCTTTGCCGATTCATTTTGAATCAAATACATTTCAATTATTTCCATGTCATTTATAACATGACACTTAACGGTCACGTCATCATCTTTGTTTAAAGTTAACAAGTTAATAGTTTGAAATTAACCAAAAAACTAACTTGTAACAATACATTTAATTTTGATGAAGAAAGGTTTGCTTCGTTTTTTTTTCTTTTTTTCTTTTTTTTTTTTTATAGAACTCACATATCAAATCTCAGTTATGTATTTGATGGACCAAAATATACACAAGCTCAAAAACACCAAAGGAAAACACTTAAAAAAGAGTTTAAAAAACAAAACCTACAATAATGCTAAGGCCAGAAATGAATCTGACATGACGAACGAACAGATTCCGGAAGAAGTGCTATTTTTGCCATTATATTGGTGGGTCATACACGTAATTTGGTCAATACACATGTCTAATGAATATTCGGCTTCAATTTTTATGGGTAGCACAATCTATTCGGGCCTTCACCCCTTTGTTTTTCGGTCCCACCTTTTTTCATTGGCAGCTTTAGAGGCAAAGTGGATGAAAAGAACTATTCTGTAATCAAGCTGAGAGGATTAGAGGAGATAAGTGAACGGAGTTTAATCTTTCAAAAGGATTATGAATATCTCTAGTGTACACTCTTTCAACCAAACAACGTTGCTTGGCTAAGCTAATGCTGACGTTTTAATCTTCATTCCAGAGTAGTGTTAGTGTAATACTAAAAAGTGGATATCCAATTGGGACACCACTCCATCACCTTTGAATGTGATGGATGAGCGGAGAAGGTTGGAATCACTAATAGAATTGGTGTCCCAATTGACATCTATTTTTTGTGTTGAAATATATATTTTTTTCTTATTATCTATCCTTTGCCAAAAAGTCTTCTTGGCCAATGCAATCAAATTAATTTAAGATAACTAGTAAACTATTTTAACTAACTTTGACAAATATAGGAATGGAAATTGAAAGAAACATAAAGAAAAGGACAGAAATTAACACTGGCACTAAAACTAATGAAAGTGACAAAGAAACTAACACTGCTGCTAATGCGAAGTTCCTTTTTGGCGTTGTTGGGATGGAGTCATGCCCCAATTTATTGTTGCATAAAGCAAGGTAGCTAGATTCGACATGTTACACTGACGCCAGAAATCCTTGTCAAACTACATTCGTTTTAAGCATCCAAATCTTCAATTTTTAGTGAAAAGGGATATGACATTCATTAGCTCAGAATGGAAATGTTTTCTTTTTTACCATTTGTTGTTCTTTGCTCCCATGATGGCAAAGATTTTACGCACAAAAATGAACATGGACAGAAATAGGTCGTAATAATGTTATCACCCAAAAATTAGTTGGCTTGATGGTTATTAGATGTAAGTAGTTAGCCATGATAGGTTATTACTTACATATAATTGAAGGAGTGGTCATTGCTCTTTGGATAACAGCTGTGAAACACTTGGCCAGAACTAATTGTGGCAGTCAGAATTAGTGATGGCAGTTTCAACGACATGGAGAGGGAGCAGTCTGTGGAAGTTATTTTCCACATAGGGAAGTTATAAGGAAGTTATTTAAGTGGAGTGTTAAAAAGAGAGTTATTTTCACTTTTTTAGTGTGGTTATGGCAAGTGATTTTAGAAAATAACCACTTATCAGTGCTTGTCTATTTATATACACTTGAGGAAAATTGCAAGGCTTCTTCACATATCATGACAACACTTCTCTAATTTATCTCTCAGTTTTTATTTTTTTTTTAATTTAGTTTGATTTATGTAGTTGTAGTTCATCCAACTAACTTGATGTAACACTTTGGTGTGATGATGTTGTATTGAAAGTTTATCATCGATAATACTTTTTTCATTTGTCTTTATTCAAAACCTGTCATTTTTAGTATTTGGAGAATCTATAATCAAGGAATTAATTTCTTTTCTTAGTACAATCACCTGCACTTTTCTTTCGAATTAAAAGTGAATTTTGTTCTTCACATTGTTTATATGCTAGTCTGAGTGGTAACCCCTTATAACCAAAAACATTCCTTGCAAGGGATGTCCATGAAACACATCTTATTTATTCTTTTATGAGAAGTGTTAAGTTGCAATAAAATTGTACAATAAATTTGTAATAACACTCATAATGTTATTTTTCCTAATAAAATTCTCAATGTTATTTTGTCTTTTAGTAAAAGTGAATATTAATACACTAAAATATGAACAATATTATAAATGTTGTAACATTATTATACACCTGTTATATAATCTTGTTATACATGGAATATTATTCTTCTTTTATTGATATTACAGTAACTAGCTGCACACACGAGGATGTACGCAGCGACAAAGTGCAAAAGCCCGCACAACTTTAGTTTGTACTATGGACTTAATTACAGCACACACACACACACACAAAACCTCAAAAGAAATCATTCTTGAAAGCCATACAAAAGCTATACAAACGCACTGACCTAATGACTGAGTAGTATTTACACTGAAAAATACTAGATAAGCAATATCAAGCAATCATATCCTGTGCATACCCCTTTTTTCTTCAGAGTTGATTGGGGCATTTCTGCATCCAAATGGTAGAAAGTGGTTTTTCCTTAGTCCAATTCCTTAGCCTAAGAATCACATAAATAATCATTCCACACAAGAAGCCAAGAGCAGCACTGGAGCCCACCAAGGAAACTGCAGTACAAATAAGCATCACAAATGAATCTTCTTTGCTATTCATGTCCCTGGAGCACATGGCTAGTTCAATTCCGGCAAACAAGAGCAGCACACCTAAGATTCCAACAGGAAACTGACTTAAAATGTGTGCCAAAGAACTTCCTAACACCAATCCCAGTATCAATTTGGCAATTCCAAGAAGTGCCACACACCCCCCACTCCTGCCCCCGAATTTATACTGTCCTGCAAGTCCACCAGCCCCGTGGCAGCTTGGCATGGCACCGAACCAACTACCAACCAAGTTCATCAGCCCCACTGTCACTGACAGGGAAGTGGCTGAGAATTCCCTTCCCGGAAACAGATCCGACGACAGCTTGCAAACAGCAATCACCGAGTTTAGAATTGACAAAGGGAGTTGTGGAATTGCACCCTTGGTAAAACCTTTCTTCCATGCATGCTTGGAGAATTTCACCACATCTATGGAGGAAGGTCCAAACTTTATTTGATGCACCACCTCATGCTTCCTTATAAATGCCAAAACAGCACCCAACACAAAGACTAAGAAAGCAGAAGGAAGCGAGAAGATAATCTTTCTCACTCTACCAGACCTCTTTCTTGAAGCCTCATCCCTCCTTTGGCAACCCAAATCACTCTCTGGAGCACCACAACACCCATGGTTTTGCTCACCAGCACCATTCACTATGACAATAAATAACAGGCAAACAATGGCTAAGACCAACCCATCCAGCCCAAACCAGTGCCTATCACCTAGAGCTTTGGACTTTGGCAAATCCTGCACTTTCCTCACGTATTTAACCGCAGTCAGAGCGAATGATAAGCCCTGTGCTAGCTGAATTCCCCTCACAACACATAGCGGAATCAACCTGTACACAAGCTGCATCAACCCAGTCACACCCAGAACAAACAACGTGCCGCCGGTTAAGATTCCGGCGGCCATTATCTCCGGTACGCCGAAGCCGATGTCGGATAAGGCCTGGGCGGCGATGGACTTCATGGGCTGTACAGGCATGGGGACCCCATAAATGGCACCAGTGACGATGTTGTAGACACCTGTGAAGATCAATGTGGTGCCGAGGTTGAGGTCCCTCGCAAGGGTCAAGGCCAGCACTATTGGAATGTATGTGCCAAGGTCACCCATGGCACCATTCAGTTCAGCCCATTTTGAACGGAAAACCAAGTTGGTTTTCACCTTCTCCACCACCCCTTTGGGTGAGAAACCTGAGGCAGGAGGATTTGGAGGAGTAGGAGATATATGGGCTGCTTCAGGATCTGAGATTGCAGTTGAAGGAGGATTTTGTTGTGCCATGGAAGATGTGGTGTTTAGTTTGAAATTCTTTGGTCTCAACTCTAAACAAAGTTGTGTTGGCAACAATAATGTGTATATGAACGGGAATTGGGAATTCTTTTGTCAATTTATAGCGATTAGAGGTTCTAAAGTCAATGTTAGGAGGAAGTTGTTATCTACGAACGCAAAAGAATGTAACACGCAATACCTTTGAGAATCTACTCTTACTGTTTGTTTATTCAATATAATATATTTCATCTGCATCACTGCATGTCATAACAAATATCGTAATGACTTAATGATGGTTAATTATCGTTGAATCCGTTGATTATAATATAAAACAATATAATACTGTCATTGGAAATTTGTTTATATATGTTAACTCCCTTTATAAAAAAAAATGTTAACTCCTTATTTAATTAGGAAAGAAAATGGGCAGCCAACAAGGCAACAAGGTCTATAATTGCGTTCCTCTTAACGTCGCTCAATTGATAAAATTGAAAGATGTGGACATGGACATATACTAAGGACATGAATATGAAGCTCATATAAATAAAAAAAAATGAAAAAACACTCACGTCCGGATATTTTCTAATTTTATCAATAATAGTTGAGTTTAATTTCTATGTATTGATGGCCTAAAACTCTTTTATACTGTTATCAAATCAAATCATTCTATTTGTATAACTTTTTAAGTAATTGGTGTAAGATTTATCCACTTTTATTGATGTAGCAATGAGTAATTGAATGATAGCGTAAAACTATTTCACATGATTAGTGCATAGAAATTAAATTCATAATAATTTTTATGTTTAATTTCAAATTAATTATGCACTAATTAAAACGTAATTTGAGCCAATTTATACATGGGGTGCATTAAGATTTGAAATTTTAAAAATGACAAATGATAATTTTTAGATAGAAATAAATTTAAATAACTTTTCTAATTCTGGGTTCAGTTTTGGGTTGTTTTCTACATGTTGAATATTTTGTATTGTTATTCATTTGTTTCGTTTTAGTAACATGAGTTTCTTAATTTACAAAATTTTATACTTAATCAAACGGAGGCAATTAAAACTGGTTATTTACATTTTCGCCCATGGTTGACTCTTATATCAATTTGGAATCATTAATGCTATTTTAACACCTCAAAATTGGTGTCTAAGTGAGACACACACTTTATCACCATTAAATGGGATGGTGGTCCCTACTATCTTTACCTATCAATCACATCCAATGATGATGGAGTAGGTGTCTTACTTAGACACCCACTTTTAGGTATTGAAATAGCAATGCTCCACTTTTAGGTTTCAACAAAAAGAGTTTCAATATTGCTAATAACCTTGAATAGGACGGAAACCTTCTTTATGTAAATAGTATCTTCTTTCCAGTTTTTCCAATTATTTATTTATATGTAAAAGATATATATTGTATATTTGATAACTCATAAATTTCTAAACATATTTTGATTCTTATTTTTTCACGTAATAGTAAATGATTAGAGAGACATAAAAAAAAGACACCGTTTAATTTAAAAATAGAAGATTTCTATCCCCTTGAATCTTAGTTGGATTGGCCCTTGTTTCGATCTCTTAACTAAGGTGTGATGCTGTTTTATGCTTTGAGATTATCATATCCTACTCCTACTTGCCCGTTTTCCTTTCAAAGCTCCTGCACCAATAGCTCCGAATTGTAATTAAATTGCCAAAATTAAATCTAAACTAGCCCAATTTAAAAGCCAAATAAATTGTTTAATAGTGTTTAATTTTTATGCACTATTTGAAACAAATTTAAATTAATCCAATCAAATGCTATCATAAATATCAAAATGATTTCGTGTAGAGATAATAGATGTGAAATCAACCACTTTTACTTATGTGATAGTATCTAAATTAAATATTAATATAAAATTATTTTATAGAGAAATTACATAGAAATTAAATTCTATTTAATATCACAAAAATAATTGATATCATGAGCAATTACAACTAGGCATAAGCTCAACTATCAATAAGGGCGTCACCCATCATTTTCGAAAATTCCACAATCATACAACAGTTTGGCATTTGGTCCACGCAACCAACTTGCAATAGATAACTTGTTCTTTCTAGCAGAAATCATTTCCGTAATTTACCGTGGGTCACGCGCACCATGTTAAAAAAATAATAATAAAATAATGATTATTTTATGCGAAAGAATATATGCTGTAAGACAATCGTCATTCACATTAGTATAATCAGGGAAGTCATTTAAAACATTGATTCAATGTCCAATGATTTTTCCTCAGTTAACTTTGGGAACTTATAATCTTTAACTTTTAGATGCATCTTACTTTTCTTTTCGTTCTTTTTCTCTCTACTCCCTCCCTCTCTTATTAATAATCACTTTTAAAAAATTATACAATTTTAATACATCAAAAAAATTAATATATCTAGTTATACATATAGTAATTATAATTCTCTTTAATTTTGTGAAACATGATTAAACACGAACCACATGATAAAAAGGCTCCTTATCAAAGACAATGCAATTTTTGTTATAAATAAAAGAAGCTTTAAAATTAAGCGAAAAGTTTGCCTTTTGCCAAACACGAGATATAGAAAGCATTATCAACCATTTTTGTTCAAATAAAATAATTTTAAAACCTAACTTTGTGAAATAGTCCTTAACAATTTTTTAATGGAAAACAATTTTGTGAAGATATACTAGTTGTAAGAAGTGAAAACATCAACGTTTTGTACGAATTTCTTAATTTAATCGGATATGGTTTTTTTTTTATGAATAGGAAATGGATATGTATGTTTTGTTTCAGGACATGTTAGGTTCAAAAATAAAAATTAAGTAAAAATTCTTTGAATAAGTTTCATATATAAAATTTATTCACAAAAATATTTGTCCTATTTTTATACCTAACCCAACATACCCCAAATAGCAAACACGAAACATACATATTAATATAAACTTCCATAAAAACCTTAGGTGTCTCAGCAAGCTTCAAACACAGCTGCTAGTGACCATAACATAATTGTCGACACAAGCATCGTCCTTTCCCATCGTCCCAAATCAATCTTAATTATTGTCACCAAACAGTCAAACCCGTGAAACCACTCATAATAAAAAAAAGACTCGCAATATTATATTACCCTAATGCTATACAAACTTGAGTCTTGACCATTAATGTCCCATCATCATCGAGACACAAAGCGTTGCCTATTTTCACTGTGATTATAGGAGGGAATTATTCTTATTAGAGTTATATTATTTGTAATCACTATATATGGAACACCGTGCTGATTCACACTTTATTCACTATTAGATGAGATATGGACCTCCTTCAAATAGGATCTACATCTAATCCAATAATAAATGGGATATGAATCGACACGGTGTCTCATGCATAGTGACACAAATAACATTTTTTTCTTATTATTGTCATCTTATCCATATATGTACACATCCACGACTGAACAGTGAAAATAATCATCTCACTAACCCACATTTCTGCAGCAAAACACACGGTCCACTAGTCATCTTGTTGATACTATCATAATAGGTAGTTTCACATTATGTCACATAATACTAGCATATCAAATTTTTTTAAAAAATTTTTTATAATTACAGTAATTAAATTTTGGCTAAAATGCCAAAACCTAGGTTAAATAGAGATTAACGTGTCTTTCTATAAAATTATCACAAAAAATATATAAATCGTTATTCATTGAAGATGCAATATATAATATGGTATTAAATGAAATAGATTCAAGAAGTGTCTACATATGACCCTTTTTTTAAAAACAAAATTTATATTTTATCCCATAAACTATGAATCATGACCACTTTGACCCCTAATCTTTAATTTAGAAGCTAAGAACCAAAAATAAGAAACATAGAAACCTGGCTAAATAATCTATATATTCTTATGTAAAAAGGAGTTAGCACCTACTTATACTACAACATTTTAGGCCTAAGGCAACACTTTTTCAAGGCAACGTTTCAAAACCGTTGCCTTTGGTTAGTATAGGTAACGATTTTCTGAGCACAGGGCTATGGCTGTAACACCCTAATAAAATCCCACTATGCTTAAGTTCACATTTGGATTCTATTAGTTGTCACTGATGCCTTGTATTTATTTTCTTTTGAAATTAACTTAGAAAAATAGTGGAAGTTTTTTTTCTTTAAATAAATTAATTTTTTGAAAACTTAAGCCTGTAACGAGAAGTAAAATACATAGCGCTTTTATAGATAATAATTAAGTTACATTGCGCACTTAATTAAATAAGCGGAATAAGAGACTAAGTGTAGAACTATTATCACATAAACTGGAATATAATCACTTAATACATAAGTCACAATAGGGCATATATCATACTGATAAGTTATTACAAATAACAATATAAGTTCTACTATTACTAATTGTTTCTCACAAACTATAATGTAACTAAAGCTCGGAATGCTCCTACTTGAAAGGTTTGAAATCTTCACGCACTACCTCCTTCCTCGCCTACTGACTTCGTTGCTTTAGGTGGACACGTCTGTCTCACAGTAACGACAACGAAAAATAAACATAGGAGTGAGAAATACATGATTTCTCAGTAGGAGTTCCTACTTGTACTAAAAGTGTCATCGTTGTCGTCCCAGTCACTTCGGGTTTATTATAAAAAGGTGAGCAGGTAAGGATTCAATTATCAAACTTTCACAAACGTGATTAGCCGAAGTGCAGTTACTTTTAAACTAATCTTGAACATTAGCAGAAATATCCATTCAGTATTTCATCAAGCATACATATAAGCATATCATGTAAAACCACTAATAAGCAATAATCATTTAGGAGCTGCATGCATTTCATGATTACTCATCCTCAACATTCACTTGTTTATTGATCATCATCTTTCATTTATTTCATCAACATATTTCTTAATTACTCACGGGATGAATGCATCAATGCCTTAGACCACCCTAAAAGGTAATGAGCTCATACCGTGGCCGTCGCCACAACCTTTTGGTTTTCTTTCCGTTGCCATGATCTCAACGGTTTAGGGGGTTAAGCCGTGAGTTTAGCTCAAGTCCACTTTTCCAGACTATCATTGCTACTTTTTCAGGTTTTACTTTTATTCTCACTAAGTGAAATTATCAATACCTTAATTCTCAAAGAGGATTAAGCAGTGAGTTGGTCTATTTATTATTTCATTTGAAACATGAATGTATGCACATTAATAAATCATGGCATAGTCAATCATTTTATTATTATCATTTCATATCTCATCAATACATTTACATTTCTGTATATCACTTCATGTAACATAGACAATATCATGTAAATCTGATAGTAAACATTCTCATAGATAATTCATATTAAGCAACCTAAATTATCAAGTTAGGTCTCTAGTGTTCCTAATATGTTATGGATATCTTGGTATTATCTTTTTCTCTTAGTCTTCTTTGTACTCTTAGTATTTCCATTAATACATTAATATCCTTTAAGATATTTTTAGAGGTTCTTTATATATTTTTATTATGACTTCTATATATATATATCTCCTGAAGATTATTATTCTACTTAAATCTTTAAAATTATCTCTTTACAAGACTTGAATATTTTATTTAGAGTTCTGACATCTTTTAGAATAAAATTTGTAGCACTAACATCTTAGATTAGTGTAAATCAACTGTAAATTGTGCATAGTAGGATTCCCAGGAAAGAGAGGTGGGTCACAATGGACACGCTTAAATACCAAGTCTTTCCTTAGCCAGAACCTTTCCAAATTGCACTCTCACAGTATCACGCTACCTTCAAGACTTTCTCAGCACACTATCCCGAAAATATATCTCTCATTCTGTATTTTCGTGGTGTAAAACTTTATGCATAGCATACATAAGTGTGTTTGTAGATGTGTTAGCTTTTCCACAAAGTTGAAATCAGTCCATTTGCATTTTTCTAGAATGAGTTACACCTGTTTTACTACTACAAGGTCAGATTAAGAGTTTCAGTCTTAGGCTCTACTTTAAAAATTTATATCTTGGGCTAGGAAACTCCGTTTTAGGTGATTCTTTTTGGAGAGTGTTCTACAATGAGTCTAGTTTATAATAAAAAAAATTTCATTTCCAGATCCTTCATATTTTATGAACACTAATTTTCGAAGTAACTACTGCCAGAAATAACTAGAAATTCCAGCACCTGCCATGTTCATGTCTTAAGTTATCTTTATTAACTCAAGTTTCACATACAATCTTTTAAGTTATATTTGAGTTTGATAACATCATAAAAGTACTCATAGCAGAATAGAACATGTTGTGTTTTCTAAAAATATAATTATTCAAAACTTTTGACAATAACTCAAGTTTGAGACATTCTATCCATGAGCAAAGTTAGAAGCCAACAATACTTGAACAAATAAAGAAGAAACTCCTACCTCTTGTGTAGGGTCTAAAAAGGTCCTTCTCTTCTTCCTTAAGCTTTGAACAAGATTCTTTGGAGTGGATGACCCTCCTTGAATCTTGGCTCTAGAACTTGAGTGCTTAAGAAAATATTTCTCACTAGAGTTAAAGATTGTAACTCTTGTGAGGGCTAGTGAAAGTTTGGACTTAGGATTTAAGTGTTTGGATAAAGTTTAGAGGATTAAGAGAAGTCTTTGAAGAACATAAGAAGAATGATAGAATAAGAAAGAAAGAACACTTAGGGAGTTTCTGAATTGAAGAGAGTTTGAGGAGTATTTATAGTAGAAAGATTAGAGAAAAAACAGAAGAAGAAAAGCACTTGGAGCATGATTTATGGAAACATGTTGGCTGAATTTGGAATGAAAATGCTCCTTGTGTTGTGCAAACATGTTTCCACGTTTTATGCAAACATGTTGGATGAAAATGCTCAATGTTTTGTGCAAACATGTTAGTGGAGATTTTCTAACCTTTAGTGCATGTATGTGATTCAGAAATGTGTATGATGTATGTGGTTAAATTATTGTGTTGTCATCTTAATCTAATAGCTTAGATTCATTCTTGTCTAAAGACAAGTCTAGGGATTTGTGCAAATGGCATTGTAGTAATTTCTTTAACTAAGACAAGGATATTTTTGTAATTAGACAATGATAATGGTATTCTTGTAATTCCATTCATAGAGTAAGGGTATCTTCGTCATTTAATAAGGCAAGGGTAGTTTGGTAATTTCCTTTACATAGCAAGGGCATTTTCATAATTTCCACTAAGTGATGGCATTTTCGTAATTCTTTGCATTTTTCTCTAGACATACTTAAGTAGTCTATTTGTTGTGTTTCATAACATTTTTCCAGATTCTCTTGGTTTTGCTATCACTAATTAATATTAATATTTATCTTAGTTATAAATTTGGGGATGTTACATTTCTCCCCTTCTTATTAAAAATTTTGACCTCAAAATTTGATACCTGTGAATAGGTTTAGAAATTCTTTTCGCATATCTTCCTCGAGCTCCCATGTGTGCTCTTCCATTCCATCTTGTCCCCAGGCTACTCGGACTAGAGATACAGATTTGTTTCTCAGCTGCTTGATGCCATGATCCACGATCCTCATCGGTGGTAATTCAAAAGTTAAGTCATCTTTTAATTGTATAGTTTCTGGCTCAAACACATGACTGGGGTCTGACTGATACTTTGTCAATTGGGACACATGAAAAACATTGTGTAGGTTAGACAAATTTGGAGGTAATGCAATTTGGTAGGCGGAGGGACCTACCTTTTTGAGGATTTGGAAGGGTCCTAAGAATCTAGGGCTTAGCTTTTTGACTTTCATTGCACGACCTATACCTGTGGTAGGAGTAATTTGCAAGAATATGTGTTCTCCTTCTTGAAATTCGAGAGGTTTCCTTCTCTTGTCAGCATAGCTCTTCTGCCTACTCTGAGCAGTGAGGATTCTTTCCCTAATTCTCCTTATTTGTTTGGTTGTCTCTTCTACCAAATCAGGGCCCACTCTCCTGGGTTACACCAACAAAGTGGTGATTGACTCTTTCTACCATACAAAGCCTCAAAGGGTGCCATCCCAATGCTAGTGTGGTAACTATTATTATGTGCAAACTCAATCAATGGAAGCTGTTTGTCCCAACTTTTGGCTGGTCTAAGACACATGCTCTTAGCATATCCTCAAGGGTTTGAATTGTTCTTTTTAATTGTCCATCAGTTTGAGGGTGATAGGCAGTGCTTAGACACAACCTTGAACCAAACGCCTTTTGCAAAGCTCCCCAAAATCTTGAGGTGAACCTTGGATCCCTATCTGAGACAATGGTTTTAGGTACTCCATGGAGCCTTATTATCTCTTGGATGTATAGCTGAGCTAACTTTTCCAAAGGGTAATTTGCTCGAATGGGTAAAAAGTGAGCAGATTTGGTCAATATATCCACAATTACCCATATAGAGTCATGTCCGGTAGGCGTTCTTGGCAATCCCATCACGAAATCCATGGATATTCCTTCCCACTTCCATTCTGGGATTTCGAGAGGTTGCAGCGCTCCGGAGGGTTTTTGATGCTCTATCTTCACTTTTTGGCATACCAAACATTTTTGCACTATATTTGCTATATCTGCTTTCATCTTTGGCCACCAGAACATCTGTTTTAGGTCATGGTACATCTTGGTTATACCGGGGTGTACACTAAATTGACTCTTGTGGGCTTCTTCCAAAATGCTAGCTCTCAATCCTTCTTTTGCAAGTACACAGATTCTCCCTTGGTATCTCCACACTCCTTCCTTATCCTGGACAAACTCTTTCAACTTTCCTGCTTCGACAAGGGTTAAGGTTCTAAGGAAATCCTCATCTTCCCTTTGGGCTTGAATTATTTGATCCTTAAAGCTACTGGTTACACTTAGTTGGCTTAATCGAATTTGTTCTGAAGTCCCCCTATATCCTAAGTTGAGGTTCCTAAAATCTTCTATCAGCTCATTTTCTTTCACCATGAGCCAAGCGGCATGCAAGGACTTACGACTCAAAGCGTCTGCTACCACATTTGCCTTTCCTGGGTGGTAGTTCAACCCAAAGTCATAGTCCATGAGAAACTCCATCCAACGCCTTTGTCTCATATTGAGTTCCTTTTGGTTGAAGAGGTATTTCAGACTTTTGTGGTTAGAAAAGACTTCAAACCTTACACCATAAAGATGATGTCTCCAGATTTTTAAGGCAAAGACAATAGCCGCTAGCTCTAAGTCATGGGTTGGGTAATTAACTTCATGGGGTTTGAGCTGTCTAGAGGCATAGGCTACTACATTCCTATTTTGCATCAAAACACATCGTAGTCCTCTTCCCGAGGCATCACAATACACCTAAATTTTTCTTTTAGGTCAGGTAGGATTAGGACAGGGGTAGTGGTCAACTTCTTCTTTAGTTCTTGAAAACTCTTTTCACATTCTAGGCTCCATATAAAAGCTGAATTCTTCCTTGTTAGCGTGGTGAGGGGTAAGGTAATTTGGGAAAAACCTCTAATGAACCTTCGGTAGTAACCGGCTAGCCCTAGAAAACTCCTAATCTCCTTCACAGTGGTAGGGGTTTCCCATTGTTGCACCACTTCTATCTTACTTGGGTCTACTGCTATTCCCCCATGTGACACTACATGACCTAAGAACTTAACTTCTTTCATCCAAAATTCACATTTGGACAACTTTGCATAAAGTTTCTTGTTCCTCAACACCTCCAACACCACTCGTAAGTGTTCTTCGTGCTCTTCTTCAGTTCTAGAGTAAACTAGAATGTCATCGATGAACACTATTACAAACTTGTCCAAGTATGGTCTAAATATCCTATTCATGTAGTCCATAAACACTGCCGGTGCATTGGTTAACCCAAACGACATCACATTAAACTCATAATATCCATATCTAGTCCTAAAGGTTGTCTTTGGTATGTCCTCCTCCTTCACTCGAATCTGGTGGTATCCTGATTGCAGATCTATCTTGGAAAACACTTAGGCTCCTCTTAATTGGTCCATGAGGTCATCTATTCTAGGAAAAGGGTATTTATTTTTTATAGTCACTTTGTTTATCTGCCTATAATCCACACATAATCGCATACTCGCATCCTTCTTCTTGACAAACAATACTGGGGCTCCCCATGGTGAAGCACTGGGCCTAATGAATTTCTTCTGTAGTAGTTCCTCTAATTGCTTCTTCAACTCTGTTAACTCGGCCAATGGTATCCTATAAGGAGCTATAGATATGGGTCCTGTTCTTGGTACCAAATCTATAGAAAACTCAATCTCCCTTTTTGGAGGAAATTCAGGTATGTCATCAGGAAAAACATTTGAGAATTCCTTTGCTACAAGGATCTTTTCTAGAGCTTGCTCCACTTCTTTCTCACTTGTCATTAGGAAGACATATCCTCGCTTTTCATTCCTACTATCCCCCATGATAATGGAGTTTAGATATAGTCGTACCTTTCTATCAAGTTTAGAGGGATTGGGTAAAGATGGTTTGGGAAGAAATACTAGTGACTTATTTGCACAATGTAGTAACACATAGTTAGCCGAAAGCCAATCCATGCCCAAGATTACATCAAAAGCAAACAAGGGTAGACAAACTAAATCATGATGAAAAATCTTATCAGCTACCTCAAATTCACAATTTAGGCAGGCTTGATCAGTTCTAACAGTATTTATAGTGGGTGTAGAGACAACTAAGATGATTTTTAAGTCAGATATATACAACCTCAACTTATTAGCACAATCATATGAAATGAATGAATGTGTTGCGCCAGAATCA
Organism: Dalbergia cultrata; assembly: GCA_031216105.1. Taxonomy (NCBI): domain Eukaryota; kingdom Viridiplantae; phylum Streptophyta; class Magnoliopsida; order Fabales; family Fabaceae; genus Dalbergia; species Dalbergia cultrata. The sequence continues at coordinate 13,390,259 of CM062352.1, read as the reverse complement.
AACAATATAATTAAGGGTTTTCCATTAATTATACACTTACCTTGAATTAGATCATCGGATTCTGAGGGCATCTCAGCAGTGATAGCAAACACGCGTCCCTGTGCCTTAGGCTTGAGTGTAGAGGACTGATTGAACTTTAGGCACTCTCTAGAATAGTGTCTTGCCTGTCCACACCGATAACAAACATTTTTACCAAATCTGCATTCCCTTCCATGTATCTTTCCACAAGTGGCACAAGGGAATCTAGTCATAGGTTCAGGAACAGCAGCCATCCTAGGTCGATTAACAGCTTGTGTCCTAGGTTGATTCATCATAGGGTGTTGGGGTTGTTTCTCTTTAAATCCACCTCCTTGGTAAGGTTTCTTGTGAGGGGGTGGGAACCCTCGGTGACCCTGTTGAGTAGACCTCTTCCTATTCTCTTCAACTCGGTGGGCAACTAGCTGGCAATTGTAACTCTCAGCCACTTGGCTTTTGCTGACTAAAGATGCATAGTCAGTGACCTCTAGTGGAGCCACAGATGCCAAAATGTCTGGCCTCAAACCACTCTCATATTTCATGCATTTCCAAGCCTCATTGGGATCCCTTTGGTAGCTAGTTGAGTGTTTGATCAGTTCTTCAAACTTAGCTGTGTACTCAACCACACTTCGATTTCCCTGTGTCAGCAACAAAAATTCTACTTCCTTTGCCTTCTTAACCGGATCTGGAAAATATTTCTTATGGAACATAGCATAGAAAACCTCCCATGTAATCTGTATGTCAGCACTTTCGAGCAAGCCCTTTGCACCCTTCCACCACGCGGCAGCCTCTCCTTTCAGCATATAAGTAGAGAATGCCACCTTTTGTTCATCAGAGCATTCTACCACTGAGAAAACCTTCTCCATCTCTTGAATCCATATGTCAGCTATTTCGGGGTTAGTTGTCCCTTTGAATTCTAGAGGTCCAACCCTCTTGAATTCTGAGAATTTTCCATGTTCTTGATTCCCAACTGACTCCTCTAACCTCCTATTCATCTGCTCCATCATCACTGTTGCTTGTGCTTGCATAGCCCTAGCCATCTACTGGAGTGCATTTGCCAGTTCATCACGATTACCTCCACCGTGTGCCCCATGCGTACGTCTGTTTACTGCCATTAGTTCCTAGACACACCAAACAACAGTCATCGAGTTGATCAGGCTCAATACTATAGCTAAGCATGGTAGCAACTATGGCAGTATCACAAGACGATCATGCATTTCTAAATCCTATATCCCATCATATAGATAAGATTAATAGCATGATATCATAAACAGAAGCATAGTCAGTCCATTCCTCAGGCTTAAATAGGATGAACTGCTCTGATACTATAATGTAACACCCTAATAGAACCCCACTATGCTTAAGTTCACATTTGGATTCTATTAGTTGTCACTGATGCCTTGCATTTATTTCTTTTGAAATTAACTTAGAAAAATAGTGGAAGTTTTTTTTTTCTTTAAATAAATTAATTTTTTGAAAACTTAAGCCTGTAACGAGAAGTAAAATACATAGCGCTTTTATAGATAATAATCAAGTTACATTGCGCACTTAATTAAATAAGCGGAATAAGAGACTAAGTGTAGAACTATTATCACATAAACTGGAATATAATCACTTAATACATAAGTCACAACAGGGCATATATCATACTGATAAGTTATTACAAATAACAATATAAGTTCTACTATTACTAATTGTTTCTCACAAACTATAATGTAACTAAAGCTCGGAATGCTCCTACTTGAAAGGTTTGAAATCTTCACGCGCTACCTCCATCCTCAGCTACAGCTTCGTTGCTTTAGGTGGACACATCTGTCTCTGGTAACGACAACGGAAAATAAACATAGGAGTGAGAAATACATGATTTCTCAGTAGGAGTTCCTACTTGTACTAAAAGTGTCATCGTTGTCATTCCAGTCACTTCGGGTTTAGTATAAAAAGGTGAGCAGGTAAGGATTCAATTATCAAACTTTCACAAACGTGATTAGCCGAAGTGCAGTTACTTTTAAACTAATCTTGAACATTAGCAGAAATATCCATTCAGTATTTCATCAAGCATACATATAAGCATATCATGTAAAACTACTAATAAGTAATAATCATTTAGGAGCTGCATGCATTTCATGATTACTCATCCTCAACATTCACTTGTTTATTGATCATCATCTTTTATTTATTTCATCAACATATTTCTTAATTACTCACGGGATGAATGCATCAATGCCTTAGACCACCCTAAAGGGTAATGATCTCATACCGTGGCCGTCGCCACAACCTTTTGGTTTTCTTTCCGTTGCCATGATCTCAACGGTTTAGGGGGTTAAGCCGTGAGTTTAGCTCAAGTCCACTTTTCCAGACTATCATTGCTACTTTTTCAGGTTTTACTTTTATTCTCACTAAGTGAAATTATCAATACCTTAATTCTCAAAGAGGATTAAGCAGTGAGTTGGTCTATTTATTATTTCATTTGAAACATGAATGTATGCACATTAATAAATCATGGCATAGTCAATCATTTTATTATTATCATTTCATATCTCATCAATACATTCACATTTCTGTATATGACTTCATGTAACATAGACAATATCATGTAAATCTCATAGTAAACATTCTCATAGATAATTCATATTATGCAACATAAGTTATCAAGTTAGGTCTCTAGTGTTCCTAATATGTTATGGATATCTTGGTATTATCTTTTTCTCTTAGTCTTCTTTGTACTCTTAGTATTTCCATTAATACATTAATACCCTTTAAGATATTTTTAGAGGTTCTTTATATATTTTTATTATGACTTTTATATATATCTCCTGAAGATTATTATTCTACTTAAATCCTTAAAATTATCTCTTTACAAGACTTGAATATTTTATTTAGAGTTCTGACATCTTTTAGAATAAAATTTGTAGCACTAACATCTTAGATTAGTGTAAATCAACTGTAAATTGTGCATAGTAGGATTCCCAGGAAAGAGAGGTGGGTCACAATGGACACGCTTAAATACCAATTCTTTCCTTAGCCAGAACCTTTCCAAGTTGCACTCTCACAGTATCACGCTACCTTCAAGACTTTCTCAGCACACTATGCCAAAAATATATCTCTCATTCTGTATTTTCGTGGTGTAAAGCTTTATGCATAGCATACATAAGTGTGTTTGTAGATGTGTTAGCTTTTCCACAAAGTTGAAATCAGTCCATTTGCATTTTTCTAGAATGAGTTACACCTGTTTTACTACTACAAAGTCAGATTAAGAGTTTCAGTCTTAGACTCTACTTTAAAAATTTATATCTTGGGCTAGGAAACTCCGTTTTAGGTGATTCATTTTGGAGAGTGTTCTACAATGAGTCTAGTTTATAATAAAAATATTTTCATTTCGAGATCCTTCATATTTTATGAACACTAATTTTCGAAGTAACTACTGCCAGAAATAACTAGAAATTCCAGCACCTGCCATGTTCATGTCTTAAGTTATCTTTATTAACTCAAGTTTCACATACAATCTTTTAAGTTATATTTGAGTTTGATAACATCATAAAAGTACTCATAGCAGAATAGAACATATTGTGTTTTCTAAAAGTATAATTATTCAAAACTTTTGACCATAACTCAAGTTTGAGGCATTCTATCCATGAGCAAAGTTAGAAGCCAACAATACTTGAACAAATAAAGAAGAAACTCCTACCTCTTGTGTAGGGTCTAAAAAGGGTCCTTCTCTTCTTCCTTAAGCTTTGAATAAGAGTCTTTGGAGTGGATGACCCTCCTTGAATCTTGGCTCTAGAACTTGAGTGATTAAGAAAATATTTCTCACTAGAGTTAAAGATTGTAACTCTAGTGAGGGCTAGTGAAAGTTTGGACTTAGGATTTAAGTGTTTGGATGAAGTTTAGAGGATCAAGAGAAGTCTTTGAAGAACATAAGAAGAATGATAGAATAAGAAAGAAAGAACACTTAGGGAGTTTCTGAATTGAAGAGAGTTTGAGGAGTAATTATAGTGGAAAGATTAGAGAAAAAACAGAAGAATGAAAGCACTTGGAGCATGATTTATGGAAACATGTTGGCTGAATTTTGGGATGAAAATGCTCCTTGTTTTGTGCAAACATGTTTCCACGTTTTATGCAAACATGTTGGATGAAAATGCTCCATGTTTTGTGCAAACATGTTAGTGGAGATTTTCTAACCTTTAGTGCATGTATGTGATTCAGAAATGTGTATGATGTATGTGGTTAAATTATTGTGTTATCATCTTAATCCAATGGCTTAGATTCATTCTTGTCTAAAGACAAGTCTAGGGATTTGTGCAAATGACATTGTAGTAATTTCTTTAACTAAGACAAGGATATTTTTGTAATTAGACAATGATAGTGGTATTCTTGTAATTCCATTCATAGAGTAAGGGTATCTTCGTCATTTAATAAGGCAATGGTAGTTTGGTAATTTCCTTTACATAGCAAGGGCATTTTCATAATTTCCACTAAGTGATGGCATTTTCGTAATTCTTTGCATTTTTCTCTAGACATACTTAAGTAGTCTATTTGTTGTGTTTCATAACATTTTTCCAGATTCTCTTGGTTTTGCTATCGCTAATTAAGATTAATATTTATCTTAGTTATAAATTTGGGGATGTTACAATGGCAACGGATTTTAAAGCAACGTTTTATAAACATTGCCTTAGATGACAAAGAGAACAGATTTAAACCGTTGCTGTATCTTTTGCAAAATGGTAACATTTATTTAATCAATTACTAACACTTTTTAACTGTTGCCTTTTATGTTTTAATAGGCACCACAATATAACTGTTGCCTAAATAATTGGCGCTACCCAAATTGTTTTCCCACTAAAATTTCATTTCCCACTAAAAATAAATCCTCTTTCTAAAACTAATAACAAATGAAAAAACTAATGGGAATTACTTTTTCCTTCTGCTAAGCCTTATTCACTATAACCCTAGCAAATTTCCCAACTTCATACAGCTAGCCGCCTTCTTCTCAGATTAAATAAGAAAGGTTTGAGTGCTTATGGAGAAAGAGTTCGGTCATGGAAGAGAGAAAAAGAAAAAGGACTGCGACAACAGGCCAGAGGGAGAACAGAATCGGCACCGTTACAGAGCCATCCTCGCGATGGCTGGAGTAGGCTCTGCGGCGGCTGTCCAAGACCTACAATGGTTCCTTGCGGCATTGGGACAGAGATTTGGAGGAGGCTGTGCAGATCTGAAGAGAAGGAGCTACAGCGCTGCAACTAGGCTATCTCGTGCGCATTGGGGGCTCCAGGGGGACGCGATTCTTGCGCGAGGCAAGCGAGGAATGGGGGCCAGTTCTAGTGCCAGCGGTTCACGCGTGGGGCAAGAGCTCGCGGCGGTGCGGTTACTATGACTGGCCTGTCACGACTGCGATCGGGAAAAGGGAAGGCGAACAGCGACGGTTTTGATACCGGCAGTTTGCGCATGCAAGGTGGAGGTTTGCGGTAGGTTTCCGACTAAACAAAGTGGAGGATCGCGGTGCCTAGGGGTGGTGAGATCTACTCCTTCATTTTTGTTTATGCTTCCTTTTTTATTTGCTTTTTGAAAACTTTGAGATTTGTGTTTGGTTCAGGTAGCTTAAAATGATGGCGGAGAAAGGAACCAATCTTAGAGAGATGGGGTATGGATGGTGGTGTGTGGCTAGGCCATGGAGCCAGTCCAACCGCGATGATGGTACAAGAGCGAAGGAACACCGCAGCGGCTGATCTCCCTCTTCTTCCCTTTCTTATTATTTTCTAATTTCTGATTTGGATCGTATTGGATCCTTTAGCTGTGAATGAGTGGACTTTGGTAATGGCTGGATGTTTTTGTATTTTGCTTGCTGTGATTTGGTTTGTGGTTCAAACTGATTTGGTTTTGAGCTGATAGTGATTTTGAAAAGTGATGGATGATGTGGTTGCTGGATATTGAGTTAAGATGATGATTATGGTGATTAGAGGGGATGATTATATGGGTTTTACTTTGTTGTTAGCTGTAACATATATATTCAACTCAGATATATTGGTTCATTTTCTCTTTTGACTGACATCAAGTTTTTGCTGCTTGTATAAATAAATGTTAAGCTCTGTCTGAATTTTAATGTTTTCAATATGATGTTTAAATGGCCTGTTATCTTGGTTAAGCTTTTATTTGTTGCAAGTGATGCCGCATGAAATCTATAAATGACTCTCTGTTGTTTTGTGATTGTCCTGGTAAAGTGAACGATCTGTTTGGTTACTGAGCAAGTCACCTTTTTTCAGCTCTTTTTTAAACTTTGCCATTGTTATTTTGGGAAGTTTGGGGAGGGAGGTGGGTGTTAGGGGGTGATTGTAGTGTAATGTATTTTGGGGAATTCTTGTTTGTGTGATTGGCTAACAAGTAGCCCCTAAATTGTTCTATCTTTGTTTTCTTTTGATATCTGAAATCAAAAAATGGTATAAGTCACTATCTTTTTTTTTTTTTAGCTTCGTGAGTGGAATTACAGCTGAATTTCTTTACATTCTTTGTACATGTGTGTGTGTGTGTGTATGTGTGAATTTAGTGTGGTTGGATAATACGAAGGGAAAGTGGAAGCTTGTTTAGTACCTGTGAGCAGCAGCAATGTAAGGTTATTAGGGAATGGAAAAAAAAAATAGTCATATGTTCGAGTCTATGTAGATTACTAGATTTTCTTTTTAAAACAAGTAGATAGCATATCATTGATTAGATGAATTTAAAGCTTATTTGCTAGAGGTGTTGTAAAATACTTGCTAATGACTATATATATCATTAGCAAATATTGTTTGAAGTTTGAAAGGGCTATTGAATAAATCTCATGTGCAATTAGACAGAGTCTTTTTGAATTTGGAAGGTGCTGAATCATTCTTCATTCTGCTTTTTGCTTTGTGATTATTATATCACAATCATTTGACTATATTTTACTTGGTAATTTTGGCTTTCTTGCAGTGGATATAAACTAAATACAGCTCTAGTGGCAGTACCTACATTGTAAAGGTGTAGATATCTCAAGCATCTCAAGCAACAACTCAATCTAAAACCGAAGCTATAATTAGCTCATGAAGGTGTAGATCGTAAACACAAGTATAAATTTCAAGCAAAGGATAGTTTAGTTTAGAACATAATTATATTATGTTTGTGTACTCAAAAGTAATTAATTAGTAGCAGTAAGATTCAATTGCTAACTTTAGCAAATTAACATCTAGACCCTATTATTAAGGATTCAAATGCTGGAGTTGTTATTCTTGGACCTTTCTAGCAAAGGTCAAATTTGTATTCTTATACATTTATATGCAGGTTATAATCAACTTTTAGTGGTAGTAGTATTTAAACTAAGACAACTTTGTGCATGTGAACTATAGAGTTTCTGAGGCTAGCAAAGAAAATGTTAAAAATAGACGACAAAAACATGGAATGCATGCTCCCTGTAAAATGACTTTTTAGGTAAATCACCTTTGAGCAATTTTCCACAAAGTTTTATAATGAGAGAGGGGGTCATTGTCGCTGATTTCCAAAATAAGAGAGATAAATTGTTGCTTTTAATAAGAGAAAAGGCAACGTTTTTTATAAGTTGTCTTTAACTAGAGAAAAGGCAACGCTTATAAACCATTGTCTTTAACCAGAGAAAAAGCGTTGCCTTAAGTCAAAATAAACTGCAATGTACCAAAAATCGTTGCCTTTGATTCAACAAAGGCAACGTTTTTTTTTAGGGACCGTTGCCTTTGCTCTATCAACCGTTGCCCTAGAGAAAAGGTAACGCCAGTATAAGCAACCCCTAAAAAAACGTTGCCTTTGCTGGGAAAGTGTTGTCATTGAGAAAAGGCAACATTTTTTCTGTGTTTAGGCAACGTTTTTGAAACGTTGCCTTTGAGCATTTTTCTTGTAGTAGAGTAATAAATACAAGGAATCAAAAATAAAATCAGTATCATCCTAATTGTCTCCCTAGATCAATCTACAATCAACCTTAAACCAATACATAACATGCACAATCTAATCATATCGTAATATCCCCCATCAAACTCAATTGGGTGGTGATGGAATCGACTTGAGTTTGGAAAGCGGAGCACATAAGCGATCATGATGATAGGCTTTGGTGAATAAGTCGGTAGGTTGGTCATGAGTGCTAATGGATATGAGCGAAAGAGAACCACAAACAATATGTTGACAAATAAGGTGACAATCAATCTCAATGTGTTTAATGTGATCATGAAAGATATCCTTATGCACAATTTGAATATATAGCACTCTGGTTGCACAATTAAGATTAGCAGGGGATGACTGAATGAGTCCTATATCATCATCAAGGAGTCAACAAATCCTACGAACCTTAAAAGTGGTGTCAGCGAGCAGTGACGGATCTAGAACATTTTGACAATAGGGGCAAGGATAATAAACAACATAAGAAAAAATGAAATATATTGTATCTTATTATTTTGTCTCAATAAAATTAGTGTGGTCAAATTTTAAGATATAATGGGTCGAAAACATACACATCTTTATAATTATTAAATACATTTAAGAAATTTTGTAGGTGCTTATGCCCCCACATTGCATAGCATGGATCAGCAAGAGCCTGATACTCAACTTTAATACTGGAGCGAGCAACCAGCAAAGTGTATTTCTTGTTGGGTAGGAGATAACAGAGTCTCCAACAAAGATATAGTAGCCAGTGGTAAAGCAATGGTTAGTAGGATCTCCACCCTAATCAATATCAGAGTAAGCATGAACAACAAGGGAAGAATAAGCAAAAAGGTGAAGTCCATGGAACAATGTTTCCTTCACATAATGAAAGATGGGAAGAACAGTAACATAATGAGTAAAGTGATGAGTAGACATTAACTGACTAACCAAGTGAATAGCATAGGAAATGTTAGGTCGTGTAACTGTCAAATAGGTCAAGCTCCTAATCAACTATCTATAAAGAATAGGATTATCCAAGATAGTGCCATCCATGTAAGTGAAGTGAACATTATGCTCAAGAGGTGTGAATTTTGTGCGGCTATCTATGAGACTAGGTTTTGAGATAAGATCAGAAGCACAATTGGCCTGGGATAAATAGAAGCCATCATTAGAGGAGAGAACTTTAGGATCCAATAAATAACTGAGGGGACCAAGATCTTTCATCTCAAATTGACTACTTAGGGAAGCTTTAAGATCTATAATGCTAGAGATATCATTGCTAGTAGTGATCATGTCATCAACATAAAACAACAATAGCACAGTGCCACGATCAATCCTGTGAATAAAGAGAATGGAGTCATGTGAATTTGATGAGAAATCAAGCTGATATATAGTGGAGTTGAACTTGTCAAACCATACTCTGGGAGCCTGCTTAAGGCCATATAAAGCCTTACGAAGGAGACAAACTTTGTTTGATGGAAAAGTATAGCTGGGTAGTGGTTGCCTATGGATTTCTTCTATCAAATATCCATCGAGAAAGGCATTATTCACATCCATCTGACTGGGGAGTCCATTTTTGAGTGGTTGCAATAGCAAGTAGATAGAGGTGATACTAGCAATAAGAGCAAAAGTCTACTTGTGATCAATAACATACACTAGATGAAACCCTTAGCAACCAAACGAGCCTTATATCACTCAAGAGACCTATTAGAATGAGTCTTGACCTTGTAGACTCACATACATAGCCACCAATGCCTTATTAGAAGGAGGATCAACTAGGTCTAAGTATGAGTTTTCTCCAATGCCTCTAACCTTTCTTGCATAGCAAGTTGGCAAAGGGGGTCCATTGAGGCTTTTTTATAGGACTATGATTAATATAAATAAAGCATGGTAGAAAAATAATAATAATCATGAAGATAGGCAGAAGGTTATGTTACCCTAGCTAGACGCTCATAAGAAGAAGGGGCAATAGGTGTAGGATCTACACACATAATTGGATCATTAGGAATCGTTGAAGCACCAAAAGAAACTATGAGCTCATGAGAAGTATCTACATCAATGTCACTAGGAAACAGATCAATACATGTGTCAGTAAAGAAAGGACTCGAGGTGGAGGGAATTGACTTGAAAGAAGGCAGAGACAAAAATGTTTGTGATGTTCCTAGAAGATGACATGACTTAAGATACAGATGCACTAAGAGATACGATCCCAACAATGATAACCTTTATGCTCTATCTCATACCTAAGAAAACAACAAAGATGGACACGGGGTTTTGATTTTGTATATTCATGGGTTTGAAAAAGAGAGTCAATAAAATACTTTAAGAGAAATGTTGTCTAGAGGAGTATGATAGGGATGCTCAAAAGATCAAACATTACTAAGGACAGAGGACAGAAGACGATTGATGGTATAGATAGCAGTTAGGTAGGCTCAACCTAAGCACGATCAGGGTAAGAGAAAGTGACAAGCATAGCATGGATAGAGTTAAGAATATGATGATGTTTTTGCTTGGCATGACCATTTTATTGAGAGGTACCCAGATATGAGAATTCAGATAAGGTTCCCTGTTCAGCAAGAAAAGTCAAAAGCTTTGATTCATGATATTCCATGGCATTATCATGATGAAAAGCTTTTTTACCTTAGAAAATTTTGTTTTGATCATTTTGGCAAAGTTAATATAAATTTGATGCAACTCATGATAATTTTTCATTAAATATATCGAAATATAATGGAATAATCATCAATGAAACTAACAAAATACCATGATCTACCCATTGTGTGAGTCAAAGTTGGCCCTCAAAACATTAGAATGCACTAGATCAAAGGAACCTAGAATCAAAGATTAAGGTACTTTTTCGGAAAAGCCAAAGCTAGTTGTTTAGCAGTTTGACTAGATCATAATGAAAGGACTCACTATTGGTTGATCCCAAGGTTCCTATAGAGATAAGTGGATGCATTTGCCCTAATGAGCTATGAGCAAGATACTAATGCCAAAGTTGGAGAGAGGATTATGGAGAAGCAACACAAAGATTCTTTGGACGAGGTACATGAAGTTCAGTAAGCTCAAACACTATTCCAACCTTCTGTGCAATTCCAATGATCAGTCCTATCTGCGGATCCTATACACAACAAGCAAAAGAAGACACAATGATGTCATAACAAAGATCACATAATTGACTGACAAAGATAATGAGGTTAGATGAGAAGAAGATGCCCTTATGGCTTATGCACATAAGAGAATGTGGTGCAAAACCAGTTATAGATATGGAAGAGAATATGGTGGTCATAAAGGTCATGTGGTTAGCGTGGGCAGAGTCTTAATACCATTTGATGTTACATGGAGTAGAAGATAATGTAGCAAGAATATTACTAGAAAGGGAAAGAAGTTGAAGAAGTTGTCTAAGGAGGGAAGTACTAGTAGTCAGGGCACCATTGGTAGCAGCAATAGTAGTAGTCATAGGCATGGATGAACTAGAACGAGGCTAAAACCTATCCTGATTAGACCTTGCTAGACAAGTAGGATAATAAGCAATTAAATTTCTTGGCAATTTACAATAATAACAAACTCTAGAAGTAATATTTTTATTGATCACAATATCAAAAAGTGCACTTTCAAAGTAGAATTGGCAAAAATTGAGCTAAAAAAAATGGAAAGATCTCACCAAAAACCCAAGCAAAAGAGGTCTTTGGAGTCCTATGTTAGCATCCACATCAACAAGAAGATCACATGCAACACTACATCAGCACGATGCTGCCACGCGAGTAATGGCTAGGTCCATGAGAGTCAACACTCAAGTCAGCATGTGGATTGCGATCTGGGGTGGGTAGGTTACAGGAGGATCATGTCTGAATCTAGCTAGGAGCATGAAAGCATGCGCAAAAGCTTTGGTCGGCATATGGCTGGTCGGACGATGATGAAATTTAAGTGTCTGACTTGTCTGGAGGTGACGGGCAAGGTGGTAAAGGCAATGTCGCAAACAGAGCTCAGGAGAGCGATGAACCTGGAGCAGCAATGATGGAAGCTTTATGATTGGTGGAGAATAGTATGATGAACAGTAAAGTAAATAGTAATATGAAAAAGACACAACACTATGTATGGCTGATGAAATAAGAATGAGAACCTAAGCTCTTGATAATATGTTAGAAACCATGAAGTGAAAATGAGAAACAGAAAACTGGCTGATTAATCTATATATTCTTATGTGTGTGATATACAAAGGGGTTTACACCTATTTATAGACTTGGAGTATAGGGGTTAAGCCTAGTATCCCTCCAAAGCCAAAGCCAATTCCTAACCTCTTCAAGGATTTTCGAGAGGGATTACATATTGCTCCACCATTGAGGTTCTCATATTGGTGGGATATGAGTCAAACCTTAATCAACTATGTCCACCCTCATTGGGAAAAATATGAGTTATTTAGATTAGTTAATACTACCTTATTATAAAAATAGTTACAATAGTTAGACAATTATTTTTTGCATTCTCTCATGAAGTTTGCAGTGCAATTTCTTTAATATATAGTTTTAAGAAAGCATATATTTAAAGAATAACTATAATTTTAGTTCCTAGAATATTTAAGATCAATTCTCTTAAAAAATTGGCTCAAATAGGTTTTTGAAAGTTTGCATGTGTTATTAGTCATGCCTGAAAGTTGTGTGACATTATATTAGTCCCTAAAAGTTGTTTGGCATAGTTAGTAAAAGTTAAAATGTGATATCACAATAATCCTTGAAAATTGTTTGATATCAAATATAACTCATATTATCAGAAAAAGGATCAAATAGTATTTTTAATCTTTTAGAAAGTCATTTGACATCAAATAAGTTCCTAAAAACTCATACTTTATCAATAAGGAGATAAAAAAAATATATTTCGAAAATTTATAGAGTGATCTCATATTTTAGCTTTCAAGAAGGGAAGGAGAAAAAGAATAGAGAAAGGGAAGGGAGGGAGAAGGAGAGAAAGAGCGAGAGAGAGAAAGAGAGAGAGAGAGAGAGAGAGAGAGAGAGACGGAGTGTGTGTATATATATATATCCTACGTCGACTCAATATGGAAGTAAACTATAGCAATATCTTTCTCACTCATAAAACGGAAATTCAAGATTTTATTTAGAAGGTACAAACTTCGAACTACTTAGACTAATTAATGAAGTATTGGATAAACAAAAAATTGTATGTAGTATGTAAGATAATAACATAATTTCTCTTCCATGTGATGTAAAAAGTGTTTTGCATTCCAAGACTGTTCAACAGATGGATTATTAGGTCAAGTTGGATCACACCCAAACTTAGCTAGATTTTTTGAATGGGTCATTTCGTTGAGCCCGATTAGTGACTATCTCAAATCTTGTGAATCAAATTTTTGAAGAACATTAAATATTTAGATATCATACATAATAAACTTAAAAAATTTAATAATAAAAAATAAAATTCAAGAGATTTTTTATATATATATTCAGGAAAAATCATATCAATATAAAGATACTATTATATTTTTTCTTATATAACTTATAGTTTATTCTAGTCTAAAAAGGAGATAAGCAAAGCAAGAGACCATGAATAAATAACTCTTAACCAACTTTGACAGCAATTGAAAATAACAATTGAAGTATTAAGTCTTATTATTATTTATTAAAAAATTTAACTTCAAAACAATTAAGTAGTTTCGAATCGAGTCGAATCAACTCAAAATATAACACGCATATGACTAGAAAATGAATTGGATCAAGTGCCAAAACTTGAGCCTAGCTTAATATTTCAAGTTGGGATGGGTTATTTGGATAGGCTAGCCCTTGTCTTTACATTCATGCACAAGGCATCCCTTTTTTATATTATTATTCCATTCGAATCTACCATTGCACCACTCCCCTTTTTATTCACATAAATTTCTTACTAAATTAAAACATATAAAAATGACAAATTACACTAAACTCTCATAACGTTTGGTGAAATTCAACTCACTTCCCCTCTATTTATAAAATTTACTGAGGAAGTTGCTTATGAAATCATTACATTTCCCTCCCATCTATCATACAATGAACACTAAATCTAGAGGAGATCATGTCATATAGATTAATAGAGAAAAACTGTGATGAATTTCACTAAATTTCAAATGAGGCCAATATAATTTTCCCTAAAATCTATCATAGTAAACATTGCATTTTTTCTTTTATAATAAACCAATATTTTCTACGTCTCTTTTGTTTTGGTAGCAGAACTATTATCACAATAAAACCACGAATTTTGTGTACACACAAAATAAATAAATAAATGGAACCCACAAATTTCATGATCAGCTATGAAATTTTCCTCTCACCTTTATTAATTTTTTTTATAGAAGCACTAAATACCTTTTTAAGTTTGGGGTTTTCTATAATGACCCGTCTATTTGTATTTTTCTGATAAAATAATTAATTGTGGATAATCGATAGCATTTTAAAATTTCGACAAACAAAGTTAAGGTTAAAACAATATAAGGATTCTGTTAAAAAAGTTAATTAAATATTAATAAAAAATTAGAATAATAATATTTTAATCAATAACATATGATAAGATCTTATAAATGATATTAGGAAAAATTAAATAGATAGGATAATGTTAAAAAGATAATTTACTTGAAAAAGTTATTTTTATGTCAATTGGGCACCGAAATGATAAGAAAAGGTACACCGAAATAGTAATAACTGGCATACCAAAGAGATTAGTCCAATTAATGGACATTATCATATCTAAAATAAATTTTTACTTAGAATAATTAAATAAATACAGATATTTCTAATATTGATACGAGGCAAATTGATAAGGGAATATTAATTCTCTTACTTTCTCTCCAAGTAAATGTGATTTATAAAAATAAAAAAGGAAGAGAGAGCTCATTCTTCTCTCTCAGTTGCCGTCAAGCTATTTCTCCTTCACTTCTTCATTTCCTAAGTTTTCTGTTTGGAAAACTTCATCAAGCCACCATCTCTACCAAGGAAATTCTTAGGCAAGCCTCTAAACTACTTCAACAACATCTTCTCTACATCAAGATCAATTGAAAACTTTGTTTTTCTTTGCACTTTGGTCCTCACAGCAGTGCACAAAGGGACTAAAACAAGGGGATTTTGAGGCTTGGTTAGAGAGGAAACTAGAGAAGAAGCTTGGAAGGAGGTAGGAAATCACTCTAGTCTTTTACTTCATGATACTTAGTTATCTTGGCAAGATAAGTGCTGGATGTTGTTGAGTTGTTGTTTATGAAGATATGAAATTTATTATTTATGATTTATGACTCCAATTTTTATGATTTAAGCTTGTTTGAGTTGTGAACTTGATGAAATGCATATGCGGGTTTACTGTTGTAGGATGAAAACATTTCTGCCGTGTGTAATGATCCGAGCTAAAATGAAATGGTTCACAAGACTTGTTACTTTCAAATTCTAGGTGTCATTCATAGTAGAACTGTGAGCTCCGAGACTCAAGTTCCGAGGTCTTTAGTTTAGGAGTGAGCTAAGAGACCTGAGTTCCAAGGTCCTTAGTTTAGGAGTGAGTTGAGATACCCAAGTTCCGAGTTCCTTAGTGTAGGAGTGAGCTTAGAGACTCGATTTCTGAGGCCCTTAGTGTAGGAGTGAGCTCAAAGGCTCGAGCTCCTAGGTCCTTAGTTTAGGAGTGAGCTGAGAGACCCGAGTTTCAAGGTCCTTAGGGTAGGAGTGAGCTGAGAAACCCGAGTTCCAAGGTCCTTAGTTTAGGAGTGAGCTCAGAGATCCGAGTTCTGAGGTCCTCAGTTTAGGAGTGAGCTTAGAGATCCAAGTTCTGAGGTCAAAACCACAGTTCTGGAATAGTTTAGGATCCGATGTCCGAGGTCCAAAACCAAAAATAAGAGATCTGAGCCTAGCAATTCGAGGTCCCCTCATAACGATTGTTATAAAAGAATCAAAAAAAAGTTTTATAAGAAATTCAAGAGATTTTAAAGAGAAAAGAATTTCATAGTAATTCAAGAGACTTAGCAAAGATAATCTCCAAGTCAAGTATGAAAGTAGAACTTTTAAAGAATAAATCTTACTCAACAATTATGAGAATTTTTATACAATTGATAATGATGCACGCAAAGAAAGGAAACTTAAGGCCATAAATCTTATACAAAGAAAATGACTTAGTGGTAAACTCATGGATTCACGAGTAGTAGTAGACGTGCTACGCCCTTAAAACTATATCAGGGTGTAAACGGGACGGCGTTGCATCGTTTATGAGAAAAGGGATGTATTGAGGATAACGAGGCTATCTAGATGAGATTTAGTAGACGTACTCCATTTAGTGAATTATATCAGAATGTTATGCGACGACATTACATAGTTGATAGTGCTATCCACAGAGAAGTATATCAGAAGAGTCCTATGAGTGTTACCATTAAGTTTTAAAGTTTTCTAATAAAATTAAGTCATAAGATATAACGACACAAACTAACGAAACCCTTATATAAACAACTAAACATGCATTGCTTGTTTTGCATTGAGATGAGTATCATTGAGTAATAGACTAGTGTTTTTTCTACTAGGAATCGTTGATTCTCATTCCTGCTGTATGATATATTTTATATAGATGACCTCGATCGTATTCTTTCTCGAGATGCCTAACTTGCAATGGCATTATGACCTGGAGTTAGGGTTATTGTACCTGGTCGCTGAGTCTCATATCCATATTTACATACTGTTTGCTCGCCCATTCGCTACTATTGTTATGAGTCATACTTTTGAGCCAGAGTTCCCTTTTTTTCTGCTTTTCCACTGTATATGACTCATCCACCACAGCCCGTCATTGATGCTGAGCCTGATTCTTTAGAGGAAACATCTTCTGATTCCTCTCCCCCTTTTGGAGGTGGTGGGGACTAGGAAGGTTACCTAGCTGATGTACCTAATGGGCACTACTCTCCACTGGCTTGACATGACTATGGTGTATCTATCTTGTTGATAGATGCAGTATGACTTAGAGTCCCTCATATTACCTAACTATCATAGGCTCTTATGTCTCACCTTTTTGATGAGCTGCTAATCAAGGGAATTAGGTTTATCTATTTATAGTTGGTTGTATTTTGTTAGGCCCTAACTTGGATTAGGTGGTCACTACGAGGACCAAGGTAGGGTTGTTTGTAATGTATATGTAATTAGGTGTGAATTGTATATACTATAACTGTATGACTTAACCTCTTATGGAGGTGATAAAAAATGTAAATTATCGTGTAAACGATTTTTTAGAATATGCATTATTTCTTCGCTAATTCTATCTGTTGATTATTACATTGAAAGGATTGCAAAATGTGGAAAAAATTAGTATGGCTTTTAGTACAAGGCTCTCATTTACTGCAACACACATATATATAATTCATATGGTTAAGACAAATAAAATCAATAAGGTAAGTTATGGATATCGACTACTTACTGTAATGTTATGACTCGAGCATAGCACTATGGTAAGAAGGGTGTTACACTTTTTGTTCTGTTTGAGTTTTCTTTCCTTATTTTTTTTTATACATGTTTTCTTTCATTATTTTGATCCTGATATCGGTTGCTTCCCACACATTCTTTTTGTTGATTGCGTTTTCTTATACTCGAGAAAGCGAGAAAAAAAATTCATTCTACTATAAGAATTATATAATCTTTCTAATAAATATTTAGAGAAAATTATACTAATATCTCATGAGATTTTTTCTCATTGCTAATCTCCCTTGAGGTTATTATAATTACATTTATCATCATTCTATTGTGCAAAATTATACGACATCTTCACATGTGTTAATTCATTAATTTAAGTGATAAAAAAATAATATGTGATATATATGTGACTATTAGTGACAAAATTATAATATTTTAATAATATTTGTATATATGGACTAAAATATTATCTTCCTTTCGTTACAAGTTTTAATTATAAGTTTTATCTCTATGTGAGAAAAAAAGGTATTTTATTCAATTAATATGTTAAATATTACCAATATTATAATTTTATCATTATATATATATATATATATATCACATATTTTTTTTATTATTTAAATTAACAAATCAGTACTCACAGAAGAGATTAGAATAATTTTAGTACCCTCATGGGAGATCAATAATAATTTTATAAAATAGAGAAATACTAAGTGTAGTTGTACAAAAATTCAGGACATGTGAATGTGATTTCGTCAAATTGTTTGCTGGCTCAATCAACTCTTTGTGAATGTTCATCTCATATAATTTAAGTTCTGTTACATTTGCAGTTTGGGTGCTTAAAAGAACTTCTAGTAAATTCATTTTGAATTTACTATGAAGTATACATCATGTTTAGTCATCATTTTTGTTATTAGCAAACTTACTTTTAGAGGCTTCAAAATTACTTTTTCCCATAGCATTTATAAACATAATTTACATTATACTTCTAGCAAACTGAAAAGTTATTTTTACCATATTACTCTTATTAACATTTTACTTTACTCTTTTTTTGAAATTATACCATGTCTTTTCAGTAATTTTATATTAAAACATTTTTATCTTTTAATTTTGAAACAAAAACAATTCATTTAAACCTACTTTGAAAATATTATCACCAAACATAGAAATTAATTTTTTAGCTCTTCAATTATACTAAAATTAATTTTTAAAATTTTAATTCTTTCAAAAATAATTCTATTAGAACCTAAACCAAAGATACCATAACTAACTTCGTTGGCTCTCTTTGAATTTGCTAAGTTTGCGTTAGGTGTTAAATAAAGCTTGATTTAATGTCAAAACTCGGACTGCACAATCGTAATTTGGGTGAAAATGAAAACGAGCAAATGTAAGACATTTTAACGACTTGGTTATTAATAATTATGAGTTTAATTATTATACAAAAAAGTGTGTTCCACGCAGTACTCTGATTGGATAAGAGCTTTCAGTGTTTCACACTCGAGAGAAACTCATAAACGTTACCTTTGACAACTGACTGTATATTTTAAAACACATGATACGACCCGAGTCCCATTATTAATCGTCTTACTGAAAAAGCATGTTTGCAACCGTAGTGGTCACGGCTGTAGCAAATTTTAACTTGATGTTAGATTTAGTATTTTAAATTTGTAAAGACTTTAAATTTGTTACATTAAATTTGACACTATCATTTAATCAAATTATTTTATTGGAATGACTTTTACATACTGAATGTGAGATTCAACAAACTTTGTGGATATGTTAGAACATAATTAGATGAAAATATAAAAAAGATTACATTATCAGTATATACAAATTAATCTCATGATAATAAAAAATAATTTATTGATTATTATAGAAAATAAATGATAATTTATTTAAATAAATCTTATAGAAAATTGAGTATATAAATTATCTTAAAAGTAGGTTAATAGTTAAATAATTAAATAAGAGGATAAAAATATAAATGTGACATTTTATTTTATATCTTGTTTTGAATTTCATGTTTATAAGGTTGAAAAAATCTCGATCAATGACCTATAACTTACAATAAAGAGCCTATGTTATGAAAATTTTACACATTTTGAAAGATGAAATTGTTGAATAAAGAAAGAGAATAAATGGATAATTTTACTATATTATGAACTATTTATAGATATGATAATGAGTATCTATAAGAAATGGGACGTGTCCCATACCTCCTATCTATGTTTAGAATTTTACCTCTCATCCTTATCCCCATCCTTTTACGCGTCCTCATTTCCTATCTCACGTGGACATTTTAAATCCCTATGATATTAAATGATTTATTAACAAATTTCAAAAAGAAAAAACTTTAAAAATATATATTTTACAATTTGAAACATAAATATCCATAATAACAAATACTATTAATGTAATATAATCCAAATTAAAATTAAAAATGCATACATAATATAAATACAATAAAAATAATTAAAAACATGAAGGTGTACTATCCATGTCCATATTCTGTTTAATAAACGGGAATTTAGTCCCCATCAATTGTTCTTGTGAAAACAAAATATGTCCCAACTCTTTTTTCCATTGTGGGTAATTCTCGCTTGTACCCACTTTCAATTTTTTTTTTATCATCTCTAGACGTTTATATCCTTTTGATAAATTAAAATATTTAATTTATAAAAATATAAAAATATATTTTCTAATTCATCAAATAATGAATAAATTTAATTTATATGATTTCAATTACACATTCTTTCCTTGTATATCTTTTTAATAAATTAAAGTATCAATTTTAAAATATATGTTATAATTAATGTGTAATGATTAGTAAAAAAAATATATAATTCTAATTTATATAATATCAATTATTAGAGTAGTATATCAATTATAATATTATTTTCAATAAAAAAAGTAATATAATTATTTAATTTTTTAAAATTAATAAATATTTACTATCATTATCAAAGAAGTGTAAATTGTGGAATTGATTTTTTAAATATTTTAGTGTTGAAAAATTGAAGGTATTTTTTTAAAAAAAATTTAGTATGAAAAAATTATAGAATTGATAGATTGAAATGTTTAAGTTGTAAAAAATTAAATAGGATATAGTGATATAGGTATATAGATAATTTTTTTTATTATTATTTTCAAATGTTCTAGATGTGAAGTTATTTTTTTTTTCCCTAATCCCGTCTTCATTTAGAATTTGCCTCCATTCTCATTTACATCCCCATCATAGGTCTCATTCCTCATTCCATATAGAGATTTGAATCCCTATCGACATTTATGGGTTCATTTAAAAAATCAAAAAGAAAAAATTTTAAAAATAAATTATTATCAAAGAAGCGTAAATTGTGGAATTGATTTTTTTTAATATTTTAGTGTTAAAAATTTGAAGGTATTGTTTTTTTAAAAATATTTTAGTGTTGAAAATTGAAGATATTTTTTCAAAAAATTAGTATGGGATTGATATATTGGAATGCTCAAGCTGTAAAAACTTAGTTTTTCTATTATGATTTTCAGAAGTTCTAAATTTGAAGCTAGAAAATTTTTCCTTAATCCCATCTTCATTTAGAATTTTGCATTCATTCTCATCCACATCCACATCCCTGTCACAAGTCCCTATTTCTTATTTCACATGGAAGACTTTTTATTTAATGAGTATAAAATATTAGTATTATATCAATTATTATCATATTTGATTAAGAATATATTAATATATTAGTATTATAATGAGTCTTAAATATTTGATCAAGAATAAATTTGGTAGAAATTGAATTTTGAATTATTATCATATCAAAATCAATCAATTAGCAATTCGTTAACAATCTGATGCATCCATTTTTTTTAATTAGAAAGCAGTATGTTGATTTTAAAGCTTATTTATTTTGAAAATACTTCCTTTATAATTTTTATATCACCTTCATAATGTAAGGTATTAATGATTCTTAATCTAATTGTAGATCATAATTATATTGACCCAAGTTCTCTCTTAGTGCAAATTGTAATTTCTAATAATTTTAATAGTTGATTTTATTTCATATGAAAAATAATTAATAAGTAAATTATAAATTAAGCTTAAAAAAAATTTAGACATAAAGATTGAGAAAAGTGGGAGACTAAATCACTGTATGAATTACATGTAAAGCCTAAATCACTATATAAATGTCACGTGCAACAATTTCCATAAAATGAGTCAATCTGAAATATTAAAATAGTAGATAATATGAGGCTATTGATGGTTCTTAATTTAATTGTACATCATAATTATATTCACATAAGTTTTCTCTTAGTGCAAATTGTAATCTTTATGACTCTGAAATATTAATATAGTAGATTTATCTTGCTTTTACCAAACTATAGTACAAAAATACATAAAAAACCAAAAAGATAAAACAAATAAAATAGTAGCTATACTGGACTAGAAATGTGGACCGATACCTCGGCCCAAGTAATAGGAGTTCGGATGTGGGCCCCTAGAGATCGGCCACATGGCTTTCCTTTCTTTTCGAAGACTCATCCGGATTTAGTGGAAAATATCTTCCAAATCCCAGACAGGATCTTTCTATATATCTCATAATATCCCATCATTATCTAATCATATCTCTAATACTAACTAACTTGTGAAAATATCTCCCTCACTTAAGAAAGATCACAAATAGATTTATTATAGGGTAACCTCACATTATATAAAGGGGTGTTCCTCAAATTATATAAAGGGGCTAACGCCCCTAGGTATGATACAATCTCTATCACTCACAAATTCCTCACCACTCCCCATGCATCTCCCCGACATGAGCGTCGGAATGTCTTTGTAAGTACCCCACCATGGGGCCGATAAACAATCCTACGCCGCAACCTTAAACACAACCATCTATGGCTAACACTTCAAGCCAAAACACTCCACCCGAACACCAACCTCTTCCTAACCTCGAACAGCTGCAAGAGGAGAATCGGCATTTAGCTTATCAGATTTGAAAACTGCATGAAGAGAATCAATCTCTGAAGGCCGACCCCCATAAATATTCCAAAACAAAACCTACCAGCACTGGAAACATTGAGCACACCAACTATGGCTTCGGCAATGGCAAATCCTCACCTTCCAGATGCCTCACTTACCATGAAGAATTCAACAATGAACTTGAGACAATTGATTGTGGCCTATTCTTGGAAAGGCTTATGGCAACTAATCTTCCCCTCAATTTCAGGCTCCCAACATCGCTCCGACCTTATGACTGGATTGGAGACCTCCAATCATTCATCACAATGTTCAGATCCATGATGTTCATCAACGGAGCCATTGATAGAATCCTATGTCGAACTTTCCCATCCTTCTTAGAAAAATCAGTAGTGCTCTGGTTCTCCACTCTTCTCTCAAACTCCATTAACAGGTTCGATGACCTCGCTAAAGCCTTCATCAATAGGTTCGTATCCTCCAAATTCACATCTAGACCTCTAACTCCTTGGAATATGTCAAGCAAGGGTCTGATGAGTCCTTGAGAGCATACCTGACTAGATTCCAAGAAGAAGCATCCTAAATCCCGGACCTTAACCCAACAGTAGAGCTGCACCAGTAGAACTCCACCATATCAGAATCGGCCTGCGTTCGGACCCTTCAAAGAAAGTTTAGCAATCAATAGGCTGAAGACCATACATGAACTCCACGAAAGGGCTCTCAGATACATCAATGCTGAGGAGCTCTTAGCTGTAGAGAAGAACAATCAAAAGCAAGACAAAGATAACTCGAGCTAGAAACACAAGGACGAAAAGCCCAAAAACAAGAAGAACAAGGATCATTTTGGGTACTCTGAATCGAGACTCATCACTTACACTCCACTCAATGCTTTAATTATCACAATTCTGATAGAGATATTCAGTGCTAGACTCATAAGACCATAAAAGACGACCCTTGCCTAGGCTCAAGAGGCTCAAATAAAAGTAAATAATGTGAGTACCAACTTTATAGGGAACTCAACCGACCAATGCAAAGGTTTGAAAAACCAGATCGAACACCTAATCTGAGAAGGGTACTTGAAGCAATTCATCAATGAGGAAAAAGAAGAAAAGAAGAAGAAGAGGGGCCGATATCGAGAAAGAAAAGACAAGTGCTACAACTTCTCAGCACCCTCTAATTAACAACAAATCCTCACCATGGCACAAAAAACCCGAAAGAAGACGATGACGATCTCAGTCTCAGGAAGACTCTAAGATCCATGGTGTCATCGACCACATCATTGGAGGATTCACAGGTGGATGTGAAACAAGCTCGTCCAAAAAAAGGTCACTCAGGGTGATCATGTCACTTGAAGGATCATCATATCCCTCAAAGCCAAAGACAAAAAAAAATCTAGTAATATCCTTCTCAGACTCTGATTTCAAAGGAATTGATGACAATTTACATGATCTTGTCATAATTTCCATCCTTACTGGCAATTTGTTTGTCAGAAAAGCCCTGGTTGATCAAGGTGGCTTAGCGAAGATCCTTTTCTACTCTACTTTCAAGCCGATGCAGCTTTCTGAGAGCTCATTACTTCCTTACAATAGCAAATTAGTAGGGTTAACAGGAAACAGAGTTAAAGTCCTCGATTACATATGGCTAAGAACCATATTTGGCACTGAACCATTGATGAAGATAGTAGACCTCGAATACCTTGTCATCAACATCCCATCTAGCCATGAAGTTCCCCATTTTTGAGTCAAAGTCAACATAGTCCATGTTGATAAGAAAGACGCTAGAACATGATATAATAAATGCCTAAAATTGAAGATCACTGGATATGCAAAGATCGAACATGTCAACACCATTTTGCATATTGATCAGATCCCCTTTATCTTAGAGCTCGACCCTAAAGGGGAGATCCAAAATCAACCACAACTCGTAGATGACCTGAAGCTTGTCCAGATCGACAAAGAAATCGAAAAAGTATCATTCCTAGGGCTGACCTACCACCAAAGCTCTTCATAGAACTTACCTCCCTCTTCCTAAACAATGTCAATATCTTTGCCTGGACACCGGCTGACATGCTCGGAATCGATGCTGAAGTCATTAGCCATAAGCTCATGGACGACCGTAAAGCTCATCCGGTAGCACAGAAGAAGAGGACCCTCGGAGCCGAGCAGCAACAAGATGCCTTTGAAGAAATTAAAAGACTCCTAAAGGCCAGCTTCATAAAAAAACTCAAGTATACCACGTGGCTTGCAAACATGGTAATGGTAAAGAAGAACTCGGGCAAGTGGCGAATATGTGTAGACTTCACTGATCATAACAAGGCTTACCCCAAAGATTCATACCCACACCCCAGCATTGACAAGCTCATTGACAATGCCTCTAGCTATTAGTATCTGAGCTTCATGGACGCTTATTCAAGGTACAATTCGATCAAGATGCACCCTGAAGAAGATAAAACAACATTCCTCACTGAACATGCCAACTTTTGCTACAAAGTCATACCTTTCGGTCTGAAGAATGCATGGGCCACACATCAAGACTCATGAACAAAGTCTTCAAAGAACAAATTGACAGAATCATCGGAGTGTTCATTGATGACATGGTGGCAAAAACCCCCTAACTGGAAACCACATCCGAGACATTGAGGAGATATTTGGACAACTTCGAAGATACAACATGAGACTAAACCCATAAAAGTACACATCTAGAGTTCATGGTGGGAAATTCTTCGAGTTTATGCTCACCAAGTGAGGAATAGAAGCCAACCCTAATAAGTGCCAAGCAATACTGGAGATGAGAAGCCCAAGCTTAGTCAAAGAAGTCCAGCAACTTATTGGTCGCCTAACTGCCCTATCTCGTTTTCTTTTAAGATATGCTAAACAAGCAACCCTATTCTTCAAGACGCTTAGAAAGCAAGAAATATTCGATTGGACTGAAGAACGTGAAACAGCCTTCGCCAAACTCAAAGTGTTCCTCTCTACACCACCTGTTCTCTCCAAACCCTAAGTTGGTGAAACCCTATTCCCCTATATGTCCATCGCCAAGCATGCTGTAAGCTCGGTCTTGGTCACTGAATGAAACAAATAGCAACTCCCAGTATACTTTATCATCAAGACTCTCCAAGGGCTTGAAGAGATAATACAATATCGAGAACCTTGCCTATGCAGTGGTGGTATTAGCCAAAAAGCTAAGACTATATTTCCATAGCCATGATCTAATAGTCCGAATAGAACAACCTATTAGGCAAATACTGATCAAGTTTGAACTAGCAGGTAAAATGATCTTATGGTACGTCGAACTCTTGGAGCACAGCCTAGAATACCAACCCAGAGGACCAATCAAAGCCCAAGCCCTAGTGGAAGAGCCACAACCATTAACAATAGTCATATTCCTTAGTAGTAGACATAGCCATTGGTAGTAGTCATACCCTTTAGCAATAGACATACTTATAAATTTATTAGTCAAGTTTGTTTTGCAAAATGCTCTATTTTCCAGCAGCTTACTGTATGGCCTGTGGTATAAATGTTGAACATCCAATTGCACATGCTCATACTCAGAATGGGCTAGCAGAATCATTTATAAAACACCTTCAAATGATTGCCAAAAATCTCCTAATTTTTATTGGGGCATGTTGTTTTACATGCTAAAACACTTATATATTCGTTTAAGGCCAACTAGTTTCCATAAATTCTCTACCATACAATTAGCTTAAGGCCAGTAGCCAAGCATATCCCATTTAAGAAGTTTTTGGTGTATGATATATGTCTTAATTGCCCCAACTTATTGCATCAAAATGGGACCCCCAAAGAAAATTGAGAATATAAGTTGGATATGACTCTCCCTCTATAGTAAAGTATCTTAAAATGCAAATGGGAGATGTATTTAAAGCTCAATTTGTTGATTGCCGTTTTGAAAAAGTAATGTTTTCATTATTTGGGGGAGAAAATAAAAATTTAGGAAAGGAACTAAATTTGAGTACATCATACTTGATTCCTTTAGAAACTCGATCAAGGAAATGTGAACTTGTAGTTTGAAAGACTATACATTTGCAAAGAATAACAAATAAATTGCTAGATGCATTTTTTGATACAAAACAGATAACTAAATCCCATATCCCAGCTGAAAATCTCTCAATCTGAATTGATGTCCCAGCTAGATAATTGGTTAGTGAAACAATTACATGCCAGAAGCATGATAAACTAGCCT
Source organism: Dalbergia cultrata (assembly GCA_031216105.1). Lineage (NCBI taxonomy): Eukaryota > Viridiplantae > Streptophyta > Magnoliopsida > Fabales > Fabaceae > Dalbergia > Dalbergia cultrata. The sequence goes on along the minus strand of CM062352.1, from coordinate 13,363,790 downwards.
ATTCTGAAGATAAAAATACTCTAAAAATAAAAGGGCAAATGTTGTTATGGAGGCAAAAGATCCTCTTCCTATAGAAGAGGATGGAGACATAATAAAGACATATGCAATAGTCCCAAATTTTGACATAATTAAAATGTCAGAAGACATTCAAGTACCTAAAAATAGTCAAAATATTGAAAAAGATTATATCTCAATAAACTGTCTCTATACCAAAAAGATAGAACAAAAAAGAAACCATTATTGACAATATATTTTCATATAATATAGTATTGGATATTATGCATGAGAATGAGGATCTTGAACCAAGAAACGTCAAAGATTGTCAACATAGATATGACTGACCATAATGGAAAGAAGTCATGCAGGCTGAATTAGACTCACTTGCAAAACATTATAGCCCAAACACACCAGAAGGAGTGAAATCTACAGAACATAAATGGGTATTTGTGAGAAAAATGAAATTGTATGATATAAGGCTAGACTTATAGCATAAGATTTTTCACAAAAACCTGGTATAGATTACAACAAAATGTATTCCCTAGTAGTTAATGCAATAATGTTTCAATATTTAATTAGCTTGTCTGCACATAATAATCTAAATATGCATTTAATAGATATTGCCACAACCTAGCTATATAGTTCATTAGATAGTGATATCTAGATAAAAGTCCCTGAAGAATTAAAGAAATCAACATCATCTAGTGAATGTCTCCAGGGAATGTACTTAATCAAGTTGCAAAAATCTATATATGGTCTAAAGCAATCTAAATGGATGTGGTACAATTGTCTCAATGAATATTTGATTAAGAAGATGTTTAAGAATGATGCTATTTGCCCTTGTGTTTATATAAAGAAATTTACGTATGGATTCATTATAATTGTTGTGTATGTTGATGACTTTAATATCATTGATTACCAGAGTCAAAAAAGATCTAAAAGAAGAGTTTAAGATGAAAGATATTGGAAAAACAAAATTTTGTTTCAGTGGCCTATAGATCAAGCATTTGACAAATGGAATTTAACATACACAGACAAAATCCTTAAGAGATTTTATATGGATAAATCACATACATTAAGTACCTCAATAGTTATGGAGTCGTTAGATGTAAAGAGGGATTGATTTTGTCCTCAAAAAGACATAGTGCCATAGGAGCACTTAAGTTTCTTGCTAATAAAACACAACCCGATATAGTATTTCTTGTAAGTGTATTAGCAAGATATAGTTCCTCTTCAACTAGAAAACATTGGAATAGAATAAATCATATCCTTCTATACCTCTGTGGAACTATTGATAAGGGGTTATTTTATTCATATAAATCCAAGTCATAGTTGGTTGGTTATGCAAATGTAGGATATTTATGAAATCCACATAAAGTTAGATCTTAAATAAGTTATTTATTCACATATGGCAATATATAGCCATATCATGGAGATCTACAATGCATACTCTAGCCACTACATCTTCAAGTCATCATGTAGAGATAATTACAATCCATGAAGCAAGTCTTGAATATTTCTAGCTAAAGGAGATAAATCAACATATTTAGGCAACATGTGGACTATTTGAAAGAAGAAACTCCAACAATTTTATATGAGGATAATGCAACATGTATAGCTCAACTGAAAGAAAGGTATATCAAATGAGATAAAACAAAACATATTTCTTCAAAATTCTTCTTTACGCATAATCTTCAAAAGTAAGGAGCAATTGATGTCTAACAGATTCGTTCAAGTGATAATTTAGTAGATTTATTCACTAAAGCATTACCTACGTCTACATTTGAGAAGTTGGTATATATTATTGGAATTCACAGACTTTAAGATATTTAGTGATATTGCCATTAGGGGGAGTAATATGCACTATACTCTGGTTTTGTTCCAAAATGGGTTTTCCTAGTAAAGTTTAATGAGGCAACTAAGCATACATATTACAAGACATATACACTTTTTTTCCCTTTACTAAGATTTTTTCCCAAGGGATTTTTTTAGTAAGATTTTTAACAAGTCAATGTTGTCTACCACATAGACATCCAAGGGGGAGTGTTATGAATTAAATACTATGTGGATATTTGTTACCAAATTTATAAGATTGATAAGGATCTCATTTGTAGTTAATTAATATGATTTTATAAATCATTTCAATTGTATTATACTCAATAGTGACATTGTGAAAGACATAGTGAAAGTAATAGAAATCCTCTTAATTCCAATAATTTATCCATTTCTTAGCAAAAGGAAATCTTTTCGTTCTATACTTTTAAAATGATTTAATAAAATACTAAAAAAATTGGACATTGTCTTTGACAAGGAGCCTTTTCTCATTTTAAGAAAGTCATTTTCATGTATTTTAAGTATAAAATAATTTTATATTTTCACCAAACAAAAAAGAAAAGAAGTGTTATATTGTTTTTTCTAATACATAAGTGTTATATTATGTAAGATAGTTTGATAAAATTACTTTAAGAAAATATGACATTATTTTTTTAAATGACCATATATAATCATTTTACTCTCTAAATATATGAAAAGTTTTCTCTTATTTCACTTTTGTTTCACAAAAGAGAATTCATGATCAGGAAAAAGATGGAAAAGACAAGTAAGGGTGCATTTAAAAGTCAAAAGATTACGCGATTGATGTTTCCAAAGTTAATTAAGGAAAACGATTGGGGATTGGATTGATGTCGTTAATGGCATACCTAATTATGCCAATGTGAATGATAATTTTCGTGAAGATTATAATCTTTCACATCAAATAAATTAATTCAAAAGAAGTGTTTTACTTTATCACCACTTTCGAATCAGATGACCTAGTTAGCAATTTCTCAGACTCCTAATGAAAAGGGTCTCATAATTAGAGCTTTATCTATTGCAATTTAGTCATATGGACCAAATATCTATCATGCAACCATCTATTCCAAGAGTTTAATATGTTGGGTTATGATATATTAATGATTTTATATCTAATGCATCTCTTAATATAAATGTCTCTTTTGGACTTAAAGTATAGACAATACACAACCCCACTTTCCGTGAAATTTAATTATTTTTATTTAAAATTGAGAGTAGTAAAAATTGAATTATAGACCACTTAATAAAAAATATGATACTATATCATTAAATCATAGATCTCAAAAGTTTAAAATTTTATATTATAACACATTAATAATTTCATATCTAATACCACACTATTGTGTTATTGCTGACTTTTGCAAAAAATGGTAGGTGGAATTATTATTTTTAGCTGGCTTATACTAATTTCTTACGGTGTCAGAATGATTTCTATGTCTATCGATTGGTACTGTAAATCGAGGAGTTTGGATTTGCTTCCGCAATTCCTTTTATGTCTGGATATATATTTTGGGTTAAAAAATGCTGTCGAATCAGTTCTTTTAAATAAATGAATAAATCCTACAATAATGTGATATATAATTGGTAATTTTTGGACAGTGTACATGAATCTTATCACTCTATTTTTATCCAATTATTAATATATATTCTATCAAAGAAATTGATTATATCTCCCGTACCAAAAAGAAATTGATTATATTATTTTGACTACATTAGATTGGCAGAAGCTATAAGCAACATCATACTCCAGTCAAGGGATGGAAGCAAGCGCAAATTAAGCCTGTGGTTCATTTCTACCGACGTGAATGGAGAGATTCTCCTCGCCACAAGTTTACTCTCTTAAAGCATCTTCCACCTTAAATATATTATTCCTGGCAGTGGCCCCACTGTAACAAAAATGAATATTGTCAATAGTTCTCGACAATTGAAATATCAATTAAAATGGTGTAAAGAAAAGTGATTTTGACATAAATGACCATTAAAAATAGTTATAAATTTTTATTGATAATTGATACATGTAAAAAATATATCTTTTTGATATTTTTGACATATATTAATTTTCAATAAATATTTATAAATATTCTCAATAATCAATTTATGTCAAAATTAATTTTTTTGATAATACTTTTATTGATACTTCAAATGTTAAGAACAGTTTGAAAATACTCTTTTTTTTTTGTAGTGTATATATATGGATACCCTTGGTAAAAAAAGATAAAAAAAAATTCAAGGTCATTATCAATATTGAAATTTTTTTGTCCAAACCAAAAAATTGTTACGCATACATGGGTTGAGATTTTTGTTTTTTGTTTTTTGGGTGTAGGCATGGGTTGAGATTTGCGCGAAGATAAGTATCAATGTAAATTATCTATTTTAATTGGGTTGGTTTTTTCATTAGATCTAAAATTGATTTTATTTAATCTAACTTTAATAGGTTTGCATTTGATTACTTTTCAATTTTTAGAGGAAGATTATTAAGTTTATAATTTTGTTAATTAAGATACTTCATGTTACAAAATATTGAATAAAAATAAAAAAAATTATTTCATAGGTATAAGACAACATATAACTAAAAGTTAATATATAAGACAGCATATAATAAAAAGTTAAACAAAGAATAAGAAATCTATCAATTCAAACTTAATGTGAACTAAAAAAGCCAAAAAAAAAAAAAAACCTTAAAGTGCACTATAAATGGGTTCAAAATACGTTTAAATTGAGAAAATCTAATTTTAAATTAAAATAAAAGCATTATTGGTAAAATTATAAGCTATCCCAGACGTAGTTGTTGGCCCTTTTTTTTTTTCCTTTCGATTTATACGAGATTCATATCCTTATTATGTCCACGTCTCGGTTTTATGACATGAGCGATGTTAAGAGGAAGAAATTATAGACTTTGCTTTTTTGATAAACAAATATACTTTGCTTGCTGCTCATTTTCTTTCCTAATAAAATTTGGAGTTTACATTATATATATCAAAATTGTCACTAACAGTACTATTGGGTTGTTTTATATTCTAATCAACAGCAATTAACAACACTCAACACTAATAAAATTTAGTGATAGTTATGATATTTGCTACGCTACGTCCAAATGTTATATATATATATATATATAGAATAAACAAACAGAAACAGTAGATTGACAAAGGTATAGCGCCTTTCATCTTTTGCGTTCATAGGTAGCAACTTGCTCCTAGCATTGACTTTAGAAGCTCTAATCCCCTATAAATAGACACAAAAATTCCCATTTCCGATTCATCTTCGATCACTCGTCCAATAAGTGGTCGATATAATTTCCCATACACATGACATTCTTGTCGCTAGCACAACTCTGTTGAGACTTGAGAGTTGAGACCAAAGAGTTTCAAACTAAACACCACATCTTCCATGGCACAACAAAACCCTCTTTCAATTGCAATCTCTGATGCTGAAGCAGCCCAAATATCTCCTACTCCTCCAAACCATCCAGTCACCGGTTTCTCACCCAAAGGTGTGGTGGAGAAAGTGAAAACCAACTTGGTTTTCCGTTCAAAATGGGCTGAACTGAACGGCGCCATGGGTGACCTTGGCACATACATACCTATCGTACTGGCCTTGACCCTTGCCAGGGACCTCAACCTTGGCACCACATTGATCTTCACAGGTGTCTACAACATCGTCACTGGTGCCATTTATGGGGTCCCCATGCCTGTACAGCCCATGAAGTCCATCGCCGCCGAGGCCTTATCCGACACCGGCTTCGGCGTGCCTGAGATAATGGCCGCCGGAATCTTAACCGGCGGCACATTGTTTGTTCTGGGGGTGACTGGGTTGATGCAGCTTGTGTACAGGTTGATTCCTCTATGCGTTGTGAGGGGAATTCAGCTAGCACAGGGCTTATCATTTGCTCTGACTGCGGTTAAATACGTGAGGAAAGTGCAGGATTTGCCAAAGTCCAAAGCTCTAGGTGATAGGCACTGGTTTGGGCTGGATGGGTTGGTATTGGCCATTGTTTGCCTGTTATTTATTGTCATAGTGAATGGTGCTGGTGAGCAAAACCATGGGTGTTGTGGTGCTCCAGAGAGTGATTTGGGTGGTCAAAGGAGGGATGAGGGTTCAAGAAAGAGGTCTGGTAGAGTGAGAAAGATTATCTTCTCGCTTCCTTCTGCTTTCTTAGTCTTTGCGTTGGGTGTTGTTTTGGCATTTATAAGAAGGCATGAGGTGGTGCATCAAATAAAGTTTGGACCTTCCTCCATAGATGTGGTGAAATTCTCCAAGCATGCATGGAAGAAAGGTTTTATCAAGGGTGCAATTCCTCAACTCCCTTTGTCAATTCTAAACTCGGTGATTGCTGTTTGCAAGCTGTCGTCGGATCTGTTTCCGGGAAGGGAATTCTCAGCCACTTCCCTGTCAGTGACAGTGGGGCTGATGAACTTGGTTGGTTGTTGGTTCGGTGCCATGCCAAGCTGCCACGGGGCTGGTGGACTTGCAGGACAGTATAAATTCGGTGGCAGGAGTGGAGGATGTGTGGCACTTCTTGGAATTGCCAAATTGATATTGGGATTGGTGTTAGGAAGTTCTTTGGCGCACATTTTAAGCCAGTTTCCTGTTGGAATCTTAGGTGTGCTGCTCTTGTTTGCCGGAATTGAACTAGCCATGTGCTCCAGGGACATGAATAGCAAAGAAGATTCATTTGTGATGCTTATTTGTACTGCAGTTTCCTTGGTGGGCTCAAGTGCTGCTCTTGGTTTTCTGTGTGGAATGATTATTTATGCGATTCTTAGGCTAAGGAATTGGACTAAGGATAAACCACTTTCTAGCATTTGGATGCAGAAAAGCCCCGAGCAACTCTGAAGAAAAAAGGAGTGTGCACAGGATATGATTCCTTGCTTTTACTTATCTAGTGTATTCTAGTGTAAGTACTACTCGGTCATTAAATCAGTGCGTTTGTGTTTGATACCAAAGACTTGTTGGTGGGTTCTATGCTGTTATTGTAAGTCTATAGTAGTTAATTCATTTGTGCTGGATTATTGCTCTTTGTTCCTGCGTACGTCGTAGTGTATGCAGTAGTTACTGTATTATCAATAAAAGAATAAAGAAGATGTGCTTGATTAACATATATATCTCATAATTGCAACAATATTCTGGTTTGGTTATATGGACTTATTTGTGTCTATGTTCATTTATGTGCATGAAGTCTATGGGTAGAATCTTACTATCATGGGAACAAAGAACAACAAATGGTCAAAAAGAAAACATTTCCATTCTCAGATAATGTGATTAGCTTTTTCCACTAAAGTTGAAGATCTGAATGCTTGAATGAATGTGGTTTGATAAGGGCTTTTGAGCGGGTGACATGTCTAATGTACCCAACTTTATCCAACATTAAATTGTGGCATGACTCCTTTCCAACATTTGCAATTTGCGCCCAACAACCCAAATTGAAGGAACTTGGCATCAGCAACCGTTAATTTCTTTGTCCTTTTCATTGCTTTTCCTTACAATTCTTATTAATATGTTTGTCAAGGATAACTTAAATTAGTTGTGATTATAATTCTTTAGTTCGACGATATTGGCCGATAAAAAGCATTTCGGTTTGCATGAAATCTCTCGCTAGTTAATATTCCTACTAGCACGGCGAACTAGTGAGGTCAATAGTAATAATAAAGATTAAAACTTAAATTAGCATTAGCTTAACATGGTATATCTGATTGAAAGATTAAATACCTGAGACAGTCATTCTCATCCTTTCAAGAAAAATAGTATTATTTGAACATATAAAAAAATATATATCTATTAAGACATTTTATTACCACCATTAAATGTGATGGTGGTCTATAGTCATTCTATCCATCCATCATATGATTAAAACATCCATTTTTTAGATATTCAAATAAATAACATTTTTGTTTTGAGTAACTTCCAGTAACTGTCTTTCCTCTAATCCTGTCAGCTTGATTACTGAGCAGTTCCATACTTCTATTCATCGAGTTTACGTCCACAGCTTCAAAACAATATGAAAAAGGAGGGGGCAGAAGAACAAAAGAGAGTGTCTCATTGTTTATTGCCAATTTCACTCTACAAACTTATTATTTATTTATTTTTCTATAATATATTTATTATCTTTTGTAAGTAAATTAAAAAATATGTTCTTCTTCTCTATTATTGATAAAGTACATATGTTAGCTTTTGTAATAACAATAAATACCTATTTTATTCCCTTAAAAATATATCCAAAAATATATCCAAAAATAAATTAGCTTGTCAAATTTTAAAAATCTTATATTAATCCCTACATTTAAAAAAAAAAAAAAAAAAGGAGACAATTAATGATAAGTATTGGTTTGTCTTTGTCTTTGTCTTTTTACGACTTTATGTTTTTGGTCAAATGTCTTTTCCCGACTTGTTGGCGCTGCTTTGTATTGCCTGTATTATGGGCCTGCGTTTTGTGGGTCTGTTAGTAGTGTTTTGCCACCTTTGCAGCACAGACAAAAAGAGTAAAGTATGAGCAGTATTGACAAATACGATAAAGATCCAGTAGTATAATGGCAAAAATGGCTCTTCGCATCTTGCTCTGGAATCTGGATCGTTCTTCTTCATGTCAGCTTCCTTTGACCATAGTACAATTTTGAAGAGATTTGTCACTCCAGACGGAAAAAAAAAAAGGCTCACTTGACCTAAAAAGAAGGGAGAGAGAGATTTCTCACTTTCTTTTAAGAAGGGGATCTGTTAATATACATTTTAGTTTCTAAAATAATCGGGATTTAACATGTTAATTCTTTTAAAAAAAATTTGGCAACATTATCTTCCTTAGTGTATGTTTGGTAAAGAGATAAAATAAAATAAAAAAGTTATAAATGAATTGTATATGTAAAATTATATATAAAATTTATTTATAAATTTTTATTTTTTATATTTACGATTTCACCAAACAGATCCTATGTTAAGTATGGAGATAAAAGTGGGGAAAAATCATGAATAAATTTGTGTGACCATTTAAATAGTGAATGTGAACAATTAAATATGAAGTAGTTGGAATGAAAGTAAACTATAATTATTGATGTGCAAATAGATGCGAAACTGACAAATATATATCATTCAAGTAATAACGTGATGAGAACGAATATCATTCCCCATGGATTGGATAATCAATTGCCGGTTCTCAAATTTAGATACTATCTAAACTATCAAATTTTGAAATAACAGAATCAAATAAGAAACTAGAACTAATTTATTCAAATCTCAACTAAATCAAATTAAAACTAACTTCTAACTGACTAACTTGGAACAAAAAGAAAAAGTAAAGAGTGATAGGAAGTTTAGTAATGAATGAAGTGCTAGGGCTCAGACTCACCTAGTTGTTCTTTTGAGCATTGAATTCTTAATCTAATGAATTGAAGTTCAACGAATTCAATTGATGATGAATTTCTTAATTTGAGTTCATTTGGATATTAATCATCTCTAATCTCTAAAATTCAATAATTCCGTAACTTGAACCCTAGAGTTAAAGGCTCTGTGATCTGTGAAATCCTAAATGAACTAAACTTACAAAATTATTAATCTTTATTCGTAGACAATTAATATTAAATATGGTATCTAATCCTAGGTCTAAGCTATGTGCCAATTTTTTTATTGCCTACATAACACAAATCACGGTATCAGATCAAGGCTGACCAATCCAAGAAAAGTTTTAAGAGCAAAGATTGAAACTCAATTGAAAGAAAAAAAAAATATTCATTCAATTAAAGAAAAGCAAAAACTCATCATTCTAATATTGGTTACATCATGACCTTGGGAGTATTTAGCCACTAATCATTAAAGTTGTTAAATTGAGCCAACTTAACTCACCTGGGTTGGCACACCATTGGTCAAGGGTTAGAATAGGAAAAATGGGTTAGCTCATTTTAGTAGCGAACTAGAAAAATACCAACCCAATTCAACCCACTCGAGTTGGCAGGTTAAATGAGTTGGTTCACTTACACATTAAAATTAAAAATAAAAGATCTAAAGCATTCGAAGAAAAGCATGCAAATTATAAAATCTAGCCAAAAAAAGTTTGTGAACTGATAATCACAACAACCCTAACACAAATCTATGAATTCTAAACATCAAATTCCACAATCTTAAGCTTAAATATTTTGTCACAACTGCAACACGCGGGTTGAACCTATTTAACACAAAGGTAATACGAGCCAAATCAAATCAGCCCACTTTTAAATGAGTTAGTATTTTACCAACCCAATCCACCATTTTGGTTGGTTGAGCCGGGTTGACTTGCAAGTTATAACCTATGAAGCATAGACACACTTTTTGGTGTCATGTCTACATGTCGGATTTTATATGACACACCAGTGACACATTTTTGTATATATTCAATTTAAAATTTACTTTTTTCTTAATCCAACATACAAAAAACAATATAAATAAGTTTATAAAAAGGAAATAATACATAACATTTTGAGTTTACAAGAGAAACAAAGTATAATTGCAGCTTATATAAATAATATTTTGAATAGTGTATATTTTTTTCAAATTTTAAGTTATATATATGCCATGTTATGTAATTTTTCAACTTTGGTATATCTCTTGTGTTCGTATCGTGTCGTGTCCCGTGTCCGTATCAATGTCTGTGCTTCATAGGTTATAACTCATTTTGACAACTCTATTAATCATGTTTGCAACATCCAAATTCAAAGAGAAAAATAAAACGATAAACATTAATTAAAGGGGAAAGGAGTAAAAGATCACTCCAATTGCATTAATCTCCTTGTCTTGATGAAGGAACCAAATCCTAGCTGAGCCAAGTGTGGAGAATCTCTCAATAATCGTTGTCTTGCAATTCTCAAGAAAGCCTCCTGAGATCCAAGAGACCTCTTCGAAAGTTATCCTCTTTTGGGCCCAGTTTTTTTTTATTTGGCACTTGATAACATCTATATCATCAACTTCTAGGCTCCATAGCTCTCCACATCGGTGGAATTAGCTCCTACAGGAATCAATATAAATTGTAAAGCCATGAGTACGTAGGCTTTCCCTATTGTAAGAAGCATCTCAATTAAACTTCTATAGCTCAACATGTTGGTAAAATACAAGGTAAAGGTCAAGCTAGACAACACCAAGAGAACAACAACAACTTTGAATGTTGCAAATGGGTTTTCACCAAGAAACTCTTTGAATGAAGTTATCTCAAATTTGTACAGAGCTTCTTAAGCTTTTTAAGAACATCTTCAGTTGTCTCAACTATATATCTGTAGAGAGATATAGATTTTTTCATTGCAATACTTTTAAAAAATCTCCTCAAATAGACTCTAAAACTTTTCTATTTAGTTCCCAAGATGCCTTTCATGCAAAATTAAATATAAGTAAACTTTTGATTCATCGAATTCAACTAAACATTACCAATTTAACACTAGTTCCAATAATATTACAAAAATCCAAATTTCATATGAAAGTGACAAATTTCCTACACGTAAAGCATAAAATCATGTTAGACTAAGTATTAAATGAATGCATATTATATGCTAATCACAAATATATAATTGAATGATAATGTAAAACTTGTAACACTATCAATATATCAAAATTAAATATAACTTTATTTATTAATAAAATTATAAAATATTTGTAGCTTTCATGCTAACTTATTTTTTCAATATATATATATATATATAAGAGATGTACATTCCTATTTTCTCCACATCTAACCTTTACAATTTATTTTTTTAATAAAAAATGGCTCGCTTTTATCATTCGACCTATATGTTAAATTATCAAAAGGTTATGGTCTTATTTGCTGCTAATCTTTTTTATTTTTTATTTTTGTTTTAGAGTGCTAATTAATCTTCGTTTAGTAATAAAAGTATTTCTTATAAATAAAAGTATTATCAATTCCATTATATTCTTTTTTTCAAAAGAAAAAAAATCACATACTATAACATTTTATTTTATGAATTTATATAGGAAGTAGTGAAGTGCAACAATTAACATTAATCAACATAAGTATACGCAGAGGATTTTGACGTAAGTACTTAATGCCATTATTTACAAGTTGAACATTTCTACAACCCATAATAAAATACTGCATATTGATTCAAGACTTGTTAAAATGAGCAGTGGGCCTACAGCTGAAGGAGTTTGGCTTCATCTGCGTATTACTTGGCTAATTTAAAACCATTAAAAATAAAATAGGAATTTGAAAATTCCCAGTAGAAAATTGATAATTTTATTACATTTGAACTTTGATTGGTTTCATTTTTTTTTTCGATAATTACGAAGAAAGGCTTAACCCACAAGCGAAGCTATATACAAACACAAGCATAACTCAACAGCTCCAAAATAAAAGGACCAAAATATGAAAGACACTACACTTCGAACTCCTATAGCAAACTGCTAATAGCAGCAGCAGAACATCTAAACCAATTAATAACACCCCTGAAAGCTTAAAAAAAAAATCCAGCAACAATCGAGCAGACAGATGGTTCCAGCCGAGGTAAAAACACACCAAAGCAAGTGGCATACACTAAGGTAGATCCAGTAGGTTCATAAAACTGACAACAATCACCCCATCGAGTACTATATTATCCACCAGCAATCACTCAACCACAACAGAGAAATATCAAAATTTGAAAACAAAGCTACTCTGACAAAACGATCCATGAAGACACAATGCTCAATTGGACTTGATCTCCTAAAAAAGAATGTATTACTTTCCTTTGATATTAGCATCACCTATTTATCAGCTTAAGCTAGACAGAACATGAACCACAACCGAGCATATGCCTCTTCGATTCACAAACACTAAACCAAAGTGAAATCATTGGCCAAAGAACGTGAACCACACCACCTCTTCAATTGGTTTTTTTATTCATGTCTACAAGAGAAATAATCAGGGCTACAATTTCATCATAACATAAATGATCATAGCATAAATAGTAGATATAATAAAGAACATGTCATGCAAATCTTATTAGTATTATGATGTTTTTGTTTTTACTTTTCTTTGCCTGTTTGCCTCTCACACAATTGAAGGTCTTTTTCTTTGGTGTTACTTTTTAATATCATGACGATAACGTAAGATTTTTACACCAGACTAATCAAGACATGTAATATTAAAGGTAAATCTTAAATATCTTTTGAAATTACTTCCTTGTCATTATGTATTAATTCACAATAAATATGAAATACAAAAACTTAAGAATAAATATAGAACTTAAATAAAAGATCATAAAATGACTATTAAATTTGAATAATAATCATAAAAAATTAGATATTAAAAACATAAAATTAATCAATAAACTAAATAAAGTGAAAATATAAGTTAATGTATGAATTTAAAATACATAAAGTGCATAATAATATAAGCTTGATAAAATAATATCTGAATAAAATTTCTCAAAGCGTAGAGTTGTCAAAATAATCATGAGCCAAGATAATCAATGCATTTTTTTTCTTTACTTTTGATTATATTTTTGAAATTTTATCATATTAGAATCAATTAGATAACATCTTGTTTTGAATTATTTTGATTAATTTTTTATTTTCAATAGTTATTTTATTTTATTTTCAATACATGCTAAAATTAAGTACGTCAAATTAAGTTTATATCAATTAAGGCTAATATCAATTAATTAATATTAGATTAAATTTAATTTTTGAAATATAGAACTAAAATTGATTTCAAGTTAAATTGATGTCAATAAAGAATAATAATACCAAATTGCTACCCATCCTAATAATTGAAAAGATTGAGGAACTTTGTGTCAATTTTTTCAATATCCTCTATTGTATTGATAATTGAGGAACTTGTATTTTAAGTATAAAAAAATGATAAAATATATATTAAAGATAATTTAAATATTAAATTATTATCATATTATAATCAATTAACAATAATTATTGTTAAAACTAAGTATATCAAATCAAACAGAAACGTAAAATCAAGTGTAACAAATCAAAAGTAAATGATTGTTGTACTAGAATCCAAAGTATTTTATTTCTTTTTTATTAAATAAATTCAATGTCGTAATTTAAAAATTGATTATCTTAAAATTTTAAATAACTAATATTTTTATATTTATTAGTATCTTTTAAGTGGAAAAATAGTTTTTAAAAACTACAAAAAATCAGTCTTTAATTATGCTTTCAAAATATTTTAAAAAATATTATTTTTGAACTAAATTAAATAAAATAATTATATTAATAGATATTATTAATTTTAAATAATATAATGGCTAAAAAGGAAACAATTAAATTGATTTTGAAAAGGAAACTTTGTGAACAACTACTGGATTAAATTTCAAACAGAAAATTTTACTGTAATATAACAATAATATCAAAATTAATTTTCTCAAATATTAAATTAGAATTGATATATCAGATGAAATTGATATTAATTAAGGATAATATTAAAAATTTGCTATAAAATAAAATGACAATAACAAATTGATATAAGCTGCAATATTTGTGTATCATTTAATTATATTTTTTATTATTTTATTTTATTATAAATGTGATATTTTTTTTTACTATGAAATATTGGATGCTCATTATTTTATTGGTTCATTTACTATTTGATTTATTCATTATTTATTAGAATACAACAAATGAAAAAAAACTCATCAAAACATGAATGAAAAAAAAAAATACAACAATGATTAATTCTTAGTGCATATGTCATATTGTCAGTATAAGAATGATGCATCAAACCAGCATCACGAAAAAGAAAACAAAATTTTTTTATGTATAACAACGATTAAAAGGTAAATAAAAAGAAAATATGACCGAAATGTAAATTTAAACAGAAAATTTTTTGTGTAATAGAAAAATATGAAATTTATAGTAAAAGATTCTTATCATTTCAAGATGAAAAAATGTTAATGAGACCTTAAATACTAATCAACTACATTCTATAAAAAAAAAATAGAAAAATATTTGGGACTAAATCAAATGAAAAAGTTTCACGTAAAAAAAAACCATAAATTCTTTAGAATAATGAGATGAATAAAATAAAAAAAATATTACCTTGAACTCGGCGAACCCGCACAAGATTCAAGAAAAAGGTCAATTTTTTTTATTACAAAGTAAAAAATATATATAAAAAAGAAAAATAAATATAAAAACTTTATGCAAACCAAAACTAACAACTTCACATAAGAACAAAGTACTAAAGAAGAAAAGTAGCAACATAAAAGAAGATTTTTTTAAAAAAACAAAAGTGTTGCTGTCTTAGCTCACTTTAGCTTGGTAGGTCAGTGTCTTAGGATTTTTTTGCCTTTCTCTTTCCTGTGCTCCTCCTTATATTCTATAGAGTGAAGCTTTTTTTCCTCATCATGTGCCCGACCGTTACTGCATTTAAGAGTCCCTTTCAATTCTTCCATAAATGTATATAATACTTTTAATGTGAAAGACCTTCAGGATCTGATACACATTTGGCCAATCTTTGAAACCATTGAGCTGGCCTGAGGGTTTCTTTCCATCTACTATTGGACCTGTCTTAATGATTTACTAGGCTGGATGTAGGATATTGTGATATCACAAATAAAGAAATAATAATAATAATAATAATAATTATTATTATTATAGTTAATAGTAAACTATGAGCATACATATGCATTATAGTTAGTATATTCATTTTAGTTAGTTGTGTTGCATGCATTATAATTTAAATATGCATTATAGTTAGTAGTGTTAATGCATTATAGTTAGAATATGAATTAAAATTACTAAATGTAGTTAGCATTAATATTAATTATTATTATTAAGTCTAGATATATGACACTAATATTAATTATAATTATTATTACTAAGTGTAGCTACCATTAGTATTATTATTATTAAGTGAACCTAACATAAATATTATTTAATATTATAATTACTAAGTGTAGTTAGCATTAATATTAATTATTATTATTATTAGTCTAGATATATGCCACTAATATTAATTATAATTAATATTACTAAGTGTATCTAGCATTAGCATTATTATTATTAAGTGTACCTAGCATTTATATTAATTATAATTAATATTGCTAAGTGTAGCTAGCATTAACATTATTATTATTTAGTGCACCTAACATTAATATTATTTAACATTATAATTATTAAGTGTAGCTAGCATTAATATTAGTTATTATTATTATTAAATCTAGATATATGACACTAACATTAATTATAATTAATATTACTAAGTGTAGCTAGCATTAGTATTATTATTATTAAAGTGTAAATAGCACAAATATTATTTAACATTATAATTACTAAGTGTAGTAGGCATTAATATTATTTATTATTATTAGTAAGTATAGACATATAGCACTAATATTATTTATGATTATTATATTTGTGTATAAATATATGTGTGTAGGAGTGTGTGTGTGTGTAAGAAATGTTTAGTTTCATTTTGCTAAGTTTTGCTTCCACCTCCTCTAAACCAAATCTCCTCTAAGCCAAAACTTCTCTAAGCCAAACCTCCTCTAAACCAAAATTTCTCTAAACCAAATCTCCTCTAAACCAAATCTCCTCTAAGCCAAAACTTCTCTAAGCCAAACCTCCTCTAAGCCAAATCTCCTCTAAGCCAAACCCCTTTTTGGCCGAATTCATCTCTTGTCAAGCTCATAATCCTCGTGGCCGAACTTCAGTGGACCTAACTAATCATCTCTTAAGACGTTGTGACGCTCCCTCCCTTTAATCGACGAGTTTGGTTACTTGTACCATTCCAATTTTCCAAAATCAAATTTTTAGTAGAAGCACACTCCCGACTATCAAAGGTGAGTGGGTTTAAGCTCATGACCATACTTTTGGTCATTATTAATATATTTTCAAATTATATGAATTATTTATGAAATTTTAGAATAATTTATGTCAAGAGAACATGCTGTTATGAATTATGTCAATTTTAGAAATATTATCATGAGAACTAATTATTTTGGAAAACTCATGGGACCATGCTTGCTGTATGAATTATTTAGATTTATTTATTAGTTAGAAAATATTTTAAATCTCAATTTTGTATGAAATTATTACTATTATTTTTTTAGCCAATAAATAGTGAGAAAGCGGTCGTGAGTTACTGCAGGATTGATCGTGAACCTTGGTACTAAGTGGTCCACTAGAGGACTAGCTCACCCACAATAAAAAACCTAGTGAGGTGTCCATTTATGGGACCTAGTTAGGTGCCCATCAGATTAGCCATTGGCTCAGATTTAGCTATTCAAACAGGATAATTATGTACAGAATAATTTATGTTTCTCTACTAATTGTTGCTATAGATTCAGTTAATTTATATGTAATTATATATGTAATATATTTCACATCAATTGCATGTATATGTTATGTATTTTGTTATTGTCCCATGTGGGTTGTGAGTGGAGGCTCGCTCCTTTGAGTTTTGATGAACTCACCCTCTCTTTTCCTTTCCCTACAGATCTGATTCACAGGTTCGGTTGTACCACAAAATCCTCCCATGATAGTGCTCTGACTTCCTTGGTGAGCTTCGCTTTGAAGTGGAGCTTATTGTCAATTATGTCAGCCTAGTAGTGCTCTAATAAATTGTGTAGGCAGGATCCCCGGACATGCATGATATTATTTTCAGAATTTATGTTAATTGTTTTATTATGTCTGGCTTTGGCCTAGAATATGGATTTTATGCAGATTTATGTTCAGAATTTATGTTTTAGAAATAAATTCCATATTATCAAGTTTTAGTTGAACTTGACATATTTTAAATAAATTTGGGTTATTTATGCATATTAGTCAGTCACGTTACCAGAGGCTTCCGTGGGGACCCAAATCCTCACGTGCCGGTTACGTTCTCTAGGTGGGTCGTGACAGATATGGCCAGACATTGGATATGGGCTGACTTGAGCGGATCCAATAGGTCAGATGTGGGATATGGTTCAGATATTGGATATGGGCTGACTTGAGCGGATCTGATAGGCCCATATATAGGTCGCCTGACTGATCAATAACTCGACCAATCCACAAGCCCCTCAGTCTCAAAGCTAAGAGTCTAAAGAGACTAAAATTTGATCAATTGATATGGACTAGTTTGAATAGATCTGTAAAAGTCCAAGTACAATCACCTAATCGGTCTGTAGCTCATTCGATCCACAAGCCCCTCAATCTCAAAGACCGAAAGATTGAAGAGACTAAAATTTGGTCAACCGGTCCATAGAATCCAATCAAACTCAGCCTTTCATGCTATTTGGATATTTAGTCTTTTCGAATTTTCGCACATCTATTATAAGTTGAGCACATTCTCCCAATTAATGGGTACATGTCGTCATATTATTAGTGGATTAGTCATGATCATTTAATGCGAGGAATGCTACCATTAGATGAGAGACACGTGTAATCATCAGTCAAGGGTATAGGGAACGGTTAGTTTCCAGACTCCCCTTTTTGCCCTTTACTTTCTCCTTATACCTTGAATACCAAAAATTTTTCTTTATTCTTCTATTGTACTTCATCATCTATTTTTACAAAAAATACTCTTTCTCTGAAAAGATTCATTGCTGCTAAGTTCTTTACGTGTTCTTGTCCCTCTTCTACTCGTGTGCTATTTGTACAGGTTAGAACTCTACGAGCTTCTCTTTTAACTTTTGAAATAACTAATGCATGGATTGTTATATCGGAATTGTATTTCTCAATGTGTTCCTGTAAATCAAAAGTTGAATGTGGATGTTTCAAGTGTGGAGTGTTTGGGGTTTATGCAATTTAAAGTTTTATCATTGTTGTTATTGTCATTTTCACCCAATTTTTATACATACATGTATGTATGTGTATATATATATATATATAGGAAATAATATGATGTGGGGGTCTCTGATAGCTAGCTTGTAAGTAATCCTCTAAGGCGGTGATCATGTCCGAGTAGCCTTCAGAGGAACCCCCCCCACCTATTAGCGATGCAGGGGAATCGCTAGAGGAAATCGCATCAACTCTCAAGTCGGTTATAGATTTAGATGATATTCGGTCGACTATAGGATCTGTAGGCTCTGCTGATGATGTGGAACTTCTTTCATGCGATCCCTCGGATCGAGTAACTGGGAATCCAGGAAAAGGAAACTTTTTTATGTATGAAACTATGTTAAGCCATGTGAAGGTTGAATTTCGTTTCCCTCCACTATATTCTGGTGTTTTAAAAATTCTTCGTGCAGCCCCCATACAACTTCATCCTAATTCATGGGCCTTCCTCTGAAGCTTCTGTCTACTGTGCTAATTACTTGCATTTGAGGCTTCTCCTAAATTATTTTTCTGTTATTTTTGGGTAGATAATTCTAAGACAGCCGGAACAAATCTAATCTCTTTTGCTGGAGCTTGTGGAAAGCAACTGTTTGGATGCCTTTGAGTCATCTTACAAACATCAGAGTTGTGTGGATTGATTTTTTAAAATTAAATTTGGCCATTCAATGAAGAATGATTTTTTCGAGGCCTTAGGAGTTTCCAAATTCCCGTTCCGATGGAATCCTCTTGTATCTGCCAATTTCCAAATGAGGCGTAACGATCTTTCTAATGAGGAGAAAGTTGTACAAGAAAAATTGGGTAAGTTGTCATTTGATATAATTGCCCAAAACTTGATTAGCGTTCAGTGTGCATTTTTAATTCAGAATGCAGATAATCAACCTTTGTTAGAAAAGAAGTTTAGTAAGTGTAGATTTATTCTTTTATATTTCCTGCAAATTCTATTAATGATCTTATGCATTGATTTATTTTGCTACTTGCTGTGTAGAACAATTTTGAGAGAAACTTGAAAAGGAGAAACAAAATTTAATGGCAAGTAAAAGCGGGAAAGGACCCCAATTTGATGTTGCCGCCCTTCGTGCAACGAAGAAAAAAAAGAAAAAACAAGCTGTAGATCTTTCAGGAGGATCATCTGGAGATGATTCTATAGGGTGATCAACCGAGCCAGTTAAAGTAACCTCAAATCCTTCAACACATGATGGGTCTCAAGATGTTACAATACAATCCAACCATTGGGAATGATAGATTATGCATTGTCATTGCTTGGTCAAGCCAATCGGCCACCACGTCCTCCAGGTCTGGGTGTTCTTCCTCACTTTGATCCTTTGTTATAAGAGGCTGCTCCTTTTTTGAAGGATTTTAGTAGGGATGCAGGGGACCCAGTAACATCAATTTATTATAGGAGATTTGGGAATGAACGATTAATTGATAATCATTTAATGATTGCTACAGATGCTGCCAAATACAAGAGAGTTGGGCTATTAGCATTTTTCAAGCGCAAGAGGCTATATCTTTTAGGAATTCATCCTTGTGTCGGTTTGCTGAAAAAGAGGTTCGGAAAATGGCTAGTCAAGTAACCCAAGCTCATGGACCATTGTCTGCATCAAAAGAAAAAATGAAGCAACTCGAAGAGGACCTAAAGCTAAATCTCGGGAGAAAGGGTTAGAGGAGATAATCTGAGGCTTAAGGGCAGAGCTAGTCGTTGCTCAAGAGAAAGAAAAGAAATAGACTAAAGATTTTAACAAATAAAAACCTAATCTTGAGAAAACCAAATCGGAAGTCGAGAAAACAAAGGCTGAGCTTGAGAAAACTTAAAATGCTTTATATGATGATTTACCTCGACAGTTTGAAGCTGGATATGAATGTGCTCGAGGACATTTCAAACACCTATTCCTCGAAAGTGGTTTAGATTTTGATCAAGCAGGCCCATGGCACAAACTAATTGAAGGAGTATTGCAGCTGCCTTCTGACGATGAATGATTGTAAGAACCTACCGAGGAATCAAGGATGAACTTTTTTTTTTTGGAGAAGATTGACTCTGCTGTCTATGTGAAACATTTGGAATTAATGTTTTGTTTGCAAACAATATATGCTAAAAATGTGATAATTTGCACACTTTACAACCTTGAAATCACATGTTTTAATTGTACTCACGAAAATGAGGTAATCACCTATTTTAATTGTATTCATTAAAATGAGGTTCATCTGGTTTCAACCAATCTTCAACTGTACTCGTGAAACGAGGTTCATCCGATTTCAACCAGTCTTCAAATGTACTCGTGAAAACGAGGTTCATCCGGTTTCAACCAGTCTTCAAATGTAATAGTGAAATTTTCGTAAACGAATTCAAAAAAATAGATTCAAATAGTAATCCTGGGTATTTATTGCATTTGTAATTTTGACTAAATACATACTTATTATTCAAGTAATCATGCACAAGTAAACACATATAACCTGATGAATGTCTGAATCTTAGCTGAAATACCTTCTAAGTCTTGTAGCATTCCAAGTCCGAGGTATTATTTTTCCATTCACTGTGTTGAGTTTGTAAGCACCATTTCCTAAGCTCTCTTTTATCCTGTAAGGTCCATCCAATTAGGGCCCAGTTTGCCTTCAGCCGGATGCTTATCTGCCTATCGAAGAACAAGGTCTCCTTCCTCGAACTGCCTTTTCACCACCTTTTGATTGTATCGCAGTGCAATTTTCTTTTTAGCAGTAGTTACTCTAATATAAGCAACTTCTCGTTCTTCTTGCAAAAGGTCGAGATCAACTCTTCTTTCCATGTCATTTCGATCTTCTTCGAAATTTTTTCTTCTAAACGTTGGTATCCCTACTTCAATCGGGATCATGGCTTCTCCTCCATAAGTCATTCGGAATGGAGTTTCTTTGGTATATGATTGAGGTGTAGTGTGATAGGCCCATAGGACACTGGAGTTCTTCTGTCCATCTGCACTTTGCTTGATCTAACCGCTTTTTTATTCCTTGCAAAATGACCTTATTTGCAGCTTCAACCTGTCTATTGCTTTGGGGATGTTCGACATATGTTAAGATTTGTCGAATGCCTAGCCTTTCACAAAACCCCCTGAAATTCTTATACGAGAAGTGCATTCTGTTATCAATAACTATAGCATACGGCAGACCATATCTGCAAATAATATGCTTCCAAGTGAAATCTTCTACTTTTCTTGCAGTTATAGCTGATAGAGGTTCAACTTCAATCCATCTAGTGAAATAATCAATTTCTATAATAAGAAACTTCTGTTGTCCTGTCGCCTGGGGAAATGGACTAAGAAGATCCATGCCCCACTTATGGAATAGCCATTGGATTTCGGAGTTATGAAGCTCTTCAGGAGGTGCCAAATGCATTGAGGCAAACCTTTGACATTTATCACATTCCGTAACATATTTCGCACAATTTGCTTTGAAGGTCGGCTAGTAATATCCGACTCTGAGAACTTTTTTGGCTAAAGATCGGGTTCCTAAATGGTGTCCACACACAACTTCATGAACTTCTGCCATTGCATATTGAGCTTGATTGGCAGTCAAACATTTTAAAAGAAGAACTGAGAATCCTCTTTTATACAACTGATCATCCTATAAACAATAGTAAGCTGTCGATCTTCGAAATTTATGATCATTGTGTTCTCCACCTGGTAGTTACCCTGTAGTAAGATATTGTTTAATAGGAGTCATCCAGGAATCTGGCATGGACAATTCGGCCGATGTACTAGAAACAGAAGTCGATGATTGATTAATAGAAAAAACCGTTAAGGACATGACAGTTGGTTTTTCTAATGTCTCTTGATATACTGACCGATTGTTGCCTAATCGTTGCGTGCTTGCGAGTTTAGACAAGAGATCAGCTCTAGAATTCTATTCCTGGGGGAATGTGCTTAATTGTGAATTTTGAAAAAACCTTCTGCAGATCCTTTACATGATCTAAATATTGTGCCAAAAGTCCATCTTTAGCCATATATTCTCCTTTAACATGCGTGGTTATGTAGGAAAGTACATAGACACAACGAGCATATACATACAGAAAAATTGATCGTATAAACATTAAAATTGGCCAAATAAAAGCTTTAAAATTGCCATCCAATAATGATAAATTAAGCAAATATAATACTAAAAGTAAAAGAATGATAAACTAACAAAATATAATAATAAAAGCAAAAGTAGTTATTTATTCCTAATCACCTTTATATTAGTACCTGACTGGTGACGATCTGTGAATCACTTTGTACGATGATAGTTGATGCTCCAACTTTTTTAGCCAGTTGAAGTCCTGCTAGTATTGCCTCGTACTCTGCGTGATTATTACTTGCTTTAAAACCAAACTTCAAAGACTGTTCTATGACTAAACCCAAAGGATCTTCCAAAATAATTCCAACTCCACTTCCTCTAAGATTAGAAGCTCCATCTACATATAAAATCCATGCTTTCTCCATAGCTCCTACCAAGGATTTATCAACATCACACCATTCTGCTACAAAATCAGCCAAGAACTGGGATTTGATCAGTCCCCGATTCTCATACATAATTCCATATTCAGATAGTTCCACCAACCATGCTATCAATCGACTAGCCAAATCGGGCTTAGCTAACACCTGTCAAATTGGCTGATCAGTTTTACAATTATCTGATGACTTTGAAAATAAGGCCTCAGCCTCCTCGAAGAAATAACTAAAGCCAAAGCCAGCTATTCGATCTTTCGGTACCTTGTCTCAAGACCTTGGAGAACTTTACTGACAAAATAAATTGGCCTCTGATCCTTTTCCTCCTCTCTAACTAACACAGAGCTTATTGCTTTGTCATAAACTGCAAGATAAAGCAATAAAGGTTCGCCAAGTACAGGTCCAGTTAAAATAGGAGAGCTGGAACGAAAAGATTTTATTCCTTGGAAAGCTGCCTCACATTCCTCGGTCCATAGAAAATTCTTTGCCTTCTTTATGCAATCAAAGAATGGAGTTGTTTTATCCCCTAATCTAGACATAAAACGAGATAGTGCATTTATTTTTCCAGCAAATTGTTGAACCTCTTTGACCGTGGATGGACTTTTCAAATCTAATACTGCCTTACATGTCTCAGGATTAACCTCAATTCCCTTAAGCATGTAGCCTAAAAACTTTCCAGCTTGGACCCCTAAAACTACACTTACTTGGATTTAGACGTATATCATGTGCCTTTAGTTGAAAAAATGTCTTTTGTAGGTCTGCAATATGATCACCTATTTTCAGAGTCTTAGTCACTATGTCGTCAATGTACACCTCAATGTTTCGACCAATCTGCCGCTCGAAAACTTTATCCATCAGCCTTTGGTAGGTCACTCTTGTATTCTTCAAGCCAAAAGGCATTACTCTATAATAATAAGCCTGTCCATCTGTCATGAAGGTCATCTTTTCTT
Source organism: Dalbergia cultrata (assembly GCA_031216105.1). Taxonomy (NCBI): domain Eukaryota; kingdom Viridiplantae; phylum Streptophyta; class Magnoliopsida; order Fabales; family Fabaceae; genus Dalbergia; species Dalbergia cultrata. The sequence goes on along the minus strand of CM062352.1, from coordinate 13,339,819 downwards.
CATCATCGGGGTGCATTTGAATCTGATTGTACCTCGAGTATGCATCCATGAAACTCAAGAGCTCATACCCCGCTACCAAGTCAACAAGTTTATCAATGCTTAGAAGAGGATATGAGTTTTTAGGGCAAGCTTTGTTCAAATCAGTGAAATTAACACACATACTCCATGACCCTTGATTCTTCTTTTCAACCAGAATAACGTTAGACAACCATGTTGTATATTGAATCTCTCTAATAAATCCCGCCTTTAGTAAATTCTTCGTCTTTGCTTCACCATACCCCTTTTTTCTTTGTACAATTTCCTTTTACGCTGGGCCATTGGTTTGCTACCTAGAATTATTCGTAATTTATGAGAAATAAATGATGGATCAATCCCCGACACATCAGCTGGAACCTAAGCGAGCAAATCAAAATAAGATCGGAGCAATTCAATGAGCTGTGTCTTTAAACTTGCTGGGAAATTAGACCCGATCATTAAACATCTGTCTCCTCTTTCACTTATCTTGACCTTTTCTGGCTCCCCTTCTAGTTGAGGTCTTTTTTCCTGGAAATCTCCACGCGGGTCTAACTCTGCGAAATTCACATCAGAGCATTGTGGAAGGCCCTTCCTCTTCCTCTTAGGAAGATTTTGGATCGCCTGATTGTTGAATTTTTTTTTAACCTTTAAGCAGTCCATGTAACATTTTCGGGCTTCCCTCTTATCAGAATGAAACATGCCAACTCCCCCCGAAAAAGCAAATTTCATGGTCAAATGGGGAGTAGAAACTATTGCTCCTAATCTATTAATAGATGGTCTTCCAATTATAATATTGTAAGGACTTTGCTTATCAATGACAAAATACCTGACCAGTATGGTCTTAACCCCTCCAAAGGTTGTAAGGAGCTCGACACACCCTTCAGGCATCACCTGCTCTCTAGTGAATCCCACCAATCCGCCTTGAGAAGCAAAAAGACTTTGACTCGAAAGACCTAATTTTGAAAAAGCATCAATAAAAATGATATTTGCAGAGCTTCCTTGATCAATTAACACGCGTCTCACTTCAAAGTTTTCCATTACAACCCGAATCACCATTGGATCATTGTGATTAGGCTATACTCCCTGAAAATCTTTGGTAAAAAAAGTGATGTCTTGTCGAGTAATTGGGTGTCCAATACTCATGATAGTTTGAAGTGTCCGAAAATGCTTTTTTCTGGCCGACTCTATTGCTCCACCTCCAGCAAATCCTCCAAAAATTGTATTTATCACCCCATGTATTGCTGTTTCTGGCTGATCCATCATTTTTTCTCCAGATGTTCTTGGTCGGTCAAGTTTGATCTCTAGATGGCTTCTATCCACATTTGGGTACCGAGGGAAGTATCTAGCTAATTTTCCATCTCTTGCTAAAGTCTCCAGAAGGTTTCTCAATGAACCACATTCTTCTATAGTATGCTCATAAGCTCGGTGAAAATCACATCTCTTTCTTCGGTCTATGTAGCGAGATTGGTATTTTGGTGGTTGTGGAAGGGACACTAACCTGGCACTATAGACATCTTGCAATATGACATCTTTTGGAGCATTAAATTGAGCATAATTAGTATAGGCTAGTCGTGGAGGGCGATTTTCCACATGACGATCCTTGTTCGATCGTCGAAAAACAAGGTTTGTCTGGTTCTAGCATCCTTTACAAGGTTGACGCTGGACATCACCAAACGCCCGAATGTCACCTTTAGGTAGAGGTGTCAAAATGGGCTGAGCCTGCCGGGTCGGCTCGCCAAACCCGTCAATTTTAGCGGGCTAGGTTGAAGTTTTGAGCCCGCCAAAAATTTCCAACCCACTTAATCCGCCCCGCTTAACCCGTGGGTTTTGGCGGGTTGGGGCGGGCCTGGCCCGCCGGGCCAAGTATCTTTTTTTTTTTAAACAAATATAATTTATTGGTAAAAAAATATGAAATGTATAACCCAGAAAAGATAAAAAGTAAGAAATATATACACTCATCAATATAGTAACATTATACAGTTGAAAATATTCACTCAAAGTTAAAACTTAAAAATAAAACAGTGTCATAACCTACAAATAATACTATTAACAATAATATTTTTTAATCAAAGTTGCGGTATAATTATTATGAACTTTGAAAAATTGAGTATAAATAAATAAATAAAATATTTTTTAAAAAAAATTTTAAAAAAATTCAGGATAACATTAAAAATTATTTTTTTATAATTTTTTTAATCTTTTAATGGTCGCTAACTGTAACCCGCCTAAAATGGGTGGTGAATATTTTAGCTCATATTTTTTTGGCGGGCTAGCCCGCCCAGCCCTGCTTTTGGCCGACTTTTGGCGGGACAGGCCTAAACGGGGCGGGCCGGCCCGTTTTGACACCTCTACCTTTAGGTTCCTCCCTGTTTCTCTTCCTATTTTTAGCCCCTTCTTCGGCTCAAACGTATCCAGCTGCTCTACTTCTTAATTCCTCCAAACTCTGAACTAGGTTAATATCTAGGGATTCCGCGAATGCCCCAGGTTTCAATGCTCCCACAAAGGCATACATTGCGATCTTCTAATCAAGATCTTTAATCTGGGATGTTTCTCTATTGAATCAACCCATGAAATCTTTTAAGGATTCTGTGTCCTCTTGAGCAAAACCATAAAGACTTCCGATTGTCTTCTGATTAACTTTGTTGACTGTAAAGTGATTCAAAAATCGATCCGTCAACTCATTGAACGTAGAAACATACCGTGGAGCCAAGGATGCAAACCATTGCTGGGCAGCATCCTGTAAGGTTGAAGGGAAAGCTTTGCAACGATCATAATCTCTGCATACCAACATTGCATTTTTGAAAGCATCCAAATGACTTTGTGGATCTACCTTTCCATCACATGGTCAGAGATGGGTAGGAGGTTGGTAAGAAAATGGAACAGGTTCTGTCATGATGAATTCAGTGAAAGGGGGTCCAGGGTGATATGAGGAGAGGTTACAATGGGCAAAGGTATGATGGTTTGAACGATTATTCATTTGTATTTCAGCATGGGAGGCATAATGATAGGATGAGTGAGCTTGAAAATTAACTAGTGATGGTTGAGATTTTGAATGGTCGAGTGATAATGAAGGTTCTTCAGGCTGGGTGTTTGGATGTTGGTTCATGTTATTAATTTGTTGCTGCATATCATGAAGTGTTCGCTTGATCTGCTCAACAAAGGGTGGAGGTATGTTATTGGCATTAGCATCGGCATTAGGATGGGTACTTGAATCGGCATTGGTATTGGTATTGGTATTGTGAATGTTCCTTTACTGCGCGTGTTGACCATCGTTTGAGGTGAGTTCAGGCAATCTGGGAAGTATACAAAATCGTGGGAAAAGTTTTACCTATTCCCCACAGATGGCGCCAAATGTTGCTGTCTTACCTCAGTTTAGCTTGGTAGGTCAGCGACTTAGGATTTTTCTGCCTTTCTTTCTCTCGTGCTCCTCCTTATATTCTATAAAGTGAAACTATTTTTTCTCATCATGTGCTTGACCGTTATTGCATTTAAGAGTCCCTTTCAATTCTTCCAGAAATGTATCTAATACTTTTAATGTGAAAGACCTTCAGGATCCGATACACATTTGGCCAATCTTTGAAACCATTGAGCTGGCCCGAGGGTTTCTTTCCATCTTCTATTGGGCCTGTCTTAATGATTTAATAGGCCAGATGTTGGATATGGCCGGACATTGGATATGGGCTAACTTGAGTGGATCCAATAGGTCGGATGTGGGATATGGTTCGGATATTGGATATGGGCTGACTTGAACGAATCTGATAGGCCCATATATAGGTCGCTTGACTGGTTAATATCTCGACCAATCCACAAGCCCCTTAGTCTCAAAGGCTGAGAGTCTAAAGAGAGTAAAATTTGATTAATCGATATGGACTAGTTTGAATAGATCTGTAAAAGTGCAAGGACAATCACCTAATCGGTCTGTAGCTCGTCCGATCCAAAAAGAAACATAAAAGTTATATGTTGCCAACAAAGAAATGCACTTCTGTAACCTACAAAAAAAAAAAAAGAAGATAAAATCTGGAGTTGTATTTTCAAAAGAACTAATGGAAGAGCAATGAAGAAATTGAAAGATGTGCAGAAGAAGAAAAACATTCAAAATTATAAATTAGTTTTATTATATAAGAGTGATTTCTATTACACTTAATTAACATCCAAAATTTTAACTTTAATACTTTTAAATTTAATAAAAATCACCACCTGAACTCAATTATTGGAGAGATAGGAATGGAGCTATGTAAGGTAGTAGACCTAACTCCCGAATTGGGCTAGAAAGCTAGATCAATGAGATTAGTTGTTAGGCCTGCTCTTATGGACACCCGAGTCCAAGACCAACTTTTTTTTAATAAAAAGCAGCAATCAATAGTTAAGGCTTTTTCTTTTAAAAAAATAAATCACATTAATTTTGAAGCTTGAAATTGAGATATGAGACATGTGAGAGAAACATTTAAAATAACATTATTAATATTTGTAAGGTAATTATTTTAAATCAATTATTGAAGTTCAAGAGAGAAAAATATTAAATAATTAACATTAAAATGGAAAAAATATGATTAATTGGTCAATTAATATTGAGGTGGCTGAAATTTTAGACGAGAAAATGAAAAATGAGGAATTAACATGTGACATTTTTTATATTTGCTCAAACTTTCTTTTCTATAAATATATAGAATTTAACTCAATACAAATATTCATTGATACTCGTAATAACATTTGCAAATTAACAACACCATGGCTGAGTCGTGGGGTGAAACCATTGGACTGACTTTGGTATTCAAGATGGGAGTACAATGGGTAGTGGTAGAATTGGACTCCACTTTGTGCTCGATCTCCGACTTATCGCCAAGAGAGATGTCGAACAGCACTCAAGCCTCCATGCTGGCAAGAATTTGGGAAGTAAAACTAGTTCTGATGTAGTTGAACTATGGTGTATAGTGCACCATCTTTTTAAAAATGGGTCTAGGTGCACCTTAGCGAAAAGTTCATACATAGGAATAAGTTTAACGGCCAGTTCTCAGGTACAGATGGTAACTTTTGTCTGCACCTACAGATCTTAGGTGGCTTAATAATATATTGACATATGGTAGTAATAAAGTTGTTGGTATGGAGTGCTTAGAGTAACGCGCGTGAAAGAACAACATCCCGATAACAGTACATTGGAGTTGGACTGTAGCATGGCAGTTTAATTATTTTTTATTTTACGTATATCTATGATAACAAAATAATAAACTATTAACTTTATATATAAAAAAATATAAAATCCTTCCTCTCGGTTCTCATATTAGTGTTTTGAGTTGTTATACTTTATATTTTTTTCAAGAAAATTATTTTAATTTTTTAATTTTAAATATAATACTTGATAATTTGATAGTTAAAGTAACTGTTTATCTTTTTTTTAAAAAAAAAATTCATTTCAGATTAAGAGTTTGTTTGTATGTCATTGTTTTAATATAAAATAAATTATTTTTTTCTTTTTTCAATTTGATTGGGTAAAATTTTTAAGTAAAAAAAAATTACTAAAAAATATTTAAAAAATTAAGAAGTTAAAATTTTCATCTTCTAAATATTTTTTAATATCACATCCAAATATAAATTGATATCACATCCAACCCGAGCATTTAATAAAAGATTAATCATACGAAATTTTTGAGTGTTCCTGTATAGCAAGTTAAGTTGGTGTATCTTTTATCCTAATGGATTGAAGACATAAGGCGAAACTTGTAGGAAAGCCCATAGTAGATTCCTCTCATCAAGTTGTCCATATTCCTTTATCACTTAGCATGTAATAATTATGGTTGGCCATTGAGCCTGAATTAACTGTGGATTATTCTTAAAATTATAATGTTTTATCCTCAAATACTTATTATACTAAGTGAATGAATAAATGAATTGAAAGCTAGTTTCTTCAAAAAAAAAAATAAACTAATACACTTTACTATGGCATTATTAGTCAATGTATAATATTTTACATCCACTAAAGTTTCTTTATACATCAAAGTAATTTACAATTAACTTAAAAACATCTTGAGATGTCATATTAGGCCCAATTGTACTATGATGTATACATATTTTCTCTTTCTTGGCCTTCTGTTCTCATGTTTATATATATATGAAAAAAATCATAAATAAATATAAAAAATAACAAATAAATGTAAAATAAATTATATTTTATATGAATATGAAATAATAATTAAAATAACTATAAAAAATAAATATTATAAAATAAATTGACATTTGAAATTTACAATTAAATAATTAGATAAATTACCACTACATTCATAATTATTTACTTAGACCATGTTTGACACAAATAATATGATATGATTAATAGATAACATGTTAGATAAAATTTTAATACAATGCAATATTTGTTTTGTCAGTGTATAAGAAATTGTATCACATCAAATAATAATATTATCTTTTATGACAAATACTTATAACCAATTTATATTAAAATAAAAATATAATTTATCTAATTATTTAAAAATACAAGTAATCATTGAGAGTTTCTCTGGTATCCTATAAAATTCAAAGGTACCGGTACCTCTTAATTATTATGGCTAATAACGAGCCACATGTCCCAATAATCTAAGTTTTTTGAAATCTATCAAATTATAATTATTGATTATACAAAAGGTACCAATACCCTACAAGTACCGAAACAAAATCCTTAATGATTTTATAATATTAATTCATATAATTTATAATCTATATAATTTTTAATTATAAATATACAAAATCAATTATTTTATAATATTTTACTTGTATTGTTATTTTAATTATTTCAAATTCATATAAAAAACAATTCATATTAGATTTATTTATTATTTATTTATATATTTTACAATTGTTTTTAAAATCTTTTCATATATATATATATATATACATATATATATATATATATATATATATATATATATATATATATAAGCATGAGACAAGGGAAAGAGAAAATCTTTATACATCAAAGTACAATTATGCCTAATTTGACATGTCAAGACCTTATTAAGTTAATTATACATTTTTTTTAATGTAAAAAGGAACTTTAGTAGACGTCAAATATTATATATTTGTTATACCTTATCCACTAATAATATCATCGTAACGAAGTAAATGGATAGGATGAGGTAATATCTCTAGTTTACTTTGAAAAATGGTTCTAAGACACAAAGATGACTTAAACTCCTTTTTCTCCAATGACAGTGTTATGTACCTATAAGGGCTTCATCGCTAAGTCAGCAAATGGCAAGATAGAGGGTAAAAATATATATGTCACAATGTCCCTAGAGAGCACTGCGATGAAAAATGACAACTAATTTTAAAAAATGACACCGCCGCCAATGTTAATTCCAACTAAAATTGGAAAATCTTTGATTTGGTCTAAACTAATCTTTTGAAAAGACTTGAGTCTGAAAGTCTAATTATGATTAAGGAAGGGTGGAAATATAATTCCACTACACTCCTAATATATCCGTAAATACGGTTACCCTATAGCTTATTATGCAAATTAATTATAACTTTAATAATATTTATTTTTCTTTAAAAAACATAACAATTATGTATTTATAAAAATAAATAAAAAATTAATACAAAAATTAAAGAGCAAATTTTATGGTAAAAAAAGATTTTGACTTGATTGTTTTTTGTTGTGTCGGCATATTCTCTGGTTCTATGAGAAACTCATAGTCACGTCGTTCTTGTAGAAAATGATTGTGTGTTTGATGGATTTTAATTAAAAAAGAAGAAAATAAAAAAGAAATCTGTTGATTGATTTTTATTTTGGAAATGGATTTTTGACTGACAACTTATCAAAAAAGAAATCTGCATTTACAAGAATTCAAGTTAGCACTAGACTACTCAATAAATTTTTACAATTTAACAATATATAAAGAAGACATCCACCTCTTAATCATGAACATTGATTATTACTCGGATAAAACAAATATATTTTATTTTTGTTTTTTTAATAAATAACAATCAACCCAAAAAATCAAAAAGGACTTTGACTCAACTAAAAATAATCCTCAAAAGGGGAAGTAATGGCAATCGTTCCCACCTGGCAAACGAATTGTGGTGAGACACAGGTTAGGACCCAAATGCGGGTCTTCATTTGTCCGTGCCCAATCATGTGGATGTTAGATCCAACCCATTATGGATGTTGGGCCTTCTTAATTTGTCTTCGGTGTGTAATAGTTATAGTAAATTGTATTAGTTTATACAACCAAATCTTGTATTATATACTAAATGGACCTTGTTTGTTCTAGGTGACTTACATTGTTCTTTCTTACGGTTAGGTCTTAGCAATAATTTATAAATATGAAATTAGAAAAAGTAAAAGGAAATTAGTAATGAGAAATTAGGAAAGAGAAGAAATAAGGGTGCATTTGATTTCAATTTTTAATTTTCGTTTACAATTTTATAATTTTTAGAATTTTGTGAAGAAAATACTAAAATTGTGAAAATTATGAAATATAGCTTTGAGTTTTCATTTTCAATTATTAGTATTTTCTTCACAAAATTTCTAAAACTGAAAATTTAAAAATAAAAATTAAAAATTAAAACCAAACACACCCTAAATTAGTGGCATAAATAAAATAAAAAAGATAAGTTATTACTTTAGGCATCAAATTATCAAGTAAAGAAAAAAAAAATAGAAAGCTTAATCACTTAAAACACTAATATTAGAGGATTGAGAGTAACAGTTTAATACATTATTTTTTCTAATAAAAGTTTATCAATTTAGTATATATATATATCGAAATAAAAAACAAACTATTCTGCTCTAGGTGCTGCAATGTCAGGGTAGCAGGTGCTCATTGTTTCACGCGCATCAACTTGAACATACCATATCAACCATTTTATCATTTACACATGTCAGTTTGTTATTTGACGGTACAAGATCTGTAAGATGAAGACAATAATTTATCTTTACATGAGCAAGCACCAAGTTTAACACCTCATCTTTATACCTATTCACAATAAAAGTGGGTCTCACCATCCATATAGATTCACTTGTTTGTGGGTCCAACCAACTTTAATGCGAGTGCATGTGCGCAAACTTGAGGTGTTAGATTTGCTGTATTCACCTTAGAAATTTTCCTCCTTAGCTCTTCTCTCCCGCAAACACATGACCCACTTCCAGCACTGCCATATCTGAACACTCTCCTTCCCTCTCCCTCCTTCGATGGCAAAGCTGTAGAGCTGGTTGGAGTTGAAGAAAACTCAACCACCAAAACAAACTAATCAACTCGGTCGTTCTCTCCCATTGCCAGCAATACTTCAAAGAGAAAACCAAGCAAAAATGACAACGTACGTTTTCCTCTTGTTCTCCCCAGCATGGCTCTCATCCTAAAAACGCGCTCCTCTGGATCGAAGATTATAAGCCCTTTTGATCCTCTGTCTCGCTGATCGATTAGTGGGGGTTTTTGTGGTGACTTTAGCCACACTAGTCAAATGCATTTACCCACACTTTATTTGAATATGGCTAAGAATTGATGCATGGTGCACTGTTGCATGACAGAATGAGCGACTAATGGGAGCGCTTAATTAGTTTTTTCTTTTACGACTATTCCTACCTTTTTGTCCATTTTGTTTATTCCTCATTGTCTTTTCCTGACTTTTTTTTTTGGGGCTTAAAAGGGCAAAAAGAAAACAATTATGAGTAAAATATATTTATCCTCCTTAAAGTATCAAGAAATGACACTCCACCTCATTTGTTCGAAAAACTTACATTCCACTGTATTTCATTACGAGTATGTTTGGTATATTCTCTTTTATGATTTGATTTTTATAAATTATATTAAATAATAAAAATAATTACTAAATAAAAAATGAATTTAATTTCTATGCACCGATTTCATATTATTTGATATTACAATGTATCAAATAAATTTATCTATTATAATCCCTTTTATATCTTAAAATGATAGATAATTTGAAGATTTATAATTAAATTATTATTTGAATAAAAATTAATATAAAAATTTATAATAAATGATAAATGATGAAACATTTCATATAAAATATAATTATATATGATAAAAAATTAATAATTGTTAGAAATTAATATTTTAATTATGTTTTTTTAAATTTATCTGTAAATAATTCATAAATAATATTACTTTGGTATGTTTCCTATGTTTATTACACATATTATGATAAAAATGTAGAAGTTGGAAATATTACAAGAAAAAGAAAATGACATATAATCTTTTTATTTGACATTACAAGAGAATAAAGCATTACAGAAATAAAATTACAAATAAAAAATAATTTAATTTTAAAACGTTGATAGTGTAAATTTTTTTTATATTGTTATCTAATTTATTGTTCCATTTAAATGACTTTTTTAAGCAGTAGATGTAGGAATAAATCACTTTGACTACATGATAATACATGTTTGAATACATTATAAAACTCGTTTATATTATTAATACATAAAATTAAATTTATACAATAATAATTGTAAAATTCAATCGGTGAATAGAAATTTAAAAAAGTGTTAAATTATGCTAGATAATTTCTCACTATAATAACTATCCACCATGATTGACAATTTCTTGAATTTTTATTAGTTGACAATGTAAAATTAATTTTACACTGCAAACTGATAAAATTTCAAAATAGTTTCAAATCATGCTAGATAATTAGTTATTAATTATGATAGCTAAATTAGTTATTTATATCAATTATTTTTAATATTTTGAATCTCATTCATATAATTATATTCTATATTAATATTATTCATTACTAATATTATTTATCATATATTATTATTTTTAAAAAATAATTAATATTTATTTATGTATTTTAATATTATCCTAAATATTTATTTAATTTTTATATTTTCCTTATTTAAAATGCTTATTACTAATTCTTTTAATTAAAATAATTATTGTTAACTTTTAATATAATTTTTAATACTATTTATGAATTTAATTTTTATAAACTAAAAATATTAAATAATTTTAACCATAAATTGATATAAATTCAAGAAAGTGTTAAATTCGATAAAAAGTTATCTACCAATATTATGTTGGAGTATCATTTCTTGATACTTTAAAAGGATAAGTATATTTTATCCTAAGTTTATTTTAAAATCTAGAAACCACTGTCCTATTAATATTCAAATTACATTAGGGTTGTACTAACTAATTTCTTATGGCTAGTGAATAATGATCAAAGAAACCAAAAAAGGGGTAAGTTTCAAAATTTTTAAGTGGGTCTTATATATAGAAAATATCAAAACTCATCTTTTCAATGCATAAACATTTTTGTTTCCTTTTTAGCTAGTGACATAAAAACGTTGGTTAGATTAATCCATAACATAATTAAAATAAAAATTTACTTCTGATAGTGGATTCCTACGAATAGGCAAACAATCTTATTAAAAAAAAAAACAATGTCATTCCTATCATATACAAAATATTATTTCAATATCTCAAAAGTGAATATCTATTAGGACACTCATATTAATACTATTGGATATGATACTGTTCCTCACTCATTATATATATTCATCAAAGAATAATATTTGGTGTACAATTAAATTACACAACAAATATACACCACACACCTTTTCATCATTGAATGTGATGTGTTGTCCAATGATAATAAAATGTGTGGTGTGTATTTATTACGCAATTTAAATATACACCAAATATTACTCTTTGTCAAATTCAATAAATTAGGTGTGCCAATACACATTATTATTTCGACTTTTTCTGGTGTTTAAATAATATTAGTTGTCCAATTATTTCGACTTTTTCTGGTGTTTAAATAATATTACTTGCACTCCACAAATTAGCATTGCCACACCTAGCTTAGCAGGTCCAAAGCTCTTTGCGCAGCACTTCACTGTCTTAACTTATCTTCCATGGCAAACCAAAATCCTCCTTCAATCCCAATCTCAGATCCTGAAAAACATCAAACCACACCTACTACTCCTCCAACCACAGGTTTCTCAATCGTGCAGAAGGTGAAAGCCAACTTGGTTTTCCGTTCAAAATTTTGGTCTGAACTCAATGGTGCCATGGGTGACCTTGGCACCTACATACCTCTAATGCTGGCCTTGACCCTCGCCAAGGACCTCAACCTTGGCAGCACGTTGATCTTCACAGGTATCTACAACATCATCACTGGTGCCATTTATGGGGTCCCCATGCCTGTCCAGCCCATGAAGTCCATTGCAGCCGTGGCCTTATTGGAAAAAGACTTCGGCGTGCCAGAGATGATGGCAGCTGGAATCTTGACCGGCGGCGTGACGTTGGTTCTTGGTGTAACTGGGTTGATGCAGCTTGTGTACAAGCTGACACCTTTATCTGTAGTGAGGGGAATTCAACTTGCGCAGGGCTTGTCATTCGCTTTGACTGCGGTTAAATATGTGAAGAAAGAGCAAAATCTGCCGAAGTCTAAAGCTTTGGGTGATAGGCACTGGCTTGGAATGGATGGGTTGGTTTTGGCCATTGTTTGCACTTGTTTTATCGTCATTGTGAATGGCGCTGGGGAGATTGAGAAGTATCACGGCTCTGATGCCGCAAAAAGTGGTGTTGGTGACAGTGAAACCACCACTAGCTATGATTTGGGTGGCCAAAGGAAGGTTGAAGTGGCAAGAAACAGGAGCGGTGTTAGAGTTGGAAAGATTGTTTATTTGCTTCCTTCAGCTTTCTTAGTCTTTGTGTTGGGCGTTGTTTTAGCACTCTTAAGAAAGCCTACGGTGGTTAATGAGATCAGATTCGGACCCTCCTCCATGCAAGTGGTGAAATTTTCTAAGGATGCATGGAAGAAAGGTTTTTTTCATGGTACAGTTCCTCAACTCCCTTTGACAATTCTAAACTCTGTGATTGGTATTTGTAAGCTGTCATCGGATCTGTTTCCGGGAAGGGATTTGTCAGCCACTTCCCTGTCAGTGACGGTGGGGCTGATGAATTTGGTTGGTAGTTGGTTTGGTGCCATGCCATGCTGCCATGGGGCTGGTGGACTTGCTGGTCAGTATAAATTCGGTGGCAGGAGTGGGGGGTGTGTGGCACTTCTTGGAGCTGCCAAATTGGTATTGGGATTGGTGTTAGGAAGTTCTTTGGCACTCATTTTAAACCAGTTTCCAGTTGGAATCTTAGGTGTGTTGCTCTTGTTTGCTGGGATTGAACTAGCCATGTGCTCTAGGGACATGAATACCAAAGAAGATTCATTTGTGATGCTTGTTTGCACTGCAGTTTCACTGGTGGGCTCCAGTGCTGCCCTTGGCTTTCTGGTTGGAGTGATTGTTTACGTGCTTCTCAAGCTAAGGAATTGGAGCAAGGATAACACTTTCTACAACGTAGATGCATAAAAGCCCCGAGCAATATATGCAGAATATTATTGCATGCTGCTGCTTATCTATTTGCTTTCTGGTGTGACTATTAAATAGCTTAACAGTGTTTGACTTTCAATAATAATGTGTGTTTCCAGTTTGTTTTTCTTTGTGACTAGATATATGATATAGACACTCATGTAGATCCCATACGAATGTGAAAAAAGTGATGGAAAAGGAATAAATTAAGAAAAAAAAAGTAAGTGATGTGCCTATATATTTTATGAATAGAATGTTTGGGTATTTGAGAAAATTGGTGTTAAAATAGCAAAGTTGTTAATTCTAATCATGGCTTGATCAGAGACTGGACGCTCTAAGTTGGTTTAATGGGATGGATATGCTTAGCCATTGTCATGTATGTTCTAAGTACATTCTAGATGTTTTGCATTTTGAAAGGCTTAGAGCTACAAGTAGAGCATGGCTTGGCGCTATTCCAACTTTTGAAGTGATTAGCTCAAAACCATTATTTTAGGAGTGACCATTATTTAAACATTAAAAAAAAATGTCTATTGAAACACCTATTTTAAAATCATTGAATATAATAGTTGATCCCATAACTTCATTTATTACATCATATTCAATGATTTTAAAATAGATATCTCGATAGATACCTTTTTTTTAGTGTTTGAATAATATTTTTATTATTTCGCATGGAGGCTTTGTTGCATTCAATAGGAAAATAAGAATTTGAGGTGATACTAGATGGTTAAAGGGTAGCATAATTTTCGGCAGGTAATGATACATATTTAGAAATAATACAAAAATATTATTCTAACAAAAATGGGACACATACTTAATTAAGGTTAAATGTGATAATGGCTTCTACTATCCTTATTTATTTATCACATCCACTAATATTAAAGTGGATGTCTAATTAGGATACTCACTTTTGGGTATTGGAATAATATTACTTGAAAGAATATATACAATTTTTTTTTTCAGAAATTATTACTAATGGTGTACAAAGGATCGATTACACCGGAATTGGACTAAACCTGAATTTTACTCGATTTTTAGATGTCATATTTTGAAGCCTAAACCCAACTCGACACAGACTCGACTGATAATCGAGTCAATTTGACTTTTAAACAATCTATAAAGCTTTAGATATATTATATATAGCTAATAAAGTTATAAAATTTATAAATAAGAATAAAATTCAAGAAATATTTTACAATATATATTTCAAAATAAATTATATCAATAAAAAAATAACATCAAACCATCTAAAATAGAGATGATATAAAATCTAATATCTTATCACTAAGTAATACAAAAATGATAACTCTACAAGAATTATTTGACTTTAAGCCAAACAAGGCCAACTAAAATATGACCGGAATCTAGCTCGAAAAGTGTAAATTCAAGGACCGAACTCAATCCAATAAACTTCAGATTAAGCCAGATTAGCTGGTCAAGCTAAGTCACGAACATTCCAAGAAATCTTATTTTTAAATAAAATAAAATTGTATAATCTACTAATTTGTCCAAAGACGATCATGATACAAGATTCTGGCAAAATTTTGTATTATCCAGTATTTTATTATTTTCAGCACGTGATTTGGGATTTATATGGACCAGATTCGGGACATTGGTTGTAAGTAGCAACATATTAAGATTTGTTTTTTTGAATTTTCGATATGGTTTAAATGCTTTTCTGTTGTTTTAAGTCACTGATTTTTGTACTCTGGATGTATCTGGCATCTCCCCAACGATATATGGCTGTAAGTTGAGAAGGTTTATACTTTAATTATTGAAAGAAGAGATAAAACTAAACCATTATTAGCAGTGACATTTTCGTTCTCCGCTCCAATCATTTCTTTCAATTCTTAAATAATTATTGTCAAAGGAGATCAAAAGTAGTTTTATTTTGCATTGTTGGTTGTCAATGGCCACAGTAAGTTTTCCGACCTTAAAACCAAACTAATTCCCTCACCAAATAATTTCTCTGGCATGTGTGTTGGTGACCATGAAGAACATTAATAAAGGTGAAACTTTTCCAACTAGGTTAGCCATGATATGGTCTAAATCAGTAATAGCCGTTTTAAAAATTCGCAGAGCTTATCTTCCATTCACCGGGTTTTCTTTAAGAGAGTTCTGCACATTCACTTTACGTCCAAAGTTGCAAATGTTAATATATTATATTATAAGGATCAAAAGGAAGAATGCCCAAAAGGATTTTAAATCCACTACAAAAATAGCAAAATATTCATTTGATTGAGAAATTTTTGTCTCACCCAACAATCTAAATAATAATAAAAAAATGGCTCTTCCTCTGTATGGTTCTTCATGTCGATCAGTATTTTATTATGTTTTGCTACAGAAGAATTACTGGGTTTTCGTTGTGGTACTTACTATGAAGCATTATAGGTTTTCAATTCTAAATCTTTCCCTCTATCTTTACCCAAGGGTCAAGAGAGCAAAAAGGAGTTAAAATCATTATTCCACTAGTAAAGTCTAGTAGTGGACAGGCATCTTCCGCCAAGGCATATTTCTCTTCATCACACTCACCTAGAGTGCTCTACAAACGGTTACAGTCTACGTAAATATTATTTCATTTGGGTACTTAAACGAAATTTTTATGAACTGATATAAAGTAATATTAAATTTTGTTAAGAATCAATATTATCTTATATCTCAGATTAATTTAGATATATTTTGTAACGATTTAGATTGAGTTAGGTTGATATTAAATTGATTTAGTGATGATGTTTTGATCTTCTTTTTTTATTTTTTTTGCCTTATAAACAGGATATCTCATTATACTGATATATGTAACCAAGAATACATATTATTGTTTCCTTTACTTTGTCATGGATCTTAACATGGTATCAGAGCTATGACCCCACCTTGAAACACTGTCTTCTTCTACTGCTTTGAGAGCTCTTGGAACTCACTTTTCTTTATTCTCCTTAAACATATCTCTCTTTTTCTCTCCATGATTTTCTTCACTTACCTTTCCTATTGGTCTATATATGCTATGCTGCATCCACCTTCACGCTTTGTCGTCTTTGCCTCCATGCTATGTTGCCCGTGCCTCCGTGACTCTACTTCCACCTTTTTTGCTTAGGCTCTCCACGTTTCCCATTTTCGCCTATGGTAGTGATCTTTGTGCTTCCTGGTTCTACCCAGACTCGTCTCCGTTTCTGGTTCCGTCCACGCCCATCTCTGCTCTCTGTTTTCACACATGCCCATTGCACCTTTTGCCTCCCCTCACAATCTGTTTTTAATTATAACAAGCTTAAAGCTTAATGAGCTTTATCTTGAGGAAGAGTGTCAAGAATCAATATTATCTTATTATATCCTAGATTGATTGAGGTATATCTTGTACCGATTTAGGTTGATATTATCTTATTATCTTAGAATGATTCTTTACAAATATAATTTTTAATCCATATTAATTAGATGTCAAAATAATTATAATATATTGTTTATGCCTAAAATTTATTATTACTACTGTTATTGAACTTATTATTGTATTTTTTTTTTCTAGTCGGAGGGGAGGAAAGGGATGGGTTTCGTCGCTACCAAGTGCATTTGTCAAGAGACAGAAAAATCCATCATGTCCACCAATATCTTAAGTGATTGGGTTTATTATTGTTAAGCACTGCATATTCTAGGTGTTCTTATGGGTACTTGTAAATGAGCTTTGGGATAATGGAAAGGCCCAGCCCATATTTTTTACTATTAAGCGTGAAAGGCACATAGGCTCACTTGTTTGGGTATGACATCCTATGTATAGTTGTAGGATTATTTGACACATTATGATTTGAATACTCTCATACTTAATATTGTTTAGGTGATTGAATAATAATTTAATGTAATTTATGCATATATTATTGTATATTGCAATATAATAGTGCAACAATTATCTTGTTAAATTTTTGTAAAATACTATTATGAGATATGTTATAATTAATGTGTTGAGTATTTTTCATGATTGCGATCTCCCATTTGTTGAACCAATTGTGATAAATGCTATTTTTTGTTGATAATATTCTAGAATTTATTCTGAGAGTTTCTATTCAAGAATTATAAATATTAGGAAAAAATGTGTTGACCTCCTATGAGATGTTAATATTACACTTGGTACTTTTTAGTTTTCATAAGTTGACATACTCACCTCCCTTAATTGTTTATAAGATGTTACATAAACAGTTAAACCCCCTTCATCATAATACCCCTTTAACGCAGTCAATTAATTTATTTTAAAAATTAAAAAAATTAAATAAAATGACTTTTACACCCTTGATAATTTTCTCATATTCTATTGAGTGCCATTTTGTCATGACTCAATCTCTCTTTAATTTCCTTTTCCCATTCTTCTTTTTCCAGAACCAAAATGTCACAAATCAATCCCCAACAGATCAATCTCCAACAATCACAAGGACCAAATCACACAGTGATGAACCAAATAATTAATAGAAGAAGCCTATACTTGTGGCCAATAAAACCCCCCATCGAATTTGTATTTGAGGAAAGAGGCATTCAATACTGTTACCTGTCCTCCTGCTTCATCATCACCACCTTATTTACCCTTCCATTCCCCAAGCTATGCTAGTCAAAACCCTTTTTAAAACAAGGCCCTGCAGTATTTCTTCTTAGTATCCATAGAAGAAACTTGTCTCTTCTCTCCCATTTGGGTTTTGAAAGTGAAAGCTAGCTAGGGGTCTTTATTCAATTTGCTTGCTGAAGACAAATCTGAAACTGTCCTTTTCTATTGTTTTGATACATTGGATTAGTGGGTACATGTACTAGTATAAAATCTAGTACCTTTAAAATATATAATTTATATTAATTTATTGAACAAGAGCATTGTCAATGTCTTACTTTGTTTTAATTCAGCAAATTTATTTTGCAATAACACATTTTATGTAATTTTTAAAAATTTTGTAATTAATAATAGTTTACACTATTTTTTAAATTTTGCCATGGAATGCAAGAGTAGTACAATAGTATTTGATCAACTCATTGCATACTCTCTCTCTCTCTCTCTCTCTCTCTCTCTCTCTCTCTCTCTCTCTCTCTCTCTCTCTCTCTCTCTCTCTCTCTCCCCCTCTCCTTTTGTCTTGTCAAATGAATAAGAGCTCAGTAGGCTTTCAGTTGATGGTGAAGGAAGGCTTTATTCTAGAGGCTTTGTTACACTTTTTAATCATCGTTTCTTGGGTTGACGCTTTTCTAGTGGATATTGATTTAGCTAGCTGTTGACTATTTTTCACAAAATTATGGTTGTAGCCTTTGTTGAACTCATCAAGGAATTTTGGCAACAATTGTTTGACATGTCAGGGTGAGCTGAGTTAGCTCATTATCCTATAATTTATGTTTGTCTATGTGTTCCTATTTTTTAGACATGATTAGTGAGGGTGTGTTTGGTTTTAGGAAATAGTTCCAATTTTCATTCTCTATTTTCATTTGTTGAAAAATTGTTCTCAATTGCTTTTTTTTTCAAATTTTGAAAACATATTTTTTTTTGTTCTTTTCTATTTTCTCTTCCACTCAAATCAAGAATATTTTCTTTCTTCAACACCAATCTTCCAGTGATGGTAATCGAAATGGCTTTGTTTACAATAGATATTGTTCCACCATGCCTTCCAGTTTTGACATCACAGCAAGAAAGGCCATTGCTAGCTAGAACCAAAAAGCACATCTCCATGATGTAGGTGGATTCACACTACCAGAAAAATGCGGAATACCGGTGTAAACTACCACCGGGTTCTGAATTGTCGGTATTTGCCAATGATATTTCCGACGGTTTGACGCAAATTGGGATACAATTATTTTTGTTATGTGTACCGGTAAAACCGTCGATAAAATGATGGCGCCCGAACTCGCGGCTTGGCGTGCATAATATCCGACGGGTAAACCAATAGGTGAATTCGATAATGTTTTGTTTATGAAGTTATCGATGACATTACCGATGTATATGTATTATAATTAATTATTATATTTATTAATTAAGTTACTGACGGCATAACCAATGGGTTAATTTAATAGTACGTATATTTTATATTTTATTATACACGCTGACGGTTTAACCGAAGGGTGTTTATTATAATTATATTTATTGATTAATTTACCAATGGGTAGATCGACGGTTATATTTATCAATATATTATTTTTTATAATTATTTTTATTAGTTGCTTTACCGACGGTATATGATGGACGAATATGTATTTTTTAATAGTTATTTTTATTTATTACCAATGGTTGTACCAATGGGGTTTTGAAAATTCACAAGTTGCCGCGCAAATGATTATTGTTATGTATTTACCATCGGTAATTAATTGTTAATGAAACACATCATTTCACTAAACGCGTTTACGTCGATAAACCTGTCGGTAATCCGCGAATTTATCCCCACAGTGACTCTTCTTCCTCCACACTCACTGCACTCTTTCTCTAAAACCTCCCTCTCTCTATATGAGCCCACACCGTCATCGCCATTTTTGTCGTCATTCGCCGCCACTGGAGTTTCGTTCGAGAAACAAAGGCCACCATTATGACCATGGGGCTTTCGTGAGCATTTTAACTGGTTTAGTTTTTAGATTTGGTTTACTTTTTCCGTTCGTTTATGGATGACCATAGTATTGTGTTTTGTTGCATTGGGGAGTAATTATTATTATTTATGTTATTTTATGTTTTTTCATGTATATAATTGTATTGTTTAAATTTATAATATTGGATTTTCAGGATTGGATTTGATTGGACGACGTCGAGAGCTTTACTGCATTTTTTTTTTTTACTGCTACAGACGTTAGTAACTCAATCCTTTTTATTTATATCATTTAATATATATGTAGGATATATAGAGACTTATGTTTTCTAGGATAGAGTTGTAGAAAATGGGAATTGCATGACTCGGGGGAAGGGCATAGAGGTCCTTCCCCGACTTATTTGATTTGTTTGTTGTGGGATTTTTTGTGTTTGCGGAGATTACAGGATGCATGTTGTGGAGTTATAAGGGGATGCACAATAGAACGATTTTTAGGATTATGTGAATTGTATGTAATTATTAACATGTAAATGTTTGACTATATCTATTTTGTTGTGATTTGTATAATAATATCTATAATTATTGAATTGACTGATATATATAATAATGGAAGCTCTTAATTTAAGGGGAGATATTGTTGAAATTTTATTAATTTTTTAAGGAATAGTATATTAAATAAAATTAACTATATTAAGAAAAACTTAATATGCAATTGAATTTGTTTTAAAAAATAATTTAAATAAAACTTAAAGACCAATTGTGGGTCGCTACACACGGGGTGGGTCAAGCACCCAGGAGGAGACCCGTAAGCATTTGGTAATTCTTTAATCTTTCTACACTTTATAATAATATTTACTATATTTGAATTGTGGCAAATACTATATATTTATGACTTTATTGTGGTTATTTGTGCAGGTGAGGGAGTTGAGCCACCCTCCGACATAGGGCGAGCTATTTCGAGAGACCCACACCTGAAAGGGTGAGCAAAGGAGTAAGTTTGGAGAGGTCTAGGTGGATCATTGCTTCGAGGTGACCTATGTAAGTTTGAATTTATATATAACTTTACTTAATTTTTTATTATTATTTTCATTTATGTCATAATTATTCCTTATAATGTGTTTTATCATTTTTCCCTTGCAGCGCGAGTTTACTGACCTCTGGGAGCAGGCACAGACCTAGTACCAGACCCAGGTGGCTAAGGCTGGGCTCTATGTTGATACTCCTCTTCCTCCAAATGAGGGGGATGTCTGCGCCCAGGTCGTTGGTGGCCTTTACAAGGGCCGCACATATGGGATGGGGTATTACCCTGAGAGTATATCCCTATCCTCCGCCACTAGGTCAGCTACTGAGGATGATACCCTGAGGGAGTGTGTGCATGCCTTTAATCAGGAGCTGCAGCAATTGGCACAGTTGATCCAACTGCAGCAGACACAGCTCTTTCAGTAGCTCCAGGAGCTGCAGGCAGGCCAAGCAGTTGTGGAGCAGGAGTTGAGAGAGTTTTGAGAGCTTAAGCTCTCCTTGGAGCGCCAGCAGCAGGAGAAAACACAGAAGGAGAAGGCTCAGTTTCGGAAGATGCAGCAACAGATCACTATTGATGTGATGAGTTTCTTCTGGGACATATAGGCTTCAGGATCCTCTAGCTCTGGCAAGGTGCTCCCCTAAACCCCATTCCCCGATATCTCACTCCCCTCCATCATTGAGGGCCACTCACCGTCGGATGGGGCGGATGACTGATGTGAGTTGTCGCTACCCGCAACAAATTAAAAACAATTAAAATGTTAAATTGCACCAAAAATGTAGTAAAGGGCACAACTCAGGTCGTCTCACAAGGAAATGTTCTAATTGATTCAACAAATTGGGGAATTTTTTGGAATTATTCAAAGCAAAATTAAATTGAGGAAATATGATGAGAAGAATTACCTGCACAAGGATTCCGTCAGATTAAGAGTTGTTCAATCATTGACTCAAGAAATAAATTCATAGTGGTGGTTACTTTCATTATTCATGCTATCACACAATAATGATGTAATTCTACTTAGCAATCATACAATCGCATTCTCACTAAGGGTTTGGCTAACATATGGACTAGTAATTCACGATCGTGATTCTATGAACCTATGACAGTCTGATTACCAATTACAGTAACCTAATTCCTAACGGTGTTAATTTCAATCCCTTACCAATTTGGATGTAATTAAATCAATCAATCCAATACCCCAATGGTATCTAAATTATGCACGCAAACGAATGCACAATCAAACCACCCTCAAAAATACAATTGCAATAATCATCACAATCAATATTAAAGAAAGAAGATAAGAGGGAAAGAAAAACCAACAACGAATTGCAAATAAAAATTGAAGTCTCAAGAACAATCTTAATCTTCAGTCATCTATGTGCACGGTAAGGAAATTACTCCTCCATAGGGGGAGTTCACAGCCAACGTCAAAGAAAATTGATAAATTCTAACCCAGAAAATATTGAAATTCAACAATGATTAGAAACCTAGCCTAGAGAGAGAGTAGAGAGAGAGAGAGAAAGCTAAAACCTAAAAATAAAATGTTCTCCATCTCTCTTCAGTCTCCGAAACGGAGTTAAAATAACAAAAGATTCAAAAGCGGAATGAAGTCGCGAAACTCGCTGACATGAAGTCACTTATGACCGCTACAGCGGTTTAGGACCGCTATAGCGGTCCTGCCTTATGCCCGCAAGAGCTGCAGTCAAATTTGTCTCTCTGGTGACCGCTATAGCGGTCATGTGCTCACTCAACACCGCTTCGTATACTTCCAAACCCATTTTGAGGCCTAAACTGTTCGAATTAGCTCTTGTCTCTAGAAATAGAAGTTGTAGCTCTTCGAACAAGCTTTCCAACGCCGCAAGAATCATGGCAATTAGATATCTGTAGCTCCAAATATTGGAAAAATAGAAACTGGGGGTAAAATTAGACAGCATCACAACATCAGAAACTTTTAATCTTGCAACCTGGAAAGTCTTTGCCAGCAAATGACACTCACAAAAAAGGGTTAAAAGTATAGGAAGCTCTAAAATATATTTATTCATCAAAATGGTGCAGAGAACCATGATTTTATTCAATGATATACCGTTAAGACCAAATACAAATCTACTAAATGTTTACCAATTAAGCACATAAATAATGCAATATGCCTAGAGTTGAATAGGAAATGGGATGCATGAATGCAACCCATCAAACTCCCCCACACTTAAACAATTGCATGTCCTCGTGCAAGAGACTCAAATGGATGCAGCAAAGAGACTGGATTCCTAACTCTACTAACTCTAAAAATGCATGATGCATGAAAAGTAACAATACACCAATCCAATGGACCTAGAGATACAAGTAATAAGTTTTCACACCAACAATGAAAGAGGATCTCAACTAGCAAGGCATGTAGAAGAACATAGCATACATGGTAGAATTCACTTATGATGCATGGACCAAGTACAAAAATCCTCCCAAGGTCAATGTTTGCCACTCATTCACTCAAGTGTTTGGGTTTCATGATACACACTCAATCACCTCAAATGAAAATGTATTACCATAAGCTTGCTACGGGTCTTATTCTCCATTTTGTTATATACACATGCCTATTGAATCAAGAGGACTTATCTTTGGTTGCAATGGCGCTTAGGTGAAGGTGGGTAATTATATAGGCCAATGGGCTAAACCTTAAGTCAAAGGAGAACAAATGTATACACCAAGAGCACAAGTGTTTAAGAGTACGCTTTTTCCATCTTAATCACAATTTTAGGCCTTTAATTTCAATGTGGCACACCTTCAACTAAACTTTTTTTTTCAGATTTTTTTTTTAATATCAACCATGCAATTTTTTTTTTTGTGTGTGCCACTTACTAAATTTTGGATACACATTGTTCCTCCCCCACACTTAAATTGGAGCATGTCCTCATGCTCTCCCCCACACTTTTGCTCAAGCACATATATGAATTTGCACAAATGCTCTCCTAAGCCTAAAAGGTTAGGAAGTTTCATGGTTTTTCACTTTTGGCTAAGGATGTGCTAAAATAAAAGAATGGGCAATAAGGCTCAAAAGGGCTAAACAATGGTAACATGCAAAAGGTGGCTATATGGGCAAGTGGCTAAAAACAAGAAAAATGCCTCCATCGTATTCAAGCATGCATATGGAAACATATTTTCAAACAAGACCCTAAGTAAGTTCTAGAATGCAAATCCAAAGAGGGAAACACACATGAACAATTAGCATGGCACATGATAGTCCAATCAAAGAGGCTCAAAATCTCACAGATAAAAGTACATGTACTCAATCCAAACAACAATGAATCCACCAAGCATACAATAAAAGATAAAGCAATGCCAAGCAAGTCAATAAGGTGCATGTGGTGTAAGCCTATTCATGTGATCTCTAAGGTGTCAAAGGAATGGTGTAGGACACAAATAAAAATACATATGATGCATGACTCAAAACTAAAATGAAAATAAATAAAATGCAGAAAAATTAAAAGAGAAGAGGAAAGAAAAACCTCATGGTGGGTTGTTTCCCACCCAGCACTTCGCTTTAACGTCCCTAAGTTGGACGGTCAAGACCCTCATGGAGGGTGTGCAGCTTCAACCCAAAGATAAGCTAACTGAGCCTTTAGATCTGTTGGGGGCTCATGGAGGTACATCAGCCGATGCTCATCAATGGTGAACCGAACCATCCTGGAGTTCTTTAACTCAATTGCACCATCGGGGTGCACATGGTTGACCAAGAATGGTCCTCTCCATCTAGACTTCGGGTCTCCAGCCATCAGTTTTTCCCGGGGCTCATGTAGCAAGATCCACTGCCCCTCACAAGGCTTCTTACCCAACGTGGGCTGGTCATGGAGCACGTGGCAAATTGATGATTGCAGCCTGTGAG
Source organism: Dalbergia cultrata (assembly GCA_031216105.1). Lineage (NCBI taxonomy): Eukaryota > Viridiplantae > Streptophyta > Magnoliopsida > Fabales > Fabaceae > Dalbergia > Dalbergia cultrata. The sequence continues at coordinate 13,315,070 of CM062352.1, read as the reverse complement.
GTGTACCTGTATCTGAAAGCTTGGGACATTCTAAAACAACAGGTGCATCATATCCCATGGAAGAAGAAAAAGTGGAGAATGGAGGATCTGGAGTCTTACAAAGTAAAGTATCATATGCATCTTCCACTAGGGAGTCAATGACATCAATGCCAAATACAGAGTGTTCCTCAAGGGGGAATTTCATGGCATCAGATAAACAAAATTGGGCTTTCAAATCCCCTCACTCCATGGATAATGTACCGGCATAAACATCAATTTTGGTTTTAGCAGTTTTCAAAAAGGGTCTACCCAAAATTAATGTATGCTGGTTGGCATCAGTGTCATTCTCCATCTCAAGCACATAAAAATCAGCAGGGAATATTAAATCATTTACCTTGACCAGGACATCTTCTAGTAGCCCCTCTGGCTTTGTGATGCTGCGGTTGGCAAGTTGGATTGTCAACCCAGTGGGCTTGAGCTCCCCAAAGTGTAAGGACCTGTAGAGTGATTTTGGCATAAAATTAATGCCAGCCTCGAGATCAGCCATGGCTTGCTTGATTTGCAGGTTCCCAATGGTGCAGGGAACATTGAACACGCCTGGATCTTTACACTTAGATGGCAAGTTGCCTGGCTTGATGATGGAGGAAGCATTCACCCCTATAGTCACCTTCTCCTTTTCATTGCCCTGTGGTCTCCTTCTGTTGGTGCATAAATCTTTCAAGAACTTAGCATACTTGGGAATCTGCCTAATTGCATCCAACAGAGGAATGTTGACTTCTACCTTTCGAAAGGTCTCCAAGAGGTCTTTTTCCAACTCCAACTCATTGGACCTCTCGGGTCTTGTAACTCTATGTGGAAAGGGCAATGGAATAGGTCTTGTTACCTGCTCTTCTGCTTCCTTTTGTTGGGGTGCAGGCTTAGCTTGTTGCATCTCTGACTGAATTGTCTCTTCCTCCTGGCTCTCAACCACAACCTGCTTTGAAGGACCAGCAACCTCAGGTAAAATTGTACGGCACTCGGAGTAATAACAAAGCGTTCCCTTTGGGGTTGGGAAGCTGGTGAAGGAATAGTAGATGCACTTCCTCTTTGGGATTGGGAATTCTCAAGCCTCACAATTGCATTTCTCATATCTTGCATGGCTTGTTCCTGTTTCCTTTGTGTTTCTATCATCATCTTCATCATCTCTTACCATGGTGCATCTGAAGGAGCAGGAAGGGCAGGTAGTGCTAGAGGCTGTTGAGGGCTAGGAAGCTATGGGACAGGTGGTTGCTGGTAGACATGGGGGTTGCTCTGCTGCCTTTGTTGGGGTGGAACATACTTTTGCTATTGCTGTGATGAGTTGTTCCACCTGAGGTTGGGGTGATCTCTCCAACCTGGATTATATGTGTTGCTGTAAGGATCATACCCCTGCTGGTTGTTCTGATTTTGAGGTCTACCAGGAAACACATTGCTAGCAACAACTAAAGTGGGGTCCTCCTGTAGCTATGGACATACATCAGTGGTATGGGTATTACAGGAACAAATACCACAAGGTATACGAGGTGAAGGAACTGTCTCAGCTGATTGAGGCTATCTGTTTGAGAAACTCTGTCAGTTCATCAACTTCTTCTCTACCCTGCTACTCTCAACTGAAGAAACTTCACTCACATGATGAGTACTACTACGACTCACGGACCCAAGCTGAGAGTTTTCTGCCATGTTCTCAATCGAAGTCTAGGCTTTGATGAGTCTTGTCAACTAATGCACCTCCTTGGCGTCAATCATGCTCCTCTCCATAACCAATGATCCCTCATAGAAATCTTGAATAAGAGCTGCTGAAATCGATGTTGAGGCGGTGGCACATAATCTCTTGAACCTCTCCCAATACTCATAGAGGGATTCACCGCGGTGTCGGATGCCACAAATGTCTTTACGATGGCGGTACTCTGAAGTGGGGAAGAATTTTTCTAGGAAGATCGCGCTTCATGCCACGACCCAATCACAAGCCTTGTTCCATGGGGAATATAGAAGAACCGATCCTTGGCGCTCCTTCAAGGGAAAACGGAAAGGCCCTTAGCTTGATTTGGTCCTCCGTTACCCCCTGAGGCTTCATCGTCACACAAATCACATGAAATTGCTTGAGGTGTTTGTGTGGGTCTTCCCCAGATAACCCATGGAACTTGGGCAAGTGGTGTAGGAATCCTGATTTGAGCTCAAAGTCACCTCCCTGATCAGGATAAATGATTCCCAATGGTTGGTAGTTTAAGTCTTGGGAAGCGAGCTCCTTCAAAGTCCTGTTATTATCAGCCATGTTTCCTGAAACACTAGTAGCAGGATCAGAAAGTTCAAGAGAAAAATAAAGAGAATTATCAAATTCCCTGGTTGTATCAGAAGAAGAGGGGTTGCCTAATAAATTAATTCTCTCCCTCGCGACCTTCCTAAACCTTTTGGCAGTTTTCTCAATTTCCAGATTAATCGGTAATATGGGAAAATTAGGAAGGGAGCGGGTCATAAAATTAAATTATAGCAACAATCAAATACACCAGGAAACAAAGATAAAATAAATAAAATTTAAATGAAACAAACTAAATTTTTTTATTTTTGAATATAAAAAGAAACAATCAACAATTGAAACAAAAAAAAATAAAAAAATAAATACGAAAATAAAATAAAATAAAATAAAAATAAATAAAATAAAATAAAGAGCAAAAAGAATCAAATAGCACACTTCCCCGGCAACGGCGCCAAAATTTGATGCGAGTTGTCGCTACCCACAACAAATTAAAAACAATTAAAATGCTAAATTGAACCAAAAATGTAGTAAAGGGCACAACTCATGTCGTCTCACAAGGAAGTGTTCTAATTGATTCAACAAATTGGGGAATTTTTTGGAATTATTCAAAGCAAAATTAAATTGAGGAAATATGATGAGAAGAATTACTTGCACAAGGATTCTGTCAGATTAAGAGTTGTTCAATCATTGACTCAAGAAATAAATTCATAGTGGTGGTTACTTTCATTATTCATGCTATCACACAATAATGATGTAATTCTACTTAGCAATCATACAATCGCATTCTCACTAAGGGTTTGGCTAACATATGGACTAGTAATTCACGATCGTGATTCTATGAACCTATGATAGTCTGATTACTAATTCCAGTAACCTAATTCCTAACGGAGTTAATTTCAATCCCTTACCAATTTGGATGTAATTAAATCAATCGATCCAATACCCCAATGGTATCTAAATTATGCACGCAAACGAATGCACAATCAAACCACCCTCAAAAATACAATTGCAATAATCATCACAACCAATATTAAAGAGAGAAGATAAGAGGGAAAGAAAAACCAACCACGAATTACAAATAAAAGTTGGAGTCTCAAGAACAATCTTAATCTTGATCCATCCATGTGTACGGTAGAAATTACTCCTCCATAGGGGGAGTTCACAATAATGTCAAAGAAAATTGATAAATTCTAACCCAGAAAATATTGAAATTCAACAATGATTGGAAACCCTAGCCTAGAGAGAGAGTAGAGAGAGAGAGAGAGAAAGCTAAAACCTAAAAATAAAATGTTCTCCATCTCTCTTCAGTCTCTGAAACGGAGTTAAAATAACAAAAGATTCAAAAGCGGAATGAAGTCGCGAAAGTCGCTGACATGAAGTCACTTATGACCGTTATAGCGGTTTGGGACCGCTATAGCGGTCCTGCCTTATGCCATAGCCCAGCTGCAGTCAAATTTGTCTCTCTGGTGACCGCTATAGCGGTCTATGACCACTATAGCGGTCATGTGCTCGCTCAACACCGCTTCGTATACTTCCAAACCCATTTTGAGGCCTAAACTGTTCGAATTAGCTCTTGTCTCTAGCAATAGAAGTTGTACCTCTTCGAATAAGCTTTCCAACGCCGCAAGATTCATGGCAATCAGATATCTGTATCTCCAAATATTGGCAAAATAGCAACTGGGGGTAAAATTAGACAGCATCACAACATCAGAAACCTTTAATCTTGCAACCTGGAAAGTCTTTGCCAGCAAATGACACTCACAAAAAAGGGTTAAAAGTCTAGGAAGCTCTAAAATATATTTATTCATCAAAATGGTGCAAAGAACCATGATTTTATTCAATGATATACCGTTAAGACCAAATACAAATCTACTAAATGTTTACCAATTAAGCACATAAATAATGCAATATGCCTAGAGTTGAATAGGAAATGCGATGCATGAATGCAACCCATCAATGACGATGATGGTCCAGATGATGATGATGGTGATGCTGCCACCGCCACCGACGATGCTAACGCCCAGGAGTTCAGCTAGTTTTTATCTAGCTTCATTTTTTTTCTATTCTAGATTTTTTTTACATTTATTGTAGTTTGTATGTGTTTTATTATCATAATTTGATATTTTATTTAATTAGTCTAATTTATTCATTTTAATATTTTCTTATTTAATATCAATTTAATTGATAATTAGGTTATTATATAAAATAAATAAATAAATAATAAATAAATAACATATTATCAATTACATCATAGTTTAAAAGAAAATTTTTAAAAAATTTATCTATTACCGACAAGTAATACCATCAATAATATATAATATTTATTTAAATCTAATGTTCCTACCAATAACAAACCGTCGATAAACCCGTTGGTAAAATATTTAAACATTAGAATTTATTTATTTATACACCCGTCGATATAAATATGTCTCTAACGAAAAAGCTGATGCCTTTCATTTAATTGTACCGACGATTAATTATCACCTTATCTGTCGGTAAAAGAGTCGAAAACAACCGATGGGTGTTTTATACCGTCGATAATATTCATCGACAGTCTCGTCTCCAATGCCCCCATATCCGTTAGTAATACCGTCGGTAAAAATCATACCTGTCGATAAACCCATCGGTAAATGTGCCGATTTCCTGCACCTTTCTCGTAGTGTTATGAGTCACATTTTCCTTTTTGCTTCCAACCCTTAAATCCACACCTTACCTTTCTTTCTTGAATAAAACGAAGTTGTATTTCTAATAACAAAACCATCTCCTTTGACATGGTGGTTGGTGAGGTTGCTGCCACAAAGCCCTAACATTTGGTACCCCCATCACCAACTTCGTATCATCGCCAAGAGGAGGGTCACCATCTTGTTGCAAGTGGTCTTATCATTTTCTTATTGGGAAGGGCTTGTCGCTTTTAGCCAATTTGTGAAAATTAGAATTTGGCAAGTGCACCAGGTCTTAAGTAATAAGAGTGAGAAGGGATTGTCATCCTATGAAGACTTAAACTCAAGTACCAATTCAATTAGATACTTTACTATTTAGGAAAATGTGTAAGTAAAATAATGCAACAAATAAAATAAATCTAAGAACTAGCAAGACTAGAATAGTTTGAGAAAAAATATAGATGGAAGACAGACGTTAGGGGTTGATTTCATCAAAGTTCCCTAAATTGCACTACCCAATTTTTAAAATCCTTTCTTATTAACTTTATTTTTGGTCGAATTACTCATTGTCAATAGTTTATAATATGATCTCTCACTACTATAACCCTCCTAGGATAAACAAGACATTCAATATCTTGTACTATTTTAAATTTATCCTCAGAATGAAGAGTAATGATTGATAAACACCATACAAATAAGGACTTTTATCTCTAGCTGCTTTAATATATGTTAAATTGTAGTTTGGCTTATTTTATAAAGTAAAATCTACTTTGACAGTATAAAACTATACATTAGTTAATGGGTGGGTTTCATAGGACGGGGATCTCATTCCCTATCCCTACCATGTTTAACAAACAAAGACTCTACCCTGTCCCCATGAAGACTTAACCTATTCTCATTATGGGTAATTTCGCAAGTACTCGGTTTAGTAAGTTTTTTTTGTCGTCCATAATTATTTACATCATTTTAGTAAATTAAAATATTTACCTTATAAAAATATAATTTCATATTAATAAAGATAATGAATAAATTTAATTTACTTGATTTCAATTGCACCTTCTTTCCTTTGCATCCTTTTAGTAAATTAAAATATTAATTTTAAAATATATGTTATAATTAATGTACTATAATTAGTTAAAAAAATCATAATTTACTTCATCTCACTTATTTTCATAACATCAATTACACATTTATTTTCAATAAAAAATAATGTAATTTTTATTTTTTAAAATTAATAAATAATTAGTATCAATATAAAAAGCATAAATTATGGAATTGAATTTTAATAAAATATTTTAATGTTAAAAAATTAAAGTTTTTTTTCATAAAAAAATTAGTATGAAAAATTGCGGAATTGGTAAGTTGGAATGTTTAAGTTGCAAAAAATAAATATGGTGTAATGAGACGGGTAGCTAGATATTTCTTTTTTTATGATTTTCAAAAACTCTTTGAAGTTAGGAACTTTTTGAAAAAGAGGAAGAATTGAAAAATAGATTGTTGATATATTTGTTTAGGAAAGATACATATTTAAGAGAAAGTATGCACACTGATTTGGAAAGTAATATGTATATAAAAATCAATTATGCTAAATGAATCTCAATATATAATAGACGGAATATTTTCCAACGTTTGAGTTGACGAATGAATTTGAAATTCTTGGTTTGATTTGTTAATTTTTATAGTGGTTTTAAAAAATTATATGTTTTTTTTATTGTTTGCAAAGGTGACTATTTTTCTTCAAATATATGAATGCATTTATTTTTTTATGCTTTTCAATTTATTTTTATTTTTTATTAATAATATTATAACATTTTATGTTATAATATCTTTCATTGTAGTGCCAAATATAAGTTATAACAAATTTCAATTATGATGTTTTAAGACTTGTAATATTTTGAATGTTGAAAATCGTGGAAGTGATAATTGAAATAATATTTAATGTAGAGTATTGTGTTAATAGAGGAGAAATATGATTGTATTATTAGAAAAATAATTAATAATTATAATACAAATAAAAAAAATTTACTTTAAATAGAAATGTTTAGATAATTGTGGGGCATAAAATTCTCAATGCACACATGGCAAAACTTTCCTTGAAATGAGTCTAAATTTTTAGTCATATAAATTAAAATTTTGAATTATTATCATATTATAATTAATTAGATTGAATACTTGATCAAAAGCATCAAATTAAGTTGATATTCATTAAGGGTGGTGGCAATTTTTTTTTTTAAATATGAGGAAAAGGCAATAGAAATTAAGTACATTAGATTAATTTTTGAATTTTGGCATATGAATCAAAATTATTTATAAATTAAATTAATATCAATTAAATATAGTTTCATAAAATTGATATAAAATAAGAATAATAAAATCAAATTGATATCAATCACAACATTTTATGCTTTAGTCAATGGATTTATTTTATTTTACTTGATTAGAATTTGGATTTATCTTGGATCTATATATATTATTATTAGTATTAATTATAGATATTACCCTTACCATATATATTTTCATATTAATATTTTTTTTTTAAAAAAAGGTTAAGATGTACTATATAGTTTTACCATCACTTTATTTAAACTAACAAGTACGTTTAATATTAAAGGTAATCAATAATTTTGCAACAAAAAAAAAAAAGAGAAAGGTAATCAATAACAACCATAAAACAAAAAAAATGATAAAAATACAGGAAAAAAAAAGAAAATCATAGCCTCAATACACGAATAGAGATAAAAAAAAATATAAAGAATAAAAAATAATAAATCACGTAACGAAAAAAAGAAATGAAAATAATAAATCAAATACTTTCTCTCAAAGAAAAAATTAAAAATGAAATTAATAGAGAGTAAAAGCTAAGTTTGAAATATTTTGAAAAATAAAATTAAAATAAATAACTTCATACAATAGACAAATGTAAAATAAAATTTAAGAATAGTCACTATCATTCTAATAATTGTATAAATAGAAACTTATGCACAATGCTTATTCTAGTTGCCTTATTAGTTCCCTTATTTGTCATGATGCATTATTCCTCTATGAAGGCACCTTCTAGAGGAAGCGTTTAGTCAAATGATTCATTCTTTTCATGAGTAAAAAAGAAGAAGAAGAGAAAACTCTTATATGAGCAAAAGCTCACATATCATCACTGCATAGAATCACAACAATACAAAAAAATAATGATAGTCCCTTACAACTCATTGTATATAGCCACGACATATAACTTGAAAATAGTAACCATTCAAAGTAAGAAGGATAAAAGGAAAAACTAAAAGAAATACAGAGATGTGAAATCATTCAATAGCATCTAAAAAACAAATATCCATTAAGTGAGGAGTGAAATTGAATGAAAATGATTGTAATGGAAAAAATATATTACATATACAAATGTAGAAGAAGAATGTAGACAATGGAGGAATAATGCACAAGAGAGAAGAAGAAGGAGAAAAATGAAGATGACAACAGTAAAAGATTGAGAGCATAAAAATTAATAAAAAAAAAAGATACAACAAAAAAAATAAAAAAAAAGAGAGAGAGAACAAATAGAGTGAAAGAGAATAAGAGATTTTGAAGTTCAAAGGAGAGGAAAAAATGAATACATAATGACTAAAATATTCAGGTCATAATTCACCAAATATGCTGATATCTCGCATTAAAATAATCAAATATTTATGTAATTAGAATTTATGATATTTGATAGCGTATATAGAAATTACATTTTTTAGTGCAGATTAGATCAGATCATTTCTCAAAAAGGAAACTCTTGAATAAATGTTGAAAATTATATCATATAAAATCATTGCTTCATGTTTCCAGAAATGATGCTTGGGCGAAGGTTACTTTAAATTTGAGAGAATATGGATCAATTTAAATTGACATGATCTTGGATTGATTGTCTTAATTGATTGATTGTTTTAATTAATTTTATGAATATAATTTATTTATCTATTTTTAGCTAAAAAGTATAATAAATCAACATATTTATTAAAAACCTCATTATCGTTTTCTTGTAAAAAGAATTATTCCTTTATAAGAAATCCAAACCCAAAGTAATCGAAAGTGTAATAGTAAAATTTTTAATTTGGATTTCATTCACACTAAATTCTTCAAATTCGTTGTCATTTCATAACCAAAAGCCATATTTTTAAAATAGCTTTTAAAAAAATGTAATATACCAAAATTGATTATAATTGAAAACTCATTTGTTTAAAATATTTTAATGTTAAATAATTTTGATTGGCATATTGATGAGCCTTATGATTTAAATTAAGACTTATAATAGTTTGAAATTTAATATTTAATGCAGAATATTCGTGTTGTGATAATGAAGGAGAAATATGGAGTTAACTTTTTCAAAATAATTAATAAATAGAGTTATGAAAATTATGTAAATTAATCTAAAAACACTATAAAAAATTATGGAAATTATGGCGGTGAAATTAGGCGGTTCTTTAAAACCACCATAATTTTCATGAAAGAAATGACATTGAAATTAAGGCGGTTCTTTAAAACTGCCACAACATACAATAAATTACGGTGGTTGGGTAAACTATGGCGATTAAGAATCGCCTTTATTTACCATTACTATTTTTATTTCTTTTTTTTATTTTTTTAATAAAATAGGGGAAAAAAGAGCATTCTCACTCTTTAAACTTTTAGCTAGTTACAAATGGATACCTTAACTTCTAAATCTTCTAATTAGATGTTTAAACTACACTAATCCTCAAAATTAGTCATTTTATTCAATTTTGGGTTTAGCTAGATAGGTGAAGTAGTTAAATATCTAATGATACATGTCCCAATTTCTTCTAATTTTTTAAATATTGTATTTATTTATATTATGTAATATTTGTAAAAAATACATATCAATAAAAAATTAAAAAATATTAACTAAAATTTTTCCATTCTCTGCTCAGAAAATAAGGATGAGAAGCTCAAATTAAATGTTAAATCTTCTAAGAGGATGCGTTATCTCTTAATTTTTTAAATTTATAATAAAAACAATGAACTATGGTAAATAGAGTATATTTTGTACTTTTTTTAATTTGAATTGAATTTGGAACTTATTTTGTTGCTACAATTGTAGTTATATTTCCTTGAAAATGGAAATAAAATTGGATTAATGGATGAAACTTGCGCAAAATTTTTATCGAGCATACACACACACACGCATTTTATAAATCATTTGTTCATTTTGGAACTTTTATATTATAACTCAAATTTTATTATGCTTAGCTATAGAAGAACTTTTAAAATTTAAAAAAGAACTAATTTTAAAGAATGTGTTAGTTAAATTATTTAATTAAAAATTTAAATAAAATAGAAAGAAGAAAATGAAAAAAAAAGAATATTTTTTCAAAAAAAAAACTTATAATTAGCCCAAGAAAAGAGAATTCTTTTGGAATCAAACCTGAGATAAAAATGAGATTTTAAAAGCCAAAGTCTATGTTCAAGACAAGAAGCAAGGAAAAAATAAAAGCCCACCAATAACCCATTATTTAATGGCATTGGAGTGTTGTTGTGAAACAAAAAGAAGAAGAAAGAAAGCTGACAAAATCCCTCTTTTTGTTCACTTTCGCGCCACTCCTCACTCCGTCTGATCTTTCATTCTTCGCGCCACCCCACTCTTCACTCCACTGAGAAAGCTCAGAAAACCACCGCCACCACTAGCCACTACTTCTCTGCTAACTGCTCCCACTCCTTCCAATTCCCATTCCCATATCCTTCTTCTTTATCTTCCTTTTGATTCAGGGTTTCGCATTACACCAAATCCCCCATTTCACTTTGATTCACACCATTCACCGTCTTCTGCACCCGAACCAGCACCGAATAGCAGCAACAACTCGACTTCCAAGATTCATCTATGGTCGATTGCGTTGGCACCACCCAAGATGTCGAGTGCGTCGCTGCCATCACTCCAGTAGATGAATAAGGAGAGCAAAATGGCGCCGTATCATCATCTTTAGCGGAGAAGAAGGAACAAGGCTACCACTCTCTCTTCTGCTCTACTCTGATTTCATTTTTTGTGCTGCTCTGCTCTGCTTTTCAGCAAAAGAAATGGTGTATTATATGATTCACTTGTTGTTCTTGCACATTTTGTTCAACATAAAACTCTGCGCATGGCTATAGTCATTTTGGCCTCTGAACCCATTTCTTTCTTCACTTGAATCATATAATAATTCTTTATTATAATAATCATGACTGCTAAAGACATAGCACTAGATGACAAAGAGGAACTTGATGAGGCTTTACAAAGAGAGGTGTGTAGCTGCCGATTCTGATCAATTACATGTTCTTATATGATGCCATTATTGACAACCACACGATTCTCCAAGTTGTTTTTCTACCTTGCCTATACAGTAGCATGTGTATAGGCATCATCATTGATGATGATATTTTTTCTGCAAATCATTCACGTTGTATTCATGTGGTTTAGACATGATGGCCTAATGCTTTATTAAGTGATAATATATTTTCTTTGGTTGAATAATCTGAGTTTATCTGTGCTGTATGCTTACTCATATGTGTGGCATTGTAGAAGTGCTATGATGCTATGCTCTTGTTAGTTGTTACACGAAGGTATGGTGGGTGGTTGCAATTTATATGTGTATATGTAGTATGCACTAAAACCTCTTGACTTTTTTTTCATGTCCATTTGGCATATCTGTTTGGGTTCCGATTTGGCAGAAAATTTCTGTATAAGTTCAACTAATGATGTCTTATATAATCGACCTTCAGGTGGGATGTATTTTTAATCTTTTGTATTTTCATGATTCCCTTAATTCCTTTAGTGTTCAATGTCAGGGTATAAAGTACTAGTTTCATTTTGAGTCATGCTTGAACAAAATTACTTAAGTTTTTATTATGTTTTAGCCTTTGTTTTGTTATCTTTTGTTTTTTCAGCTTTCAAGCTCAAGTTTTGGGATTTGGCCGTTGTATTTGAATTTTTACTCCTACTGAATTTCAATTAGAATTGAGTTTTATGGACATTCTTATTTAAGATACAACTTGGTTTTATTATGGTGGTGAAGTGGTGTTATATATATATAATGACTCATTTTTTTAGTATTGTTGTGATAAAATAATTAAATATAAAGAATCTATAGGGATTTTGAAAATTCAGACAGACACAATTATGATAATAACAATATGAGGATTCTGTAAAAAAAAGAAAAAAGAAAAAAATGAAAATTAATTTTATATAATTAAAAATTTAATATAATAATATTCTAAGCGGGGATATTGAATGAGGCCCTATAATTGGTATAAGGACATAGAAAAATAACAATAAGGTTAAATAAATTTTTAACCTTGTAAACTTATTTAGGTATCGATCAAGTACCAAAATGGTAATAATCGATACTTCGAAATGGTGATAACCGGTACACCGAAATACTGAAACTAGTATAAATAATGGATATTATTAGATCTCATATAATTTTCACTTAAGACAATCAAATTAATATCGACATTTTCAATATAGATACAAGACAAATTGATTCGAAAATAGTTAGACTAATTGCTTTGTCTCCAAGTAAGTCACAAATAAAAAAGAAATGTCAATTTTCTTCCTTGTTGCCCAGACTTCACGTTGCTTTCTTCTTTTCTTTACTATCTTCATTTCTTCTTATTCAAACTCCATGAAACCACCAAGTTCTTGAAGGATACACTTACATAAACATATAAACTTGTTCAAGAGCACTTCATTTACATCAAACTTAAGTCAAAGCCTTTCTTTTCACCTTCAAATGTCCAAACAGCAGTATATATGGGTGCTGAAAAATGGGTTTAAAGCTTTAGTTAGAGAAGAAAAAGCTAGAGAAAAGTTTAGCAAAAGCTTGGAAGAAAGGTAGAAAAAATCTATGTCTATTACTTGGTGATTGTTTGGCTATTTTGCTAATATAAATTCTTAAGATATGTTTGAAATTATCTTTATGAAATTTGAAATTTATGTTCAAGATTCATATATATGCATTGGATGAATATAAAGGATGCAATAAATATGAGTTTTGTGGGTTGATTGAATGGTAAAAGAGATTTATTAAGCAAATGAAGAGATTTTTTTATTCATAGAAGAAAAAGCTTGAAATTCATCTAAGAAACTTAGTTTATTTTCTCAGAATTTATAAGAATTACCACCTACGGAGTTTTACAAGTTTCTAATAATATAAATTCTTATAAAAGTCTAGCAGACTTTGCAAAAATATCTCATCACAGTGTACCAGATTTTATAGAGAAATCGCATAAAAGTTTACTAGATTTTATAGAAAAATCTCATAAAATATTTAGTTGTTTTCTTTTAGAGAAAATCTCATAAAAATTAAAGAGAGATTTTTGAACAGAATATCTTATAAGAATTCAGAAGATTTTTTAATAGAATATCTCATAAGACTTCAAGAGATTTTTTACAGAATTTAATAGAATATCCCACAAGAATTTAGGAGATTTTTTAAAAGAACATCTCATAATACTTTAGGAGATTTTTAATAGAATATCTCATAAGAATTTAGGAGACTTTTTAACAGAATATCTCATAAGACTTTAGGAGACTTAACAGAGAAAATCTCAAAAGAGTTGAGGAGATCTCAAGGAAATCTTAAAACAAAAGTATGAGAAATAGAACTATTAAAATGAGAGTTTACTTAATGATTATAAGATTTCCTAAGCAAATATTAAAGATTTTTATGAGAAGAGAAAACTTAAGAAAATAAGCCTTATTTAATATCAATTGTTTGATTGTAAGCTCATGGATTTAAGTTGTGATCTATATCAAGTTGTAGTATGAGGTATATAACAATTGAACTATATCAGGTTATAACATGAGGTGTTACAACATTATGAGGGAAGTGATGTATTGAGAATAGCATGGTATTGTGATCTATATCAGGATATAGTATGATGTACTACATCAAGTGAACTATATCAGGATGTAACACTAGGTGTTACATCACAGGCAATACATCAGATGAGAAGTATATCAGGAATCCTATGAGTTCTATTCTCAAGCCTAAAGCTAATAATAAGCCTATGATAAAGAAGTAATAAAACAAACAAACTAATTGTTAGATAACCAGAAAACTGATTAATTTTTTAATGAATCCTATGATTTATTCTGAAGCATAAGTGTAGTCATAATATTATGTTAGATAAAAGAAGGAACAAGCAAAAATAATTATTTCAGAAGAAATTGAAGATATTTTAATTATTTTAATACTATGTCAGATATCATTGTGTAGTAGACTAGCATTTTTCCTACTGGGAATCTTTGATTCTTATTCCTGTGGTTATCCTTTTTTTTTTTCTTACATAGATTGTGATGATGGTGATTATTTTCTGAAGATCCTTAGCTGGTATTGGCATCACGGACTAGACCTTTTGATGAACCGATTGTAGAGAATTTAATAAGTTTTTTAATTTTCTTTTAATGAATTTTTAGTAATACCTAGACTAGAGGATTCCTGCGTGAACCAGGGTAAGGGCTTGATATAGTTATGTATACTATTGAGTCGTCATCATGTAATAAAATTATGTTCAAACTTAGCGACATAGAGAGAAAGCAGTTTATGTTTGTCACAAAAGCAGGCTCATATTTAAATATTGTATATACACCTCTAAGGTTAAGCAAAGTTAACAAGTAACAATTACTCACTATAAGCTTATGGCTTAAGCATAGCTTTATGGTAGAAAGAGTGTTACATTAATGGTATTAGAGCAGTTCATCCTGTTAGAGCCTGGGGATGGTCTGACTTGCTTCTGAAGCATATATACTCTGAAATCTTAATGTCATGCAGTAGGATTTTATATGCTAAGATAAAAAGTAGAACTTTATATGCATGACTGCTTACTTATAAAGAAGTTAGTAGCTATCATGTTAAGCATTGTATTGAGCTTGATCAACTCAATGCCTTTTTGCTTTGTGTGATAGGAAATTAATGATTTCAGGTAGGCATAGTAGGACTAACAATAACAATGATGATAAGGTGCCCGAGGGAGAAAGCTACAAATGTTATGCGTGATTTTTGAAATATGACTTAGGCAATCAGGGAGCAAGCTATGGCTGCAAAGTAGATGATGAGCACTATTAGGAGGTGACCTCATGAAAGATATTAGCAAAGGCTAACTATTTATGATAGTTCAAGGAGCAAAAACTACCCAAAATTCGAGGAACCTAAACCCAGATAAAGTTGAAAAATGGATTAAGTGATGGAGAAGGATATTCGAAGTATTAAAGTGATCAGACTCGTCAAAAGTAGGTTATGCTGCCTAAGTGTTGGACGCGAGCTGATTACTAATGGATAAGTGTTAGAATGTTAGTTAAGGAGACGAATAGTGAAATAACTTGGGATTTAATGAAGGGTGCTTTCTACAAGCAGTATGTTCTTTCTTCCATAAGAAATGTTAAGGAGTTGGAAATTCCTAGAATTGCAACAGGGGCACATGACGGTGTCAGAATACACAACGCAAAGTTTGATGAGTTTTACACAACTTATTAGAATAATCCTAATGAAGAGTTAGAAACATGTTAAGTATGAAGGAAGCATTAGAGAAGACCTTTTGACAATGGTGGGACTAACGAAAATTATGGACTTCACCACATTGGTGAACAAAAGCACTCTAGTGGAAGAGTACAACTGGAAGCTATCAATGGCTTGAGAAAGAGTAGCATCATACGGCATAAGATTCAAGCCTACTTTACCACCACAAATGGAATTTTCCTTATGGCAATGGAAAAGGCAAGCAGTCATAGAGGAATCATTTAATAACAATGAATGCCTAGAATATGGAAAGAATCATGGTGATAAACCATGTATAGCTAGACAATATGTTTGTTGTCAATGTAGGAAGCCAGGTCACCAAGTTAGGAATTCTCCAACTAGAAATATACCACCTTTATCTAGGCCACAACAACAGGCACGTGTTTTGCTATGAATGCAAAAGATGCTGCACTAGCAAAGGAATTCATTTAAGAAGTAGGATGTGGAAAGCCTAATAGTCAAGAATACCTATTTTAGTTAGTTAGTGTGACAAAAAGTAAGCAAGAATTAGAATAAATACTGGTAGTCCGAGAATGCTTTGACATATTTGCAGGAGATATACTAGAATTTCCCACATAAAGGAAGATAAAATTCTCAATTGAATTAGTACAGAAGCGGGTCCAATCTCAACAACCCCTTATCGAGTGTTTCCTCAGAAATTAGCAGAATTGAAGGAATAGGGTGAGAGCTGTTAAGTAAACATTTTTTCTAGTCGGGTGCTTACCCATAGGGATATCTTGTACTCTTAGTGAAAAAGAAGGATGAAGGTATGAGTTATGTGTTGACTACAGACAACTGAATAAGCTGACGATCAAGAAAAACTATCATTTTCCAAGGATTGATGATCTTATGGATATCAATTAAGGGAAGTGATAGTATTCTCTAGGATTGATTTGAGATTGGGATACCACTAGATTCAAGTTCGGGAAGAAGATATTTTGAAGCATGCTATGGGCATTACGAATATATAATGATATCTTTTGAGATAACTAATCCCCCATAATATTCATAGACCGTAGGAAT
Source organism: Dalbergia cultrata (assembly GCA_031216105.1). Classification (NCBI taxonomy): domain Eukaryota; kingdom Viridiplantae; phylum Streptophyta; class Magnoliopsida; order Fabales; family Fabaceae; genus Dalbergia; species Dalbergia cultrata. Next base: position 13,298,598 of record CM062352.1, on the reverse strand, counting down.
CAAATCTTTTGATATTTTCTCAACAAGTTCATAATTGTTTTATAGATGATATTCTCATCTATTCAAGAGTTGAGGAAGAACACAAGTAGCATCTTAGAACAGTGCTATAGATTCTTCATGCCAATCTATCCAAGAGTGAATTCTGGCTATAGGAAATAAGATTTCTAGACCATGTAGTATCATAGGAAGGAGTCACAATTGACCTAACAAAGATTAAAATAGTACTAAAGTAGGAAAGACCAACTACTACCATGGATATTTGAAGTTTTTAAGATTAGTTGATTACTATAGAAGGTTTATCAAGGGATTCACCCAGATAGCCTTACCCTTAACCAAGCTGAACTGAAAGAATGTGCCTTTTACATGGACAGTAAAATATGATAGAAGTTTTTAGAACCTCAAGTAGAAGTTGACCATTGCACCTATAGTGATCTTGCCAGGCTCACATGGTTCATTTTCGGTTTATTGTGATGAATCAAGAAAAGGCTTGGAGTATGTATTGATGCATAATAGAAAAGTGATGGCTTAGACTTCAAGATAGATAAAGCCACATGAGGTGAACTACCTTACACATCTTCTCAAGTTAGTGGTAGTAATATTCATTTTGAAAATCTAGAAATGACATCTATATGGATTAAAGTTTGAGGTGCTTTCTAGTCATAAGAACCTATGTATCTCTTAGATTAGAAAGAGGAAAACATGAGGCAACAGAGGGGGATAAAGTTCATTAAAGACTATGAGCTCGACTTGAACTACTATCTAGGAAAATCAAATTGGGTAGCAACTGCCCTTGGCAGAAAAACCTTGAGTATTTCTTGGATAATGATTAAGGAGATAGAGCTAGAAGAGATTTTCAAAGCCTTAAGTTATAGGTAGAAGAAAGGCCTGGAAGTGTATATTTGGGTCAGAGATTAGGATCACAAGTGACATTAAGAGGGAGATTTCATAAGCTTAGCAAGAAGATCCATAATTTCATAGCCTCAGCTCAAGTTAGGGAATCGAACGGTTATGAAATGTTTGACTTCCAAAAGATAAAAGTAGAACATTAGAGGCCGCTAGGTACATTGCAACCCTTGGAGATTCCCAATGGAAAAGGGAAAATATTTCAATGGATTTTGTAATGGGATTGCCAAGGACACAATTAAGATACGATGTTATTTGGGCTAGAATGGATAGACTAACTAAGTCCACACATCTTTTACTAGTCAAAGTTACTTCCTCTCTTGAGAAATTGGTTAAGCTTCATATAGAAGGATTAGTGAGATTGCGTGGTGTTTCTTCTACTATAATCTCACACTGAGATTTGCATTGCACTTTAAGATTTTTGGGAGTTTTTCTAAAATCTTTGGAAGAAAATGCTATCTAAGCATGACTTATCATCCCTAGAATGATAGACAAGCAAAATGGACCATTCAAACATTGGAAGATATACTGAGAGCATGTGTGCTGGAACATTGTGGGAATTGGGATAGTTATCCGCCATTAATTGAATTCTCCTACAATAACAACCATCTGCAAGTATCATAATGACTCTTTATGAAGCTCTATATGGATGAAAGTTATCTCTATGCCCTGAATAGGTAGAGCCATTAATGTCTAGAAACTATATCCTTGTTTTATAGGTTCTTTTTAGATCCAAGGTCGTGTAGGTTCAGTAGCAAACCGGATAACTTTATCTCCATACCTGTCAAAGATTCATGATGTATTCCATGTTTGACAACTTTGGAAATACAACTCTTATTCTAGTCATATACTGGAATCTGAATCCATACGATTATAGGATGACTTGACGTTCGAGTTACCACTGATACAAATAGTAGAAAAAAGTGTGGAACAACTTTGAGGAAGATCCATCTCTTTTGTAAAGGTTGCATGGGGTAGAGAAGGATCCAAGGACTATATGTAGGAATTGGAGCAAAGTATGCAAGAGGACTAAATTTTGAGTACAAAATTTTTCTATAGGGGTAGAATGTAACGACTCGTTTTTTAAGTACTGTTGTGATAAAATAATTAAATGTAAAGAATCTATAAGGATTTTGAAAATTTGGATAGACAAAGTTATTATCACAACAATATGATGATTCTACAAAAAAAAAATTAATTTTATATTATTAAAATTTTAATATAATAATATTTTAATTGGGGATATTAAATAAGACCCTATAATTGGCATAAGGACATAGAAAAAGTAACAATAAGGTCAATATCTTATGTGCTTATTGTCGTAATTGGGATCACGATGGGATGAAGAAGTATTATTGAAAATTGGAGTCGCCACCAAGTTTTATTTAAATTGGTAAAAATATGGAAAAATCATTTTTATTTTAAAATAAATAATCTTTGAATCCAGATTTTGAGCTCATGAGTTGATTATGCATAAGGAAGGGATAAAAATTGTTTTTTTTTTTAGCACCCCTGATACATCAGTATTACTATGGTTACCTTTATTGATCATGCTTATTATTGATCACCTTTGAAATATTTATTTGGGATAAATGCATTTCACTCCCCTGATTTTAGGTCATGTGCAATTTACCTTCTGACTATTCAAAATGTGTATCGCGACACCCTGAATTTTCAAAACTGTGCGAAACATCCCTTAGTATAATTTGAGCAATCCAACACCTTGTCAGTGAATAATATGTGCAATTAACCCCCGTAACTTTTTTATTGTGTGTAACCCAATATCTTGTTATGACTTAAATTTTTGGGGGGGTTTTTTTGCACAGTTTGAAAAGTTTAGGGTGTCGTAATGCACTGTTTAAAAAATCGGGGTTTTTTTTGGGCACAATTTGAAAAGTTCAGGGTGTCGTAATGCATGTTTTGAAAAGTCAGGGTTTAAATTGCATAGGACCTAAAATTCAGGGGGGTAAAATACATTTAATCCTATTTATTTTATCATTTTTTTAAAAAAAGAAAACAAATATCTTTCTTAAAAAAAATTTGGAACATCAAATTGTCACAATTCAAATGTCCAAAATATCGAGCTAACAAGCTGTCATAGGTAAGTTTACTTCTTTATTTGAAATAAAATATTTATCAAACAAGTGACAAATTTAAACTAAAACAAAATATTTTCGATAAATTACAAGAACTTACAAATAAGGCCCAACAGAATATATATATATATATATATATATATATATATATATATATATATATATATATATATATATATATATATATATATATATATATATATATATATATATAAATTTATTTTGACATAAAAAAGATAGAAAATATTTAAAAAGAAAACAACAAATATATTTTTTTTAAAAGGGAATTTTTGGAATATCAAGCTATCACAACTCAGATGCCCAATATATTGAGTTAACAAGCCATCACGGCAAAATTAGCATTTTATTTAAAATAAAATATTTAACAAGTGACTAATTTAAATTTTAAAGAGAAAAGTGCATAAGAAAAAAATTACAATTAAAGAAAATTATGAAAATTTAATTTTGACTTGACAGGGGTATGTCTGCTCCTACATATCTCCTGATGCAATGGGAAACTCAAAGTCACGTAGTTCTTTAAAAAATATTTGTTGGTTGGTTAACTTTATTTTTGAAAAGGAATTTTAGAATATCAAGCTGTCACAGCTAAAATACTCTAGAGTGTAGGATTAACAAGTCATCATGGCTAAATAAACAAAAAAAAATTTCTAAGTTTTAATCTTTTATTTATTTATTTATTTTTAAACAAACAAAAATAGAACTTTTAGCCAAAACATTCTATATATATATAAACAAAGATAATTTAAAGAACATTACTCAGTTGGCTTTTTAAACAAATATCCCTTTTTGGTTATTTATTGTTTAAAAAAAAATAAAAAAAAATGTTGGCCTTTGAAATGGTTGGACTTTTTTTTTAAAGGTTATGATGCTCATGGACCCAAAAATGTAAAACAAAAATGAAATGAACCTAAAATCATGATTTGAACTGGATTTGGGTAAATAAATGGGCTAAACTGAAAAATGTCAATTTTTTTTATTCTATGGGCTAGACAAAATCGGATGTTCACAGTTGCCCCTCTTTGCTCATTTCTTATAAGAGAATATGAAAAACCTAAGTTTTACATATAGTTTTCATAAGGAATGGGCAAAGATATAAACATTGATTTTGTTTGGCAATGCATGAAATGCAGACAATCTAAACCTAAAACATAAACATTCAAGAAAGTCATACAATGCATATAAGAAATCAATGAAAGCCAAAATGTATGTGAATGAAAAGAAATGTGAAATTCATCTGGAACAGACAAAAATATAAAAAAACTAGGGATTGGCAAGAAATGCAAAGATCGATAGCGGCTGAGTGAAAATTTAAAAGTCAATGGAGGCTGAAAATAAATTTACAAGTCAATGGAGGTTGACTGGAAGTTTAAAAATCAACGAGGGGTTGATTGGAAATTTAAAAACCATGTGACCAACTAGATATGCATCAACAAACGATAGGAAATTAAAAGTTTTGCAACCAACTGGATACAGATCAACAAGTGACAAGAAATTAAGAAGCTGACAGGGGTTGACTGGAAATTAAAAGCCTTGTGACCAACTGGATAAGGTTAACAGCTAACAAGAAATTAAAAATCTTCCAACCACCTAGATATGAGTCGACAAGTGACAGGAAATTAAAAATCTTGCAACCAACTTGATACAGGTCAACAGGCGATAAGAAATTAAAAATCTTGCTACCAACTGGATACGAGTCAATAGGCAAAATCTTGGACCAAGTGGATGCAGGTTAACAAGTGACAAGAAATTAAAAATCTTGCCAACTGGATATGGATCAACAAGTGACAGGAGATTAAAAGCTAAGAGGGGCTGACTGGAAATTAAAAGCCTTGCGACTAACTAGATATGGGTCAGCAGGAGACAGGAAAAAATCTTTCGACCAACTGGATATGGGTCGACAAGTGATAGTAAATTAAAAGCCGACGGGGGCTGATAGGAAATTAAAAACGTTGTGACTAATTGGATATGGGTCAACAGGCAACAGGAAAATCTTTTGACCAACTAGATACGGGTTGAAAAGTGACAGGAAATTAAAAGAAATGGCAATCTGAGGTTGACTGGAAAAGTAAATGGCAATCTGAAGCCGACTGGAAAGTAAATTGGCAATCTCTTTTTTCTTTTTTTCTTTTTGGTTATATGCAATAGTCATGAATTCATCATCCATTTTCAGTTTACTTCAGACACATTCTTGAAAAACTAACCGTAACCGAATCAAGCAAGCCTCAAGGAGGACTTTAACCGATCAAAATCGTAATTCTTGCACTGGACTTTCTGGCATAAACTTTCTTTTCTCCTGTAACTTTGCTTACTTTTTTTTTTCCATTTTTCCTTCTTCTACTTTTTTCTTTTTTGAGGATGACTATTGCTTTTCTGCCAAGCTTGACTGAAGTTTCTGAATTCTCTTGGTGTGATACTAGTCATTGATGTATTGCTATAAGCATTGTTAGGTTGTATAGCTTTGAACTTAAATTTATCCTACTTCAGACATCATAAATAAACATGCATTTAAAGAGGAAATGAAAAGATTTGCTAGATAGGCATCTTTATTGCTTAGTGTATTGGATGACAAAACGTTTAAAAGGAGGCAACGAAATAAAAGCGAAAGACAAGATTGTGAAAGACATGAAAATTTGCCTCAGTGTAAGTTCTTTGTGGCTCAATCAATCAACTTCTTACAGCAAGTTGAACACCATACCCATGATCTTTGATGATATGTCTTCAAATCCTTTCTTTCGAAAAATTGCCCCAGTTTCAGTGCTGGTCTGTTTGATTTACTAGACAAATTCAACATTGAAAATTGCCCCAGTGTAGATTGCTTGAGATGATGCTTATCTTTTTGTTCTAATTTTTAACTAGGCCTCTTTTTCAAGTTTTCGACCTAATGAGTCTTTTTTTTACTATAACTTTTGCTTAGGTTGTTCTTTCGAGTTTTCAACTTGACGGGCTTTTTTATAATCTTTTCAAGCATAAAACCTTTTGACTGCATTAATGTTGATTGATTTTGGCAATTCTTGTCCATCCATGTTTTACAAATCAACGCCCCATCCAAGAATGCTTGCTTGACAATGTAAGGACCTTCATAACTTGCAGCCCATTTTCCCCATGTGCCCTCTTGATTAGGGAGAATTTTCTTCCGAACCAACTCTCTTGGATACAAATCTCTAGAGCGGACTTTCTTGTTAAAAGCCTCAGCCATCCTACTTTGGTACAATTGACCATGACAAATAGCTGCCAGTCTTTTCTCTTCTATCATGTTCAGTTATTCATATCGAGCTTTTACCCATTTAGATTATGCTAATTCAGCCTTTAGTATAACCCTTAATGACAACATTTCCACTTCGATGGGGGATACATCTTCCATTCCATATACCAGTGAGAAGGAAGTTATCCTTGTGCTTGACTGTATGTTGGTACGATATACATGTAAAGCATATGGCACCATTTCATGTCAGTCTTTGTAATTCACCACCATTTTGGCGATGATTTTCTTGATGTTCTTATTTGTAGCTTCAACCGCATTATTCATTTGGGGGCTATAAGGAGCTGAATTGTGATACTTGGTTTTGAAAGTCTCAAAGGACTTTTGAACTTCAGCACCATTGAGTTTAGGAGCATTATCTGTGATAATTCTTTTTGGAATCACATACCTACAAATAATGTCTCTTTTAATAAACCTAATGAACACCTTCTATGTGATATTGGCATACAAAACTGCTTCTACCCATATAGTGAAATTGTCTATTGCCACCAAGATGCAACAATGACCATTCGATGCTTTGGGATTAATTGGGCTGATGACATCCATACCCCACATTGAGAAAAACCAAGGAGATACCATGTTGTGTAATGGAATTGGAGGAGCATTGACTTAGTCTGTCTATATTTGGCATTTGTGGCACTTTCGAACATAATTGATACATTCATTCTCCATGGTGGACCAGTAATAACCACTCCTTAGGATTTTGCATGCCATCATGTGCCCATTAGCATGGATTCCACAAATTCCTTTATGGATCTTCGTCATGATTATTCAAGCTTCATGAGAATCCACACATCTAAGGAGAGTGGTGTCATGATTCCTCTTGTAAAGGATTTCATCATTCAGGAAAAAGGCCATGGCCAGTCATCGAGTTGTTTTTCTTTGCACTTCATTCACTTCTGCAGTGTATTCTCCCTTTTGAAGATACTGTTTGATGTCATAATACCATGGCCGACCATCTAGTTCACTTTCCACACTGCCACAATATACCGGTTCACCTTGTACCTCTACATAGATATGTTGGATTGGCATGGACTTCCAATTTAGTCATTATAGCCAAAGTCACCAAAGTGTCCACAAATTAGTTCTTGTCTCGAGTTAAGTGGGAGAATGATACATCGTCAAAGTGCTCAATTAGTCATGACAAGTACTTTGATAAGGTATTAATTTTGGATCCTTTATACTTCATTCTCCATTAACTTGGTTTATTAGGAGTGCTGAGTCTCCAAAGACTTTTAGTTCTTTGATCCCCAAGTCAATTGCAACTTGCAAACCATTTGCATATGCTTCATATTTTGCAATGTTGTTGGTACATTCAAAGTCTAATGTGATGGAAATGGTTACTGCTTCTCAGTTGGTGACACCACTACAGCTCCTACTCTACATCCATTCATATTGACAGTCCTATCAAAGTATATCTTCCACATATTCTCCTCTTCTACATATTCTTTTTCCACCAACAACACCTCACCATCAGGGAATTTAGACATGGTGGGCTGTCTATCCTTAATAGGATTTTCAGCTAGATGATAAGCAATTGCACTTCCCTTGATAGACTTTTGAGTCACATATTTGATATCAAATTCAGATAGCATCACTTGCTATTTTGACATTCTCAATGAAACATGAGGACCATCAAATATGTATTTCAATGGATCCATTCGAGAGATTAACTAGGTGGTGTAGTATAACATGTATTGCCTCAACCTCTTGGGAGTCCACACTAACACACAACAAGTCTTTTTAATTGCCAAATAACCAGATTCATAATCATTAAACTGCCATCTCAGATAATAAATTACCTGTTCTTTCTTTCTAGACTCATCATATTGTCGCAACATTGCCCCAAGTGACTTGGGCAACATTTCCCCAAGTGACTTGGGCAACATTGTGAGGTACAGTATCAAAGGATGAACAGGCATGGGTAGTATCAAAATGGGATATTTCATTAAATAAGCCTTTATTTTATCAAAGGCTTCTTGACATTCTTCATTCCATTCTCTAGGTTGATGTTTTTGCAGCAGCTTGAATATAGACTCATAAGTACTAGTCAAATTGGCAATAAATCTAGCAATGTAGTTGAGCCTCCCAAGAAAACTTCTCACTTCCCTTTCAGTTTAAGGGGCTGGCATCTCTTGTATTACCTTCATCTTGTCAGGATCCACCTTTATCTACTTACAATGAATTCAAGTAACTTCCCTGTAGAAGCTCCAAAATGCACTTATTTGGGTTCAATCAAAGTTTATATCTTATGAGCCTTTCGAATAGCTTCTGTAGAACTGCCACATGACTTTCTCCCTCCTTACACATGGCAACCATGTCATCCACGTATACTTCAATCTCCTTATGCATCATGTCATGGAATAACACGACCATAGCATGCTGGTAGGTGGCACCGGCATTTTTCAATCCGAATGGCATTACTTTATAGCAAAATGTTCCCCACAGAATTATGAAAGTAGTTTTTCCTTTATAATGAAAATCCATGGGAATCTGATTGTACCCAGAGTACCCATCCACAAACGAAAATCAGTGATTTCTGGCTGTATTATCAACTAGGACATCAATGTGAGGGAGAGGAAAATCATCTTTGGAGCTGGCCATATTTAAATCTCAATAGTCTATGCACATCCTAACCTTTCCATTCTTTTTAGGCATAAGTACAATATTGGCCACCCAATCAGTGTGTCTTGATACCTCCAAAAATCTAGCCTCTAGCTATTTAGTTACTTCTTCTTTTATTTTTTGTGATATGGCAGGTCATATTTTTCTTAACTTTTGCTTTTTCGGCTTAGCTTCTGAATACAAAGGGATCTTATGTGAAGCAATCTCTGGGTCTAATCCTATCATATCATGATAAGACCATGCAAACATATCAAGGAATTCCTCAAACAACACAATCATTTCTATGCATTCAGGATTTTCCACTATTTTTAGCTCCTTCTCTTATTCAGTGCCCATGTTAATAATCTCGATCACCTTTTTGTCCAAGGTAAATCCCTTTTCTGAGTATTCCAATAAGTTTGAGAATTGCTTAATAGCTTCCCCATCATTTTCAGACTCATGGTTATCGCAGTCAAGTGCAGTAAGAAAATCAATTGATAAGCTTCCAAATTCCCTTTCATATGGCAAAATTTCTATGGCATTCAAATTCCTGGAAAGTAATTGTGGTGGGATAGAATGCTAAAACATATGCTGTAATGTAAACAGCATGGAAAAAAACAAATTAACAAGCTGAAAGTTGTAAAGGAAAGAAATAACAAAAAGGAGAAAGTAAAAGAAACATAAACAAAAACGGGCAAATGGAAAACACAAAGAAAGATTATTAAAACAAATCATGCAAGTTCATTTAGGTGATGTCTTTAAGTAGCATAAACAAAAGCATAAATAATCTCAGTTAATACAACCCAAATAATTACTTTGAAGCAACAAGATCAATCACTAGTTCGAATGTCCAATTCATTAGCATTTCATCATTATTGGTAGCGGAAGTGACATTGCATTCTCCGAACTTTTTGGCATCCACCATATTGATGGTGGGGAAACAACGAGGGGAGCAAGCTTCTCTGATTTCCATGGCATTCACTTGATTTCTTCCTTCTTGATTTAGGATCGGATATGGTTTTGATTCTTCTTGAATATCTAGTCTCCTACAAGCAATTAACTTTCTTATTGTCATCTTGAAGGTTTCGCAATCTTCAATTGAATATCCCGAAACTTCCATGTGGTATTTACAGGTTAGATTCGGGTTATACCATGTTGGGAATGGTGGTTCTAATGGACGCACCAAACATGGTGAGATCAGATGGACATCAACTAATCGTTGAAAAAGATCAGCATTTCAAATGGATAGTTTTGGGAAAGGTGGCAAGTTTGGGAATCGGTGCAGTTTTGATCTTGGGAATTTGGTCATGATGGTGCCATGTTTGAATAGTTTCAGGAAGGTGTAGTTGGGTTACAATTATAGGTTAGGCAAGATGGTTGATATGGTCGTATGTGAACATTATTGACTTGAGGTTAAGGGTTTGTGGCTGGTGTAGCTCGGTAAAGTAGGTAAAGAGGGACAAAGGTTTGGTATGGTGACATTTGTGGTCCTGGGTGGGTTAGTGTGTGTCTAAGGAAAAGAGGTTGCTGACTCTGCACATAGTTCACTTTTGTTTCTTTTTTCTCGGGTGGGAATCCCTTTTTGGTGTCTTTGTTGCTCATGGGAAGTTTGCCAACCTTGGCCAAATTCTCAATCCTTTCTCCAGCAATTATCAGATTGGAGAAATCTTTGTATGCTACTTTTGCCATTGCCCCAATGTAAGGAGCTCCCAAGATTCCCAATAAGTATGAACACATTTAAGTTGGAATAAGTATGAACACATTTAAGTTGGAATAAGTGGCGGGTGAACTCGAGCAGCTAGGACTCTCCACCTTTGAGCATATTGCTTAAAAGATTCATTTTTCTTCTTCTGCATCGTGCTCAACTGTTCTCTAGTCAGTGTTATTTCCAAGTTAAACTTGTACTGATTCATGAATTGGTCCACCAGTTCTCTCCAGCTGGAAATCTTTGAATGGTCTAATTGAATGTACCATTCTAGAGCAAGTTCGGTTAAACTTTCATGGAAAAAGCAAATGAGAAACTTTTCATCTTTGGACCAGATCGACATCTTGGTGCAATGACTCTTTAAGTAAAAGAGTGAATTACCAGTGTCATCATATTTTAAGAAATCAAGAACCTTGAAGTCCTTAGGAACCACTGTGTCAAGAGGAGGGCAAAGTTACTCTATCTTCATATAACCACAAATGCTCAGTTTCTGGATAGCCTTAATTTGCTCTTGAATTTTCTCCATCCACTCTTCTCTCAACTTATTGTTCTCTACCTCTGTACAATTATTCATAGAAGAAAATAATTGTCTTTGGATAATAACACGAGGTTGCTCCTAAGTGTGGGTAGCATGCCCCTGTCCTTCAATATGGAGTGTAATTGGCATTGTTGGTGGTGGTTGTTCATGAGGATTACCTAGCGTCCCTCCCATGTTATTCATCCATTGTGTAACATTTAGAGTTGCATATGATACCGTAGGTATGGTTATCATTGCAGCACTTGGTTGTATACTTACTGGCATACCTAGTCTATCTCGATTTCGATTAGCTCCCAATAAGTCGAGTGATTCCTTCATGGCCAGCATCATTTCTTCCATCCTAGCCTCAGTATCCATCATCGCATTCAATTGCCATTCATTTTGTCATCCTTCATGCTCAGATTTTTTTCTTTTGGTTTAGAAGTAGCTACAGCTAGGATAGTCTTCCCTGATTCACCATTACCACCTACCATCTTGGTCCGAGCTCTGGTGTTATGAACACAAGTTTGATCGATTTCTGTTTTCCTTGGGTGCCCAATGGTGACGAGGTTTCACTTGTAAAAATTAGTGAGTAAAAACAAAATGAAAACATTGCTATTTGTTAGAGATCGTCAATCATGCCTAGTCTTGATGTGATTCTCTAGCAAACCTACTAAAGTAAAGAAAATTTTTTTTTTAGTTTTTTTAAATGAAAGAAAGTAATAAATGCTTTGGGTATGTTAAAGAATTTATGTACAAAAGGAAATGAGTTAAATAAAGAGTATGCTCTGTTTGTGCCCTATTTGAGGTGAGCTATGGAGGGCTATCATACAGTCTCATAGGCTTTCTACATTGTGAAGACTTTCACCAGGTGGATCTATGATTTTAGGATTCTACGGCCTCTAGAGTTAAGGGTGCATTTCATAATGTCATAACAACAGTCGGTGAACCGCTAGGTGTGGAAGATTCACGAAAGAGTCACACTTTAGACGAGATTTTCACAATAATCAAATAGGACGTACATCCAAAATGGCTACTACTACACAACCTTTTACCTATCTCAAGTTGTACTTAAACCCAGGTATAGGGCCCTACTTGTGTGTGATTAATGTGTGAGTGTTGTGTGTGAAGAGAGCATACAAACTTGGGATCCTAAAACTACCCATGATAACACCTGCAAAATAGATAATATATAACAAAAGTCTTCTATCCTAGGGTGGTCATAAAGAAACAAAAATAAATAAATATATATAAACAGAAAAAAAGTCTTGTATCCTAATATGGTCACAAAGAATCAAATATAAAAATATATACAAAGACAATGGCGACAAAACTCTAACACAAAAAAGGGAACAATAGACAACTAAAAAATAAAATAAAAGAAAAAGAAAAAGTGAGGTTACAATAATAAGCACACTCGATTATTTTAGGCTCGACTCTCAAATGTCCCTAGTGGAGTCGCCATCTGTCACAACTAGGATCGTGACAGGGATGGCGAGAAATAGTTTTTGAAAATTTGGAGTCGCCACCAAATTTATTTAAATTGGGAAAACATGGCAAAACCCATTTTATTCTAAAAAATGGTCCTTGAAAAACCATATACAAGTTTGGGAGTCGGTGATGCATAGGGAATAGTAGGAATTTAGTCCTACAACACCCCTAATACATCCGTCCTTGGATGATACCTTTGTAAGTTGTGCAAATTAATAAATACACTACTAGAAACTCACGAAACATAGACGAAACATACAAACAGAAAAATTCCCATCTATAATACAGACAGACTTACAGACAGGAAATGCAAAATTGGGAAATTTTTTTTTTGTCAAAGCTGTCATATCCATCTGTAAATCTGTTTGTAAAAGTTGGCACGAAGACTCGCCACATGGCGAGTAACATGTATAGACGGATAATACAAACGAAAAAATTTTTTAAAAAAATTTGTGTCCTATATTATACAGACGGATTTAGAGTTGGATACTAAAAAATTAAAAAAATAAAAAACCTTTATAGATGGTAAAATCCATCTGTAATTTGAAATTTAAATAGCGTTTTCCACGTGCAAATTATAGACAAGAAAATCCATCTGTAAGTCGATTAATGAAATGCAGCGTTTCATTAATAGAATTACAGACATATTTTTCTGTCTATAAAGTGATTAATGAAATCGTTTCATTGATCGAATTATAGATGGATTTTTTCGTCTATAAAGCGATTAATGAAATGATGCATTTAATTGACCGAGATATAAATAGATGTTCTTATCTGTAAATCGATTAATGAAACAATGCGTTTCGTTAACCTCGCTACAAATGGATTTTTCCTTCTGTAATGTGAAAAATATCACAACAAAAGTGCGCACCCTCCTTCTTCTTCCTCATTTCTCTGGTTGGTCTCTCTCTCTTCTCCCCCCTCTCTCCCTATCGTCATCGCCGCTTTTTTGGCCACTGCTAGTGATGAAGTCTTCATTTTGCAAACGGAGTATGCCATTGTGTTCTTGGTATTTCACTCTACCTTTTAATCAATTTTTTTTTTTTATGTTTCATTTTTGAGCTTTGAATTGGTGATTGTTTGTAGTTGTTATTGTTACTAATTGATAGAAATTTCACTGGTTTAGGATTTGGACCACATTTGGAGCATTATTCTAGCAATTTGGAGCATTTTGCTTTCCCCTTTTGTACTGTACTAGTAAGTTTTTATACTTTATTAGTTTTTTATTTTTTATTTTGGTAATTTTGAAGTAATGGTGTTTAGGAAGTTGATTTGGTTAGTTTTTATATTTGTTAATGTTTAGGTTGCTTTTGGTTTCCCCTTTTATGTTTGTATGTTACTTTCGAAAAAAACAGTTAATTGTGAAAAATAATGATATTTATCTACAACATTTTTCGGTGTCTATCGACCTATATGAGATAGTGGAGATTTCATGTTGATTATGAAAAATTGGATGATTGTAATGATAAGTGAAAATTTTGTCATCTCAATTCTCTAATAGTACATATGTGAATTTTTGGAAATAGGTTCTTTTATATTCAAATTTCAAATAACCTTAGGTTTGTTTGGATGAGCATTTTCGGGGAAAAAATTATTTCTCATATATTTGGAAATTTTTTTGAAAATAATAATCAGAATCTAAAAAAAAAAACTGTTTTTGACTTTTTTGTTGATCATAAGCTAAAAAAAAGGTTTTTGGAAAAATTTATTTTAGTTTCAATGTTTTAGTTATATAAAAAATTTAATTTTATAATCATTAGCTTTTTTAAAGGTTGAAACACTCGCACCCTTGTCATGTATTATCTCTTAACTATCATTAATTTTTTTTTAACATGTTTTGATCTCACTTTTTGTATTTTCAGGGTTTGGATTGGGAGCGTGCTTGGAACCATTATTGTTGTGTTTATTGAAACTTGCTGGAGTATATATGTAACATCTTAATTTTTAACCCAATACTCTAGAACATATTAGGTTAATCATTAGGTTATTACTTCTTAGTCTCATTCTTTTATGAAAATACTTAGCGGAAATATAGGTAAAATTTTTTTTGAAGCATAAAATCAAAGCGAGAGCCGCGTATGACGTAACGAAGACTAACATACAAAAAAAGGATATCATATCATTCATGGTCACAAAACACAAACATTGTTCATTACATCACATCATAATCGTATTATTATAGATACATAATTTACGACTATCATAGTCCTATTGTCACAACAAAAGAAATTCACATATATAGGTATATAAATCTAAAACAACATCTCCGCGCTTCCGTTCCATCCCACTGATCCAACTCATAGCGCATGCCCTACGCCCACACCTTAGTAGAGGTCACGAGATACACCATCATCTTCATCTGGAGACGACACGGAAGAAAAGAGAGAGAGGGATGAGAAACTTATTCAAGATTCTCAGTAGGGATTTTTGACTCTAACACACGTGTCATCGTTATCGTCCCCAGTCACTTCAGTTTTAATTATAAAAAGGTGGTCATGCATAAGGTTTAACTTTTAAACTTCTCAAATATATTTATCCGAAGTGGTTGTCTTTTAGTATGGATCTTAATGATATGAATGCAACAGATATTAGATGAATGCATGACAATACTTTATGCAAATAGTCGATAGAACACAATGTCAAGATAAACATTAACATATAAGTGGCATATGAAACTCTTTCTTTCCTCATAACTGTATGACTTTAAAAACATCATATCTCTTTCTCATGCTTGAACTCTTAAGTTCTTTTTCTCAAAGACCACCCTCTTAAACATGGTCACCTAAATCCAACCGACATACCGCCCCAGCGATTTTTATCATGGTCCCCAAACTCCGTCTCACCTAATCGCCTAGGAATGAGCTCAATCCTAACTAGTCGTCACTAGATTTAACATGGGGAATAATAGAGGGGGTAACACATCACTAGTTTCCATCTCATTATCTGAACAAACGAACCATGAGATAGAATCCCGACTACTAGAGTACGGGTTAGGGGCGTAAGGGTCACCTAATACACCTTCTCCTTGAGTGCGGGTTAGGGACTTAAGGATCACCTAATACACCGACTCCCAGAGTGCGGGTTAGGGTTATTTCCTTCTTCGAAACGCATCTACGGCATCTAGTGCACAGTAAATTTGTCCGCTCTGGCAGACTACATCTACCATACCCTCACGGTTTTGTTATCTCCTTACCAAGGTAGGAGAAATGTGTCTCGGTGTGTTATGCAAGAATGCATCATAAACACATGCCCTCAACTATCATTGTGGAACCTCATGCAATACGTATATCATGCTCATAAATTTATGCACTTCATCATAGTATGCCACATCAACTCATAATGCATGTATTTACACATTCAATTTCACATTTCATAATTAGCTTCTAAAGTCATATAAATGGTTTCATCCTAGAACATGCATTCACACATAATCATAGCATCAACATAAAAAGATCATGTAATCATAGCTCATATATCATCACATCATGCATATCAACATATCATACTTGCATTATCAAACACAAAGCAATAAAAGATCTCTTAATGTCTTATGCTTTGACCCTTAAGGTCCTTAACTTACAATCTAAGTTATAAATCATCACAACTTAAGCTCTCGGGTACCTATAGGCTCATATCTAAGTATTCCTCACTCAATTCTATGATCATAAACAATTCTAAACCTCAAGAATACAGAATCTAAAATTCTAACTTTACGGGTACCTAGGAGTCACAACAATGACCTTTTCTAAGTCCAATTTGCTCCTAAGGCGTCAAGATCAAGTTCTAAACCATTTATGAGTTATTCCTATACATTTAAACTAATTTAAATCCATGATTACCATTCTTAAACCATGCTGGACAGGATCCAGAAAAATCAATTACCAAGGGATCTAGAACTTTCAAATTAATTCTTTTCTAGTTACTAACTTCTCTAATCTTTCATATATGAATCTTAACATCAATTATACTCAAACATACTCATATTATCATCATCAAAACAGCATCAATAGCACTTAATCACAGCAAGGCAGAACCAAAAATACATCTCCATACAAAGGCATAAAATTTGGTTTCTAAAGCACATAAAATACTAGTTTCTCTTGGAACCTTTTCAAGACTTTCAAAACTCATTTATAAACATTTTTATCATCTAAAATCCTCAAAATATTTGCAAGGGCAGTAACTAATTTAAATTAGTCTCAAGAGGTTATAAGATCATAAAACTTTGCTCTAGATATTTCTTGAATCCATATAAGCTTAGAAAAATTATAAAACATAGATTTTAGTACTTGTAACAAATGAAACCTCTTAGGGCCGAAATCAAGAAGCTAAAGAACATATATTTTTCAAGCCTTTGTTTGAGGTGATAATGGGCAAGTCCTTGAGATCTAGGTTCTCTTAAGTGATGACATAAACATAAACATGCTCATGCACTAGTTTTAGGTTTCATTAGAAAGTAAAGTGAAAGCATAAAATAAACATGAGATGCAACTTATTATGATCTTTGGTATATTAAGTGAGGACTTGAAATATAAACATGATAATGCAAAGCTTGAAACATAAACATGATAGTGCAAGTTCTTTTATTATCTTGATACTTAGTGATAGCAAAGGAAGTAAATATGATATGCAAAGCATAAACATAAATATGAATGCAAGATTCATTTTAATCTTAGCTAGAGCTCTTACAAGACTTTAGAGATACAACCCAACACTTATCTCATCACAAAGAGAGCTTTAGAGTCCTTGAACCAAGTTCTCAAAGGAACTATGTGGTTCTTGAACATCATCATCAAGCTCAAAGAAACAAGCTTTTAAAGGAAAGTAAAACTTTAAGAGAGTATGAACCAAAACAACATTCTTTCATGACATAAAATAGAAATAGAGATACTTTAAAAATTTTAACAAAACCTTTGAAGAAAAACTATGGAGGCCGAAATCATAGAGAACAAGAAAAGGAAAGAAAAGCTAAAACTTTACTAGATCAAGAACAAAACTCAAGCTTTAGAGGTTCCTTTGGGATGAACACAAGGTCATCATCTAGGAGCTCTCATCATCAAGCTACCATGTTCACATAAACAAGGCCAAGAGGCCGAAATGACAAAAAAAAAAAAAGAAAAGGAAAGCAAAGGAAAGCTCAAAAAGAAACCAAGAGAAAACTAGAGAAAACATATTTTTGAGTAAAAACAAAGTTTGAAAGCAACTCCCTACCAAGTGTGAAGACAAAAAGCTTGAACTTGAAGATGAAAATGAGATGAGCAACACCTCCTAGGATGGTGATGATGATTAGGCCTTGTGAAGGAAAAAGGAGAGAAAATGTGTTTTGAGTGAAGTTGTGTTTGAGGTTGAGTGTTTGAGAGCTTAGAGGATGATCTAAGGTTATGAGGTGGTGGAGTGAGACTATGAGGTGATTATGTGAGGGAAGGATGAAGAAGATGAAGATGAAGAGGAAGAGCTCTTGGAATGCTTGAGAGAAAAAGGAAGAACTTAGAGAAAAGCTAGAAAACTAAACTTAGCAAATGAACAAAAGTGTAGCAAAGTTCATCTAGGCATGGTATTTATAGAGAAGAATAAGGGTGAGTGTATGGAGGAGAATGAATCCTCATGGAACATGAGGTAATGCATGTGTGGAGGAGAATGAATCCTCATGGAACATGAGGTAAGAGAATTGCATTTTGATGGCATGGTGAAGTATGATGGTGAGTATGGTTTCAAGCATAATCTTGGAGTATGAAATAAAATTAATATGTGATAAAATGGAGGGGGAATTGGCGCTGATTTCTGCAGCCAAGGGAGAGGAGAAATCATCTCCTTTAATGTGGTTTAGAAGTGTGATTAAGGGTGTCTTTGGTTAGGCTTTGGATTAGGAGTTTGTAAGTGAGTATTTAGGTGAGTAAGTAGGTAATTAGGGCCATGTAATGACTAGATTAGGAGTGCTCATACATCATTAGAGAATTAAAAACTCATTTGTGAATAAACAAATAGAAACACAATTCCATGATTTAAGGAATTGGAGAGAGAAAATACTATTCAAGATTCCATGACTAGGAATCTTGAATTTAAAATAAGATTTCAAGTTATAATTAAGCACTTTTAGGTTCTAATCAACTTTAATAAATTATTTTGACTCAAGATTAATTATGGAAATTAATTAACCTTCGATTAGAGTCTAATATTACTTAGGTTTGTTTAATAACGCGTTTAAGCGTAAAAACACGAAACTAGGGGCAAAATCGTAATTTTGCACTAATTTCGCTCGGGATCTCCGGGACCAAAACTAAAGTCACAGAATACATAAAAACGCCTGTTAAAACCATCTGGAGAAGTTTCAGGTTCATCCGGCACTTGCAAATGGGTAAAACACCGTAGGGGCGTTTTGGTCATTTTGACCTGAAAACTCGAAAAACGAGATTTTCGATCCCGGAAAGGTACACAAACCAACTAATCCCCTTCCAACATTGAGTCTACCCTTCGAGTACTACCGGATCGGCTTTCCTCGAATTCCGGGCCGAAAATGACCTCAGGGGCATTTTGGTCATTTTCACTCTAACAGAAAATCAGGGCGTTACAATATAGGTCAATAGTGAAATGTGTTTTGTTGATATGTTGTACTGTATGTAGGATAGAGACTTGCAATTTCTATGATAGAATTGTAGGACTGGAGATTGCATGACTGAAGGGAAGGGTGTATAGGTCCTTCCCCGACTTATTTGCATTATTTGTTGTAGGATTGTTTGTATTTACAGAGATTGCAAAATATGCATGTTGTCGAGTTATAAGGGGATGCACTCTAGAACGGTTTTAGGATTGTAATGTGTAATGTATGTGTTGATTATTTGTTTTGTAGTCTAATGTAATTGTTTACATATAATTATTTTGTTGTGTTGTTAATTATTTGTTTAATTGCCGTAAAATTATGGCTTACTAATTTATTGTTGAAGACGTATTATGTTAACGAGATAGTCTTAAATTAGGAAAAAATCTGTCAAAATTTTTCAAAATATAAGTTTTATTGTTTGAATTAAACCAAAATATACTAAAGGGAATGTCCATACATTAGGGGAGACTTGTCAAAATTTACATTAGAAATAGTTGTAATATAAAATAAAAGAGGTTCATAAAGTATTTTTTGCTACCTTTAGGTCTATATAGTTCTAGATCGAGATGTTCATTGGAAACCATTCATGAATGTATGATAGGTCGCACCCAGGCCAAGGGAATAAAACTTGAATTCGATGAGGGTGTTGAGGAGTTCGTACGTGTTGCTTGTAATTCAGAGCAATTCCTTATTGAACAGAAAGTTAGGTGTCCATTTCTAAGTGCAAGTGTAGAAAGTTCCTAGATATTGATTCAATTAGGTATGATCTGTACAAGTTTGGGTTTAAACATGATTATTGGATATGGACTGAATATAGGGAAGTAGTTAATATGGAAAATCAGTTTAGTGCCGGTTATGCTGGAGGCAGTTCAAATGGAGTGCAATTAGGAGATGAATATGTGGGTAATGTGAGTTGGGAAGAAAATAGTGGTCAGTATCAAGAAATGATTTATGATGTTATTGGTCCTGAATTTAGATCCTTTCATGCTTTTGAAGTTGAATAAGAACCTAATGCAAAGGCTGTAAGGTTTTATAGTCTATTAGAGCCAGCAAACAAGCCTTTATGGGATAGGTGTATGCACTCAGAGTTATCGTTAGCAGTAAGAATGTTGAACATTAAGTCTGAAAGCAATCAAAGTCAAAGCTCATTTGATCAATAGGCTACATTGATCAGTGAGCTTAGTCCCCAACCTGAGGCCATCCCAAAAGACTTTTACCAAGCAAAAAGATTAGTTTCCAAGCTTGGTTTAAAAGGAGTAAAAATTGATTGTTGTTTGAAAGGATGCATGCTCTATTACAAAGATGATGCTGTATTGACACATTGCAAATTCTATGGAGAGCCTAGGTTTAAGCCCAGAAAAGGTGCCAGAAGTTATAAGTGCAAAGATGTACAGCAAAATAGGATGCATTTTTTGCCATTAATCCCTAGGCTAAAGAGGTTGTATGTGTCTATGAGCTCTACTCCTTACATGGCATGGCATAGTGAGAATAAAAGAAGTGATGATGTAATGACTCATTCATCTCACGGTGAGGCTTGGCAATATTTTGATAATGTGTGGCAATATTTTGATAATGTGTATCCTTTGGGCAACAATCATAGACCTAAGTACCCTTGAGACCATTTCCAAATGTAAGATGGGATGGATCCAGTTGGTAAGATATTTATGTTGTATGTCGCTTCAATTTATTTCACGTGAATTTTAACACAATTTTCTTATTTTATGTTGTTATTATCCACTATATAATATTTTTTTTATGTGTTTAGTTGGTATCCACCCTATAAGGGTATCCACAAGGTCACAGATACCATTAAAAAAATGTATGATGCGCCTTACATCGATTTTCGTAGGGTGCCTACAAAAACAAAGCAGGAGTTGTTCAATGATTGGAAGGTAATAAAAGTCTATTGCTTTATATGAAGTCTTAGTTGGTCCCTAATTTTTTACATGTATTAACTAATTTCTATTCATGTATGGCCACTTCACTATTCCCTCCCAAGATGAGAAGATGATTTTCAAGGCTTGGAAAAGTCGCACTGGAAAGCAACTAAGGCAGATGTACACTAAGGCCCGTCAAGATCCATCATTTGCAAACTGGATAGCATCCCACTTCCTTCAAGCCTTGCAGGAGTACTAGCGTACATAAGAGTTTCAAAATGTTTCCATAAAGAATAAGACGAACTGGGCATCTACTAAAGGTGGCTCACTGCATACTGGTGGCTCCACAACTTTGGTCGGCACTAAGGCCAACTTGGTTAGTGATTTCCAATTTTTGTTTTTTAAACTTTTCTGTTATTCAATTTATCAATTGAATTTGAGAGGTTTATTAATTGAAACTACAGGGGAATATCCTAAAGAGACCATCTATGCAGGGAGAGATGTTTAAAGAGACACACACTCGTAAGGGAGACAAAATAGTGTAGGTTAATTCATGATCTAAGTTGGCATATATAAGTATAATTATTCACATTAAATTTTTTAAGTTGGGACTTAAAAAATAATTTTTTAGCCTAATATATAATTGTCTGCACTAAATTATGCAGTGATTATGTTTATAGGTTAGAGGCTGCATCTGCTCAGGACCTAGAGTCTGTTGATGAGGACGCTTTGTGGTCAGAGATGGTGGGTGGCCTTTATAAAGTCTGCATTTATGGCATGGGGAGCCGCTTTGTAGATTCGATGTCTTCTACATCTGCCACTGGGGATGCTCCTTCTCTTGCACCTGAGGTGGTAGAGGACATGGTTCGCACTCAAGTCCATGCCATGAATGAAGAGCTCCAAAAGCAAAATGAGGAGATGTGGAAGAACAAAGAGGCTGCATGGAAGAAGAAGTGGTCCAAGAGAATGGAGAAGAAGGTTGAGAAAAAGGTGGCATTGAGGATGTAGAGTGTAACCACCCAAATTTTAACATTATTATGATAAAATAATTAATTGTGAATAATCTATAGGGATTTTGAAAAATCCAACAGACATAGATATGATTAGATTAATATAAGGATTCTGAAAAGAAAACAAAAATTAAATTTTTATTTTTAAAAGTTTAGTCTAATAATATTTTAATTGGGAATATAGAATGAGACGTTATAAGTAGTATAAGGATATAAAAAAAATAATGATAAAGTAAATAAATATTTTTAACCCAATAAAACTATTTGCGTATCAATCAGGTACCAAAATAGTAATAATTGCTACACCGAAGTGGTAATAATCAATGCACCATAACATTGAAACTAATATAAATAACAGATAATATCATTTCCTAAATAATTTTTATAACTGGACAATCAAATAAACATAGACAATTTCAATACAAATATAAGACAAATTGATCCAAAAATAGTTACACCCATTACTTTGTCTCCAAGTAAGTCATATTATATATAAGAAAAAGGAAAAGAAATAGCATTTCTTCTCTGTTGGCAGCCACGTTCATGTTCGTTTCTTTCTCTCTTCACAACCTTCACGTTTCCTTCCTTGTTCCTCCATATTCTTCAAGTTTTGATGTTCTTGAAGGATTATCTTAGATAAACACATAAACTAGTTCAAGATCACTTCCTCTACATAACCTTGTTTTTCATCCTCGAATCAGTCCAAACAACAGCAAATATAGTGGCTGGAAAATGGTTTGAAGCTTTAAATTGGAGAAGAGAAGCTAAAGAAAGATTTAGCAAAAAGCTTGGAAAAAGGTAGAAAATTCTTCTAATCTTTACTTTATGATGTTTGACTATTTTGCTAAGATAAGTGTTTGAACTTTGTTGAGTTTATGTTGGTGAAATCTGAAACCCAAATTTAGGATTTATGATTGTTTGAGTTGTGATGAAATCATGTGTATGGGAACTAGAATTTTTATTTCAGAATTTTCATATGATGGATTTGATAGATATGGAAGAATACATCAAGTATAATTCTTGTGAACTTGCTGAAGTTTATATGTGGGTCTGTTGCTGGCTGCAAGATGATTTTACTAGTTGAACTAGAATAAAACTAAACTCACTGAGGCTTGAATCCTACCAACATGCTGTGTTTGTGCTGGAGTGGTTTAGAGGCGAGATCCGAGGTCTGAGATCGAAACTTACGTAATGGAGAGGTTTAGGGCCGAGATACGAGGTCCGAGATCAAAACCAAGGTTATGAAGTGATTTAGGGAGCGAGTAGGTCAGTACTTTAGGATATGAGCTCCGAGATCCAATATAAGAACCCATGTTATGGAGTGGTTCAGGGAGCGAGTGCCGAGGTCAGTAGTTTAGGGTGCGAGCTCCGAGGTACGAGACTAACAACCCAAGTTATGGATTGGTTTAGGGACCGAGACCAGAAATCCGAGGTCCCAGACTAAGAAATCCGAGGTCCCCTTTACAATAATTAGTATAAAAGAGTTAAAGAGAATTTTTGTAGAGAAGTTTTATAAGAATTCAAGAGATTTTAAAGATCTCATAAAACTTAGCGAGACTTTAGGATATTTTTAAGAGGTGTTGAATTGAATATCTCATAAGAGTTTAAGAGGAGAGGGAACGTAAGAAAATAAGCTTCACACAAAGAGAGTGAATTCAAGAAAATAAGCTTTACGTAATAATCAATTGCTTAGCGGTAAGCTCACGGATTCACGGGTAGTAGTAGACGTGCTACGCCCATAGAACTATATTCGGGTGTGAACACGACGACGTTACATTATTTATGAGAAAAGAGATGTACTGAGGATAGTGAGGCTATCTAGATGAGATGTAGTAAACATACTCCATCTTGTAAACTATATCGGAATGTAATTGCAACGGCATTATATAGTTGACAATATGACCCAGAGAGAAGTATATCAAAAGAGTCCTATGAGTTTTACCATTAAGCCTAAACTTGTCTAATAAATCTCGTAAAATCAAACAGAAATTTAGCAGAGAAATGTCATTAGAAGTTAAGATATTTCTAAAGAGAATAGAGAAAATCTCAAGAGTTTCAGGAGATTTTCAAGAGAAGAGTCTCACAGCAATTCAGGAGACTCAAAAAAAGAATATCTCATAAGATTTGAGGAAATCTCAAGGAAATCACAAAGTAAAAGTATGAAAAATATAACTATTAAGAAGAGACTCTAATTATTAATTATGAGATCACACAACTGATAAGACCCTTATATAAACATCTGAAAATATATTGCTTATTTTGCATTAAGTAGAATATAATTGAGTGATAGACTAGTTTTTCTCCTACTGGGAATCTTTGATTCTCATTACTGTTATTATCATTTTTTTTCTTACATAGATGGGAATGAGGGAGATCCTTAGCTCAATTTGGCATCACGACCCAATCCCTTTGATGAACCAATGATACAAGATTTTAGTTAGTATTTTCTTTTAGTGGATTTTGAGTAGTACCCTTCCTAGATTATAAGGTTCTTGCGTGAACCAGGGCAAAAGTTGACATAGTTAAGTATAATATTGATTGGTCGTCAGGAATTACAATTATGTATTTATTTGTGTTCAAATTTAGTGACTCAAAGAGAAAGAGTTTTATGTTTGTTCAAAGGCGAGCTCATATTTAAATTATGTATACAAACTGCTAAGAATAAGCAAAGAGAACAAGTAACAACTACTTACTATAAGGTTATGGCTTAAGCATAGCTTTATGGTAAGAAGGGTGTTACATAGAGGGAGGTGCAGCAGCAGATGCAACAGCAATATATATAGATGCAGAAGATGCATGCATGCTTCGATCTCATGAGAGCAAGCAGCTCCACATCTCTTCCTCTTCCTCCACCAGCTCCAACACCTCTAGTTTTTGGGGTGATACGACAGTCCTCCTCCTCATCCTCTGATGATGCTAATGATGACGATGGTACTGGCACAGATGGTGAGGTAGATATTGATGATGCCGAATACTCGTGATTACTTTTGTACTGCATTACATTCAGAATTTATTATTTTATTTTTCATATTATTACTTGTCATATTATTGTAGTGACATTTTAATTTGTAATAAAGTTTTTTTTTAAATCCAAATTTTTATTTCATAAATTTCTTTATGATTATTGATTATTATGATAATTAGTAATAGTAAGTTATAATTATATAAGTAACCACCAACTAAAAATAATGAAAAAAGACAACGTTCACAAACGGATTTACAGCAAGTAAATTTAACAATTTTTTTAAATTTGTTTTAATTTACAGATGGATTTTACCATCTTTAAATTTATAGACGGTAAAATCCGTTTGTAAAACATAAATTTTACAATTATTTTTTTAGATATTTACAGGAGAGTTTAACTGTCTATAGCTTTAAAGATGGTAAAATTCGTCTATAAATAACAAAAACATGAACGAGTTTTATAACCATTTATAGTCGGATTTAACCATCTATAAATAATAGAGATTGCTATATCCATCTATGAATTACAAACAGTAATAAAAATCCGTCTGTATTGCTTATAGATGAGGAAAAAAATAGACGAGCCTTAACTGTTTATAAATTTGTCTGTAATGATAAAATCTGTCTATACCACGTCAAAAATCCATTTGTAAATCTGTCTGTATTTCTTGAATATCTTGTAGTGATAACCCCTAAAATACAATAAAAAGAAACAAATAAATTAAGAAAAATATATTTACAATTTAAACAAAAAAATTAAGAAAAATTAATTTAGATAAACATATTTACAATGTAAACAGATAAATTAAGAAAATTGTTTTTCACTTGACAGGAGTTACCTGCTCCTACGTGTCCGTTGGTACAATGAGAAACTCAAAGTCACATATTTCTGTAAAAAATAGTTGTGAGTTGATTGATTTTTTTGCTAAAAAGGTTTCTCGAATATCAAGCTGTCACAACTAAAACATTCTAGAACATAAAATTAATAAGCCGTCATAGCTCAGTTAATCTTATTTTCAAAATGCAATATATTAATTAGTTTTTTTTTAAAAAAATAGCAAAACACTTCATGGCTTATTTTTAACTCAAATTAAATAATGTTTTTAGCTCATTTTAAATTTAAACTAAACGAAAAGAATTTTAGAATATCAAGTTGCCACAGCTAAAATATTCTATAACATGGAATTAACGAGCCATTACGACTAAACTAACTCCATTATCGAAGAAGAGAATTATTGATTAATTGTATTTTTTATGTTTTTATCTTATTTACAGACACCTTCACTTAAAAAAAAAAAAGAAATGAAATGGCAAGTTTCTAGTATTAAAAATCTTGACCCCAAAATAACACATTATGGATAAAAGTGAACACAAGCCCAACACATTTTAAAAGGCCCAATCCTGAAAAAAAAAAACCCAAACCTTCAATAATCCAAACTAAAAGACAACAAACAATAAAAATAAAAATTGAAAATTGAAACAAAAGAAATGGGACATTCTCGTGACTTCCCTAACAAAAAGGCATAGTTTTAACATTGCCTTGACTTTCTTCTTTTTCTTTTTTGGAGACACAAATACATATCCTCCTTGTAAACAAAATGAAATCCCACCCCACAAAACCCAAGGTGACCTATGGTGAATAGAAACCAAAGCACAATGCAATAAAATATGATATAAAACTAGCAAGATATCATGACTAGAGTCTGTAACGTTTGGGCATTTTGAGTTTCAAAGATTGACGTATGGGTTCCGTGTGGGTAGTGGGGCGCGAAGACAGAGAAAAGGGGGGGGGGGGGGAGAAGCATCTGGATCGGCCAGGAAGGGAGACTGCGTGATCGAGGCATGCGCGTGGTGGAGCTTTTCCGCCAGTGATTCAGCACGGCACGAAAAACGGGGACAGAACCTAGCGGCGGAGCAGAGGGAATCAAGGGGAGGAGGGTCACGGTGGAGGGGGAAGGGAGGTCGCGCGGAGCTTACGAGGAGAGAGAAAACGGAGCTCAAAGCTCGCGGTGGTGGGTTGCAACCGCGCACAGGGGAAAGGGAGGCGCAATACCGCGGCGAGAAGAGGAAGTGGAAGGGGACGCTGCTGCGGTCCGTAGCGGTTTCAAAGCACAAATGGTGGAGAGGAGGAGATGGGTGGCTCACGGTGGCTGGGTTAAGGCCGGTGGAAATCGCGGCTGTGATGAGTGTACATATGGTAGCTACTTCATCCTCTTCATTTCCTTTCTTCTTACTATTTTTTTTTTGTTTAAAATTTGCTGGGAACTTATTGCACCCATGATGATGATGTTTATTTGAATGGTTTTCTGGTTCTGGCTATAACTTTGTTAGGAATTGGCTTGGATTTTTTGATTGGTTTGCTTGCTGGTAGGGGTATAGGTTACAAGGAAAAATGGTTTAACTTGGAGACAGAGGATAAGACATCTAAAAAGAAATGAACCAACTGTTTATGAACAATTTACCTGTGTTTAACTCTCTATTTTGTTGGTAGAAATGTTTTTGGGTAAAAAGTGGTGATGAAGTTTCCTAGCTTAGGAGGAAGATAAAAATTGAGAATGCTAATAGGAGTGAGTTCTGATAATGGTAATCAATTCCCCTTTGTTTATTCCCCCCTTATCCTGCTGCTGATTATCCTATATATAGCAATTCCATTGTTGACCAAATAATTGATCATTCACTTTTGCAGGTTAGCGATGAGGATCACAGCTTCTCCCCTTCTGTAAAGAAGCAAGCAAACAACATTTTGCAGGAGGAACACTCATCATGATGCTTCCTGCTTTCGCCACTCACTTCTCTTTTTATTTTATTTATTTTTATTATTATTTTCGAATTCACTGTCACTTGGTGCCTGCTATTTTTCTTTTATGATTATTGCCCATCCGTGCCCATCATTTGTGTATTGGCATGTTGCTCGTAGGCATGCAGGAAGGAGTGTATAGTGCTTGTGACCCTCTTTGCCCTCTTTTTTTTTATTTTTCAAATGGGCTGCGATGGTTGGACTTTTTTTTTTAAGGCTGTGATGCTCATGGACCCAAAAATGTAAAACAAAAATGAAATGAACCTAAAATCATGATTTGAACCGGATTGGGTTCATAAATGGGCTAAACTGAAAAATGTCAACTTTTTTTTTTTATGGGCCGGACAAAATCGGATGTTCACAACCCCTTGTATTTTAGGCTATGTGCAATTTAGACCCTGATTTTTTAAATTGTGCAGGTTGACTCTCTATAGTTTACAAGCTGTGCAAAAGAGACCTTTTGTTAATTTAGTCCATTAACTACCCATATGCCACTCATATGTCTTATTTTCTAGACAAAACTACCTTTTTCCTATTCTCTAACCCCAATCCCCTTTCAAAACCCAAACCCCAATCTTATTGAAGAACTTATGTTGGGGATGCTACTTTAGTGCTTTAGTGTGCGACAAATGCAAGCCAAGCTCCATTTCCTTAACCTCAACCACTAAGGTTCCTCTATTGGGGGAGACTTCAAAAAGTGCAAGCCTCTTCAGAACCAAGCACTTAGGGTTGCAAACAGAGAAGGGGCACAACAGTGGTGGCAAATCCAGAGTGATGGCGACGACGACGGCATGGTGGCCGAATGCAAAAGCCCGTGGTGGTGGTCACGCAAGACATCTATGGAGCAGCTATGTGGTGGTCTCACATTGTTGTCATAATGGTCGCTGGCAGAGGACGACGACATGAGCAGCGGCCACATGCTGGACAGTGGTGGCACAATCTGAAGTGGCAAACCTTGCAGTGGTTGTGGTTAGTGTGAGTAGAGGCAACACAAATAGAGGCAATGGCATGCGAAACGGTGACATCTCGATGGGGGAGTTGGCTGCCGTAATGTGAAGAGAGTTGCGACCCTCTTCCCCTTTTATTTATCAGTGTGATTTTTTTAGTTTTTATGAGTTGTGAAGAGATTTGGTAATCTATGGCTATAGATGTGTTGGGTTTGGTTTATTGGTTTGTGTTTGGCTATGGTTTGTGGGTGTTTTTGAGTTGTGAATGCTCTTCGCCTTTGGATGTGCAAACCCCTTCCGCTGCTTCAGATCTACCTTCCCTTTTTATTCTCCGTTTGGGGTTGGGCCAAAAGAGTTGCTGTTGAGGAGGGCAGAGATGAGGTGCGGCAGTGAAGGTCGCAGTTGGAAAGGACGTCAGAGAGGAAGGCGATTGTGTTGCAGAGGATCTCGGCTGAGGGAGGTGGTCATGGTAGAGAGCAGCGGTTTTAAGAGCAACTGAAATAGGAAGAAATTAGAGAATAGGGCAAGGGTATTTTTGTCCAAAAAATAAGACATGTGAGTTGCATATGGATATTTAATAGACTAAATGGATGTCTGTTTAACAGAAGGTCTTTTTTGTATTACTTGGAAACTATAGGGAGTTTCCCTGCACAATTTAAAAAGTCAGGGTTTAAATTGCACATAACCTAAAATTCAGGGGGCTAAAGCGCATTTAACCTTTTTAAAAAAGGACACATAACAAATATCATTAACTAATACACAAATAAAATAAGTAAAAACAAAGGAATCCTAGACGCATAACGTGTTCTACTTTGCAAAGAAAAGAAGTGTCATTAACTAATACACAAATAAAATAAGAATAAAAAAAGGAATCCTAAGCCTATGCTAACTAATACACAAATAAAATAAGTAAAAGAAATGAATCCTAGACACATAACGTGTTTTACTTTCCAAAGACACGCAACAAGTTGGGGATTTTATTTTGTGTGTAAGGATGAAAATCACAAAGAGAGCATGCACAAAGAGAGAAGGAGAAAGACAATGGCGGTGTGGTAGTTATCTTTGATGATAATAGAGGATGATAACAAAGGGTGAGCAAGATTGATAGTGGTCAAATGGGGATGATGATCAAGTGGTGACGGTGGATGCTATGTGAAAAATAGGATCAAAAAATGAAAGTTTGATGAAGGTGATGGGAATGGATTTACTGATGATGGTGGCCTATGGTTAATGATGAAGGCTGTGTAAAAGGTTGTTGGTGCTGCGGTGCTAAAGGGGAATTCGAATGAAGGATGATGGTGGATGGTGGCAATTAGTTGGGTTTGTGATGAAAATGAAATGGTGCTGCCTCTTTTTTTTTTAATGATACTAAAAAACAATACTTGTTCTTGTTACTGATAATGCTTATTTTGCTTATGTCTCTTTACATTTTATTGTGGCTAGATTGTGCTGCCTAGGATTATTGTGGATGTTTGCTCTCTCTGTGCATACCTTTCTTTTTTGTTGTGTTTCTTTATTTTTGGTGATAATGGTCTGTTTTTTTCCTTGTTCATAAATTTTTGCTCCCATTTATACACCATCATGAATGAATTTGTTAGATCTAGTAGCAGCCATTTTTGGTCTAATTGATAGGATTTGCTGATTTCATGGGAGTTTCATCAATTGCATTTGATTCTCTGCATGTTTTGTTGCTCTTTATTTTTGACTTATTTCCTATTCGGTGCCTACCTTTCTAACTTGCGCCACTATTTTTTATTCCGTGCATGTTCTTCTTCTTTTTTTTAATTCGATTTGGTGCCCATTTGTCTTTTTCCTTTCTAATGCACACACTTCCTTCTTTGTCTTTTTTTTCATATTTCAATTTTTTCAACTCAATGGAATAAAATAAGAAAATGAAGATAAAATGAAACAGGCTCTCAAAAAGTGAATAGGCTGAATAAATACAAATAATGAATTGACCTTAACTTTTTTCTCAACAGAAATGGGCTTAGCTTTTTTTTTTTACTAAATAAAAACGAAACGAAATGAACCAATCCTATTTTTTCTTTTTTTAACACATAAAAAATAAAAATGAATCAAATATTCACAGTTTGAAAGAAACTTGAGCTTTTTAATATAGGGGCCAAACAAAATCGGGTGTTCACACTTATTATAGCAAAGTATACAATAAGTGTAGAGACTCATTGCTTTTCTAGTACTTTGATGATCATTTTCAACTCTTCATTCTTTATTTGTTAACTGGATGAATTAGATTATATTTTAGATTGATATAAGTGTTTCTAATATATACTTATTTTTTTAGCACATATCAATTACTTTTAGTGTAAATTTGAAAGATGGTAGAGGTGTACAAAAAGGGTTAACGCCAAAGAATAGAGAAGAATAGAAAGAGATTGGAGGCTCTCAATCTCCCTTTGCTTTCTCAAGCCCTTCATAACGCTTCCTTTTCGAAAACCACATCCCCACTAATGTGTGTGTGTGTGTGTGTGTATGTGTGTGTGTGTGTGTATTGTCTTTTAATCAATTCTTATTTATTCCATCTTTTCCTTCACTATATTTGTGTTTCAACTGAAGCGCATGAAATCTTCCACCATTGAGGAGCAGGGCATTGAGGTGAGGAGGTCCAACTGTGTAACCAACATGCCCCATCTTGTCTAAGAAGAAGTGAGCCATCTTCCTCATCATTCCTTTTTTTTTTTTTTATCATTTAATAGCAACACTAATTCTAGACCACAAAAACATTGCAATAGCCACAAACATCAGATGTTGGTCATTCGGCATCTACTGCTTGTCCTTCAACATCAGCTACTCCAATGTTTCATAATCATCTAAACTAACTAGTTCACAACCTGCACATGGGGAGGGTTCATGTACAGTTACATGTCATCTTGGACGTAAATCTAGCTATCATTGGTGGGTAGATGCCATAGGTATGTACATATGCAAATTAACGTAGGTACTTATTCTTATTTATATAATTTGGCTAATTAACCCAATTAATATTTATATAATCACATTATGTACTCTTATCTAACTATGCAATAAGTGATCATTTCTAACTTTAATCCATAATTAAGACTTCTTTTAAGAAGTTACATTCTAACATTTGTTACTTTGTTTACTACATAAACCATAACTGACTATAATCAAGCTAGGCTGTTCCATGATTTCTACTCGCCTCCCTACCTAAAAGAGACTTACCCATGTATTTTTCTCTAATTAGTTGTACATGGTTTTTCTATATTTATCTCATATCAGTTGATGTTACTATCAGATCTTGTTCCTATTTGTTTTGTTGATTGCTATCTGGCATGGCTACAAGCATACAATTATTGGTTCACCACAAAAATCACTAGATGTTCTCTAACTTATTTTTACAAACTATTCTCCTCTTTTGGTGACTCATATAGGAGAAAATTGATGATCATATGAATGAAAACTTGGAAAATGGATTTGAGATTTCTCCAACTAATGCAATTGGAGAAGTTTTTGGAAAAAAACATCCTGGGCGTATTTAAGGATTAGGCATAGGAGTGGTTCCTACCATGGCCTTCAAACGTACCACAGCTCTTATTGGTGGTATGAACATGGGTTCAGGTAGTGCTAGTACATCCTCTCAAGAAGTAAAGCAAAATTTTGTTACAATGGAATCACAAATTCAAGCATTGTGTGCCTATATAGCTGTGAAGGAAGGAGGACGAATGCTCGAGGAGTTAGCAACATTATTTACTAATCTTACTTCACAGGTATATAAAGTATTGTAGTATCTTATATGAATAATGCTTTCTTTGTTGTCAATTTATTTGTGCTTACTTTTTGCTTGCAAAGTTTGTTTCTTTTGAATTTTTCATTTATTGATTTAGCCTTATATTAGTTTATATATCTTTATTGCAGGCACCTGATATAGGAAGTGGACCTAAATCACCCAATGATATAAGAAGATCATCAGATGGAAACAATAATAATCCATCAACTAATCAATTGAGTCCACATAAATGATCTTTTTTATTAATTACTAGTGTGACTGGTGTACTACTTGGAATGTTTACTTCTTTTAGACTTATAAGTACTTGTGCCTCAAGTGTAGTACTCATTTTATACTCAAGTAATGCATTGTTCTATTGGATATCATATTATTATGTTAATATCATATGTATTTGTATTATTATGTGCAATTTACAACTAGAAAAAAAGCTAATGGGGTTTCATATTGGATTGAAAATTTGATATAAATTTGAAAATGTTTTTAACTCACAATTAGATGTTGTGAAACTCACCACGTAAAAGAGGCTAGTGAAAACATCATATCATATCGCAAAATATGGTATTTGAAAATTAGCAAAAAATTCGGTGAAATATGGCGGTTACAAATAGACATAATATATTGTGAAAAAGGGCACAATGCATAGTAAACTAAGGCGTAAGAGTTTTGAGAAAAATGGCGGCTCTAATTGCCACAATTTTCAGAGGAAAAAAATGTGGCAGTTGATAACCGCCACAATTTACAAAAAAATAATGGCGAGCTACATGTCACATTGTTAAGAGAAAAATGACGATTCTAATAGCCACAATTCACATTGAGAAAAACAGTGGTTCATATGCACTGCGATTTACTAAGAGTAACACCACATTGTTAAGAGAAAAACGGCGATTCCAATTTACTGTAATTCACATTGATAACAGTGGCGGTTCATGTCCACCGCAATTTTCGGATGCACAACCTCTATAATTCACCATAATTATGGCAGTTCTCTAGTTCATTGCGGCATTTTTTTTTTGAATCACCCTTCCTAAAAATAGCAGCGGTTAAAACTACCACAAATCCCAAAAAAGGGCCATAATTTACTCCTTTTTTTTAAGTGAAACAACACGTGCTAAAGTTTTCTTGAAATGAGTCAGAATTATTAGCACAGTAGAAATAGATAATTGGGGCTTTTTTCTAAAAAATATTATAATGAGTTAAATTATTATTTCTAAATAGTGTACTTAAAAAATTCTTTCCAAACCAAATCATTTAGGTCCCTTAAACAATCATCTTTTTGAATAAAAAAATGGTGTTTGACACTCAACGTTTAAATAGAATAATTGAATTTATTTTTCTAATTTGTATTTTTTTAAAAATTTTACTGGGCATAAAGTTAAACCCAAATATTCCTTTATATTTTATTTCGTTCAATTATTGCTTTTTTTGTTTCTCTAGTTTATTAAAATTAAAATTAAATGTAACGTCACTTTTTAAAAGTTAGAAAGTTTAAATTTCGTCCCTTTGAAATTTAAAAATTTAGGGAAAAAAAACCATTCAAAATATGACACTTGTCAAAGCCTCATGGTATTATTTAGCCCTCTGAATTATTATTAGTTTAGGTTTTGTAGTGCAATTCTACCATTAAATACTGATGATTGTCAACGATATTCTAATCGTATATAATAATTGCAATTTTATTTTTTAAAAAATAATTTAAAATTGTGCCTTCTAAATCATTTTCATTGCAACGCTTGGAAAACTTTCCCTTATAGGAGTCTAGAATACTACTATTATATGTTATAGATATAATAAAATAATTAAACAAAGTTATCTACACTAATGATACGTCAAATTGATTTCAAAATAACATCTTATATGATTAAAAGCAGTACGGGATCCTACCTAAAAATGAGTAAACAGTTTACTATTATTGTTAATGAATGATATCATAAAATAGAAAAAAAAACAATAAAAAGACAAAACAAAGAGAAAGAACAAATAGAGTAAAGGAGAATATGACATTGAAAGTTCAAAAGAGAGGGAAAAAATGGATATATAACAATTAAATTGTCTAGGTTATAATTCCCCAAATATGCTTATATCTCATGTAAAAATAGTCAAATGTGTATGTAATTAGAATTTATTTGATATTTTATAACGTATATAGAAATAATATTTTGTAGTGTAATTAAATGTTTATGTAATTAAATTTTTCTGCACGATTTTTGTTGTAATGGGCATTATCCTTATTTCTATTACCTCAATATATTTATATCTAAATTTTTAATAATTTATACCCTCCATAGCCCCTGTCCATTTTTTTTATGATTCTTAATTCTATATATTTTTTTCATTCTTAATGATTCTTAATTTTAATTGTAGATTATAATTTTAATGATTCTTAATCCCATGAATATATCTTAATGATTATTATTTTAATGATTCATGTAATCTTTAATAATAAAGTTTGATTTTATGAATAACTAATAATTAAATCGTAAATTAAGTTAAAAAAATCTTTAGACATAAATGTTGAGAAAATTGGGGCCTAAATTACTATATGAATAACACGTGGAATCTAAATCTTTGTGTGAAAGATATGTGTAATAGTTTTCATGAAATGAATCTAAAATATTAAACTAGTAGATAGACTAGTAGACTAATAGATTAGAATAGTAGATGTCAGAAGAACATTTAACCCCATCTGCAAAATGTGGTTGAACGACATGTCTGAATGTGGCTATCCCCCAAGGTTACTCTTGAGGAAGAACCCAATCTACTCTCTTTTCCACATTAGACTCTTGTCCATCCTTTTAACACCCTATTTTCTTTCTTCTTTTTTTTTTTTCAATGTTTGCCTTAGGTTAGTGGGTGCAAGCAGCACCTAACATCCATGCTAAATTGATTTTGAGCTTTTGGGCAATCTACTTGGAACAGTGAAAGCCACGTGTATGGTCTAAATTGTAACAGCTCATGCTGCTTTATGGATTGACAACTGTTCCCACAAACTAACATGGGTCTTTTTAGCATGCTTTGTCCTCACTCACATGCTTCCTAGGAAAACTTCCTAGGAGGTCACCTATCCCAAAATTGCTCCAAGTCAAGCATGCTTAACCACAGAGTTCTTTAGTGATGGGCTACTAAAAAGAATATGCATCTTATTGGTACAAGTAGTACAAATCAATTCATATAATTCATCCTTAATTGTATAGTTCCATGCCTATACAGCCTTAGGATTCCTCTCATTATAGTGTGTAATTGATTCATTCATGTACCCCTTTGCTTAGAAGGCCTTGTGAGAAGCCGCTCTTTGTATGTGTTTTCTTACATCGATGATCACTCCTTGCCCTCGTCACCGTGCATTTCATGAATAAATAAATTTAGAATAAAAATCATGGTTGAACTTCAAGATGTTTCCAACACCATGTAAAAATTTCAAAGGAAAAATAAATCATTTGCTATGGTAATAAAATTAGGAAATTCTGGCATTGAGTTGAGATTAAGTAGTCTCTGACCACCAAATTTTTTGTTAACATACTTAGAGAACTCTTTTTGCTCTAAAATTTTCACAGTTCCTTAGGGACACATTGTGGTGTCCTTGAGAATTTTTATAACTTTGGATTTGCTGGTTTGAAATGCAAAATAAATTGTGCTACGAATATGTGAAATCTGTCACTGTGCTGAAAATGAATTGATGCTTTGAATTAATGAAATAATGACATTTGGTACTAGTATGACATGAGCACATGAATATGAATATGAATAATTGAGCATGTAGGCTTATTGATGAGCTTAGGTGCGCGCGCGCACACATACACATATGAATACTTCTTACAATTGTGTATATGCGAAAAAAAAAACATAAGATTGTATTTCTTGTCTGGAGAAAGTAAATTCGGTCTATCAGGGAAAGTAAACCTGACTGCCAAGATAAGCATGAGATTATATGTCTTAGGCTGGAGAAAGTAAATCTGGTCTATTGGGGAAATTAAACCTGACTATCCTTGAATTGAGTAGAGGAAAGTAAACCTGGCTAGGAATAAGTCTATGTGAGAATTGGAGAAAGTAAATCCAATTATCATGTATAGCAATAAGCTAAGTCCTAAAAATCAGTCCATTACCCATTATTTCCATGCAGGGGATGGTGATACGTAATGCCCAGACGTGACAAGATTAGTCAAGGGCTAAGACAAATTAAAATAGCAATTGTTATAAGTAGTCATTTATCCTACGTGCTAAGTGAAGAATTTTAGTACCAATAATGAGACCAATATGTTTGAGTTGTTATTTAGTAGTATATGGTTTATATGATGTTGAGTAGTAAGATATGTGCATACTAAGTGATTGAATAATAAAAGAAACCCACTTCAGAAGAATAGTTTTTGAACTTTAAAAGGAACCTTTGATATATGTTGCACGCTCACATTTTTCTAATAAATCAAAGCAGCTAGTGTAACATCCCAAGCTACCTTATGGATTAATGACTGACCCCAACAAACTAACATGGGGTCTTTTCAGCGTGCTTTCTCTCACTTACATGATTTCTAGGAAAACTTCCCAGGAGGTAATCCATCCCAAAATTGCTCCAAGTTAAGCACACTTAACCATGGAAATCTTTAGTGATGGACTACCGAAAAGAAAATGCATATTGTTCGCATAGGTAGTACAAATCAAATGATATAAGTCATCCTCAATTGTATAGTCCCATATCTATACAGTCTTAGGATCCCTCTCATTCTGGTATGTAATCGGTTCATTCATGCACCACTCTACTTAGAAGGCTATGTAAGGAGCTGCTCCTTGTCTGTGCCTTTTTTGCACCGGTGATCACTCTCTGCCCTTATCCCTGGGCATTACATGCCCACTAGCGTCTGCTTGGTTCGTCCCAGAATTACACCATATTGAGAGAGGTGCTGCTCTGATACCATTTGTAACAGCCCATGCTGTTTTATGGATTGACAACTATCCCCACAAACCAATACTAGTCTTTCTAGCATACTTTGTCCTTACTTACACACTTCTCGGGAAAATTTCACAAGAAGTCACCCATCCCAAAATTGTTCTAAGTCAAGCACGCTTAACCATGGAGTTCTTTAGTGAGGGGCTACTGAAAAGAAGATGCATCTTGTTGGTATAGGTAGTACAAATCAACTTATATAAGATATCCTCAACTGTATAGTCTCATACCTATACAATCTTAGGATCTCTCTCATTTTGGTGTGTAATCAATTCATTTATGTACCCATTCGCATAAAAGGCCTTGTGAGGAGCCTTTCCTTGTTTGTGCCTTTTTTACACTAATGATCACACCCCGCTCTCATCCTCGGGCGTTACATGGCCACTAGCTTCTATTTGGTTCATCCCCAAACAATTTTGTATTGGGAAAGGTGCTATTCTGAGACTATTTGTAATAGCCCATGCTGCTTTATGGATTGATGATTGTTCCCACAAACCAACACGGGTCTTTTCAACATGCTTTATCCTCACTCACATGCTTCTTGGAAAAACTACCTAGGAGGTCACCCATCCCAAAATTGCTCCAAGTCAAGCATGCTTAACCATGGAATTCTTTAGTGATGGGCTACCAAAAAGAAGATGCATGGTATAGGTAGTACAAATTAACTCATATAAGCCATCCCCAATTGTATAGTCTCATACCTATATAGTCTTCGGGTCTCTCTCATTTTGGTGTGTAATCAGTTCATTCATGTACCCTTTCACACTGAAGGCCTTGTAAGGAGCTGCTCCTTATTCGTGCCTTTTTTGCACAAGTGATCACACCCTGCTCTCATCCCCGGGTGTTACATGACCACCGGCTTCTATTTGGTTCATCCTCGAACAATGTCATACTGGGAGAGGTGTTGCTCTGAGACCATTTGTAATAGCTCATGCTGCTTTATGGATTGACGACTATCCCCACAAACCAACATAGGTCTTTTCAGCATGCTTTGTCCTCACTCACACGCTTCCTGGGAAAACTTCACAGTAAGTCACCCATCCCAAAATTGCTCCAAGTCAAGCATGCTTAACCATGAAGTTCTTTAGTGATGAGCTACCAAAAAGATGATGCACCTTGTTGGTATAGTTAGTATAAATCAATTCATATAAACCATACTCAACTATATAGTCTTACACCTATATAGTCTTAGGGTCCCTCTCATTCTAGTGTGTAATCGGTTCATTCATGTACCCCTTTGCTTAGAAGGCCTTGTGAGGAGCCGCTCCTTGTCCGTGCTTTTTTTGCACGGGTGATTACTCCCCGCCCTTATCCCTGAGCATTACAAGCCTGCTAGTTTTGCTTAGTTCATCCTTAAACCACATCGTGCTGGGAGAGGTGCTACTCTGATACCATTTGTAACAGCCCATGCTACTTTATGGATTGACGACTATCCCCACAAACCAACATTAGTCTTTTCAGTATGCTTTATTATCTCTTACACGCTTAACCATGGAGTTCCTTAGTGATGGGCTACCGAAATAAAGATGCATCTTGTTGGTATAGGTAGTACAAATAAATTCATATAAGGCATCCTCAACTGTATAATCTCATACCTATACAGTCTTAGGATTTCTCTCATTGTAGTGTGTAATCAGTTCATTCGTGTACCCCTCCACTTAGAAGGCCTTGTGAGGAGCTGCTCCTTATCTGTGCCTTTCCTGCACCAGCAATCACACCCCGATCTCATCCCCGAACGTTACATGGCCACCAGCTTCTATTTGGTTCATCCCCGAACCACACCGTACTGGGAAAGGTGTTGCTCTGAGACCATTTATAATAGCTCATGCTGCTTTATGGATTGACAACTATCTCCACAGACCAACATGGGTCTTTTCAGCATGCTTTGCCTTCACTTACACGCTTCTTGGAAAAACTTCCTAGGAGGTCACCCATCCCAAAATTGCTCCAAGTCAAGCACGGTTAACCATGGAGTTATTTAGTAATGGGCCACTGAAAAGAAGATGCATCTTGTTGGTATAGGTAGTACAAATCAATTTGTGTAAGTCATCCTTAACTGTATAGTCCCATACCTTTACAGTCTTAGGATCATTTTTATTATGGTGTGTAATTAGTTCATTCATGTACCTCTTTGCTTAGAAGGTCTTGTAAGGAGCCGCTCTTTCTCCGTATCTGCTTTACAGCAATGATCATTCCCATCCTCGTCCCCAGGCATTACAGCTGAGACGATGACGATGACATTATAACTGCGTATTTAGGGAAAATGCCCTACTGAAAATTTGTATAATTCTCATCCCTATGTGTTTGTGTTTCCATGTCATCTCCAGGTTGATCCAGAGAATAGTGAGGCCGCCACCTAAAAGAAATTGGAATTACAGTGGTTTAGTGGCTGGGACTTGTATTTTATTTTACTTAGTTATAGGTATATTTCTGTAAATATAAGAGATAATACATGTGTATTACAGCTCATAGAAAAGCTTCCTTTAGTACTTGACTTTGTAATCAACAAATGTTTTGTGTCTTTGTTACATATTTTGATAGAATCGTGACTTAGTTATTTCACGATATGATAAATCTCGCTATAACATCCCCTATTGCTTTTATGGATTGATGATATCTCCACAAACTAATACGGGTCTTTTTAGCATGCTTTGTCCTCACTCACACGCTTCCTAGGAAAACTTCCCAGGAGGTCACCCATTCCAAAATTGCTCCAAGTCAAGCACGCTTAATTGTGGAGTTCTTTCAATTTGGGCTATTAAAAAGAAGATGCATCTTGTTGGTATGGGCAGTACAAATCAA
Organism: Dalbergia cultrata; assembly: GCA_031216105.1. Lineage (NCBI taxonomy): Eukaryota > Viridiplantae > Streptophyta > Magnoliopsida > Fabales > Fabaceae > Dalbergia > Dalbergia cultrata. The sequence goes on along the minus strand of CM062352.1, from coordinate 13,258,305 downwards.
TTCATACAAGCCCTCCTCAACTATATAGTCCCATACCTATACAGTCTTAGGATCCCTCTTAATTCGGGTGTGTAATCGGTTCATTCATGGACCTTTCCGCTTAGAAGGCCTTGTGAGGAGCTGCTCCTTGTCTGTGCCTTCTTCTTTTGCATTGGCGATCACTCATCGCCTTCGTCCCCGGCATTACCTCACTATAGCTAACTAAGAAAGGTCCACTAATTAATAAGTAGCAACTCTTGAGTACGAAGTTATGACTTAAGGATGATGTTGCACTTGGGAGGATGTTACACTAATAAGTTGTGCACGATTGGTGAGGTTTGCATATCTTCTAACATATCTGAGGTTGAATGTTAGATTTCTCTTATTGCTAGTTTTGTATATGTCTTCTTATGGAAAACCCTACTATTACGAACAGGTAACTTAGATAGAATATACCTGGAATCCAGAATGGGTTGGGAAACACGAACCGCCACTACTAGAAAAATGCTTCTTTGCGGCGGTTTTTTAGCGGCGGTTTGTCTAACCGCCGCTATATTTTTGTTTTCCTGGCGGTTTATACTAGCCGCTGCCAATCAAAGTGAATCGCGGCGGTTCACCATTGTAACCGCCGCTAATTGTTTTTAAAGAAATAAAATGAAATAAATTTTCGCAAACCTAACTGATGCTACATCTCTTCTGTGTGTAGCAAAAGGAAAATGGGAAGCGCATCCTCCTCTTTGAGAAAACCTATATGCGGCCTTGCCTCAAATCTTTGTTCGCCTTACCACCATCTCAATCCTACCACCTCCTACTAGCCTCACCGCCTCACCGCCCCAGAGCATCAAGTCTCAATCTGCCTCCCACGCATGTTGTCGTCTCGGTTCGAAGATCGCAGTGGGAGAGGACAAAACGATAATAGCTCAGCTACCGATAGCCAGGTCCTCTGTTTGCTTCAATCATTTCTTGTATTTGTGAAGCGAGCAAAGCGAGTGCGTGCGAGCGAGCAAGCAAGCGAGGAAGAAGAAGCTTTACCAATCTTTTATTTTGCCTGGAAGGAGCAGCGATGGCGGTACTCCCTTCCCCTTTTCTCGCCTTTATCTTCCTTATGCAGGGTTTGCCCAAACGATGGGTCACTAGAACCACCGATTTTGATCAGGGTTTTAGGGTAAAGAAATTAGTAAAAGTAATTAGGTCACTTTTGCTCTATTTAAGGGTGGGTTTAGTTGGGGCTAATTTTTGGAGTAATTGAGCGATTCTTTTTAATTGTTTTGTGCAATGGGATCTTACAATTGAAATATTCTTTGCCAAGGTATCAAGTATAGGGATCGAATGCAAAGATGGCGTTGTGTTGGTAGGTTATTACAGATTATTTAGATTGCCTTTTGTCTTTCTGTGTTTTTGTGTATTTTCTTTTTTCTTTTTAATTATATTATACAAGAACTTAGGTTTGGTTTTATGGCATGGAAAAGCTTATTCTGTCGAAGATGAAGTTGCTGGGTTCTAATAGGAGAATACACTCGGTTTATCGCCACTCTGGCATGGTACTGTGTCATTTTGTGATTTAACACTTTGTTTCTGTTATGCAAATCCTGTTATTGTCTTTGTTCTTGCTTTTGCTTTTTTTTTTTTTTTCTGGTTTTACATAAACGGGACATCATTGGCTTGCATTTCGTGTATAAGCCTTATCCAAATAGTTGTTCGGTATACATTATGGGTTAATTAAAAGGCATGGCTTTTTTCAGGTTTTGGGGGCTAACACTTTTTTATCACTATCTGATACAATGTTGGTGATCTTTCTTTGATTAACTCTTGTGTGACAATGAAGCTATATATTTAAGTCTAAGAAGCAGACAAAAGAACACATTGCCTTCATGTTATAATTAACGTTTGAGTCTTACCTAGGTGGGTCACTAAAGCAACCTTTTATATGCCTCTTTGTGGAGATGCCATCTTTGTTTTATTTTTTGGTCTGTTTTTGGATGGATGATGAGTATTTGAAAGTAGAAAATAAATAACACATGGGGTATCTCATAAGGGTGAAGGTAATTAAGTAGCTCCAAGCAGCAATATATATTCCAAATTTTTGACATATGTACGAATCAAATACTTTTAATTTATTTATATTCACAATAAATTGGTAAGACTTAAAAATAAGTACAACTTAAATATAGTTAATAAAAGTCAATTTTATTATAGGTGGACTAAATATGAAGTAGAGTATTTATCCATGATGAACCATGTTTGTATAATTCTTCCTAAATCCTAACACCAATTGGTCTTTCAAGAAAAGGAAGATAACACTTCCTTTGTTCAAAAGCAATTTATTGAGATTTGGAATTAATTTTCTTGTTGGATTACACATACTCTAATTAGAAGCTAGAAATTTGAACAAATCTGCTCTTTGCTGAAGTGTTGTCACTAATTATTGGGGCTATTTGTGCCTCATGTTAAATATGATGATTATGTTGACTAGATGAACACATCCAATACTAATTTGGTAATAACTTTCAGAAGTTGTTATATATCACACTTGAAAAGTTATCTTATCTTTATAAATAAGCATGCATTACTAGCAATCTAATCAAGTCTAGATAGGTGTACAAAGAAGGACCGTGAACATGCTCAAAGTCTTTCAACCATTCATACAAGTCATGTAGCATGTGATCTGATACTCTTTTAATTTGTTACTGTATATTATTATATTATATCCTTATTAGTGAGTGCTCTGGTTGGGTTCTTAAAATAGCACCAATGAATGATCAAGATTTAGGCTCATCTAAAGTAGTATGTTCCCACCACATGCAATTATTCTTTTTATTGGGGGGATCAGTCCAAGGTAACCAAATCATTATTAGCGTTGTTGGTGACAAGTGGCACGTCTTTTTGTTTCAAATCATGTACTTTCCCTTCTGAATCTCTTTCAACTAATATGCTAAGCAGATATAGTACATGTAGAAACATGTAACACAATTACCATAAAAACTTATAATGTCATGTGTCACATTGTAATTGCTTTGATGTTTTGAACTTCTTCTGATGTATGCATGATTCTTCTTCCAATTTTAGGCTGGGGCAGGATTAGCAGCTGATGGCAAGCAAATTGTTGCCAGGGCTAAGTCTGAAGCAACTAATTATGACAGGTTTATTCCATTCTCTAGCAATATCAGAACATGCCCCCTCCTTCTTTTGTTTATTTTTTTTTCTCTGTTGTGGACATTCATATATCATCTAAGAAGCTTTCTTGTGGACAGTTTCTTTACTATTGAAGGAAAGAAAGAAATAAAGAATTGAATATGCATGAGGTGTATTTATAAGGTAACAGTCTTCTTCAATTGAAGGAGTTAAAAGTCGATGAAAATCTACATTTTATTTTGATTGTTGGGACATGAAGCAATTTAGTAGCTATGTTTAGGCCTCTTCAGGTAACTCTTGGGAGGCTTCATCTTCCTTTTCTTAAGTTTATAGTCATAAATTTTCACAAGATAATTCCTCAGTGGCAGAGCTACTCTTGGATGAACTGACAAATTGTGATGGTTGCTAGCTTTAAGACAATGAAAATTGTTGGTTTGAGTGATTTTGATGATTAAATTGTGGGTTTGAGAGATTTTGATGCTTAAGTTTGGGCACGATCCTTTAGGCACGATCCTTCACTTTCCATACTCATTATCTTCACTCGTTCCTTTTTACTCAGACTCTAATACAGGTATTCAATTCTAGCATTAGCATGTTTGTATTCTAATGTATGCATTTTAAGTCCTAGTTTGTGGAGGTGTGAATTGAGTGCCAATTGCAAATAATTTTTTTTTATTAAATGTATGTTTTGAATGTAATTGTAACTTACAAAGCATGATCGTAAGAAAAATTAACAAAACAGTTAAGTAGAAGATAATAGATAAGTCATTCCTTTCATTCACTTAAGTTATTATTCTCCCTTGATTTAATAATCCTTTAATCTGATTTGCAGGGTATGTGAAAACATCACAATTGTTCTTTGTGGCAACTAGGTTGATGTGAAGAACAGAAGAGTAAAGCCAAAACAAGTTGATTTCCATGGGAAAAAGAATGTTAGAGGAGATTACAGATTTGTTTTTCATTTTTTTTGTTATAGATTTTCTTTTGATGCTTATATGCTAAATTTGTATAAATACTTGTTCAAGATTGTTATAATAGTGACATTTGATACTTGTCCTCTATTTCAAAAGTTTTAGAATTTCAATTAAATATGATTGACAGCATAGTATAAGAAACCATCTAAGCTCTAACTATGAAACTCAAAAAGGGTTTTTTTTTTTTTACCTCTAAAATGGAAAATTAGCGGCGGTTCCAAACCGCCAATAATTCACGCACAGAAAATCAAAGCTGGCATTTGCGGCGGTTTGCATAAGGTTATTTGTCAGGTGCTTCTCGGTAGTTCAAAACCGCCACTAAAAGTGCTGAAACCGCCGCAAAAGCAAATCATGGCTCTTAACCGCCGCAAAACCTATTTTAGTGGCGGTTGTTCCAGCGGTTCCCTCAAACCGCCGCTAATTGGTTTAAGGACGGCGTTATCCGCGGCGGTTTGGTAACCGCCGGAAAATGTTTTGTGGCGGTTGAAAACCGCCGCTAAACCCAAATAAAACCGCCGCTAAATACTGTTTTCTGGTAGTGCGCTATCGATAATCCTCCTTACTCCACCTTTCGAATGGAGGGTGTGTACTTGCAAGGACTCCGACAATCTAGTAGGGAGTGCTTAAAAGGTTTATAGTAATAAAGGAATTATACATACCTTTTTCCCCTCATGATATTATGCCAAAGGGGCTATTTATAGAGATAAATAGAGTATCATGAGAGCAGTTGGGCTCCTATTAGGCCTGAAAGATAATGCCTGGCCCATTAATATTAGGCCAAGGCATATTTCGTAACAGAAGCCCCCAACTTGATATTCGATGTCGAGTTTACAAATACGATTAACCTTTTAGGTTTCAAAATGAGTTCTTGGGCTCCAATTTTCATTTGTCATGAGAGCCTTCTGTCAATTTGGAATAGGTTTTAAGCATTCGAGTTCTATCCTAGATGATGTATGTAGGAGTTCAAACTGCATTATGAGTTGTGGAAGACTGTAATGAAAATAGAGCCCCCGGTTATAAGAGCTGATCTCGTGAGATTATGACCTCAGGATTCCATCCCTTTTATTTGTAATAAACTTCACCCTAGCATGGGTTTATTATACCAACATTTTGCCTCGATATGGGCAATGTGTCAGTTCACGCTTAGATTCTTCATCTAAGGGAGAAGATTTGTAATCGAGGCTCAGAGCAAGTTTGAGGGAGTTAATTTGCACTCTATGCTTGGAATGATTGTCTAAGCACCAGAGTTTAAGGCGATGTGATTAGTTTATACTCACTCGACCTCTAGACTTTCAAATCAGGGGGAGGTAGTGTTTAACGAATACTCGACCTTTGGGATTTAGATCCTGAAGGAGTTAGTGCTCCATAAGTACTCGATCTCCAAGCTTTTATCTTGAGGGGAGTTCAGAAATCAGATCAAAGGCAGTTTCTAGTACTCTTCCTAAGTTATTTGTCCCAAGGAATTTAATTTGCCTTAGGTTTGTCCTTATAGCTTCTTGTTTCATGCTGGAGTTAACTACTCCATAACCTAGATTTTTGGTCTCAGACCTCGGAGATTGCACCTTAGGGTGATATTAACTTTACGCCTAGGATGACCATTTTGGGACCCTGGAGAATTTTTAACTAATGCCTAGGTTGGCGAGCTATCTCATTGAAGGTTAAACCCTGGGGGAATTTTAACTTTAAGCCCAGGGTAGCCGTTGTGGGCCCCTAGGGAATTTCTGACAAGTCGAGGTTGGCGAGCTCGCTCCTCGGAGGTTACACCCTAGGGGAGTTTCAACTTTACTCCCAAGATGGTCATTTTGGGACCCTGGGGTATTTTCTAACACATGCCTAGGTTGGCGAGCTTGTACCTTGGAGCTAGTACCTCGGGGAATTTAACTTTACGCCCAGGATGGCCATTTTGGAACCCTGGGGAATTTTCTAACTCATGCCCGAGTTAGGGAGCTCAAACATTGGAGCTCGCACACCAGGGAATTTAACTCCATGCCTAGGATGGCCATTTTTGGACCATGGGGAATTTTCTAACTCATGCCTAGGTTGGGGAGCTCGTACCTCGGAGCTCGAACACCAAGGAATTTAACTTAACACACAGGATGGCCATTTTGGGACCCTGGGGGAATTTCAACTTTACTCCGAGGGTGGCCATTATAGGACCCTGGGGAATTTTCTAATACACGCCCAAGTTGGTGAGCTAGTACCTCGGAGGTCGCAGCCTGGAGGAGTTTTAACTTTACTTCGAGGGTGGCCATCATAGGATCCTGGATAATTTTCTAACACGCGCCTAGGTTGGCGAGCTCGTACCTCGGAGCTCGCACCTCGAGGAATTTTATGCCCACGATGGCCATTTTGGGACTCTGGTGAATTTGTAACTTATGACCAGGTTAGCAAGCTGGCATCTCGAAGCTCGCACCTCAGGGTAATTTTAGCTTTATGCCTAGGGTGGCCATTTTGGGACCTTGAGGAATTTTTAACTTACAATCGAGTTAGCAACCTAGCATTTTGAAGCTTGCACCCGAGTTAATTTTAGCTTTACGCCCAGGGTGGCCATTTTAGGACCCTAGGGTTTTTAACTTATGACCAAGTTAGAGAGCTGGAATTTTGGAGCTCGCATCCTAGGGTAATTTTAACTTCAGTGTTGACATGGCAGCAATTATACACAATTAAGCAATCCAAATATATCATGTCACGAGCTAACAATCCATGCCAAATTGCAGTCAATCACGAGACGAATCTAGTTTGTACATGAAGTATAATCTCATGCAATTTGTACAACCAATAATGTTAAGATAGGTTATTGCTATAACATAGTATGCTCGCAGAACAACATAATATGCTTGCAGAACAAACAATTTGAATATGTTAAATAATTTAATATGTGAATATAACTGTTTACTTTTTATTTAGCTTCATAGCAATGATAGCCTTCTAGATGTTTTAACTTTCAGTAGGCTATTTTGAACCATAACCTATATATGCTTTTTGATCTCTGGCTAGCCTAGTTTACACTCGACTATTAAGATACATGATATAAGCGAGTTTTTAACTCTTGGATTTCTAGTCTAATTTAAATGCATCAACTTCAGGGTCATGACTCTGGAAGGATTTTGATCTCGATCCCTTTATTTTGGGAGGAGTTGTGCACTTTACCTTTCGGGGCCAAAGAGAAGGATTTATAATATGGTGTGGCCTCATAGATGTAGAATCTTAGAGAGATCACATAATAACTTTGGTTACATGCATTGGTCCGAGGTGGCTTGATTGCAAGGCATTAAATATTGTGTGTTTGAACTGAACTTTGACAACTTTGAAGGTTTAAATATTTAATTATGCATCCGAAACAACATTCACTGTGTAGACTTGTGGTTAATCCAGAATGTGGAAGTTAGAAGGCATAACTTCGAGACTTGGCATGTGGATGGAACTTTTGAGTGGCTTGATTGTAGGCATTGTTGTTTGGCTGGACACGGAAATCGAAACTCATTGGGCTTAGGTTCGAGATGATGTATGTGTGTTTTCATTGTTTCTAGCTTCATGTATGTATGCCGGTTTATTGTAAGACTAATCTCTTGTTCGAAAGTCACCATGCATTTTTTGTTGAAGAGTCCTTGCATTTCTCAATTTTGAATACATATTGACATGTGGCATGGTGAGTAAAATCAGAACCCGAAAGAAAAGGGTTCGAGTTTGGCACTTGTGCCATGCCTTGAACATCATTTAACACCGTGCTTTGCCATTTAATGCTAGGTAGAGTGCCACTGCTAAACTGAAAAATCTGAGGGCTCTAGTTCTATGCTTGGCTTTGTGCTAGTTGTATTTTTCTCGTTTTCCTTATACGAGGCTTCAAGCCATTCTTGGGTACTCATTGGTGTGAAAATAACATCTGATTGTGTGACTTGTTAAATCCGAATCCCGAAAGAAGAAAACAATAGGTTCTAATCCTTGTAGCTTGGTGATCGAACTCGGAGCTCGGAATTCCCGTGGTTGTGAATTCTAGACCCTTCGAGCATTATTTTCGGCCTTTACCCCATGTTACGAGTTAGGTTCCATCACTCAATTCTTTGTTAAGTATAATGCTGACGCGAGTTGTTGCATGTCCAACCGTTTGTCCTTCTAATTAACTCGGATTCTAGAAGTCGAAGGGCATAGGTCCTACCCCTGGCATTTGTGATTCCAATATGTTTTGTCCCATTGGCATTTTTGTGATACATGGACTTAGTTCAAAAATGAATTTGAGGTCGAAAACTTTTGAAGCTACCATGTGGCATGGTAGGTGAATTTAGAGGCCGGAACTTGCAACTTTACGAGAATGAGTTCAAGGCCCACGATTTGTCATTTTCTCATTTTTCCTCCTTTTTCCTACGGTCATCAAGATCAATAATAACTTATGCATGCCAAATCTCTACAAGTGGAGTGTGTGGCCCGGTGAAGAAACACATGACTTTGCCAATTGAGAACATTGAAACCGCTGTTTGCAACTGTTGACATGTGGCTTAGTGGTATGACTAGCTGATTACCTTCTAGGTCTCCACCCCGTGATACATGGATTTTGACTGTCACGTTTTTGTGTTACTGTGATGCAAACCTCGTGCCTTCCTTTGAATTTTTGCAGATATTTGTTTGCACCAGCCAAGGAAACTACCATGATGGAGAAACTCAAGTTGTCCTCCGCCACCGACATCTGAGCCGACCACCAACGAAGGCAAGAAAACTAGCAATAGTTGTAGCCATATGCGTGCTCACGGTGTGAGCGGGCAAAGGTTGAGGTGGTTGTCCATGGAGCTTTTTATGTTGCGACCATGGTGACTTTCCTTATTTCTCCCGTGGCGCCCATTATGTGGTGAAGACTGAACCTTTGTGGCCATTGCCATGCTTCTAGAGTGCAGCCATTTGATATAGCAAAAATTAATTTTAAGAAATAACTTTGTCAGGTTCTCAAGACAGCGTCCTTATATATATCCAATTAAAATTGAATAACGAATTCAACAGAAGTGACATAGTCAATTGTGACATAAAAGATAACTGAAGAGAAAGAAGGATCTAACAGCAAGTCATGTCCCCACAGATGATGCCATTGTTATGAACAGGTAACTTGGATAGAATATACCTGGAATCCAAAATGGGTTGGGAAACGTGAACCGCTATCGATGATCCTCCTTACTACATGCTCTAAATAGGGGGTGTGTACCTGTAAAGACTCCGACGCTCTAACTAGGGAGGGCTCAAGAGGTTTATAGTAATAAAGGAATTATGCAAACCATTTTCCCCTTGTAATATTATGCCAAAGGGGCTATTTATAAAGATAGAGGGGTATCATGGGAGTGGCTCTTGATTTTTGAAAAAATAGCCTAGATTAAAAATTTTTATAATCAAATTTGAACTATTTGGCAAAATGGTTTCATAGAAATGGCAGAATGCATGGAGCTGTTATTGTTCGTACTTATTTTACTTGAATTTGGCATTGATTTTCTAGTAATACTTTCCATTGATTCCCAAATTCTTATATTGTTGTTTCTAATTTTTTTTATTCAGGTGTCTAATTATTTTTTGTCTTGATGCTTCCAAAGAGCCTGGTATGGATAATAATCTAATGTAATTGTTATTTTAATAATTTTTTTGGAACAAAAAGAAGATGCTAGATAATATTAGTCCATTAAAATAATATAATATTTCTTAAATAAAATACAACATATGATTAATGTTAGTTATTTACAAGTCTGTTAAATGATGAGAAATATGTAGAAAATGGTCAAAAGAACTAGGATTCCCCTTCCCTTTCCCAATTCCCAGTGACGGTTCAACTCTAACGACACTTTTGACTAGTGAATTTTTTATTGCAATGTACACCATTATTTGTGAGTTGTGCTTTCATTTAAGAAGGGATCCTCAGCTCATACGTGTATTGCTTGCTTATTGAATCCAAGAAACAAGCATCCAAAGTAAAAACTAAAACTGAGCTTGCTGTCTTATTTTGTGGTCCAACTCAATACCAAATTTTTAACCATTGATTTTGTTAATCATTGGTCATCCAAACTGATGATATGTGGTAAAAAAGGTTACAAAATTGGGGATCTTAAGTAAAATTTGCAATGCTTGCTATTATACAATGTTGTTGAGCAATCGAAGTTATTCAATGTTGTTGCTATTATATATACTGTTTGTTTTTATTGCATTGTTGACTTTGACAAGAAACAAAACTCTAAATAAATGTTATATTGTGTTGGTACTCATGGGAAGGATGAAAATATTGAGATTATTGATATTGGAAGTTCTGAGTCGGCAAAGAAAGAAGTTATTAACATTGGAAGCTCCGAGTTTTCGGACCTTCCAGATTATGGATTTATTACTATTGTGCTAACCCATAGTCAAGCTTCCTATGGTCAAGCATTGGTAAGAAAATTAACCATGCTTATTCATTCTAACATTTTTTACATCAATTTTCATTCTTTATTTTAAAATGACATTTTAATCATATTTCCTTCTTTGTAGTATGTACCCCGAAGAGTTGTTAGGAAGTATTTCAATCCTTTGCAACCCAAAATTACTATCTATAATGAAGCTGCCAGAAGGCATGTATGGGCTTTAAAATGGTCTCCAGGAGAGAGGATCAATGTCATATTGGATTAGGCTAGTATAATTTTTGCAAAGAGAAAAATTTGGCAGCTGGCGACTTGCTAGACTTTATGTACAATGAGTCAGACAAGTCATTTATTTTGGGGGTTGATAGAAATTAGGAGGTTGGTAATATATTAGTATGAAATGTTCAAAAAATATTCATATGAAAGATTACTAAGTTTGTGTATGCACCCTTATTTATTGGGTCTTCAAAGCAGTAGATATTAGTCTATTAGAGGTTTTCATGCCACTTTCATTTTAGTAGTAGAGAAAGTTTATTGGATGTGTAATCATGCTACATGCTAATTTGAGTTCTTCTACCTATACTCATTTTTTGAATGAGAATTCTACACGGTGAAGATCTAATTGACACTTATTTTCTCGAGTATTTACTAAGCCACTCAAATCACTTCCCTTACTAACATGCAAGAATGGACGAGAACGGATGAAAACAAGATTATAAGCAAAATATCCTTGGCAAATTTATAGTCAATAGCTAGAGTTAATGTGAAATGTGTTTCGTTGAATACATGTAAAATGTGTTTCCTTGAAATGAAAAGTACCACAATGTTTATTAGGAAACTTTTAATCAAATCAACCGTGCTTAGCACGGGTTTCTAACTAATTTGACAACAAAATAAGTCATGTGTTTGCCGTCAATTAATGAACATGTTATTTAGAATGTTGGTTAATGAAACTAGGTCATGTGTTACGTGTTATTTGTATATAAACTCAGGTGTCACATATTGAGTATTTCTCTCATTATTTCCCTCTTAAGTTTGTTTTAGATCCATTTCTCTCGGTCAATCCCCTGGGGGTTATGACGGGGCTTGAAGCTTATTATTTATACTCTCAATTCTTCTCTTCAGGCTTTATTCCATTCTCTTCTCCGTTGCAAGTAATCTATTCTCTTATCATTATTAGTTTTATTTTATTTTTTAAGTTAGGCGGCCATAATATTGCATTTTATTCAAATGGAATGCTAGCTGCCTTCTTGATTTGAACAGTAGTACAAAATATTTTTTCCTTTTTCCTATTGAGATTAGCATTGGATAAAACATTTTTTGTTTGGCGTTGGTTAAACAACATTATGAACCGTTGTACAAGGTTCATTTATTTTTCAAACCTGCCCATCTCCTTCTTTGTCCAATTCATTAGAAGTTACTTTCTCCAACCTTCCGTAAGCAAGTTCAGTAGCTATTGTCAGAGAGAAATTAAAAGAATTGGGAGCAGATGAGTGTTGTTCAGTTAAATTTCATTTAAGAAGTCAGGTTTCTGTTTGCATAAACAAAACTGTGATATACGATGACACACGTCTATTCCTACATTAGTTTAAAGTCTTTAATTAGATCTCATTATTTTTATTTTTTTCCTACACTAATTATCTTTTGTGCACCTCAGGAAATGGATTCAAGAAGAGGATATGCATTTTCATAGTTCCAGATAAGCTTAAGCAAATTGACGGTAACAACTATACTCCTCTGACAGTTTCCATAGGGCCTTTCCATTTTTTGGATTCAAATCTCAAAGCAAAGGAGGAAAACAAAGTCCAATACTCCACAACTTTTTTTCATCGAACCACTACAACCAAGGAAGATGTTTGTGGTGCAACCACAAAGTGCTTAGCAAAGGGGGCATCAATTTTCCTGACAATAAGCTAGTTGACATAATGTCAACGGATGTGTGCCCGGTGTTGGAGTTCTTAGTGAGGAATGTTAATTTATGGTGAAAGTGGTTCTACTAATAACGATGATAGCTTGTCCAAAAATGATTTGCAGCATGACTTAATACTGTTGGAAAATCAGTTGCCGCGGTTCATCCTGGACAAGATATATGGCATTGCTGATATGGAAAATCGTAATAATAAGTCATTTTCAAGGTTGGTTATCCAATATTTTCATAATTACAAACCTCAGCAATTGGATTCGGCAGAGTTGAATCATCATCATTTAATATATCTAGTGCCACATTTTCTTTTTCCATCCATAGTTCGCTCTAATGTAGAAGAGATGTCTGAGATTTTAGTGCAACTTTTTTATACCATAAGCAAACTCGATTATGCTAGTGTGAAACTTCAGATAACCTATGAAAATAAATCTTCATTGGATAATGATTATGATTTTGATGATGGCGTTCTGAGTATGCCGGCACTTTTTGTTGATGGCATAACGGAACCATTCATCAGGAATTTATTAGCTTATGAGCAATGCCATTATTCCAAGTTAGCATATGTCACTGATTATTTCTATGTGCTTAAATTTTTGGTGTAGACAGATAATGATGACAATGTCTTAAATTTTTGGTGCAATCAGATAGTAATGCTGGTGTGAAATTTCAGAAATTGTCATGATTATCTGATATCTGAAATTTCACACCAGCATCATTATCTGACTACACCAAAAATTTAAGAAATTGTCATCATTATCTGACTGCATTAGAAATTTAAGAACACAGAAATGATCAGTGACATATGCTGACTTGGAATAATTGCATTACTCATAAGCTAATAAATTCCTTATGAGTGGTTCTGTCATGCCATCAATGAAAAGTGCAGGCATACTCAAAACGCCCTCATCAAAATCAACATCAATATCCAGTGGAGATTTATTTTCATAGGTTGTTTGAAATTTCACACTAGCATCATCGAGTTTGCTTATAGTATAAAAACGTTGCACTAAAATCTCAGACATCTCCTCTGAATTAGAGCGAACTGTGGGTGGAAGAAGAAAATGTCACACTAGATCTATTAAATGATGATGATTCAAGTCTACTGAATCCAATCGTTGACGGTTGTAACTATGAAAATATTGGGAAACCAACTTTGAAAATGAATTATTACGATTTGGCATATCGACAATGCCATATATCTGGTCCAAGATAAATAGCGGCAACTGATTTTCCAATAGTATTAAGTCATGCTGCAAATCATTTTTGGACAAGCTATCATCGTTATTAGTATAACCACTTTCACCAGAAATTAACATTTCTCACTAAGAACTCTAAGACCAGGCACACATCGGTTGACATCATGTCAACTAGCTTATTGTTAGGAAAATTGATGCCGCCTTTGAAGCATATTTTAACGTTTGCTAAGCACTCTGTGATTGCACCACAAGCATCTTCCTTGGTCGTAGTGGTTCGATGAAAAAAAGCCGTGGAGTATTGGACTTTGTTTTCCTCCTTTGCTTTGAGATTTGAATCCAAAAAATGGAAAGGCCCTATGGAAACTATCAGAGGAGTATAGTTGTTACCGTCAATTTGCTTAAGCTTATTTGGAACTATGAAAATGCATATCCTCTTTTTGAATCTATTTCCTGAGGTGCACAAAGGATAATTAGTGTAGGAAAAAATAAAAGTAAAAATAATGAGATCTAATTAAAGACTTTAAACCAATGTAGGAATAGACATGTGTCATCATATATCACAGTTTTGTTTATGCAAACAAAAACCTGACTTCTTGAATGAAATTTAACTGAACAACACTCATCTACTCCCAATTATTTTAATTTCTCTCTGGCAATAGCTACTGAACTTACTTATGGAAGGTTGGAGAAAGTAACATCTAATGAATTGGATAAAGAAGGAGCTGGGAGGGTTTGAAAAAGAAATGAGCCTTGTACAACAGTTCATAATGTTGTTTAAGCAACGCCAAACAAAAAATGTTTTGTTTGGGAAAAGGGAAAAATATTTTGTACTACTGTTCAACTCAAGAAGATAGCTAGCATTCCATTTGAACATTTACGTAAAATGCAATATTGTGGCGGCCTAACTCAAAAAATAAAATAAAACTAACAATGGTGAGAGAATAGATTACTTGGAACGGAGAAAGGAGTGGAATAAAGCGTGAAGAGAAGAACTGAGAGTAAAAATAATAAGCTTCAAGCCCTACCGCACCCCCTTGGGGGGTTGATCGAGAGAAATCAGGCATGTCAAAATAGGTCCGGTTTGCCGGGTTAGTCCACCAAAACTGCAATTTTTAGTGGGCTGGGCTGACTTTTTGAGCCCACCAAAAAATTCCAACTTGCCTAACCTACCCTGCTTAACTCGTGGGGTTAAGCGGTTTAGGGCCGGCCAGACACACAGGCTAAGCATTTTTTGAAAAAAAAAAAGTTTAAATTTATTTATTAGTAAGAGCATCTGAGTATGTGAAAAACTACAAAGCATGTATATTACACATCATCAGACAAGTCCAATTGCCCAAAGACTATAAAGAGATTTCTCATCTAGAAATTAAAAAACAATATCACTACACTATTTCAATAATACTATGATAGTAAGCAAAAGTCAAAAGGTTAAAACTGAAAAAATTTATTAACAATAACATTTTTTAGTTAAAGTTGGTGTATCTTTTTTATAAACCTTGAAAAATTAGGTATATATAAATAAAAAAATATTTTTTTAAAATTTTTTAAAAAAAAAATTCATTCAAAACCATAAAAAGTGTTTTTTTGAATTTTTTTTACGAGCTGGCTCGCTAACCTACCAGCTTGCCCTAAATTGGGTGGGCTGACTATTTCAACTCATATTTTTTTAACGGGCCCACCTCACTTTTGTCCAGCTTTTGGTGGGGTAGGCTGGCCCATTTTGACACCTCTAAAAGAAATGGATCTAAAACAAACTTAAGAGGGAAGAAGTGAGAGAAAAACTCAAATTGCCTGAGTTTATATACAAATGACACGTAACACATGACCTAGTACCAACATGCTAAATAGCATGTTCATTACTTGATGGCAAACACGTGACTTAGTTTGTTGTCAAATTAGTTAGAAACCCGTGCTAAGCACGGTTGATTTGATTAAAGGTTTCCTAATAAATATTGCGGCACTTTCCATTTCAAGGAAACACATTTCACATGCATTCAACAAAACACATTTCACATTAACTCTAGCTATTGACTATAAATTTGCCAAGGATATTTTGCTTATAATCCCATTTTTATCTATTCCCGTCCATTTCCGCATGTTAGCAAGGGAAGTGATTTGAGTGGCTCACTAAACACCCAAGAAAATAAGTGTCAATTATATCTTCACCATGTAGAATTCTCATTCAAAAAATGAGTATAGTTAGAAGAACTCAAATTAACACACAGCATGATTACACATCCAATAAACTTTCTCTACTACTAAAATGAAAGTGGCATGAAAACCTCTAATGGACTAATATCTATTGCTTTGAAGACCCAATAAATAAGGAGTGCATACAACAACTTAGTAATCTTTCATATGAATATTTTCTGAACATTTCACACTAATATATTACCAACCTCCTAATTTCTATTAATCCCCAAAATAAATGACTTGTCTGGCTCATTGTACATAAAGGCTAGCAAGTCACCAGCTGCCAAATTTTGCTCTTTGCAAAAGTTGTACGAGCTTAATCCAATATGACATTGATCCTCTCTCCCTGTGGGACCATTTAAAACCCCATACATGCCTTCTGGCAGCTTCATTATAGATAGTAATTTTGGGTTGCAAAGGATCGAAATACTTCCTAACAACTCTTCGGGGTACATACTACAAAGAAGAAAATATGATTAAAATGTCATTTAAAATAAAGAATGAAAATTGATGTACAAAATGTTAGAATGAATAAGCATCGTTAATTTTCTTACCAGTGCTTGACCACAGGAAGCTTGACTGTGGGTTAGCACAATAGTAATAAATTCATAATTTGGAAGGTCCGACGACTCTGAGCTTCCGTTGTTAATAACTTCTCTCTTTTCCAACTCAAAACTTCCAATATCAATAATCTCAATATTTTCATCCTTCCCATGGGTACCAACACAATATAACAATTATTTAGAGTTCTGTTTTTTGTCAAAGTCAACAATGCAATAAAAACAAATAGTATATATAATAGCAACAACATTAAATAACTTTGATTGCTCAACAGCATTGTATAATAGCAAGCATTGCAAATTTTACTTAAGATCCCTAATTTTTGTAGCTGTTTGACCACATATCATCAGTTTGGATGACTAATGATTAACAAAATAAATGGTTAAAAATTTGGTATTTAGTTGGACCACAAAATAAGACAGCAAGCTCAGTTTCAGTTTTATGTAGGATGCCTGTTTCTTGGATTCAATAAGCAAGCAATACACGTATGAGCTGAGTATCCCCTCTTAAATGAAAGCACACCTCACAAATAATGGTGCACATGGCAATCAAAAATTCACTACTTAGAAGTACCCTTAGAGTAGAACCGACACTGGGAACTGGGAAGAGGGAGGGGGAATTCTAGTTCTTTTGACCATTTTCTATATATTTCTCATCATTCAATAGACTCTTAAAGAACTAACATTTATCATTTGTTGTATTTTGTTTAAGAAATATTATATTCTTTTAAAGCACTAATATCATCTAGCTTCTTCTTTTTGTTCCAAAAAAATTATTAAAATAACAATTAGATTAGATTATTATCCATATCAGGCTCTTTGGAAGCATCAAGACAGAAATGATTAGAAACAAGAATAAAAAATTAGAAACAACAGTATAAGAATTTGGGAATCAATGGAAAACATTACACAAAAATCATGCATTCTGCCATTTCTACGAAACCATTCTGCCAAATAGTTCAGATTTTATTGTAAAAATTTTCAATCTAGGCTAGTTTTTAAAACGCAGGGTTTTCCATAAGAAGACATATACGAAACCAGCAATAAGAGAAATCTAACATTCAACCTCAGATATGTTGGAAGGAGATGCAAACGTTGGAACCTATCGCGTGCAAACCTTACATTGTTTACTCTTTTTTAGGTAGGATCCCGTTCAGCCTTTAATCATATAACATATTATTTGTGTACATAACTTTGTTTAATTATTTAATTATATCTATAACCTATAAGACAAATATTCTAGCTTCTTATAAAGGAAAGTTTTCTAAGTGTTGCAATTAGAATGATTTTGGGCACACAATTTTAGATTACCTTCTAAAAAATAAAATTACAGTTATTATATATTATTAAAATATAGTTGACAATCATTAGTATTTAATAGTAGGATTGCACTACAAAACCTATACTAATAATAATTCAGAGGACTAAACAATATCATAAGGCTTTGACAAGTGTCTTACTTTGAATGGTTTTTTTTTCTGAATTTTTAAATTTTAAAGGGACTAAATTTAAACTTTTTAATTTTTAAAAAGTGACATACATTTAATTTTAATTTTAATAATGAGAAATAAAAAAAGGAATAATTAAAAGAAATAAAATAAAAAGGAATATTTGGCTTTAACTTTATGTCCATTAATCTTTTTTTAAAAAATACATATTAGAAAAATAAATCCAATTATTTTGTTGAAACATTGAGTGTCAAACACCATTTGTTTTTAAAAGATGATTTTTTAAGGGACCTAAATGATTTGGTTTAGAAAGAATTATTTAAGTGCACTATTTAGAAATAATAATTTAATTCGTTATAATAATTTTCAGAAAAAAGGCCCCATTTATCTACTTCTACTATACTAATAATTCATTCTCATTTCAAGAAAACTTTAACACGCGTCATTTTTAGAGCTTTTTAGGGCCCATAATTTTCTCAACTCTACTTATTAATTGTTTTTGAAAAAATTAACTCCATATATCTCCTTCGTTATCACAATATGAATATTCTATATTAAATATTAAATTTCAAACTATTATAAGTCTTAATTTAAATCATAAGGCTCATCAATATGCCAATTAAAATTATTTAACATTAAAATATTAACAAATGAGTTTTCAGTTATAATCAATTTTGGTATATTACAGATTTTTTTAAAAGCTATTAAAAAAATGACTTTTGGTTATGAAATGACGACAAATTTAAAGAATTTAGTGTGAATAAAATCTAAATTAAAAATTTTTCTATTACAGTTTCGGTCACTTTGGGTTTGGGTTTATTTGTTTTCAATGTTCAGAATACAGGAATAAATTTTTTTAAGAGAAAACAATAATGAGGTTTTTAATAAATATGTTGATATATTATACTTTTTGGCTAAAAATAGATAAATAAACTATATCCGTAAAATTAATTAAAACAATCAATCCAAGGTCATATCAATTTAAATTGATCTATATTCATTTAAATTGATCCATATTCTATCAAATTTAAAGCCACCTTTGCACAAGCATCATTTCTGAAAACCATAAGCATGAAGCAATAATTTTATATGATTTGATTTTTAACATTTATTAAAAAGTTTCCTTTTCGAGAAATGATCTGATCTAATCTACACTTAAAAATTTAATCTCTACATATGTTTTCAAATATCAAATAAATTCTAATTACATAAATATTTTATTATTTTAATGCAAGATATTAGCATATTTGGTGAATTATAACCTAGACATTTTAATCATTATATATTTATTTTTTCCTTTCTTTTGAACTTCAAACTCTCTTATTCTTTTCACTCTATTTGTTCTCTCTCTCTTTTATTTTTTTTTATTGTTCCTTTTTTTATTATTAATTTTTATGCTCTCATTCTTTTATTGTTATCATCTTCATTTTTCTCCTTTTTCTTCTCTCTTGTGCATTATTCTTCCATCGTCTACGTTCTTCTTTTGCATTTATATATGTCATATATTTTTTTATTACAATCTTTTTTGTTCAATTTCACTCCTTATTTAATGGATATTTGTTTGTTTAGATGCAATTAAATGATTTTACAACTCTGTATTTCTTTTAGTTTTTGTTTTTATCTTTTTTATTTTGAATGGTTATTATTATCAAGTTCTATGTCGTGGCTATAACAATGAGTTGTAAGGGATTATCATTATTTTTTTGTATTGTTGTGATTGTATTCAGTGATGATATGTGAGCTTTTGCTCATATAAGAGCTTTATCTTCTTTTTTTTCTTTCCTCATGAAAAGAATGAATCATTTGACTAAGCTCTTCTTGTAGAAGAAAGTGCCTTCAAAGAGGGGTAAGACATAATGACAAATAAAGGAACTAATAAGGTAACTAGAATAAGCACTGTGCATAAGTTTCTTTTTCTACAATTATTAGAATGATAATGACTATTCTTAAATTTATTTACATTTTTCTATTGTATATGAAGTTATTTATTTTAATTTTATTTTCAAAATATTTCAAATTTTACTCTCTGTTAATTTCATTTTTAATTTTTTTTCTTTGAGAGAAAGTGTTTGATTTATTATTTTCATTTCTTTTTTTTGTTACATGGTTTATTATTTTTATTTTATTATATTTTTTAAGCTTAGTTTTTGCAATTCTCTTCAATATTTGTTATTCTTTCTATTTTTTCTTATCTCTATTCATGTATTGATGCTATGATATTCTTTTTTTTATCATTTTTTTTGTTTTATGATTATTATTGATTATCTTTCTCTTTTTTTGTTTTGTTTTCACAGATAGATTACCTTTATTAGTAAACTTAATTGTTAGTTTAAATAAAATGATGATAAAACCATATACTACATCTTTAACCTTTTTTTTTACAAATATTAATTTGAAAATATAAATGGTAAGGGTAATATCAATAATTAATATTAATAATAATATATATAGATCCAAGATAAATCCAAATTCTAATAAAACAAAATAAAATAAAATAAATCCATTGACTAAAGCATAAAATGTTGTGATTGATATCAATTTGATTTTATTATTCTTATTTTATATAAGTTTTATGATACTATCTTTAATTGATATTAATTTAATCTAAAAGTAATTTTGATTTATATGCCAAAATTCAAAAATTAATCTAATGTACTTAATTGCTATTACCTTGCCCTCATATATCCTAAAACAAAACAAAAAAAATGCCACTACCCTTAATTGATATCAACTTAATTTGATGTTTTGATTTTAGCAAGTATTAAATCTAATCAATTATGATATGGCAATAATTCAAAATTATAATTTATATTACTAAAAATTTATACTCATTTCAAGGAAACTTTTGCCATGTGTGCATTGAGAATTTTATGCTCGACAATTATCTCAACATTTCCATTTAAAGTAAACTTTTAAAGTTTTATTTGCACTATAACTATTAATTATTTTTCTAATTATACATTCATATTTGTCTTCTATTAACACATACTCTACATTGAATATTACTCTAATTATCACTTCTACAATTTTCAACATTCAAAATATTACAAGTCTTATAATATCATAAATGAAATTTTTTATAACTTATATTTGACACTACAATGAAAGATATTATAACATTAAAATGTTATAATATTATTAATAAAAAATAAAAATAAATCAAAAAGCACAAAAAAAATATGCATTCATATATTTGAAGAAAAATAGTCACCTTTACAAAAAAAATATAATTTTTGAAAGCCACAATAAAAATTAATGAATCAAACCAAGAATTTCAAATTCATTCCTCAACTCAAATGTTGGAAAATATTCCTTCTATTACATATTGGGATTCATTTAGCATAATTAATTTTTACATATATATTACTTTCCAAATCAGTGCATACTTTCTCTTAAACATGCATCTTTCCCAAAAAAATATATCAACAATCTATTTTTTAATTCTTCCTCTTTTTCGAAAAGTTCTTAACTTCAAGGAATTTTTGAAAATCATAAAAAAAGAAATATCTAGCTACCTATCTCACTACACTATATTTGATTTTTTTGCAACTCAAACATTCCAACTCATTAATTTCATAGTTTTTTCATATTAATTTTTTTTGCAAAAAAGGACTTTAATTTTTCAACATTAAAATATTTTATTAAAATTCAATTCCATAATTTACACTTTTTTGATATTGATACTAATTGTTTTTTAATTTTTCAAAAAAAATACTTTTTTTATTGAAAATAATTGTGTAATTGATGTTACTCCAATAAGTGAGATGAAGTAAATTAGGATTTGTTTTACTAATTATAGCACATTAATTATCACATATATTTTAAAATTGATATTTTAATTTACTAAAAGGATGTACAAGGAAAGAAGGTGTAATCGAAATAAAATAAATTAAATTTATTCATTATCTTTTATTAATATGAAATTATATTTTTATATTTTCATAAGTTAGATATTTTAATTTACTAAAAAGATGTAAATAGTTATGGATGATAAAAAACAACTTACCAAACCAGGTACTTGTAGAATTACTTGTAATGAGGGCAAGTTAAGTCTTCATAGGGACAAGGTAGAGTCTCTGTTTGTTAAATAGGATAGGGATGGGGAATGAGGTCCCCATCCTATGAAACTTGTCAATTCCTCATTTATATAAATAATTTAAATATCCACTTATATATAGAATTTGCATATGTGTGTGTGTGTATATATATATATATATATATATATATATATATATATATATCATTTTTAATTTGAATTATGTTGTATTAATATAATATTTATTGTTATGGATATATTTATATTTCGAACTTCAAAGTATTTTTAAAATTGTTTTTTTAGGAATGTTTTTAATAAACCTGTGAATACTTGCAGAGATTCAGACCCCCATAGGGAATGAGGAATAGAGACCTATGATGGGATGAGGATCAGGATAAAAAGTCAAATTCTAAATGGGAATGAGGGATAACATGAGACGCGTCTCTTCTATCATGGATATCCATTGTCATCCATATAATTGGTTCATAATATAGTAAAATTATCCACTTATTCTTTTTCATTATTCAACAATTCTAACTTTCAAAATATGTAAAATTTTCATAACACAAGCTCTTTTTTTTTAGTTAAAAGTTATCTATCAATATTTTTTCAACCTTATAAACATGGTATTCAAAATAATATAAAATAGAATGACACATTCATGTTATGTCATTCTATTTAATTATTTAATATTAACTTATTTTAAAAATAAATTCATATACTCAATTTTTTGTAAGATATATTTAAATAAATTATTATTTATTTTTGGTAATAATCAACAAACTACCTTTTATTATCATCATGTACATCGAACGGGTCAAACAACTAGTTATACAATGTTTTGATGTTTAAAGAACATTAGTGGATGTAAAATATTATATATTTGTTGCACCCTTACAACTAATAATGTCATTGTAGCGAAGTAGATTGTCAGGATGATGGAATAGCTCCAGTTTACTTTGAAAGATGGTTTTAGGACACATAGATGACGTCAATTCCTTCTTCTCCAATGGTAAAGGGTACGTACCAGTAAGGATTCCACTGTTAAGCTAGTAAAGGATGTGATATAGGGTGAAAGTGTATTAGAGAATGAAAAGTTATACCTGAAGTGCCTTGAGGTATTTTGTAGTGTCCCAATTTTTGCCTTATGTCCAAAATAACCAAAATGCACTTGAGGTAATTTGACGCATGATTAAGTGACGACGAAACTTGGTCATCACCCCAGGATTTGAGTTTTTATGCAATTATTATTTTGCCCTGAGATAGTACTAATTGAACTTAATTAAAGTAACAAAGGAAATAACGTGCGGTTAATTGTTCAAAAATTTCTAAAGAGTTACTAATTATCTAATTACCACTAGTTAAAAGTGTAGTGGCATAATGATAAGAAGACGTCATGATGATGTCACAAATCACTATTTTTACCTAATTCTTAAAATTTCCATGCACCTAACTCAACACCCCACAAATCAATAAATTAAAAAAAAAACACTCAACTACCCACTCCCTATTATTGATATACAATGGCACCTCCAACTCACATACATTATCATATCATTTTTTTCCTAAAAAACACTCCATTCACTTCTCATCTTCAACCTCCATCATTGCCACATTCCTCCACCATTTCAATATCATAACTTCTTCAATTCTCCACCAAATCCAACAAATAAATACACTTTTCTATCGCTCTTCCACCTAACAAACACAAATCCACCATTAGATTTTCAAGAAAAGCCTCCTCCTACCTGTTATGGGGCAGATTAAATTTGTGGTCAAAGGGAAGAAAGAGCTTTTGCTTCCTTACTTGGGAGATCAAACTTCAAGGAGCTTGTGGCTGCCTTGATCTTTAATGAAAACCATCTTTTGGTAAGGGTTTATGTTCAAACTTATTTATCTTAACTTGTTCTCTGACGTTTGATATGGAGGCTTGAGTTTTGATGAATGAGTATGCTTGAAAGATCGAAATAAGTTGTATGTTGTGTTGCTAGAATTCTCATATTTGAGCAGACAAGTCAATTTATATGATTTTATTCACATAGATGGAGACAATAATATCAAATAAAATTTTTATATGATAAAGCTAACATTTGCAGGTATCTTTAGTATTTTTCCTGAGGTGTCTAAATGGATTTTCTATTTTTTAAAAATTCAAAAACTGAGGAGATTAGAGTTTTGGCTTAACAGTAATTTCTGAAGCACTGAATTTGTATAATTTTGCTACTACATCAAATGATCGATTTTTGACTTGAACTTTTTATAGGATGTTGTGGACACCTAAAGTTAAACCATGAATGTTTATAGAATTTCTTAAGTTCATCTGATAGGGTGAAAAAAATTTAGTTTTTAGACTGTTGACTGAAAACAGGTGGTTTATGATCTCCGAAATTTTATAATTTTCTTAATATAGTTAGAAATCTTTTTATGCTTGGAATTTTTTACAAGGTCTCATGGACATATTGATTTATCTCTAAAAAATTATTTTGCTATGTTTTTATGATGTTTAGTAATTTAATCATACTTTTCTGAGATTGAAATTTCTGGACAACATGATATTATGTTTCCAAGTTTTACAAAAGTTTGGATTTTGGGATATATAGGTTCAGCCAAGGCAGGTTCTCCTACAAGGAAAATGCTATTTTCAAAACTAACCAAATGTAATTTTATAAAGTTTAGGAGTTTTTCTAGAAAAATCAAATATTTAGGGAGAAAAAACTATAAGAATGGGTTCTAGAACAGTAAGGTATGTGTTTAGAAGAAAAATGGAGTTTTTGGGTCGTTTTATAATTTTAGTAAAGTTGAGCGATCAAATTTTTCTCAAAAGTTTGGGATATTTGTGTAAATTCTAAAAATTTCAATGGTAGAACTATGTTGCAGTGGAATTAGGATGAAAAACCTATTTTGGATGAAAAATTTAGTTAGGGGTTGTTTTGTAAATTTTATAAAGTTTGAGGGCTTTTTAGTAAAAATTAGAAGTTTGAAGATTTTTGAAAATAAATTATTAAAACATATGCTCTAAGGGAAGGTTACCTTGGTTTTTCACAAACATTTGGTAAATAGAAAAGAAAAGAAATGCTCTTCAAGCTACTCTTGTCATCAAACTTATGCCAATTTATTAAAAAGAAATACTTATTACTTATGATACTATATGAATGTATAACCCTTGGTTATCTATTGATCAATGGTGACAATTTATTGTATTTAAATGCATACTTGATTGAATTGTGGTTATTGACTATTGATTTTGGATAATTGTTGAGATCTCATGTCCATTCATTCTGAGCATTGATGATGATTGATTATGTGAATGAGTCTTATCAACCGAATATGTTAAGTCAAGTATGCATTAAAAATTTTAATAAGAGAAATTACGAGACTTTTACATCATGTTGGAACATAAGATTCCAAAAAGATTAAACTTAATGTTAAGCAAAGTTGTTCCCCTCTATCCTCATACAAATCGATTAGCGGCTAGTTAGGCTGAGCTCATCCTAAGCGATAGGTGATGCGGAGTTTAGGTGATAGACAGTTAAAATTGCCGGGGACAGTGATGTGGTTGGTTAAGGTGGCATGAGAAAGGGTGATACATTACAATTAAAGTTACTAAACAAAGTACTAGAGGAAGTGTTATATCTTGATTCTCTTATTCTCTCATGCAAGTTATCTCCATGTGATTTATATAACAATAATGGTATGCTCTCTAGATTATTATTTGTTAATCAAGAATTTCTTACAAGACTCAAAATGTAGATCACTTTGAGACTTATATTTGTGAACTAATTAAAACAAACTAAAGCATGCTCACTTATTTTGTAATTAAATCGAAGTGACTGGAGACAATAATGATGACACTTATACTGTTTTCATTTAATTACTAAGATTCTTTTGGATTCTTACCCTTTTTCTTTCTGTTTTGTCTTCAGACGAGCCAACAGACCAAAATGCTAGAGTCCCTTGAATACTTGACTTTGGAGCTAACCCATGCTTAAAGACATCATTATTATCTTTTACATATTTTGTATTTGTCTCTTGAACATGTAGACCATTGATCACATGTTTTTCCTTATTTTGAAATTTTTATGCCTTATGGATGACTGTATTTAGGACCAGGCTTATTATTGACTCTTACCTAGGATTTATTTATGGTTTTCCCTATTATGTGCTTATTATTATGGAAATGTTGGTTTAAAAAAAAATCTATCCTCTATTTTTCATTAAGAGTATTTCTCATGACTAAATATACAAAATCAAAATGTAAGAAGTCTAATAATTGGCCAATTATGACGTACGCATAAGAGGTTAATAATTAGGGTGCTACATATTTATAGAAGGTGATTGAGGTTGGTTTGTTGTGTTGGAAAGGCTGATCATGCACGTCAGAACTTATCCCACATTCTCTCTAACATGAGAGAAAAAAGGGAAAGCGGTGGCAACTATCTACAATGTGTCAAGACTTTAACTCGGGTCTTAGTAGGTCTGAACTCCATCATGTGGATGTCAGATTTGGCCTAATTTGGGCGTTGGGCCTTCTTTATCTCTAGTCCATAATAGTCATAGCAAATTGTATTGCTTTATACAATCAAATCTTGTATAATGTACCAAATGGACCATTGTTTCTTCTAGGTGATTTGCTTAATTCTTTCTTATGGTCAAGTCTTGAAAATATTTTACAAATATGAAACTTGAAAAAATAAAGCCAATTAGTAATGAGAAGTTTGGAAAGAGAAAAATTAAAACAATGATGTAAATGAAATAAAAGACAAACATATATATATATATATATATATATATCCATTCAATCTTATATATATATATATCCATTCAATCTTATATGAATAAAAAGAAAAGATAAGTTGTTACTTTAGGCATCAAATTGTCAAGTATTATACTTGAGATTAAAATGCTAAAATAATTAAAAAGGAAAAAAAAGAAAGTGTAATCACTTAAAACACTAATATAAGAGGATCAAAGGAAACAATTTCATATTTTTTTAATAGAAGTTTAACAATTTAATATTAATATAGGTGTATATAAAACAAAAAGCAAACTATTCTACTACAAACTAGTGTATTGCTATGTCAGAACAACAATTTATCATCACATGCACCTCCCTTCTAACATACCATACCAACAACTTTATCACTTCCGCATATCAATTTGT
The DNA here is from genome assembly GCA_031216105.1 of Dalbergia cultrata. Lineage (NCBI taxonomy): Eukaryota > Viridiplantae > Streptophyta > Magnoliopsida > Fabales > Fabaceae > Dalbergia > Dalbergia cultrata. The sequence goes on along the minus strand of CM062352.1, from coordinate 13,231,343 downwards.
CATTAGACCACATAAGATCTGAAATGTGCAGATGAAAATATCATCTTTACATAAGCAAGCACCAATCTTTGATCCACTGGTAAAGTCTAATAGTGGATAAGTATCTTCCACCAAGGCATATTCTCTTTATCACACTCACCTAGAGTGTTGTACAAACGGTTACAATCTAAGTAAATATTATTTCATTTGGGGTACATAAATGAGGGGATGTTGGAATAATTTTTATGAACAAATATAAAGTAATATTTAATTTTGTTAAGAATCATTATTATCTTATTTTATCTTAGATTAATTTAGGTATATTTTATATCAATTTAGGTTGATATTATATTGATTTAGTGATTATGTTTTGATCTTATTTTTGCCTTATAAATAGGCTACCTCATTGTACTAATATATGTAACCAAGAAATACATATTATTGTTTCCTTTACTTTGCCATGGATCTTAACATGGTATCAGAGCTATGGCACCCACCTCAAAACACTATCTTCTTTTGCTGCTTTGAGAGTTCTTGAAACTCACACTTTTCTTGATTTTCCTTAAACATATCTCTCTTTTCTCCCCATGATTTTCTTCACTTAGCTTTGCTATTGCCCTATGCTATGCTGCATCCACCTTCATGCTCCGTTGTCTCTGCCTCCATGCTACGTCACCTATGCCTCAATGACTCTGCTTCCACCTCTTCCGCTCAGGCTCTTCACATTTCCCACTTTCGCCCAGGTTAGTGATTTTTGTGCTTCTTGGTTCTACTTGTCCATGCCCATCTCTGTTACCTGTTTTTGCACACACCTGTTGTACCTTTTTACCTCTCCTCACAATCTCTATTTAATTGTAACAAGCTTAAAGCTTAATGAGCTTTAACTTGAGGGGGAGTGTTAAGAATCAATATTATCTTATTATATATTTAGATTGATTTAGCTATATCTTATACTGATTTAGGTTGATATTATCTTATTATATCTTAGAATGATTCTTTACAAATTTAATTTTTAATCCAGATTAAGTAGATGTCAAAATAATTATAATATATTGTTTAAGCCTAAAATTTATGATCACTATTGTTATATATTGAACTTATTATTGTATTCTTTTCTTGTTGGAGGGGAGGAGGGGGATGGGTTTCCTACAAAGGTTGGCACTCAAACTTAGATGCATTTGCCAAGAGGCAAAAAAATCCACCATGTCTACCAATGCCTTAAGTGATTGGGCTTATTATTAATAAGCATTGCTTATTCTAGGTGTTCTTACGGTACTTGTAAATGAGCTTTGCTATAATGGAAAGGCCTTACCCATATTTTAGTAATAAGTCTGAGAGGCACATAGGCTCACTTGTTTGGGTATGACATATCCTATGTATAGTAGTAGTAATATTTGGCACATTGTGGCTTGAATACTCTCATACTTAATATTGTTTAGTTAATTGAATGATTTAATGTCATTTATGTATAGATTATTGTATATTGCAATATAATAGTGCAATAATTATCTCGTTAAATTTTTGTAACATACTATTATGAGATATGTTGTGTTGAGTATTTTTCATGATTGTAATCTCACATTTGTTGAACCAATTGTGGTAAATGCTATTTTTTGTTGGTAATATTGTATCATTTATTCTTAGAGTTTCTATTCAAGAATTATAAAATTAGGAAAAATTGTGTTGACCTCTCATGAGATATTAATATTACACTTGGCAATTTCTAGTTTCTAATTTGGCACTCATCTCCCTTAATTGTTTAAAAGATGTTACATAAACACCCCTTCATCATAATAGCCCTTTAATGCAGTTAATTAATTTATTTTAAAATTTAAAAATTAAGTAAAATGACTTTTACACCCTTGATAATTTTCTCATATTCTATTGAGCGCCATTTTGTCATGACTCAATCTCTCTTATTTTATTTCCTTTTCCCATTCTTCTTTTTCCAGAACCAAAATGTCACAAATCAATCCCTAAAGAGATCAATCTCCAACAATCACAAGGACCAAATCACATAGTGATGAACCAAATAATTAACAGAAGAAGCCTATGCTTATGGCCAATAAAACACCTATCGAACTTGGATTTGAGTAAAGAGGCATTCAATACTGTTACCTGTCCTCTTGCTTCATCATCGTCACCTTGTTTACCGTTCCATTCCCCAAGCTATGTTGGTCAAAGCCCTTATCAAAACAAGGCCCTACAGTATTTCTTCTTAGTATCCATAGAAGAAACTTGTCTCTTCCCTCCCATTTGGGTTTTGAAAGTGAAAGCTAGCTTTATACATTGGATTAGTGGGGTACATGTACTAGTATAACATCTAATACCTTTAAAACATATAATTTGTATTCATTTATTAAACAAGAGCTTTGTCAATGTCTTACTTTGTTTTAATTCAGCAAATTTATTTTGCAACAACACATTTTATGTAATTTTTAAAAATATTGCGATTAATAATAATTTACACTATTTTTTAAATTTTGCCATGGAATGCAAGAGTAGTACAATAGTAGTTGATCAGCTGATTGCATACTCTCTTGTTTTCTTTTATCTCTCTCTTTCTCTCTTTATTTTGTCAAATGAATAAGAGCTCAGTAGGCTTTCAATTGATGGTGAAGGAAGGCTTTATTCTAGAGGCTTTGTTGCACTTTTTTAATCATCGTTTCTTGGGTTGACGCTTTACTAGTGGTATTGATTCAGCTTGCTATTGACTATTTTTCACAAAAATATGGTTGTAGCCTTTGTTGGACTCACCAAGGAATTTTGGCAACAATTGTTTGACATGTTAGCGTGAGCTGAGTTAGCTCATTATCCTATAATTTATGTTTGTCTATGTGTTTCTATTATTTAGACATGATTACTGATTGTGTGTTTGGTTTTAGGAAATAGTTCCAATTTTCATTCTTTATTTTCATTTCTTAAAAAATTGTTTTAAATTTCTTGTTTTTAAATTTTGAAAACATATTTGTTTTGTTCTTTTCTATTTTCTCTTCCACTCAAATCAAGAAAATTTTCTTTCTTCCACACTAATCTTCCAGTAATGGTAATCGAAGTGGCTTTGTTTACAATAGATATTGTTCCACCATGCCTTCCAGTTTTGACATGACAACACACTGCTAGCTAGAACCAAAAAGCACATCTCCATGATGTAGATGGATTTATGAGTCACATTTTCCTTTTGTTTCCAACCCTTAAATCCACACCTAACCTTTCTTCCTTGAATAAGACCAAGTTGTATTTCTAATAACAAAACCATCTCCTTTGACATGGTGGTTGGTGAGGTTGCTGCCACAAAGCCCCACCATTTGGCAGCCCCATGACCAACTTCGTATCATCGCCAAGAGGAGGGTCACCATCTTGTTGCAAGCGGCCTCATCATCTTCTTATGGGGAAGGGCTTATTGCTAATAGCCAATTTGTGAAAATCACATTTCGGCAAGTGCTCCAATCCTTAAGTAATACGAGTGATAAGGGATTGTCATTCTATGAAGACTAAAACTGAAGTACCAATGCAATTGTATACTTTACTATTGAGGAAAATGTGTAAGTAAAATAATTCAGCAAGTAAAATAAATCCAAAAACTAGCAAGACTAAAATAATTTGAGAAAAAATATAGATGGAAGACAAACGTTAGGGTTTGATTTTATCAAAGTTCCCTAAATTGCAATACCTAATTGTTAAAATCATTTCCTATTAACTTTATTTCTAGTCGAATTACTCATTTTTAATAGTTATAGCATGATTTCTTACCACTATAACTCTCTTAGAATAAACAAGATAGTCAATATCTTGTACTATGTAACACCCCAATCTTTTTTTATGCACTAATTACTTGAGTTAGCTGATGGATAATTAGTCATTCATAATTAATTTAGCATATCAGCAAAATTGGTTTTCCTTTTGAAATTTAAACTCCAAAATGGATAAATTAAATAATCTTTGTTTGAAATTAGAGGTGTGTAATATTTTAATAGGTATTTCACATTTAGTTTAGTGATTTTGTATGTGAAACCCTTAGGCTATCCTCATTTGCATACACCTAATTGTCAAACTACCCTCCTCATTCACACCACTCTCTCTCACAACAAAATAAAAATAAAAAATAAAAACCCAAAACCTATCCACTCCATCTCATTTATGGTAATACACACACATACACACATACTCTTCTTTCCTTTCCTTATTCCATTTCTTCATCTTTTTCCTTCTTTCTCTCCACCATCCTTCACCATTTCAACCTCATAATTTCTTCAATTCTTCACCAAATCCAACAAATAAATACACTTTTCCATAGCTCTTCCACCCAAGAAACACAAATTCACCATCAATTTTGTAAGAAAAATATTTCTCCTACCTGTTCTAGAGCAAACAAAATTCAGGTAAAAGGAAAGAAGGAGCTTTTGCTTCCTTACATGGGAGATCAAACTTCAAGGAGCTTGTGGCTATCTTGATCTCTAGTAAAAATCATCTTTAGTAGGGGTTTATGTTTAAACTTATTTATTTCACTTGTTCTCTTATTTGTTAAAAAGTCTTGAGTTTTGATGAATGATTATGCATGAAAGATCAAAAGAAATTATATGTTGTTGCTGGAATTCTCAATTTATGCAAACAACTTAGTTTGCATGATTTTATTCACATATATGGAGACAATATACACACATTTCTTCATCTTTTTCCTTCTTCCTCTCCACCATCCTTCACCATTTCAACCTCATAATTTCTTCAATTCTTCACCAAATCCAACAAATAAATACACTTTTCCATAGCTTTTCCACCCAAGAAACACAAATTCACCATCAATTTTGTAAGAAAAATATTTCTCCTACCTGTTCTAGAGCAAACAAAATTCAGGTAAAAGGAAAGAAGGAGCTTTTGCTTCCTTACATGGGAGATCAAACTTCAAGGAGCTTGTGGCTATCTTGATCTCTAGTAAAAATCATCTTTAGTAGGGGTTTATGTTTAAACTTATTTATTTTACTTGTTCTCTTATTTGTTAAAAAGTTTTGAGTTTTGATCAATGATTATGCATGAAAGATCAAAAGAAATTATATGTTGTTGCTGGAATTCTCAATTTATGCAGACAACTTAGTTTGCATGATTTTATTCACATATATGGAGACAATATACACACATTTCTTCATCTTTTTCCTTCTTCCTCTCCACCATCCTTCACCATTTCAACCTCATAATTTCTTCAATTCTTCACCAAATCCAACAAATAAATACACTTTTCCATAGCTCTTCCACCCAAGAAACACAAATTCACCATCAATTTTGTAAGAAAAATATTTCTCCTACCTGTTCTAGAGCAAACAAAATTCAGGTAAAAGGAAAGAAGGAGCTTTTGCTTCCTTACATGGGAGATCAAACTTCAAGGAGCTTGTGGCTATCTTGATCTCTAGTAAAAATCATCTTTAGTAGGGGTTTATGTTTAAACTTATTTATTTTACTTGTTCTCTTATTTGTTAAAAAGTCTTGAGTTTTGATGAATGATTATGCATGAAAGATCAAAAGAAATTATATGTTGTTGCTGGAATTCTCGAATTTATGCAGACAACTTAGTTTGCATGATTTTATTCACATATATGGAGACAATATACACACATTTCTTCATCTTTTTCCTTCTTCCTCTCCACCATCCTTCACCATTTCAACCTCATAATTTCTTCAATTCTTCATCAAATCCAACAAATAAATACACTTTTCCATAGCTCTTCCACCCAAGAAACACAAATTCACCATCAATTTTGTAAGAAAAATATTTCTCCTACCTATTCTAGAGCAAACAAAATTCAGGTAAAAGGAAAGAAGGAGCTTTTGCTTCCTTACATGGGAGATCAAACTTCAAGGAGCTTGTGGCTATCTTGATCTCTAGTAAAAATCATCTTTAGTAGGGGTTTATGTTTAAACTTATTTATTTTACTTGTTCTCTTATTTGTTAAAAAGTTTTGAGTTTTGATCAATGATTATGCATGAAAGATCAAAAGAAATTATATGTTGTTGCTGGAATTCTCGAATTTATGCAGACAACTTAGTTTGCATGATTTTATTCACATATATGGAGACAATATACACACATTTCTTCATCTTTTTCCTTCTTCCTCTCCACCATCCTTCACCATTTCAACCTCATAATTTCTTCAATTCTTCACCAAATCCAACAAATAAATACACTTTTCCATAGCTCTTCCACCCAAGAAACACAAATTCACCATCAATTTTGTAAGAAAAATATTTCTCCTACCTGTTCTAGAGCAAACAAAATTCAGGTAAAAGGAAAGAAGGAGCTTTTGCTTCCTTACATGGGAGATCAAACTTCAAGGAGCTTGTGGCTATCTTGATCTCTAGTAAAAATCATCTTTAGTAGGGGTTTATGTTTAAACTTATTTATTTTACTTGTTCTCTTATTTGTTAAAAAGTTTTGAGTTTTGATCAATGATTATGCATGAAAGATCAAAAGAAATTATATGTTGTTGCTGGAATTCTCGAATTTATGCAAACAACTTAGTTTGCATGATTTTATTCACATATATGGAGACAATATACACACATTTCTTCATCTTTTTCCTTCTTCCTCTCCACCATCCTTCACCATTTCAACCTCATAATTTCTTCAATTCTTCACCAAATCCAACAAATAAATACACTTTTCCATAGCTCTTCCACCCAAGAAACACAAATTCACCATCAATTTTGTAAGAAAAATATTTCTCCTACCTGTTCTAGAGCAAACAAAATTCAGGTAAAAGGAAAGAAGGAGCTTTTGCTTCCTTACATGGGAGATCAAACTTCAAGGAGCTTGTGGCTATCTTGATCTCTAGTAAAAATCATCTTTAGTAGGGGTTTATGTTTAAACTTATTTATTTTACTTGTTCTCTTATTTGTTAAAAAGTCTTGAGTTTTGATGAATGATTATGCATGAAAGATCAAAAGAAATTATATGTTGTTGCTGGAATTCTCGAATTTATGCAGACAACTTAGTTTGCATGATTTTATTCACATATATGGAGACAATATACACACATTTCTTCATCTTTTTCCTTCTTCCTCTCCACCATCCTTCACCATTTCAACCTCATAATTTCTTCAATTCTTCACCAAATCCAACAAATAAATACACTTTTCCATAGCTCTTCCACCCAAGAAACACAAATTCACCATCAATTTTGTAAGAAAAATATTTCTCCTACCTGTTCTAGAGCAAACAAAATTCAGGTAAAAGGAAAGAAGGAGCTTTTGCTTCCTTACATGGGAGATCAAACTTCAAGGAGCTTGTGGCTATCTTGATCTCTAGTAAAAATCATCTTTAGTAGGGGTTTATGTTTAAACTTATTTATTTTACTTGTTCTCTTATTTGTTAAAAAGTTTTGAGTTTTGATCAATGATTATGCATGAAAGATCAAAAGAAATTATATGTTGTTGCTGGAATTCTCAATTTATGCAGACAACTTAGTTTGCATGATTTTATTCACATATATGGAGACAATATACACACATTTCTTCATCTTTTCCTTCTTCCTCTCCACCATCCTTCACCATTTCAACCTCATAATTTCTTCAATTCTTCATCAAATCCAACAAATAAATACACTTTTCCATAGCTCTTCCACCCAAGAAACACAAATTCACCATCAATTTTGTAAGAAAAATATTTCTCCTACCTATTCTAGAGCAAACAAAATTCAGGTAAAAGGAAAGAAGGAGCTTTTGCTTCCTTACATGGGAGATCAAACTTCAAGGAGCTTGTGGCTATCTTGATCTCTAGTAAAAATCATCTTTAGTAGGGGTTTATGTTTAAACTTATTTATTTTACTTGTTCTCTTATTTGTTAAAAAGTTTTGAGTTTTGATCAATGATTATGCATGAAAGATCAAAAGAAATTATATGTTGTTGCTGGAATTCTCAATTTATGCAGACAACTTAGTTTGCATGATTTTATTCACATATATGGAGACAATATACACACATTTCTTCATCTTTTTCCTTCTTCCTCTCCACCATCCTTCACCATTTCAACTCTCATAATTTCTTCAATTCTTCACCAAATCCAACAAATAAATACACTTTTCCATAGCTCTTCCACCCAAGAAACACAAATTCACCATCAATTTTGTAAGAAAAATATTTCTCCTACCTGTTCTAGAGCAAACAAAATTCAGGTAAAAGGAAAGAAGGAGCTTTTGCTTCCTTACATGGGAGATCAAACTTCAAGGAGCTTGTGGCTATCTTGATCTCTAGTAAAAATCATCTTTAGTAGGGGTTTATGTTTAAACTTATTTATTTTACTTGTTCTCTTATTTGTTAAAAAGTTTTGAGTTTTGATCAATGATTATGCATGAAAGATCAAAAGAAATTATATGTTGTTGCTGGAATTCTAATTTATGCAAACAACTTAGTTTGCATGATTTTATTCACATATATGGAGACAATATACACACATTTCTTCATCTTTTTCCTTCTTCCTCTCCACCATCCTTCACCATTTCAACCTCATAATTTCTTCAATTCTTCACCAAATCCAACAAATAAATACACTTTTCCATAGCTCTTCCACCCAAGAAACACAAATTCACCATCAATTTTGTAAGAAAAATATTTCTCCTACCTGTTCTAGAGCAAACAAAATTCAGGTAAAAGGAAAGAAGGAGCTTTTGCTTCCTTACATGGGAGATCAAACTTCAAGGAGCTTGTGGCTATCTTGATCTCTAGTAAAAATCATCTTTAGTAGGGGTTTATGTTTAAACTTATTTATTTTACTTGTTCTCTTATTTGTTAAAAAGTCTTGAGTTTTGATGAATGATTATGCATGAAAGATCAAAGAAATTATATGTTGTTGCTGGAATTCTCTAATTTATGCTGAGACAACTTAGTTTGCATGATTTTATTCACATATATGGAGACAATATACACACATTTCTTCATCTTTTTCCTTCTTCCTCTCCACCATCCTTCACCATTTCAACCTCATAATTTCTTCAATTCTTCACCAAATCCAACAAATAAATACACTTTTCCATAGCTCTTCCACCCAAGAAACACAAATTCACCATCAATTTTGTAAGAAAAATATTTCTCCTACCTGTTCTAGAGCAAACAAAATTCAGGTAAAAGGAAAGAAGGAGCTTTTGCTTCCTTACATGGGAGATCAAACTTCAAGGAGCTTGTGGCTATCTTGATCTCTAGTAAAAATCATCTTTAGTAGGGGTTTATGTTTAAACTTATTTATTTTACTTGTTCTCTTATTTGTTAAAAAGTTTTGAGTTTTGATCAATGATTATGCATGAAAGATCAAAAGAAATTATATGTTGTTGCTGGAATTCTCGAATTTATGCAGACAACTTAGTTTGCATGATTTTATTCACATATATGGAGACAATATACACACATTTCTTCATCTTTTTCCTTCTTCCTCTCCACCATCCTTCACCATTTCAACCTCATAATTTCTTCAATTCTTCACCAAATCCAACAAATAAATACACTTTTCCATAGCTCTTCCACCCAAGAAACACAAATTCACCATCAATTTTGTAAGAAAAATATTTCTCCTACCTGTTCTAGAGCAAACAAAATTCAGGTAAAAGGAAAGAAGGAGCTTTTGCTTCCTTACATGGGAGATCAAACTTCAAGGAGCTTGTGGCTATCTTGATCTCTAGTAAAAATCATCTTTAGTAGGGGTTTATGTTTAAACTTATTTATTTTACTTGTTCTCTTATTTGTTAAAAAGTCTTGAGTTTTAATGAATGATTATGCATGAAAGATCAAAAGAAATTATATGTTGTTGCTGGAATTCTCGAATTTATGCAGACAACTTAGTTTGCATGATTTTATTCACATATATGGAGACAATATACACACATTTCTTCATCTTTTTCCTTCTTCCTCTCCACCATCCTTCACCATTTCAACCTCATAATTTCTTCAATTCTTCACCAAATCCAACAAATAAATACACTTTTCCATAGCTCTTCCACCCAAGAAACACAAATTCACCATCAATTTTGTAAGAAAAATATTTCTCCTACCTGTTCTAGAGCAAACAAAATTCAGGTAAAAGGAAAGAAGGAGCTTTTGCTTCCTCACATGGGAGATCAAACTTCAAGGAGCTTGTGGCTATCTTGATCTCTAGTAAAAATCATCTTTAGTAGGGGTTTATGTTTAAACTTATTTATTTTACTTGTTCTCTTATTTGTTAAAAAGTTTTGAGTTTTGATCAATGATTATGCATGAAAGATCAAAAGAAATTATATGTTGTTGCTGGAATTCTCAATTTATGCAAACAACTTAGTTTGCATGATTTTATTCACATATATGGAGACAATATACACACATTTCTTCATCTTTTTCCTTCTTCCTCTCCACCATCCTTCACCATTTCAACCTCATAATTTCTTCAATTCTTCACCAAATCCAACAAATAAATACACTTTTCCATAGCTCTTCCACCCAAGAAACACAAATTCACCATCAATTTTGTAAGAAAAATATTTCTCCTACCTGTTCTAGAGCAAACAAAATTCAGGTAAAAGGAAAGAAGGAGCTTTTGCTTCCTTACATGGGAGATCAAACTTCAAGGAGCTTGTGGCTATCTTGATTTCTAGTAAAAATCATCTTTAGTAGGGGTTTATGTTTAAACTTATTTATTTTACTTGTTCTCTTATTTGTTAAAAAGTCTTGAGTTTTGATGAATGATTATGCATGAAAGATCAAAAGAAATTATATGTTGTTGCTGGAATTCTCGAATTTATGCAGACAACTTAGTTTGCATGATTTTATTCACATATATGGAGACAATATACACACATTTCTTCATCTTTTTCCTTCTTCCTCTCCACCATCCTTCACCATTTCAACCTCATAATTTCTTCAATTCTTCACCAAATCCAACAAATAAATACACTTTTCCATAGCTCTTCCACCCAAGAAACACAAATTCACCATCAATTTTGTAAGAAAAATATTTCTCCTACCTGTTCTAGAGCAAACAAAATTCAGGTAAAAGGAAAGAAGGAGCTTTTGCTTCCTTACATGGGAGATCAAACTTCAAGGAGCTTGTGGCTATCTTGATCTCTAGTAAAAATCATCTTTAGTAGGGGTTTATGTTTAAACTTATTTATTTTACTTGTTCTCTTATTTGTTAAAAAGTTTTGAGTTTTGATCAATGATTATGCATGAAAGATCAAAAGAAATTATATGTTGTTGCTGGAATTCTCAATTTATGCAAACAACTTAGTTTGCATGATTTTATTCACATATATGGAGACAATATACACACATTTCTTCATCTTTTCCTTCTTCCTCTCCACCATCCTTCACCATTTCAACCTCATAATTTCTTCAATTCTTCACCAAATCCAACAAATAAATACACTTTTCCATAGCTCTTCCACCCAAGAAACACAAATTCACCATCAATTTTGTAAGAAAAATATTTCTCCTACCTGTTCTAGAGCAAACAAAATTCAGGTAAAAGGAAAGAAGGAGCATGTGCTTCCTTACATGGGAGATCAAACTTCAAGGAGCTTGTGGCTATCTTGATCTCTAGTAAAAATCATCTTTAGTAGGGGTTTATGTTTAAACTTATTTATTTTACTTGTTCTCTTATTTGTTAAAAAGTTTTGAGTTTTGATCAATGATTATGCATGAAAGATCAAAAGAAATTATATGTTGTTGCTGGAATTCTCAATTTATCAGACAACTTAGTTTGCATGATTTTATTCACATATATGGAGACAATATACACACATTTCTTCATCTTTTTCCTTCTTCCTCTCCACCATCCTTCACCATTTCAACCTCATAATTTCTTCAATTCTTCACCAAATCCAACAAATAAATACACTTTTCCATAGCTCTTCCACCCAAGAAACACAAATTCACCATCAATTTTGTAAGAAAAATATTTCTCCTACCTGTTCTAGAGCAAACAAAATTCAGGTAAAAGGAAAGAAGGAGCTTTGCTTCCTTACATGGGAGATCAAACTTCAAGGAGCTTGTGGCTATCTTGATTTCTAGTAAAAATCATCTTTAGTAGGGGTTTATGTTTAAACTTATTTATTTTACTTGTTCTCTTATTTGTTAAAAAGTCTTGAGTTTTGATGAATGATTATGCATGAAAGATCAAAAGAAATTATATGTTGTTGCTGGAATTCTCAATTTATGCAGACAACTTAGTTTGCATGATTTTATTCACATATATGGAGACAATATACACACATTTCTTCATCTTTTTCCTTCTTCCTCTCCACCATCCTTCACCATTTCAACCTCATAATTTCTTCAATTCTTCACCAAATCCAACAAATAAATACACTTTTCCATAGCTCTTCCACCCAAGAAACACAAATTCACCATCAATTTTGTAAGAAAAATATTTCTCCTACCTGTTCTAGAGCAAACAAAATTCAGGTAAAAGGAAAGAAGGAGCTTTTGCTTCCTTACATGGGAGATCAAACTTCAAGGAGCTTGTGGCTATCTTGATCTCTAGTAAAAATCATCTTTAGTAGGGGTTTATGTTTAAACTTATTTATTTTACTTGTTCTCTTATTTGTTAAAAAGTCTTGAGTTTTGATGAATGATTATGCATGAAAGATCAAAAGAAATTATATGTTGTTGCTGGAATTCTCGAATTTATGCAGACAACTTAGTTTGCATGATTTTATTCACATATATGGAGACAATATACACACATTTCTTCATCTTTTTCCTTCTTCCTCTCCACCATCCTTCACCATTTCAACCTCATAATTTCTTCAATTCTTCACCAAATCCAACAAATAAATACACTTTTCCATAGCTCTTCCACCCAAGAAACACAAATTCACCATCAATTTTGTAAGAAAAATATTTCTCCTACCTGTTCTAGAGCAAACAAAATTCAGGTAAAAGGAAAGAAGGAGTCTTTGCTTCCTTACATGGGAGATCAAACTTCAAGGAGCTTGTGGCTATCTTGATCTCTAGTAAAAATCATCTTTAGTAGGGGTTTATGTTTAAACTTATTTATTTTACTTGTTCTCTTATTTGTTAAAAAGTCTTGAGTTTTGATGAATGATTATGCATGAAAGATCAAAAGAAATTATATGTTGTTGCTGGAATTCTCGAATTTATGCAGACAACTTAGTTTGCATGATTTTATTCACATATATGGAGACAATATACACACATTTCTTCATCTTTTTCCTTCTTCCTCTCCACCATCCTTCACCATTTCAACCTCATAATTTCTTCAATTCTTCACCAAATCCAACAAATAAATACACTTTTCCATAGCTCTTCCACCCAAGAAACACAAATTCACCATCAATTTTGTAAGAAAAATATTTCTCCTACCTGTTCTAGAGCAAACAAAATTCAGGTAAAAGGAAAGAAGGAGCTTTTGCTTCCTTACATGGGAGATCAAACTTCAAGGAGCTTGTGGCTATCTTGATCTCTAGTAAAATCATCTTTAGTAGGGGTTTATGTTTAAACTTATTTATTTTACTTGTTCTCTTATTTGTTAAAAAGTCTTGAGTTTTGATGAATGATTATGCATGAAAGATCAAAAAGAAATTATATGTTGTTGCTGGAATTCTCGAATTTATGCAGACAACTTAGTTTGCATGATTTTATTCACATATATGGAGACAATATACACACATTTCTTCATCTTTTTCCTTCTTCCTCTCCACCATCCTTCACCATTTCAACCTCATAATTTCTTCAATTCTTCACCAAATCCAACAAATAAATACACTTTTCCATAGCTCTTCCACCCAAGAAACACAAATTCACCATCAATTTTGTAAGAAAAATATTTCTCCTACCTGTTCTAGAGCAAACAAAATTCAGGTAAAAGGAAAGAAGGAGCATTAGCTTCCTTACATGGGAGATCAAACTTCAAGGAGCTTGTGGCTATCTTGATCTCTAGTAAAAATCATCTTTAGTAGGGGTTTATGTTTAAACTTATTTATTTTACTTGTTCTCTTATTTGTTAAAAAGTCTTGAGTTTTGATTAATGATTATGCATGAAAGATGAAAAGAAATTATATGTTGTTGCTGGAATTCTCGAATTTATGCAGACAACTTAGTTTGCATGATTTTATTCACATATATGGAGACAATATACACACATTTCTTCATCTTTTTCCTTCTTCCTCTCCACCATCCTTCACCATTTCAACCTCATAATTTCTTCAATTCTTCACCAAATCCAACAAATAAATACACTTTTCCATAGCTCTTCCACCCAAGAAACACAAATTCACCATCAATTTTGTAAGAAAAATATTTCTCCTACCTGTTCTAGAGCAAACAAAATTCAGGTAAAAGGAAAGAAGGAGCTTTTGCTTCCTTACATGGGAGATCAAACTTCAAGGAGCTTGTGGCTATCTTGATCTCTAGTAAAAATCATCTTTAGTAGGGGTTTATGTTTAAACTTATTTATTTTACTTGTTCTCTTATTTGTTAAAAAGTCTTGAGTTTTGATGAATGATTATGCATGAAAGATCAAAAGAAATTATATGTTGTTGCTGGAATTCTCAATTTATGCAGACAACTTAGTTTGCATGATTTTATTCACATATATGGAGACAATATACACACATTTCTTCATCTTTTTCCTTCTTCCTCTCCACCATCCTTCACCATTTCAACCTCATAATTTCTTCAATTCTTCACCAAATCCAACAAATAAATACACTTTTCCATAGCTCTTCCACCCAAGAAACAAAAATTCACCATCAATTTTGTAAGAAAAATATTTCTCCTACCTGTTCTAGAGCAAACAAAATTCAGGTAAAAGGAAAGAAGGAGCTTTTGCTTCCTTACATGGGAGATCAAACTTCAAGGAGCTTGTGGCTATCTTGATCTCTAGTAAAAATCATCTTTAGTAGGGGTTTATGTTTAAACTTATTTATTTTACTTGTTCTCTTATTTGTTAAAAAGTCTGGAGTTTTGATGAATGATTATGCATGAAAGATCAAAAGAAATTATATGTTGTTCTTTGGAATTCTCGAATTTATGCAGACAACTTAGTTTGCATGATTTTATTCACATATATGGAGACAATATACACACATTTCTTCATCTTTTTCCTTCTTCCTCTCCACCATCCTTCACCATTTCAACCTCATAATTTCTTCAATTCTTCACCAAATCCAACAAATAAATACACTTTTCCATAGCTCTTCCACCCAAGAAACACAAATTCACCATCAATTTTGTAAGAAAAATATTTCTCCTACCTGTTCTAGAGCAAACAAAATTCAGGTAAAAGGAAAGAAGGAGCTTTTGCTTCCTCACATGGGAGATCAAACTTCAAGGAGCTTGTGGCTATCTTGATCTCTAGTAAAAATCATCTTTAGTAGGGGTTTATGTTTAAACTTATTTATTTTACTTGTTCTCTTATTTGTTAAAAAGTCTCGAGTTTTGATCAATGATTATGCATGAAAGATCAAAAGAAATTATATGTTGTTGCTGGAATTCTCGAATTTATGCAGACAACTTAGTTTGCATGATTTTATTCACATATATGGAGACAATATACACACATTTCTTCATCTTTTTCCTTCTTCCTCTCCACCATCCTTCACCATTTCAACCTCATAATTTCTTCAATTCTTCACCAAATCCAACAAATAAATACACTTTTCCATAGCTCTTCCACCCAAGAAACACAAATTCACCATCAATTTTGTAAGAAAAATATTTCTCCTACCTGTTCTAGAGCAAACAAAATTCAGGTAAAAGGAAAGAAGGAGCTTTTGCTTCCTTACATGGGAGATCAAACTTCAAGGAGCTTGTGGCTATCTTGATCTCTAGTAAAAATCATCTTTAGTAGGGGTTTATGTTTAAACTTATTTATTTTACTTGTTCTCTTATTTGTTAAAAAGTCTTGAGTTTTGATGAATGATTATGCATGAAAGATCAAAGAAATTATATGTTGTTGCTGGAATTCTCGAATTTATGCAGACAACTTAGTTTGCATGATTTTATTCACATATATGGAGACAATATACACACATTTCTTCATCTTTTTCCTTCTTCCTCTCCACCATCCTTCACCATTTCAACCTCATAATTTCTTCAATTCTTCACCAAATCCAACAAATAAATACACTTTTCCATAGCTCTTCCACCCAAGAAACACAAATTCACCATCAATTTTGTAAGAAAAATATTTCTCCTACCTGTTCTAGAGCAAACAAAATTCAGGTAAAAGGAAAGAAGGAGCTTTTGCTTCCTTACATGGGAGATCAAACTTCAAGGAGCTTGTGGCTATCTTGATCTCTAGTAAAAATCATCTTTAGTAGGGGTTTATGTTTAAACTTATTTATTTTACTTGTTCTCTTATTTGTTAAAAAGTCTCGAGTTTTGATGAATGATTATGCATGAAAGATCAAAAGAAATTATATGTTGTTGCTGGAATTCTCGAATTTATGCAGACAACTTAGTTTGCATGATTTTATTCACATATATGGAGACAATATACACACATTTCTTCATCTTTTTCCTTCTTCCTCTCCACCATCCTTCACCATTTCAACCTCATAATTTCTTCAATTCTTCACCAAATCCAACAAATAAATACACTTTTCCATAGCTCTTCCACCCAAGAAACACAAATTCACCATCAATTTTGTAAGAAAAATATTTCTCCTACCTGTTCTAGAGCAAACAAAATTCAGGTAAAAGGAAAGAAGGAGCTTTTGCTTCCTTACATGGGAGATCAAACTTCAAGGAGCTTGTGGCTATCTTGATCTCTAGTAAAAATCATCTTTAGTAGGGGTTTATGTTTAAACTTATTTATTTTACTTGTTCTCTTATTTGTTAAAAAGTCTTGAGTTTTGATGAATGATTATGCATGAAAGATCAAAAGAAATTATATGTTGTTGCTGGAATTCTCGAATTTATGCAGACAACTTAGTTTGCATGATTTTATTCACATATATGGAGACAATATACACACATTTCTTCATCTTTTTCCTTCTTCCTCTCCACCATCCTTCACCATTTCAACCTCATAATTTCTTCAATTCTTCACCAAATCCAACAAATAAATACACTTTTCCATAGCTCTTCCACCCAAGAAACACAAATTCACCATCAATTTTGTAAGAAAAATATTTCTCCTACCTGTTCTAGAGCAAACAAAATTCAGGTAAAAGGAAAGAAGGAGCTTTTGCTTCCTTACATGGGAGATCAAACTTCAAGGAGCTTGTGGCTATCTTGATCTCTAGTAAAAATCATCTTTAGTAGGGGTTTATGTTTAAACTTATTTATTTTACTTGTTCTCTTATTTGTTAAAAAGTCTTGAGTTTTGATGAATGATTATGCATGAAAGATCAAAAGAAATTATATGTTGTTGCTGGAATTCTCAATTTATGCAGACAACTTAGTTTGCATGATTTTATTCACATATATGGAGACAATATACACACATTTCTTCATCTTTTTCCTTCTTCCTCTCCACCATCCTTCACCATTTCAACCTCATAATTTCTTCAATTCTTCACCAAATCCAACAAATAAATACACTTTTCCATAGCTCTTCCACCCAAGAAACACAAATTCACCATCAATTTTGTAAGAAAAATATTTCTCCTACCTGTTCTAGAGCAAACAAAATTCAGGTAAAAGGAAAGAAGGAGCTTTTGCTTCCTTACATGGGAGATCAAACTTCAAGGAGCTTGTGGCTATCTTGATCTCTAGTAAAAATCATCTTTAGTAGGGGTTTATGTTTAAACTTATTTATTTTACTTGTTCTCTTATTTGTTAAAAAGTCTTGAGTTTTGATGAATGATTATGCATGAAAGATCAAAAGAAATTATATGTTGTTGCTGGAATTCTCGAATTTATGTAGACAACTTAGTTTGCATGATTTTATTCACATATATGGAGACAATATACACACATTTCTTCATCTTTTTCCTTCTTCCTCTCCACCATCCTTCACCATTTCAACCTCATAATTTCTTCAATTCTTCACCAAATCCAACAAATAAATACACTTTTCCATAGCTCTTCCACCCAAGAAACACAAATTCACCATCAATTTTGTAAGAAAAATATTTCTCCTACCTGTTCTAGAGCAAACAAAATTCAGGTAAAAGGAAAGAAGGAGCTTTTGCTTCCTTACATGGGAGATCAAACTTCAAGGAGCTTGTGGCTATCTTGATCTCTAGTAAAAATCATCTTTAGTAGGGGTTTATGTTTAAACTTATTTATTTTACTTGTTCTCTTATTTGTTAAAAAGTCTCGAGTTTTGATGAATGATTATGCATGAAAGATCAAAGAAATTATATGTTGTTGCTGGAATTCTCGAATTTATGCAGACAACTTAGTTTGCATGATTTTATTCACATATATGGAGACAATATACACACATTTCTTCATCTTTTTCCTTCTTCCTCTCCACCATCCTTCACCATTTCAACCTCATAATTTCTTCAATTCTTCACCAAATCCAACAAATAAATACACTTTTCCATAGCTCTTCCACCCAAGAAACACAAATTCACCATCAATTTTGTAAGAAAAATATTTCTCCTACCTGTTCTAGAGCAAACAAAATTCAGGTAAAAGGAAAGAAGGAGCTTTGCTTCCTTACATGGGAGATCAAACTTCAAGGAGCTTGTGGCTATCTTGATCTCTAGTAAAAATCATCTTTAGTAGGGGTTTATGTTTAAACTTATTTATTTTACTTGTTCTCTTATTTGTTAAAAAGTCTTGAGTTTTAATCAATGATTATGCATGAAAGATCAAAAGAAATTATATGTTGTTGCTGGAATTCTCGAATTTATGCAGACAACTTAGTTTGCATGATTTTATTCACATATATGGAGACAATATACACACATTTCTTCATCTTTTTCCTTCTTCCTCTCCACCATCCTTCACCATTTCAACCTCATAATTTCTTCAATTCTTCACCAAATCCAACAAATAAATACACTTTTCCATAGCTCTTCCACCCAAGAAACACAAATTCACCATCAATTTTTCAAGAAAAATATTTCTCCTACCTGTTCTAGAGCAAACAAAATTCAGGTAAAAGGAAAGAAGGAGCTTTTGCTTCCTTACATGGGAGATCAAACTTCAAGGAGCTTGTGGCTATCTTGATCTCTAGTAAAAATCATCTTTAGTAGGGGTTTATGTTTAAACTTATTTATTTTACTTGTTCTCTTATTTGTTAAAAAGTCTTGAGTTTTGATGAATGATTATGCATGAAAGATCAAAAGAAATTATATGTTGTTGCTGGAATTCTCGAATTTATGCAGACAACTTAGTTTGCATGATTTTATTCACATATATGGAGACAATATACACACATTTCTTCATCTTTTTCCTTCTTCCTCTCCACCATCCTTCACCATTTCAACCTCATAATTTCTTCAATTCTTCACCAAATCCAACAAATAAATACACTTTTCCATAGCTCTTCCACCCAAGAAACACAAATTCACCATCAATTTTTCAAGAAAAATATTTCTCCTACCTGTTCTAGAGAAAACAAAATTCAGGTAAAAGGAAAGAAGGAGCTTTTGCTTCCTTACATGGGAGATCAAACTTCAAGGAGCTTATGGATATCTTGATCTCTAGTAAAAATCATCTTTAGTAGGGGTTTATGTTTAAACTTATTTATTTTACTTGTTCTCTTATTTGTTAAAAAGTCTTGAGTTTTAATCAATGATTATGCATGAAAGATCAAAAGAAATTATATGTTGTTGCTGGAATTCTCGAATTTATGCAGACAACTTAGTTTGCATGATTTTATTCACATATATGGAGACAATATACACACATTTCTTCATCTTTTTCCTTCTTCCTCTCCACCATCCTTCACCATTTCAACCTCATAATTTCTTCAATTCTTCACCAAATCCAACAAATAAATACACTTTTCCATAGCTCTTCCACCCAAGAAACACAAATTCACCATCAATTTTGTAAGAAAAATATTTCTCCTACCTGTTCTAGAGCAAACAAAATTCAGGTAAAAGGAAAGAAGGAGCTTTTGCTTCCTTACATGGGAGATCAAACTTCAAGGAGCTTGTGGCTATCTTGATCTCTAGTAAAAATCATCTTTAGTAGGGGTTTATGTTTAAACTTATTTATTTTACTTGTTCTCTTATTTGTTAAAAAGTCTCGAGTTTTGATCAATGATTATGCATGAAAGATCAAAAGAAATTATATGTTGTTGCTGGAATTCTCGAATTTATGCAGACAACTTAGTTTGCATGATTTTATTCACATATATGGAGACAATATACACACATTTCTTCATCTTTTTCCTTCTTCCTCTCTACCATCCTTCACCATTTCAACCTCATAATTTCTTCAATTCTTCACCAAATCCAACAAATAAATACACTTTTCCATAGCTCTTCCACCCAAGAAACACAAATTCACCATCAATTTTGTAAGAAAAATATTTCTCCTACCTTTCTAGAGCAAACAAAATTCAGGTAAAAGGAAAGAAGGAGCTTTTGCTTCCTTACATGGGAGATCAAACTTCAAGGAGCTTGTGGCTATCTTGATCTCTAGTAAAAATCATCTTTAGTAGGGGTTTATGTTTAAACTTATTTATTTTACTTGTTCTCTTATTTGTTAAAAAGTCTTGAGTTTTGATGAATGATTATGCATGAAAGATCAAAAGAAATTATATGTTGTTGCTGGAATTCTCGAATTTATGCAGACAACTTAGTTTGCATGATTTTATTCACATATATGGAGACAATATACACACATTTCTTCATCTTTTTCCTTCTTCCTCTCCACCATCCTTCACCATTTCAACCTCATAATTTCTTCAATTCTTCACCAAATCCAACAAATAAATACACTTTTTCATAGCTCTTCCACCCAAGAAACACAAATTCACCATCAATTTTTCAAGAAAAATATTTCTCCTACCTGTTCTAGAGCAAACAAAATTCAGGTAAAAGGAAAGAAGGAGCTTTTGCTTCCTTACATGGGAGATCAAACTTCAAGGAGCTTGTGGCTATCTTGATCTCTAGTAAAAATCATCTTTAGTAGGGGTTTATGTTTAAACTTATTTATTTTACTTGTTCTCTTATTTGTTAAAAAGTCTCGAGTTTTGATCAATGATTATGCATGAAAGATCAAAAGAAATTATATGTTGTTGCTGGAATTCGAATTTATGCAGACAACTTAGTTTGCATGATTTTATTCACATATATGGAGACAATATACACACATTTCTTCATCTTTTTCCTTCTTCCTCTCCACCATCCTTCACCATTTCAACATCATAATTTCTTCAATTCTTCACCAAATCCAACAAATAAATACACTTTTCCATAGCTCTTCTACCCAAGAAACACAAATTCACCATCAATTTTGTAAGAAAAATATTTCTCCTACCTGTTCTAGAGCAAACAAAATTCAGGTAAAAGGAAAGAAGGAGCTTTTGCTTCCTTACATGGGAGATCAAACTTCAAGGAGCTTATGGCTATCTTGATCTCTAGTAAAAATCATCTTTAGTAGGGGTTTATGTTTAAACTTATTTATTTTACTTGTTCTCTTATTTGTTAAAAAGTCTTGAGTTTTGATGAATGATTATGCATGAAAGATCAAAAGAAATTATATGTTGTTGCTGGAATTCTCGAATTTATGCAGACAACTTAGTTTGCATGATTTTATTCACATATATGGAGACAATATACACACATTTCTTCATCTTTTTCCTTCTTCCTCTCCACCATCCTTCACCATTTCAACCTCATAATTTCTTCAATTCTTCACCAAATCCAACAAATAAATACACTTTTCCATAGCTCTTCCACCCAAGAAACACAAATTCACCATCAATTTTTCAAGAAAATATTTCTCCTACCTGTTCTAGAGCAAACAAAATTCAGGTAAAAGGAAAGAAGGAGCTTTTGCTTCCTTACATGGGAGATCAAACTTCAAGGAGCTTGTGGCTATCTTGATCTCTAGTAAAAATCATCTTTAGTAGGGGTTTATGTTTAAACTTATTTATTTTACTTGTTCTCTTATTTGTTAAAAAGTCTAGAGTTTTGATGAATGATTATGCATGAAAGATCAAAAGAAATTATATGTTGTTGCTGGAATTCTCGAATTTATGCAGACAACTTAGTTTGCATGATTTTATTCACATATATGGAGACAATATACACACATTTCTTCATCTTTTTCCTTCTTCCTCTCCACCATCCTTCACCATTTCAACCTCATAATTTCTTCAATTCTTCACCAAATCCAACAAATAAATACACTTTTCCATAGCTCTTCCACCCAAGAAACACAAATTCACCATCAATTTTTCAAGAAAAATATTTCTCCTACCTGTTCTAGAGCAAACAAAATTCAGGTAAAAGGAAAGAAGGAGCTTTTGCTTCCTTACATGGGAGATCAAACTTCAAGGAGCTTGTGGCTATCTTGATCTCTAGTAAAAATCATCTTTAGTAGGGGTTTATGTTTAAACTTATTTATTTTACTTGTTCTCTTATTTGTTAAAAAGTCTTGAGTTTTGATGAATGATTATGCATGAAAGATCAAAAGAAATTATATGTTGTTGCTGGAATTCTCAAATTTATGCAGACAACTTAGTTTGCATGATTTTATTCACATATATGGAGACAATATACACACATTTCTTCATCTTTTTCCTTCTTCCTCTCCACCATCCTTCACCATTTCAACCTCATAATTTCTTCAATTCTTCACCAAATCCAACAAATAAATACACTTTTCCATAGCTCTTCCACCCAAGAAACACAAATTCACCATCAATTTTGTAAGAAAAATATTTCTCCTACCTGTTCTAGAGCAAACAAAATTCAGGTAAAAGGAAAGAAGGAGCTTTTGCTTCCTTACATGGGAGATCAAACTTCAAGGAGCTTGTGGCTATCTTGATCTCTAGTAAAAATCATCTTTAGTAGGGGTTTATGTTTAAACTTATTTATTTTACTTGTTCTCTTATTTGTTAAAAAGTCTCGAGTTTTGATCAATGATTATGCATGAAAGATCAAAAGAAATTATATGTTGTTGCTGGAATTCTCAATTTATGCAGACAACTTAGTTTGCATGATTTTATTCACATATATGGAGACAATATACACACATTTCTTCATCTTTTTCCTTCTTCCTCTCCACCATCCTTCACCATTTCAACCTCATAATTTCTTCAATTCTTCACCAAATCCAACAAATAAATACACTTTTCCATAGCTCTTCCACCCAAGAAACACAAATTCACCATCAATTTTTCAAGAAAAATATTTCTCCTACCTGTTCTAGAGCAAACAAAATTCAGGTAAAAGGAAAGAAGGAGCTTTTGCTTCCTTACATGGGAGATCAAACTTCAAGGAGCTTGTGGCTATCTTGATCTCTAGTAAAAATCATCTTTAGTAGGGGTTTATGTTTAAACTTATTTATTTTACTTGTTCTCTTATTTGTTAAAAAGTCTCGAGTTTTGATGAATGATTATGCATGAAAGATCAAAAGAAATTATATGTTGTTGCTTTGGAATTCTCGAATTTATGCAGACAACTTAGTTTGCATGATTTTATTCACATATATGGAGACAATATACACACATTTCTTCATCTTTTTCCTTCTTCCTCTCCACCATCCTTCACCATTTCAACCTCATAATTTCTTCAATTCTTCACCAAATCCAACAAATAAATACACTTTTCCATAGCTCTTCCACCCAAGAAACACAAATTCACCATCAATTTTTCAAGAAAATATTTCTCCTACCTGTTCTAGAGCAAACAAAATTCAGGTAAAAGGAAAGAAGGAGCTTTTGCTTCCTTACATGGGAGATCAAACTTCAAGGAGCTTGTGGCTATCTTGATCTCTAGTAAAAATCATCTTTAGTAGGGGTTTATGTTTAAACTTATTTATTTTACTTGTTCTCTTATTTGTTAAAAAGTCTTGAGTTTTGATGAATGATTATGCATGAAAGATCACAAGAAATTATATGTTGTTGCTGGAATTCTCGAATTTATGCAGACAACTTAGTTTGCATGATTTTATTCACATATATGGAGACAATATACACACATTTCTTCATCTTTTTCCTTCTTCCTCTCCACCATCCTTCACCATTTCAACCTCATAATTTCTTCAATTCTTCACCAAATCCAACAAATAAATACACTTTTCCATAGCTCTTCCACCCAAGAAACACAAATTCACCATCAATTTTTCAAGAAAAATATTTCTCCTACCTGTTCTAGAGCAAACAAAATTCAGGTAAAAGGAAAGAAGGAGCTTTTGCTTCCTTACATGGGAGATCAAACTTCAAGGAGCTTGTGGCTATCTTGATCTCTAGTAAAAATCATCTTTAGTAGGGGTTTATGTTTAAACTTATTTATTTTACTTGTTCTCTTATTTGTTAAAAAGTCTTGAGTTTTGATGAATGATTATGCATGAAAGATCAAAAGAAATTATATGTTGTTGCTGGAATTCTCGAATTTATGCAGACAACTTAGTTTGCATGATTTTATTCACATATATGGAGACAATATACACACATTTCTTCATCTTTTTCCTTCTTCCTCTCCACCATCCTTCACCATTTCAACCTCATAATTTCTTCAATTCTTCACCAAATCCAACAAATAAATACACTTTTCCATAGCTCTTCCACCCAAGAAACACAAATTCACCATCAATTTTGTAAGAAAAATATTTCTCCTACCTGTTCTAGAGCAAACAAAATTCAGGTAAAAGGAAAGAAGGAGCTTTTGCTTCCTTACATGGGAGATCAAACTTCAAGGAGCTTGTGGCTATCTTGATCTCTAGTAAAAATCATCTTTAGTAGGGGTTTATGTTTAAACTTATTTATTTTACTTGTTCTCTTATTTGTTAAAAAGTCTTGAGTTTTGATGAATGATTATGCATGAAAGATCAAAAGAAATTATATGTTGTTGCTGGAATTCTCGAATTTATGCAGACAACTTAGTTTGCATGATTTTATTCACATATATGGAGACAATATACACACATTTCTTCATCTTTTTCCTTCTTCCTCTCCACCATCCTTCACCATTTCAACCTCATAATTTCTTCAATTCTTCACCAAATCC
This sequence comes from Dalbergia cultrata, assembly GCA_031216105.1. NCBI lineage: Eukaryota > Viridiplantae > Streptophyta > Magnoliopsida > Fabales > Fabaceae > Dalbergia > Dalbergia cultrata. Next base: position 13,206,300 of record CM062352.1, on the reverse strand, counting down.
AACAAATAAATACACTTTTCCATAGCTCTTCCACCCAAGAAACACAAATTCACCATCAATTTTTCAAGAAAAATATTTCTCCTACCTGTTCTAGAGCAAACAAAATTCAGGTAAAAGGAAAGAAGGAGCTTTTGCTTCCTTACATGGGAGATCAAACTTCAAGGAGCTTGTGGCTATCTTGATCTCTAGTAAAAATCATCTTTAGTAGGGGTTTATGTTTAAACTTATTTATTTTACTTGTTCTCTTATTTGTTAAAAAGTCTTGAGTTTTGATGAATGATTATGCATGAAAGATCAAAAGAAATTATATGTTGTTGCTGGAATTCTCGAATTTATGCAGACAACTTAGTTTGCATGATTTTATTCACATATATGGAGACAATATACACACATTTCTTCATCTTTTTCCTTCTTCCTCTCCACCATCCTTCACCATTTCAACCTCATAATTTCTTCAATTCTTCACCAAATCCAACAAATAAATACACTTTTCCATAGCTCTTCCACCCAAGAAACACAAATTCACCATCAATTTTGTAAGAAAAATATTTCTCCTACCTGTTCTAGAGCAAACAAAATTCAGGTAAAAGGAAAGAAGGAGCTTTTGCTTCCTTACATGGGAGATCAAACTTCAAGGAGCTTGTGGCTATCTTGATCTCTAGTAAAAATCATCTTTAGTAGGGGTTTATGTTTAAACTTATTTATTTTACTTGTTCTCTTATTTGTTAAAAAGTCTCGAGTTTTGATCAATGATTATGCATGAAAGATCAAAAGAAATTATATGTTGTTGCTGGAATTCTCGAATTTATGCAGACAACTTAGTTTGCATGATTTTATTCACATATATGGAGACAATATACACACATTTCTTCATCTTTTTCCTTCTTCCTCTCCACCATCCTTCACCATTTCAACCTCATAATTTCTTCAATTCTTCACCAAATCCAACAAATAAATACACTTTTCCATAGCTCTTCCACCCAAGAAACACAAATTCACCATCAATTTTTCAAGAAAAATATTTCTCCTACCTGTTCTAGAGCAAACAAAATTCAGGTAAAAGGAAAGAAGGAGCTTTTGCTTCCTTACATGGGAGATCAAACTTCAAGGAGCTTGTGGCTATCTTGATCTCTAGTAAAAATCATCTTTAGTAGGGGTTTATGTTTAAACTTATTTATTTTACTTGTTCTCTTATTTGTTAAAAAGTCTCGAGTTTTGATGAATGATTATGCATGAAAGATCAAAAGAAATTATATGTTGTTGCTGGAATTCTCAATTTATGCAGACAACTTAGTTTGCATGATTTTATTCACATATATGGAGACAATATACACACATTTCTTCATCTTTTCCTTCTTCCTCTCCACCATCCTTCACCATTTCAACCTCATAATTTCTTCAATTCTTCACCAAATCCAACAAATAAATACACTTTTCCATAGCTCTTCCACCCAAGAAACACAAATTCACCATCAATTTTCAAGAAAAATATTTCTCCTACCTGTTCTAGAGCAAACAAAATTCAGGTAAAAGGAAAGAAGGAGCTTTTGCTTCCTTACATGGGAGATCAAACTTCAAGGAGCTTGTGGCTATCTTGATCTCTAGTAAAAATCATCTTTAGTAGGGGTTTATGTTTAAACTTATTTATTTTACTTGTTCTCTTATTTGTTAAAAAGTCTTGAGTTTTGATGAATGATTATGCATGAAAGATCAAAAGAAATTATATGTTGTTGCTTGGAATTCTCGAATTTATGCAGACAACTTAGTTTGCATGATTTTATTCACATATATGGAGACAATATACACACATTTCTTCATCTTTTTCCTTCTTCCTCTCCACCATCCTTCACCATTTCAACCTCATAATTTCTTCAATTCTTCACCAAATCCAACAAATAAATACACTTTTCCATAGCTCTTCCACCCAAGAAACACAAATTCACCATCAATTTTGTAAGAAAAATATTTCTCCTACCTGTTCTAGAGCAAACAAAATTCAGGTAAAAGGAAAGAAGGAGCTTTTGCTTCCTTACATGGGAGATCAAACTTCAAGGAGCTTGTGGCTATCTTGATCTCTAGTAAAAATCATCTTTAGTAGGGGTTTATGTTTAAACTTATTTATTTTACTTGTTCTCTTATTTGTTAAAAAGTCTTGAGTTTTGATGAATGATTATGCATGAAAGATCAAAAGAAATTATATGTTGTTGCTGGAATTCTCGAATTTATGCAGACAACTTAGTTTGCATGATTTTATTCACATATATGGAGACAATATACACACATTTCTTCATCTTTTTCCTTCTTCCTCTCCACCATCCTTCACCATTTCAACCTCATAATTTCTTCAATTCTTCACCAAATCCAACAAATAAATACACTTTTCCATAGCTCTTCCACCCAAGAAACACAAATTCACCATCAATTTTTCAAGAAAAATATTTCTCCTACCTGTTCTAGAGCAAACAAAATTCAGGTAAAAGGAAAGAAGGAGCTTTTGCTTCCTTACATGGGAGATCAAACTTCAAGGAGCTTGTGGCTATCTTGATCTCTAGTAAAAATCATCTTTAGTAGGGGTTTATGTTTAAACTTATTTATTTTACTTGTTCTCTTATTTGTTAAAAAGTCTTGAGTTTTGATGAATGATTATGCATGAAAGATCAAAAGAAATTATATGTTGTTGCTTTGGAATTCTCGAATTTATGCAGACAACTTAGTTTGCATGATTTTATTCACATATATGGAGACAATATACACACATTTCTTCATCTTTTTCCTTCTTCCTCTCCACCATCCTTCACCATTTCAACCTCATAATTTCTTCAATTCTTCACCAAATCCAACAAATAAATACACTTTTCCATAGCTCTTCCACCCAAGAAACACAAATTCACCATCAATTTTGTAAGAAAAATATTTCTCCTACCTGTTCTAGAGCAAACAAAATTCAGGTAAAAGGAAAGAAGGAGCTTTTGCTTCCTTACATGGGAGATCAAACTTCAAGGAGCTTGTGGCTATCTTGATCTCTAGTAAAAATCATCTTTAGTAGGGGTTTATGTTTAAACTTATTTATTTTACTTGTTCTCTTATTTGTTAAAAAGTCTCGAGTTTTGATCAATGATTATGCATGAAAGATCAAAAGAAATTATATGTTGTTGCTGGAATTCTCGAATTTATGCAGACAACTTAGTTTGCATGATTTTATTCACATATATGGAGACAATATACACACATTTCTTCATCTTTTCCTTCTTCCTCTCCACCATCCTTCACCATTTCAACCTCATAATTTCTTCAATTCTTCACCAAATCCAACAAATAAATACACTTTTCCATAGCTCTTCCACCCAAGAAACACAAATTCACCATCAATTTTTTCAAGAAAAATATTTCTCCTACCTGTTCTAGAGCAAACAAAATTCAGGTAAAAGGAAAGAAGGAGCTTTTGCTTCCTTACATGGGAGATCAAACTTCAAGGAGCTTGTGGCTATCTTGATCTCTAGTAAAAATCATCTTTAGTAGGGGTTTATGTTTAAACTTATTTATTTTACTTGTTCTCTTATTTGTTAAAAAGTCTCGAGTTTTGATGAATGATTATGCATGAAAGATCAAAAGAAATTATATGTTGTTGCTGGAATTCTCGAATTTATGCAGACAACTTAGTTTGCATGATTTTATTCACATATATGGAGACAATATACACACATTTCTTCATCTTTTTCCTTCTTCCTCTCCACCATCCTTCACCATTTCAACCTCATAATTTCTTCAATTCTTCACCAAATCCAACAAATAAATACACTTTTCCATAGCTCTTCCACCCAAGAAACACAAATTCACCATCAATTTTTCAAGAAAAATATTTCTCCTACCTGTTCTAGAGCAAACAAAATTCAGGTAAAAGGAAAGAAGGAGCTTTTGCTTCCTTACATGGGAGATCAAACTTCAAGGAGCTTGTGGCTATCTTGATCTCTAGTAAAAATCATCTTTAGTAGGGGTTTATGTTTAAACTTATTTATTTTACTTGTTCTCTTATTTGTTAAAAAGTCTTGAGTTTTGATGAATGATTATGCATGAAAGATCAAAAGAAATTATATGTTGTTGCTGGAATTCTCGAATTTATGCAGACAACTTAGTTTGCATGATTTTATTCACATATATGGAGACAATATACACACATTTCTTCATCTTTTTCCTTCTTCCTCTCCACCATCCTTCACCATTTCAACCTCATAATTTCTTCAATTCTTCACCAAATCCAACAAATAAATACACTTTTCCATAGCTCTTCCACCCAAGAAACACAAATTCACCATCAATTTTGTAAGAAAAATATTTCTCCTACCTGTTCTAGAGCAAACAAAATTCAGGTAAAAGGAAAGAAGGAGCTTTTGCTTCCTTACATGGGAGATCAAACTTCAAGGAGCTTGTGGCTATCTTGATCTCTAGTAAAAATCATCTTTAGTAGGGGTTTATGTTTAAACTTATTTATTTTACTTGTTCTCTTATTTGTTAAAAAGTCTTGAGTTTTGATGAATGATTATGCATGAAAGATCAAAAGAAATTATATGTTGTTGCTGGAATTCTCGAATTTATGCAGACAACTTAGTTTGCATGATTTTATTCACATATATGGAGACAATATACACACATTTCTTCATCTTTTTCCTTCTTCCTCTCCACCATCCTTCACCATTTCAACCTCATAATTTCTTCAATTCTTCACCAAATCCAACAAATAAATACACTTTTCCATAGCTCTTCCACCCAAGAAACACAAATTCACCATCAATTTTTCAAGAAAAATATTTCTCCTACCTGTTCTAGAGCAAACAAAATTCAGGTAAAAGGAAAGAAGGAGCTTTTGCTTCCTTACATGGGAGATCAAACTTCAAGGAGCTTGTGGCTATCTTGATCTCTAGTAAAAATCATCTTTAGTAGGGGTTTATGTTTAAACTTATTTATTTTACTTGTTCTCTTATTTGTTAAAAAGTCTTGAGTTTTGATGAATGATTATGCATGAAAGATCAAAAGAAATTATATGTTGTTGCTGGAATTCTCGAATTTATGCAGACAACTTAGTTTGCATGATTTTATTCACATATATGGAGACAATATTTTTAGCTAAACTTTTATATGATTAAGCTAACATATGGAGGCATCTTCACTATTTTTCTTGAGGTGTTTAGATGACTTTTCTATTTTTAAAAATTTAGAAACCAAGAGGATTTCAATTTTGGTATGAATAGTAATTTCTGAAGCAATGAATTTGTATAATTTTATTACTATATCAAATGATCAATTTTGGACTTGAAAATTTTATAGGATGTTGTAGAAATCTTGAACTATGAATTTTTGTATGAGTTGATATGATCATTTGATAAGGTAATAAAATTGGGAACTATGATTGTTGGTTGTAAATAAGGGGTTTTTAACCTCCTAATTTGTCTAATTTTATTAATATCATTAGAGAATGATTCTTGCTTTGAAAGTTTTACAGATCCTTGTGGACACATTGAAGTGTCTTAGATAATTTTTATAGCCCCTGAATTTTTTGTTTGGTATGCAAATAAATTTGTGTTACAAGATGTGAAATATGATGCACGAAAATTGAGTAAATGTATATGCCATGTGTTTGATAAAATTTCTAAATGAAAGTAAAGGTTGTTTGGGATTAAATTTTTGCATATCTGTTGGAAGTGAAAAAGTATAGTTTAGATGGGTTTTGGCTTATTGTATGGTAGCATTTTAGTCTTGGTATATGAATGATTGGTTATTTATGTTTATGCTTACCTGTTAAGTTGTTGTTGTGATTTTTTTTCCTTATCTTAAAGAAAGGATTTTAGAATTCATTATTGAAACTTATGCTTGCATTGCTTATGAGAAAAAGAGGAAGAACTAAGGACAAGGAAATCAAAATTAAGACATAAAGATTAAGGGTCGATTTATGTTGACAAAGAGGGTTCTGACACTGAATCGCTCTAAGGACTAGTGACGACTGAGCATTGACTTTCTTTATAGTGCACATGAGGGTTTCGGTGTCGGTTTGCATTAAGGAACTAGTGACTATCGGTTAAGTATGAGCTCATAACTTTTAAAGTATCTAACCAGGATTAAACGAGAGGAAGGACCAATAAGATCAATAGGAATAAAGAGAAACACAAAAGTTACGAGGTAGATAAGACCAAATAAAAGACCTTAACTATGATGTATTCGATGTCTTGCATTAGGAGAGCCATTTATATATGTTATGACATTTAATGAATGAACCTAGTCTTTTTCCATGTATGCATGTCTCTTTAATTATATTAGTAAAGTTCCTTCATGCATGCATATAATGCCAAGGCCATGCTAAAAGACACCTCTACCTTGGTAAAGAATGATTACGAAATCCTAAAATTGAACCTCATGATTGTATGCAAATGATTTCAAGGGAAACCAAGGTAGACTAGAGATGATAATGATGTCATGTTAATTGTATATGCTTCTAATGAGATTTCAATTGATTTCTCACCCCTTTTTCCTTTTTCCATATCATCTCTTGATGAACAGGTAGATCATGATGCAAAGACATAGCTATTGAAGTAATGTTGCTTTTGCTTTACTTGGAGATTGTGCTATATTACTGGATCTCATTTTTTATTCAGGTCACGAGACCCTTTACTCCTTCTATGTTTTGTATCTTGTGGCTTGAGGCCATGACTTAGTATGTTCTTAGCTAGTTTGAACCATGTGGCTATTTATCTTTGGTATTGCATTACTATGTTATGTTATGGATTGAATGGCACCTTGTGCCTTATAAAGATGATATATGAGATGTTGAAGTATTGTATTTTGAACAACAGGTTGAGCTATGGATAAATGGTTATTTTGTTAATGATTTTCTGTCTTACATGAGACATGGTATTTACACTGTTACCATGTCGAATTTTCATTAGAGTTTTTAGCAACATTTATATCTAATATTGAAAAGCGAATAAGATAGGATGTGATTCCTTGGTATTAATTTTTATGTGACTCGAGCACATAGAAGTGAGCACTAGGGAGTTATATACTATTTTAAATTTATCCTTAGGATGAAGAACAATAATTGATAAAGACGACATAGATAAACACTTCTATCTCTAGCTGCTTTAAAATATGTTAAATTCTAGTTTAGCTTATTTTATAAAGTCAAATCTCTTTTGGCAATATAAACCATACATCAGTTAATGGGTGGGTTTTATAGGATGGGGACTTCATTCCCCATCCCTACCCTGTTTAACAAACAGAGACTCTACCCCGTCCCCATGAAGACCTAACCTGTCCTTATTACGGGTAATTTTGCAAGTACCCAATTTAGTAAGTTTACTTGTCATCCATAACTATTAAAATATTTAACTTAAAAAAAAATAAAAATATTATTTCCAATTAATAAAAGACAATGAATAAATTTAATTTATGTGATTTCAATTACACTTTCTTTCCTTGTACATCCTTTTAGTAAATTAAAATATTAATTTTAAAATATATGTTATAATTAATGTGCTATAATTGGTCGAAAAGAAATCCTAATTATTACTTTGTCTCAATTATTAGAGTAACATCAATTGCACAATTGTTTTTAATAAAAAAAATGTAATTTTTAAATTTTTTTTAAAAATTAATAAACAATTAGTATTAATATAAAAAAGCATAAATTATGGAATTGAATTTTAATAAAATATTTTAATGTTGAAAAATTAAAGTATTTTTTTAAAAAACTTAATATGAAAAATAGTGGAATTGATAAGTTGGAATGTTTAAGTTGCAAAAAAAATCAAATATGGTATAGTGCGACGGATAGCTAGATATTTCTTTTTTTATGATTTTCAAAAACTCTTTGAAGATAGGAACTTTTCGAAAAAGAGGAAGAATTGAAAAATAGATTATTGATTTTTTTTAAGGAAAGATACATATTTAAGAGAAAGTATGCACTAATTTGAAAAGTAATATGTATAAAAATTCATTATGCTAAATGAATCCCAATATATAATAGAAGGAATAGTTTCCAACATTTGAGTTGAGGAATGAATTTGAAATTCTTGATTTGATTCATTAATTTTAATAGTAGTTTTCAAAAATTATATTTTTGCGAAGGTGACTATGTTTTTTCAAATATATGAATGCATTTTTTTTTATACTTTTCAATTTATTTTTCTTTTTTATTAATAATATTATAACATTTTAATGTTATAATATCTTTCATTATAGTGTCAAATATAAGTTATAAAAAATTTCAATTATGATATTTTAAGACTTGTAATATTTTGAATGTTGAAAATTGTGGAAGTGATATTATTGGAATAATATTCAACGTAGAGTATGTGTTAACAGAAGAGAAATATGAATGTATAATTAGGAAAATAATTAATAATCATATTCAAATAAAACTTTAAAATTAGAAAGATAATTGTGGGGCATAAAATTCTCAATGCACACATTTCAAAGCTTTCAATTGAATGCTTGCTAAAATCTAAAGCATTAAATTAAATTGATATCAATTAGGGGTAGTGACATTTTGTTTTTTATATATATTTGAGGGCAAGGTAATAGCAATTAAGCACATTAGCTTAATTTTTTAATTTTGGCATATAAATCAAAATTATTTTTAGATTAAATTAATATCAATTAAAGATAGTATCATAAAATTGATATAAAATAAGAATAATAAAATAAATTGATGTCAATTAGAACATTTTATGCTTTAGTCAATGGATTTATTTAATTAGAATTTGGATTTATCTTGGATCTATATATATTATTATTAATATTAATTATAGATATTACCCTTACCATATATATTTTCATATTAATATTTGTAAAAAAAAAAAAGTAAAGATGTAGTATATAGTTTTACCATCACTTTATTTAAACTAACAATTAAGTTTAATATTAAAGGTAAAACAAAAAAAAAGTGAAAGGTAATCAATAATAACCATAAAACCAAAAAAGATAAAAATATAGGAAAAAAGAATATCATAGCATTGATACACGAATACAAATAAAAAAAATATAAAGAATAAAAAATATAGAGGATAATTGCAAAAACTAAGCTTAAAAAATATAATAAAATAAAAATAATAAACCATGTAACAAAAAAAGAAATGAAAAAATAAATCAAATACTTTCTCTCAAAGAAAAAATAAAAAAATGAAATTAACAAAGAGTAAAAGTTTGAAATATTTTGAAAAAGAAAATTAAAATAAATAACACCATGCAATATAAAAATGTAAAATAAATTTAAGAATAGTCATTATCATTCTAATAATTGTATAAAAAGAAACTTATGCACAATGCTTATTCTAGTTACCTTGTTGGTCATGATGCATTATCTCTTTCTGAAGGCACCTTCTTTTAGAGGAAGCACTTAGGCAAATGATTCATTCTTTTCATGAAGAAAAAAAGAAGAGAAAGCTCTTATATGAGCAAAAGGTCATACATCATCACTACTTACAATCACAACAATACAAAAAAAATAATGATAGTCCCTTACAACTCATTGTATATAGCCACAATATAGAAGTTAGAATGGTAAACATTCAAAGTAAGAAAGATAAAAGCAAAAACTAAAAGAAATATGGAGATGTAAAATCATTCAATTGCATCTAAAAATACAAATATCCGTTAAATGAGGAGTGAAATTGAACAAAAATTATTGTAATGAGAAAAATATATTACATATATAAATGCAGAAGAAGAATGTAAACGATGGAAGAATAATGCACAAGCGAAAAGAAGAAGGAGAAAAATGAAGATGACAACACTAAAAGCATGAGAGCATAAAAATTAATAAAAGAAGATACAATAAAAAAAATTGAGAGAGAACAAATAGAATGAAAGAGAATAAGAGAATTTGAAGTACAAAAGAGAGGAAAAAATGAATATATAATGATTAAAATATTCAGGTCATAATTCACCAAATATGCTGATATCTCACACTAAAATAATAAACTATTTATGTAATTAGAATTTATTTGATATTTGATAACGAATATAGAAATTACATTTTTTAGAGTAGATTAGATTAGGTCACTTCTAAAAAAGGAAACTCGTGAATAAATGTTAAAAACTACATCATATAAAATCATTACTTCATGCTTATGGTTTCCAGATACGATGCTTGTGCGAAGGTGGCTTTAAATGTGAGAGAATATGGATCAATTTAAATTGATATGACCTTGGATTAATTTTTTTTTTTTTTACAAATCTTAATTTGAAAATATATATGATAAGGGTAATATCTATAATTATTATTAGTAATGATATATATATATATATATATAGATATATATATATATATATATATATATATATATATATATAGATCCAAGATAAATCCAAATTCTAATCAAATAAAATAAAATAAATCCATTGACTAAAGCATAAAATGTTGTGATTGATATCAGTTTGATTTTATTATTCTTATTTTATATCAATTTTATGATACTATCTTTAGTTGATATTAATTTAATCTAAAAGTAATTTTGATTTATATGCCAAAATTCAAAAATTAATCTAATGTACTTAATTGCTATTACCTTGCCCTCATATATATAAACAAAAAAAAAAAAAATGCCACTACCCTTGTTGATATCAACTTAATTTGATACTTTTGATTTTACCAAGTATTCAATCTAATCAATTATGATATGATAATAATTCAAAATTGTAATTTATACTACTAAAAATTTAGACTCATTTCAAGGAAAGTTTTGTCATGTATGCATTAAGAATTTTATGCCCCACAATTATCTCAACATTTCTATTTAAAGTAAATTTTTAAATTTTTATTTGCAATATAATTTTTAATTATTTTTCTAATTATACATTCAGATTTCTCTTCTATTAACACATACTCTACATTGAATATTATTTCAATTATCACTTCCCCAATTTTCAACATTCAAAATATTACAAGTCTTAAAATATCATAATTGAAATTTTTTATAACTTATATTTGACACTACAATGAAAGATATTATAACATTAAAATGTTATAATATTATTAATAAAAAAAGAAAAATAAATTGAAAAGTATAAAAAATATATGCATTCATATCTTTGAAGAAAAATAGTGACCTTTGCAAAAAAATATAATTTTTGAAAACCACTATAAAAATTAATGAATGAAACCAAGAATTTCAAATTCATTCCTCAACTCAAATGTTGGAAAATATTCCTTCTATTATATATTGGGATTCATTTAGAATAATTAATTTTTACATACATATTACTTTCCAAATCAGTATACTTTCTCTTAAATATGCATTTTTCCTAAAAAAAATATATATCAACAATTTGTTTTTCAATTCTTCCTCTTTTTTGAAAAGTTCCCAACTTCAAAGAGTTTCTGAAAATCATAAAAAAAGATATATCTAGCTACCCATCTCACTATACCATATTTGACTTTTTGCAAATTAAACATTCTAACTTATTATTATCAATTCCATATTTTTTTCATATTAATATTTTTGAAAAAAAAGACTTTAATATTTCAATATTAAAATATTTTGTTAAAATTCAATTCCATAATTTACCCTTTTTTTAAATTGATACTAATTGTTTATTAATTTTTTAAAAATTTAAAATTACTTTATTTTTATTGAAAATAATTATGTAGTTGATGTTACTCCAATAAGTGAGATGAAGTAAATTAGGATTTTTTGTTTTACTAATTATAGCACATTAATTATAACATATATTTTAAAATTGATATTTAATTTACTAAAAGTATATACAAGGAAAGAAAGTGTAATTGAAATCACATAAATTAAATTTATTCATTATCTTTTATTAATATGAAATTATATTTTTTATAAGTTAAATATTTTAATTTACTAAAAAGAGGTAAATAGTTATGGATGATGAAAAAACTTACTAAATTGGGGACTTGTGGAATTACCCATAATGAGGATACATTAAGTCTTCATGGGGACCATGTAGAGTCTCTGTTGTTGAAACAGGATAGGGATAGGGAATAAGGTCCCATCATATGAAACCGGTCAATTCCTCATTTATATGAATAACCTATATATATATATATATAAAATTTTTAATTTGAATTGTGTTGTATTAGTATAGTATTTATTATTATGGATATTTGTATTCCGAACTTCAAGGTATTTTTAAAATTGTTATTTTTTAGAATTTTTTAAATAAACCTACAATGCAAATACCTGCAGATATTCAGATCCCCGTGAAGAATGAGGAATAGGGACTTGTGATAGGGATGAGGATGAGGATAAAAGGCCAAATTCTAAACGGGAATAAGGGATAATAGGGGACATGTCCCCTCTGTCATGGATACCCATTATCATCCATATAATTAGCTCATAATTTAGTAAAATTATCAACTTATTTTCTTTCACTATTCAATAATTTCAAGTTTCAAAATATGTTAAATTTTCATAAAATAGGCTGTTTATGTATCATTCTATTTTAAATAAAGGGACAAAATATGAATGTATCATTCTATTTTATATATTATTTTGAATACCATGTTTATAAGTGGATTTTACATATTTTGAAAGTTGAAATTGTTGAATAGTGAAATAAAATAAGTGGATAATTTTACTATATTATGAACTAATTATATGGATAACAATGGGTATCCATAACACAGGGAACATGTCACCTGTTATCCCTTATTCCCACTTAGAATTTAACCTCTTATCCCCATTCCTCACGGGGATCTAAATCTTTGCAGGTATTTGTAGGTTTATTAAAAAAATTTCATAAAAATAAAAATTTTAAAAATACTTTGAAGTTCGAAATACAAATATTCATGATAATAAATACTGTAACATCCCAATTTTTATTATAAGTGATTAGACTAACTAATTAGTAACTTAAACAAGGGTTGATTTACTAATTCTATGCCAAAGAAAAAGCTTGAGTTAAATAATAATAATAATACATATAATAATAATAATTGCAATAACGGTAACAATAATAGAAAAAACAAAAGAAAATAAAATAAAGAAAAAGAAAGAAAAGAGAAGAAGCAAACAGAATCACGAAGGCATGCATATATGCATATATGTAAAACAATCAAATCCATAAAAATATATGGCCAGCACAAGGAACAGTAGATGCTAGATATACATTCCTTTTGGTAATGAAAATACATAAGTGTATTGCTTTAATCCTGAAGCCAATCAGCGTGATGTTTTTCCTTAATTTTTTTAAAGCAAATCAGCATGATATATTGTTCAAAATTAGCATGATATGTTGCTCTAATCTTGAGGCAAATCAGCACATAAAAATTAGCTCATTTTATGTGGCTCATTATTTAGTCATTAAGCTCTTGATTTCCCAACCTAAAATATACCAATCAGCCACAACCCTATACACTCTACACTACACTCTTTCAAAAAAAAGGGGACATCCAAAGGAGTCTCACAACTAGGGAATTCTTGAACAAGCATTTCTACAGTTCGAAGAACGCGTTTCTTGCCCTTCTCATTCCTCTCGAACAGCCTTTTAAGGTAGGAGGTTTGATGTGTTTTTGCTATGATTAGTATTGTAGAGAATGGTTAGTATCTCATGCTTGTATATGTTTGAAAGTGTGAAAACAAAATACATAAACAAAACAGATATATAAAACACTTCATTCAAACAAAAACCTCAAAACTCACATAAGTCACTAATCTCGGACTGGCAAGGGAATCTGACCAGTTTTCATTAAAATTCCGTATCTTAGTCTCTAGAAATCCGTTTGATCCCATTAAAAATTCTTGAGAAAGCTAAGACATAGACCTAAAAGTTCGTTTTGTTTAAATTGCTTTATACCTTCTACAAAATTTAGGAAAATTTGATAAAGTCACATCAGGCGCTGCTGTCGGAATTCTGGGCAGTGCACAAAGAAAAATTTGAAACTAGAGTTATATAACTCGGAATCAAATGAAACTAATTTTAATTGAAAGCTGAAACATAAAGCTATCATCATAAAAATTTCCACAGACAAATATTTCTTAGGTTTTCTCTAGTTGATTTCGTAAGATGCTGAAGCCTCTGTTGGGCATGCAGCCAAAGAGTTTTATTTCATAATTTTTATAAAATTATCTAGTTGTCGGTTTAGGCTCAAATTGGATTCGTTAGAAAGCTTGATGAGTTAAGATCATCCCCATATATTAGACCATAAATCCAAGGGTACGAGTCACAGTGAATTTTCTATGTTAATTGTCAATTCTGTCAGAATCTGAAATTCAAAAATTGCACAATGGGGGAAATAAGAAGTGTTTAAACAATTTGCCAAGCTATAAGGAATAAAACAAGGGTTCAGCTATAATCCAAAACCAGTAACAACTTTAGTAATGTTACGAACAAACATAAATAAATGAATATAAAGGGTCTTAAGAACCAATAATACGGGTCTTTAAGACAATCCACATATTATCAAAAATTAGTTATGAAGATTTGTTCTTGATAATGAGTCTTGCTAACTATGAGGTCAAATATTGAATATGATATTTGATATACCCGTTGTGTATGTTTCATAAGATGCTATATTAAAATGCCTCTGGGTGCTATATGTGTGCTCGTGTGCTGCTATATTTATTGATGCTTAGTATTGTTGTTTGAAATGAGGTAGTGCTAAAGCTACTGAATCATATCGACTATACAATTGTTCTTTTTATGTTTTGTATAATACATGTCCCATGCTATGCATAAGAATTCACATGACACACGTTGTACTAAATAAGAAGAGATGAACGGTTAAGTTACCCTTCTATGATTCGGAAGGAGAAAGTTTTACCCCTCACCCCAGGGTGGCGACGGCCATCGATTTGAGCTCAATACCATACACTGAAACTCTGAGGTTGATGCCAATGATTTCAGGAGGGAGACCCACTGTGGGTTTTAAGTTAATGATTAAGTAAGAATTGAAGTTTATGTTGAAGAATAAGTCATACCGTTTATAAGTTAATTCATAGAAGCAAAGTTTGTCTAGTATAATACTTGTTTCATGCATTTATTTATGCTCAACGTCACTTCTTTATTGCACCAATCATTTTCTTTTATGTATAGAGAAGCATATAAAATTGGATCTTCCTCGGCTAACAAATGTCTTTTGAAAACTAAAAGAAAATGATATACCTATTCACCTATTTCTTAAATGAACTCGAGGTGGCTGGAGATGGTTACGATGACACTATGCATGACCTACTGAGAAATTGTTATTTCTCACCCTCTCCTTCCGTACCATCTTTAGATGACATCACTGGGCAGAGAAGGGATGGGCCCCCATCTACACAAGGCTGAGGACGAGAAAGCAGCACTAGCAGCATTGGTCCCGGTCGATGCCACCACTCGTAAGCCTTTGCAAGTCGATCAACAGTCAGAGGAGGACCCGGATGAGGACCCTGGCTATTGCTCTGATTCAACCTTGAAGTCCACTGCCTCCAGCCGCCCCATTAGGCCATCTAACACCCCAGGGATCATGTACAAGTGGTATGAGGAGATGCATGCCACCCACCGTGTCATCCGAGACGCCTTGAAACCCAGTTTTCGACATACGCCATTTCGAGGAAGAAGCCGAGGTTGAGGTCGGTGGGTGCCATATCGAGTATAAAAATGAAACGTCTGGTTCTCCTTTAGCTGTTAATGATAACATTTTTTTTATTCTAAGTTTATATATTGGTTCATATGACATTGTTCTACATTGACTTTATATCCTTACAGAGTACGTTATATTTTTTTTGTTAGTTGACCTTGAGTGTGTGGAAGGATGAATTTGGGAGTATTTTCTTCCCCATCCTTAATATTGACGTTATGGAAATTCATTTTATAGTAGTTTCTTTTTATGCTAGAAAGGTTTTATTTTTACCTATCAATTAAGATGAGTATCAACCATATATCTTATGTTTCGCGACTTTCTTACCTATGCTACGTGCCTCAAATCTTTCCATATCTGACGATTTCAAATCTCATCATTTAAGGCTTGCACTTTTCTAATTTTTTTTAATTAAATAAGTGTATATATATATATATATAATGGTAAATTTGTAAACTAATTTAAAGATCTTTTTTTAAAAAAAGCTAAAAAGGTAACAAACTATTAAGTTCCAATTACGACCTAGGCATAGTTGGAGCTACTAGGGTGTTACATTTAAGTCTATGGAAAATTCTGTTTCCCTTTTAGGGGGAAATTCTGGTATGTCTTCAGGGAAAACAACTAGGTAATCTCTTGCAACAGGGATCTCACTCAGAGTTGCCTCACGATTTGCCTCACATGCCATTAAAAGGGCGTATCCTAAGTTCTCACTCCGATCACCACCTTTTCCTCTAAGGGAGTTTAGGTAAAAATTTATCGTTTGTGTGGTTTCAAGAGACAAAGGGGGAAATATGACAATTTGGCTTCCACAATCTAACAAGATGTGGTTAGCCTTCAGCCAATCCATACCTAGGATAACATCAAAGTTTACTAGGGAAAGACATATTAGGTTCACTATAAAGTTCCTACCCGCGACTCGCAAAAGGCAACTTTTATAGACATGATTAGTCCTAATTGACCCGCTGGCTGGTGTAGAGACAGTAAGATCATAGGGTAGTTCAGAAATAGGGAGTTCTAGCCTTCTAGCACATGCGTTAGAGATAAATGAGTGTGTAGCACCAGAATCATATAACACAATTAGGGTTACACTATTCACTTCACACTTACCTAGGATTAGATCTTTTGACTCACTAGCTTCTTGGCTACTGAGGGTGAAGACTCGACCTTGGTGTTGGGGCTTGGGAACTGAAGGCTGGTTCATGACCCTACAGTCTCTGGCATAGTGCCCTGGTTTCTAACATTTGAAGCAGACCCCTTTTCATGCCAAACATTCCCCTTTATGGAGCTTTCCACACTTGGTGCATGGCGACGTCTCTATCGACAGGTTGGAAATGGGCCTTGGCAGATTCCAAGCTTGCCTCTGTAGTTGCTTCCCCTTTTAAGCTTCCCCTTGGAAGACCCTCTTCTGTGGTGGTTGCTCAGCTTGAGGCACTTGCACTGCTTGCCTTTTCTTGAATGCTTCAGCCCTTTCTACTGCTTGGCTCCTTTGGTACTCCTCCACAACACAACACCGATTAACTAAGGTTGCATAGTTTCAGATTTCCAACGGAGCAATGGCAGTGCGTAATTTAGATTTTAAGCCCCCTTGGTACTTCATGCATTTCCAATGTTCAGTTAGGTTCCCTTGGTAGATTGGGGCATGCTTATAGAGCTCGTCGAATTTAGCAGTGTAATCAGCGATGCTTCTAGTCCCTTGCTTTAGTTGTAAAAACTCCAAGGCTTTCGCTTCCCTCACTGAAGTCGGGAAATACTTCTCATAGAATGTATTCTTGAAACTTCCCCAAATAATAGGGGTACCTGCTTCCTCCATTAAGGCCTTGCTATTATTCCACCAAAATTCTGCATCCTCGGTAAGCATATAGGAGCCAAATGTCACTTTTTGTTCTTCCATGCATGCGACAATGGTGAAAGCTTTCTCTACCTCCTTGATCCATGTGTCGATGGCATCAACATCAAGGATACCATTGAAGCTTGCGGAAGTCTGCAAATGTGGTGAACTCCTAGTTGCCACCAGTCAAGGTTGGACCACCTCTACGGCCCATCTATTGAAGGATTGTTGCCGTGATCGCTGCCTGTTCTCTGACTGCTTGTGCCACCTCCATCATGGCAACAACCATCTCTGCATTTTCACTAGTCCTACTCCCAAATCATCCTGCCATCGATTCTTACACACACCAAGCAAACACAATTGAGTTGTTCAGGCTCATCATATAAGCATAAGTGTGGCATAAATCAATCACAGAGAGCTCTAGGTAATCATGCATTGTAACTACATTGCCTCATCAAGCGGATAGGATTTGAGCATGACATAACTATTTACAAGGAATTTATGCTTAGAAGCATAGTCAGTCCCATCCTCAGGCTCCATTAGGATGAACTGCCCTGATACCAAAATGTAACACCCTAGTAGCTCCAACTATGCCTAGGTCGTAATTGGAACTTAATAGTTTGTTACCTTTTTAGCTTTTAAAAAAAAGATCTTTAAATTAGTTTACAAATTTACCATTATATATATATATATATATATATATATATATATATATATATATATACGTATTTAATTAAAAACAAATTTAGAAAAGTGCAAGCTTTAAATGATGAGATTTGAAATCGTTAGATATGGAAAGATTCGAGGCACGTAGCATAGGTAAGAAAGTCACGAAACATAAGATATATGGTTGATACTCATCTCAATCCATAGGGAAAAATAAAACCTTTCTAGCGTAAAAAGAAACTACTATAAAATGAATTTACATAACGTCAATATTAAGGATGGGGAAGAAAATACTCCCAAATTCATCCTTTCACACACTCAAGGTCAACTGACAAAAAAAATATAACGTACTCTATAAGGATATAAAGTCAATGTAGAACAATATCATATGAATTAGTATATAAACTTAGAATAAAAAAATGTTATCATTAACAGGTAAAGGAGAACCAGACGTTCCGTTTTTATACTCGATATGGCACCCACCGACCTTGGCCTTGGCCTCTTCCTCGAAATGGAGTATGTCGAAAAATAGGTTTCAAGGGGTCTCGGATGACACAGTGGGTGGTAGGCGTCTCCTCATACCACTTGTACATAATCACTAGGGTGTTAGATGGCCTAGCGGGGCGGTTGCAGGCAGTAGACTTCGTGGATGAATTGGAGCAATAGTCGGGGTCCTCATCTGGGTCTTCCTCTAACTGCTGATCAACTTGCAAGGGCTTGCGAGTGATGGCGTCGACTGGGACCAACGCTGCTAGTGCTGCTTTCTCATCCTTAGCCTTGTGGAGATGGGGGCCTATCCCCTCTCTGCCCCATTGATGTCATCTAGAGATGGTACGGAAGGAAGGGTGAGAAATAACAATTTCTCAATAGGTCATGCATAGTGTCATCGTAACCATCTCGAGCCACCTCGGGTTTATTTAAGAAATAGGTGAATAGGTATATCATTTTCTTTAAGTTTCAAAAGACATTTGTTAGTCGAGGCAGATCCAATTTTATATGCTTCTCTATACATAAAAGAAAATGATTGGTGCAATAAAGAAGTGACTCTGAGCATAAATAAATGCATGAAATAGATATTATAGCAAGCAAACTTTGCTTCTATGAATTAACTTATAAACGGTATGACTTATTCTTCAACACAAACTTCAATTCTTATTTAATCATTAACTTAAAACCCACAATGGGTCTCCCTCCTGAAATCGTTGGCATCAACCTCAGAGTTTCAGTGTATGGTATTGAGCTCAAACCGACGGCCGTTGCCGCCTTGGGTGAGGGGTAAAACTTTCTCCTTTCGAATCGCAGAAGGGTAACTTAACCGTTCATCTTTTCTTATTTAGTGCAACCAGTGTCATGTGAATTCTTATGCATAGCATGGGACATGTATTATACAAAACATAAAAAGAACAATTGTACAGTTGATATGATTCAGTAGCTTTAGCACTACCACATTTCAAATGACAATACTAAGCATCAATAAATATAGCAGCACACGAGCACACATATCGCACCCAGAGGCATTTTAATATAGCATCTCATGAAACATACACAAGGGGTATATCAAATATCATATTCAATATTTGACCTAATAGTTAGCAAGTCTCATTATCAAGAACAAGTCTTCGTAACTAATTTTTGATAATATGTGGATTGTCTTAAAGACCCGTATTATTGGTTCTTAAGACCCTTTATATTCATTTATTTATTTTTGTTCGTAACATTACTAAAGTTGTTACTGGTTTTGGATTATAGCTTAACCCTTGTTTTATTCCTTATAGCTTGGCAAATTGTTTAAACACTTTTTGTTTCCCCTATTGTGCAATTTTGGACTTTCAGATTCTGACAGAATTGATAATTAACATAGAAAATTCAGTGTGACTCCTACCCTTGGATTTATGGTCTAATATTTTATGGGGATGATCTTAACTCATCAAGATTTCTAGCGAATCCAATTTGAACCTAAACTGACAACTAGATAATTTTATAAAAATTATGAAATAAAACTCTTTGGCTGCATGCCCAACAGAGGCTTCAGCATTTTACGAAATCAACTGGAGAAAACCTAAGAAATATTTGTCTATGGAAATTTTTATGATGATAGCTTTATGTTTCTGCTTTCATTTAAAATTAGTTTCATTTGATTCCAGGTTGTATAACTCTAGTTTCAAATTTTTCCTTGTGCACTGCCCAGAATTCCGACAGCAGCGTCTGACGTGAATTTATCAAATTTTCCTAAATTTTATAGAAGGTATAAAGCAATGGAAACAAAACTAAATTTTAGGTCTATGTCTTAGCTTTCTCAAGAATTTTGAATGGGATCAAACGGATTTCTAGAGACTAAGATACGGAATTTTAATGAAAACTGGTCAGATTCCCTTACCAGTCCGAGATTAGTGACTTATGTGAGTTTTGAGGTTTTTGTTTGAATGAAGTGTTTTGTGTATCTGTTTTGTTTATGTATTTTATTTTCACACTTTTAAACATATACAAGGATGAGATACTAACCATTCTCTACATTACTAATCATAGCAAAAACACATCAAACCCCCTACCTTAAAAGGCTGTTCGAGAGGAATGAGAAGGGCAAGAAACGCGTTCTTCGAACTATAGAAATGCTTGTTCAAGAATTCCATAGTTGTGAGACTCCTTTGGATGACAGTGCTTTTCTGTTTCCTCACCCCCTTTTTTTTGAAAGAGTGTAGTTTAGAGTGTATAGGGTTGTGGCTGATTGGTATATTTTAGGTTGGGAAATCAAGAGCTTAATGACTAAATAATGAGCCACATAAAATGAGCTAATTTTTATGTGTCAAGATTAGAGCAACATATCATGCTAATTTTGAACAATATATCATGCTGATTTGCTTAAAAGAAATTAAGGGAAAACATCACGCTGATTGGCTTCGGGATTAAAGCAATACACTTATGTATTTTCATTACCAAAAGGAATATATATCTAGCATTTACTGTTCCTTGCACTGACCATATATTTTTATGGATTTGATTGTTTTACATATATATATATATGCATGCCTTCGTGATTTTGTTTCTTTTCTTTTCTTTTCTTTCTTTTTCCTTATTTTATTTTCGTTTGTTTTTTCTATTATTGTTACCATTATTTCAATTATTATTATTATTATTTAACTCAAGCTTTTTCTTTGGCATAGAATTAGTAAATCAACCCTTGTTTAAGTTACTAATTTGTTAGTCTAATCACTCATAATAAAAATTGGGATGTTACAAATACTATGCTAATACAACATAATTCAAATTAAAAATGAAAATATATATAATGCAAATTCAATAAAGATACTTTAAAAAAAAGGTGTATGTGTAATATATATATATATATAGAGAGAGAGAGAGAGAGATAGATAGATAGATAGATAGAGAAAGAGAGAGGAAGCATATCACATGAAAGAAGTGATTTATTATGAGAGTTAGAGGAGAAAGTTTAGACCGTATAATCATATATGGATGGTCAGGATTGAAAGTTAATTAATGATAATTAATGCTCATATGTTCATTTGAAAAAGTCACATGATTTTATGTTTTAATCTTGACCATTCATATAAGATCCAATGGTCAAGATTCACTTATCTCACTCCCACAATTAATTACTCTTCTTATATGATATGTTATGTGTATATATATATATATATATATATATATATTAGTGGATATTTAAATTATTTATATAAATGAGGAATTGGTGGGTTTCATAGTATAGGGACCTCATTCCCCATCCCTACCTTATTTAACAAATAAAGACTCTACCTCATCCCTATGAAGACTTAACCCGTCCTCATTACGGGTTATTCTGCAAGTTCCCAGTTTAGTAAGCTTTTTTATCATCCATAACTATTTACATCATTTTAATAAATTAAAATATTTAAATTATAAAAATAAAAAATATAATTTCATATTAATAAAATATAATGAATAAATTTAATTTATATGATTTCAATTACACCTTCTTTCCTTGTACATCATTTTAGTAAATTAAAATATCAATTTTAAAATATTTGTTATAATTAATATGCTATAATTAGTAAAAAAAATCCTAACTTACTTCATCTTACTTATTGGAGTAACATCAATTACACAATTATTTTCAATAAAAAAAATAATGTTATTTTTAATTTTTTAAAAATTAATAAACAATTAGTATCAATACCAAATAAGTGTAAATTATGGAATTGAATTTTAATAAAATATTTAATGTTGAAATATTAAAAAAAATTTCAAAAAAAAAATAATATGAAAAAATTGCAGAATTGATATGTTGAAATATTTAAGTTGCAAAAAATCAAATACGATATAGTGAGACAGGTAGTTAGATATTTCTTTTTTTATGATTTTCAGAAACTCTTTGAAGTTAGGAACTTTTTGAAGAAAAGGAAAAATTGAAAAATAGATTGTTGATATATTTTTTTTGGAAAGATACATATTTAAGAGAAAGTTTGCATTGATTTGGAAAGTAATATGTATATAAAAATTAATTATTCTAAACGAATCCCAATATATCATAGAAGGAATATTTTCCAACATTTGAGTTGAGGAATGAATTTGAAATTATTGGTTTGATTCATTAATTTTTATAGTGGTTTTCAAAAATTATATATATATTTTTTTTGCAAATGTGACTATTTTTCTTCAAATATATGAACACATATTTTTTTATGCTTTTCAATTTATTTTTATTTTTTATTAATAATATTATAATATTATAATGTTATAATATCTTTCATTGTAGTGTCAAATATAAGTTATAAAAAATTTCAATTATGATATTTTAAAACTTGTAGTATTTTGAATGTTGAAAATTATGAAAGTGATAATTGGAATAATATTCAATATAGAGTAGGTGTTAGTAGAAGAGAAATGTCAATGTATAATTAGAAACATTTTTAAAGTTCAAAAAACATTTTTTTGGAGTAGGTCTCTTTTATTATTCAATCACTTAATATACACAACATGTCATACTACTTAACATCATAGAA
Organism: Dalbergia cultrata; assembly: GCA_031216105.1. NCBI lineage: Eukaryota > Viridiplantae > Streptophyta > Magnoliopsida > Fabales > Fabaceae > Dalbergia > Dalbergia cultrata. The sequence goes on along the minus strand of CM062352.1, from coordinate 13,183,235 downwards.
GCTCATTTTCAACTTTACATACCCTCGATACATCGAAGGAAATCTTATATATATCATCCCTATCTTTTTGTGCCCTTGGTATAATAAAGAGGACCTTTTCGTGCCCTTTTCACATTAAAGGGGACCTTTTCGTGCCCTTTTCACACTAGAGGGGACCTTTCCGTGCCCTCTAAATACTAAAGGGGACTTTTCCGTGCCCTTTTCATACTAAAAGAGACTTTTTCATGCCCTTTTCATGCTAAAGGGGACTTTCGTTTTTCACTTAGCACCTACATCATCCTCAAACTCTCATATACTGGTATCACATTACTATACGCATTGTCATAACTTTCTAAATTTCCTAATGCTTCAAACATATACATTATTCATTTATCACATTTCTTTTTACCAATTCATGCTCCAAGAACATATAAATTATTCATTCCTCATAAGTCAATCTTTAAATCATATAGCATGCATTCATACACATCGTACTTGAACCAAATGTCATTATATTATCAATTCAAAGCATCAATTCATTTTCAGTAGAATGGCACATTTCACATATTCGTAGTACAAATTATTCTACATTTCAAACCATCAATTGCAAGGCTATAAAAATTACCTATGACACTTCAATGTGTCCCTAAGGTTCTATGAAAACTATAAAGCAAAATGAGTTCTCTAACTATGTTAACAAAATTCTACAAATTTACTGGTAAGAGACCACCTAATCTCAGCTCAGAATCATAATCTCATAATTTTTAAACCTAGCAAATAATTGAATCAATTCAAAATAAGAAGCATGTTTAACTTCAAGATGCTTCCAACACCCTATAAAAAAATTCAAATGAAAAATCAATCATTTGGTATGGTAACAAAATTAGACAAATTCATAGCTTCAAGACCAGAAATTTAGGCAGCACATATATAGTCTCGGTTCATGATTTTTCAGGTAGTAATAGTCCAAAACAAAGCTCAAGAAAATTCATGGAACTAGCCTAGGATGTTACTTCAACATATATTTTTTCTACCTCGTAAAAATACATATAATTATAGTAGAAAATTCATGAATAATCGCTGCCTATAATAAAATTGAAATTAATTTCAAAACTCCTTTTGACAAAAATGATTTTTCCACCACATCAAACCACTCCACTAATGAAAATACATGTATATCTATGTGAATTGATACATTAAAACTAGGAAATTTGAAATTCTAACAATTGAAAATATGGAAAACAGAATCTCATCAAGCAAGAACATACCCTACTTTGGTGACTTTAGTGATCTTAGCTCCAAGAGTGATCCAAGAATGGTTTCCTTCACTTCAAAGCCACCAAATCATGCCCTAAACCTTCCTTAGGTAGTAAAGGATTATCTCTCAAGGTGGAACAAAAGTGATGGATTCAAATTCTAATTGATTAGTTTTGTAGGTATTGATGAGTAGAACAAGTTTTGTGAAAGGAGTTTGTAGTTTTATCAAGTCTAGGCTAGGAAAATGGAGGTTTGAATTCAAATTTTCATGGTTTTTGTGAAGAAACAATGGAAGAATGAGAGGTTTCTGGTTATTTCCAAGAATGAAAGCTTCAAGGACAAGCTTGGTGGCTTTTTAAGGCTTCATAGATAAGCTTGTGTAATAATTGAGATAAAGTTTGATTTTTCTTTCTTTTCTAAACAAAAGGAATGGCTAGGATTTAATCTTGTTATCAAGATTAAATATTATCCTTACACTTGGTCTCAAAAGGCACATTATCTTTTTTAGAAATTAAATTATCTTTCGGTGTTAGAAATTGAACACCGAAATTTTACCGAATAGGTGAAACACCATACCCGTGTAATCAAATATTGCTTGAAAATTAATTCCAGGTATAAAATTCTCATTCTTTACCATTTCTAATCTCAATCCTATAATTTCTCAGTTTTAGACACCTTCGGATCCCGAATCTAGGGTTTTGGTTGTCCCGATGGGCTCGCAGGCTCTGCAAAATACTATTCATATTTTTTTTCATAGATCCGTTGGATTGTCCTCACCATTACTACGTCTATCAGAGTTTTGAAATTATGACTAATAAAGCTCAAGTTAATTTTTAACTAATTTTAGGGTGTTATAGATGCAATTGGAGAGGTTTTTGGAAAAGAACATCCTAGGCATGTTCAAGGATTAGGCATGGGAATGGTTCCTACCATGGCCTTCAAACGTACCACAACTTGTATTGGTGGTATGGACATGGGTTCATGTAGTGCTAGTACATCCTCTCGAGAAGTAAAGCAAAAGTTGGTTACATTGGAATCACAAATTCAAGCATTGTGTGCTTGTATAACTATGAAGGAAAGAGGATGAATGCCCGAGGAGTTAGCAACATTATTTCCTAATCTTACTTCACAGGTAAACTATTGTAGTATCTTATATGAATCATGCTTTCTTTGTTGTCAATTTATTTGGGCTTAGTTTCTGCTTGCAAAGTTTGTTTCCTTTGAATTTTTCATTTATTAATTTAGCCTTATATTAGTTTCTATATCTTTATTGTAGGCACTTGATATAGGAAGTGGGCCTAAATCACCCAATGATATAAGAATGAATTTTTCATTTATTAATTTAGCCTTATATTAGTTTATATATCTTTATTGTAGGCACCTAATATAGGAAGTGAGCCTGAATCACCCAATGATATAAGAAGATCATCAAATGGAAGCAATAATAATCCATCAACTAATCAACCAAGTCCACTTACATGATCTTTTTTTTATTAATTACTAGTAGTACTCATTTTATACTCAAGTAATCATTGTTTTATTGGATATCATATTATCATGTTTATATCATATGTATTTTTGTTATTATGTAAAATTGACAACTAGAAAAAGAACATCTAATAGGGCTTCATATTGGATTGAAAATTTGATATAAATTTGAAAAAAAAAATTAACTCAATTAGATACCGTGAAACTCACTACGATAAAAGAGGATGGTGAAAACATCATATCATATCATAAAATATAGTATTTAAAAATTAGCAAAAAATTTGGTGAAATATGGCAGTAACAAATGGCCATAATATATTGCAAAAAAAGGGCATAATGCATAGTAAACCATGGCGTCACAGTTTTGAGAAAAAATGGCGGTTCTAACCGCTGCAATTTTCATAGAAAAATGTGACGGTTGATAACTGCCACAATTTATCAAAAAATAATGGCAAGTGATGTGTCACATTATTAAGAGAAAAACGGCGATTCTAACTGCCACAATTCACATTGAGAAAAGCAGCAGTTCATACCCGCCGCAATTTACTAAGAATAACGCCACATTGTTAAGAGAAAAATAGCGATTCTAATTTGCCATAATTCACATTGATAACATCGGTGGTTCATACCCGCCACAATTTTCAAGTGTGCAACCGCTATAATTCACCATAATTATGGCAGCTCTCTAGGTTCATTGCGGTGGTATTTTTTGAACCGTCGTAATTTACCAAATAACGTTGGTAATTATCTGAAAATAGCTGTAGTCAAAACCGGCACAAATCCCAAAAAAAAGGGGGCCATAATTTACTCTTCTTTTTTTTTTTTTTAGTGAAACAACATGTGTTCAAGGTTTCTTGAAATGAGTCCAAATTATTAGTATATTAGAAATAGATAACTAGGGCTTTTTTTTAAAAAAAATTATTATAATGAATTAAATTATTATTCTAAACAGTGTACTTAAAAAAAATCTAAACGAAATCATTTAGGTCCCCTTAAACAATCATCTTTTTAGAAAGAAAAAAAAGGTGTTTGACACTCAATGTTTAAACAGAATAATTGGTTTTATTTTTCTAATTTGTTTTTTTTTTTAAAGTTTAATGGACAAAAAGTTAAACCCAAATATTCCTTTTTAATTTACTTCTTTCAATTATTCCTTTTTTATTTCTCTAGTTATTAAAATTAAAATTAAATGTAATGTCACTTTTTAAAAATTAAAATGTTTAATTTTAGTCCCTTTGAAATTTAAAAATTCAGGAAAAAAAAAACATCAAAGTATGACACTTGTCAAAGCGTCATGATATTATTTAATCCTTTGAATTATTATTAGTATAGGTTTTGTAGTGCAATCCTACTATTAAATAATGATTATTGTCAATAATATTCTAATAGTATGTAAAAATTGCAATTTTATTTTATAAAAAATAATTTAAAATTGTGCAACCTAAATCATTCTCATTGTAACACTTAGAAAACTTTCCCTCATTGGAGTATGGAATATCAATATTATAGATTATAGATATAATGAAATAATTAAACAAAGTTATCTACACTAATAATATGTCAAATTGATTTCAAAATAATATTTATATGATTAAAAGCAGTACAAGATCCTACCTAAAAAAGAGTAAACAATTTAGTATTATTGTTAACGTATGAGATCATAAAAATTGATAAAGGAAAAGAATAAAAAGACAAAAGAAAGAGAAAGAACAAACAGAGTAAAGGAGAATATGACGGTTTAAAGTTCAAAAGAGAGGGAAAAAATATATATATAACAATTAAAATGTCTAGGTCATAATTCACCAAATATGTTGATATCTCACGTAAAAATAGTCAAATGTGTATGTAATTAGAATTTATTTGATATTTGATCATGTATATAGAAATTATATTTTGTAGTGTAATTAAACGTTTATGCAATTAAATATTTTTTACATCACACGATTTTTGTTGTAGTGGGCATCATCCTTATTTTTATCACCCCAATACATTTATATATAAACTTTTAATAATTTATATCCTTCATAGCCCTTGTCCATTTTTTAATGATTCTTAATTCTATATTTTTTTTCCATTCTTAATTTTAATTGTAGATCCTAATTTTAATGATTCTTATTTGAATGATTCATGTAATCTTTAATTATTTTAATGTTTGATTTTATTAATAACTAATAATTAAATTGTAAATTAAGTTAAAACCTCTTTACACATAAATGTTAAGAAAAAGTGGGGCATAAATTATTATATGAATGACAGGTGTAGCCCAAATCTCTATATGAAAGACACGTGTAATAGTTTCCATAAAATGAATATGAAATATTAGGAAAGTAGATAGATGTTGGAAGAACATTTAACCCCATCCACAAAATGTGGTTGAACGACATGTCTGAATGTGGCTATTTAACTGCAAACTAAGTCAAGCATTAGCCGTCAAGTAATGAACATGTTGTTTAATGAAACTAGGTCATGTGTAACGTGTCATTTGCATATAAGGGTAATGATATTTTAATACCTAAAATGTGGCTGTCTATTCAGACACCCATTTTATAACTATTAGATGAAATAGTAGTCCCTACTCATATTTAACATTGATCACATCCAATGGTTATAAAGTATATGTCTGAACAGACACCCACCTTTTGGGGGTTAGAATATCATTACTCTTGAACATAAACTCAGGCGTCACTATTGAGTTTTTCTCTCACTCCTTCCCTCTGAAGTTTGTTTTTGATTCATTTCTCTCTGTCAACCCATCGAGGGTGCAGCAGGGCCTGAAGCTTATTATTTGTACTGCCCGTTCTTCTCTTCAGGCTTTATTCTGCTCTCTTCTCTGTTCCAAGTAATCTATTCTCTCACATTATTTATTTTATTTTTTTTTCAGTTAGGCAGCCATAATATTGCAATTTATGTAAATATTCAAATGATATGCTAGTTGTCTTCTTGAGTTGAACAGTACTATAACATATTTTTCTTTTTTCCTATTGAGATTAGCATTGTATAAAACATTTTTGTTCAGCATTGGTTACACAACATTATGAACCGTTGTACAAGGCTCATTTCTTTTTCAAACTCGGCCGACTCCTTTTTTATCCAATTCATTATAAGCGACTTTCTCCAGCTTTCCGTAAGCAAGTTCAGTAGCAATTGTCAGAGAGAAATTAAAAGAAGTGGGAGTAAATGAGCATTGTTCGGTTAAATTTCATTCAAGAAGTCAGGTTTCTGTTTGCATAAACAAAACTGTGATATATGATGACACACGTCTATTCCTACATTGTTTTAAAGTCTCTAATTATATCTCATTATTTTTATTTTATTTTTTGCTACACTAATTATCTTTTGTTCACCTCAGGAAATGGATTCAAGAAGAGGATATGCATTTTCATAGTTCCAGATAAGCTTAAGCAAATTAACAGTAACAACTATACTCCTCTGACAGTTTCCATTGGGCTTTTCCATTTTTTGGATTCAAATCTCAAAGCAAAGAAGGAAAAGAAAGTCCAATAGTCCATGGCTTTTCTTCATCGAGCTACTGCGACCAAGGAAGATGTTTATGGTGCAATCACAAAGTGCTTAGCAGACGTTAAAATATGCTTCAAAGGCAGCATCAATTTTCCTGACAATAAGCTAGTTGACATGATGTCAATCGATGTATGCCTAGTCTTAGAGTTCTTGGTGAGAAATGTTAATTTCTGGTGAAACTGGTTTTAATAATAATGATGATAGCTTGTCCAAAAATGATTTTAGCAAGACTTAATACTGTTGGAAAATTAGTTGCTGTTGTTTATCCTGGACAAGATTTATGGCATTGCCAATAAGGAAAATCGTAATAATAAGTCATTTTCAAGGTTAGTTTCCCAATATTTTCGTAATTACAACCCTTAGCAATTGGATCGGGCAGACTTGAATTGTCATCATTTAATATATCTAGTGTGGCATTTTCTTCTTGCACCCATGGTTTGCTCTAATTCAGAAGAGATGTCTGAGATTTTAGTGCAATGTTTCAATACTATAAACGAACTCGATAATGCTAGTGTGAAATTTCAGACAACCTATGAAAATAAATCTCCACTTAATATTGATTTTGATTTTGATGATGGCATTCTGACTATGCCGCACTTTTCATTGATGGCATGACGAGACCACTCATAAGGAATTTATTAGCTTATGTATTATGTCCAAATGGTATTATTCCAAGTCAGCATACGTCGTAGATTATTTCTATGTGCTTAAATTTCTAGTGCAATCAGATAATGGTGTTAAGATCCTGACAGCCAGGGACAGTATTTTCATTACCTTGGATCCGGCTGATGTAATTAGCATCATTTGAGGGACCTACAGTGGCATTATAATTGGCTATTACTCTAAAAGAAAAGCTTCTATCTGTGGCTAGTTGATTGCTTTCTCACTCTATTATCCCTGAGCTAATAGAAAGCAATCAATTGGCCATAGATAGAAGCCTTTCTTTTAGAGTTATAGCAAATTATAATGCCATTGACGATCCCTCTAATGATGCTAGTTAGATTAGCCAGATACAAGGTAGTGGCAATAATGTCGATCCCTCTAATGATGCTAGTTAGATTAGCCAGATACAAGGTAGTGGCAATAATGTCCCTGGCTGTCTGGATCTTGATATCATTATCTGACTACACCAGAAATTTAAGCACATAGAAATAATCAATGACGTATACTGACTTGGAATAATGGCATTGCTCATAACTCATAAGCTAATAAATTCCTTATGAGTGGTCCCATCATGCCATCAACAAAAAGCGCCTGTATAGTCAGAAAGCCATCATCAAAATCAAAATCAATATCCAATGGAGATTTATTTTCATAGGTTGTCTGAAATTTCACATCAGCATCATCGAGTTCATTTATAGCATAAAAATGTTGCACTAAAATTACATCTCTTCTGAATTAGAGCGAACTGTGGGTGGAAGAAGAAAATGTCGCACTAGATCTATTAAATGATGATGATTCACGTTTGCCAGATACAATCGCTGAGGGTTGTAATTATGAACATATTGGGAAACCAACCTTGAAAATGACTTATTATTACGATTTTCCATGTCGGCAATGCCATATATCTTGTCCAAGATAAACAGCTGCAACTGATTTTCCAACAGTATTAAGTCATGTTGCAAATAATTTTTGACAAGCTATCATCGTTATTAGTAGAACCACTTTCACCAGAAATTAACATCTCTCACCAAGAACTCTAAGACCAGGCACACATCGATTGACATCATGTCAACTAGCTTATTGTCAGGAAAGTTGATGCCGCCTTTGAAGCATATTTTAACGTCCGCTAAGCACTTTTGTAATTGCACCAAAAACATCTTCCTTCGTCGTAGTGGTTCGATGAATAAAGCCATGGAGCATTAGACTTTGCTTTCCCCCTTTGCTTTGAGATTTGAATCCAAAAAATGGAAAGACCCTATGGAAACTGTCAGAGGAGTATAGTTGTTACCATCAATTTTCTTAAGAATATCTGGAACTATAAAAATGCATATCCTCTTCTTGAATCCATTTCCTGAGGTGCGCAAAAGATAATTAATGTGGGAAAAAAATAAAAATAATGAGATATAGTTAAAAACTTTAAACCAATGTAGGAATAGACGTGTGTCATCATATATCACAGTTTTGTTTATGCAAACAGAAACCTGACTTCTTGAATGAAAGTTAACCCAATGACACTCATCTACTCCCAGTTCTTTTATTTCTCTCTGACAATAGCTACTAAACTTGCTTATGTAAGGCTGGAGAAAGTAACTTCTAGTGAATTGGATAAAGAAGGAGCCGAGCGGGTTTGAAAAAGAAATGAGCCTTGTACAATGGTTCATAATGTTGTTTAACCAATGCTGAACAAAAAATGTTATATCCAATGCTCATCTCAATAGGAAAAAAGGAAAAATATTTTGTACTACTGTTCAACTTAAGAAGACAGCTATATTTCCATTTGAACATTTATGTAAAACGCAATATTATGGTCGCCCAACTCCAAAAATAAAATAAAATAAATAATGGTGAGAGAATAGATTACCTAGAACGGAGAAGAGAGAAGAATAAAGCCTGAAGAAGAGAACTGAGAGCATAAATAATAAGCTTCAGGCTCCGCCGCACCCGCCGGGGGGTTGACCGAGAGAAATGGATCGAAAACAAACTTCAGAGGGAAGAAGTGAGAGAAAAACTCAATACGTGACACGTGAGTTTATATACAAATGACCCGTAACATATGACCTAGTTTCATTAACCAACATACTAAATAACATGTTCGTTACTTGATGGCTGATGCATGACTTAGTTTGTAGTTAAACTATTTAGAAACCCGAGCTAAGCACGGTTGATTAGATTAAAGGTTTCCTAATAAATATTGTGGTGCTTTCCATTTCAAGGAAACACATTTCACATTAACTCTGGCTATTGACTATAAATTTGGCAAGGATATCTTGCTTATAATCCCATTTCCATCAATTCCCGTCCATTCCTGCATGTCAGCAAGGGAAGTAATTTGAGTGCCTCACTAAATACTCGAGAAAATAAGCATCAATTATATCTTCATTATGTAGAATTCTTATTCAAAAAATGAGTATAGCTAGAAGAACTCAAATTAACACACAGCATGATTACACATGCAATAAACTTTCTCTAATACTAAAATGAAAGTGGCTTGAAAACCTCTAATAGACTAATGTCTACTGCTTTGAAGACCCAATAAATAAGGAGGGCATACACAAACTTAGTAATCTTTCATATGAATATTTTCTGAACATTTTATACTAATATATTACCAACCTCCTAATTTCTATCAATCCCCAAAATAAATTACTTGTCTGACTCATTGTACATAAAGTCTAGCAAGTAACCAGCTGCCAAATTTTGCTCTTTGCAAAAATTGTACCAGCCTAATCTAATATGCATACATGCCTTCTGCCAGCTTCATCATAGATAGTAATTTTAGGTTGCAAAGGATCGAAATACTTCCTAACAACTCTTCGGGGTACATATTACAAAGAAGAAAATATGATTAAAATGTCATTTTAAAATAAAGAATGAAAATTGATGTTCAAAATGTTAGAATGAACAAGCTTGTTTAATTTTCTTAGCAGTGCTTGACCACAGGAGGGTTGAATGTGGGTTAGCACAATAGTAATAAATCCATAATCTGGAAGGTCCGACAACTCGGAGCTTCCAATGTTATTAACTTCTCTCTTTTACGACTCGGAACTTCCAATATCAATAATCTCAATATTTTCATCCTTCCCATGAGTACCAACACAATATAACAATTATTTAGAGTTCTGTTTTTTGTCAACGTCAACAATACAATAAAAGCAAACACTATATATATATAATAGCGACAACATTGAATAATTTTGATTGCTCAACAGCATTGTATAATAGCTAGCACTGCAAATTTTACTTAAGATCCCCAATTTTTGTAGCCGTTTTAGCACATATCATCAGTTTGGATGACCAATAATTAACAAAATCAATGGTTAAAAATTTGGTATTGAGTTGGACCACAAAATAAGACAGCAAGCTCAGTTTCATTTTTTACTTAGGATGCCTGTTTCTTGGATTCAATAAGCAAGCAATACACGTATGAGCTGAGGATCCCTTCTTAAACGACAGCACACCTCACAGATAATGATTTACATCGCAATAAAAAATTCACTACTGAGAAGTGTCCTCTGAGTAGAACCGACACTGGGAACTGGGAAGAGGAAGGGGGAATCCTAGTTCTTTTGACCATTTTCTATATATTTCTCATCATTCAATAGACTCTTAAAAAACTAACATTAATCATTCGTTGTATTTTATTTAAGAAATATTATATTCTTTTAATGGACTAATATTATCAAGCATCTTCTTTTAGTTCCAAAAAAATTATTAAAATAACAATTACACTAGATTATTATCTATATCATGCTCTTGGGAAGCATCAAGACAGAAATAATTAGAAACACAAGTAAAAAAAAAAATTAGAAATAGCAATATAAGAATTTGGGAATCAATGGAAAACATTACTCGAAAATCAACGCCAAACTCGAGTAAAATAAGTAGGGACAACAATAGCTCCATGCATTCTGCCATTTCTACGAAACCATTCTGCCAAATTGTTCAGATTTGATTATAAAAATTTTCAATGTAGGCTATTTTTCAAAACGCAAGGTTTTCCATAAGAAGACATACGAAACCAGCAAGAAGAGAAATCTAACATTCAACCTCAGATATGTTGGAAAGAGATGCAAACGTTGGAACCCATCGCGTGCAAACCTCACCAATCACGTGCAACTTGTTGGGGCCATACATATGGCTTTCACTGTTCCAACTTCTCTCAATGATCAGAATAAAGGAATAATTTTTTTTATGAGAAAATGATAATGAGGTTTTTAATAAATATGTTGATTTATTATACTTTTTAGCTAAAAATAGATAAATAATCAAAAGTTGATCCATTATAAAACGATCAATCCAAGGTCATATCAATTCAAATTGATCCATATTCTCTCAAATTTAAGGCCACCTTCACACGAACATAATTTATGGCAACCATAAATATGAAGCAATCATTTTATATTGTTTGATTTTTAAAAATTATTCAAAAGTTTCCTTTTTGAAAAATTATTTGATCTAATCTGCCCTTAATAATGTAATTTCTATATATGATATCAAATATCAAATAAATTCTAATTACAAAAATATTTGATCATTTTAAGGCGAGATATTAACATATTTGGTGAATTATGGCCTGGACATGTTAATTATTATATATTTATTTTTTCCTCTCTTTTGAACTTCAAACTCTCTTATTCTCTTTCACTCTATTGTTGTCTCTCTCTCTCTCTCTCTTTTATTGTTTCTTTTTTTATTAATTTTTATGCTCTCATTCTTTTATTTTTGTCATCTTCATTTTTCTTCTTCTTCTTCCCTCTTATGTATTATTCTTCCATCATCTACATTCTTCTTTTGCATTTATATATGTAATATATTTTTTTTCATTACAATCATTTTCGGGTAATTTCACTCCTTATTTAATGGATATTTGTTTGTCTAGATGCAATTGAATGATTTTACATCTCTGTATTTCTTTTAGTTTTTGCTTTTATCTTTCTTACTTTGAAGAATGGTTACTATTTTCAAGTTCTATGTATACAATGAGTTGTAAGGGACTATCATTATTATTATTTTTTGTATTGTTGTGATTGTATTTATGAATGATGTGTGAGCCTTTGCTCATATAAGAGCTTTCTCTTCTTTTTTTTCCCTCATGAAAAGAATTAATTATTTGACTAAGCACTTCCTCTAGAAGAAGGCATATTCAAAGAGGGATAATGCATCATGATAAATAAGGGAACTAATAAGGCAACTGGAATAAGCATTGTACATACATTTCTTTTTATACAATTATTAGAATGATAATGACTATTCTTAAACTTTATTTTACATTTTTCTATTGTATGAAGTTATTTATTTTAATTTTCTTTTTCAAAATATTTAAACTTTTACTCTCTGTTAATTTCATTTTTCAATTTTTTTCTTTTAGAGAAAGTATTTGATTTATTATTTTCATTTCTTTTTTTGTTACATGGTTTATTATTTTTTATTTTATTATATTTTTTAAACTTAGTTTTTGCAATTCTCTTTGATATTTTTTATTCTTTCTATTTTTTTTATCTCTATTCATGTATTGATGCTATGATATTCTTTTTTTATTATTTTAATCATTTTTTGTTTTATGATTATTATTGATTACCTTTCTCTTCTTTTTTTTTTTTAACAAAATTATTGATTACCTTTTGTATTGAACTTAATTGTTAGTTTAAATAAAGTGATGGTAAAACTATATACTACATCTTTAATTTTTTTTTACAAATATTAATATGAAAATATATATGGTAAGGGTAACATCTATAATTAATATTAATAATAATATATATAGATCCAAGATAAATCCAAATTCTAATAAAAAACAATGAAATAAATCCATTGATTAAAGCATAAATTGTTGTGATTGATATCAATTTGACTTTATTATTCTTATTTTATACAATTTTATGATAATATCTTTAATTGATATTAATTTAATATAAAAGTAATTTTGATTTATATGCCAAAATTCAAAAATTAATCTAATGTACTTAATTGCTATTACCTTGCCCTCATATATACAAAACAAAAAACAAAATACCACTACCCTTAATTGATATCAACTTAATTTGATGCTTTTGATTTTAGCAAGTATTCAATCTAATAAATTATGATATGACAATAATTCAAAATTGTAATTTATACTACTAAAAATTTAAATTCATTTCAAGAAAAGTTTTGCCATGTGTGCATTGAGAATTTTATGCTCCATAATTATCTCAACATTTCTATTTAAGTAAATTTTTAAAGTTTTATTTACATTATAATTATTAATTATTTTTCTAATTATACATTCATATTTCTCTTCTATTAATAGATACTCTACATTGAATATTATTCCAATTATGATTTTCACAATTTTCAACATTCAAAATATTACAAGTCTTAAAATATCATAATTGAAATTTTTTCCAATTGATATTAGACACTACAATGAAAGATATTATAACATTAAAATGTTATAATATCATTAATAAAAAATAAAAATAAATTGAAAAGCATAAAAAAATGCATTCATATATTTGAAGAAAAATATTGACCTTTGCAAAAAATATAAGTTTTGAAACCCACTATAAAAATTAATGCATCAAACCAAGAATTTCAAATTCATTCCTCTACTCAAATATTGGAAAATATTCCTTCTATTATATATTGGGATTCATTTAGAATGATTAACTTTTACATACATATTACTTTCCACACTACAAGAAATTTAATCTGAGGCAACGCTTGAAAAGTGTTGCCAAAACACGAAAAAAGTGTTGCCTTTGATTAGAGGCAACGTTTTCTCCTCTACGGCAACGCTTTTCTGGGTGTTGGCTATACCACCATTGCCTTTTCTCTAAGGCAACGATTTTTCGACAAAAGGCAACAGTTGGTCCAAAAAGCGTTGCCTATATGGGTACAAAAGGCAACGCTTTACTATCGATCAAATGCAACGCTTTTTTACATGTTCACGTGTTGCCATTTCTTCCATTTAAGGCAACGCTTTTAAAGCGTTGCATTTTATGTTTGTAAAGGGCCACTCTTTTCAATCGTTGCCTTTTCCTTTGTTAACAGCAAGGCTTTTTTATTGATAAAAAGCAACGCTTTTAGGCATTGCCTTTACTTTGATTAAAGGCAACACTTTTTTCTACATGAAAGAGTTGCCTTTTTTTTTTATAACTTCAGCTCTATTTATTTTAAAAAGCAACTGTTTTTATTTTCTTTTTTTGGCTCTAAATAAAATTTGATGATTCCTAAAACTATTATATTTTCTATTAACTAGAAACCATATAGCCTCAAACAAAAAATTCACATTTATTACAACATTAGTGTTTCAATTTCAAATTTATAACTATTCAACTAAATTCATGAATAAAATAAACCTCAAATAATCAATTATGCAAAAGATAAGTCATTAATATATATATATAGTCCATATGCATTGGCTAATACATAGTTCTAAATGGAAACAAGTCATCCACTCAAACCAAAATGTAAACAAGCAAATACAAAGAGTTTGCAAAAGCACACTAGTCATAAGAAGTTAACACAAAATAAATCTCCATCTGTATCCAACATAAGTCACATCCACTGCAAGTTCTTTGTTTTTTGTATCAACTCTTTGTTGTTTGCTTGAGTTGCACATGCATTTAGTTTGATCTGTAACATAAACCCACACATTAAAAATCAAAATATTATTAAGCATAATTTAATTAATAACTGTATTTACAAAAATAAGAAAGAAAGGAAAAGTAACTATCAAACACAAATAACTCATAAAGTTTCTACACCTATTACAACAAAGAAAATGGCAACTAATACACAACTAGCGACTTAGATAAAATAGGAGCTTGATTCACAGTATCATAAAGTGAGGTATCAAATGCTATCAAATCCTCTATTATCCAGCAATATATATGCCACATATACTATCAAACGTTGGCATAAAGTTTTAACACAAATCCAATGGCATAATGGCATGCTGAGACCTACAGACAGGATGATGCCAAGTCCAACAAAGAAGCTACAATAAGACATTAATTATAGAGGCCTTGTAACAACCCCAAAATGACAATTCCACATGGTCTAGCATTTTACTAAGTCTATTATCTAGTCCCTTGGGAAGCATGAGGAGGCACTGAAGTGCACTTTTGCTGCTAATCTGCTTATAGAATTTCTAGTTTTGTTTAAATGCATACACCAACATAACACATAAAGGATAAATTTGCTCATCAAACATGGGACAAAAATATTGAAGATAAGAGGTCAATGAAAGGGGATGGAAGTGACAGACAAAATCTCATTCAACTATAAAACTAAAAACTCCAAGAAGCTTTTAATCAATCAAAAAGAAATTATTAAAACTGGCATCCTCTTTTTTTAGGGATTGTATGTTAGAAATAGTAAAAACCCATGAGCCTGCTCATCAAGAATTAATGTCATCAACCATTGAACAATGCACAGTGAAGTAATGCTTCATTTACCAGAAGATACCCCGTCAAAATGATGTTAGGGAAGGAAACCAATCCATAAATATGATGAACTAACAAATTATTACACAACTATTATAGCTCAAACACACAAATACGAGAAAAATAAACCAGCAACAGTAAAAGGCAGCAATCATTTATAGAAAAACAAGTGGAATGCAAAGCAAGTGGGCATTGCATTAAGAAGGCCAGCAATCTGAATAAACCAACAACAGTAAAGGGCAGCAATCATTTATAGAAAAACAAGAGGAATGCAAAGCAAGTGGGCATTGCACTAAGAAGGCCAGCAACATGAAAAAACCAGCAACAGTAAGCTAAAAAATTTTAACACAGTCATGATCAGCCAGCAACATGAAAAAACCAGCAACAGTAAGCTAAAAAATTTTAACACAGTCATCATCAGCCAGCAACATGAAAAAACCAGCAACAGTAAGCTAGAAAAATAAGGAATCTGAATAAACCAGCCACCAATCTAAAATTATGAGAGCCAGCCACTCAATAGATCAGCCAAAAAAATTCTCATTTATATATAATAGATCAACAATCTAAGCTATTTATATATAATAGGCACTCAATACCTAGTCATGATTTGGAATATGAGGTGATGTAGACGAAAGCCCAACCGGATCTCGAGCACCATTTCCTTCAGGGGGAGAAGATTGCTTGGCTCGTACTGCAGCTAATGCTTCTTCAAGATTGAAATTTGGGTTACTCTGGTGCAGCAAGATATGCATAAGATCCTGTAATCCTTGCACCTTGTCATCTGTTTCCTTAAGTTTAGTTTCCCAGGATTCCTTTTCCTTGGCATGTTGTTCTTTAAGTTTGTTGATTTCCTTACTTTTCTTCAAAGAAGCTTTTGTAACTGTTCTTCCAAAGCACCGGACCCGGCCTGGTTGCTCTTTGCCAAGCACCGTGTGGAATGCATCCTCAGCAGTTTCACTAGCATTTTGATGATTTTTGAGTTCCGTCTATTGGACGAAAAAAAAACAGCAAATTTTATGTTGACACAACATAAAAATAACAAATATTGATATAATCACTAGAATGACTTACAAATACAGCTTGCGTTTCTAAATTAAGTTTCTTCCCTTTTCATCCTGTGCGAGTTGCAACAAACATCTGATTGTGCTGGTTCTTCCTTGTTCTCATTGCTTTCGCGCTACAAGAATGAAAATAAAAAGCACAAAACATGACTTAACTCTAAAAAAAATTTGAATAGGAATAAAGAGTACAAAATTCACATAAGTCTTTATGATATTACCAATCCAACACGCACTCTTGCGAAATTGATAGGCCCCATTTGATGCATATGTTTCTGTTTGTTGTGATTTTCAGAATTCACCCTACACATGGACTATGCTCCAACAAAATAGTATGAATCAAGTGTAATACATTGAATAAATTTGGAAAAAAATGAGAAGTTTTTGAATCTATGATCTACCACTTACTTTGATACTAGGAAGGCTCCAATATGCAATCATTTTTTTAAACTGGACTTCTGGAATATCTAGAGGACAATTTTTCAACATATCCTGCTCATTGTCATAAATGTCAAAATGATTCTTCTTTATATGAGTCTTGTGTCGCTTCCAGGCTTCTCGAATGCCAGCCATCACCCATTTCTTTCCTTCTTTTGGAATAATGAATTTTGACTAAGAAAAACATAATATACATTCCAACGGGTTAAAAGAATGAATAAAAATTAAAGTTCAAGATAAAATTTAAACTTGAGTATAATATATTCTTACACAAGCATATTTCCAGAGGCATCTTTTGATTGTTTTTTTCGGCACAACATGCCAACTAGTGTACATCAAACTGATGAAATCTTGATTCCTTCCCAATGTTCCTAAAAAGTTAGTTAAGTCCTTCACTGTTTGTGCATCTGGCCCTACAGCTTGTCCATTATCGAAGATGACCTCCACTCTTTCTTCCCAAGTTCTTGCATGGATATGTTTGCATGTAGTTTTTCGTCTAGTCTTTCTCTTCTTTGAAGTACCTGTGAAAAAATTTACAAGTTCATACAATGACAACCTATAAAGTCAAAAGAATCAACATTTAATTAAATGAGCATTATAATAGCTAACTAAAGAGTTAACATGAATATCATTACATGATGCCCCTAATATATATTATATGAAAACTAAAGAAAAAAAAATGAAGTACAGATTAAAGTTAGACCACCTTCAATGGGGCTTGTATCCATAACTTGATCTACATCACGATGAAAAATACCAAGTTCAAATTCATCACTAAGACCATCATCCTCTAACATGTGATTTTTTTCTCTAGCATCAGGGGACGGCATAGATTCATGACCTTCAACCATTGGTTGAGGATCAGGTTGTGCTTCTCTTTCCATGTGTATCCCTTGTTTTGCCAGAAAGTCATCGATACTCATAGCTGGGTTGACTGACTTCTTTTTTATCTTTTTAGGATCATGTTTATCTTGAATAAAAGCATCAAATTCAGTCACATTCCTTGTCCGATCCGCTTTGTTATGTAGGCTAGTATCCTCTTTTTCATTGTGGTGGTCTTGGTTTCGGGAAGATCTTGTAGATTGAGTCACAACTTTTTCCATGGATTGGCTCTTTTGAGTGCACTCTTGGCTAGCAGAAGTGGAATTCAACTTATTTTGATCATGAGTAGCATTCAATGTAAAAGGTGTAGGCTGCTTTATCTTATGAGTCTCTAATGCTCTATTTTGCTCAAATTCCTTTTTGTTTTCAGCCAAAGATTTTTGAATTAATGCAGCCTTTTTATTGCTTTCAATCAAGAACTTTTGCACAAGTTCATTACTTGATCGAACATTGATTTGTGAACCCACTTTTTCACTCTTTTTAGGACTTTGAAACTTCTTTACCAACCTTCTTTTCTTGTGAGTAGCTCCTTTATCCATTCTTGTTACTGCAAATAATTTAAATGAATTTAAGACAACATAAAAAGGTTGCATACCTTTGAAAAAATTATCAACAACCACAAGACTACAACTATATAATTCACTATCCTACCGACAATTCAAAAGACTTATGAAACATGTAAGTGCAGTATTAACCACTCAATATGCTGTGATCTATACTATTACTAATTGTTAAAAATAGGGGAAACAACAAATAACTCTACCAGCTGTAGAATTGACGTGGATCATAGCATATTATAGGCCATTATTTTACAGGTCATTATTTACGGCTATTTATTTTACAAGTCATTATTTTTTAGCTATCTATTTATAGGTCATTATTTTTCTGGTGGAGTATATTTTACAAGTCATTATTTATGGCTATCTATTTTACAAGCCAATAACCTTACACTTTTGATGGACTGAGAACATATTTTCTTTGTCACAATGAAATCCCTTGAGAACTTCCTACTTTATTCAAGACCAAGGAAAAAGAGTTTGTTGCTAAGCTTTCTATATGGGGTAAAAAAGAGTTAAGTATGAAAGCATTTCAAATGGTTGTGACAAATTCTGCTAGGTTTGTTCTATGATAAAAAGGATATCAAAAGAATGAAGAATAATAATCATTTCAAGAACCAAAAAATAAAACAATAGTCTGGATACAATATCAAAGTGAATACAACAAATATAAATGTTTCAAAACTTGCTGATCAGTCACACAAACCCAACAATTTTTTCCAAACATATTGTAAAGTCTCTGAAGATCTAATTCATGTAGTGCTATAGTTAAAAATATCAGAAGATGTGTATATCATCACTTACCATAAAAAACAAGAATAACCACTTTACAATAAGTGCTACCACTAGAGCTGAATTTAGATTATATCCACTACAAGAAAACCAAAATCACCAAGTAAAATATAGTCAAATGACTACAATATAATGATTATTAACCAAAAGGTAAGAAAAGAAATTATTGATACCAACCTATGATGCAAAATCACCACATTATATATGTAGTAGAATCAAAACATAGACAAAAGAAGCACCTGCAAAAAAATTACAAATATAACTTCACTTATGATATGAAGAAAAAGATAATGCAAATTAAATGTAAAGAATCAATAATGCAAAACTATGTGACTCGTAGAGCAAATAAGACATTTAAATTATACCAATCAAT
The DNA here is from genome assembly GCA_031216105.1 of Dalbergia cultrata. Taxonomy (NCBI): domain Eukaryota; kingdom Viridiplantae; phylum Streptophyta; class Magnoliopsida; order Fabales; family Fabaceae; genus Dalbergia; species Dalbergia cultrata. Next base: position 13,163,800 of record CM062352.1, on the reverse strand, counting down.
GAAGGAAATAAATCATTCAGAGATTTCAAAATCAAAATCTTCAGAATCAAAATCTTCTTCAGATTCTGTTTCATATTCTTGAGAAAGAAGCACTTCTTTAGCCACATCAACAAGAACTTCAGGTAAATCATTCCTCACCAAGTCAATTTCACCATTATCATTGGGTATAGAAAGACCCATTGAATGATTAAATGGCTCATTTTCATAAATGACTTGGACATCATTGTCAACTTCATCACCTATATTAAACCAGTCCTTTGGATCAATCTTCCTAGCATAGTGTTTATTTTGATCAAATAGATCTCGCACATAGAAGCATTGGTGTGCTTGAGATGCTAGCACAAAAGGCTCATCCTCATAGCATTTTTTGTTGAAGTAAACATATGTGTCACCATAACTATCTTCCCTAGCCTCATACCAATCACAATTAAACACCACAACCTTAAAATTGCCATAGTAATCTAACTCAATTATATCAGTTAGTCTGCCATAATAAGTAAGGTTGGCTTGGACTGGATTTGCATCCTTTGAGCTTGCAAAGCTTGTAGTCAGAGCAACTAAAGTGACACCACTATTCTGTGTTTTGCGTCTTGCTTCACGCTGCCTAGTATGAAATCTATATCCGTTGATGAGATACCCAGAATATCTTTTTCCAATTATGTTTGGCCCTCTAGAGAACTCTTTCATCCAGTCTGGAACATCATCTTGCATAGCACGAGTTTCAAACCATTGGGGAAAGTTTCGACTATGGCTTTTAGCTTTGCTCCATTTGGATCCTCGTCATTGATTACTAACCTCACATTCATGCTCTCTAAAAGGAAAAATACTCTTATTTGTTAGTGAAACACTAAATTGTAGTAATTCCAAATAAACTAAAAGAGAAAACATACTACAATTGAGATAGTAATGTACCTAATAAATTCTTGAACTTCATCGCAATTGTTTAATATGTAACCATGGATTTGGTTTCGAGATGTGGCATCCAGAAGGAAAGGATCACTTTTCTTCCCTCCTAAAGGACAACCTTTGTTGGGAAACAAATTTGGAAATGATTTCGATGTTTCCATTCTATCTGGACTAATGTCATCATTGTTTCGAGGCCTTCTATTAAATCTTGTTTGAACCCCCTCATGTAAATAACGTGAGCAAAAGGTCAAGCATTCTTCAACCAAATAAGCCTCTGCAATAGATCCTACTTTTATTGTGAACATATGACTTCAAAGTGCACATATATCTTTCCGGAGGATACATCCATCGAAATTGAACCGGGCCACCTAATCTCACCTCATTGGCTAAATGAATAGGCAAATGAATCATTATGTCAAAAAAAGAAGGAGGAAAGATCCTTTCCAACTGGCATAGTGTTTCAACAATCTCTGCTTCTAAACGATCTATCTCTTCCAATGTGATAACTTTTTGACATAAGCGATGAAAGAAAGAACTAACCCGAATCAAAGGGACAGCAACCTGATCAGGAAGTATGTTTTTTATTGGTATTGGAAGCAAATAATGTAACATGAAATGGGCATCATGGGTCTTGTAACCAGATATTTTTCTTTCAGCAAGTTGCACACATCGAGAGATGTTGGAGGCACTACCATCAGGTAACTTTGTTGTTTTTAAGACACCACAAAAAAATGATTTCTCTTCATTTGTCATGGAGAAGCATGCTTTTGCTAACTTAGCTTTCTTGCCATCCTTTGTTTCTTTCGGATGAAGGTTCTTTCGAATGCCCATCTCTTGTAAGTCATATCGAGCATTCGCATGGTCTTTTGTCTTGCCAGAAATGTCCAAGAAAGTTCCAATTATGTTGTCAACTATGTTCTTTTCTATGTGCATGACATCAAGGTTATGTCGTGATGTGTTATGCTGCCAATATGGTACGTCAAAAAAAATTGACCTTTTCTTCCACGGACCATCACTCGATTTTCTTTTCTTCTTTCCAAAGATATTGTCCATGTTTTTTAATTCATTAAAAGCTTCAGTGCCCTCTAGCAACTGTGGAGGCGGCCTATGTTCTGATTTTCCATTGAATGACCTTTTATTAGCTCTCCAAGGATGATTCTGAGGCAAAAAAACACGATGATCCATATAACACATCTTTCAACTATATTTTAGATAAGTAGAACAAGTCCCATAATTACAACAAAGACAAGCTAACTTCCCTTTTGTTACTCCAATCGGATAACATTGCATATGCAGGAAAATCACTAATAGTCCATAAAAGGGCAGCTCGCATTTGAAAGGTTTGATCTCTTGATGCATCATACGTTTCTACCCCAGGCTCCCATAACTCCTTCAACTCTTCTATCAAAGGTTGTAGATAAATGTCAATATCGTTTCCAGGCGATCATGGTCCAGGAATTAGCAAAGAAAGCATGAAGTATTCGGGTTTCATGCACATCCAAGGAGGCATATTATATGCCATCAAGACAACGAGCCATGTGCTATGAGATATGCTCATGGTTCGAAATGGATTGAATCCATCACTTGCCAACCCAAGTCTCAAGTTACTGAGTCGTGACAAATTCGAATGAATGTTATCAAAATCTTTCCATGACTTGCCATCAGCAGGATGCCTTAACTTCTCATCTTTAGAACGCTCTTCATCATGCCACCTCAGGGTATTAGCTGTCTTTGAACACATAAAGAGTCTTTGAAGCCTTGGAATTAAGGGAAAGTGTCTCAAGGTTTTAGCAGGAATGTTGTGAGTTTTTTTCGAAGCCACAATATCACTGTCAACTATTGGATGTTGAATCCAACGAGAAGCTCCACAATCATGGCAAGATGTGTCCTTCTCATGCTCTTTCCAATATAGCATGCAATCATTTGGACATGCATCTATCTTTTTATAGTCAAGACCCAAGTCTTTAACCATGTTCTTCGCTTTATTGAAAGAAGAAGGAATATTCAAGTTAGGAATAGCCTCTTTCAATAACTCCAAGAGAGAAGTGAAAGAGGCATTACTCCACCCATGCAAACATTTCAGCAAGTATAACCTAATAATGAAAGATAATGTAGAGAATCCTTCACAACCAGGATATAGTTCTTTACTGGCCTCTTCAACCAAGTTATAGAACTTCTTTGCATCTTCATTCAAACCTTCATGAATTCCTTCAGCTTGTACTACATCTCTAAATCTATCATTTAGCAAGCCCTCAATGTTATCATGTAAGTTAGTTTCATCATTAATGTCACTATCAACATCCATGCCTATTACACTTTCCCCATGCTTAACCCATCTTGTATAACCTTCAACAAATCCATGGCATATCAAATGATCATAAATTTTCTTTCTGCTATACCAATACATATTACAACACTTTGCACATGGACATTGAATCTCCTCTCCTTGAGGATTTCCAATAGAATAAGCATAGTCCAAGAAGCTCTTAACACCATCAATAAACTCTTTGCTGTGCCTTGATAAATTCATCCAACTCTTGGACACATCTTGAGAAAACCTAATTATTCAAATAATGTTATTAATACATCAACTACATATCTAAATAGTATTTGTAACTAGTCTCCAAACAAATACTATCAATAACTACTACAAAAGGGGGGAAAAAACTAATAGTATCACTATCGAGCTCTTTTGGTGAAGCTCTACAAGTATAACTAATCCACATAGCCACATTGTTCTAAGCAACTAATGTCATCCTCGGTTCTAAACTTCTAGTAGCATGTCACCTTAAAAGAAAGAATTGAGGGTAGAATAATGGTTGCAAAAGAAAGGGATTTTAAAGTTTTATAAGTTAGTGAGATGAGTCGGTCAATCCACTCTTTTGAGAGGCTAATGAAAAAAAAATACATACAAAACAACACCAATATGAAGACAAAATGCAACGGGCCATAGTACACATAATGACAACACACACAAAAAGAAGAAAATAGAAATTTCTTACATAGTCATGACGCTATTTGCAAGCCGCAACTCCACTAAATGCCCGCAAAGTTTTTAACAAGTTCTACATCAATGTCGTTTAAAAAAGATAATAAGGACGTTGTTAGTGCAATTTTATAATTATTTGAATCCACACCCTATTAAACCATCTATAGCATGCAATTTTGATCAATATTAAAAAAAATAAGCAAAACAAATTTATAAAAAATCCAACTAGTCCAAGATATGTATAAATAGAGGGTAGGAAATCGAAATGGAAAGCAAGTAAACAGCAACAAGAAAAGGATATCTAATTCTAATCCATTTCTAATTCTTATTCTTTTGTCTTTCTTCTTTTCACATACCGTTGCTCACAGTCATTCCTCCCCATGCTCGAAATTGGAGATGAACAGTGCTTCGATTGCAACGAAACCCACTCATTTTAGAAACTGGAGCATATGATAAGAGTGTTAAACAAAGAATTCAAGGAAGTGATAAAAAATCATAAGGCTTTTTTCCTTATTGTTTCAGCACAAGTGATGCAAATTGCCAAGAATACCATAGCCCATGAATAATTAGCACAATAAATAGAGAGTATTGGTGGATTATCAATAGCATATGGCATAAATTGCATTAGCTAGGGACTATATTCCATATATGCTATTTGATCATTTGCCCCACCCATTTCAAATCCTCAATTAACTTTTATAAGCATTAAATTAAGATTACTTTCAAGTCTTCCTAAACTTAAAAGATGTAGTATGTATTTATCATTCACTAAAACTGACTAAGTTGTCATTCACTAAAAGGAAATTTACGATCTATTTGTACTCCAACTTGACACATCCTAAAACTATAAACTACTCAAACACAAGTGATTATAGAATTTTGTTTTTTCCCTCTAATCATCAAACAAACAGCAACATGAACAACATTAAAAAAATAAATAAATAAATGCAGAAGCAGAGTCAGACACGCATAGGGGAAATTATTTAATCCACCCTCCCAGAAGAACCATCTTTGCCCCTTTTTGTCTAAAAGACCAGTTAAGGCTTTGAAACTGGAAAAGCCTTCAGAATCCGATGGCAATTTAAGGCACACACACATGATAATCAAACAAAATAAAAAATAAAACTAGTCAATCAACACCAGAAAATGCACGATGAAATCTTCAACAATGAATGAGTTTAATAGGATTTAGTTGAACCTTGATAGTGACAAGTGGCTTATAGCTCTTCCTAGCACCCCGCAAGATCAAACAGAAGACAGTAAAAAAAAACAACAAATACAAAGAAAAAGCAGTGGTTGGGCCGTACGTTGTGGCCAGAAGCACGACCGTCTTCGTCTTCATAATCATCGACCTCGTTGTCGATGCCGGATTCCTGGAGGTGGAACTTCTTCCAAGCAGCGGAGATGCGAGACATCAAAGACTCACGAAGCTGGAACTGCGACGAAAGGGGAGATTCCAAGGGGGCACGCGGCGGGGCTTTAATGGCAAAGACGGGTAGCAAATAGTGGAGCTTCCAAGTGGCGCACACGGAGGAGCTTCCAAAGGGGGCGCAAGGCGTGGCTACAACCCGCAAGAAGGGGGCATGCAGTACAGATTCCAAAGGGGCACGCGGCGCGTCACGAAGAAGGGTGTCATGTGGTGGAACTTCGAAGGGGCACACGGTGCGGGTTGCAACCGCGAAGAAGGGTGGCACACGGCGGAGCTTCCAGGGGGCGCACAGCTGGGATCTTGAGTTCCTGAATGTTTGATTTGGGATGAAGTTGTTTATTCTAGCTAGGGATTTGTTTCTCTCTGTTTTGGTTAGAAAGAAAGCATAAATGGGTGTGTTATGTGGCTATGGGTATGTGTTGCCCGCAGGTGTCAATTTTTTGTTTAATGAGTTTTTAATTTTTTAATGAGTTTATGAGTAAAAAGAGAATTTTTCGTGGGAAAAATTTCAGTTTGGCGCTAAAAGTTTAGGCAACGTTTTAAAAGCGTTGCTAATTTTATTTTAATAGGCAATGCTTCTAAAGTGAAAAGGATGTGAAAATAAGTGTTGCCTGTTATTAGATAATATGGCAACGCTTTAAAAGTGATTTCTTTTTCAGTTAAGGCAACGCTTTCTAAGCGTTTAGGGTTTAGGGTTTAGGGTCTAAGGCAACGCTTTCTAAGCGTTGCCTTCAATTCTGTTGCCGTAGCCTGCCACAATCCCCACCCCTATAAAAGCATTGCCTTAGACCCCCAAAGGCAACACTTTTTAAGCGTTGCCTTAAAAAAGTGTTGCCTTAGACCAAAAATGTTGTAGTGCCATGTCAATGCATACTTTCTCTAGAGATACATATTTAAGATCTTAAATATGTATCTTTACTGAAAAAAAAATCAATAATCTATTGTTCAATTCTTTCTCTTTTTTGAAAAGGTCCTACCTTCAAAGAGTTTTTGAAAATAATAAAAAAAAAAGAAATATCTACCTACCTGTCTCACTACATCATATTTGACTGTTTGCAACTTAAACATTCCAACTTATTAATTCTATAGTTTTTCATATTATTTTTTTTTTGAAAAAAAAGACTTTAATATTCAACATTAAAATATTTTATTAAAATTCAATTCCATAATTTACTCTTCTTTGATATTGATACTAATTGTTTATTAATTTTTTAAAAAAAATTAAAAATTACATTTTTTTTATTGAAAATAATTGTGTAATTGATGTTACTTTAATAAGTGAGATGAAGTAAATTAGCATTTTTTTTTTTACTAATTATAGCACATTAATTACAACATATATTTTAAAATTAATATTTTAATTTACTAAAAGGGAGTACAAGGAAAGGTGTAATTGAAATCACATAAATTAAATTTATTAATTATCTTTTATTAATATGAAATTATATTTTTATATTTTTATAAGTTAAATATTTTAATTTACTGAAAAAATGTAAATAGTTATGGGTGACAAAAAAAACTTACTTAAGTACTTGTGGAAAATTACCCATAATGAGGACAAGTTAATTCTTCATTAGATTCTTTATTTATTAAACAGGGTAGGAATGGAGAATGAGGTCTCCATCCTATAAAACCCACCAATTCCTCATTTACATAAATAATTTAAATATCCACTTATATATATATATAACTTTAAATTATTTTTAAAATTGTTATTGTTAGGAAATTTTTTTAATAAACCTGCAAATACCTATAGAGATTTAGTTCTCCGTAGGGAATGAGAAATAGGGACCTGTGATGGGAATGAGGATCAAGATAAAAGGCCAAATTCTAAATGAGACTGGGGCATAATAGGAGACATGTCCCCTCTATCATGGATACTCATTATCATCCATATAATTGGTTCATAATATAGTAAAACTATCCACTAATTCTCTTTCATTATTCAATAATTTCAACTTTCAAAATATGTAAAATTTTCATAAAATAGGCTCTTTATTTTCAGTTAAAAGTTATCTATCGAGAGTTTTTCAACCTTATAAACATGATATTCAAAATAATATAAAATAGAATGACACATTCATATTTTGTCCCTTTATTTAATTATTTAACTATTAACTTATTTTAAAAATAAATTCATATACTCAATTTTTTGTAAAACATATTTAAATAAATTATTTTTTTTTTATAATAATCAATAAGTTACCTTTTATTATCATCTTGTGCATCATATAGATCAAATGACTAGTTATACAATATTTTGATGTTTAAAGAACTTTACTGAATGTAAAATATTATATATTTGTTGCACCCTTACCACTAATAATGTCATTGTAATGTAGAAGATGCTGGTCGGGATGAGGGAGCTCTAGTTTACTTTGAAAGATGGTTCTGGGACATGAAGACGACATCAATTCCTTCTTTTCCAATGGCAAAGGGTATGTACCAGTAAGGACTCCATCGCTAAGCCAGTAAAGGATGTGATATAGGGTGAAAATGTATTAGAGAATGAAAAATTATACCCAAAGTTCCTTGAGGTATTTATAGAAGGTACCTAAGGTCAGTTTGTTGTGTTAGAAAGGCTGATCATGCACGTCAAAACTCATCCCACATTCTCTCTGACGTGAGAGAAGAAAAGGAAAGTGATGGCAACTATCCACAACATGTCAAGACTCGAACTCAGGTCTTAGAAGGTCTGAACTCCATCATATGTAGATGTCAGATTTGGACCATTTCGGGCGCTAGGCCTTCTTTATCTCCAGTCCATAATAGTCATAGTAAATTGCATTACTTTATATAATCGAATCTTGTATAATGTACCAAATGGACAGTTGTTTGTTCTAGGTGATTTGCTTAATCCTTTTTTATGGTCAAGTCTTGAAAATATTTTACAAATACGAAACTTGAAAAAATAAAGCCAATTAGTAATGAGAAGTTTGGAAAGAGAAAAATTAAGTATTATACTTGAGATTAAAAATGCTAAAATAATTATAAAAAAAAGAAAGTGTAATCACTTGAAACACTAATATAAGAGGATCAAAGGAAACAATTTAATATTAATATAGGTGTATATAAAACAAAAAGCAAAATATTCTGCTACAGCTGAATGTATTGCAATGTCAGAACAGCAACTTATTATCACACGTGCCTCCCTTTTAACACATTATATCAACAAATTTATTACTTCCACATATCAATTTGTCATTAGAGCACAAAAGATCTGCAAGGTGCAGATGAAAATATCATCTTTCCATGAGCAGGCACCAACGTTTTCAATTCTAAATCTTTCCCTCTATCTTTACCCAAGGGTCAAGAGAGTTAAAAGGCATTAAAATCTTTGATCCACTTGCAAAGTCTAATAGTGGATAGGTATCTTCTGCCAAGGCATATTCTCTTCATCACACTCACCTAAAGTGCTGTACAAACGGTTCCAATCTAAGTAAATATTATTTCATTTGGGGTACTTAAAAGAGGGGATGTTGGAATAATTTTTATGAACAGATATAAAGTAATATTTAATTTTGTTAAGAATCAATATTATCTTATTTTTATCTTAGATTAATTTAGGTATATTTTATATCGATTTAGATCAATTTAGGTTGCTATTATATTGATTCAGTGATTATGTTTTGATCTTATTTTTACCTTATAAATAGGCTACCTCATTGTACTTATATATGCAACCAAGGAGTACGTATTATTCTTTCCTTTACTTTGCCAAGGATCTTAACATGGTATTAGAGTTGTGCCATCCACCTCAAAACACTATCTTCTATTGCTGCTTTGAGAGTTACGTCCTTGAAACTCACTTTTCTTGATTTTCCTTAAACATGTCTTGTTTTTTTTTTTTTTTTGCTACATGATTTTCTTCACTTAGCTTTGCTATTGCCCTATGCTATGCCACATCCACCTTCGTGCTTTGCCTTCTTTGCCTCCATGCTACGTTGCCCATGCCTTTGTGACTCTGCTTCAACCTTTTCAGCTCAGGCTCCTCGCATTTCCCATTTCCGCCCAGGTTAGTGATCTTTGTGCTTCCTGGTTCTACCTAGGCCTCTCTCCGCTTTCTAGTTTTCTCCACACCTGTCTCCATTACATGTTTTCACACAGGCCTGTTCTACCTGTTACCTTTCCTCAAAATCTCTATTTAATTGTAACAAGGTTAAAGCTTAATGAGCTTTATCTTGAAGGGGAGTATTAAGAATCGATATTATCTCATTATATCTTAGATTGATTTAGATATATCTTGTACCAATTTAGGTTGATATTATCTTATTATATCTTAGAATGATTCTTTACAAATTTAACTTTTGATCCAGATTAATTAAATGTCAAAAATAATTATAATATATTGTTTAAGCCTAAAATTTATGATCACTATTGTTATATATTAAACTTATTATTGTATTCTAGTAGGAAGGAAGCTGAGGAGGGGGATGGGTTTTCTACAAAGGTTAGTATTCAAACTCAGAAGCATTTGTCAAGAGGCAAAAACATCCACCATGTCTACCAAAGGTTGGCATTCAAACTCAGATGCATTTGTCAAGAGGCACAAAGGTTGGCATTCAAACTCAAATGCATTTGTCATTCATGTAGATTGGGGATTTATGGGACCATAACTGTATAGATTTGGGACTTTCTAATATGTTGGGCTAATTAGTGTAAATTGATGGTATTGCATGCTCACTAATATTATATTTATCTTATTCCTAGAGTTGTAGAGCATTTAATTTAAGCATCAACTGTTGGATTGGTGGCACTTGGGAGTTGGTCTTCGATTCTTTTGAACCAGTTTGTGAGTAGACATTATGTGTATAATTATTTTTAATTATGCTAAATTAGGTCTAAATGTATTTTAGTAAATTTGAAGCTGAGAAACAATTATTTGGCTATGTGTATAAATTTGATGAAAGTAACTCTAATGCATATAGCTTATGTTTTAATTGAAAATTTACACGAGACAAGATGACATGATTTGGAAATTGCATAAAGAAATATTAAATTTCATAGATTTGAAAAATAATTGTAAGTTATCGACCCCTTATATGGATTTGAGAAATGATTTATGGACAGTGACTATGTTCCTTTTTGCTAATATGTATATAATTGGTTGAATGTGATATGTGTAAAATAATTGTATGTTTTGGATCAAATCTCTAAAAAAAAATCTATAGCTAATGACAGTAGGCGTTAGCCTTGGTGCACCTTAACTATATTTTATTAGGACCACATAGTGGAACCTTCTATTCTACGGCTACTCACATGGGTAAGACTGTTCTTTTTAGGATCATAGGAAGGAATGACTGCCTGAGTGTGAATCCTTTTGTTTATCCTAAATTTGATAATTCCTTATTATTTTATATAAAGTGGGTTGTTATCAAGAATTTTTTTCGTAAATAAAAGAATTTGTTGAATTTATATGAACTATGAAGGTATTATATATTGTTCTACTTATGGGTTATATATTGTCTCATGTGGGTTATAGACATCATGTCTACCACTAAGTTGCAAAATTCACGCTATTGTTTCCCTCTCTTTTCCAGATACAGGTGCAGCTCCAGGTTCCAATCCAATGGCTCCTTAGTAGCCGATTGTCTAAGTTGGTGAGCCTTTTTGAGAAAGCCTTTTTGGCATACTAGAACAGTTTTAGCCTATTAGCACCGTTTTAATGCTCCATATGTCATAGGTAGGTCCTCAGACTAGTTTTGTGTTTATTTTATATTTATGGTAAAACATGTATAGTAAAGACTAAATTTAGAATTATATTTTGAACTACATTCCTAGTTATGGTTGGACATGTACTTTGTGGTTATGAATTTACATTTGGAACTAGTTTAAACACTAACTTGATTCATGCTTGATTTTAGGATTGGATTTGATTTAGATTACACATCAGAACTTGCATTGAGATTTATATGTTGAGATGATTTTTTGAATTATGTTGAGTTGATTATTCTGTTGTTAAGGGGCACATTCTGAGAATACTTGAAGTCCAAATTTATATTTTATCTTTATTTTCATACAGGTTGTATTTCTAAATTTGGGGTGTCTGAGAAACAGAATAAACTCTACCCATTTTTTTGTAAAAAGCTTGCAAGTTAAGGCTTGCAAGGTAACATATTTCCTATGCACTACTCATGGCCCGAGTTTGGTCGTGACATGGGTTCTTATGGGTACTTGTAAATGAGCTTTGCTATAATGGAAAGGCCCTACCCATATTTTACTAATAAGTTTGAGAGGCCCATAGGCTCACTTGTTTGGGTATGACATATCCTATGTATAGTTGTAGTAATATTTGGCAAATTATGATTTGAATACTCTCATACTTAATATTGTTTAGTTAATTGAATAATTTAATTTCATTTATACATATATTATCGTATATTGCAATATAATAGTGCAATAATTATCTTGTTAAATTTTTGTAAAATACTATTATAAGATATGTTGTGGATATGTTATGTTGAGTATTTTTCATGATTGTGATCTTACATTTGTTGAACCAATTATTATAAATGCTATTTTTTATTGATAATATTGTATAATTTTGCTCTTAGAGTTTCTATTCAAGAACTATAAATATTAGGAAAAATTGTGTTGACCTCTCACAAGATATTAATATTACACTTGGTACTTTCTAGTTTTCAATTTGGCACTCACCTCCCTTAATTGTTTAAAAGATGTTACATAAACACCCCTTCATCATAATATCCCTTTAATGTAGTTAGTTAATTTATTTTAAAAATTAAAAATTAAATGAAATGACCTTTACACCCTTGATAATTTTCTCATAGTCTATTGAGTTCCATTTTGTCACGACTCAATCTCTCTTATTTAATTTCCTTTTCCCATTCTTCTTTTTCCAGAACCAAAATGTCACAAATCAATCCCCAACAGATCAATCTCCAACAATCACAAGGACCAAATCACATATAGGGCGTTTGGAAACTTTTAATGATATGAAATTGAATTGAATTCCCTTAAGAATTGAATTCCGTCATAAATTGAATTGAATTTTTATATTTAGAATGAGTCGGTAAATTAAAGAATTCAATTCAATTCCTTAGTTTGGAAGGAGTCTAAATATGAATTAATGTAATTATAGGTTAGGAATAAAATATTACATTCAACTAAGATTATTTTAGTATTTTCATTTGTTGGAATTCAATTCTCATACCAAATCGTACCCATTTGGGTCTGATTTCAATTCCTTAGTTTTGTTAGATTTCAATTCCCATGGGATTTCAATTCCTTCATCTAAGTTGCTTCTAAACTATGGATTTCAATCCCATGGGGTACATGTACTAGTATAACATCTAATACCTTTAAAACATACAATTTATATTCATTTATTAAACAAGAGGTTTGTCAATGTCTTACTTTGTTTTAATTCAACAAATTTATTTGGCAATAACACATTTTATGTAATTTTTAAAAATATTGTGATTAATAATAGTTTACACTATTTTTTAAATTTTGCCATGGAATGCAAGAGTAGTACAATAGTATTTGATCAGCTCATTACATACTCTCTTGTTTTCTTTTATCCCTCTCTCTTTTTGTTTTGTCAAATGAATAAGAGCTCAGTCGGCTTTCAATTAATAATGAAGATAAGCTTTATTCTTGAGGCTTTGTTGCACTTTTTAAATCATCGTTTCTTGGGTCAATCCTTTTCTAGTGGATATTGATTCAGCTTGTTATTGACTATTTTTAACAAAAATATGGCTGTAGCCTTCGTTGGACTCACCAAGGAATTTAGGCAACAATTGTTTGACATGTTAGGGTGAGCTGAGTTAGCTCATTATCCTATAATTTATGTTTGTCGTGTGTTTCTATTATTTAGACATGATTACTAAGGGTGTGTTTGGTTTTAGGAAATAGTTCCAATTTTCATTTCTTAAAAAGTTGTTTTCAATTTCATTTTTTCAAATTTTGAAAACATTTGTTTGGCTCTTTTCTATTTTCTCTTCCACTCAAATCAAGAACAATTTCTTTCTTCAACACCGATCTTCTAGTGATGGTAATCGAAGTGGCTTTGTTTACAATAGATATTGTTCCACCATGCCTTCTAGCTTTGACATCACAACAAGAAAGGCCATTGCTAGCTAGAACCAAAAAACACATCTCCATGATGTAGGTGGATTTATGAGTCACATTTGCCTTTTTGCTTCCAACCCTCAAAATCCACACCTTACCCTTTTTTCTTGAATAAGACCAAGTTGTATTTCTAATAACAGAACCACATACTTCGACATGGTGGTTGGTGATGTTGCTGCCACAAAGCCCCACCACTTGGCAGCCCCACCATAAACTTCATATCATCGCCAATAGGAGGGTCACCATCTTGCTGCAAGCGGCCTCATCATCTTCTTTTGGGAAAGGGCTTGCCACTAATAGCCAATATGTGAAAATCAGATTTTGACAAGTGCACCAGCTCTCAAGTAATAAGGATGAGAAGGGATTGTCATTCTATGAGGACTAAAACTCAAGTACCAATTCAATTGGACACTTTGCTATTTAGGAAAATGTGTAAGTAAAATAATTCAACAATTAAAATAAATCTAAAACTAGCAAGACTAAAATAATTTGAGAAAAAATATAGATGGAAGACAGACGTTAGGGGTTGATTTCATCAAAGTTCCCTAAATTGCACTATCCAGTTGTTAAAAAATCATTTCCTATTAACTTTATTTCTGGTTGAATTACTCATTGTTAATAGTTATAGCATGATCTCTCATTACTATATCCTCTTAGGATAAACAAGACAATCAATCTCTTGTATATTTTAAATTTTTGCTAAGGATGAAGAACAAAAATTTATAAAGACTGCACAAATAAGTACTTCTATCTCTAACTACTTTAACATATGTTAAATTCTAGTTTGACTTATTTTATAAAGTGAAATCTCTTTTGACATAGTATAAAACCATACTCAGTTAAAAGGTGGCCAAACTAAGGACAACATTAAGATTGCTAGAAAATAAGGAATAAATTAAAAGGAAATTCACATAACAAAAGAGTGCAAAGAAGTTCCCTAAAAATCAATCTCCCTAACACCTTTGGGAGTTTAGAAAGATATGGAAGAAAAACTGAAAGCAATAATCTAAAGAACTCTAAAACTAAAAACAAAAACTTCTAATTGCCTTCATGAAATTAAAAGCCACTTATTTATATCCTTGAAAGTCAAACTGAATAAGATAATTAAGAGTTAAAAAGGAAAAAGACTTTAATGCCTTTCTATTTGACTTTATCAATGACTTACTTATGCATGTTAGTGCTGGTTCACTCAATCTAGTGTTGGAGCACTGATTCCCTTCTCTTGACTTGAGCTTTATGCATGGAATCCCAAAAATTGTGGGGGCAGAGGCATTCAAACTAGTGTAAGAGCATTGGATTCAAATGTTGGGATTATCAAATCTTCAATTTAAAAGCAAATCTCCAACAAATGCTCCAAAGTCAAGTACAAATTTCTTCCAATTATTTCTTCAATCTCCAACTACTTATCCATTATCTTATTCTACAAATCAAATCAAATCAGTGAGGATATTTTGCTAATAAATCCCTATAAAATCATAACTCAATAAACAAATCAATTAAGAGAATTTAAATTGATTTCGCAACATAATTACTCAATAATAGCTCAATTTAAAGATGATTAGGATCAAAGAACTTGGAATTTTTACTTGTTCTCAAGTAAATTGATCAAGCAAAAATAAGAGAAAACAATATCCAAGAACATTCATTCTCAGAACCCCTAATCACTAGACAAAATTTCTAATTTAGGCATAACATACATGGAAAAACAGTGGATACATAGTTATCATCCTAAACACCAGCTTGCCAGAGTAAATAATTTTCAAATCTTAATGAATCACTTGCAAATTCTAATCATCAATTTAATCAAAAGCAAGGAGGCTCAAAACAATTTCCCAAATGGACTTCCACATTAATAAACAATTTAGCACACAAAATTAAATGAATTGGCCAATGAGGTTGGAATAATTTGTAGAACATAGTTTTAGCACAATTCAATTCCAATTTTATTCACGGAGGATTAATCTAATTGTTAATGCTTTGTCCTAAGGTGATTCTTTAGGATGAGTGTTCAATCAATGACTCCCGGTTCAGTTGGCCCAAGGTATTAGGCGATAAAGCACTCCATGGATTTAATTATCCAAGTCATCCACTTGCATAGATAAATCACACACACACACACACACACACACACACACACATATATATATATGTTGTGCATGTGTGTGTGTATGTGTACTTACAATCTAAGCAATGCCTAAACATTGCTACTCAAACCTTCAAATGTTTTAGTGCCTTTGGCACTAATCAACCCCACACTTAATTTATTTGCTTTTTCTCTTTCATTTTTTTTTCATTTTGTGAAATTTAATTAATTCCATCATGCGGCTAATCAAAACACACAATTTTTTCAAAAAATCAAAATTATCAATTGAATATAGGAGCTTAAAAAGATTTTAGCAGCAAGCTCATTAACAAGACAAAAATCCTGACAACTATCACCACTTGCAATCAATCTTAGATTTCATCAACTACCATTACAATGGGAGAAATAAGACACACAAAAAATATTTTTAATAATAAGGGAAACATAATTCAAGAGCTATTCAACATATTCCTAATCAAAAGCACAAAAAATTAAAACCACAAACAAAAAAGATAAAAGGAAAGTATAATACTCCTTTAGTGTCTAAGTGGTCCTCATCTTACTTATCTTCACTATCATCACCATCCTCCATTGCTGGTTCCTAGATTGTGGTTGAAGTAGGTAGGGCCACTGAAATGATTTGGGAAACTCCCTCTCTGCAACTTCTGAAATTGTTTTCCTTAGTCATATTTGGAAAAGAAATTAAACAACAACCCCAAGAAAACCAACAATGCAACCACAATTCAACCAGATCCTACTCGACACGTATCAAAACATCACCACCAAATTCGTGTATAAAACAACACGAACTCTGAAAAGACAAAGAAGCAGGCTTTTGGTTATTAGGTGGTTGCTAGGGTTTCTTGGTGCTAGGAGGCTGACGGTGAGGATGAAAGTGAGAAGAAAAGGGTGATGGTTAATAGGCACAAAAAAGCTTCAAATTAAGAATAGGGATTACGGATCACGGCGTGGAAAAAGTGAAGGATGTGAAGAATGGATACTAAGAATAGAAGGGTTTTGGCTTAGTGAAGGGTGATCTCGTTTCGTCATGATGAAGAAGGGAGAAGGTTAGGGTGGTAGTGATGGATGAAGGACATATACGGTGTTAATGTGTCCTAACTCGATTTAGGAATGTGACTAACACATGAAAGACTAGGTCCCCACGTAAGCCTCCTAGGTAAGTGACTTACTGAATGCATGAAATAATAACGTGAATTTCATCTTTAAAACATAAGTAAATCTATCTCATCATTAAATTCTCTAGTCAAAACTTAATAATTTATCTGTAAAACTAAGATATTCTAAGATACATAGCTCTGAAAACATCTTGACCTATTCTGAAAGCATGAACTATTTCTTTTCATGATCCTTATCATAATCTGAAAATCAGTTTAATACTTGGAAATTAGATCATAAGTACATCTCTAGCTTGTTACATAGATTCTAATTACAATGTATATTCTCATATCAATGTTTGAAATCTGAAAAAGCACATAATGATGTCCATAACTCTAAAATAAATACATATCTTAACATAGATGCATGGTTCAAATCCTACCTACACAACTACTGAACCACTCTAATTTAACATAAACATAAACTAAGCTTTATTGCAACGTAAAGCTCGCCACTAGAACAATTGTTGTCTACTAGAATAGTGACTGAATGATAACTGGGCTTGCAACTGTAAGGAGGAAGGGAAAAGGTTGAGTCATCGGACTCAATGAGTGGATTCTCACTCCTTACCCACATGGGACGAGCAACAACAACCATACATAATATTTGCATGCAATTGACAAAGACATTTTTACTATTATATATATATAACTATATTGAGAAAAATATATATAATTTCATTATTAGTAATTTCTGTAAATACTAAAAAGCAATATAAATTACTCTAAAGGAAATTAGGGAAGAAACATAATTGTAAGCAAGTTATAAAAAGGTGATACTTTATCCTTCATGAACACAAGCAAATAATTGATAGCAAATGGTCCCTCGAGAATCGCGTCCATTGTGGACAAGCTATGGATACCTAACTAGGTCCTATCTCTGTAGTTTGGGAAAAAAAGGTGATTCCCTTTTGTGCGAAACATGGGATACCAAAGTTAGCAAGAATACTGCCATTAACTCACAATTATGTTTTTCTCTAATTCATGTTTCAAAACGAACTTGCAGTCAAATTGAAAGACTCTAAACATTTAAAACTCTAAAAACCCTAAAAACTTTGAAAGCTCTAGATTTGGTGTACAATCTGACTTTAGGATAACTGTGGGTATGAAATCATGCCCAATGGATCACTAGCTTGTAGGATTTGTAGTTTCAAAAGCCCACATAATATGCATATGAAAATTGCCATGAATTATACTAAATTTTATACTTTTTAATATCATGAAAACTGAAATTCTAAGTCATATCTCAAGCAAACATACTTCCACAAACTTCATAACTCTATTAGCTTATTTCAAAACAATGGGGTTCATAATCATGATAACTCTGAAATCATAATAACATTTATTCATGAAGCTAAATCATACTCTATTCCACATTTTTTCAACATATCTCAACTGATACTCAAAAAGCATAATATGAAATTCCAAGTCTTAAAAACAAGGTAATATTACAAATCCATAAAAGCATAGTTGGCAGCTTTAGTAAACTCGCTAAATTATGTATTTTTTAATAAATCCCTTCATGGGTATATAAATTATTTTTCGTGGCACACAATAATCAATCATGGTTCCATGGTTTTGTTAAAACACATTTTTCATGCTATAATCAAAATCATAAGTTTACTAGGGTTGGAATAACTTGTAAAATTGTGTTCCATGTATAATTTCATTTCTAAATTCATGCTTAGCCATCATAATACTTGGAACATAATCTTAACGACTAAAAATGAGGTCATGAGTTTGAATCCACTCACCTTGGAGGGCCGAGTGAGAGGTATCACCACCAACTTGACCTTGGAAGCTAGAAATCACATTATCAGCTGCCACAAAGCAATATAGACACATGAATAAACAATGAGCTTAATAGGATAACTCTATGAATATTGGGGGAGTACTCAAACTTGGCAACAATGAGATATAACAGCAACCAACACAAGAGAAGGAAGAAATAGGAGGAACTTTAGCATAAACCATGAACAATTATTACCTTGAAACTTGGAAGAGGTAGGATTGCTCACCCTAATTTACTTATTAGAGTAACTACAAAATGAAAATATACTTGAAAAATAAAAAAAATGGCAATTAACAAAATAAAAATGACAAATGAAAAATTAAAGCTTGGTTTGCCTCCCAATACATGCTTGTTTATAGTCCTAGCTAGACTATGTCCCTGAATCCCATGTTATAATCACAAATGGTCTCACTGCTTTCTTGAGTTTGTGCATTAACTTCCTCTTTTAAATCTCAATTTCTTCTTATATAGTATGTAGTAAAGAATATGCTCACGTGCTCTAGCAAGTGAAATTTTGAAGAGCCAAGAAATTTTCTAATCATTCTTTTTTGCTTTTCTATGACATGGGACTTTTAAATATGTGCTGATTTTCAGTAACTCTTCTCATTCCTTGTCTATTGTCTTCTTTTCACTTGACTTTTCATTTTTTCCCCACAATAAATTTTTCAAGCTCTATTTCTTGCTCATATCTTCAACTCCCTCATCTTCACTTATTTCACTTTCACCCAATTCTAGTACTTCCTCATTTATGAAAGTAATTTCGTCATATTGCTCACCGAGGACAAAAATAGTGTCACCTGGTATATTACCTTATGACTTATCTAATATTGCTAATTGTTTTCTCAATTGACCAATCTACAACTCCAAGTTTTGAATGTTTGTCTAACGAATTCTAGCAGTTGTAGCATTTTTTTAAGCAACCTTTTCTATGAATAGTACCTAGTCAGCCTTCTTTTCTTTTGGAGGAGCATTATGATATGATCCCATATTACCCAAATTAATCTAGGATAATCTAGTCTCTTCCATGAAGGCTCAATTCTCCTGATGTCAACAACATAACTCATTTTGTCAGCAGTTTTTCAATAGCTATCTCCCAATCAACTTTCTTCTTTTGAGGGGATGTTGAAGATTGAGTTTAGAATGAGTAAGACGTAAGTAGCAGACAATTCTCAACCCAATGGGTTGTTCCTTTGCAAAAGTCACATTCAATGGAGGATGATCTGTAACTCCAAACTACATTTGTTTGATATGTGTTATGGAATTAGAAAACTATCCAATCAATCCTCCATGAGAATCAAATAAAGTTTCCATCATATGTGCCTATCAAAACATCAAAACATACTTCACAAAGAGATAAGTAGACAAAGATAATTCAATCAGAGAAAAAGTAAGAATTTTTTCTAAATGAAAATTTAAATAAATAGATAAATAAAAATACCTAAATTAGCTAGAACCTAATCTACTAATGATATTGAGTTTTAATACCCGACAATAGAGCCAAAAACTTGATAACCAATTTTTGAAAATCATATTCTGTCAAGAGCAACAGGTCTCAAGTAATAAGAGTGAGAAGGGATTGTCATTCTACAAGGATTAAAACTCAAGTACCGATTCAAGTGGGCACTTTATTATTCAGCAAAATGTGTAAGTAAAATAATTCAACAATTAAAATAAATCTAAAAATTAGCAAGACTAAAATAATTTGAGAAGAAATATAGATGGAAGACAGATATTAGGGGTTGATTTCATCAAAGTTTCTTGAATTGCGCTACCTAATTGTTAAAATCCTTTCCCATTAACTTTATTCTAGGTCAATTACTCATTATTCGTAGTTATAGCATGATCTTTCACTACTATAACCCTACTAGGATAAACAAAATAGTCAATCTCTTGTATTATTTAAAATTTATCCTAAAAATGAAGAACAAGAATTCCTACAGACTACATAGATAAGCACTGCTATCTTTAGCTACTTTAACCTATGTTAAATTCTAGCTTGACTTATTTTATAAAATGAAATCCCTTTCGACAATATAAAACCATACATTAATTAATTGGTGGCCAAACCAAGAACAATATTAAGATTGCTAGAAAATAAGGAATAAATTGAAAGTAAATTCAAATAATGAAAGGGTGCAAAGAAGTTCCCTAAGAATCCAACTCCCTAACATCATTAAGAGTTTAGAAAGACATGGAAGAAAGAAAGAAACAATAGTCCAAAGAAGAACTCTAAAACTAAAAACAAATCCCTGAAAATTGTCTTCACAAAATTAAAAGCCACTTCTTTATATCCTTGAAAGTCAAACTGAATAAGATTAAAAAGTTAAAAGGGAAAAAGACTGTAACGCCCTTCTATTTTATTTTATCCATTACTCATTCCTACATGTTAGTGTTGGTTCACTCAATCTAGTGCTAGAGCATTGATTCCCTTCTCTTGGCTCAAGCTTCACACATTGAATCAGAACAATTGTAGGTGCAAAGACAATTAAACTAGTGTAAGTGCACTAGATTCAAATGTTGGGATTATCAAATCTTCAATTTAAAACAAAATCTCCAACAAACGCTCCAAAAATCAAGTGTAAATCTCTTCCAAATATCTATTCAATCTCCAACTATTTATCCATTATCTTATTATCCAAACCAAATCAAATTAGTGAGTATATATTGCTAATAAATCTCCATAAACTCGTAACTCAATAGGAAAATCAAGTAAGAGAATTTAAATTGATTTCTCAACATAATTACTCAAAAATAGCTCAATTTAAAGATGATTAAGGTAAAAAAAAAAGTTGGATAAATTAAGTAATTTTTTTCAAATCCCCTAATAAAACTAGGATCGGGCTAAACCTCATAGGCATATTCAATGGCAAGTATAGATAGTATTATCCTCAAGAATGAAAAAAGGATCAAGTTCAAATAGTGTTCTTAGGTCTAGGAATGAGCAAATCATATGAGAAAAAGAGGAAAAAGAAAGAAACAAGATTCTTAAAGCTACAAAATTGCCACTGCACTAAAATAAAAATGGTGAAAACAATTTTTTTTCATTTCCAATATTGAGCTAAAGTTTGGGAATAAAGAAGAACAAATTTATGATATATTCACTAAACTATTGGCTGAAGATTGTTTTTGTTATTTGAAAAACTTCTGAACATGAAAAGCTTTTGAAAATTGCATAGCATTCATAAAATTCATTGCACTTTCTGGAGTTCCCCTTATGACTCTTGTCTAAGGCCTTTCTTTGAAGACTATCAATCAACAAGTTCAAAAACTACTTTATGAGACTAGAAACCTTTTTTTATCTACTTTAGAAATCTCTTTAGAAAGTTCAAGACAAGTTTAGATGTTAAGTGCTTCATTTGATCACAACAAAAGATCATGAGAAAGTTTCCTTTTCTCTAAAGTTCAACAAAGGATTTAGAAAGTCCATTAGATTTGGAAGATCAAAAACCCATTCAGAAAGTATTATAACTTTCTAATGTGCATTTATGGTAGGAACAGTTTCTAAACCTTTCCACTCCTCCCATGATTTGACAATTACCAAACCATCTTTTCTCTTTTCCCAAAACACTAACAAACACCATAAGCCCCATTCCTCAAACTTAAACATATCATTAACCTCCTTCCAAAGCCTTAAAGGCTTTTGTAACCCCCTCTTACAACCGTAAACACATCTAACTTTGATAAAGACAACCTTCTACTCCATAAGCAATCCTCTTCTTCTTCACAAAATCAAACCTTTTTCATCATTCTCTTCACAAGCACAAACTTTATGGGACACTAGTTGAAACTCAAACAAGAAATAGATTTCCATTTGTATGATGAACCAAACATGTAAGAGCACTACAAGGTAGATTTCTCCTTAAGCAAAGTGGCTCCTGGTATGACTTTGAAGCCTGAGTTGTTGAGCAAGTGCCTATTCTTAAAGAAGTATTTCTACTCAAGGTTGGGAGAATTTCTTGCTATTTCTGAAAGAATGTTCCCTAGGATGGTGATAGCCTTCTGTTCTCAACTTAAAGGAACTCAAAAACTCTTATTTCCTTAATCATTAGAGAGTATGTTCTGGACATTACACCTTCTGATATGGCTAAGATCATCCAAGTACCACATGATGGCATGGCTTGCTTACCTTATGATAGATGATGACACAAAAATAGAGTAAATGAAGACGATGTTTCACAGATCCTTACCAACTCTTGTATTAACAAAGTGAAGGAAATCACCACTACCGTGTTAAATTCCAAGGCCATGGTAGTATTTCTATAGTCCAATTCACTATACTACCTACACTAGGAAGTACTGATGTTTTCATTAGGATAGATTCTATGTTGCTGTTCTGTTTGCTATTCAAGAGAAAATTTAATCTCCCTAGGCTCATTATGGGTTAAATGCATGGCAAAGGAGAAAAAAAAAATGTTGTTGTTCCATATGGAATCTTACTGACAAGGGTTTTCCAACATTTTGGATATTGGAGAATGAGTGGTATGAATATATGGTTGAAAGTGAGTTCACCATAAATTTATTCAAATCTTTGATAAAGGGTTAGAAAGCCCTTAGAAAAGGAAGAAAAGGAAGAAAAGGAGGAAGTAGTTCAGAAAAGGAGGAGAAAGTTGGTTCTCCCTTCAAAAAGTGACTTTGAAGCAACATAATCCGAGGAAAAATCAAAAGAGGACAAGACTAAGAAAAAGGAAGACAAAAGGATAAAGAAATAAGAAAGTGCTTCAAAAATAGAGGTTGAAGATGAACCTCAAGGAAAACTTGACAAACTTCCCATGAAAAAAAGGAATTTCCCAAAATTCAATTCAGAGGCTATATAATTCTAAATGAGAAATTGGTTGCAAAAAGAGTTGGATTAGTGGAAGAAGAAGATTCTGAATTCTCAAAGGATGACAAAACTAAACAAGCCCTCAAAAGAAGTAGGTTGCTTCAAGAGAAAAGGAAAATGGAAGAAGCTCAGAAACTACATATGGCAAAGGGCATTCAAAATTTAAGTAAAGGCAAACCACTCTTTAGTTTCTAAAACTTTTGTGGTGATCTATGAGCCAACACCAAGAACAACTTCTCAACAATTTAGATACACCAGCTCCCCACTTTCTATATCCCCTCCTACTCCATAACTTGCTTTAGAACCTGCTCCAGAAATTAAGAAAGCCATACCAGAACAAGGGTTACTTAAGAAAATGAACTATGATGATGATGATCAAGTACTTCAAAGGCAGCTTCTTCAATCTAGCTCTAAGGACTTGGATGAAAAGAATCCCAATGTTGAGTGAGAAGGAACTAAAGGCTTAAATTAGTTCATGATTGAGTTCTCCAATGTTTTGGAACTAATTATTAAAGAACCTAAGGAACCTTGTATTGCTCTCATCATCAGAAAACAACCTTAGAATGATCCTTCCATCATAATCACATATTTAGATCCTGAGGCGTCAAAAACTACTCCTATTGATCAAATTCAAAAAGCGCTTTCAAAATACACGCATGGATTTGGTGACACTATGCCCCTCTATGATTTTAATACTGATGATGACTCAAAAAATAAGGCTGCTAACACCTTTACTTCTCTTTTTGGGGCTCAACTTCTCCTACATAATCAAAGAGATCTTGCTACAAGGATCGACAAAGTCTACGTAACCAACAAGGACGTTGGGGCATAGAAGAAGGGCAATCAGAACCTTTTGTTCTAGATTCTAGATGAAATTAAGGATCTCAAGAAGGGTGATCAACAATTATAAGACTTGTTCAGCATCTATATTGATGACAAAAGGGGAGAAGAACTTTTGAAGAAAAATCTTTTGTACAAAGTCTATGAGTCATGGTTTAGGGGGGGAGCACAAAATGAGCTTATTCTTCATACATTTCATGCTTTTCATATTTCATTTTGTTTTATTTCTTTATGAACATTTTTATTTTGATTTTTAGTCTTTATCATATATTCATTGTACTTGATTCTATTTACATCTTAAGCAATGAAAAAAGATGTTTCTCTTTCTATTTTTATATCTTATTCTTGGATTTTATAAGTGTTGATTGGAAATAAGGTTATAATTATGGTTATTATATATGATACACCTTGTCAATCTCTCTTATTTCAAGTATTTAGTAGAAACTTAATAAAAATTTGCTTCAACAAAAAGCTTCAAGAAAGAATCACTTAATGATTACTTTCTAAAGATCTATGTTGTAAATAAAATCTTATAAATTTTCAAAAAGAGAGGTTCTTCAAGTTTTTGAACTATAAAGATAGCTTTCAAACCCTTGAGAAAGCTCTCAGAGCTTAAGTTTTGAGTTATAACAAAATAAATTTTGATATACTATTTTTGAAAAAAGGACTAATCGTTTACATGAGTCTCTCAAGTCTTAAACAGGAACTTTCTCATGTCATATATAACTAATTTCATGAAATATTTCTCATACTATCATGATTTAACATGACATAAAACTCATTCTAAGAATTTACAATTTTTGAATTATGAAAAATATCTCAGAAAGTAAGTTACAGTACCTGAGACACTTTAGAAAGTAGACACTGAAGCTTTAGAAAATGGTTTGGAACATTAGAAAGTGACACAATAGCATCAGAAGATGGTTATTTGTGATCAAATCATGCACACCTCTACTAGACTCGATCATGCTTACTAAAAGAAGAATCCGACACTCTTTGAATACTCACATGTATACTAAAAAGAAACTCAGTATAAGCTAGAAGAGCTCAAAAGTGAAAAGTATCATCAGAAACTGAAGAAAATCATAAGAAATTGAAGATATGATGTCAAAGAGAAGATAAAGCCTTTTACTTGAAAGAATTACATCCTTTGTGAAGATTTCATGGCTAAGAAGTTTAGAAAGCATATATGATGTCGAAGTTGTTTATAAAGCATTTATCATACAAAAGAACAAAAGGACAATCATTATTGCACTATTGCAACTGTCATTGCTAAAAGGTCAGCCTATAGCTTCCACAAGACCAATCCTAGACAACCTATGATTGACACGTGTATGGTGGTGATCAAATCAAGGACAAATTGTCTTATTCAAATTTCAAGTATAAAAGTGTCATTCATTCAAGCTGGAAGAACTTTTGCACATTGAAATATTCAAGTCTGCATTCAACTTTCTAAATTCTGTTCTTTAATAAAATCTAGCTTATGAAGTCCAACATCTTCTTTCTAGGAATTATTAGCCAATACCCTATTATGAGAATTTAGAAAGAAGTTTCTTAGGTGTTTCCTTACCCTTGATACACATCTTAGGAAACTTGAATGAGTTTTGAGTGATATACCAAAACCTTCAAATATTTTGTACCTTGATCTGTTAGTGATAATTTGTGTTACCATAGATAGACTAGTCAAAAAATACTGGTGAGTGAGGTTCGATTGTATTGACTGCTTACTGTGGTTAGCTTGAGAAAGCTAGAGGAAGATGACTATCTTTGTAACTTCTTGTACAAGAAAGGTGTTTTAGTGAAACTGTTGTTGGTAAAAAGTGCACGAGAAGAGGGGTTGAATCGTGCTTTGCTTCTCTTTTCTCCTTTTTAGAAACTGAAACGTTTGACAATATACTATCAAGCATTAAGTTTGAAGTGCAGTGGAAACATGTTATATATTTCAGAAAGTAACTTTCTGAAGCACAACGTTAGAAATAGATTAGATAAACAAAAAAAAAACATTCAGTAAATGTTAAAAGATAATGTAGAGCAGTGAAAATAAAAGAGATGAAAGAGAAGAAGATATGACAAGGATGATTTTATACTGTTTCAGTTAAACCTGCTTACATCCAGTACTTAACTTCCATTGACATTCACTGAAACCTTTCTCAACCTTAGAGAGAAAAACTAGATAGTCTTTACAGTAGCCTTCCTAAGCTTTAACTTATGACCAGTAGACAACCCCTATTGTCACAAACCGAGTAGTTATTCACCAGTCTTTCCAAATTGAACCGAGTAGTCTTTCACCAGCCTCTTCAACCTAAACCGTGATAAGTAGACAGCCCTACTATCACGTTGCAAGTACTTATTCACTAGCCTCTCCAAACTGAACCATGATAAGTAGATAGCCCCTACTATCACATTGCAAGTAGTTATTTATTAGCCTTTCCAAGCTGAACCGAATAGTCTTTCACCAACCTCTTCAAGTTGAACAGTGATAAGTGGACAACTCCCACTGTCACATTACAAGTAGTTTTTCCTTAGCCTCTCCAGGGTATCTCATGTTGATCACTACTAGATCAAGGATACAAAGACTAAGTGTTTGGGTTGCCACTCAAACTAATTTACACTCAAGTTTCCTTATAAATATACAATGAATAATATGGGATAACTTGAATGACTCCTTTCTACCATTTCTTCCATGGACGAACATATTGATCGTTGAGGAACATAGAAAGAAGATATTTATAATCAAGGAAATTGATTATTGAAAGTAATGAACCTTACAGGATGTGAGAAGAGATTTGCACAAAGTTTCCACTCTTATGTTGTCAATCCTATTTTTCATTTGAGAATAGCATCTCTTTTTATAAAGGTTTTCCTTTATGAGGGTTTGAAAGAATGAAAATATGGAACGATTAAGGAAGTTTGCGATAGAAGATGAAGGTAAGGTGTGATGTATAAAAAGAAGGAGGTTAAGGTGAACCAATTGTGGGAGAGAGAAACTCACAAGAGTGGAAATTATCCCACCCTTTTTCATCTGAGTTCAGGAAGAGTGATTTCTAAATCTTTGGATCAATTTCTGAAAGGCTTAGGGTGCATTTGGTTTCAGTTTTCTAGTTTTCAGTTTTCAGTTTTTTTTTTAAAGGAAAAACTGAAAGAATTGAAAACTGAAATTTTTAGGGCCTGTTTGCTTTGCATTTTCTAGTTTTCAGTTTTTAGTTTCCGGTTTTCAGTTTTCAATTTTTGTGAAGGAAAAACTGAAAAAACTGAAATTTTTAGTTTTCAGTTTTTTCTTTACAAAAACTAAAAACTGAAAACTGAAAACTGAAAATTGAAAATTGCAAAGCAAACACACCCTAACTTTTGAGCTTCATTTTTCACTTTCTGACCTATAGGAGTCTTATCATATTTTGCCAGAGGGTCATCTTTATATTCCGAACATCATGAGACCGTTTATTCCCTATTTTCTAATCCTTCAATTCTCTTTTTCTTTCTGATCACTTCATCTAGTTTTTGAGCTTACAAACATACCCTCTAATCTTTAAACAGTGGACTGGCCTTGCAAATTGATGTCTTCATGTGGTCTTTAGATTAGAGCAATGAAGAGGAGAATACCCAGAGATGTTGTGCATAAATGATTATGCTGATTTTAAAAGTTTTTAGAATATAAAGCCTTTTCAAAACACAACAAAAACTATTTTTAGCTAAAGGTCTTGTGAATATTTCTACACTATCGTCTTTAGTATTAACAAGCATTGACTCAGAGGATCCTTTTCAAATACGATTTAAAAATAAGGTTTGACAACAAGGTGCTCGGATATAGAGTGCTGAATGGAATCATTAACTTGATTAATAGCACTAGAATTATTTTAGAAGATATGGTTTTGGTATACCTCAAATAATGATCTTCTAGCTGGTTCTTTATCCATAGTATCTGTGTGCAGTAGTTTACGACAATCTTCATATTTAGCTTCGGTAGCAGAGAATGCAAAGATATTATGTTCTTTGCATAGCCCAGTGCTTAGGTTTTTCAGCAAGACGACGGCATCCACTGATCTCTTTCTTTCTTAGCTCCATCTAGCTTATTCCTGAACACCCACTTTGTATTGATGATGACCTTTCTTTTGGTCAAGCATCCAGACTTTACTTTTGTCAATCTGGTAATCTTCTTGCATAGTATCCACCCAACTTTAATCACTCAAGGCTTCTTCAATACATTCAATTTCAATGGCGGAGATGAAAGCACAATTTGACATATTTCTTAGGGATGATCTGGTTCGTACTCCCTTTGAAATGTCTCTAAGAGTTTTGTCTTGAGAAACTGCCTTTAAATATGAAACTCCTTTATAATTTATGTACCTTGAGAATCTTTAGCTTCTTTTCCATCTTCACATTGCTCTACCCTATGTTTAGAAGTGTTATTTTCTTATTGCTTTGGAGTTCTAAGCATGCTTTCTGAGGTATGAGTTCTGGAATCTACTTTTTGGAAGTTTGGCTTTCATTTGCTTACCTTCAGAAGTTTCCTTGAGACTTGTTTTCTCAAGACTTTCTTCTAGTTCTTTGAGATCATTAGCAATGTCCTTCATGAGTTGTCTTTTCACTGCATAGCGTACTCTTATCGTACACTCTGCAAGCTGTAGAAGGAGAAACGTAACTTTCATTTACGAGCTTTATTAATCCACAGTTTTTGGACCACACAGTTCTGAATCAACTTCTGGATCTAGATGTGTGACTAAAGGAACCATTATTCATGTGCTGCTTGTGGTCAGGCTTCACATGCATTCTCAGACAAACTTCAGGTTCACTTTTTAAAGGCCTATCATAATGCATATGTTTGCAACATCTAGCTTCTCCCAATCTTCGTATCCTTCTTTTTCTTCTTCCAACAAAGTTCATGTGGCCAGCATGCCTTTTCTTCTAAGACATGAACTATTTTTGTAGACCATTGAGTTTAGAACATTTTGGTTTTAAGTGTCCTTTTTTCTCTTGACTTACCTTTCCAGGCCTTGCACACTTTCCTCTCTAGCATAGAGAGCTAGTCTTCATCTTTTCCTTCTGTCTCATCATTAGATTCTTCCTCCTCATTAGAGGTTTCAGCAACATTTATTGCCTTAGCCTTATTCAGCTTTTGATGAGACAGCTTTAAGGCTATGGCCTTGCTCTTCTTGATGGATTCCGAATTCATTTTAGATAGCACTACCTCATGAGTTTTATTAGATCCAATGAATTCTTGAGTTCAACCAGACCAAGAACTTTAAGGTCTTTATAATGATTGTGACCTTAGGCAGCCATTTGATAGGAGACTTCTCAAGATTTTTCTAACCATTTCAGAGTCAGAGTATCTTTCACCTAGTCCCTTTCACTAACTTATGATGTGCATAAATCTCATGGTCATTTCATCAACCTTTTCTTGATCAGACATTTTGAACACCTCATCTTGATGAACCAACATATTGACCCTGGTTTCTTTATCCTGATCAGTATCTTTATGCAACATATGCCATTTGTCCCATATCTCCTTTACTTAAAAGATCACCTTAATCTGGCTTCGAGTTGCTTTGACTGCTTGCTCCTGAGACTTCTCTTGAAGTTGAGAATGCATTATTTATTCCAGAAATCTCATTTAGGAATGGTAGTCTGTTGTTGAAGTGTCCTTCTACTCTATGGATACCTGTGCTACTTGTCCCTTAGTCTTTATCCCTTGCAATCGTTGGACTGCTCAACCCCTCAGAGACCTAGCTCTGATACCATTTGTTGGTAAAAAGTGCATGAGAAGGAAGGGTTGAATCGTGCTATGCTTCTCTTTTATCCTTTTTAAAAACTAAAATGTTAGACAATATACTATCAAGCATTAAGATTGAAGTACAACGGAAACAAGTTATATATTTCATAAAGTAACTTTCCGAAGCACAACATTAGAAAGAGATTAGATAAAAAAAAAAAAAACATACAGTAAATATTGAAACATAATGCAGAGCAGTGAAAATAAAAGAGATGAAGGAGAAGAAGATATGACACAGATGATTTCATACTGGTTCAGCCAAATCTACCTACATCTAGTACTCAATTTTCATTGAGATTCCTAAAACCTTTCTCAACCTAAGAAAGAAAAACTGAATAGTCTTTACAGTAGCCTTCCCAAGCTCTAACCTGTGTCTAGTAGAAAACCGTTATTGTCACAAATCAAGTAGTTATATGCCAGCCTCTCCA
This sequence comes from Dalbergia cultrata, assembly GCA_031216105.1. NCBI lineage: Eukaryota > Viridiplantae > Streptophyta > Magnoliopsida > Fabales > Fabaceae > Dalbergia > Dalbergia cultrata. The sequence continues at coordinate 13,133,475 of CM062352.1, read as the reverse complement.
AGCTAAACTGAGTAGTCTTTTACTATCCTCTTCAAGTTAAACAGTGATAAGTAGACAACCCTACTAACGAATTACAAGTAGTTATTCACCAGCCTCTTCAAGCTAAACCATGATAAGTAAACAGCCCCTACTATCACGTTGCAAGTAGTTATTCACTAGCCTCTCTAAGCTTAATGTTGATAAGTAGACAGCCCCTACTATCATGTTGCAAGTAATTCACCAGCCTCTCCAAGCTTAACCTTGATAAGCAGACAGCCCTACCATCACATTGTAAGTAGTTAATCACTAGCCTCTCCAACCTAATCCATGTAGTCTTTCACCAGCCTCTCCAAGCTAAAAGGTGATAAGTGGACAACCCCTACTGTCACGTTGTAAGTAGTTTTTGCTTAGCCTTTTCGGGCTATCTCACACTAGTCACTACTGAATCATGGATACAAAGGTTAAGTGTCTGGGTTGCCACTCAAACTAACATACACTCAAGTTTCTTTATAAATATACAATGAATAACCTGGGATAACTTAAATGACTCCTTTCTAATGATTCTTCCATGGAAGAACATATTAATCGTTGAGGAACATAGAAAGAAGATTTTATAATCAAGGAAATTGAGTTATGAAAATAATGAACCTTGTAGGAAATTAGGAGAGATTTGCACAGAGTTTCCACTCTTATGTCATCAATCCTATTTTTTATTTGAGCACAACATCTTTTTTTGTAGAGGTCTTCCTCTATGACCATTGCCATTGATCAGTTCTCCAAGTCACATGTGTTGATCATCTGCTTGTGTCTCTTGGAAAGCCGTCTAGAAGAATAGATTGACAGCTTGTCAGATCTATTGCATAAGCCATTGTGAAATCAAGGTTTCTGATATCTCTTCAAAAACTACCTATTTACTTTCTTAACAAGGCCTCTGAACTCTTCCTTCTAGAAACTACAGTAGTTGACCAAATAGGTAGAAGAGATGACACACCAGTTTGAAACTGGGTTTGACTTGAAATTTTAATTCCAAAAATTCAAATTTCCCTCATTTTCTAGTCAAGTTCAGCACTCCACAATGGAGTGAGCTTTTTTATGTGTAATATTAGTTCCTTGATGATTCTTTGGTCTTCTAGTCTTCAATTAAAGGTTTATTGATATTGAAAGTATTGCAATCATAATGATTGAAGATTATGTAACATGTTGTTATCATACTTTACTTTATATCTTTATTTTAAGTGTACCTTATGATCTCTAGTGCTATTTTCTGAAGACCCGTGCCTTGGTTTCTTGTTCTTGACTTGATTTACTTCAATCTGTAATGCATGTTATGTTCTTTGCATGATATAATGTTCACTTCTATTAGGCTCAATCTCTTAACACAAGATACATCATGTTTGCACACGTAAAGTGAAATTATTCTCATTTCAAGTTTGTGTTATGTAATTTAGAAATTCATGTATGCTATGTCAAGAAAATCAAAGTAAACATTAGTCAGTCTTCAAAGTATTTTCATTAAATTAATTTTGTTGTCATTCAAAACATATAGCCCTAATATTTTCTGAAGGGTTCTGGAGCTTACAACTGTCAACAAGTTTCTATTAGAGACTGGATATAGACAAACCTATTCAAACCAGTATAAATCTCTTGTGTGTTTTTCTCCAATCTGCTTTGTGTGTTATTATTTTATTTGTGTGTATTTTTATAATTATAGTTCATTATTTTCTAAACTTAATAATTTTTTTAGACATTTCAGAAAGTCACTTTTTGAATCTAACTAATTTACAATTTTGCTACCTTCAAGTTTTGTACTTGATAAAATCTATTTTAAAGTTTTGAAAAACAAAAAGTTTTTGAGTTACACAATTCAACCCCATATCCTCGTGCTTTCTCTACCTCACCTGCATTGACATACGCTGAGTTTGCAACACATAGTGTTGTGCTATTGTAGAATAAGATATGACTTTTTTTTTCTTTTTGGTTAATGATGTTATGGGTGTTTTTACAATAGGGGATGCACATATGTCCAAATTGACTCCAAACAACCTAAGTTACAATATCAAATTTTTAGGTTTATTCAAGTTGTTAGGTTATTTTGGGCCAAACCCCATAAATCATACTAATAAATGGTCCAAGCAAGAGATTCAAGAAACATACCTAATGGCCCCCACATAAAATGACGTCACTTTACTCATACACATATATAAGTGGTCGAATATCACTAAAATAAACTTATTTTAAAATCAACTAGATTCAAACCCTAGGCCCTAGATCAAAAATCATGACCATCTCTAGCCTTAGGTCACCGCTAGTCTACACGTCTTCATTGGTGCTCCCCTACTTGGTCGCCTGTAATACAAAAATAATGTGAAACCTTCCCCCAATATGTTTAGGTGGCAACAACCTTCCTTGGTTCCTCCAGCTTGCTATATCACCCGCAGAGACCTCCTTCTCCTAACTACTTCATGTCACTAATAATGTAAAAGTTGAAGCTTCAATCTGGTAAGTTCTGATCTCATACTTTTTCATCTTATATTGATTCAAACTTTAAATGTTTGTATAGTTTACCTTGATTAGATTTATGATAATATGATCATTGTTTGTGGTTTATTTTATCCTTTTATGGCTTTGATTCATCATGATTTTGTAATGGAAAATATGGACGATTTTATTTCGTTTTATATTTTACAATTAGATGTCCTTCTCATTTTGATTTGAGCTTTGAATGCTAGTTCCTATGGAATCTAGATTGATAAAAATAACGTTACAAATTATGAAAACTTTTTTCAAATAGAATAATAATTTCATTAAATTGGTTATATAAAAAATAAAAGTTGAATTTATGATAGATGAAATATCTTCAAGCCAAATTTCCAAGTACTTAATTCTATCTCTACTGGCTAAAATATCAACTACTTTAGTTCATATCTTAGGACAGTAATTATTATCAAAATAATTGAACTAAGAGGCATACATATAGATATTACAAAGGATAGGCCCATGGTGTGATAAATTTCTGTTGTCCCCTTTGGTTGCTGTATATAATTGTTATTCATCTCCCTCTAGGAATATCCACTTGAAAACTAGCTCCTAAGTGAATCTTAAGCCTTCTTTCACCATTACTAGCTCCCTTTTATATGTATCAGTAGCACCTAGGAACCAAACAGACTTCCTTATCTTAATTATCAATACTAGTCATCAATGGCAATGTAAATCCCATATGATCTATCATATAGATGCTAATGTTTAGTTTTCCTTTTTTCCAAAAGTGATCGTTATGTTGCACCCTCTGCAGTGGTGATAAGTCATCCTTTACTAAGTGGAAGGCTTGATGTTTTCATGGTGCTTTGTTTACTGATAGCAATACCCCCTCAGGCCTTCTTACCTTTACATGTCGTTCCTTACTAACCATACTCTAGCATAACACATTGTTAAGAGGTTTAATTTCTCTTTCTCTATCATTGTCATAAAATGGCATAGCGTCTTCTCATTGATTTGTCTTTGGGAGCCAGCATTCTAACATGGTCATGTGACTTACTAGATAGGCCAAAAGTACATGATGGGTATCCTCAACCCCTTCTCCATATATGCAGCACTTTCTTCCACCCATATTCCTGTATGTCGTAATTTTTCCTTTGCAGTGATTACATCTTTATTTGCTATAAATATGAAAATTCCCATTTTCAAAAGGATCTTAGGTCTTCTAAACTCGGCTCCAAATTATAGTTGATCCTAAGAGTCATATTTTCATATCTCTATACTCTTTTCAATCATTTTTAACATTCTATCCTCCTTGTGGTTCTTGGACTCAACAAGGAGAGTTTGCACCTTGGCCTTAGTAAAAGGGATTTTAATTTTTTAAGTCTACCTCCCTCTTATTAAAAAAATTCTTGAGGAGGATCTATGATTTGCTCTAAAGTTTTGTTTCCAAATGCTAAGAATTCAACTCTGAACTTTAGGGATGAAGGATCCAAGGGTCATCCCATTTTATCATTGATACTCCATCCCTAATCCTCCATATAGGGCTAACTTAAAAGCACATCTCCCCTTAAGAAGAATAAGCCAAGCAAAAGAAATGTTTGAACTTGTTATGACATTAACAAAATTTTTATTAGGGAAATATATAGCTCTTAATATACAAGATATCAAGGAGTTATACATTCCCATTACTCTAGATTCTTGTTTGTGTAGCATAATTAAATAAAAAATATTGAAGTCCCTAAATCTATACCTCTAGCCATTTCTAGTTAGCAAAGCTTATCTCAACTCATTCAATATTTTTTTTCTCATCAATTTAGTTTCCCCACCAAAAGGAACTCATCATGGATTCTTGGTCCTCGCATAAAGATAATAGAGTTCTAAAGCAATTTATTAGGTACATTGGAGATGCTTGAGTATTCACTTTTATCAATATTTCAATAATTCCTTTGACCTTTAAAACTAATATTTTCTTCCACCCTTTAATACGTATTGATAGCAATCCTTAAGAGAATGTGAGGTATGAGTTTCGGATCTTCCTATCATAGATGGGAGGTAAAGATAATTTTTTCAAGAAAAAGAAACACTTGAATTATGGCACAAATATCATAACTATCATATGTGGAACAAAATTAATTTTATGATCCAAGAGACTCCCATACAATTTGAGAATCTCTGTTAAGGTCAAGAAATCATCAATTTATACTTTTGAGAGTGTTAGACCATTATTCATTTAAAAAATAAATAAATAACTACTAGAGCTACAAAGTATACTCTCAAGCCCTCAATGTACCTTTGTTATCCATCAACTTGAATAAAGAGGATAGGCCTTTTGTACATATCATAGATAAATATGGGACAACTAGTCTCCCTATTTAATTCCACTTTGTGCTATAAATTTTTCTCTTGAGCTCTCATTAATAAAGGACTAAATAGGATATTCTATATACACATCTCACTGCCCAAGAGATTTGTCCTTTGGAAGTTGTATCTAATATTAGACTGACTAAACTATATCAGAAGAGAAATCAAACCAAAGTACATGAACATATCATGAAACATCTCTATCTTCAATGCCTATAGTTTTAAAGCAAAGTGGAATATCTCCATAATGTACTCCTTTAGATCTCAATTCCTTTTATACTTTATTGAAAATCGGCTTGACATAGTCGTACTTATTTCAACCTTATCATTTTTCAATTTCCTTAAGAAACTTCTCAACATTGAATACGTTTTCTGGACATATTGCGTTTGAATGTTTTTGGAATTTCATGCTTCATGATCATAAGACTCGTATAATTTTAATGATCCCACTTCTCATAGTCCTCCATTTTTTTTAGTGTTAATTAGAAGTTTCATCCATAAGAGTAGCAAGCAGTTAAATCCTTAGTGCATGGTCTAAATCCATGTAGCCAAGAACAATCATTATGTTCTCTCTCCGTTCCTTAAAGTTAGTCTTAAACTTGGTAAATACACACTTCAATAAAATTATAAGAAAACAATAGGCTCACACAAGTTCCGAAAATTCAAACAACAATAAGGCCCATCACAAGATATATACTACAACATTAATGATGATTGATAAATACACTCAAACAACAAGTCTATCTTTGCACCAACTCATTGTTCTAATAACCATTACATACTCATTATCACATTTGAACATATAATTTGACCAAATATTGACTTTCCTTTGGACCGGCTAATATCCATATAAATTATGTGTAGCAATTAAATATTGACAATAAATCCCGTCAAACAATAAACCTATATTTGGATCGACTTATCGTTCATATGTAACCTAGCTGATAATCATCGCATATTAATTACCATAATTGTGTGCATGTAATTCAACCAAATATAGACCTTCTTTCAAGTTGACCAATATTCACAAAAGCTTCACCCACAATCATCCTAATGCTCTCCTAATGCTGTAAATAAACTGATTTTGACAAGAGACGCTACTTTGACCACATACTATTTTAGTCAATTCATTTCAAAACTCATAGAATTATTACCAAATTCCTTATTTAACAAGAACTTAATCATATATATACATGTGTTGCCAAAACAATTAAAATAATTAAGAAAAACTGTATACAATGAATTCCATGTATATGAAAGATTTATGGTTTGCTTCATATCATATAATCCACACTAGGGAATAAATGCCATATGGTACATATATCAAGAGCCTTGTTTGTAAGTAAACAAATAATCAAATTTTTTTTACCACATCAATATGCCCAATAGATCAAACAAAAAGGACAACACAATGTCGAAGAAAAATTTTTGTGTCTAGTTTCAAACCCAAATTGAAATCCAAAGTATAAATACAAAATGAATAAATTTCTTCTCAATGATCAATTGCGAATAGCTCTGATACCAATCATTAGATATATAATTCTTCATATGACAAAATCATCTGTGTCAAATCATCGAGAAAATTGAAATACTATATGTGGAAGCATACTTGAACATCCATAGAAATTTATTAAAGTTTGGACAGGTGGCTATCGATTTTCCAAGTCGATATGTATGAAATCATTAAAGAAGACGACTCCCTGTTTTTATGATGATTGTATGTCAAAGAGACATGCAATTGGGGACCATAAGCTTTTATAGTTTTACACACCATAGCTTTTGATTTTCAGCCCATCAAACCCTAATTTATTATTCAACCATAAAAAAAATTAGAAAACTATGTTATATGACATTTACATATAATAAACTCATTCTTGATGAGATAATTTAGGCCAATTAATTTAACCTCATTAGATCATTTTAATTTGGTCCAAACTTTATGGTAGTATATAATATTCAAATTTATATATACAAGTCCACAACTTTCAACGGCCCCAATTCTAACAGGAACAAAAGCACATATAAAAAAAATATTTTAAGGCAAATCAAGCACACAAGAAAACATTCTAGAGAATCAAATATAATAAGAAAAATAACACAATAAACATCACCTCTCAGAGTCTGTGACTCTTTGTCCTGCTATCACCTTGTCATAAAGAAGAAATTTGTTGTATATTATTCTCATCATTGGATGTCTCATAGTCATCTAATCACATAGGCCATGAAGATCAAGGGAGATTAATATGGCATATAGGAAGGTGAGACCATGAAACCATGGGACAGTGAAAGACTAAGAGACCGTTAAATGATGAGAGGATGGAAGAGGATGATGATTGAATTAGTGAACACATGATTAAGGAATGAGATTGAGGGTGACCAACAAAGAGTGTTAAGTGTAACACCCAGTGATGAAGCCGGGGAGTGATCGCCGGTGCAAGAAGGCACAAACAAGAAGCAGCTCCTAACAGGCCTCTAAGCGGAGAGGTACATGAATGAACTTATTACACATCAAAATGAGAATGATTCTAAGACTGTATAAGTATGGGATTATACAGTTGATGATGACTTATATGAATTGATTTATACTACCTATACCAACAAAATACATCTTCTTTTCGGTAGCTCATCACTAAAGAACTCCATAGTTAAGTGCGCTTCACTTGGACCAATTTTGGGATGAGTGATCTCCTGAGAAGTTATCCTAGAAAGCATATGAGTGAGGACAAAGCATGCTGAAAAGACCCATGTTAGTTTCTGAGAAAAGTTGTCAATCCATAAAGTAATATAAGCTATTACATTAAGATTAAAATTGAGAAAGGAGGATAGATTGCAAAAATAACAGGAAGATGAAGCATCATCATAGACATGGAGAGAGATTGTGAGAATCAAAGAATGAGAAGACTTAAAGCCTTAGAGTATGTTTGGTTTCAGAAAACAATTTCAATTTTCATTTTCTGCTATCAATTAGTTTCTTATTTTTTAGGATTCTTTAAGGGAAATAATAAAAACCATAAAACTCAGTTTTCAATTTTCATTTTCAGTTTTTACTATTTCTTCAAAAAATGCTGAAATCAAAAAAACAAAAATTAAAAATCGAAAACTATTTTTAAAATCAAACACACCTTTATTTTTCCCTACCAAAAAAGGAAAACATCCTGAAACACAATAATAACCCAATTGCCTAACCCAGCTAAGAAAAGCCTCGATGCACTTTAATGAGTTAGATGAGTTATTTTCTTTCAATGGCAAATCAAATAGGCTTACAAGTTATGAGCATTAAGTATGTGACAACAAAAAGATTCAAGTAAACATTAGAGCAACTCCAATGGCTTTTCTTTTTTCTTCCTTTTTTTTTTGTCCTAATTACCTTAGTAGGGCCCTAAGTGGTCAGACCATTTTTAGCTAAGGACTAGAGCAATCCAAAATTGGATCCACTCTAGAGGGACAGTCTCCTTCAACAAATAATGTTGTGACACTTGTATTGCATGGCAATTTGGTTTTCTTTTGTCATTTGAAAATCATGTGGAACAAAAGTTAGGACCAAAATTGGTCCATTTCATTGGAGAGAATGGCCAAACTTTTGACCGACTCTCACTTTTTGAATGCCATATTGATGAGGTAATATTATCCCCGCAAAAAATGAGGTACCGTTGACATAACAGAGTAGAGCCAAAATTTAGATCCACAGGATGATCAACATAAGAAATGCTATTAGAAACAATATGTAAGTTCGCATTAAGTAAAAGTGACAACTACGTTGATCGGATCAAGATGTGTCGTGCATAGACTTTGAGTTCACTAATGTGTTTAAGAACTAAGGCATGCTAGTACACCTTAAGAGTATATACGGATGGATCATTCAAAACAAGAAATGTAGTTTTGAGAGTCCCAACAACAAAATCCTCTATTTAGATATTAAATAAAAGACTATTAAAATACGCTATTTTTATGAGGTATTTTGTTCAGCATAAAATAGTGAATGTAAAATATCATCGTATTTAGAAGAAATTCTCAAAAATTTCTTATTACTCTTATCTCAAACTCTACTCATTACTAATGCACGATCCCTTCCATCTTCCTAATGGAGCGTCACCGACCACATTGCTACCATCAACAGACACAAAGCTGCTATAATTGACCTTAATCGCTTCCCATTCAAAAACCTTCGCCACAAGTACAGCAAGCCACTTCCACCCTAACTGCTCCTCATCTCCAGCCTCATTGGAGTGCCCTTGCACAACCAATACTCTTTTCCTTTCTCCTGACGAACCACCATTTACCACATTCCCGCCATCAAAGGCCACAAAACCACCATGCCAGACCCCAATCGCATGCCATTCAGAAACCTCGGCGACAAGAACAAGCCACTATAGCACCGAAGTGCTCATCTCCAGCCTCATGCCATAGATGATCCGTGGTCACAGACAAAACAGCTTTATTGTTGGAATTAGACAGGCAAAGCTTTGGAAGAATCTAAACCGCCAACTCACTTAATTTTCTTTTACTCCTTTGTGAATTGCCATGCAATAAACGAGGGTTCGGTACGTCTAAAGGGGATCATACCAAAGAAAATAGTCCAGCTTAACTTGCGAATCATGCGATGGTTTCCGAGTTACCTAAGAACTACGAAAGAACTAGGACTAGGACTGCATTTCAAGCTGGTGCTGTATTATTTGGCCAAACTCTTATCTTTATATTGAATATTTGGAACTGGTTTTTTTTTTTTTTTTTTTGGGGGGGGGGGGGGGGGGGAGGGAGTGTTCTGTACAAATATAGGCAGCCAAAAAATCATAACCTACACCATGCAGATCCGTGCAACAGTTATCTATGACCATCTCGAGGCTGAAAAAGTGTTAGGATGTTGCCCTTTGAAGCAGCAAAACCTCCTGTCTCACTGAACTCAGCTCTCGCCATTTAAGTTCACTATGGAATATCCGGACAATAAAAACAGGCTAAGACTCTGGACATGGCAAAGCCAGGTGCGCCCGGTTTAGCAAATACAATGCCAAGCCTACTTCCTTCTCTGCAGGGAAGGGGAGCGTCAAATTATCGGAGCTTCAGAGGCCTCGTCAACTGAGTCCTCCAAAGCTTTCATTGCTTCAGCAGTCGTAAGAGCAGCCACAGCCCTGTGAATTGCTAGATCTGCTCTATTAAGCAACCTCTGAGCCCTCTCTCTCTTTAACTTGGCCACACTACGGGCATGCTGAGCAGCACTCGAGGCATCGCGCAATCTATACTCATCAAGGTCTGAACCATCCAATTGTTCAATTCCATGCCTCTGAGGGCCGTCCTGTAGGTAATGCCTGTGACCTGGCAGGTCACAACCGCCCACATTCCACCTACTAACCCCGTTTCTCTTCCCTGAACCTGACAGTCTCTGACTATAGGAAGCTGTCATCTGCAAATCATTATACTTAAATGTTTCGAATTTCTTGGACTTGCTCCTCTGAATTTTCGAGTTATGATTTCTGTAGTACCCATCGTTGTTAATAGAATAATATCTCATGCTGTCAGCATCCCGTGGAGAGAATACCCTTGGCGAGGTCTGAGGCAGTGGGGAATCATCCAAAGAATCATAACTATGACCTGGGTATACAAACTTATCATCACCAATTGCAAAGCCATTCGACCTTCTTCCTGATTTCACAACAATCAGATTCAGATGTAAGGTGAATGTTCTCAGATTGTTTAAAATGTAATGTCTAAAGCAATCAGCTTGTAAGCAAAATACTCACCAAAAGTTTGTAAGCCATCCTGATCTAGAATACCGTTTGTATGCCCAGAGACTGGAATTCTCTTTTGTGATCGATGTTTGGATACCTTGTTCTGTAGTTCCAAACCCCTTGGTTTCAAACAGAAAGCAAACATTGGAGGCTTCTCCAAAGTAGCAACCTTATCCAGGACTCCATCAGAAGAGGTGTTATTCTTGGTCAGGGCTGCTTCCCACTCTTTGAGTTGTTGTTGATATTTTTCCCAAAGAGGTGGCTGAATAGAAAACAAAAAATTGGGGTAAATTTCAAGCAAACAATAATCAAGATAATGTTCAGGTACACATGAAAACAACCCATCTGAAGAGAACTAAGGGTATATGTATTGCACAGTCATCACGCACTTTTAAGTTAATCAAATACAGAATTACAATTCCACAGTAATTGGAATGAATTCTCCATGACTGTCTGGCAATGAAATTCATGCAACACTTGAATAATCTATAATAGTTAATCAAAGCATACTGAGATAATGTCATTACCAACGATAAACTACATTAATCCAACTCAATACAAAACCAAGATTTGCCATGTAAAGCACACAACCACAGATACACTTTAGTTTGGCATTCTCTAAAGAGCAATGGATGTGGCCAGTTCCTTGGACCATTTTCTGTCGACCTTTTTCTTTTCAGTACATTTCTGTCAATTATTTTTTGATCCTTTGATGAAAGACAAGTGTTCAAGTTGTTCAAGTCTTCAAGATTCTTTGGCAACTTAAATCTATTTGTGATTTGTGGTGTATATAAACCAAAAAATTACCACAGCTTTTGAATAGGTTATTTTTGCTCCATATTTCGTAAGAGTTGTTTTCCTGACTTCCTTGTGGGTGTCACCACAAACAGCACAATGTTTATGTTATAATATCAGAAAATATCTAATATTATCCTAATTTCCTAATCATATGTTAAAATATCATAAAGTATCTTATATAATCTCTAAGGAATAGTTTCTGCATTTCCTTATATATAGCTAGGATTAGCAGTCTAGTTTTATTATAACCAGAGATTATTGCTTTCTATTTTTTTATCACCTCGCAAAATATATATCAATCTATTGTCGTATTAGAGTTTCTATTCTCTCTTTTCCCCTCTCCCTACCCAAAACCCATAATCTCAAACAGTTTGGTTAAGACAATTTTCTCTTAGAGATTTACGGAGAAAATGGAGACTCTTTTCAACTATTGTTCTTATATTTTGTTTCCTTTGTTCTGTTTTTCTTTGGTTATTCTAGTTTGATATTTGATATGTGAGTACATGGAGTCAGCAACATATTAATAAATCAATAATGATTAATGTGGACAGTACCTGAAAGTGCCGTATTAAAGCCATTCCCTTCTTCTGCCTCCTCCACTGCCAATAGTCATATATATTTTTTGCTACACACAAAGGCCCAACATTAACCATGAGTTCCTCTATTTCATTAGGTGTAAACTGATCACTCTTCTTAACATATGCAACCTTTTCAAACATGTCCATTGTCCTCTCAAACACCTCCTCTGAGATCACATTCAAGCCACTACTATCTTTTTCAAAATTTTGGTTGTTTGAAATCCATTGTTCATCCTCACTATCCATGTCATACAGTACATGTGATGGATCCAGAGCCATGTCAACATCTGTTTCAATCTGTTGGATATACTTACAGCTCCGAAAAAAAGTAACTCCACTATCATCATTCTCTTCTATCAAGTGAACACCAGGAATAGGTATGTTTTTAACCGAAGCAGCACGGATGTTCCGGTTGTAGCACTCCTCATGCATCTCCTTGAAAAGTGCCCACTGACTCCTATCAGGAAACTCTAATATCCAATCCTTCCCTCCTTTCCACATCATAGCATGTGTGTAACGATTTGTTGATCCCGGCTGCAGAAACTGATGTGCTTTGTATGTGTACTTCGTAATGCCCGAAAGTTTTACAGAAAGTTTCCACTCATTATGGTCAAAGACCTCAAGTACAACATGGGCCCCATATTCTCTCCACCCTTTATCTCCAAGGGTAATCAACACATTTGCTTCACAAGATAAGCATTCAAAATTCTTTTCACTGCCCCTACCGACTTCTGATGACTTCTTCTCACTAGCCTTTCTAATTCGCTTGTGAGGAAGCCCTTTCTGATGATGGCTTCTATTCCTTGAACTAAATTCATACCCAGCAAAAGGCACAGAATATGATACTTGTGTCCGTGGCTTTTTGGGTCCATTGCTGAAATCACTGTAAAGAGAGTCAGCCTTGCCATTTGACAACCCATGTGACTGGAATCCCGGTGAGGAGGAACTATTCCTGTTCCGATGCCAAGAACTTCTGGGAGCAGTTGGATTGGGGCTTCGAATGAGACCTCTTTGCATATTCCATGAGAAATCAGGAGAGTCTTGAGCACCATGTAAATAACCATCAACAGTTTTGTCAAATTGATCTACTAAAGGAATTTGGACACTCAGATCACCCCCAAGAGAATGGGATCCATCATCAGCCTCATCCTTCTGGATCAAAGGTAAAGGGCCTAGCTCCAATCCTGAATGATGGGATTGCCATTCTGGCAAATGATTAGCACCATGCCTCTCAAATCCATTGGAAATGGGAGTTGCTGAACCATTGAGACCAATATCCTGGTAATTTTGAGAGATAATTTGGTCACAGCCAGTAGAGGGACCAGTTACTTGATCCAACTCAGCACCAGACCATCCATCACCTGCAGCACCCTTTGACAATGTCATCATATCTTTCTCTGGATTAACTTCTGAATTCCTATTAAAGCAATCATCATTGATAGAAAAGTCATCCATAACCAAACCAGAGTCTTCCTGATCATTTATAGGTGCATGATCACAAAAGCTTCTATGAGCTGCCGACTGCTCCATCAGCAACTTAAGATGCAAACTGAGAAAAAATGTAGGTGCAGCAGCAAAGGAAAGCACAAATGGAGGCAGCTTCCTGTTGCCAGCACCGAAAGACAGATGAATATCACCTTGAGTGTACACTTTGGAAACACCCATAATGTTAATCCCAGGCCTACTCCTCTTCTGCTTGACCTGTTCAAGCCAGAGTTGCAAAGTTTAATTCTAAGGCAAAACCCAACATAAGTAAACTTGCAATTAGTTTTGTAAGGTTTCATAGAATACAATGTTGAATTAACGTTAACTATGGAATTAAATTCTCACGACGTGAAGGCTATGGAATTACCATTTACCAGTAAGGAAAGAGAGAAAAATGGGAATCAGTACCTTGACCAGTGGCAACTTATTGATGGAAGACATGGAGAACACAGTTGATCCATTTTGAAGTGCCTGGATGTTATCGTATGTGCATTCAGAAAGATGGAGCTGCTTACTGAGCAGGCAATGCCTCTTCAGCTTGGAATCTAAGACCCTCCACTTTGAATTATTCACTTTGGAGAAATTATAGAAAGCAAACACAAGTGGCTTCTTAAGAACATGTAAACTGGAAAACTTGAATCCAATAGATGTAACTGGCAACTGCAAGTCAATATAATTTCCTTGGTGTGCAGGTTGATGAAATACTCTAAGGACCAAAATGAGAAAAGCCGTAGCCATCTTCAAGCAACCTTCAAATAATAGAAACCTCAAACCAACCACATTGTCGACAAAAAGCATCTCCAAACAAACTCGTGGCCACTTGGTCATAACTGTACCATACTGAAGCAGTAGAACAGAATAGACAAACCACAAGTTCTCCAATTCAAAACAGTCATTAAGAACCAAACATAATGGGAATTTCAAGTCAAATTTGAAAACTGCAGATTCCATGTCCCAAAAAACTTCTGATACTCCTGCATTGCAAATGAACCGCAATGGCCCCTCAACCTCGACCCTGCTGGCACTTGAATCTTTTACATCCACAGCTCCACCAACCACAGGACCAAAGGGAACAGAACAAGGTGCACTTGTAATGACAGGTTTCTCTGTAGGCATGTGAGGTGACATTGAAGGTCGACTTCGAAAACGATTTCTAACATATACAATAGGCTGTTTGCCATCTTTACTACAAGTGGCACTTTGCATCGAGGACTTCATCCGACAGTTATTTCCTAACTTATCTTGTGATAAAGAATCACTGTATGGAGTATTTCTAACATCCCTCAAGGAACTGTTGGCTGAATGTCCCTTTACTTTAACAGGTTCATCATATAACAATGATAAGGCTGTATTCAGACTTCCAGCAGAAGTTTTCTGTCTCTTAATTCCATTGAAAAAAGAAGATTTACGCCGGTGGGAAGATCGAGCCAACCATGAAATTATAGGCTCTGAGTCCATACAGCTTGCACTCAAGCTATCATCCTCTGTAATTGCTTCTCTTCTTTGACTTTCTTTTCTAGATTTGCTTCTGCTTTGCTGATCAGAGCCTCTACTCTTCGCTAAAGCTCTTTTCCCCCTTGCATTTCCAGGAACTTCACTGCGAAGTAACAGGAGTTTGAACCTCTCAGTTTGGAGATTAATCCATTCTTCATCTCGATCATCATATTTGATATGGTGAAGCTTCTTATCATTGTCATAGTCATTGACAAGGCCATAATACCAGATCTGGTCCAAAGGCCAAAACACTTTAATTCTCCGGTTCAACACCCAATAAGGATCCACATCACCAGACACAATTTCATAAAAATGTCGTCGCTTCCTGGAACTACCCTTATCTTTGCATTGTGTCCTCGGCCTCAAGACTCTGCTAGCAGTATCAACTGATGCCGATTCCGAACCTGACCTAGTCTTTGACCCACGATTAACAATATTACGACTAGAAGATAGCAAAAAGGCAAGACCATTTGCAGATGGCAAGGTAGAAGACTTGCTACTAGAAGAAAACCCAGTACAGCTTGGATCAAACCTTGAAGATAGCATCCTCGCTGCATTCTCCTCCAGATTTTCCTCATCCTCTTCGTGCAAATCAGCAGATACTTTACAACTATCAATCAAAGGCTCAGCCTCTTTCGCAACCCTAACTCTATCCGAAGGCAGAGTCTTTTGCTTCCTATTCTTCCTTCTTGACTTGATTAAAGAGGAATCACCACTATTTACAATAGAATAAGAGGTGTGAACCTCATTCCCCTTGACATGTAGAACAGAATTTGAATCACTACTCCTATTTTCCTTAACTTCATTCTTCTGCTCAGTCTTTGAAGACTCAAGCCCCCTGCTCAAATCATCACTATCTAACTTAGGTACCTGATCAACGTTGCCACTTTTACAACTAGGCTGCCCTGCTGCAAGATTTGGTGCTTGACCAACTTCAGATTTCTTCCGCCCCACAAAATTCCTCTTTCGCTTTGGAATACATACATCACCATCAAGAGAAAATGAAACTCTATTGAGCCAGCTACTGCCACTCAATCTCTTACTGACCCCCAACTTCAACTCATGCAAACCTTGCCCACCAGAACTTGGCCTCTTGTGACCCTCTGCATCAAGAATCTTCTTGCTACTACCATCAGCATTTTCTAAGCTACTTAGAGACACTTCCTTCCTAGCCTTTTTTCTCTTGTTCCTCTTCTCATCACCATCACCAGAACCACTACCTACCCGCTTTAAGCTCTTATGTGGAGTCTCTTTTGTCAATTTTGATTTATATAAACTTTTAAGATCCAAAGATTTCGATTTTTTGGGAATTGCAGTGCCATTGGAGTTCGCTTCTCTACCTTCCATGAACAATTAAAAGTGCAAAAAACGCCCAGAACGAAATTCCCCAATTTTCACATTCCATCATACATGCCTGTACATTTTCTCAGATCTGTAACAATCAAACCAACGAAAATTCCCAAAAAAAATTTAAAAAATCCGTCAAATTACCCAAAACTAAGATCATCATAAGTAATCACCCCATGCATTGCGTTTATTGTGTCAAACCAAAACCTAAACCAACAAATCAACGGCAAAACAAAAAGAAAATCATGATGAATTAGGATACATACCTCAACCGACACACCACAAAACACTCGATTCGTCCCAAAAATCGTGAAGATCGCCAGCAGCGAATCATGAATTAGGGTTTGAGAATCTCTTGATCAGCGATTCGAAACCCTAGTAGAATCCTCAATTTCAAAATTGAAATTCCCAACAATTTTGATTCTTTTTTTTTTTAACTGCGAGAGAGCTAGGGTTTTTTTCAGCTTTCACGAGTGAGGGTTTAGTTAGAAAATACCCAAAAAAAATGAACGAATTATATATTATATATTTAAATATCTTATATGACTATAAGATTATAATTATAATTTAAACTATTTATAATTAAACTATTCTTATATAATTATATAATTTTATAAGTTTTATTTTATGCACCTAAAAAAATTAAAAAATTAACTCTCAATTAATAGAATTTAAGGAAAATGTCAAATCATAATAAGTAATATCCATTGTAATAACTACATTATTTTATACAATTATTCAATTATATATTATCATATTAATAAAATTTATTTATCTCTTATCATACTATTTTAAAAGCCATGTATATAAATAAATTTATTTTTTTTTTGTCAGTATGAAAGAATTCAATTGAATGATAATTAGAGCTGTTAAAACAGATTGACCTGGAGTTTGGTCACATATTGAGTCACTTTAAACTAAATTAGTTTCATGCTAAAAGAATGTTGCGCAAGTTTAATTTATTTGAGGCACAAGCTGGGCCACGGGCCAATTTTTTTTCTTGTTTAATTTTTTTTATATATTTTAGTTTATGTAAAAAAGTCAATGAATAAAAATATAAATTATTTTTAAATAACTGAATCTTAATAACTTAACTTCATGCAAAAGTGAGGATTAGAAAAAATGTCAATTTTGTTTTTACTTTAGATTTTTTAAGTAAAAAACTGGTTACACAATTGAAATTTAATTAGCAATAGCATATATATATATTGGGCTAAACTGTGTCAAATCAATTTTTATTTTTTCCCCAACTCTTATTTTTAAAAAGTAAAAAACCGTTTCTGAGAATAGTATTCAAACAAGCCCTTAATTTTTATTCACATTTGTCCAAATGTCATGTCAGTCCCCTTATAGAACACTGTAACCGATGTCTAATATGTTACGTTACATAAAGCTGGGTATGCAGGTTAGGCTGGCCTAATCCATTTAATCAATGGGCTCTGAAAATGCTAGCCCATGTCCGGACTGCCCACGTCGATTTTTTTTGCCCTTTGTCAAGGCTTACAAATTTTTGGTATTTCCACTTTAACAAGGGGTTGAAGGAGGGGTTGATAAGAAGAGAGAATGCAATTACAATCTCAAAACCAAAACATCAAAAAACTAAATAAAAGAATAAATAACAAATCTGACGAGACAAAGGCAATTGGAGGTGGCGTTTCTGCAGGAGGTGGCGTCTCGCCGGTTCGTTTGTGCAAGAGATGATTGAAGTGGTGGGTCAAATTAAAGGTGCGTTTGTTTGTCACTTTTTTTGCCAAAAAAATTATTTTTTTATATTTGAATAATTTTTAAAAAATAAATGAAATTTTTAAAAAAATCAGTTTTTAACTTTTTTTGTAGAAGCTAAAATTAGTAGCTTATGAAAAAAAATCATTTTTCAACTTTTTCAATTATGAATAAAATTTACCTTTCATAATCACATTTTTCAAAATCTGAAACAAACGCACCCTAAATAGAGACGCGGTGAAAAGGGAAACCCTAATTTGAAGACATAAAGGAAGTGAGACGATGGTGTCATCAAAGGTGATGGGAGACACGGTGGCTTAGTTTGGAAGAGATGGTGATGACTATTGAGAGAGGGAGGAGTTGGCGCTAGCAATGAGGCGGGGTGACAACAAGTGGTCTATGTTTTGACTTTTGTTGAGAGAAGAGACAGGAAGTAGTAAAGTTTATGGGAATAATAAAATTATATAGTAAATGCATATCATACACCTCATTATCATTGGATATGATGAGTGCTTCTTACTCATCTTACTCACTCAGCACATCCAATAGTGATAAAATGTGTAATGTGCATTTGTTGTACAATTTTTTTGTTCCTATAATATCACTCCACATAAACTTGCCTAGAGTGTAAGTTTTTAGGGTTTCTACTTGGTCTTTGTTTTATATAAGTTGGCACCAAAATTAATTTGAAGGGTAATTGTCTATTCTTATATTAATATTTTGGCAAAAAATGAATTATTACAGCCAATTGAGACATCAATTGTAGCCGAGGTAGTAATATTTTTCGAAGTTAAGGAATGTCATAGATGTCAAAACAGACTGAGTTTGCAGGGTTAGTCTACCAAAACTACCATATATGAGCAGGCTAGGTTGAAGTTTTGAGCCCATCAAAAAGTTCCAACCCGTCTAATCCGTCCTGCTTAATCCTCAAGTTTAGGTAGGTTGAGAGGAGCTTGGCCAGCAGGCCAATTCTTTTTTGTTTAGAAAAAATTCACAATTAATGGTAAAAAAAAGGTAAGAAATGTGTGACCAAAAAAAAAAATGTGTACACTCACCAATATAGTAATGCTATACAGTTGACACTATTTACTCAATTAAAATTTAAAAATAAAACAATACCATAACTCAAACAACATTATTAATAATAATATTTTTTTATCAAAGTTAGTGTAGAGTTGTTATGGACCTTGAAAAATTATGTATGTATAAATAAAAAATATTTTTTAAAAAATTTTTAAAAATAATTTATCAAAACATTAAAAAGTGTTTTTTTTAAGTTTTTTTTTTATATTTTGGCAAGCTGGCCCGCTAACCCATCAACCTACCTTGAAATTGGTTGAGTTGGCTGTTTCAATTTATTTTATTTTGGCAGACTAGCACGTCCTGCCCCTTTTTTTGTTAATTCTTAACAAGCAAGCCTCAACGGGACAGGAAGTCCATTTTGACACCTCCACCGTGTCATGTTGTCACAAACTGATCTGGGCACGTGATCAGCATGTGAGGAGTTCCATGCCCATGTAAGCCTTGAGATTTGTGTGATGCTCTATATGCATATTTAAATAGGAAAATCCATGTAAAACAAAATTGCATTTTCAACATATAAATTCCCTATTTTTTGAAATCAAGATATTGATAACTAAAATCTCATCATCAGCATCAAAAGTCTAAAATCATACATCATCCATACACGAAATACAAATATACATATCAAACTACTTTTGTCCAGTTTGTCCAGAAACAACCAATTTCATTAAATACAAACCATAGTATGATCAAATATGCAAAATGCAAAATGAGTTCTATATAAATCAAGACTCCTGCCTGCGATAACACTAGAGCACTCTAATTTAACCAAGAATGCTTCACTCAAGTGAAGCTCATCAATTGAGTCTCTATTGCTGCTGGGAAGTAGGGAGCTGGGAAGTAGGGAGCTGGGAAGAATCCGTAGCAGCTGCTATATCTGTAAATAGGAAGAAAGGAGATGGGTGAGTTTTTATATAGAAATCCAGTGAGTGAATCCTCACCTAAAACCTCTTTCATGGGACAAGAAAAAGAATTCATAATGCACCGTTATAAAACATTTATATTCATTTTACATAATAGATATAAAACTATAAGTTTACCAGAATGCAAAATAAAACTATGAAAATCTTCAAGACACTATAGAAGAGAACAGACTATTCCCGAACTGTAAGGCAGTGCTCAGTCCTTGGTGAACATGAGCTCTTAACTGAGATCTTAACGGTCCCTAGCGAACTGCGTCCCTGGTGGACTGATCTAGCTACTAATAAGCTTGCCCTTGGTGGGCCTTGGTATACCAAGGTTAACAGTATAGCTACTATTAACTTACAACTCTGTTTCTCTTAGTAGCTCTTGATTCCGAAACAATCTTTTTACAACATTACAGAAAGTCTTATATCCTAGGGTTCAAAACTCTCTCATAGAACAATGTTCTAGCCCAAAAATCACACAGTCAGTACAACAGTTTCTAATTGTTTAAAATCACAGTTTAAATCTTTACATTTCAATAATGGTAGTCCCATGGTTTTCATAAATCATCTAGTACATGCTATTTCAAACCATAACTCCAAATTAATTACAATCAATAGGACTTTCATATTTCTTGCTACAACCTTCTAAAATCATGCATTTGGATCATATTTGATGAAAATAGATCTAATGTCAAACTTAGAGGTGACAAGTTTAGACCCACTTACCTAAAGAGGTAGAATAGACAAATTGATACCAATAGAACCTTGGGAGGTAGGAATTGCACCACTATCTGTCAGTAAAGTAATAAAACTCTAGATTAATTTCAAAATAACTCTATTATAACCCCATTAATGGTGGAAGAATACTATGACATTATAACAAAGAGAAACCCAAGATCTAATGCTAAGAACAAGAGAAGAACAGAGGAAACAGGAAGCAGAACTAGCAGAATCTCTTACCTTTGAGCCTTGGAAGTGAAAGATTGATGTTAGATTGATGGAAATGGGTGAGAGAGAGGTTAGAGGTGAGACTTTTTGGGTTTCTAAGGGGGTGAGGTTATGTTTTGAGAGAGTGAAGGTTTTGGACCCCGAAATAGGGTTTTTAAGAGATCTGTCGACCGCTGCAGCGCTCACCAGATAGCATCTCTCGCACCAACTTACTGTTCTATTGACCGCTACAGCGCTCTCACCAGAAAGCATAAAAATTCACTTCTTGCACCGACTTACTATTCTGTTGACCGTTGCAGCGCTTACCAGAATGGTTTTTCACTCTGCAAAATGGTCTATGATGGTCTCTCACTCTCCAAAATGGTCTCTCACTCCCTAGAACTCACTTATTTACATTTCTTAATTAAAGTTAAACCCTATTAACTTTTAAACATAAATATAAATAAGGAATTACCCCCTATTTGGATTCAAAAAACATATCTAAAAAATCAAAATCAAAATTTTGAATTTTAGTTTAAATCCGGGAATTCTTATGACTTTTAAAACTTGGGGGCTAAAAATGAAATATTTAAAGCTTTTGTAAAATTTGTTAAAAATCATCCCTTAACTTATTTTCCTCTTAGGAACCATTACCGAGACTTTTAATCAAAAAAATATGGCTCTATCATATAGCCCTCTAAAGACGTGTAGGGTCTCAGACTTAGTAAAACTTCAGGACCTGGAGTTATGTAAGAACACGTGTGCTGCTCTACACTTTTCTAGGTAACAGTATACTTAGGGTATTACACGTGTCGAACGGGAGCAAGAAAAGTCAAGGACTATTACATGGAGGAAAATTATATAAATAACTCAAGATCCAGTATTTGCAAAGGATTTGAAAACACATCGTCACACATATTTTACTCGTCTTTTGGTCCTTTCTTTCTTCCCTCTTAGTTTGCAGCCTTAACAGTAGTTACTCAAAACTTGGTGAGCATGTCTTCATCATACTACTCTCAATTGTAATTGGCCATGCCAATTGTAATCCTTCCTTAAGTATCAATAGATTTTTTCCGACTGAACTTCGTTTGGCATCTTATCATTCATTTGTTCATACTTTGTTCTTGAGTGTTACCTCAGCCAAAGTACTTTGGAAACTTGCATTCAAAGAGCCAACTTCACTCTTTGAAATAATCCTTTGATCATTAGAATCACAAAGACTTAAAGGCAGTCGACTTACAAGACCTAACATGCCTAGCACCCACACACCAATTTTAAGCAAGACATGTCTTTTGGCATGCGCGGTCGGATCTGCATAGGCCACTCCATAAAGTTCCCTAGATCGTGACTAGATCATAATTGGCGTGTTCTTACATTCACGAAAGTCAATAATGCCAAGTCCTCAATAGCATACAAAGCAAGGAAACCAAAAGAATGCTTATGCCGAATAGAGACATTGGAAATCAGCCAAATCATTATGCTAGTACTCAACAATTTACGCCTAATGCACATGCTTCATCCTCGACGAATTCTAAATCAACTTCTTCAAGGAATTGTAAACTTTTGAGAAGAGATTCATCTTGATTCTTAAAATTATATATGAGCTCTACTTTAGTCCTAAAATTAAATATCTATTTCATTTTGAAATTGCAAAATATAATTCATTTTAGTCTTTATGCTAACATTTATAGGGACTAACTTGAATCAACAAAAAGATTATTTTTTATAGGCTTAAATATATTTTTAGTCACTATAAATATAGGTTATTTTAATTTTAACTCCTCTAAAATTTTTATTTTGATTTTAGTCCTTTTTTTATTTGATTTATTATGGTCCTTATTGTTCTAAATTTGTCCCAATAAATATCTTTTAAAAATGCATTTAGTTCTAATAAATAGTGAAAATATTACCTTTACCCCTTCAATATTTCAATTTGATCATTATAAATATCATGACTTAATATCAAATTTATACTAAAGGAACCAGCAACCCAAGGATGGAAAGAAAAAAGGGACAAAAATCAAAAGAAAATTTTAAAGAGACTAAAACCAAAATGATTCATATTTACAAGCACTAAACATATATTTAAGCCTTTTTTTCAGTTCAACAGACTAAAACAAAAAATGCATACAAGGTACGTGCGAACGGTACCTGCAGCAGCGATGCAATAAATAAGAGAACCGTACGTGCGAACTGGAACCCTGTTTGACTTGCGATTCGTGCAATGTCTACTAAGGAAACAAATTTTTACTAGGAAAGAAATAGGACTGGGTCTCCATTCAAGCTGGTGTTGTATTATTTGGAGGTCTCCATTCAAGCTGGTGTTGTATTATTTGGCCGATTTCTATTTCATTTTGAACATTTTGAAACTATGCAGAAGGGGAGAAGGGAATCTGTACAAATATAGGCAGCCCAAAATTCATAGACCTACACCATGCAGATCAGTTCAACAGTTAACTGAGAAGATCTCGAGCTAAAAAAAGCTCTGGGGGGACAGTGCTAGGATGTTGCAATACGAAGCAACAAAATCTGTTGCATAGAACCCAGCTCTCGCCATCTAAATTCAATATGGAATATCCGAATAACGAAAAAAGGCTACGTCCCTGGACACGGTATACCAGGCGCCAAGTCCAGCAAAAACAACTCCAAATCTACTTGCTTCACTGCAGGGAAGGGGGTGCATCAAACTACCGGAGCATCGGATGACTCATCAACCGAGTCTTCGGAAGTTTTCATTGCTTCAGCAGTCATAAGAGCAGCCATAGCCCTATGGATTGCTAGATCTGCTCTATTAAGCAACCTCTGAGCCCTCTCTCTCTTTAACTTGGCCACATTACGAGTATGCTGAGCAGCACTCGTCGCGTCACGTAATCTATACTCATCAAGGTCTGAACCATCTAGTTGTCTGTTTCCATGCCTCCCAGGGCCATCCAATAGGTTCTGCCTGTGATCTGGCAAGTCATAACAGCCCATATTCCACCTACTAACCCCATTTCTCTTCCCTGAAGCTGACAACATTCTCTGACTATAGGAAGCTGTCATCTGCGAATCATTATAGTACTTAAATGTCTCCAGTTTCTTGGACTTGCTCCTGTGCATTTTCGGGTTATGATTTCTATAGTACCCATCATTGCTAATAGAATAGTATCTCATGCTGCCAGCATCCCGTGGAGAGAATATCCTTGGTGAGGTCTGAGGCAATGGAGAATCATCCAAAGAATCATAACTGTGGCCAGGGTATACAAACTTATCATCACTGATTGCAAAGCCATTCGGTCTTCTTCCTGAGTTCACAACAATCAGAGGTGTAAGGTGAAAGTTCTCAATTTGCTTAAAATGTAATTAACTCAAAAAATCAGCTTGTGAACTAAATACTCACCAAAAGTTTGTAAACCATCCTGATCTAGAATACTGTTTGTATACCCAGAGACAGGAATTCTCTTTTGTGATCGATGTTTGGGTACCTTGTTCTGTAGTTCTAAACCCCTTGGTTTCAAACAGAAAGCAAGCATTGGCGGCTTCTCCAAAGTAGCAACTTTATCCAGGCATCCATCAGAAGAGGCGTTATTCTTGGTCAGAGCTGCTTCCCACTCTGTGAGTTGTTGTTGATATCTTTCCCACAGAGGTGGCTGAACAGAACATAAAAATTTAGGGGATATTCAAGCAAACAATAATCAAGCATACAGATCAGGTAGACAAAGAAAACAGGGAATCTTAAGAAAAGGAAACGTATATACATCGCATTGACAACACGTGCTTTATGTCAATCAAATACAGAATTACAGCCAGTTCTATAGTAACTGGAATGAATCCTCCACAACTATATCAAGCAATGACATTCATGCAAAAATATATAGAACTCATGCAGACATGAAATTGAGGAACTGAAAATTGAATCAACTCTATTAGCTACCGAATACCCCATCAAAGTATACTGTGATAAGGATATTACCACCAAAAACTAAATTAAGCCAACTCAACATAAAACAAACATTTAACAAGTAAAGCACACAACTTTAGATAAGCTTGATTGTGGCAAGCTTTTAGGGGCAATGGATTTGTCCAGTTTCTTTGGACCATTTTCTGTCTGCGTTTTCCTTTCCAGAACATTTCTGTCAATTATTTTTCAATGCTTTGATAGATGACAAATGTTCAACTCTTCAAGATTCTTTGGCAGCTTATTGTATTCGTCAACTCTGGTGTATATAAGGCAAAAATAAATAAAACAGTTTTTAAACAAGTTTCTTTGCTCCACATTTCATATGATAGAGATGTTCTCCTGACTTCCTTGTGCGGGTGTCACCATAAACAGCAGAAGGTTATGTTATAATATGAGAAAATATATTATCCTAAATTCTCAATCATATCTTAGAACATCATAAAATGTGTTCAATAATCTCTAAGGAATAGTTTTTATATTTCCTTATATTTCATGATTTGTTTCCTTGCTTAATTAGGATTAGGAGTTTAGTTTTATTATAAATATATATTAGTGCTTTCTCTTATGAATCACATCACAATATATAATATCATAATTTTGTCTTATTTAGAGTTTCTATTCAATCTTCCCCCTCTCCCTGCATAAAACCGATAATCTCAACAGTTTAGTAATGCAGTTTTCTCGTAGAATTTACAGAGAAAATGGAGACTCATTTGGACTAATGTTTTTATATTTTGTTTCCCTTGTTCTGTTTCTTTGATTTTTCTAGACTAATACTTTACATGTCAGCAAAGGGAGTCAGCAATATATTAGTAAATCAACACTGATTAATGTGAAAAGTACCTGAAAGTGGCGTATTAGAGCCATTCCCTTCTTCTGCCTCCTCTGTTGCCAATGGTCATACATGATTTTGACAACACTCAAAGGCCCAACATTAACCATGAGTTCCTCTATTTCACTGGGTGCAAACTGGTCACACTTCCTACCATATGCAACCTTTTCAAACGTGTCAATTGCTTTCTCAAACATCTCCTCCGAGATCACATTCAAGCCAATATTGTCATTCTCAGAATTTCGAATGTTTGAAATCCATTCTTCATCCTCACTATCCATGTCATAAAGTACATGTGATGGATTCAGAGCCATATCAACATCTGTTTCAATCTGTCGGATATATTTACAGCTCCGAACATAAGAAACTTCAGGTCCATTGTCATCATTCTCTTCTATCAAGTGAACACCAGGAATAGGTATGTTTTTAACCGAAGCAGCACGGATGTTCCGGTTGTAGCACTCCTCATGCATCTCCTTGAAAAGGGTCCACTGACTCCTATCAGGAAATTCTAATACCCAATCCTTCCCTCCTTTCCACATCATAGCATGCGTGTAACGGTTTGTTGATCCGGGCTGTAGAAACTGATGTGTTTTGTATGAATACTTTGTAATTCCTAGAAGTTTTACAGACAGTTTCCATTCATTATGGTCAATGAGCTCCAGGACAACTTGAGCCCCAGATTCTCTCCACCCTTTATCGCCAATGGTAACCAACAAATTTGCTTCACAAGATATGCATTCAAAATTCTTTTCACAGGCCCTAGCAACTTCTGATGACTTCTTCTCACTAGCTTTTCTAATTCGCTTGTGAGGAAGACCTTTCTGATGATGGCTTCTGTTCCTTGAACTAAATTCATACCCAGCAAAAGGCACTGAATACGATACTTGTGTCCGTGGCTTTTTGGGTCCATTGCTAAAATCACCGTAAAGAGAGTCATCCCTCCCATCATACCACCCACGTGACTGGAACCCCAATGACGAGGAACTATTCCTGTTCCGATGCCAAGAACTTCTGGGAGCAGTTGGATTGGGGCTTCGAATGAGACCTCTATGTATATTCCATGAGAAATAAGGAGAGTCTTGAGCAACATGTAAATCACCATTATCGGTATTCTCAAATTGATCTACTGACGGAATTTGGACACTGTGATCACCCACAAAAGAATGGGAACCATCATCAGCCTTATCCTTCTGGATTAAAGGCAAAGAGCCTAGCTCTAAGCCTGAATCATGGGATTGCCATTCTGGCAAATGAATAGCATCGTGCTTCTCAGAACCATGGGAAATAGAAGTTCCCGCACCATCATGATCAATGTCCTCGTAATTTTGAGAGAGATTTTTATCACTGCCAGTAGAGGGACGAATTACATGATCTAACTCAGCACCAGACCATCCATCACCAGCAGCACCCTTTGACAATGTCATCATATCTTTCCCTGGAATAATTTCTGAATTCCTGTTAGAGCCATCATCATTGCTAGAGCAGTCATCCATCACCAAACTACAGGCTTCCTGATCATTTATTGGTGCATCATCACAAAAGCTTATACGAGCTGCTGACTGCTCCATTAACAACTTAAGATGCAGACTGAGAAAAAATGTAGGTGCAGCAGCAAAAGAAAGAGCAAGTGGAGGAAGCTTCCTGTTGCCAGCATCCAAAGACAAATGAATATCAACTTGAGAGGACACTTTGGAAACACCCATAATGTTAATCCCTGGCCTACTAATCTTCCGAGTGACCTAATCAAGCAGAATTTTTGCACAATTCGATTCAGAGACAAAACACAATGTAAGTAAACTTGCAGTCTTGCAGTTAGTTTTGGAAGCTTACAAAGGATACAATGTTGAATTAATGTTAAATACAGAATTAAATTCTTAAAAAGAGGTGAACACTATGGAATCACCAATCAGGAAATAGAGAAAAAAGGGAATCCTTGACCCCAGACAGGAAACAGAGAAAAAAGGGAATCAGTACCTTGACTGATGAGAGTTTGCTGATGGAAGTCATAGAGAACCCAGTTGATCCATTTTGAAGAGCCTGAATGTTATCATATGTGCATTCAGAAAGATGGAGCTGCTTATTGAGCAGGCAATGCCTCTTCAACTTAGAATCTAAGTACCTCCACTTTGACTTATTCACTCTGGAGAAATTATAGAATGCAAACACAAGTGGCTTCTTAGTAACATGTGCACTGGAAAACTTGAATCCAATAGATGTAACCGGCAACTGCAAGTCAATATATTTTCCTTGGCGAGCAGCTTGATGAAATACTCTAAGGACCAAACTGACAAAAGAAGCAGCCATCTTCAAGCAACCTTCAAATAATAGAAACCTCAAACCAACCACATTGTCAACAAAAATGATCTCCAAACAAACTTTTGGCCACTTGGTCATAACTGTACCATACTGAAGCAGTAGAATAGCATAGACCAACCACAAATTCTCCAATTTGAAACAGTCATTAACCACCAAATATAATGGAAATTTCAAATCAAATTTTAAAACTGCAGACTCCATGTCCCAGAAAACTTTGGATACTCCTGCACCCCAAGTGAAACACAATGGTCCCTCAACCTCGACCCTGCTGGCACTTGATTCTTTTACATCTGCATCAAAGGGAACAGAACAAGGTGTAGTTGTAACAACACGTTTAGCTAAAGGCACATGAGGTGATATTGGAGGTCGACCTCGAAACCGCCTTCTAACATATACAATAGGCTGTTTGCCATCTTTATTGCAAGTAGCACTTTGCAATGAGGACTTCTTAAAACAATTATTGCCTAATTTGTCTCGTGATAGAGAATCACTAGACAGATTATTTTTAACATCCCTCAAAGAACTGTTAGCTAAACATCCCTTTACTTTAACAGGTTCATCATATAACAATGATGAGGTTGTATTCGGATTTGTAGAAGTTTTCTGTCTCTTAGTTCCAGTAAAATGAGAAGATTTACGCCAATGGGAAGATCGAGCCAACCATGAAATTATAGGCTCTGAGTCCATACAGCTCCCACTGCAGCTATCATCCTCTGTAACTGCTTCTCTTTTTTGAATTTCTTTTCTGGATTTGCTTTTGTTTTGCTGATCAAAACTTCTACTTTTTGCTAAAGCTCTCTTCCTCCTTGCATTTCCAGGAACTTCACTACGAAGTAACAAGAGTTTGAACCTGTCAGTTTGGAGATTAATCCATTCTTCTTCTCGATCATCATATTTGATATGGTGAAGCTTCTTATCTTTGTCATAGTCATTGACAAGGCCATAATACCAACTCTGGTCCAAAGGCCAAAAAACTTTAATTCTCCGGTTCAACACCCAATATGCATCCACATCAGCTAACAGAATTTCATAAAAATGGCGTCGCTTTCTGGAACCTCCCTTTTCTTTGTATTGTTTTCTTGGCCTCAAGACTCTACCAGCAGTATCAACCGATGCCGATTCTGAACCCGACCAAGTCTTTGACCCACGATTAACAATATTTCGACTGGAAGATAGCAAAAAGGAACAACCATTTGCAGATGGCAAGGTAGAAGACTTGCTACTAGAAGAAAAACCAGTACAGCTTGGATCAAACCTTGAAGATAGCATCCTTGCAGCATTCTCCTCCAGATTTTCCTCCTCCTCATCCTCTTCTTTCAAATCACCAGATATTTTACGACTATCAATCAACAGCTCAGCCTCTTTGGCAACCCCACCTCTAGCTGAAGCCAAAGTCTTTCGCTTCCTATTCTTCCTTCTTGACTTTGTTAAAGAGGAACCACCACTATTTACAACAGAATGAGAGGTACAATCCTCATTCCCCTTGACATGTTGAACTGAATTTGAATCACTACTCCTATTTTCCTTAGAGCCATTCTTCCACTCAGTCTTTGAAGACTCAAGCCCCCGGCAGAAATCATCACTATCTGACTTAGGTACCTGATCAAGGTTGCCAATTTTAACATTAGGCTGCCCCGCCACAAGAATTGGTGATTGACCAACTTCAGATTTCTTCCGCCTCACAAAATTTCTCTTTCGCTTTGGAATATAAACATCACCATCAACAGTAAATGAAACTCTATTGAGCCCACCACTGCCACTCAATCTCTTACTGACCCCCAACTTCAATCCATGCCAATCTTTCCAACTGGAACACGACCCTTTGTGACCCTCTGCATCAAGAATCTTCTTGCCACTACCATCAGCATTTTCTAAGCTACTTAGAGACACTTCCTTTCTAGCCTTCTTTTTATTGTTCCTCTTCTCATCACCATGACCAGAACCACTACCTACCCGCTTTAAGCTCTTATGTGGAGTCTCTTTTGTCAATTTTGATATATACAAACTTTTAAGATCCAAAGATTTCGATTTTTTGGGAATTGCAGCGCCATTAGAGTGCTCTTCTCTACCTTCCATGAACAATTAACAGTGCAAAAATCGCCCTAAACAAAATTCCCCAATTTTCACATTCCATCATACATGGCTGTACATTTTCTCAGATCTGTAACAAGAAAACCAGCGAAAATTCACAAGAAATCCGTCAAATTACCCAAAACTTAGATCATCATAAGCAATCAACCCATGCATTGCGATTATTGCATCAAACCGAACCCAACACATCAACAACAAAGCATGAAAATCGAGAGAAATTAGCATACATACCTCAACTGACAAACCGCCAAACACTCCGTTCGTCCCGCAAATCGTGAAGATCGTCAGCAACGAATCATGGATTGGGGTTTGAGAATCTCATAGTCGGCGGCTATTGGAAACCCTAGCAGAATCCTCGATTTCGAAATTGAAATTCCCAATAATTATTATTTCTCTCTCTACCCTTTTTTTTAAATTAAAAAACCGCGAGAAAGCTAGGGTTTCTCCAAGCTTTCACGAGTGAGATTTTTAGTTGGAGAAATACCAAAACGGAAAAATGAACCAATTTTTCTCCCATAAAAAAATGAACTAACTTTATTTATATCTAGAGTACAACTAGAGTATAATTTCTTTGTCATCCAATATATATATATAATAAAAATAGTTAAATCTCACCTTCATTATTTCACGTGCCTACCATGGCCAATAATTTTAAAATTTATAGTCAATGACTACTCACTTAAATGTGCCTATCATACGTAAAGGATTAGTTATTGCATCTAATAGTAGATACCTCGAGAAACCAAAACACTCACTATTTGAAAATTTTATTCAAATGGAATAATTTGATTAGACTAAAGAGTCAATTCATCAAAATTAAACTCTTATGTTTATAATATAGAAAATTTTGATTGATAAAATCACTCAATTACATATTGCTACATTAGTATATATATAAAATATGATTGAATACAAGAGTCTAATTTTTATTAATTGACGGTGTAAATTTTTTTTATATAGTCATTCAAGCATGTATTGTTACATCAGCAAAACTGGTTGAGTTTCACACACAATACTTGAAAAATCATACAAATGGAATGATTTAATTTGATGACAATGTAGAATAGTTTTACACTATCAATACATAAAAATTAAACTCTTTGTACAAATAGAAAAAATTGATTATTTCAACTCATATTTGTACTTTTTAATAAATGTTAAAAAATATATCTTTGTAAAATTATTTTGAATTTAATTTTGATACAATGTACGTATAAAACTTTTTTAGACTATTATTTGATCACATTTTGCTACATTAGCAAATATGTTTAAATCTCCCTCCACTACTTTAAAAGTCATGCAAATAGACAGATTTAATTGGATGATAGGGTAAAAAATTTACATTATCAGTGCATATAAATTATTTAAATCCAATTATTTTTAAAAAATATATTTAAATTAAAACATAATTAATCTATACAATAAATAAAGAAAATACAAAACAATAATCATTTTCGGTGTCTAATATGTCTTATTCCTAAAATGTCATTAGCTTTTAATTGTTTTTGTTCTTCTATATACACCGACAATTTCATTAATAATGATAAATTTGTAATTAATATAATTGATTGGAAAATAGCAGTTTAAAAAACACATGGGTAGTTATATGTATGTATATGTATGTTTGATTGTGGAATATTTATCTTCTTTGGGAGAACTACCTTTTTGGTTCCCCAAAAGATTATGTCCGTGGCACTAAAAAAAAATTATATTTGCTTGTAGCTTTCAAAAGATCCATCCGTTTGACAAATTCACCTAAAAATCAATTCACTTTCATTTTTGTTAATAAAAGTTTCAATTTCGCATTGTAGAACAACCAGTTCCAAAAGATGGTCTATTTGAAAAAATAGTTCATTATTTTATGCCAAGTTAACACTGTAAAATTTCATTTTAACCCTCAAAAGATCATATATTTAACAAAATAGGCCTTGAAAATATTATTTTCGTTAATGAAAACATAGACCAGCTAACATCTAGGTGAATTTGTCAAATGAGAATTATCTTTAAAGGATCATGGATAAATATAGTTTTTTTTAGAGACTATTTTGTCATTGACATGATCTTTTGAGAGCTAAAATGGAGGTTCTCCCATTTTCGTTTCTATTATTTGTATTTGAATTTTTTTTTCAAGAGTAAAAATTAAAAAATAGGTTTTTAATCTTTAGAAAATAAATAAACTATATAGTAATGGCCCTTAGAAAATTGATATTATTCTTTGTAGAAAATATAGTAATGCACCCCCTACAAAAAAAAAAAAGGGTTTATGTCTCTATTAATTTTTTATATTATATTATCCTATTTGAATCTTGACTTTCATTGGGATTATGATGTTTTGTTTCCCATCGTTCATAACATTCTACAATGAAATATTCCCCACTTTTTTTAATTTAAATCTTCATAGTTTCGATCAATTGTTCTACATAAGCTCAAATTGCATGAGTATGTTGCATAGTTATTGGCAAGGACATAGCTGTTGATTTAACCACACTTTCTATTTGATAAAAAAATGATTATTTTTGCACAATTGTTAGAATTCCAAATCAGACTTTGATGGGTATCCACATTTATAACATTAATATTTGCCAATCAATCAGTGTTCATAAAAAGAAGGTGTGATTTTGGCCATGGAAATTGTATTGAAGAAAAAGAAATAATCAAATAATACCATGTTATGAAATGGCGGGCTCAAATAGCAAAAATAGAGTAGCGTAAAATAAATATGTGAAAATATAAAACAAAGATGATACAAAAGGATTAACGAGGTTCGGCTTAAAGCCTATCTCCACGGTAAAGGTGACAAACAAATATTTTACTATAAAAATATGATGGAAATACAAAAGAATTTATATTTCACTCAATCCAAACCCCAAATAATAGGAATACAAAAGTGGTAAGATACCACTCAAAACCAAGTCTCAAATATACCCAATATACCTAATAGTATTTTTCTCACGGGTGTATACACTCAACACATAAAGAAAAGTAACCATATAATCAAACCAAACTTTCTCTACTATAATCTAGATGACCTTAGCTTGGAATGACCACCCATGGTGATAGTGATATGCAAATCAAAATCTTCTCTGACAACAAATGCCAAAACACCAAATGCATTTGGGAGTCCTTCAAACTCCAAGTGAATTGCAATGCTTGGTTTCTTCCTTTTATAGAGTTTCTGTTGCAAAGCAAGCATTTAATGTTT
Source organism: Dalbergia cultrata (assembly GCA_031216105.1). Taxonomy (NCBI): domain Eukaryota; kingdom Viridiplantae; phylum Streptophyta; class Magnoliopsida; order Fabales; family Fabaceae; genus Dalbergia; species Dalbergia cultrata. Next base: position 13,100,208 of record CM062352.1, on the reverse strand, counting down.
GCAATGTCCATGTTATGCTCGCTTCCTAAGCATTTAATGATTTTTGACTTATTCACATGGGGTGGGTTTCTTCATTTAATGCTACAATGGCATCAAAAGAAACTTTGATGTTTTATTTCAAAGCTTGATCATAGTCAAGCCATCTTACCCCACAAAACCTAGTCTACATACCACTAATTCTATTGTTATTGCATCCACTAGAAATGTTAATGACAACCTTAGCTTTGACATCGTGGGACCATACCAATGTGGATGGAGATGTTGGGACTTGGTAAGATGACTTTTGCTACTTAGCCATTGTTGCACGAGTTTCCTAGTTCATATTCCAAATTTGATTTAAGTGATGGGGATAATGTTATTTTTCGAAAATATTGGAGGTTTGAAGGTGTAAGAGACACAATGATAAAGGACTTAGAATGTACCTCGCTATCCAGATGGTAATTAGATTCGGGAACACAGGGTGACCAAGGCTCTTTTGTCCAACAAGTATGCAAAGGCTCAAAGTGGATGCGAGTATGCAAGTGAATGTAAACATAGACCTAAAGTCCCGGTATATATTTATAAAGGTGGCCTCAGAGGTGGTTACCATGGTTAAGAGGCCCATCGTGTCTATTGCAACATGATCCCACGTTCTCCTGTTCATGGATGAAGTGGGGAGCAAGGGATGTTGCCTTGGTAACCACTACCACATGGAGATTCTCTTGGAGACTAGGTGGGATCTCGAAAGGTCTAGGCTTGTCGAATTGGGCTTGCACACATGGACCAGATTTATGGTCATGCCCATCTCATGCTCTTGTCCATAATAGTGCCCCCCACTCTATTTCTGAGCTAGTGAACTCGAAGGGCAAGTTCAAGTAGAATATAAAAGCTGTTTCAAAATCCACTTTCTATTGGGGACTTATGGTTATTTTCAAAATGACGTGATCTCGGAATGTTTTATTATGAGATGAAGATGCCTTTTGAATTTCAAACACCACCTCTTTTTTCCTCGATCGTTGCGTTCAAATGCTTGCTATTCCTGGGGCACCACGTGGCGATTTTGAAAATCGAAATCAAATTCGTGTCGCTTCATTCCCTCTATGTTTCCTATTCTACCTCCAATGGTCATGAGGCAAAAACACTTATGCCCTTTCAGACACTCGAAAGGTGCCACCATTGGCGATATATAGCCTTAGTCTTCCCCATTCTTCTTCACACTGCGAGTTCTAAAGAGGGGAAACTTTGTTGAAACTGTGTTAGAATTGTCCTTTATTGTTGCTGCTTGCATTTTCATTGTGCTAGGCTTTAAGGCTTTGCACTTCTTTCTTCCTTTTCCTACTCTTGCTTTGTAAGTATCATCCTTGATGTTTTTCCATTGATTTGTCTAGTTTAGTTTTTCTGTAAGACGATTTTGGTGTTGTGGTGATGGCTAGGGATTATAGTAGTAGTAAATACGTTGAAGCTGTCGTGGGGGCTAGTCTTTCCCATAGCATCACCCATCTTAATTCTGTAACCACCGCGGGCCACAATTTGCATGACAGTGATTAATGGCCTCCACTGGGGGAACCACCATAGGAAAGAAGTGTATGCTTGTTTAGTGTCTTGTTATGAGACTAGGACTTTGTTTTGATTTCTGTGATTATTGTGATTTTTGTTCTGAATATATGAACTGCAAAAAAAAAAAAAAAAAGAGTGAGGCAGACTAGTTCGCAGGCCAGCAGACTTACATAGGGCAGACTAGGCAAAAGTGAAGTCCATTTATAAAATGGACCAGTTCGGTCCAACCTGTTTAACTATAGCCCATAACAGACTAGGCTGGCCTGCATACCCAAGTCTAATGTATGCTAATGTGAAGAATACACGAAATTATACCTATAGTTGTGACACAAAGCCACCATATTTTCAAGACCAACAAGTAATCTCAAAACAAAAACTATTCCTTCAAAATCAATCAAAGTCTCGGCATAATAACTCCAATTCCAGAATCAACCAACCCAATATCAAGATCAAGAAAAAGAAAAAGAAATGAATTTCAACCATAGCCTTTGATGCTTGACCGCCGCCATAAAGTTTGATGCCACCGCACACAGCACCATCGCATAGTTGTCTTCTTCTTCATTGGATCTCATCACTACCTTTGAATCAGAACTAACATTGCATAGTTCTCTTCTTCCTCATTGGATCTCATCACCATCTCTAAATTAGAACCATAACCACGTTAGCCAAGCAACACCCTCTAAAACTCAAACTACCAGCCATAACCACAAAGACATTATACTCCACACCAAAGGGACTCTTCCAAAAATACAAATCAAACCTAAAATCAAATTACAAAATGAACCTTCTCACAAACACATACACTAACATGCATCTGAGAGCATTTAACGAACACAAAGTCCAATCCCAAAAACATACTTAGGATGAAAAATTTTAGACCAAAACAATAAACATCACAGAACCAAAGGAGATTAAAATACACCGAAACGGAAAGTGCTCAATTAAGCCAAACACCAGTCATCATAAGGTCCAACTCACTTCCTTAGTAACCAAATATTAAGCAACAGAGGAAAATGTAAAAGAATTTTAAAAACTGAAATAAAAAATGATGATTACCGAGACACCACAATCTTGGTGCTTTCCAGCTTTCTACTAAAGTTATGTTTGGTTGGAGGGTGAAAATAAGGGTAAATTACACATAAAACTCAATCATGAAAAATTAACCCCCTATTTGCACCCTATAACCAAACATACCATAAATGTAAGCCATTGTGAATTGGTACAGATTGGTGAGTAGATGAGTGACCATGGGATTCGTGGGTCCCTCTATGGTTGAGAGCTTCATATACGTTGCGACTTCACTTTCCTACTCAACGCTATTGCTGCCTTCCACCTATCGTCGCTGCCATCCTTAGTCATTCGCGACCCAACCACCACCTTTGCAAGCAACCCTCGCTATCACCACAAACTTGCCATATGAGCCACCACCACAACACGCCGAATCATTCGCTCGTGAACCTACCTAAGCCACTGGCACCACTGTCCGATGTAAGGTGAAGAAATGGCATTGCATCACCTCCATCCCCAACCACCGCACATTACTCCACTATCGCACACTTGCAGCCACATTGCCAATGAGGTTGTGATGTGGACATCCCCAACTGCAGGTGCAATCTCCTTCTCCCTCATCTGATGTTAGATTAACAAGGAAAAGAGAGAATAAATTGTGGTATTATTGTGTGAATAAAGAGACTGAGTGACGGAGATGATTTAGAGATTAGGTGATAGAGAGGAATCAGAGTTTCAAAACAAGAAAGGAAGAGAGAAAGGCTGAAAAAAAAAAATATAGAAAGCACTAGAAAGTAGAAACTAAAATGAAAATAAAAAAAATGAGCAAATTATTATTATCATATGCATTCCTTTGTGTCCGTGTAGTTCCTTAGCAAATGAATGGATTCAAAGCATTATTAAAGGCATGTAGTCTTGACAAAATGCACTGCATTGGCTTAAGTGAAATGCACAAGCATCAATTCTCGAAAGCTAATATGCATGCTTTAATGAAAAAAGGAAATGGCTCTTTTAGCTATTGGTCATTGTCCTATTGAAGATCGAAATTTGCAATAATTATGAAAATTTATAATTATAGTTAAAATCATTAATTTCAAGCTCAGGACTCAAACAAAAATTTAGGAGTCATTATAAGCACACAACTAAAGCGATCATAGAAAGTTGAAAAGACAATGCCAACCAGTTATATGCAAGCATTTGGCAAGAATCTAGACGGAAAACCGAATGGACAAGCGTTCAATGATGATCAGTTCTATTACCCTCTTTTACATAAATAAGTAAGATAGGATTAGTTAAATTTATCCTAAAATTAAAATTAAATTCTTAACTATTCCGTTTGGTTAAATTATATTAAATCAACAAATAAATATAAACACAGGCCAAAATACAATAGTATCTTGAGTATGATACAAACCCAAAATTCTCCTAAATACAAATTTTAAATAATTTATATTTACAAAGACAAACAACGCCCAGTAATGAAACTGGCAGTAACTTCACTTTATATATTTCGGTGAGACTGACCCATTTACATGAAATGATTTGTTCTTAGGTCTCATTGCCAACAACATAAATCATATCGTGCTGAGCGTCCCTTGAACATTCAGCTGCATCACAAATAGACTACAAAAGGGGCGCCACTTATCAAGCCAACTTATAATTACAAGAAAAAAAAGAACAAAATATGGATAAAATTTTATATTGAAGGGATGAAGTCAGAAATAAACATCCATTCAAGGAAAGAGTTGCAGCATAGAACAAACTCTACACAACTACAGGTGTGCATATCTATATTAGGGGCCTGGATTCTTTCCTTTTCCTTAAAAACATGTTATGAAATGAAAGAGAAACACAATTTTGGTGAAGTTCACCTCGACTCCCTTCTATTTGCAAAATTTACTCAGAAGATTCATAAGTTTGTAAAATCGTTGCACCAATTTATCCTGAATCTGTAAAATTACTACCCCGCCCTCCCTTCCATTACACATTAAACAGTGTATTCAAGAGAGTTCAATGTAATTTTCCTCAGAATTTATTGTGGAGGAACCCAATTACCTGCTCAGGGACAACCAGTTTTATAGATAGGGAGTTTGTCTTTCTCTTTCCTAGATCATAAGAAATTATCCAGTTCGCAAGGAAAATGAGAGGATCCAAAATTGTATATGACTATGTTAAACTCTTAAACTCTGGCACTGATGATGCCATTCTCAACCCTGCTCTCACCCTGTTGTTAGCTAGCATCTTCTCCAGTTAAGTTCTCACCAACCTCACTCTTGCAAAGAGGGCATAATGCATTTATCTTCAACCACTTGTCTATGCAGTCTTTGTGGAAAAGATGAGAACAAGGCAATTCTCTCAGCTCATCATTGTTTTCGTACTTTGCTAGGCAGATGCAGCAAACCTGCAGACAACCACATGGAACCAATACACCCAGTCATAACCAACATAGAAAACAATTAAAGTACTTGTTGCAAGGTGAAAAACATGGTGCAGTGCAGATCTTCTAACCTAATCAATAAGGAATTTGGTACCATCACATGAACAAGAGTTTGGAAGGCATACAAACTATAACCTACAAGCTTAACGCTGTTCCACACTTAACCCCAGGAGATTGTAGTTTGAGAAGATATAAAGGCAATGGACTATAACCTACAAGCTTGAAGTTGTACCATACTTAACTCCCAAGAGATAGAAGTTTGATAAGATAACACATTTTCAAAGGAAAAAGAAAAAAAAATTCTTTCACATTTGCACCAAAAAATGAAATCTTCTTCTACACAAAGGGACATGGTGTAACCAGACAAACAATGTCAACATGTTATAAATGAAGTACTCCTGAATAAATAAATACCGATTGTACTTACTGCATCTTCCCCAGATATCACACGCTCCTTTTCAGTTCCTGCAGCCACAACACCCTCAGCAGCAGCTGAGTTGCTTTCGCCACTTCTTTTATTTTTCTTCATCTTGAACTTGTAAGTAGGCAAAGCATTTATGGATTCAGAAGTTGCCCCTCTGTTTTGTGACAGATCCTCTCTAACACCAAGGATGGAAATTATACAAGGGAGACAACAGCAGATTGTTGAACAGAGAATGAAGGGCATAGCATAACCAATACAGCTAAAGGCAAGAAACACTATACATAACCTGCCAAGGAAAAGGAAGACGAAATTATTTGGAGTCTCTGAAAAATCAGATGATTAAATGTAAGAGCTGATGGAAGGCTATACCTGTACAAGTTAGGAGCTTCATCAGCAGACGAATGCCCCCCAAAGATCCATACGTTTCCAACAACAAACCATACAGCAAAAAAACAATCTAAGGATATTTTGAAGTATTCCACTAGTGTCTTCATTCTACTGCATAAGTATGAACGCATGCTTAGCCACTTAATAAACTACTTACAAGTTACAATTTCAATAAGCTACAACAACCAAAAAAATAACAAAGTAATAAGAATGACATTGGCAAACAAATATTTAAATTCACAACCTGTTCCTTCAAATCACTTTTTAAGAAGGTTAATATTTCCATAATTGGGCTGGGGAATTTCCCCCTTGCCGCAAGAAGTGGGGGACTACTCCCCGCCCCTACCCTGTACCATCCTAATTTTTAGTCAGTAATCAGCATCACACTTTTCTTCATAGATTAGATTAGCATCACACTTTTTAGTCCTTCCATTTTTGGACCCCCAAAAGTTTTTTCCTACGGTTTTAGTCCCTCAGTTTCAAAAACTTAACCAAAATTGCTACTTGACGTCAACTAACTTTTGTTAAGTGGTGATGTGGCAAACCACGATCTTCATCACCAATGCCATGTATCTTCATTTTTTTTGCTACATCACCACTTGAGCAGCAAGTTTACAACAATGACCAATTGTGGTCATGTTTAAAAAATAAGGAACTAAAATGATATGAAAAATTTGTGAAGGACAAAAATTGGAAAGTGCTACATATCATGGGGCTAAAAACATTTGAGTCTTGTTAAAAAAATATTAAACAATGTGAAGCTTAATATTCTTTCTTTTTCAGTCTAAACCACCAGAATTCGGAAATTATTGACCACAACTAATCTAATTTGAGCCAATCAGCCTACTATGGGAATAAAACTCTTTTCACACTTTTTTTTTTTTTACCTATTTACAAGACTTGAACTAATACCTTGAACTTGCTTAAGGGGAATAACCACTTGAACCAAGCAAGTGTTCATGACGCTTAACTTATTTTGCACTAAATAAGGTTGACTACAAGTTTTTATTACAAAATTCACCAAAGCTTGTACTTTACAGGGAAGCAGGCCAGATGTTAATATATGCCTGAAATAACATCATATGTTCATGTGTTTGTGTCACTGCATTTATCATGCACACTGTATAACTATAAATAAGGATGCACATTAACTGAATATAGTCCTAAAGAGTAAAGCAGAAACTGTATTCACAACATTCAGTTACAAGTTTCGAAGTCTGAACGCACAAAAAAGTGATACAATGCAAAACTAGCATCGACAACATCTTTTATCATGAGTTATGATATTGAAGGCTGATTGTACACTAATACATTGTTTTACAGTCAAAATTCAGACAATGAGTGTACTGAACAATAACAACAAAGCCTTATCCCACCAAGTGGGTTAGCTACATGAATCAAACAACTCCATAGTGCTCTACTATATATCACATTTATATTTAACCCTTTAAAACCCATTAACATTTAAATCTTCTACCTATTTCCCCTATAGTTTTTTTAGGTCTTTCTCTACCTCTGAGTGTACTGAAGATCAAAGCAAAATTACAAACCAATCCATCATTCTCATAGTTTGGTTGCCTTAAAAGGGACGCACTGCAAGAGAAGGCATCGACAGGTGGTCTAGAAATGTGTGTATAGAAAATATGGGTAAAGATATGATTTGCATAATTAGAGATATGATCTGACATAAAGTGCGTTTGGATGGATTATTTTGGCTCAAAATCATTTTTTTCAACAACAAAAATACAAAGCATTTTTTTGTATATTTGGATAGTTTTTTAAAAATAATCAGAATATCAATAAAATCAGTTTTCAGTTTTTACAATTATTTATAAAATTTAGAGTTAAATGCATTTTACCCCTGATCTTTAGGTCATTTGCAATTTACATCCTGACTTTTCAAAACGTATATCACGACATCCTGAAGCTACCAAACAATGCAAAAGATCCCTTTTGTAAGTTGACATCCATTTCAACCGTCTAATTTGTGTAGTACGACACCTTGAATGTTTCTATTGTATGCACACAACGCCTTTGAATTTTTATTTTGTGCAACCCAACACCTTGCCTGTCTTAAAGGAAATGGATGTCAACTTAACAGAAGGGTGTTGTTTTGCACTGTTTGGTAACTTCAATGTGTCACGATACAACGCATGTTCTGAAAAATTAGCATGAACTAAAGTTCAGAAGGTAAAATGCATTTAAACCTAACATTTCCTGTTTTTGCTCATTTACTATTGTATTATATGCAGGCACACTAAAGGAAAGTGCCATTCATTGACTCCTTTCACACAGCTATTATTTTCTCTATGATCTTTCTCTCTCAAATTGGTATCATGAGCCTAGTTAGGAAACCCTAAAATTTTAATTCTTCTTCCTGCCATGTGCTTTTCTCTCTCCTCCCGCAGCAACCATCTCAGAGCTCAGCCTTGGTTCTATAACTCCTCCAACTGCCCCACCACCTTGCTAGCCATCTTCAACACGGAGCCTCTAACATAAGCATCCCTATAAATAACGTGAGACCACTCACACAGCCAATGTTGTTCATTCAAACTCATCCTCCAACATCTGGTCCTTAACTTGCCCAGTGTCCCTATTCTCGCAGCTGCCTATGAAGATTATTTAGTATATTAGGCTGCTCAGTCATAGCCTATGCCACTGCTACTAAAACAGGAAATTCTGTTGCTTGCCTCACATATTTCTCCCTCAGTCCATGGGTCTTGGATTCTGGTGACTCTAAATCATCTCTTGTAATGTTAGTCTTTTCTTTCTAATCTTGCTACACCAAAATTACTCCCTATGGCCACTTTGGATAATGAATCCAAAACCATGGCTAAAGGTCTTGGTCAAATTCACCCCTATAATTCCTTCACTCAACTCTATTCTTTATGTTCCAGGTCTGTTCATTCTAATATACATCAGTAAATTAACCTGTTCACTTAACTCCGCTGTTATTTTCGCTAATAATTTTGTTCTTCGGCAGGAATGAGATACAGGACAAATGATTGGCAAAGGGCGTAAATCTCAGGGGTTGCACAATCTCATCTTGCTCTCATCTCATGCTGCCTTCACTTCTGATGTTTACTTTACATCTGCACTTTACTTCTACACAGTCATCATGTCCTTATAAAGTTTTGGAGAGATGTTGTCTTTTTTATTATTTGCATCGCATGCTATGCTTTCTTCTGTTTTACAGAATCAAACCCCTTTTTCAATTTCATTTCCATATGCTCCTTTTTACAGTTTTTCATTTTGTTTTGATTGTTTTGTGCAAAATTAAACACATAGATCATAAGACAACTCCATGCTAAATCTCTCAAATGTGTCTTCCTTAGTTACTATCCTCTCCAGAAAGGAATCTGATGCTTTCACCCTGACAACTGCTACTGTAACTTAGAAGATGTCATTTTATTTGAGGAGTCACCCTTTTGTCTCCTCCCCTCCCCATGAGTGTTTATTGGTGTTTGATGTTCTTGTAGCTCCATAACATGGCAATCCTGGTGAAGCCCATTTAGCTTACAATTCTGCATACTTATTAGTTATTAGAGTCAATCAACTCACAATGCTCAAGCCACTGCCCTTTAGGATGCTAGCCCTAATCCATCATGCTTCCACTCTAAATCTTGCCTTAGTCCTCCCATAGTTGTTATCCTCATCCTATTTATTAGTTCCTTTGCCCCTATTTTGGTTTTGTTATCTCCTTGACTTTTGTTTCTATCCCATGCCGACCAGGTGAGGCACAATCCCATCCTAGGCAGTAATACACTACAGTAGATGAAATGGCAGCCTTACACTCAAGCAACACTTGAGAACTAGTTCCTTTTAGTCAACGATTGCTTGTCAATGGATTTATGCTGAGAAAGAAGATGGCCTTGATGGGAAAATTGATCAGCTTAAAGTCCAAATGGTGGCCAAAGGACATACACATATCATTATTTCAACACAATAGCTAAGATTACTTCTACTCTTCCACGTCTCTCCATGGTTGCCATGTGTCACTGTCATTAGCCCCTATTTCAGCTTGATATCAAGACTGTCTTTTTTGCATGGGTTTTGTACAAAAGTTTATATAGAGCAACCTCCTCACTTTGTTGCTCACAAGGAGTCTAGACTAGCCTACACCAATCACTTAGGTAGTGTTTGGTATTTGTCCCAAGACAGTGGAGACAAAGACAGTAGAGACAGTGGAGATGGAGACATAAAAAACACTGTTTCTGTATCATGTTTGGTTGTAAAGTACAAGATATGATAACTGTTTCGTATCTTGTTTGGAAACATGGAGACAAAACGATAAATACATGATAAAAGATGTTAGTAACCCCTACCGGACTGCCGATGCTGGATCCCGAGCTAGTGGCAAGACCACAACCGGACCACCACTGCACCACCCATGATTGTGAGACATATAGGGAAATATTAAATATGTATAGAAATATTATTGGAAGAAAAAAAAAATAAATTTCTGTCTCCGTCTCCTATCCCCTCTTTTTGGAGATACAGAAATTTTTTGTATTTCTGTCCCTTGTTCTTGTCTCCATCACCAAAAAGGTTTGTGTCTCTAATGTCTCCGTATTTCTATCCCAGGAACAGCAACCAAACATTACCTTAAAGGCTTGAAACAGTCCCTATAGCCATGACATGGGTGATTTAGCACTTAGTTAATCAATTTGGCATGGTTCAAAGCGAGAAATATAAAAATCTGCCCTGTACATGCTAGTAAGTTTCACATGCATCCTCAAACTTTAGCTTGCAATCTAAACAGGTAATATATTGATATTTTAACAAAATTATCATGAGAAAAAAGGAAATTTTATCTGGAAACTACATATGCAACATCACCAAGCCGTAATCCCCAAAAAAGCTGTTGACCAGGTTACTAAAAGATAATGAGTTGTTCTGATGTTCTAATCTCTGATAAAAGCTTTCATCTTGGTACAGTAATTGCAAGGCGGTAATCCTCATGTCAGTGAATTATGCGTATACCTTCACTACCTGGAAAAGTGCACCAGATACTGCTTTTCTCTATCATGGCCTGCTTAAATAATGATGACAAAAATGTTCAAGTGGGAGTTCAGAGTTAATAACAGGTTGGTTGCTGTAAATGCCAGTCCTGACCGAAGGGTGTTAAGATGTGTATCAGTTTGGAATGCAACCAAAAGATTTTCTACTAGAGTTTATCTATAAAATATATAAAAGGGATTCCCCTCCATGACTACTTTTGGTGTCTCCTTAATGTATTGAATTGTTTTTTCAAGTCCATTAACATATTTATAAATGATAGATAAATTGTTAAAAGGAAACTACTCCAATAACCTCCACTCCATCCACTTTAAAACTACTAATAACTGCTACTATCCGCAACATTTTCGTCTTCCCCTGAATCTTAGTTTACTTTAAAAAAATTAAAAAATATCCATGTTAAAATTTATGCTAAGTGTCTATCAATCTACTAGTTTATCCTTTAAGCAGATTTGATCATTTCTTGATTTTGTTGGTGTGCGGCCTTAAAAGCTTAGTTGAATTTTCCTTTCTAGGCCTTTTGTATTGAATAGCCTACGTAATCATAGACTATCCACCTCACAGCAATTTAAAGTAATTATTATCAACTATTAGATCAAGGAAAAGAAATAGAACAGTCCTGAATAAATTTACCAAAAAAAAAAGTGAGGAAGATCTGATGTGCATATTAACACTGGCGACCATATTTGAAGAGCAATAGACGGTATGGACAAATTGATAATTTGATTAAAATTAGTCAAACACAAGATTTGGTCACTTCCAAGTCATGATAAAGAACAAAGAGTGACCAGAACTTCATAGAAATATGGAGAAGAAGAATATGGGGCTCAAAAGTTGTGACCAAAATAAATTGATGCACAGCACTCTGTTCATTTCTTGTGGACAAAGAAGAAATATAATTAGCCATAAACACTTGAAACCCTAGTGTCCAAATTATACTTACAAATAAGATAACAAGCAATTGAAATGGCAATTAAGATCTTGCACTTTAAACAATGCAATTTTAACATGGATATTAAAAAAAGGGTTTGCCTAACAAGTGCCCTAAGGGTAGGGCACTGGTTAAGGTTTTCATAATGGGTAAGTTTATAAGTTTTCTGATGGATCCCACATCTTTAAAACATAACAATGACACTTTTCAAGAGTGAACTTACCCTTTTTGATTCCCCTAAGGGCACTAGTAAGCAAAACCCTTAAAAAATATACTGCAACATTTTAATAAAAAGCATAAACGCTTAACAACAATAATAACTGACTCATTACCTTCTGTTCATCAATGTTGAAGCTTGATTGCTTCTGGACAACGCAGCAGCAGTCTGACCATCTTCTCCTCCATTAGTTCTAGAACTGGAAAGAAATGTCCCGGAAGGATCATTGATCCGAGGAGATGTTTGCCGCGATTGCAATGAATCTTGCTCTCGACTATGATTATGATGATAATACCGCCAATAGAGCAGAGGGAGGGTAGCAGTGCATCCAGTTGCATAACCCACAATCCATGCAAACAAAGGGGTGCGTGGATGCTCATGCCTTGACAAAGACAAAATAACAATAGACGCAACAATCTGGCTTAATAAGAGTGCTAGCTCAACGGATATCCACAAACCCGAATGCACCGGACTCCTATGCCGACGTGAATCCCCTCTTCTCATGAATGAAGAATTCCTAGAATTTGATCCATTAGATACACTGGAGGTTGTTGCCGAAGGCTGAGAAACAGGTACTCTTACACTACTAACTCTGTCTTCATGCTGTGATGATGTATCTACGCCATTAAAATGTCTATCATGAGTCGAGCCCGAAGTGGAAGCTTCATCACTTCCGGTTATGTCTATAATATGCTGATTGCTACTCGAGCTCCCCAAGCGCTCCATCAACAAAGGATATGTGTCAGGTGTACTTTCAATATACAGTTCTGGAGACAAGAGAACGTGCATCTAACTCCACAATCAACGCAACTGTCCACAAGTAAAGCATAAAACAGAACAAGAAATATAGCACACTGTACACCACCTTTAACCTCAAAATTCTGAGGCTGTGCCAAAACAAAATACTGCTCCTAGCACTCAGTAAACTGTTCTTCCTCCTTACTCAGCACAACAGTAGACGGCAAATTCCACAACTTCCATTCTGTAAAGAAGCAATATTATTCTCCAATGCTATAGTTGTCAATCTATGAGAACATATATTATGTCATTATTATATATACGAACAATATAAACGTCTTTCTCATATACTAAAGATACCAAAAAGTGATTTGTGTTCCTAGTGCACGGAAACAAACTTGTTTGATTCCTTAACTTGCAATAAAAAAATCATAACAAGAAGAACGTATTTACATAAAGCATGTGATCGTTGCTTGCACAAAGAGAAAGGCACATCACGTAATGTTTGCACATCAATATATTATATAATTATATAATTATATAATTCATAACAAAAAATAATAATAATTCAACTAAAAGTTGCTTCTCGTTGATGATGCTAGTAAACCACATCCCCTTCTCAAAACCTCAAAATTAAATAAAAATTAATTGAACATATCAATTTCCTTCAACAAAATATCACAACTACTTTGCAACATCCCTAATGTCTTTTTTTTTTTTTTTTGCTTTAGCAACTGGGGATGCGGGAGAAACAGGAGATACCTCAGGTAGCAGCTAAAGAAACGCGAGAATTGGGTGCTTGATTTATTATGAATCGATGAAACGACAGAGGAAAAAAAAAACAAGGAAAATCGAAGATGCGTTGACTGGACTTGTTGACTCGAAACAATCAGAGAGCTAAACGACGCCGTAGGATCAGATAGGAACGCGCATCGATCGGAAGCTACGGACAGAGAAGATGAGATGACCAACTAAGATCGGAAAGGAGAAGGGGAGAGAGAGAGAGAGAGGGGCTAAACGGCGCCGTATTTAGGATTGTTGCTGGTGACGGAGGGAAAATAGGGACGGTGTTGTTGTCAAAAGGGTGTCAAGCGCACCTCCATTGCTTTCCCTTCGCAGTGTAGCTGAGTCACGGCATCTTCTCCCTTTTGTTCTTTTCTTTTTTTCGAAAAAAAAAAAATACTAATAATAGGATGTTCTCTTATTACACTACCTATAAATTCTCTTTTTAAGATTTAATTATATTTTGTAATATGGATTGTATTTACCACTTTTTTAATATAAAGAGAAGTTTGCAAAAAAATATTATTGAACGATATATTATTATTAAAAAAATTGATTTAATTTAAAGAGCAAATTATTAGGACATCTTTTGATGTCCATTGTAATTACACTTACCTTCTTTAAGATTTTAAAAAATTATTACATATATTCCTTTGTCATTATTTTTATAACAAAAAAATAATTGATTGACAAAATTGTCATATTGGGTATGCACCACCACCTACCCCTAACACCCATCTTCATGGCCACCACCACCATGGCTAACAAATTCCTTTCGTCCTCCTTCTGCCTCTCCCCTTGCTTCTACATTTTTGCTTCACTAGCAAAAATGTCAAGAAGCCGCGATACTTGTGATTTTTCAGTGGCTATTTTGACTATAAAAAACAAAAGGAAGTTCGTTCCACCCATATTTTCCACTCTCTGGCCCAAACATAGGATGAGGGAAGAGAATATCAAAATAAGGTGGCAAATGTTAAAGGAAGAGGTTTCTAGGAAACAATTTGACAAAAAGTACGTCAACGAACAACGTACTCCTCTGCAATCTCTGCACAAGCAATGATTTAAGAACTTTCTCCATAGAAAGGATAGAAGTGCAAAATAACATTACTTCCAAATGCTGCTCACTAAGATTGTCCGCATCACCAAAATAAGACGCCCCTGATTCCTGAGCCACAGCAGAGTAGTCTAATTCAAAGGATAAGCCTAATTGCCAAAAGAGGCCCAACATGTTACTACTCTTGGAGTCTAACCTAACGCATCTTTAGCCCATATAACAGCAGTCCAATCATCCTTTGCAACTATTCAACCTAGCACTCCTCACCTTAGGTCTCAACAAATCAGTTACGATTACAAGGAAGAGCAAAAGATACTCCTTTTAGTAAGATACTAGCCTATCAAGTTTCTTATTATTTAGATTGCATTTGCATTCTGTTTTCATTTTACTCCATTGGTAGATTCATTATATTTGATTCATTATTCTATGAGCTATAGATATTTTTCATCCTTCCTATGATATAAGCAATTGTACAGTGATTGGTTTTTTAAGCGAATAGAACACCCACATTTTTCCTTTTATTCAAATATCTTTTATGGTATCAAAGCTCCAACCTAGAGCTCTATGAATACATTCCTCACCTCATAATGTCTTCTTCTTCCATGAGTTCTTCTTCTTCCTCTGCATCTGACATGAATATTCATTAGGATACTACCTCTCAACCTGTTCTTGACCCTTCTCAAAATCCTTTCAGCCCCTTTTTTATTCACCAAAAATCCCACCTTTGTTTTTGTTTAACCTCCCTTTGTTGGTAAAAATTACCAGTCTTGGTCTTGTTCTTTTCAAATGGCTTTTCTCTCTAATCGAATCCCTATTCCAGCACCCCGAGAGGGAAAAAGAGAGGAAGTTGTTGGCCATGGTAATGGTGGCTATGGGGATGGGTGTTGGGGGTAGGTGGTGGTAGCTATAGGGTAGGGCAATTTTGTTAATCAATTAATTTTTTTAAAATAATGATAAGAGGATAACTGTAACAATTTTAAATTAATTAATGGAGGTAAATGATTTTTTTAAATCTGTAAAGGGTAAGTGTAATTATAATGGACCTTAAGGGAGTTCCCTGTAATTTGTCCCAATTTGATACAGTTAGAGTATAAAATATATTTATATTATTATTCAATTAAATATTTCTATATTTAACCCATAAAAAAGGTTTAAATATATTTTTAATCCATACAAATATAGGTCATTTTGTTTTCCTCTAAAACTTTTTCATTAGCTTTTGGTCCCTCATTTTTTAAATGTTATGTCTTTTGTCCCTGCTATTAGTTTGTATAATTAAGTGGTGATATTTATAAGAATCAAAAGAAAAGTTTGAAGATATTTTTTAATTTAAAATTTTCAATATTTTTAGGGATTAAATACGTATTCTAAACTACTTTTAGAGACCTCAATATAGTGAGCAAGGATGAAAAACTTAATATTGGAAAAAAAAAATGAGGCACCAAAAACCAACAAAAATTTTAGAGAGACTAAAATCAAGTTGACATATATATATATATATATCTACAAGGACCAAAAATATATTTAAGTTAAAAAATATTTCTATATTTATGATTTTACAACATAAAAAGATGGAAAAAGAATCAAATGTATTTTTCTGGGCAATATATAATTGATTTTTACATTATAAATTCATTAAAATAAAATTTTAAAACAATAATAAAAATTTAATGAACTCAAATTTGGAGAAGGCCTCGTATGGTTTTCATCGCCAAATGGTAAAAGCATATTTGTGAGTTTAGATTTCATAGGGAAAGGGAGGTAAGGGGGGAAATTTGTAGTGCAAGTTTTTTGCCTACAAGACAAAACAAAATTGAAAAAATAGGGATGAAGCTTCATTTAGGTCATTCACATTTTAGTAAAGTTTTGATTTAGTTCTAGAAGTTTTTCTTTTGGTTCTATTTATATATCTAATGTTTTCAAAATGTTTCAATTTTATTCTTTTTATAGAAAGTTGTTTCTATTGGTTTTTTTACTACTGAATAAACAAATAAAGTTCACTAATCAAGTTTTACTCCACAAAATTTAGTTAGGTAACATAAGTGGATCCTTTAACGTGAGTTCTTGGGTATTTTTACTTTTGAACAAGTGAAAAGAATAAGCACGTATAAACAAATGTAGAAACTAAGAACAAATAGGAATTAAAAGAATATATAACAATGTAGAATACAAGAAGGTGAAATATCATCATTATTTGAGAACTTCAGGACTCTTGAGCAATAGGTGACTCATGGCAAATGTTGTTGTCTAAGAACGTTCATAAGTTACACTCTTTACAACTACTATGTAAAATGCTCTAAAAATTCCCACCCCCTCTACAATTCTATGTTACTCTTATTTATAGACAAACTATTTACATCAATATCTGACACGTGTCCCACTTACTAATTCCTTCCAAGTTCACAATCTCACTTCATTTCTATGACTTGCTCACAATTGTCTCATGTATTTGCACTACCCCTAAAAAATAGGAGCCTTTGAGTAACCTCCCTTTTTCTTCGACAACATCTAAGTGAATTTTCCTAAGTCCTTGAATTAATCTTTTTCACTGCATCCGTCTTGCACTTGGCTTCAACACTTTACCAACATCAAGTGTTGTCATTTGGTTTGCAATGAACAATCAAGTGCTTGGCTTGCTTCCTCTCGACATTTCTCTTGCAATCTTTATGCTTGCACTAGTTTCTTTGTTCAACATTTGTTGTACTGATGGCAGTTACACCCGTGCCCTTAGTCCTTTTATTTGACATTTGGCATGCCTCCAATAACCTTACTTGGGTTCACATCTTACTTTTATCAACCTTATTACATAAAAAAATTTGGCCCTAACATGATGCCCCCCAGATATCCCTTTTTTTTTTTCAAAAGAAGGAGTATTTTGTTGTTTTAGTTTCTTGTAACCATTTCCGCTTTTTTCTCACTTTTTAAATTTTAAATTATTTTCTGCAATCCTAGGAACATGCCATTTCCCTAAGTAACCATAATTTGAGTTATCTTTTCACTCACCCCATTAATTTAAAACACCATTTTTTCTTCCTCTTCACCCTTTCATCTTTTCACTTTCATGCTTACCTTTTATATCTCTCCCCTTCATGTAACTCCTATCTCAAAAACCTTTTCAACCTCTTCTGTAACATCCTAATTTTTAACTCAATACTCCTAGAACGTATTTAGGTTAATCATTAGTTTGTTACTTCTTAGTTTTATTCTTTAGAAATCTTTCTTTAAAATACTTAGTGGAAAATATGGATAAATTTTTTTTTTTGAAATATAAAAGCAAAGTGAGAGTCGCGTATAATTTAAACAAGCGTTAATGATAAAACATAACACAAATATAAAAGAAAGCGCAAACATGAATATCAAGTAACTTCACAACAGTAGCCAATCATATACACATTGAAGGAAATACTTCATTAATACCATAATATGCCCACCTAGAGGTGGGGCTTAGTTTAGTACAATAGAAAGTAAATACATAAAGGAAGCAAATACAATTGAAATAGAAAAGTACAAAGAAAGCATAAGAAATGACACTCATACCCTAGTGTATCTAAGGTGGATAACCTCATAACAAAAGAAAGTTTATCCTCAATTATATGTGGTGTGTGTGCACTAGCCCTCCCCAAAGACCTCTACTACTGTGACCTAGGATATGGGGGGATGAAACCAATCCCCTGACGAAGCTCGGCCGGAGGGGGCACTCATTGTGGCTGAACATGTGCTCCATGACGGGGGCGCATCTCGACTCTCTTAGCCAGCCTCGGCTGCGTCACAGTCTCCTCGCTCCCCTCTCTCACAAACCGCGAAGTGGGGGCAAAGCTTTCATTATACATGTGGGTCAGTGGATCCTCCGATGGGTTGTCCTTCGAATGCTGAGCGCGGGGTGCATAGTCCGGGTAGTCGCAGGTAGCCGAACTTGCCGTGTACGTCTGGAGAATCCTCTCGTTGCCCATCCAGGAGCGCTTGAAAACTATATCGTCGCCGTAGGGAGACGTCGGGGAGAAGCGGTTGCTATGTATAAGGTGCGTAAAGGGGCGTCCCATAAACATGAAGACTCTCAACATGCAGCGCCCCTCAAAATGATGTGACTGGTGCTCCGGGTCATAGTGGACCTCCCACGTGGGGGTACCGATGAACAAGATGAACATCACCATCGTGATCTGAAGATGTGACAGGAAAGAAAGAGAGAAAAAAAGGGAGTGAGAATCTTGCTAAAGAATCTTAGCAAGGAGCCTCCTATCTATGGTGACATCGTCAACATCCTCAGAAACATTGGGTTTGTTATAAAAAGGGTGAGCATGCATATAAAGTTCATTATTAGGTTTATAAACATAATCATCCAAGGTTCGTTCCTTTTAGAATGAATCTTAATATCATGAATGCAACATATCAAAGCATGAATGCATGATAATACATTATACATGCAACTCATTAAAACATAACATCAGGAAACATATATGTGGCATAAAGTGGCATATAAACTTTCAAATGAAACTTTTCTCTTTTCTCAACTTTGTGACTTAAGAACTTCATAATCTAGCTTCATGGGGCTACCCTAAAACATCATCTAGGTTATGAGCTCATACCTTAACTAGTCGTCACTAGCTCTTACTTATCCTATGATAAGCGTAATCATAAAAATCCCGACTTCTAGAGTATGGGCTAGGGGGCTTAAGGATCACCTATCATAACCTTTAATTCAGGGAGTCTATAGGAATATTTCCTTCTTTGAAACGCTCTACTTGTATCTAGTGCACAGCGAATTGTTCGCTTTGGCAAACTGTATCTACCATACCCTCACGAATTTGCCTCCTTCCCACCGGAGCGGGAGAAATGCATTTCAGTGCTTCGTCACATTGAAACTCATTTCCTGGGGGTACTCAGCCGAACCAGCGTCACCCAGGACTTATCTCATATAGTTTTCACAAACATTCTCAAGTCCTTTAAATTTGATAGAAATTCAGCAGCATAACAGCTGTATACCAAATTTCTTTCAAATTTACTTTATGCCACAAGAATCTAAAATGCATGTACTTTTATATTTAATTTCTATAATCATAATAAACTTAAAATCACATAGAAATACTCATCATAGCACATGCACCATCACATCATACTTGAATTAATAAACTCATTGCATCAAGAAACCTATGGTGTCTTATGCTTTGACCCTTAGGGTCTCAAACTTGAAATCTAAGTTTTCTAGCCTCCGATCTTGACCTCTTATGCACCTATAGGTTCACCATTGATTATTCTCACTAATTATCATGATCATATCCTATTCTAAACCTCATTAGTGCAGAATCTATATTTTACAGTTTATGGGTACCTAAGAGTCACAACTTTGACCCTTTCTAAGTTCCGTCTTCACCTAAAATACTAAGATAAATTCTTAGACCAATTATGAGGGGTTCCTACACATTTACACTAATTATAAACCATTATTACTAGTTTTAACCATGCTGAAACAGAATCCATAAAAGCTCATTTCTAAGGGTTCTAGAAGTCTCATTTTAATTCTTTTCTAGTTACTAACCTATCTTATCTTTCTCAAATTAATTCTAGCATCAATTATACATGAATACACACATTCTAACATAATAAAATTATCATCATACAGTGAACAAAATAAACAAAGGCAGAACCAAAATCATTATCATCATATCATTCATAGAACTTCATTTCTAACTCACATAAATTGTTAGTTCCTCTTGGAATCTTTTTAAGACTTCTAAAACTCATATGGAAACAATTTATTTCATTAAAATCTTCATAAAATAAGCAAGGGCAGTAGCTATATTATTCTACACATATTTGAGATTTAAAATGTAAAATCATGTTATAACATTCTTTGGACTCACTAATGCTTAAGAAAATTCCTTAAACATAAGCTTTTGGCACTTGTAACTAGATGAAACCCATACTAGGTCCATCCTTATCACATGGCCGAAATCATGTTCATAAAACATTTCCATTTCCAAACTTTACTTGACATAACAAGGGACAAGTATTTGAGCTCTAATATTTTTAGGTAATGACAAGAATATAAACATGCTATGCACTTCATTTTATCTTTATTAGAAAAGTAAAGTGAGGGCTTAAAATAAATGTGAGATGCAACTCATTTTTATCTTTACGATTAGGTAATGACTTGAAAAGTAAACATGGGATGCAAAGCTCGAAATTAAACATGATAATGCAAGTTCATTTCTTTATTCTTGAGAGCTTAGTGATGATATAGAAAAGTAAATATGCTATGCAAGGCATAAATTTAAACATAAATGCTAGTCCATTTTTATATATCATTAGAGCTCATACAAGACTTTAAAGAATCAACATCTCAATCCCAAACATAATCTGACCAAGATAAAGTAAGCTCTAGAGTTCTAAGTACCAAGGTTTCAAAGAAACCTCATGGTTCTTTGAATATCATCATCAAGCTCAAGGAAATGGATTCAAGAAAACAAAACTTTTTAAAGGAAAAGAGGATGAAGGCCAAAATCACAAGGAAGGGAAAATACACCATATTCTTTGTTATGTACCCAAAACCCCTATCTAGAGTAAACTCTAGAACATGCCGGTCAACTTTAAGGTTGACAAGGGTAGGCCTTGGGCTTTTTGAAATCTTTATAATTATTTTCTTGAGTTGAAATCCTTAGTGAACTAAGTAACACAAGTAAATCTTGAAGAAAGAAAAACTCAAGCTTTAGAGGTCTTCTTGAGATGAACACAAGGTCATCATCTAGAGACACTCATCATCAAGCTATCATGAGGAGTAAACTTAGGCCTTGAGGCCGAAAATGAAAAGGAAACAACAAAGGAAAATCGAAAAACAAAAATGAAGAGAAGCTCATGGAAACAACATTTTTCTTCAAGAACAAAGCACATTTGAGTAAAGGAACAATTTTAGAACAACTCCCTACCAAGTATGAAGATAAAAGCTTGGTCTTTGGAATGAAAATGAGAAGAAAAGCTCCTCTCAAGATGATGATGATGATTCGGCCTTGGTGAGGAAAAAGGAAAGGAATGTGTTTTTGTGTAAGCTTGTGTTTGAGGGTGAGAGCTTTGGTGTTTGGATGATGATTCAAGGTGGTGGGGTGGTGTTTTGAGGTTATGCTGTGGTGGCTCAAGGTGCAGGATAAAAAAGATGAAGAAGAAGAAGAAGAAGAAAGCTCTTTGAAACTTTGAGAGAAAAGGAAATAATTTTACAAGAATGATTGAAACTTAAACTTGACAAATGATCCAAAGGTTCTTTCAAGCTCCTTAGCATATGTATTTATAGAAAAACAAAATAATGAAGAATGAATGGAGGAGGAGGTAGCCGTGTGGTTTCATGGAGGGAGGGAGAGAAAATATCTCTTTTTTGTGGTCATTCAAGGCATGGTTGAAAGTATGGTGAGTATGGGTTCAAGCATAGCTCAAGGTAAGGTCTAAGTATGGTGCAAGCATGGCTATGGAGTGTGAACAAATTCAACATGTGGGAAATGAGGGGGGTGTGGCCAGCGGTCTTGAGGAGTTTCTTTGATTTAGGGTTTCTTTGATTTAATCAAGGTTTAGTGATGTGTTTAGGTGTGTATTAGATTAGGTTTAAGATTAGGAATTGCTAAGTAGTGTTTAGGTAACTAAGAAAGTAATTAAGGATCTCAAGACATGATTAGGGAGTGCTTATACATTATTAGAAGGATGTAAACTCATTTTTATGCATAAACAAATGTAGACATAATTCCTTAATTTAAGGAATTGGAGAGAGAAAATACTATTCAAGATTCCATGACTAGAAATCTTGAATTTAAAAAGAGATTTAGGTTTAATCTAAGCAATTTTAGGTTCTAATTAACTTTAATAAATTATTTTGACTCTAGATTAATCATGGAAATTAATTAGTCTTCAATTAGAGTCTAATATTGCTTAATTACATCATTAAGCTCAAAAACACTATACTTAGGGGCAAAATCGTAATTTTACACAAAACTGCCCGGGACCACCGGGACTTAAACAGATGTTACAAAATATATAAAAACATAATTTAAAACCATCTGGAGAAGTTTCAGGCTCAAACGACACTCATACCCGTATAGAAACGCTATAGGGGTATTTTGGTAATTTTGATCCGAAACCTCATAAAACGAGATTTTCGCTCCCAAAACCATTCAAAAGCCATCTAATCCCCTTCAAACATTGAGTTGACCCTTCGTGGACTGCCGGGTCGGCTATTCTCAAATTCCGGGCAGAAAATGACCTTAGGGGCATTTTGGTAATTTTTGCTTAGACAGAAAATCGGGGCGTTACATCTTCATCTTCCATTTTTGTGATTTCTACCCCTATGGCTTCCAAATCTTCCAAGCCTACCCAAAATCCAAAGATCGTGGCTTCTACTTAGGATCCTATTCAACACGAAGGATATGGCCCCTTAACATTGCACTTGAACACCAAGGGTTATGGGAAAGTCAATTAATTTTCCCTTTCTCCATAGGTTCCTCCATGTTTAGTTTCATAGGGCCTCTTTCTTCTCTTACTAATGTTATGAGCATGCATTCGTTCTTCCCCTTTTTTCCCAAGTAAGAACTCCTTGCGTATTGATCTTGCATTCAAGTAGGCTATTTTAAACCTATGTATAGATTCTTTAGAAACTATCCTGTCATTACGCTTTCCTATGTTGCATGGACATATAGAGTTCAAGCTTCAAAAGAATAGTTCTGGGAAACCATAAGCATATTTGATTTTCTCCAATTGTCTAGGGAAAAGATTAAGTTCAATAACGTCATGTTGGATTCACCTCTATACTTTTGGAACAAATCCACAAATAGTCTCTAGTCGATATCACTGGTGTTTACCTTTACCGTTCAAGGATAGAAGAATGGTCAAACAGTAATAAGGATGAAGAAGAAGGTCCCCAATAGACCAAAAATCAAAAGAGAAAGCTTGCTACCATCTCCTCCAAGGATAAAGCACCTAAACAACCAACTTGAAAATAACCAAAATAGTCAAAGAGCATTACGCCTTGTCAAGGTATCAATGTTTTACCTGTTCAATCTCGTTCCCACCTTAAAGGTACCTTCTAACTTTCTTTTCAACCTTGTTTGCATTTACCTCTGCTTTCATTTTTTACTTTGTACATTTTTCAGTCCCAATCTGCTACTATTGCCAATAATTCTCCTTCCATCATGCTACCAGAGAAAGGTCAGGAGGTGCCATAAGGTATTCTTTGTTGGCCTTTTACTATTTTCCATGTTATTTTTGCGATAGATACTTGTAATTTATTTTTTACCAAGGGTGATACTAACCTCGACACACCTATTGGTGTCCCAACAGCCACTATGGGTGTCTCTGCTGAGATTATTCTACTCTCATTTACCATCCTCCATGTCCGATGCTGAAAGGCTCCATGGCCAATACTGAAAGGGACTTCTGCAGAGGAGGAGAAGATCCTATTTTTAAGAAGAGGGATTACTTTGAGGATGCCATTGCCATGATCCAATTTGGGAATGGGACCAGCGTGTGAGGGACTAGCTAGGTCTCCACGTAAGCCTTCTAGGTAACGTGACTTACTGAATGCATGAATTTATTGTGATTTTCATTCCAAAAACATAATTTCATTTAATCATTATCATTTTCTCAATTTAAATCATATTATTTGAATTGATAAAATTGAAGCGTTTCAACATAACAACTCTGAAAATCAGTTTAATACTTGAAAACCAAACTATAAATGCATCATCAGTCTGGTACATAAACTTATCCACAATATGCAATTCAAATCCATACTTAAACTCTGAAAGTACATAGTGATCTACATACATATTATAAAAATAAATACATGAATATGAAATTATAATGCATGGTTCAGTATGTCAAAGGCATGTAAAGATGAGATCCCTTTCGGTATGTCAAAGGCACATGAAGATAAGATCTCTTTCGATATGTCAATGACACATAAAGATAAGATATATATGAGATCCCCTTCAGCATATCAATGGCACTTGAAGATTAGAAAGATATATATGAGATCTCCTTCGATATATCAAGAGCATGTGAAGATGAGAAAGATATATATGAGGTCCTCTTTGACATATCAAGGGCGTATGAAGATAAGATCACTACTAAAGTAAAGATAGTCATTGCATTTATCATATGCGTACTCATACTATATTGCATTATTTCTCTAAGATGATTTACTATGAGCTTGAACATTTTGTTATATGTATATTAAGTGATTGAATGCTAAAAGAAACCCACTTCACAAGGATGATTTTGAACTTTAAAATGAATCTTTGGTATGTGCTGCATGATCATATTTTTCTTAAAAAATCAAAATGGCTGGGACGATGATGATGACGATGACATTGATTATTGTGTAATTGGGGATGCCCTGCTGAGAATTTCATAGTTCTCACCCCTATATTCTTGTGTTCCCATCTCATCTCCAGATTGTTCAAGAGAATAATGAAGCTGCTACCATGGAAGAATCTGATTTGTAGTAACTCGATAGCTAAAGTCCCTTATTACTTTTACTTTGTTTTTGTGTGTGTGTGTGTGTTTATAAATGTTTAATGAGACATATATGTATTAAGACTGATTGAAGAGTTGTTTAATGTATTTGGATATGTATTCTATAAATACTTTGTTTCCTTCTTATATATTTAAGTAGAATTATAAATTAGTTACAGCGCGACTCGATCACATATGTCATAGATAATTAAGTAAGGTCCGCTAATTTATAAGTAATAACTCCTAAATCTAATATCATGACTTGCGGATGATGTTGTACTTGGGAGGGTGTTACACTGGTGATGGAGGAGTAGTTTTTCTTACTAGTGTAAAAGTTTCTGGAGAGATTGGGATGATGTTTAAGACCTTCTTTTTATATTAAATGTATTAGTTTTCTCAATGTACTTGAGTTCCTATTCTTATAATTATTGTTATGATTGTTACAATTTTTATTAGAATAACTAAATTGACAATCATCGTTTAGGAAAACCCTTTAGGCATAAATTGATTAATTAATTGGTTTGTGTTTAAAGGAGAGCATTAGAATTAATTTTTTGATTGACGGTTAGGCTATAACATTTGACACACTAAATCAATGTAATTTCTAAATAAATTGGGATCATATTTATTAGTTGTTTACATTGGTCAAATACTAGAGGTCAATTGATCATTAGTACAATTGCCAGTAAATAGTTACTAATAGCCAATAATGTGTTCAATATTTAGTTTGTGATAATTAATTCCAATCCTAGGAATACATTGCACTAGTGCCCTTAATTCTAGATTTATTACCAATTATTTTCAATTGCTTTAATTTAATTCTCAAAACCCCCTCCATTTTCAACTAAGTGACATAGCCTCCTAGAGAGACGACAAGAGTTACATACTAACTATAGTTTTGTAGCATTCAGTACTTGAACTATTTAACCTTAATTTGAGGAGATAGTAACAACCTCCATCAACTGCCCCTTGTGGGCAACATGGTATACCAAGGTTAACGATCTCTCTATTGCTGTTAACTTGCAACTATATTTCTCTCACTAATTCTTTATTCTAAAAGCTATCATAAGATTTTAATTAAGAAATCTAAAGTTTCTAAAACTCATAAAAACTCTAGGGGCTGTTTGGTTCCTATGTTTAAAAACAGTTCTGTGTTTTTAAAAACAAAAGACTAATAAAACTTGTTTGTTAACTTGTTTCCTTGATATCGTTTTTAAAAATGAAAAAACAAACTTCGCATTTTAAAAACAAGAAACCAAAAACAATTTGAAGTTGTTTTCTAAAACAAGCTTATGTTTTATAAAACAACCAAGCCGTCCTAGCCCAGCTTAATTTCATTCACGCTTTCACAGAAAATCCGAACTTGACCAGCTTTGCACAAGAGATTTGCCGGCAAACTCCTCCCAGCTCCGGTGGCAAACTCGACCCAGCTCGGCCGGTAGTGATGCCCCTGATTTGGTGATGCACGAGACCCCCTCTATCAGAGTGCGCAACCCATATCCGCTTCTTTACACAGCTACGCACGCAACCTAGCTTTGTCGGCGATGCATCTATGCTTCGGACTTGCAAGAAACCCACTTCATAGGCTCGTGCAACCCCCCAGATCCGCTGCCTTTGCCGTCGCATGCCACCCAACTCTGCCAGTGCACTCGACCAAGCTTCGCTGGCTCCCAGATCCACCAGCGCATGTACGCCCAATATTGGTTATGGCCGCGACCCAGATCTCCCTTTCTCTTCCTCTTTCTTTGCTTCTTTCTCTGGTTCTTCCTCAGCAACAGAGCTCCCCCGCCGTGCTCTATCATTGATTTGTTGTGTTTGATGGTTGTTGTTATTTGTAAATTGTCACTAAGTTGTAAATTGATCTCACTGTTGTTCTTTGTTAATATTTGTTGTGGTTGGTGTTGTGTTGATTTTTGTTGTTATGATTTTGTTATGATCTTTGTAAATTGCCAAACAATTTTTTGTTTTATCCATTTTAAAAGTTGTTTTTAAAAAAATTTATCCAAACAAGTTTTTTTTGTTTTATTGTTTTCAATAATTGATTTTAAAATTATTTTTAAAAAACAAAAACAAAAAAATTCCAAATAGCCCCCTAGTATTATGTTTATCAACATAAACTAGCATTGCAACAATACATTCCAAGTGTATGATTGCACAAACATAATTACTATAATTTCATAAGCATAAATATTTTCCAAGAAAGATCGTATAAGTATGGCCTATGGTTTGCTGACATAATTTCATAAACTTGAAACTTGTGAAGTCATAATATCATGCCTATTAACAGAATAAGTCATACTAAACTCAATCTTTAATAAACATAATTATGTGTTCTAGAAGCAAAATCATATATTTCGAAACCTTGAAAGCAGAATAATTTCATCAACACATAATTCATGTCTAACAATCTTGATAACTTGCTAAATCATATTTTCTAATAAACCTTTTCATGAGTACATAAAACAATTTCATGACATACGACATATTGATCATGGTCTCATGATTTTCTAAAATATATTTTTCATGCTATAATCAAAACTATAATTTTGCTAAACTTGACATAATTTGTAAAATCATGGTCCATACATATTTTCACTTCTACTTTCTTGTTTAACAATTATTATGCATAAAACATACTCATAATAATAAAAATAAGGTGATGAGTGCAAACTCACTCATTGTTTCAAGCTAGGAGAGCATGGGTACTATCCACTTGACCTTGGAAGCTAGAAATAACACCAACTATTGCCATAGAATAACAAACAACTCATAAGACACTCAAGATCATGATGGAGTGGATTTAGGGGAAGAGAAATCATGCCCAACACATGCATGAGGGAGTCCTAGCTCTAAACATGGAGGAACAAGATGAAACTTGAAAGATTTCATGAAGAAACACTTAACCAAAGGGATTGGATAAAGGAGGAAGCTTGAATTTTGTGTGAGAAGGCAAAAGAAAACCTTGGAGGCTTCTAAGGTTTAGTTTTTGGGTGAAAAACTGAGTTAGGAAGAGTTTATATATGGAGAGGGGGTCACTAAACGAAACTACATCATTTTACACTATTCTGGCATCTAGGCTTACCGCTATAGTGATTGGGGCTATCCTAGCACACACATGACCGCTATTACAGTCTCTAGAGACCTTATCAGCCTAATTGCTATGGCAATCCTTAACAACGCTAGCGGTCTCAAACATGTCTTTATTGTACTTTATGCTAACTTTTGTATCTAGGGCCTTCTTTGCCATACAAATAGGGCCCAGGGACCCAAAAGTCATTCTAAACATCTTTAGGGACACATGGACATAGGGCATCATAGCCATCAACACTACGGCTATTGTCAACACCTCCTTATTAGGCCTTAATGATGAAGACCTTGACTTTGGGGATTTGGTCAGTTTTGATGAGCTGGAGATGCCCTTACTTAACAAGTAAAATTTGACAATATCAAGCCTAATGGGAATAAAATCACCAAGCCAGCAGTTGTCGACGAGGGTGATCCTTCCACCAAGATCACTTGGGAGCTCTTCATCCAGCTTTTGAGACTCTTCAACCATCCTTTCAAGCAATGAATTATGGATAGAGATTTGACGCAGAGGTTGGTCAAAGCTGTCTCAACATTAGGTCAAGCAATTTCTTCTTTTGACATTAAGCTCCTTCGCCATTTTATTCAAAATTTTGTGGAAACCTCTCTCTTGAGAAATTCACCAGAGTTGATAAGCTTAAAGTAAAATTTTTTGAGCTGCGTCTCAACTCGTTGCCCAACCATTGAGGAAGGTTCATCAAACAACTTCTGAGGCATTATTTAAGGGCGAAGTTAAGCTTCAGGACATAACGTCCTAGATTTAGGCCTTAGAAGCATTGAAGAAAGCTCTAGAAGACAAGATGAAAAATTTGAAAAAATAATCATAAATTGCAAAGCATCAAGTCTTGAAGAAAGCTGAAGTGGATGATTTGGCAAAGTCTCTTGACTCTGCTGAGACTCTAGCTACTTCTTTGAGATAGCAGAAAGAGGAGTTGAAGGTGAAGCTCCAAATCCTATGTCTATGATGTTTTTATTTGGTTTTCTTTTGTTATTTGTAATGCCATTTGTTGGCAAATATTAATTGGCTTTTTATTATAATGGGACAATCAGCACTAGCTACGTCCTATATTTAAATTCTCTTTTTTAATCTACACTTTCATTTATTAGTATTTAATTTTTTTCCTTGTTCATTTATGGCTTATATTCTTTCAAGTATTTTTCATTTATTGATGGCAATCTCAACCCATTATTAACATCGATAATGGCATATGCATTTTCTGAAAAATAACCTTTTCAACTAAGAATGCCCCTCCTAAGAAGGTGACCATTTGCCAAACATTTTTATCTTTTTGTCGAATGGTAAATGCGCTTCGATACCAAGTCTCCCACCTTGAACGCTTTATGTCGTATGTGTTTATTGTATATTTTGATAAGTTTTTGTTTATGTCAAATCATTCTTTCCAGCAATATAAATCCTCCCGCCTTAATTCATCAAGTTCATCACACAACGCATTCTAGTACTCAATGATAGGAAAATCTTTCTATTGAGCTACTCTTTTGTTTTGCATATTAACTTCTATTGGTAAAACGACATCATGGCCATACACCAATTTATAGGGGTTCATACTTGTCGATTCCCATGGGGAGCTTCTATAAGCCCATAATACTTGGCTTAGTGTTGCATACCAGTTTTGTAGCTATCGACCTATATGCCTTTTATTAATCCAATTATGGTCTTGTTTGCGGCTTTAACTAGGCCATTAGCCTTAGCATAATATAAGACAAATGGTAGCATTTTTATTTTCCTAGCTTCGACATATTTTAGCGTTGTTTTTCTAGTAAACATCATCCCTTGATCAGTTGTTGAGGATTCGTGCAAACGAAACCTATGGACTAAATGTTCTTTAACAAAATTTATCACTTCTATTTGAGTGACATTCCTCAAAGGAATAGCCTCAACCTATTTAGTAAAATAGTTGATAGCAACCAGGATGAACTTATGTGTTGTTTGACAAAGGGGATGTATTTGATTGCTTAGGTCAATGGCCCCCTCAAAATGGCCATGGCTTAATAACGATGTGGAATTCAGATACAGGGACATGTTGTGCATTCTCATGCTTTTGGCCTTGCCATATTCAAATACCATCCTTAATCATGGATGGCCAATAAATCTATTGTCAATGAAAAGTTCATTTCATCTTATTCTCAGCATGATGAGCCCCACATATGCCCTTGTGTATTTCTAATTGTGTGCACTTCTTCTTTTCCTAGACACATTAATAAGTTTTCGTCGACACCCTTTTTGAAAATGTATTACTAATACAACATAACCTAGTGCTATGTACTTGATTTTGCATTCGACAAAAGCATTTAGGTTTTATCAACGATTGGTTTTTGTCAATTTTTAGGGCTTAATTTGTCGATGAAATAGAAGTCCCTTTCCTTAACTAGCATACAACACCCCTTGACACTTGTAAAAGCTTGGAGGGTTTTCTTTTTTGTTTTGTGCAATGAAGTTAATTAGACTAACTTATTTGCCTCAAAGTTTTTTCCCTTAGGATGTTTGTTAAGACAACATTATCGAATGACTTCAATAGGTCTTGTACAATGTCAACAAATAATTTTAAGTTTTCACTTAAACACTTGTATACTTTTGACATTTGTTTGACCACAAGTTAGTAATCACCTAATATATAGGCATTCTTCACATTCATTTCAACCAACATTTCCAATCCCATGATTAACGAGTCATATTTAGCTTCGTTATTAGAACACATTCCATCAATGGCAAATTGAAGGCTATTGGCTCACCCCTACGGAAATGATAAACTCCTCGATCCCAGCATTTATTTGGTGACCGGATCCATCGGTGTAAAGTTTCTAGGGCTTAAGGTCGATGAAATTTATATCGCCCTTTATTTTGAATGGGGCTTGGTTAACTAGAAAATTAGCCAACACTTACCCCTTTATTGTTATTGCTAGCATAAAATGAAGAGTGAATTCTATTAAATCTAACATCCACTTTCCAACTCGATTGTGCAATATTGGCGAGGAGAACATATATTTAATAACATTAAAATAAAAAATAACATAAATATTATATTGAATTAAGTGCAATTGAGTTTGATACAAGTGAAA
This sequence comes from Dalbergia cultrata, assembly GCA_031216105.1. NCBI lineage: Eukaryota > Viridiplantae > Streptophyta > Magnoliopsida > Fabales > Fabaceae > Dalbergia > Dalbergia cultrata. Next base: position 13,069,027 of record CM062352.1, on the reverse strand, counting down.
TACTAAGCTAAGCACAATTTTTCAATCAAACAATATCTAGTTTTGGCATTATTAAGGGTTCGACTAAGGTAATACACTACTCTTTCTACTTTGTTTTTGTCTTCCTGTGCATGCATACAACCTATAATTGATTGTGAGGTAGAGATATATAGCTTCATAAGTTGTCCTTCTTTAGTGCCACCATGATAGGAGAGTTTACCAGATACACTTTAACCTTGTCAAAGGCTTCCTAGTGTTCGTTTCCCTCTTGAATTCTTCACCATCTTATAGGTTGATTAGTAGAGCAAACACTCTTGTTTTTCCTAACAGGTTTGAGATGAATCTTTGGAGGTAATTGATTTTTCTAAGGAAACTTGCAATTCCTTTTTAGTCGTAGGTGGGGTTGCTTCAATTATAGATTTTGTCTTGTTTTTTCTCAACCTCAACTCTTTTCTTATGTATCAAGACTTCTAGTAAATTTCTTGCATAAACACTAAACTCACAATTCAATGGGTTCAATTTTAAGTTATGTTTTCTCATTCTTTCGAAAGTTTTTTCCAAATGCAAGAAATGCTCCTATTTTGTGTCGTATTTAATTATGACTTCATCAATATATATTTATGTTGACGTGAAATTTTGGGTTCGGCTAAGTTAAGAAAATAAACAAAGCCAAGAACACAAACTCTCACTTTTTGATCAAAGAACATGTTTTGGACAAAAGGCAAGTGTAAAAAGAGGATTTCATTGGACAACTTCACACCAAGGCGTCGTGATAAATTTGGATGAGAAAACTATACCTAAACTAAACTAAAAAAGAAAAGGACAAAGTGCTAAAAATGAAAGATAAAACCAAAGTATCTTGTGTGATGATCCGGGGATCCCTTTTTTCACTCACTTGAGGCCCTTTATAATCACGAAGACAGTTTTCCAACTTCAGTATATGTTAATCTGGAATAAATCTACCCCCAAATGCTTAGTAACCACTCCACAGCTTATTGGTAATGTTCCACGCCTATTTGGCATGAACCATGGCTGTAACATCCTCCCAAGTGCAAGTCATCCTTAAGTCATGACACTGTACTCGAGAGTTCTTACTTATTACTTAGCAAACCTTTCTTAATTATATATAGTAAAATTGATCGACCCGAGTAGTAACTAATTCGTGGTTCTATTAGAATACATAACAAAGAAACAAAACATTTTTTAATTACAAAGTCAAGAACAAAAGGAAGCTCTATTATGAGCTTTAATACACATTTGTTATCTCTTATATTTACAGACATATATATATATGTGTGTGTGTGTGTGTGTGTGTGTGTGTGTGTGTATGTTTGTGTGTGTGTGTGTACGTGCGTAACTAAGTATAATAGATACGAGTTTCCACTATTAAATTACAGCAATTTCAATTTAGTCTTTCTTGTAGCAGCTTCACTGTTCTCTGGATCAACTTGCAGACGACATGAGAACACAAACACATAGGAGTGAGAATTCTAAAATCCTTAGTAGAGCATTCCTTGAAAACATATACTAAAATTCATATCATCGTCATTGCCCTAGCCACTTCGGTTTGTTAAGAAAATGTGCTCATTCACTACATATTAAAGATTCATTTTAAAGTTCTATAATCATCCTTTCCGAAGTGGATTCATTTTATTATCCAATCTCTTAATATACACATCCTATAAAGCATATACTGTTAAATTACAACTTAAATTTATTAGCCTCAATATCGATGCTAAAATTCTTTACTTAGCACATAAGATAAAGGACTACTTAGGATAATTGTTACTTCGACTTGTCTTGGCCCTTGACTGATCTTATCATATTTGGGCATTATGTATCGTCATCCCTACTGTGACAATAATGGGTAATAGACTACTTTTTAGGACTGAGCTCATTCCTATTAATTTGATTTACTTTCTCCAATTTTCACACAGAGATATTCCTAGCCAATTTTACTTTCCCACTCAATTCAAGTGTAGTCTAGTTTACTTTCTCTGACAGACCGGATTTACTTTCTCCAGCCCAAGAAATATACTCTTATGTTTTTCTTTCGCATATACGCAATTGCAATAAGCATTCATATCTATGTGTTCCTGACTTCGTCAATAAGTTCACATGGTCAATTATTCATATTTATATACTCATATCATACTAGTACCAAATGCCATTATTTCATATATTCAAGGCTTTGGTTCATTTCCAGCATAATAGTAGATTTTACACTCAATTAGCAAAATTTATTTTCCATATCAAATAAATAATTCAGAGGATATAAAAATTATTTAAGACACTTCAATGTGTTCACAAGGTCCTGTAAAAATTTAGGTTAAGAAACATTCTCTAGCTATATTAACAAAATTAGACAAATTCGTAGGTCAAAGACCCCCAATTTGCAGCCGACAGTCATAGTTCTCAATTTTATTACCCTATCAAATGATCATATCAAATCATACAAAAATTTAGGATTAGACTTCAAGATATCCTCAACACCCTTTAAAAATTTCAAAAGAAAAATCAATAATTTGCTTGGTAGGAAAATAAGACAAACTCAGAGCTTTATAATTGACTATCTAGACAACTTAACAATAGTCTTGGTTTTATATTTTTAGCAAATAGTAAAACCCATTTTAAAGACCCAAGAAAAATATTAAAAACACCACAACATATTAGTTTCATCATATAAAATTTTCAGAGCAAGAATCCATCTTCAAGCCCTTCAAAAAAATCACGAATCATAACCTATCTACCAAAATTCGGGATTCACAGCAACATAGCTCAAAACGTATTTTTAAAAAAAGAGTTTTCTAACACCATCCAAACACTCCATAAAAATTATTATAGCAATATCTATATATTATCAACCAATATAACCAAAAACATTAAGCCAAATCAGCAAGAAAAACATAAAAATAGATTTGAAGTAAAAAGAGGTTCAAAAGCGCTACTTTTTGGAGCTTTAGAGATCTTGAATCCAAATGATACTTCAATAATGATTTTTCTCACTTAAAACCTTCCAAATAGCACCTAATCCCTCTTTTAAACAGTGAATAATGTGATATGAAAGTGAGAAGTGGTGAAGATTTGAAATTTCAATCAGTTAGTTTGGTAGATTGTGTTGATTGAAGTAAGTTCAGTAAAGGAAGTTTGAGCTTTGTCCAAGTTTAGGCAAGAATTTTTGGAAGTTTAGATTAAGTTTGAAGCTCTTTGAGAAGCAAAAATAGAGGTTGATTTGTGCTCCTTTAATGTCCAAGAATAAGTCCAAGAGATAAGGTTTGCTGCTTTGTTTTTAAGTTGAAATAAAGATAGCATTTATGTAGTCGAAGTGTAATTCTTTCTAATAATAAAAAGAAAGGGATGACTAAGATTTAATCTTGTAAGGCAAGATTAAAACTTAGCCTTACACTTGGCATATAAAGGATAGACGTTATCCTTTTTATAAGATTAAACCATTTTTTGGTATTAGAAATCATACACCGAAATTTTACTGAACAGATAAAACACGATACCCAGGTAATCAAACATTGTCCAAAATTAATTTCAGGTCTAAAATTCTCAATCTTATAATTTCTCAATCTTATCATTTCTTAATTTTGGGCATTTGTGGGCCCCAATTATAGGGTTTTGGCTGTCTCGTAAATCACTATTCAATTTTTTTTTACCACATCCATTGGGTCGTCCTAATTATTACTAAATTTGTTAGATTTTTGAAATTTCGACTAATAAAGCTCAAATTAATTTTTAAATAAAATTTTGGGGTGTTACAGTTACCATCTCACATAATTTAATCGCTTGTCACTGTTTCAACACGTGGCCAATATGCACTAACTGTCTCTTCTCCATTTTACACATAAGCATTTGCCAATTGCACTAACATCCTTATTCTCATAGCTCACAAAACATGGCAGCAAACTGTGTAAATAGTTTACGTGCAATAACCACTTCATTTACATGGCCTAATTACTACACACAATCGTGTCCTCAGTTACTCATTTTTTGGTGATAACAATTTCTATGAATCTTCCAATGAAATCATGAAAAATGGTATTAATTGCCCTTTAATAAGTAGCCCCTGCATTTTTTTTAATGAAACTCATTACTATCCATTTGTAGCTGCAAAGCGCACTGGGCATCAAAAGGCCATTTTCGACATATCCTTTATAGCCACTCCATTTTGACTATTACCACTTCCACTAATACTAATCTTTATTTAATTTTACCAAAATGTCCTTATTCTAATTTAACTAAAAATAGCTAGTTGATAATTATTTCTTAATCATTATAATCATATATATCAAAAGTTATTATTTTTAATTTAATTAATTAAATATATTTAATATTTACCTAGTCACTATATATTAGAAGCAATATAATAATTTATATTTATATGTTGAATTATTTTCCTTTAAAGCTTTCTTAAGTCAATAATTATTTGAACAATATAATAGTAAATATATCAGAAAAAGATAATTAAGAATGAATAATTATAAAAATAAATTACTAAGCATACAATACACATTGATATTGTTATGACCCGACTTGGATCGTGATTGGCATGTGAGAAACTTCATCCCCATGTAAGCCTTATGATTACTAAGTCACTCTATATGCATATTTTTAAATCGCAAAATACATTTCTTAATGAAATTTTATCTCTAATATACATCTCACGCTCTTTGGAGAAACAAATAATCTTAAATAACAATTTCATAATTAAACTCTAAATCTGACCCTGTAATGCAAACATATGAGTTACTTTCTGTACAAATAATCATGAAAATTGTAAAAATATAAATATAACATATACCATGGTGACAAAACATGGAATTAACTCTATGATCCAGGACCTTACCCCCATTGACACTGGAATACTCCGAAGTGAGGCTCATCAACTAACATCTCTACTGCTAGAGAGGCGGGTAGGAAGGACCCGCAACAGCTACTATATCTGTAATGGGAGAAAAGATAGGGGTGAGTTTAATTTAAAACTCAGTAAGTGAATTCTTACTTGAAACCCCCTTCATGAGACAGTAACAACAAGATATATGAAATCGTAATGACAATAATAAAGATGATCGTCGCAATCGAGATAGCAAGGGGACAATGCAAAAGAATGTCATTTAAAATGGAGTCGCTACCAAGTTTTATTTAATTGGTAAAAACATGAAAAAAGCATTTTTATTTTAAAAGAAATGATCTTTGAAACAAGATTTGAGTTCGAGAGCCAATTATGCACAGAGGAGGGCAAAAAGTTTATCTTTGCAATACCCTTGATACATCTATATTACTACGATTATCTTAATTGATTGTACTAATTATTAACAACCTTTTGAAATATTTATTTATTAAAAAAAACTTTATGGAAAAGAAAACAAACACCTTTCTTAAAGGAATTTAAGGAACATCAAGCTGTCACGACTCAGATGTCTAAAATATTTAACTAACAAACCATTACGGCTAAGTTAATATCTTTATTTGAAATAAAATATTCAACAATCTGGGAGCTAGCTCAAATAAAAAAAATCTCCAATATATAATAAATATTTGCAAATAGGACAAAAAGTTATGAAAATTTAATTTTGACATGACAGGGATGCCTGCTCCTACATATCCCCTAGTGAAATAGGGAACTCAAAGTCAAGAAGTTATGTGGAAAATAATTGTAGGTTAATGGATTTTATTTTTGAAAAGAACTTTTTAGAATATAAGCTGTCACAGCTAAGATATCCCACAACATAAAATTAATAAGCCATCGCTGCTATGTTAACTTAAAAAACATATTGTTCAGCATTGGTCTTTTAAACAAACATTAATTTTATTTTTGGATGATGTAAAAAAAGAGAATTAAGCATTTTTTTTGGGAGACAAGCCCAAAATTTGAAAGGCTCAAAATAAAAATAAATATAAAAGTGAAGTCCCAAAAGCCCAAACAGAATTCAAATAATAGTAGTAGCCCCAAAAAAAAAAAAGAACAACTACCCAAACACTCTCCTTACTTGGTCCTTTTCTTTTTTTAAAAAAGTACAACCCAAAAAGATATCAACAAAAATGTGTGGTCTAAAAGTTTACAAAAGAAAATCCAAACAAAAGAAGTCTGCAACATAAAAATGGAAGTTCCTACATCTAGCATTTTGCATAGACACACAACAAGTTGACGTTAGGGATTTCATTTTTCTTTTGGATCTAAAACAAAGAGTATGGGTTGGAAACACATAGAGGGATATTCATCAATGGAGGAAAGAAGCCATGCAAGGGAGAAGGAGGCTGCGGCGGCTGGATAGAGGAAGGAGGAAGAAGCCAAGCCCAGTGCAGGTGGTGGGCTAGTCCACTGATGGGATGCGAATAACATTAATACTTGTCACGTTTGTCGTAAGGCGTGACGGAAAGGAGAGGGAAGAGAAGTATGATGCGAAGAGGGAAGGAAAAGGGAACCACATGGTGCAGGTGAAGAGAAAGGGAGCTGAAGACTGAGGAGAGAGGTGGTGATTTGTGGTGCTGGTTGCCAGATTTGAAGGTTGATGCATATGGGGGTTATGAAAGTGTTACCGCTGCGGCTTCTGCACGGTGGTGGCGAGGTGTGAGGGGCAGTAATGGAAGATGAGGAGGGAGTCTGCGGTGGCTATGAAGGGCAAGGCAAGGAAAAGGAAAGGGGCGGCGAGGTTGTTTTCTTCACGGCTGAGTAAAGAGAGGTGGAGGTCGGTGCTTGGGCTGTGCGGAAGGGGAAACTGCACAGAGTAGAACCACGGTGGCAGCAGCAACGGCAGCCGTGACTTCTCTTTCTTTCCTTATCTTTTATTCTTTTATTTCTAGTTCATGGGTATTATGGGTTGTATCTGTGTGGGGTTTTATTTTGACTAAGATCGGATTGATCTTGTGTTGCCTTTGTGATGCTTGGCCTCTAAATTTTCTTTTGTTGAAGTTTCAAAAAATGATTCGATGCTAGACTATTGTTGAACTTGTGGATTGTATGGATTATATAGATTGAGTTTGTGTTGATGAAAATTTGGGATTTGGGGTTTGGTTTGTGTTTGTTTATGGTTTTGTAGGTATTGGTTCTGTTTGGGTGATGGAAGAGGTTGGTTTTCTAAGGATTTTGAAATAGTATGTGGCTAAAAATTTTTTAAAAAAATGAACCCATGGCAAATAGTTTACCTATGTTGGCCTTCTCTTATCTGTGTAAACGACTCTTTATTTTTACTTATAAGATGAAAGTGGTAATAAGAGAATCCAATCTTCCTGCTGGTTTTTTTTTTCCTTATATGAATTCTAATCCTATTTATACATAGTTGTGGATTGATTTTTTTTCAAGTATGATGATCTAATTGAGAGACTTTTATCCCCAAATTATTGCTGATTTTAGGGGATTTGGTTCTGACCTCATTTGATTCACCATTTTTTTTTTTCTGAATTCTTCTTTCTTTCTTTGTTTGGCGATCCTTTTTCAAAAAACAAAAAGGAAAATGAGTGCTAAAGAAATACTATTAATTTTATTTTATTTTTTAGACAAAGAGGGGAGGCATGGGCTAAATTGGGTTGGACTTATTATGGTCATAAAAGGTCAGGTTTATTTTTTTATTTTTGATTTTGATTTTTAGTGTTTTAAATTTTTTTAGAATTAGAAATGACAATTTTTTTTCAAAAAAGATGTAAAAAATAATATAAAAATGATGGGCTAAAAATGATAATGAGCATTCTTTACAAACTATAAAAAATACGTCAATTTTTTGGGATTTTTTTTTTCTGTTTTATGGGTGGACAAAATTAGGTCTTCACAGTTGCCCCTATTTGCTCATTTCTTATAAGGAAATATGAAAAACCTAAGTTTTACATTTTGTCTTTATAAGGAATGAATAAAGACATGAGCATTTATTTTGTTCGGTAATGCATGAAATAAAAAAATCTAAATTTAAACAACATAAGAATATAAACATTCAAGAAAGTCACATGCAAACTATGCAATTCAGAAATCCACAATGTATGAGTCACGAAGAATAAGGAGAAAAGAAATGGGGCTAACTAGCTTTAAATGAGCTTGAGCGACAATAATTTTAAAACTCAACGAGGGCTGATAGGAAATCTAAAAGCCAATGGATAGGCAGGCAATCTGAGGCCAACTGAAAAACTAAAGGCACTTTGAGGCTGACAACAAAAGTGAAAGGCAATCTAGGACTAATTGGAAATGTAAATGGCAATTTGAGGCCAACATTGAATGGTAAAGGCAATTTGAGGCCGACTGGAAAAGTAGAAGGCAATTTGAGGCTAGCTGGAAAAGTAAAAGAAAATATATAAGGTCGACTGGAAATGTAAATGGCAATATGAGGCTAACATGGAAAAGTAAATGGCAATCTAAAGCTGACATGAAAAAGTAAATGGAAATGTGAGCCCAACATGTAAAAGAAAATGACAATCTGAGGCCGAATAGAAATGTAAATAGCAATCTGAGGTCGACTGGAAATTGAAATGGCAATCTGAGGCCGACTGGAAATGTAAATGGCAATCTGAGACTGACATGGAAAAGTATTAAAGGACGACCTAGCATAGGTGGTATCAAAATTGGATGCTTCATTAAATAAGCCTTTATTTTGTTAAAAGCTTCTTGGCATTCCTCATTCCACTCCCCAGGTTTCTTTTTTCGCAATAGCTTAAATATAAGCTCACAAGTACTAGTCAAATTGGCAATGAATCTAGCGATGTAGTTGAGTCTTCCTAGAAAACTTCTAACCTCCAGTTCAGTTCCAAGAGTTGGCATATCTTGTATCACTTTCACCTTATTTGGATCTACCTTTATTCCTTCTCTGCTGACAACAAAGCTAAGTAATTTTCCTATAGAAGCTCCAAAAATTCATTTATTTGTGTTCAGTCGTAACTTATATTTTGAGCCTTTCAAACAACTTTCGTAGGACTGCCATATGACTTTCTCCCCCTTTAGACTTAGCGACCATGTCATCTACATACACTTCAACTCCTTATGCATCATATCATAGAATAGTGCAACCATAGCATGTTGGTACGTAGCACGGGATTCTTCAATCCAAATAGCATGACTGTATAGCAAAATGTTCCCCATGAAGTTATGAAAGTAGTGTTTCCTTTATCATTAACATCCATAGGAATCTGGTATACCTTGAGTATCCATCCATAAATGAAAATCGATGATTTTTTGCAGCATTGTCAACAAGAACATCAATGTGAGGGAAAGGAAAGTCATCATTTGGGCTAGCTTTATTTAAATCCTGATAATCCACGCATATTCTGACTTTTTCATCCTTCTTAGGTACAGGCACAATGTTAGCCACCCAGTTAGAGTGTCTTGATACCTCTAAAAATCCAACCTCTAGCTATTTAGCTACCTCTCTTTTTATTTTTAATGACATGTCAAGTTGTATCACTCTCAATTTTTGCTTTTTCGGTTCAATTTCTGGATACAGAGGAATCTTTTGTAAAACGATCTCTACGTCCAACCTTGGCATATCATGATAGGACCATGCAGACACATCAAGGAATTCTTTAAACAATGCAATCATTTCTGTGCATTCCGGATTTTCCACTATTTTTAGCTCCATTTTCTCTTCTTTAATGCCCATGTTAACCAACTCAATCACCTCAATATCTAGACCAATTTCTTTTTCTGAATACACCAATAGATTTGAAAATTGCCCAACAATTTCTTCATCCTCATCAAATTCATGGTTTTCACAATCAAATGCAGCAAAAGAATCAATTGATAAGCTTCCAAGATCTCTTTCATGTGGCAAAACTTTTAAATCCCTGGAAAGTAATTGTATTGGGTTAGAAAACACAAATAAAAGGTGGATAAAATGCAAACATGATGGAAGAAACACAAATTAATGAATGAAAAATAGTGCTGAAAAGAAAATAAAATAAGATAGAAGAAAAACGGAAACAAAGAAAATGGAAGATATTAAAAAAAGTGAAACAACAAAGAAAGATTGATGAGTGTAAGTTTATTTAAAGGAAGTCTTCAAGTAGCATAAACAGAAGCATAAACAATCTTTATTAATACAACCTGAACAATTACTTTGAAGCAACAACATTAATCACTGGTTCAAATATCCAGTTCATCAACATCTTGTCATTGTTAGCATCGTGAGTATTATTGCATTCTCCGAACTCCTCAGCATCCACTATATTGATGGTAGCACAATAACAAAGGAAGCGAATTTCTTCCATTATGATCACTTCAGCTGGGCAAGGAAATGGTCCTTATCTGTTCTCCCAATGATGCCTCATATCCTAAACTGAATTTGTTGGGCTTCTCTGAAACTAATATAGGTGTTTTGATACCCTACAACTATAATCCCAGCCCTTTACCTTGCAGATACCCATTTTTAGCCATAATATGAGCCACTACTTAATTTTTCATTGGGGGCTTGTTTTGTTCATGTTCTGGCTTTATTGCCTCTAGACTGTGCCATAAAATGCTTTCTACTAGCTCCACATTTTCCACATATGGTAGTGTAACTGGTTTGGATACTATGATATCCTTCTCTCCATGGATTTTAATGACTGATCCATTCTCATTGTATTTAACCTTTGATGCAAGCTTGAAAGGATAGCTCCAACATCATTGATCCATGATATTTCTAGCAGCATATTGTAATCTGATTCGATCTCCATTACTTGGAATAACACCACAAACTTACTCGGGCTAATCTCCAATGGCAACACCACTTCCCCAAGGATGCTTTTCTTAGCCCTCTTGAAAGCTTTGATGATCATCACTTGCGGCTATACATTATCCTTGCTTATTGATAAGTGATTTAAAGTCGACATCGGTAAGACATTTAACCCATCTTTCCATCGATAAGGACCTTAGGTACTATATGGTCTCTACATTTAAGGGTTATGTACAGTGCCCCGTGGATTGGACTATGACACAATTTCCTTATTTGAGAATGTGACCATGTTTATGTGCTTAACGTAATCCACCATATTCACCATGTTCTTTAATGAGACGTCGAGTGTGACGTAAGCTTCTTTCAAAATATTTATCAATACTTTTTTATGGGGCTTTGATGACAAGATTACTGACAACAAGGATATTCTAGTGGAAGTTTCTTCAATTACTCCAATATATCGTATTCATGTTTTTTCATGATTTTCAGGAACTCTTCCTCATCTGCTTATTCTTTTTCCTTCCTTCCAATCTTTAGGTTTAGGTATTTTTTGACATTCCCTTCATCAATAAACTTTCCTTTTTCTAATTCTCCGGGACTATAACATCTTCCACTCCTTGTTATTCAAGTCACCACTTCACTTACTTGGGCCTTTAAGGCTTTCCCTATGTCTCCTTTCATCTGTACCTCAGTCCCATAGTTCCAGGTCACGATATGTGTATCTTCATAACTAAAGGGTGTTGGTTTCTTCATGGTGACCACTACTTCTTTTGGTTTCAAAACTTGATTAAGTAGAGGCACTCGGAGCACAAAGCGTTCGATCACATTCACCTTTTCAATGGAATTCTACCTCTTTTTTGCTTAAATCACACCTAAAGTGAGTAGTTCCTTTACACGAACTTTGAAATCTCAACAATTCTCATATTTCTCCCATTCTTTCATCGCAGAAGCAGGTGTTGTGATGTTATAATAAGCTCTTTCAATGCATTAAAAATTTTCTCTATCAGTATTCAGAGACTTAAAACCTTCTTGACCAATGGTTCCTCCATTTCCAAGGCATTCACAATATTTCCTCCTTCATGATTTGGGATCGGATTATTAACAATATCTGGCTTTGGATGTTCTTGAATATCCAATCTCCCACAAGCAATTAGCCTTCTTACTGCCATCTTAAAGCCTTCACAATCCTTAATTGAATGCCTTATAACACCTATATGATATTTGCAAATTAGATTCGGGTTGTACCATACTGGGAACTGTGGCTCTAATGGGTGCACAGGGTATGGTGAGATTAAATGAGTATTAAACAACTGTTGAAAAAGGTCAGCATTTGAAATAGCTAACTTTGGAAAATGTGGCAATTTTGGGGATCGGGTGCGGTTCTGATTTTGGGAATTTGGTCATGGTGGTGCAGTATTCGAGTAGTTTAGGGAAATGCAGTTGGATTACGGCTATAAGTTAGGCAAAATAGTTGATATGGTCGTATATGGACACTATTGACTTGAGGTTAGGATCTGCTATTGGTGTGGCTTGGTAAAGTAGGTAAGAAGGGACATCGTTTTGGTATAATGGTATTTAGGATCTTGGATTTGTTGATGCATATCTTAGGATGAAAGGTTGTTGACCCTGCATATAATTTATTTCTATCTATTTCCTCTTAGGTGGGACTCTTTTTCTAGTGTTTTCATTGTTTATTGGAAGCTTGCTAGCTTTAGCCAAATTCTTGATCCTTTCTACTCCAGCATTTATCAAATCGAAGAAATCTTTGTATGCCACTCCTGTCATTGCCCCAATATAGGGAGATCCCAAGGTTCCCAAGAAGTGTGAACACATTTCAATCAGGATAAGTGGGGATTGAACTTGAGCAGCTAGGGCTTTCCACCTTTGAGCACTTTGCTTAAAAGGTTCATATTTCTTCTTTTGCATCGTGCTTAATTACTCTCTAGTATGTGCCACTTCCAAGTTGAACTTGTACTGACTCATGAATTGATTAGCCAATTCTCTCCACCTGGAAATCTCTGAATTGTCTAGTTGAATGTGCCATTCCAAGGCAAGTACAGTTAAGCTTTCATGGAAAAAGCTAATAAGAAACTTTTCATCCTTTGACCATATCGACATCTTGGTGCAATGACTTTTTAAGTGAAACAGAGGATTATCTGTCCTATTATTCTTTGAGAAGTCAGGAATCTTGAAGTCTTTAAGAATTACTATGTCAATATAAGGTCAAAGTTATTCAACCTGCACATAACCATAAGGGCTAGGTCCCTGAATAGCCCTAATATGCTATTTAATCTTCATCCATTCCTCTTTTAACTTCCCCTTATTTGCCTCTGCATAGCTATTCTCTGAGGAAGACGGTTGTTTTTGGATGATGACGTGAGGTTGTTCCCAAGCAAGGATAGCATGCCTGTGCCTATCAGTGTGAACGCTCTCCAAGGAACGATAGCTCTCTCCAGTAGGGATTACCAATGGCATCATGAGTGGTGGCTGTCCATGAGGGTTATTCGGAATTTCACCCACGTCATTCACCCCTTGGGTGACACCTATGGCTTCATTCGATACCGCAGGTATAGTAGCAGTATTAGGTTGTACCGTCATAGGTATATCTACTCCATCTTGGTTCCTATTTTCTCCCCATAGGTCAAACGACTCATTCATAGCTTGCATCATTTCCTCCATTCTTGCTTGGCTATCTGACATTTCATTCAACTTTCCTCTCATTTCATCAACTTCCATACTCATATTCCTTCTCGGTTCAGAATTAGTTGCAACAAAGTAAGTTTTTCCTATTTCAGAATTTCCTTCGGCCATCTTGGTTTGAGCTCTGGTATTATGAACACAAGTTTGATCAGTATCTGTTTTCCTTCAGTTGAAGTAAAAAAAAGGGGATAAAACATTGCTATTTGTTAGAGATCGTCAATCATGGCTAGATGCCTAGTCTTGATGTGAGTATCTTTGACTATAACTATTCCCCATAATGTCTCATTTAAAGGTATTAGGTTATGGATATTGTCATGAGACCAACACAATGCAAAGGAACAACCATTCTTGCATTTACCACGTGTGACAATCATTTTTTTCTTACAACCATTCCTTAAAAGAAGTAAATCATAAAGCCATGCATCATTCCATTAACAACATTGCTACCTAGAAGTTAATTTCCCTTATACTCCTTCAACATCTTCTAGCAATTATCCACTTCATCCTCCCAATCAAATCTTTGCAGTTGTCATGCAAATCTTAGTCGGAGTCTCAAAAGGGATGATTTCCTGCTCAACCATTTTTAGATATCTTGGAACATTTTCTATTACTGCGTTAGTCAATCCTGCCAAGATTTGAAAAGCGAATCTGCAACTCATAAATGATGTGATTTTGGTGTTATACCTCAAAATCCAGTCTTGCAATTTTTTTCATTCTCTTCTCTTAGGGCAACTTGGTACTTTATGGTCTTATTCTTCATGTATTGTTTTAATTCCTCAATCTTCCTCCGGTATTCCTTGTCCACCTCTTCCATTTCTTGCTTTATTTGTTCCTTACTTGCTAGAGCATTTTTGTAAGCAATTTTGACATTTTGGAGCAGCTTCTTCAATTGTTGGTTTTCAACTAATGGCCTGTCATGCTCTTGCCTTTGAAGCCCTAGCTCTTTATTAGAAGCTTTGAGACATTATTTGGTCTTTATCATGTGCTCATGCCCTATCTTTAACTTTTTTACTGGTCCCTTCTAGAATTTGATCTTTTTCAATGTTTTCTCATTTTAAAGTTGCATAATTATATTGGGCGTTTTTCAACTCGGACTCTACTTGCATCTTTTTTTGCTTAGCCTTTTCCAACCTTTATTTCATTTCTTTGATCTCTTCATGTTCATCGGAATGCGAGGCCAATGCCATGTCAGGAGTAGTTGTTAAGACTATAAATGGCATCTTAATCTCTTGAGCCTTACTTTTCACCCATCGATGGTAGCTTTCTTTTACTGCACAGCTCCTAATTCCTAATTCTTTTCCTTTTCAGATAACATTGTTCCAAGAATTTTGAACTTTTTGTAGTAGCCAACGTCATCGGAGTCCAAGTAATGCAAGACGAAAGGAGTAATCACAGCTTTGGAAGGTACTTCTATTATGAGGTAACCAAGTTGGTGCAACACCAATGCTGGATTGTAATTTATACACCCTCGGGTGCCTATGAGTATACATTTGGCAAGTTTCCGCACCGATAAGTCAATAACTGCCCATCTTCCCACCAAGGGTACCATCGAATCATTTTTTCATTTAATTTAGTCAGTTCTTCAACATATTCTCGTCCATTTTTCTTCTTGACACGATATATTTTTAAATCATCAATGGGACAAGGTGCAAAAATTCAGGGAACAATAGACATCTGCCAAGAAAGCTAGAATTGGATTATAATAATGAAATTTGTGAGTAAAAGAATACGTCAATTGCTGTAAAATCTATGAATCCTTTAATATTTAGAAATAAGACAATGCCATAAATAGTAAGGGCCAGCACATATGAGAATGTGTCCCAATCTTCAACTTGAGCCAAGCGGTACATATGTCTTTACAGGTAATCCTTTGAGAATCTTTTGCTCCCATTTCTACACTTTTGTGCTTAATGCAAATCCTTTACTTTTACCTTTAGGACCATTGATACGGTATGTAAAGAAGCATAATGTCCTTGGTAATGGTAAGGTTTCTCTCCCTCTAGAGATAACCCCAAGATTCGCTCAAATTCTTCAAAGGTTGGTGCCAACTAGAAATCTTGAAAAGAAAAGCATCAGAGTGGAGGATCATAATATTGTGCCAGTGCTATGATTGCCTATACCTATTCTTCCACATCTAATAGACTCAAAATTTTTCCATACTTTCTAGTAAGGGAAAGACATTGTAGTACACTCAACAGCTGACCTAAGGATCTCAGGCTTTCTGTGTCGAGTATCTTGGCTTTAAGATGCTTTTTAACTTTTCTCCCTCATGATTGTTTGTTCTCATGTTTGCTTCCATTTTCTAAAGACACTCACAACAAGATTTCAATATGATTCTCTAACAATAAACATTTTGGGCATATTAAAGAGTTTATGTACAAAAAAAATGAGTTAGAGAAAAGGTATGCTCCCTTTGTATCCTATTTAAAGTGAACTGTGTGGGGCTATCCTATGGTCTCATAGGTTTTCTATTTTGTGAAGACTCTCACTAGGTGAATTTGTGATTTTAGGATTCTACAGCCTCTAGAGCTAAGGGCTCATTTCGTAATGTTATCCACAATAGCAGGTGAGCTGCCAGGTGTAAGATATTCATGAAAGAGTCACACTCAAGACGAGATTTTCACAACCATATAGGACATACATCCAAATGTCTACTGCTACACAACATCTTACCTATCTCAAGTTGCACTCATAACCGGGTATAGGGCCCCACTCAAGTGTGTGATTAATGTGTGAGTGTTGTGTGTAAAGAGAGTATACAAACCTCATATCCTAAAACTACCCATGACTAACACCTGAAAAATAATGAATACAAAACAAAAATGCCTATCCTAGGGTTGTCATGACAAAGATAAAAAGGCTATACAAACACGATGACAACATACAATAACACAAAAAGAGAACAATAAACAACTAAAAAAGAAAGAAAAATTGGGGTTATGATAATAATTTGAACAATTAATTGTACTAGGCTTGACTCTCAAACTATCCCCAATGGAGTAGCTATCTGTCACAACCTAGATCGCGAAGGGACGGTTCAAAAGAATGTGATTGAAAATGGAGTCACCACCAAGTTTTATTTAATTGGTAAAAACATGGAGAAACCATTTTTATTTTAAAAGAAATTATCTTTCAAACTAGATTTGAGTCCGGGAGTCAATTATGCACAAGGAAGGGCAAAAAGTTTATTTTTGTAGCACCCCTGATACATCCGTATTACTACAGTTACCTTAATTAATTGTGCTAATTATTAATAACCTTTTGAAATATTTATTTATTAAAAAAACTTTACAGAAAAAGAAAACAAACACCTTTCTTAAAAGGAATTATCAAAACATCAAACTATCACAACTCAGATGTCTAAAATATTTAGCTAACAAGCCGTCATGGCTAAGTTAATATCTTTATTTGAAATAAAATATTCAACAATTCGATAGCTAGCTCAAATAAAAAAAAATATCCTATATATAATAAATATTTACAAATAGGGCAAAAGTTATGAAAGTTTAATTTTGACTTGATAGGGATGCTTGCTCCTACATATCCCCTAGTGCAATAGAAAACTCAAAGTCATGTAGTTCTGTGGAAAATAATTACGTGTTGATGGGTTTTATTTTTGAAAAGAACTTTTTAGAATATCAAGCTGTCACAGTTAAGATATCTTATAACATAAAATTAACAAGCCATTGCAGCTAAGTTAAATTAAAAAGGATATTCAACATTGGTCTTTTAAACAAACATTCATTTTATTTTTTGGATTGGTGTAAAAAAAATAAGTAAGCATTTTTCTTTTTTGGGAGACAAGCCCAAACGCTGAAAAACTAACAAAGGATGAAAGGCTCAAAATAAAAATAAATATAAAAGTGAAGTCCCAAAAAAGGCCAAACAGAATTCAAATAAAAGCAATAGCCTAAAAAAAAAGAGAAAAAAAAAATAACAACTACCCAAACGTGTGGTCCAAAAATTTACCACAAAAATAAAACCAAACAAAAGAAGCCCACAACACAAAAAAAAAAAAAAAAGTTCCTACATCAAGCATTTTGCGCAGACACACAAGAAGTTGAAGTTAGGGATTTCATTTTTCTTTTGGAGCTGAAACAGAGAGTATGGGTTAGAGACACACACAGGGATATTCATCAATGAAGGAAAGAAGCCATGCAAGGGAAAACGAAGCCGCGAAGACTGGACAGAGAAAGGAGGAAGAAGCCGAGGCCAATGCAGGCGGTGGGCTAGTTTGTCGATGTGACGCGAAGAGCAGCGATACCCGTCACGCTCACGGGAAGGTGTGATGGCAGGGAAAGGGAAGAGAAGCGTAATGGCGGAGAGGGTAGGAAAACGGAACGGCGCGGCGCAGGGGAAGAAAAAGGGAGCTGAAGACCAAGGGAGAGAGATGGTGATTTGTGGTGGTGGCTGCCAAATCTGAAGGTTGATGCATATGGGGGTTGTGAAGGCGATACCATTGCGGCTTCTGCGCCGCGGTGACGAGATGTGAATGGCAGCAATGGAAGACGATGAGGAAGCCTGCAATGGATATGAAGGGCAAACCAAGGAAAAAGAAAGGGGCGATGATGTTGTTTTCTTCACGGCTAAGCAGAGAGTGGTGGAGGTCGGTACTTGGGTTGTGCGGATGGGGAAACTACTTAGAGTAAAGCCACGGTGGCAGCGGCAACGGCAGCCGTGACCTCTCTTTCTTTCCTTCTCTTTTATTCTTTTATTTCTAGTTCATGGGTATTATGGATTATATCTGTGTATGGGCTTATTTTAACTGAGATTGAACTGATCTTATATTGCCTCTGTGATGCTTGGCCTCTAAATTGTTTTTTTGTTGAAGTTTGAAAACATGATTTGATGCTGAACTGTTGTTAAACTTGTGGATTGTATGGATTGAGTTTGTGTTGATGAAAATTTGGCATTTGGAGTTTGGTCTGTGTTTGATTATGGTTTTGTAGGTATTGATTCTATTTGGGTGATGGAAGAGGTTGGTTTTCTAAGGATTTTGAGATAGTATATGGCTAAAAAAAAAAAAAAAATGAACCCATGCCAAATAGTCTACCTGTGTTGGTCTTCTCTTCTCTGTGTAAACAGCTCTCCTTTTTTGCTTAGTAGATGAAAATGGTAATTAAAGAATCCAATCTTCCTGCTAGTTCTTCTTTTCTTTATGTGAATTATGGTCCTATTTATACACAGTTGTGGATTGATTTTCTTCAAATATGATGATCTGATTGAGAGACTTTTATCCCTAAATTATTGCTGATTTTAGGGATTTGGTTCTTACTTCATTTGATTCGCCTTTTTTTGTTTTAATTTTTCTTTCTTTGTTCGGCGATCCTATTTTAGAAAACCAGAAGGAAAACAGGTGCTAAAGAGAGACGCTCCTCGTCTTTTTTTTTTTTTAATTGAAAGAAGACAAAAGGGAAATCAGTGCTGTGTCATTATTATTATTATTATTATTATTATTATTATTATTATTAATTAATTTAATTAATTAAATTTTTTTATAGACAAAGAGGGAAGGCGTGAACTAAATTGAGTTGGATTTTTTTTTTTTCAATACATCAAGATGTGAAACAAAGATAAAATTACTAAACACCCATGCAATGAAAGAAAATTTTGATGATACTAATAAAATGAGTTAAAAAAAAAAGGAACTATGGTCATAAAAAGGCCAGGTTTATTTTTTTATTTTTGATTTTGATTTTTTTGTATTTTAATTTTTTTAAAAAGTTAGAGATGACAACTTTTTTTTTTCCAAAAGAGATGTAAAAAATAATATAAAAATGATGATCTAAAAATGATAATGAGCATTCTTCACAAACTATAAAAAAATATGTCAATATTTTGGGATTTTTTCTATTTTCTGGACAAAATCAGGTGTTCATAATGATAATAATAACAAAAGTACTAATGATAATAATAAAACAAGCTCCAAAGCATTCTTCATATTTACATGTATACATTGTACTGGACTAGAAATATGGGCCCTAGGTCTCGGCCCAATATTAGAGAGATCTCTCGAGGGGTCCTATAACTTGCCCACATGGCATAGTATCTCCCATAGATTCTCCATACAAGATTTTTATATATCTCATAATATCCTATTATTATCTTATCATATCTGATCATTATCTTTAGTACTAACTAAATCACAGGTATATCTCCTACATTTAAGGAAGATTATAACAGATTTACTAGATCATAACAGATCTATTATAGGGTCACCTCACACTATATAAGGGGCTTAACGTCCCCAGGTATCAGAACCCAATTACATGCTATTTTCTACCACTCTATGCCTTTCTCATTCACTGACTTGAGCATCAGAGTGTCTTTACAAGTACTTCATCCCCTGCTTGCACGGACATTGGAGCTACTTGCACCCTTACCGCTATTTCTAGGTAAAAACATTGGCGCCGTACATGGGGCCGGTAAACAAGCCTACCCTATCAAGATCAACAGGAACAAATCCTTATCTGAATATCTCTCTATTGCCAATTAGTTTAAAGAATTCAGGTGATATCTAACCCATTATTCTTTTACTGTCAAAGCGAATTCCCATGTCATATTTCTCTATTACGGGAATTACATGAAGCACATAATGCATGCCAACTTGATGCAATTTCTGATTAGATCCAAATTACAATAGTATATTCACATTATTTCTTATTTAGCAATATACTGCCTGCTAATACTAATTGCACAAAACCGTGCCTTCAAGTAATTAAAATTCCTTGTTCTTTGCTTTATCTCTCTGTCACCACAATTCTCAGAATCAAAATTCTCCAATCTTGATGAAAGAAAAGAGAGGGAAAAGACATATATCATGGTTCTCATCATGATTAACAATAATTACAACAATTAACAACAATATTTGTGCAATTTACAATATCACACTGTTTCTCTATTCCTAGAAAAGTTGTTACAGGGAAAGACATAAAAATCTCATGTTAGAAGGGAACAACTCCATCTGATTGTCTTTCTCACGACAAATCCAAAATCAGATTGCACCTTTCATGGTCAAAAATAGATTTTTCAGGTTATATTGCTCCATTATTCTCTCCTTACATGATACTAAATATATACTTACATTACGCACATAAACCCAATGAAATTACTTGAAAAATTCAAATGACAATGGTGTCTTTGCATTGTTAAATTTTCTTCTTCTCTTTTCTTTAACGTAGAAGCATAATATTACCATGATTGCACATTTTCTCAACCCAGAAAATTCTCAGACCATAGTTGATTAAAAAAAAAGGGCAGGGACACATGCCATAATATCCATTGTCATGAACAAGAATCAAACAATTATATTACTAGAATTTGTAATCTCCATTATCTTGAGCAACATACATACACTGGTCCATTGTTGCAAATAAATTTTATTTCATTAAACACCACCAAACTTTTTCCATTACACACATGTGATTTTCATCATACAAACTCTTGCCACCTGTAAGAAATTTTTTCAGGGAAAACAGGGACAAACACTATCGCAAAGGCTACACCCTTCACTAAGGTTCAATCAAATTGTCTCCCCCCTCATGAGTTAAAGTGAATTATACACTAAGGTTTTATTGTTCCATTCCCGTCTCTTTTCATGACACTAGACATATTCTTATGTTGTGCACATTATCTCGATGCAATTACTTGAAAAATCCAAATGACAATCATGTCACATGTTTAAATTTTAGTCTCTTTTGTTTATCATAAAGCGCACTACGCTACCATGGTTTTTGCTCTTTTTTGACAAAACCACGTAATGTTCGTGCCCAATTCTATGCCAATTGATAAAAACGAAGGGAAGAGAAGAAGAAACTTAAACAATGTCCCATATTTACAAACATACAGCTTTAAAATCATGAGAGTTTGCAGCCAGGCCACCTTCTTCTCCAACGAGCCGGCGCTCCTTTTTCCTTTTCCTCCTCTGTGAATCAGCAAACCACCGCGAGGCCACCTGCCACTGCTATCGTCCCAGCTCGGTGCACTAGCAGCCACCGTCGAAGGCTACGCGACGCAGCTCGCAGCACAGCCACCGCCTCACTGCCACAAAGAATTTCAGGACCTCTTACCTCGCGACCTCCATGGACAATGCGTACGGCACAATTGGGGGCCAGATGCTGCGACAGTCGGTGCACTGCCACCGTCCCTCCTCTTAATCTCAGAAGCGGTGCACAACCTTTCTTGCTGCTACCTCGCGAAGAAGAAGGATCTAGGGCTCCCCAAAATTATTTGGGCCTCTGACCCATGATGGCAAACCCACCAAAAAACAAAAGTGGCCCAGCTTGCATAAAAATGCAAAAATGACTTGTGGGACCCCTCGTTCTAATATTACTGTCTCTCTTATTCTAATCCTCAAACGCCTTCTTTAAAATTATTTGGCATTTTGGATTTTCCTATTACGAGCTTATGGTTCTTTATTATGATCCATTGGAGTGGAGTCTAGAACTCTCACGAGAACTCCCTAATAACAAATGAAAAACAAAGACTTAGCATGTCACGTCCACTGTTACGAGCATTTGACTTCTTTAAAAGTAAAATTGCGGATGTCCATTGTCATGGCATTTATATTCCATTATATGTATTAATAGTTATGTGTCTCTTTGTTGCCTTGAGTACTTTTAGAGCCAATATCTTTTATTTAGTACTTTCATTAAGAGAATTATTATTATCTTATTATTATTTAAAAAAAATGTTATTATTATCTTATTTTCATGATCAATTAATTTTGATCTAACTAATTTTGTGTGCCAAGTATAATCCTTGACAGGGAATTATTATTATCTTATTTTCATGATTAATTAATTTTGATCTAACTATTTTTGGATACCAAAGCATGATCCTTGACAGAGAATTATTATTATCTTATTTTCAAGATCAATTAATTTTGATCTAACCATTTTTATTACTTCCTGCGACATACATATTATATATCTTATCTTATTTGTACATGAATTAAATATTCAAATGCTAGCTTGGCCCAATTGCCAGACTCAGTCATCTTCACTCAACATGCAAGCTTATCTCAATTCTCAATTGATGATGAGTGAAGAATTTTTTAAGTGCTACATATATGTTACTCTCGTACTTAACCAACTTTGATACAGAGAATTATTATTATCTTATTTTCATGATCGATTAACAGTGATATAAATATTCTCGGATCCCAAGTATTGCCTTTGACAGGATGAGCTCTGGCACCTTCTCTAGACAAGCTCCACCCTCCTCAGCCAAATTTCACTACCATCTCTAGTTGACCTCATCACCTCAAGGATAAGCTTTTGATTCTCTCTTTCACTATCAAAACAATTTGGTTTTATCTATACATTCTTTTCCTTTTACAAAGGCTAGACACATAATCATATTTTGCACATTAACTTAGGCAATTATACCTGGAAATTCAAAATCATGCATTCTTTTCAAATAGGCCGATATATTGCCTCCAATACAATTATAGAAAATTGTGTTTTCACACAATTAAATTGTCAGTCTCTTTTCTTTATTGCAAAAACATAGTAAATCACCATGATTTTACAAAAGTAGAGATTCCAAGATGGAAATCCATACAATCATACTTGATTACAAATCATGTGCTTTTTCTTTTTCATTTTCACAAACCATGAATGTTCAAAGGAGCAAAAGGGAAATAACTCCAACAAGAAATTAATCTCCTTCTGCAAGCTAGCTAAGCTCCATTGCCGTCTCTGGCCGAGCTCTAATTCCTCTCGAACAAACTCTACCTCCTCCCAGTCGAGCTCCTTTGCCATCTCTACTTCCCCGACTGACCCTTGACATGTGCCGGTCAACCTCTACTATCTCTTAACTGAGCATTTCGCATAGAGAGTATACAACCACTACACAACAGGTTTGGTATGATTAATTAATGGCATATATCTATATATATTATCTCGTTCTTGACAGGAATTACATATCAACTTGGCCTAACAACTCTAGTTAAGCCATCTGCACTCATGACTCAAGCTCATCTCAACTGTCAATCACTAACGAACAACTTTGATATGAATTAATTATTATTATTTTGATCAACTAACCTTGATTCTTGGATGCCGAGCATTGTCTTTGAATAGGGAGAGTTCCAACATCTCATTCGGCCGAGCTCCACCTCCGGTCGACCATATTGCTACCCTCTGCCTGAGTTGCACTCGACTTCCTCGGGCCGAATTCTCAGCAAAGCCCTAGTCCCACTAGGCACTCAACCTCCTCAAGCTGAGCTCTTATCAAAGCCTTGGTCCTGCCAAGCACTCCGCCTCCTCAGGCCGATCTCCTAGCAAAGCCCTGGTTGGCATCCCTACCAAGCACTTTGCATTTTCAAGCCAAGCATCCACCCAGATATGTTTCTACTACTCTCATAATCATCTTATTTATAAATCTGAATATTTTTATATGCAGGACAAACTCTCTTTCATATCATAAAGATTTTCTTTTATGCACGACAAGTCATTTCATCTAATATATAAACTCACTTATGATCTAACCATTCATATGCTAGACATATTTGTATAATTTTTTATGTGCCAGGTGTCAAGCTCGCTCCAACAAAAAGCCGCCATACTCACGTCAATCTTGGCATCAGCCAAGTGGTGAAGGTGCACTTTTACGTCAGCCTCGGCTCCAGCCCCAAGTAGTGAAAGGCCAAAGCCACCATATTCATGTAAATCTTGGCACTAGCCAAGTGGTGAAGGCGCACTTTCATGCTAGCCTCGGCTCCAGCCTCGAGTAGTAAAAAGCCAAAGCCGCCATACTCACGTCAATCTTGGCATCAGTCAAGTGGTGAAGGTGCACTTTCACGTTAGCCTCGGCTCCAGCCCCGAGCAGTGAAAGGCCAAAGCCACCATACTCACGTAAACCTTGGGACTAGCCAAGTGATGAAGGTGCACTTTCACGTCAGCCTCGGCTCCTACCTCGAGCAACGAAAGGCCAAAGCCGCCATACTCACATCAACCTTGGCACCAGTCAAGTGAAGGGCCAAAGGCACTTCCTCGCCACCAATCGATTAGATCTGAACCACTCTAGGATCAAGACGGATCCAACCAGGCACTTTACCTTGTTAGGCTCAAAAGCCCTGATCCCACCAGGCACTCTACCTTCTTAGGCTAAGTTTTCAGCAAAGCTCTGATATCATCAGGCACTCCCAGATATGTTTTTACTACTCTCAGAAATCACCTTATTTATAATCTGAAGATTTCTCATATTTAGAGCATATCCTCTCACATCTCATAATAATTTTTCATGTATAAATATCTATATCATTTTGTATGTGCCATATAACAGGTCTTCCCCTTTGCAAAACCTGCTACTCTTCCAAAAAATGCACAAAATGCTTGGACAGCACATAACGTATTCTCAGATATAAAATCACATATCATAGTCCAAGGTTCCAGAAAAAGCCCTGGTCCCACCAAGCACTCCACTTTTTCAGACCGAGCTCCTAGACAAGCCCTGGTCACATCCCTACTAGACACTTCGCTTTCTCAGGATGAGTCTCCAACAAAGATCTAGTATCAAGCCTGCTCCAGCACTTACTCCTACTCAAGAAGTCCTATTTCTGACATGCAAGTAGGATAGTCTCAGCCTCTGCCAAATAGTCTCCAAAGCACTTAAGGAGAATAAGAACAACAAAGACCAAAGTCTAAAGTCCATAGAAAACAGCCAAATTCATCAAAAGAAAAGACGACCTGGATAGGCTACAACAACCAATCTTGAAATAACCTCGGCATAAGTCGAGTACTCTTCAACAAAAGAAATGCAAGATCTAAGTATACTCGGACAAGCATTGAGCATTCCCAGAATAGTTCAATGATGAGACTTTTCACACCTCAAAGCACCTCATGTGATAAATGATGGCCATGTTAGACTGTCCTTGGCCCATCCGAGCTATCCCCGAACCATAATCAAGATTGAACCACCCTAGACAGCCAACTTTCAACATGCAAGTACGACATATTTAGTCCTGGCCGAGCGTCTCCAAACTACTCAAGAAGGAATAACTCCTACAAGCAAACAGATAACTCCAAAAGGAAACAGATAATGGATCTTTCCCAGCATTTGCTACTGCTAAGAGAACATCCTCAACAAACCGCAAAATGTCCTTAGACTAGCACCTTGTGCGGCGATGGGGCCTCCTCATGTCCCCGAGCATGTTCCAGTGCAAGATAACAATGGGATGTCCCCATGCTCCCGAGCACTTCGTATGATGACAGGATGTCTCCAGATCCTAGAGCACCTTAGTCCAACAACAAAAAGTCCTCAAACTTGATCCATCTTAAACCATAAACTCTTGAAGTCCAACATACAGTATGATAGCCTCGACATTGGCACCAGCCGAGCATATCCAAGCACTCTCTGACAAGAGTTACAAGATCAAAATATACTCGGCTAATCGCCAGCCATTTTCCAGAACAATACGACGACAATATATCTTCACCTCTTAACACCTAGTGCGACAAAGATATCCATACCTGGCCGTCCAGCTATACCTAGAGCATGATTAAGACTGAACTACCCTCGACATTCCAAAACTAAAATAGAACAATCGACCTCTCATAAAGACCTTGACTCACCCCCAATACAACCAAGTTATAACTCACATGACTTCAATGTGCCCTTATACTGGCGAGACGAAGTATAACACTCCCTAAGGACAATCAACTAAACACTATGCAAAACCCGTCAGAAGATCAACTGAATGATCCATCATTTCTAACTATTTTGAACCAAAAATCAATAAGCCAACCGATGCTCTGCAGCATCCAAGATAAGAATACTAAGTCTACATATGACCAGGTACCTCAAGCCTCATAAAAACTGAGTCAACATCTTGCCCAAACCTTCCACCTTTTCAGGTTGAGCCTCTAAAACAAAGTTTAGCACTAGGTTGAACACCTTTTTAGCTTGCACCAAAGCCACCAAACAGAAATAACCCCGCTCTAGGCCAGCATAAAAAAAAACATGAGACATCTTGGATCAAGTCTTAAACCACCAACTCGACTAGGAACTCCATCATTTTCGACAGACCCCTAAAAGACCTAAGCTAGTGACCTAGCTAGGCATCTTCCATATCTAAGGAGACCTATCTATCTCTTAAATTGACAACTCGACTCAGAACCTCATAGTCCTTGCCAAAGCCCTAAGCCAACTAGATGATTCACCTAAAGATCTGGTGGACAACTAACTTAAACACTAAAACTGCATTATTGCTAAACCTGAGAATAAAACCTCCTCTCTAAAAGGATCGACCAATCCACTCTTGGTTTCATCAAAAGATTAGTAGACATGAAAATAACCTCTCTCCTCTCATGGCATATACCTCCATAGAGATGATCTAGCAAATCTTCAAGCATGCAAGAAGAATAAATCTAAACAAACTCCAGCAGCAAAGGGCTCAGATGCTAACATTAGAATAAAAGGTCCAGAAGTCGACATCCCGACTAGGGGGCTCAACTTCCCAGAAAAGCCCTGTATTGGCAAAACAATTAGGCACCCTGCCTTTCTCGGCTAGGCTATGATGGAGCAAAATCGTTATTCCAACCAAACATATCATCGTCCTCAACCGAACTCAGCAATGGGAACTAACTTCCAGACTTTAAACGAGTATATTACATCAAACAAGAGAACTTTGACAAAGATCTCCAAACTCACAAATAAAAAAGGAAAGGAACAGAAGACTCAGCTACCGAAGTCATCAAAGTAATCAATAAACTAGGGGCTTTAATCACCCATAGTCCTGGGCACTCATCGCTTAACCTACCGCCAAAACTAAGAAAACTAAACTGCCCACCTCATTGAACTACTAGGGGCTAGTTAATTTAAATCCAATTACTGACATATAAGCAATTATTGTCATTTAAATATCAAGATGATCATCATTCAGAGTACAACACATGTCTTAATACAATCCACTATAAACTGTCACTACAATCACTGAAAAGGAACACTAAGCTGCCCACAAGAGCTCGGCACGTAGTCCTCAAACTGACACACCACAATCATGACACCTCAACACCAACTACTTGGCCTACGACCAAACTCGAGGGCTATGTACTGGACTAGAAATATGGGCCCCAGATGTCGGCCTAATATTAGTGAACTCTCTCGAGGGATCCCACAACTTGCCCACATGGCATAGTATCTCCCACAGATTCTTCATATAAGATCTTTATGTATCTCATAATATCCTATTTTATCTTATCATATCTGATCATTATATGAAGAATGCTTTAGAGCTTGTTTTATTATTTTCATTAGTACTTTTGTTATTATTATCATTGTGAACACCTGATTTTGTCCAGCCCAGAAAATAGAAAAAATCCCAAAATATTGACATATTTTTTTATAGTTTGTGAAGAATGCTCATTATCATTTTTATATTATTTTTTACATCTCTTTTGGAAAAAAAAAAGTTGCCATTTCTAATTTTTACCTAGAAATAGCGGTAAGGGTGCAAGTAGCTCCAACGTCCATGCAAGCGGGGGATGGGATACCTGCAAAGATACTCCAATACTCAAGTCAGTAAATAAAAGAGGCATACAGTGGTAGAAAATAGCATGAAATTAGGTTCTGATACTTGGGGGCGTTAAGCTCCTTATATAGTGTGAGGTGACCCCATGGTAGATCTGTTATGATCTAGTAAATCTGTTATTGAATCAATCATGACTTTTATCTGTATAATAAGTGCCAATATTCTGAACATGATAATTATATACGTAAATATAATAACTGTTTCTATCAACTGAAAAGAAATGCTCCGTCCCTGGTGAACATGAGCTTCTATCTATAATCTTATGGTCCCTGGCAAACCACATCTCTAGTAGATAAATTGTAGGCACCTAACTAGGTCCCATTTTTTGGAATTGCCACCATGGCTGTTTAATAATATTTCATCCATGGCTATTTACTAATATTGCCTCCATGACTGTTTACTAATATTCCTTCCATGGCTGTTTAAAACTATTCATCATACGTAACTCAACAAAAAAAATAATAATAATAAAAGCAACAATAAACTCATAGTACTCTGAATCCATCGAACTCTAACAGTTTGACCTTAGCATAACTGTGGCTATGAAACCATATTCAAGGGATCATCCACTTGCTGACCTGGGGGTTTCAAGGCCTTGTAGCTGCCAATTGTCATGAATCATATGAAGATTCATACTCTAAATTCCCTTGACTGAATTTCTAAACCATGTGTCGAGCTAATATACTTTTCATAAACTACATAATTCTAATACCATGCTTTTATCTATAACTCACGCTTAATAATCATCATGCATAAATATATTCATAATGGCTAAAAACTATTAACTCAATGTCTAGTTTCTGAATCATAAAAACCAATTCTTTTCCCTGAATCTTTGTAATTGGGCTCTACTATGATTTTAAAAGTTTTATCATACGAGCATCCAGCTCTTGAAATAATTATGGACATCATGAAATCTTTAAATATAAACATGTTCATATTCTGACTCTTTTACAAAAATCATTTAGCAATAGATGGTCCTATGAGTTTCTTAAAACATATATTTCATGCTATTTCAAGAATTGAAACTTTCGTAAACTTAATAGATCAACAATAATCTCTAAACTCTTTGAGATGTTTTCTAAGATTATGCATTTATTGTTGTATTTTGTTAATAATTATATTATTTCAAAGTTTATTATTTTTAATAGTATTTATTAACAGTTTTAACTTTTATCTTTTATTATAATACAATTAAAGTATAGGTTACAAGATCTCTGTTTAGAAATTAACAAATTATAAAGTTTGTTTATTTTAAACATTCAGCATTGTATTAAAATTCAAGTCATGAGCTTTTAAAGTATACAAAACTGTTTGTGGCTCATATTTATTGTCTTGCTATTAAATTATATAATGATAATGATTTTAATGCTTTTACTGTTTGGGCTAATGTGACCGTTTGTGATTTATGGTTGTAATGATGATCACATAATCACTTGATTCTATATATATATATATATATCACTCATCTAGTGTATGAGAATGGGTGAAAGAAAAAAAAATTATCAGTTTATTTACATCAGTTATGTTGTTCCTGGGCAATCCAACAAGTTGTTCTTGAGTAGCCTCACTAGTTCAAGTGCAGAGTTAGTGAGAAGTGGCTATTATATCCTAGGGAGTATTAGCTGTGAAGACCATCTGCACCGAGCAATTGACTCGTGGTGGCGAAATACTCTTAAGCTCAGTGCCTAGCATACCTCAGCCAATAATACTAATAAGCCACTCTATTCTATTTTAATTGTGTTATTTATTTGTTATATTTATCTTTATAATATTTGTGACTCGTGATTTATATTATGTCAAATTTATCTTATTTGATTTTATTTGTATTATTCTAATCAATTTTTCCAACAATCTTAAGAATATCTTTTGTTTAGAATTTATAGCCAGTTTTAACAATTGGTGTAGCAAAGTGAATATGCTTGAAATAAAGCTAATTTGAAAACAATAAAAGAGATTATACATTAGCTCCCCATAATTTGAGGCTTAATTTATCAAGATGTTTCCTTCCGATCCTAAAATTGAATCAATTTGATTTATTAGTAGAGAAATAATAATTAGCACTTTTAGAATATAAATAGTTGATTCGTCGTTAAGTATACTATGTTTTATTCTTTTCCTATTTCATAGCAAATGTGATTTTCTTCATTTCCCCTGCTGCCATAGTTTGGTCTGAAAAAAAAAATGCTCATACAGTTCAATGTGTCAAGGCTGTATGGTTTCTTCTTAGAACTCTCTTTTAGCTTACACAAGGAAAAAAAAAAGGATGGTGTATCACGTGGCTATTTGGTTTCAATGCATGTAAAGCTTTTGGAGTTCTTTAATCATGTCATGGAACATTATGGGTTCCTTGCTTTATAATATGGATCTGGGTGTTTTTAATTGATGATATTTCGGGTAATGTGTGATCAAGTTTTGGGTGTGTTATGTTTTAGGAATGTTGTTCTAGAGTTGTAGCTATGGAGGATTGCATAACAAAGCAACGGACTAACTTTTGAATCAGTTCAACATATTGACAATGTATCAATTAAGTTTTATATGTTTGAAAATTTTTTAGAACCATGTTTTCTTTAAACGTAGCTGAAAGAAGAAAGAAAAAAAAATTATGTGTTGATATGCATGAGCATATATTTATTTATTTATATTTTAGAAGTAAAAATATATTTCAAAACCCCAAATAAATTATTTAAAACAGTATTGTTTTTAACTAATTCCATGAGATTTCAATTTACCTATCATGATAAACACATTTTCAAATAAACTTTGAAATTTGTATTATTTATGTTATTTATGATCGAAGTTGTTAAGATTGATTACTTTAATATCAATATTTACCAATTACAAATGAAAATTGATTGAAAATTACTTGTTGGGTTTAGCAAATATAAATACGTAAGAATCATGCCTTTTAAGAGAATTGATTGGAATATTAAAATAGCATAAGTTCTTAAGTGCAAATTATTTTTCAACATATTAAAACATAAAGAATTCTATTCCTAACTTGTCGAGCATATACCTTTACGGTCATCATGTGCCATCATGAAGGGAACACAATTTGTTTCCCACTTTCTGGTAATTAAGTATTTCTTAAAATGGTTTTTATGTATTGTTAATTCTTTTTGGTAGTTTATGAAATATTGTTGTTTTTGAGTTTGGCCGAGAAACGGAAATAGAGATATTTAAATTTTTTGTCCAGTGTTAAAAGATAAAAGTATGTGAAATTAATTGATTAGGTGTATATAATTATTTATTTGATGATTTAAGAGATTATTTAATTTGTTTGATGATTTAAGAGCATTGGAATATTTTTACCAAATACTTTTAAGTTTACATATATAGAAAATTGAGAAATTTGATGACCTATATCTCGTGTATTGCCTTTAAGCAAAGAGAATGAGTGTGCGTATCATGACTATTTGCATTAATATGAGGAAAATGTTGTTAAAACTCTTTTTATCTCGTCGCATGCACAGTGGCACTAGCAGAGAGGACCCGATTGTGAGATCTATTTTATTTATTAAGTTTAAGTTGAAGAGATTAATTTCATTAACGGCTTTCATAAATTTGAGTCTTGTATTTTCTCACTCTATTTTTTCAGAAGGATTATAAAATTATTAGCATGTTGGGTGGACATGTTCATATTTATGTGATTGAAGTTAAAAATGTTTTTGTATCTATAAAAGAATCAAAATAGATACATAAATTAAATTGACTCTGTGATAGTAGTTACTAAAATTAATTTTGTGATATAAAAAGAAATTTGAGTGGTAGACTATGGGACTACCAAGCACATATGTGAAAGTGTTTTGCCTCCTACAAAATTTGTGAGGGATGAAGAGGAAATTGCTATGCAAGCAATCCTTGAAAATAACTAAGTTTATAGACTAGTCTATGTTGTGGAAATATCTAGATGTAGTTGATGACTACTCTGAAGTTAACTATATTTAATTTTAATAGTGGTGTTGTCACTTGGAAAATCATCTAAGTATACCAGTAGATGAAATGAAGTGTTTAAGAGCTCTCTTGATAAATTGTTTGAGGTCAGAGATGTATTTGGCGAATCCTCTGACAAAGCCACTAAGCAAAGCTAGTGAGGATGCATCGAGAGGGATGAGGCTTAAGCCTAATTCACAGATTGAGAGTGATGGTAATCCAACCTAAATTTGAGAATTCCTCAAAGGTTAGGTTCATATGGGTAAAAACAAGTTACTTGTCAGTTATTTGAACACTATCCATTTTAGTCCATCCCTATGATGTAAAATAATATCTGGAGGGATAGTGCACGACTACAGCGAAATAAAGGGTTAGATTATATTCTTAATGAATCTATAGCTCACGAATGAGTGGTGTACTTGACTGTAGTGTACACTTGATAGATTTACCTATGTGAATGATAGAGATGAAGCCGCCTCTACAGGAGCTTGGGCAATTCTCTAGAGCCACTCATGAAATCCAAGTAATGGTGCAAGGCCACAATGCACCAAACCATGTTGAACAACTTTGGATGACAAGACAGTGTGAGTGATGAGATCACTGAATCACGTGTGGAATGAAGATTCATAGAGGTTTTAATCTCATCGACATTCCTGTGATTCAAATTTTATTTGCTCTAGGTGCTAGTTCATAGTCCAAAAGACACTAGTACTAATACACTGAATTCTCACGCTCATGGAACAGTTTTCTTAAAATATTAACTTTGAAATATGTGGGGGATTGTTGTATTTTATTAATAATTATATTATTTCAAAGTTAGTATTTCAAAGCTTATTATTTTTAATAGTATTTATTAATGGTTTTAACTTTTATCTTTTATTATAATACAATTAAAGTATACGTTACAAGATCTCTGTTAAAAAATTAACAAATTATAAAGTTTGTTTATTTTAAACATTAAGCATTGTATTACAATTCAAGTCATGAGCTTTTAAAGTATACAAAACTGTTTGTGGCTCATATTTATTGTCTTGCTATTAGCTGTGAAGACCATCTACATCGAGAAATTGACTCGTGGTGGCGAAATACTCTTAAGCTCAGTGCTTAGCATGCCTCAGTCAATAATACTGATAAGTCACTCTATTCTATTTTAATTATGCTATTTATTTGTTATATTTATCTTTATAATTTTTGTGACTCGTGATTTATATTATGTCAAATTATTTCTTGTCTTATTTGATTTTATTTGTGTTATTCTAATCAATTTTTTCAACATTTATGCCTCACTTTAATGAAAATATAAATCTAATGATTAACATAGAAATCACAAGATTGAACCCACCCACTTGGAAAGGGAGAATGAGAGACGGCAACACCAAAGGAGCTCTGTGAAGTTGTGGTGGCACCAAAGTTTACCATAACAACCACAAAACTCAATTTTAAACTCTAATAATATCTAGATAGCTCCAAAACAATTATAACAATATTGGAGGGGCACCCCCACTTGACAACAATGGAGAACAATAATAACTCAAATCTAAGAACATGGAATGGAAAGGAAAGGGATCACAACAACCCATAAAATCCTACCTTTGATCTCTTGGAAGAAGAAGGAATGGAGGTTGGATTAAGTGGAGGAGAGTGGAAAGGGTTTGGAGAAGAAAGGTTTCAGTTTTGGAATGAAAAATCCTAAGTTTGGGGGTATATAAAAGGGGTAGGGGATCACTTAAGTGAAACAACATCATTTGACACTATTTCTGCCCTATTGACACCACTATAGTGGTCCAGGACTGCTATAGCAGTAATAAGTGTTTTTGAGAGATCCAGGACTACAGACAACCCAAACAGCCAACCCACCATAGTCTACAAACTTCCCAATCGGCCAGCCCCAGACATAATGACCGCCATAGCGGTGACAATTCACCAAAATTATATGTAAAAAAGTCTTTCACACATCTAAGTTGCGTCAATACTCATTTATTTTACTTTCTATTAATTTCAAAATATAAATATAAAAAAGGAAATATCCCCTATTTGGATTGAAATAAAATATCATAAAAATTAAAATCTCAACAAATCAAAATCCAAATTTTGGGTTTTAGTTTAAATTCAGAAATCTTTGAGATTTTATAAACTTGTAGGTTAAAAATGAAATATTTAAATGTCTCATAAAATTTATTAAAAATCATTTTTTCATCTTATTTCCCTTTTGGGAACAATTACGGGGACTTTTGATCCCAATAAATGTGGTATTAGCTCCAGAACCCTTTAGAAGGCTTTATGGTAATATGTTTTGAATGATAACAGAACGAATTTAAAGAAAACATTTTGAAGAGTAACTAATGTTTACCTTGAGTTTCTTGACATAGCATATAGGTACTTTCGGATTGCATAACACGAATTTTAAGCAAGAATAATTTCACTTTACATGTGCAAACATGATGTATCGCATGTAAAGAAATTGAACTAATACGAGTGAACATTACAACATGCAAAGTACGTATAAATGCCTCACAGATTAAGGAAAATCAAATCAAAAACAAAAAATCAAGATACGAGTTTTCAGAAAGTACCACTAAACATAAGAAAGTATGTTTAAAATGAAGATATCAGTAGACTCTGAAAACAAAGTGTTACTCAACCTTCAATCATCATTATCGCAATATTTTCATCATCAATAAAGATTTGATTGAAGACTAAAAGACCAAAGAATCATCAAAGAACTGATACCGCACATTAAAAAGCTCACTTCACTGTGGAGCGTTGAACTTTACTAGAAAAGGAAGGAAATTTGAAATTTTGAAATTCAAATTTCAAGTCAAACCCAGCTTGATACTGGCATGCCATATTTCCTGCCAACTTGGTCAACTACCCTAGCTTTAGAATGAAGAGTTCAAAATCCATGATTAGAAAGTTAAAAAGTAGTTTCTAAATAGACATTAGAAACCTTAACTTTACAATAGCTTCTGCAATAGATCTAATAAACTGCCAACCTATTCTTCTAGATTGGTTTTCCAAGACACAAACAAATGATTAACACGTGTCACTTGGAGAACTGATCAAGGGCAATAGTCATAAAGAAAGATCTTTATAAGTAGAGATGCTGTGCTCAAAAGGAAAATAGGATTTATGTTATACAAGATTGGGCAAACCAGTATAAAAGTATCTGTGTCATATCTTCTTCTCCTTTATTTCTTTTTTTTTTCACTGATCCGTGTTATCATTCAATATCTACTGAAAGTTCATTTTTAGTTGTTCTATTACTAACATTATGCTTCATGAATTTACTTTCTAGAACACCTAACCTGTTCATGCTTCACTTCAAGCTCAACGCTTGATAATATATTGTTTAACGTTTCAGTATCATAAGAACATGAAAAGAGAAGCAAAACACGATTCAACCCCCTTCTCATGCCTAAGAAGAAAGGTATGCTAGCCACTTGGAGTGAATCAGAGGAAGGAAAAGAAGGATCAAAAGATCAAGAGGAGCTAGATGTTGCAAAGCTATGCTTCATGGCAGGCTAGTTATCAGAAAGTGAACCTGAGGTCTGCCTGAGAACAAGTGTGAAACCTGACAACAAGTGGCACATGAATAGTGACTGCTCCAGACACATGTCTGGATCCAGAAGTTGGTTTACAAACTTGCAACCTAAAAACTCTAGATCAGTAAAGTTTGTCGAGG
The DNA here is from genome assembly GCA_031216105.1 of Dalbergia cultrata. NCBI lineage: Eukaryota > Viridiplantae > Streptophyta > Magnoliopsida > Fabales > Fabaceae > Dalbergia > Dalbergia cultrata. The sequence continues at coordinate 13,033,560 of CM062352.1, read as the reverse complement.
GAGGTTGCTCTTCTGTCTCTAAAGTTTACATAGTGTAAAATAAGACAACGCTACGCGTTGAAGAGACATTTCACATCAAGTTTAAGGAGCTCAAAAAGGACTCTGTTGATGATCTTGAAGAGTTAGAAGAAAGTCTTGAGAAAATGAGTCTCAAGGAAACTTTTGAAAGCAAGCAGATAAAAGCAAGACCTGGACTCCAGAACACAGATACTTTAAAAAGCATGCTCAAAACTTTAAAGCAATAAGAAAGTAACACTTCTGGACACAACAAAGAGAAATTTGAAGATGAAAGAGAAGCTGAGGAATCTTAAAGCTACAGAAACTAGGTAGTTTTTTAGAACAAAGTTCTTGGACACATTTCCAAGGGTGTGAGAACTAGATCATTTCTTAGAAATATGTCAAACTGTGCTTTCATCTCTGTAAACTGCAGAACCCTGCAGAAAGTATAAGCATAAATGTTTTGATTGACAACAAAACCAGTTTAAAGAAAATACGTTGAAGAATGACTAACGGCTACCTTGAGTTTCTTGAAAAAGCATAATAGGTTAATCTAATTTGTATCTCACGGACTTAAAGCAAGATTAATATTTCACTTTGCATGTGTAAACATATTTTATCTCATGGGAAGAGATTAAGCTAAATAGAAAGTGAATATTATGTCAACCAAAGAATGTGTATATAGATTAAAACATAATACGGACTTAAAGCAAGAATAATGTTTCACTTTGCATGCGCAAGCATGATTTATCTCATTGGAAGAGATTAAGTTGAAAAGAAAATGAATGTTATTTCAAGCAAAGAACATATTCATGTTTACGGACCAAAATCATAGAAGCAGACTTGAATCGGGAACAATATCACTACACATGAGAAATCATATTTATCTCAAGAGAGGAGATCAAGATTAAAAAGGGTGAATATTATCTCATGGAAAGAAAGTGTAAATGCCTTAGGACTGAAGTAGTTCAAGCCAGAGATCAAGAAACCAAGGATAAGGTTTTTAGAAAGTAGCACGGGCATCAGAAAGTACACCCAAGATGAAGAAATCAATCCATGTCCAAGAGCAACATGTTACTCAGTCATCAATCAATCCAATCGCAAAGAAATCATCATCAAACAACCAAGATTGAAGACTAGAAGATCAAAGAAAAATTAAAAAGGTAGATTACACCATCAGAAAGCTCACTTTACTGTGAAGCACAAAAAGTTGAGGAAAATGGAAGGAAAATTCGAATATCAAATTTCAAATCTTGAATCAGACCTAGTGTTATAACTGGTACGTCATCTCTTCTGTCTAATTGATTCATAATCATATCTTCTAGAAAGAGGAGTTCAAAAACCATGGTTAGAAAGTAAAAGAAAAAATGAGGACATCAGAAACCTTTGTAATACAATGACTTCTGCAATGGCAGTGACAAGTCTGTCAACCTACCTCTCTAGAGTAACGTTCCAAGACACAAATGATGATCTACATGTGTCACTTGGAGATCTTATCAAGGGCAACGGTCATAAAGATGGACCTATATAAATAGAGATGTCATACATAAATGCAGATGAGAGAGATGAAGACATAAAAGCAGAAATGCTGGAAAAATCTCTTCACACCTCCTGTGCTATTCATCATATTATGTAATCAATCATCTTGAAGTGTAAAAATGTTCTTTCCTTATTTTGTAACGATTTGTATGCTCTTCTCATGAAGAAATATGAGAAAGGAGTCGTTCATGTTTCTCGGGTCTGTATTAGCAAATATTCTTAAGGAAACATAGTTCTAGGTTAGTTTAAGTGGTAACCCAAACACTTAACATTTGTAACCTTGATCCGATAGTGATCAATGTGTGATATAGCTTGGAGAGGCTAAGGTAAAACTACTTGCAATAGGATGGCAAAGGTATTTGCTTATCACGGTTCAGCTTGGTGAAGCTGGTTTAAGACTACATACAATGTGGCAGTAGCAATGTCTGCAAGTCACGTTTCAGATTAGAGAGGCTGGTTCAGAACTACTTGGTTCAGCTTGGAGAGGCTGATATAGAACTACTCAGTTAAGTTGCAGTTGGGGTTAGCCACTGTGCAAGTTAGAGCTTTGGAAGACTAATGTAAAGACTATCTATTTTACTTTCTCAGATTGAGAAAGTTGTTGTTTAATGAAATCTCAACATGTGTTCATCTAACCAATATAAAAATACTTGTGTTCATCTTTCTCTTCCCAAACCTTTTACTTTCATGTTATGCACCTTAAGTTAACTATTAATCAAGTATCGTTAAAATGCATAACTATTGTTAAGCTTCAAAAACCTTCTTTCTAGAACATCTAACCACCATTCCGCTGCACTTTAAACTTCATGCTTGATAGTATGTTTTATATCGAATGTTTCATATTTAAAAAGCAGGCTTCAAAAAGTACGATTCAACCCTCACTCTTTTACCAACTATTGGTATTAGAGCTAGGCCTCTAAGGGTTGAGCAGTCTGACGATTGCAGAGGTCAAAGATCAAAGGGACAAAATGAAGGTCAAAAAGGCATTTTCTAAAAGTGCATAACATGAGGAATAGCTTACAAAAGCACACAAGGTATGAACACTCAAGCTCACCTCCTTATCTTCATCAATGTCATATGATGGGCTGCCACATAATAAGCTTACTTTCTCTTTAAAGCATCTCTGGAAGAATAAGCCTAAGTTTGAACAGAGAAACTTAAAAAGAAAATATAAATTATGTTGTCAAACTCTAGGCATTTAGAAGCTAAAGTCTCATATTTAAATTAGATAGATCTCAGAAAGACATTTTTGAATATGAGAATCTTCCTTTGTAGCTTCTGAACATCTGATCTGGTCAAATGTCAAAGGAATCCTTATCCACAAATGTGTGTTTAGAGAGTAAAGACCATTATTTCAGAAGATGAATATGAGAAATAAAAAAAAAGGAAGTAACAAGAAAATGCAGTCTCATCAAACATCGTTCTTTTGCTACTCTTATCATCTATTACAAGAAGGGATATACATATGCTAAATGTCTCTTAAAAGTGAAATCCATTTAAGGAGTTTGGGAATATCCCTCTTGAACAACTAACCAAGAAGGACTCAAGAAAATTGAGGACCAAGATAAATTTTCTTTCAGGTGCTATATCAGACTTTTCTCACAATTCAAGAAAGAAAATAAGAAGCATGATTCTCTAGTTTCCCAAATAATCTAAATTTGCTGATGAAAAGCATTCAATAACTACTTTGCTAACTGTCTTGAGGAAAAGAGTCTCAAAAATATTCTTGATCAGCAAAAAGAATGGAAGGTGCATCCTCAGAAAGTAAACTCCAGAAATCAGATACTTCAGAAAGCATGCTGAGGAACTTCAAAGAAGATCAGAAAAATATTTCTGAGAAAATAAATTAAAGCAATCTAAAAATTTTGGAAATATATGCTTCCATATTCACCTATGAGGTCAATTTGTTAAAAAGGCTTTGAACAGTCAAGATTAGATGGAAACTTCACTGCAAAAGCTGATCCTAACTGGAAAATGCAAGCTTGAATACTTGAAAACTGAATGAAGTTATTGGGAGCTAAGGAACTCCAAAGTGCTTCCTCTCTTAAAAGATTCAGAGACTTCTAACTATACAGAAAAGAAAAAGGAGAAAATGGAAAATTGGAGCAATCAAGCATGCCCAGATACTACTAATAAGGAACCAGACAAAACATCAAGTAGAAATGTATTCCTTAGAACTCTATAATAATAGTGGTAATTGATTCTGATTGGAAGGATCCTATCCAGCACTGTAAATCCATGTCTCTTTATTGATTGTCATTATGTTAAGCCAATCTTACTTTGATCTAACACATGAGACATATTTAGCAAAGCATTCCCAAAAAAAAATGAAATTGCATAAGCATTTATTCACAAACATTTTTTTTTTTTTGGGCTCTCTCCTTTCCATAAAAAACCTGAAGTTCACATAAATGCATTAGCATGAAGGATCAAACCTACCTCATGTATTTCAAATAGGATAAATCAAAATCACAAAGAGAAAGACAATACTCAGAAAAGACTTAAGAAGTGTTGGCATTGTGTTCTTCATAATAAATAACTGTCTCGCTAAAACTTCTCTGTTTTGAAGAAGGTCAGAAAGTAGATCCTTCAAAAAGTGATTCTAAAAGGTCGGCAATCACTTTTTGTAAGAAAAGTCTAAAGAGCGGTAAAACTTCCTCTAAATATTTTTTTATTATTCTTTTCTCTCTCCCACGCGCCTCAACTTCAGACTATCACGTACCTCTCCTCACACATTTCTTCTCTTATCTCTATCTTCCTCTACACGCTTCCTCAAATCATCTCGTTCTCTTCTCTCTCCCCCCCTTGAAACCTATTGAACTCAAAATAAGCCTCTAATTACTCTCTTCGATCACTTACGTCTTCTACTTATTTTTGCCATCAATCATCCTCTTCAAAAGCATATTTGAAACATAACTGATGGAAAAAAGTATGACGGTAATGCCGCCAATTTAGGGATACTTCAAATGTATGATGAATCCTTTCAGTAACAATATTACGTTGACAGTTTCGCTGCTTGTCTAGTAACTTCGGGAAAAAATCTCTCCAAAGAACTGATGAATATCTTTATATTCCTCCTAGAAATCATCACCTTTCAAGGATGGGAGAGATTTCTCAACATCTCTGATAGAGGTTTTACCAGAATGGTAACAGTTTTCTATTCATAACTTGTACAAGTAACTGACTCTGTTCTTACCTCCTATATCAGAGGAATAGATCTAGAACTTAGCATAAATGACCTCTCCCATATTTCTCTTGCTCCTAATGAAGGAATCCAATGTCTTGCTGATGAAAACTGGTTCACTAATCTTAGAGTATCAGCAGAAGAAGTCTCAAATTGTCTTACAAACTCTCAAGAGTATCATCCTAGCATAATAACAGTCACCATGCTTAACTCTAGAGTAAGACAAGTTTACAAACTTATTCATTTCTCTCTTCTTCCTAGAACAAGAAGCATGGACTCACTCTCTAGGGTAGACTGCATGTTGCTTTTCTATCTTCTAACAATAAGAAAAGTTAACTTACCCAGACTAATTTTTGACTACATGATTGATGCCACTGCCTCTAAAGAGGAGGAGACGAAATCTGCATTGGTGCCATATGAAATGTTCCTAACTAAAGTATTCGAACATCTGAAATATCCCTTAGCGAATGGTTTGTATACATGGTTGAAACTGACTACACCATATCTTCTTTTAGAGCCAAGAGAAAATCCATTGGTGCTCCTACAGGACAATTCAAAAGAATGAGAGACGCCATCAACAATGCAGAATGTTTGAAGAAAAGAAAATGATAATCAATTTGGACAGAAGCTCAGAAGATTCTGCAAAACTTCAAATTGACATTGGTGGTGAAGACATACCTGATCCACTATTGAAACTTGCAGAGTCTGAAACTAATCAACGAAACAAAGAACAACCTTCGTCATCTACTAGAAGGAAGTCATTAGATGATAATATGGGAAGTATTGTTCTTAAAACTGACTTCACTTTGGCAGATGATTCTCCTCCTGCCTATATCAAGGAATCTTCAATGCCTACACCGCCACCTATCCCTAAGCCTGCTCAAAAATCAAACCAACCATCCACCAATCGTCCACAGCCACAACCTCCCCTAGTCACTCCTCAAATACGAACGCTGCTTGAAAATCAACAGCTAATTGTTAACAGGCTGGATAATTTGGAAAAATGAGCATTTAACCTTGAAAACTTACTGCTTCAAATTCTTTAGTCAAATCAAGAAATCTTACAGGAGCTGAGAGGAAGAGGCTAAAGAGATGACTTCGATTCCTCCTCTGATAATGTTTCCTTTTGATGATGACAAAAAGGGGAGAAGAGGAAAATTGAAGAAAATCTAAGCTTAATTTTAGGGGGAGTCATGTTGAGGGGGAGCCCAAAATGGTTTTTTTTTTTTTTTTTTGCATACTGAATAATTTCACTTTTCTTTTCTTTAACATGGTTACAATATTTTGAACATTATCTTAAATGCAATGCTTATTATCTTTTATTTCTATGATTAGTTTAGTTATATATATATATCCTTTACTCTGGTACATACATGTTTATCCTTTACTTTGGTACTTATCAATGCCTTGTCCATCATGCTTATACTTATGCTTATGCCTATGTTTGCTTGTTTACACATCCATCCTTAACACTAAGTGATATTTTTTTTAAGCCTTAGTACATAATCAATGCCTATATCATTATGCACAGCTAATCATAGACCCATGCAACACCGTGAGGTATAGTATCAATGGCCGCCCTGGTGTAGGTGGAACCAGGAGAAGTGGGTTTGATAGGTAATTCTTGATCTTGTCAAAGGCCTCTTGACATCTGTCATCCCACTTAATTGTCTTATCTTTCCTTAGCAGTTTGAATATCGGCTCGCAGGTGTGGGTCATATTGTAGATGAATCTCGCGATATAGTTCAGACGACCCAACAAACCTCGAACCTTCTTCTCTGTTTTAGGTGTTGGCATATCTTGGATGGCTTTGATTTTATCTGGATCAACCTCGATGCCCTTCTTGTTAACAATGAAACCTAACAGTTTTCCAATGGATGCTCCAAAGGTACATTTTGCCGGATTCAATCGGAGTTTGTAAATTTTGAGTCATTCAAATAGTTTCCTGAGCACGACGACATGACTTTCACCTTCCTGTGACTTTGCAACCATATCATCTACATATACCTCCAACTCCTTGTGAATCATGTCATGGAATAATGTCACCATGGCTCGTTGGTAGGTTGCTCCAGCATTCTTCAGTCCGAACGGCATCACTCGATAGCAGAATACTCCCCACTGAGTAATGAATGATGTCTTCTCCTTGTCTTCTTCCGCCATCAGAATCTGATTGCAGCCTGAATAGCCGTCCATGAAGGAGAATTGATGACTTCTTGCTGTGCTATCAACCAAGACGTCTATATGGGGAAGAGGAAAATTGTCCTTTGGGCTTGCCTTATTCAAATCCCGATAGTCCACACACATTCTAACTTTTCCGTCTTTCTTCGGCACAGGTACTATGTTGGCTATCCATTTCGGGTATAGCGGAACTTCTAAAAAGCCTGCATCGAGTTGCTTCTTGACTTCCTCTTTGATTTTAAGAGACATTTCTGGACTCATCCTTCTCAACTTCTGCCGTTTAGGTTCCATGCCCTCAATCAGCGGGATTTTATGTGCCACTATCTTTGGGTCTAAACCAGGCATATCTTTGTAAGACCAAGCAAAAATGTCTGTGAATTCTCGGAATAATGCTATCATTTCTTCTCTTTCTGGATTGTCAACTATCTTCACCTCTTTCCTATCCTCGTCAGTCCCCAGATTCACAATTTCAATGATCTCATCATGAGGATTTATCCCCTTTTCCATCGAGTTTATGATTTTGGCAAATTACTGGCATAATTCAGGATCTTCATCTTGTTCATGTTCATTCAAGTTCGTTGTAATGCAATAATCAATTAATGGGTTTTCACAATCATTTGCACAAGATAGAGATTCTGAAGGAGTTGAGTCCCTGGAATTTAGATGAGACTTGAAATAAATAATACGAAGAAATATATGGGAAGAATGAAATGAAAGGACAAAAATTATGAAAAGGAAAAGAAACCATGCATAATCATTCAATTAAAGTTGAAGTACAGATAAGGTAACTAAAGCGTCCATTACTCAAGATACAAATCATCACAAGGCACAGAATCCCAATTGTCTAATGGTTCGCAGCTCGGGTAGATCAACTGAGACATTTTCTTGACTCCTTCTTGAGTACTAGCGGCTCCCGCTCCTTCTATCAATACCACTGCTGCTGGTGTAGGAAATGTGTCCCTAATGTGCGGAATCTTCTGCTTGATGGGTTCAAAAGATGACAGCTCACCTGTGACTTCGCATTCTGCACCAAATTTCCCAGGATTGTCCTGGAGGGAGATTGGATCCTTGATTCCTTGCAATTGTCTTCCTAATCCTTTGCCTTCCTCGAATCCGCTCTTCTGCATTATTCTAACGGCCACTGGAAGCGTGTCACCTCTTCCTTTTACTAGTTCAGCTATTTCGAGGTTTTGAAATGAGACCTCGAGGACATCTTCAGCACAATCAATGTATGGCACTGCCACTGGTTTAGTCACCAGCAATTCTTCCTCCCCTTTTACAGTAATGAGCTTTCCACAATCTATGAATTTCACCCTCTGATGAAGAGTATAGGGGACTGCACCTGCCTCATGGATCCAAGGTCTTCCCAACAGCATTGTGTACCCTGGCTCAATGTCCATCACTTGGAATTTACTTAAGAACATGGTCGGACCAATTTCCAAATGAAGGTCAATAGTGCCCGTGATTTCCCTCAATGATCCATCAAATGCTTTGACGATTGTCTCGCTTGGTTCAATTGCGGAAGGATCGATTGGTAGTTCTTTGCAGAGTGGAGTAGGGGAGCACATTGAAAGCTGATCCTCCATCAATCAGTACTTTGGCGATATTGCAACCCTGGCATTTTAAAGTGATGTGGAGCGCCAAGGCCCCATCGCTCGAGGAAAAATTTCATCTTCTTTGAAAATTATTGCATTCACAGTTTTGATTACACCCACAATCCCTTCGACTCTATCCGGGGTTACATCTTTTGAGACGTATGCTTGATTCAACACTTTCTTAATCGCGCTGCGATGAGCTTCCGAAGATAAGATCAGTGAATAAAGTGAGATCTTTGCCGGTGTTTTCTTCAGCTGATCCACCACATCATACTCACTTTGTTTCATTATTTTTAGAAATTCTTCTTCTTCATCTTTAGGGTCTTTTTCTTTGCTTTCTGGTATTGCTTGAGGGTCTTTTAATAGCTTTCCGGGGGCATAACACCTACCACTCCGAGTGAATCCCCCTGTTCCCGTTCGTTTGGACTCTGATGCAAAGGGTTTCGAGCATTCTTTACTATTGGGCTCTTCAATTGCTTTTGGTTGATCAGGCTTTGCATGGGTTGCAAGATGATAAGGCAATCTGGACACTTTGAAGACAGGTACTGCCCCTTGTTTAGGGATTATCTCCCCAAATATCGCAGAACAAGGCTCTGTGATAGTGTCATATCTCCACGGAACAGTGTGATTGCTTTCATACGAAAATGGCGTAGGTACCTTGAGAGCAAGTGCCGGTTCGGGTTTATAAACCTTAAAAACAGGAGGAGCTTGGTTGATCATATTGATACTCTGTTTGATGCCCTTCGGTATCTCAAGCAACCCTAATTTGATCATCTTTTCAACAAAGATCTTTAGCTCTGGACACTCTTCAATGTGATGCTTCCTTCCGGAACACTCACAAAATAGATCACTTTCGTCTCCCTCCACTATTCTTCTACCTTTCTTTCCCTCAGCTTCCATCTCATAACTGGCCCTTTTTAAGGCTTCCAGGATCTGTTTCATTGGGAGTTTAACATTCTTTACTCCCTGACTTGCTTGCACCTCACAGATAGAATTCACTTGTCCTCCGCCATGATTGGGGAATGGGTTGTTTCTTATGTTTGGCCTCGGCTCTTCTTCCAGTTTAATGGCACCGCGGTCGATCAAACGCCATATTGCGCTTTTAAACCCATAACAATCTTCGACGGAATGTCCAGGAGAATTTGAATGGTAATCGCATGTCTGGTTTGGATTGTACCACCGAGGACATGGTGGCATGAAAGTCTTCCCAGGACGGGGGGTTAGGAAGTTGTCTCTGCACAAGCATTTGAACAGTTCAGCATTGCTCATATGGAAATCAGGTAGTGGCCGATTTTCGTGGGGGATCTGTTGTTGGTGGTTAATGGTGGGGTTGTTGTAAAGGGGTTGGTTGCTGGCGAGCGGGAGGTAGTGTTTGGTGGGGTCTAGGTGCTATCGGAGTATAGGGTCGTGGATGGGAAACATGGTTGATTTGGTGTGGTTGAGGCATGTATGGTGCTTGGGTTTGGGTTGGAATAGTTTGAGGGGATGGGTATTGTTGGTAGGGGTAAGAGGGGTGTTGTGTATGCGAGTAAGGCGGGTAGTGGTTTTGGTAGCGATTTGGCTGAGAAGTGGATTGACGAGGCTGGGGGTGGATGTAGTTGACTGCACTCTTTTCTCTTGAAATTGGAGCTCTTCTTTGATTCACTTGTTTCCCCTCTGCCAAGTTCCACTTTCCCTTCCTGGATGTTGGTTTCTATCCTTTCTCCTATCTCAACCAGATCGACAAATTCCTTGACATGTGTCCCGAGCATGTTTTTGAAGAATAGGCCTTCCAATGTGCGAATGAAGTAAGAACACATCTCCTGTTCCAGCATTGGTGGAATAACCCTTCCAGCTATTGCTCTCCATCTCTGAGCATATTCCTTGAAAAATTCATTTCCTTTCTTCCTCATCCCTTTCAGTTGATCTCTAGTAGGAGCAGCGTTCAGATTGAATTTGTATTGGTTAGTGAAAGCTTGAGCTAGGTCTTCCCAACATCTAATTTGTGCTCGGTCCATCTGCATATACCATTCCCACGCAGCGCCTTCCAAGCTCTCGGGGAAAAAACTGATCAGGAAGTTCTCATCCTTGGACCACATTCCCATTTTCGTGCAATACATTCGTAAATGCATGAGAGGATTGGTGCTACCATCGAACTTGATGAGCTCGGGCATCTTGAAGTCTTTGGGAATGATCACGTTAAGAGCTAGACACAGATCATTGATGCTCATTGAGCCATACGGGCTAGGCCCACGCAGCATTTGGAGCTGCTCTTGCATGCTTTCTTGCAGTTCTTGTTTGAGCTTCAATTGTTCAGCTTCCTTCTCCACGTTGTTATACGAGGCTGCATTGTTGTCATTGTTATGCGGGGTCCCATTGTTGTCATTCCCATCTGAGTCGTATCCTGGTCCCTCCTCATTCTCCTCGTTTTGTTTGGCGGATTTCACCGTATCGACAATGAATTTCTTGAATTCTTGTCCGAATATGGACTTTATCATGTCTTTAAGCTCATCAATCTCTTGACTTAAGTTCCTTCCCTCATTATTGCCTTCTGCAGCCATACTCTGTTCCTTGTCTTTACCTTTTTCAGCCTTTTTCTTCTCGACTCTGGATCGAAGTTCGTATGGCTCTCTAGCCGGCACACTGATGTTAGACAAAGCTTTCTTTGAAGGAGCAATGTTTGACAGCCTCTAAACTGATAGAGATTCTTTCCCCTGCAAAATGGAGCATGATTTAGTTTTTCTTTTATAATTTTTTTCTTTTCTCTTTTTTTTTTTTTAAAAAAGTTCACGAAGGATATCATCAGCACTTGCTACGAATGGAAATATCATCCACACATATCATTACGGGCATCCTACCCTCTAACTTAAGTGTGGTTGATAGCGATCCTAAAGGGAATATTTATTTCCTCATCAGATGCCATTTAATAACACTAGCAATGCAATTTTGGAGCAGAATTTTGCTTCTTGTAAGAAGATCACATCGATTCATGAACACATAGATGGAAGACTTAAACATTTCATTCCTTGAATTAAAACGTAGTTCAATACATCATAAACTACTGAGCCTAGTACATCAAGAGTTTGGTTTTCTGTTTCTTGAATTTCCTAGCATAGCCTTCACATTTCTTCATGAACTTGGTTACCCCTTGTGGTAGGTCGAGAAATGGTGCTTCCTCTATCTCTTCTTTTGCTTCTTCAAAGCATTGTATGACCTCCTGACTGTGATCATTGACCTCCTTGATGATTCGGGCATGCTCCATCTTCCATTGTTCGGCTTCTTCCACATTATCCAACGCTTTATTTTTCCAAAACTTCTGTGTTAGTTCTCAGTGACATAGAGTCTTGGTATTGGTTTGCCGACTTCCATGCATGAGCATAATCATCCTTTGTTTGTGCTAAGACTTCCAACAGATTTTGGACTTTGCCTTCCAGTTCCTTCCTTGCTTGCCGTTCCATGTTGATTATCTTCTGCAACTCCCTATTCTTCTCTTTTTCATTCATAACCTTTACCCCTAGGTCTCGCAATACTTTTTCTTTCTTGTCGAGCTCAGCTTCTAATTTCACTTTGGTTTTGTTTTGGACCTTGATTTCTCTTTCAAAGTTCTTCTTTTCGTTTAAAAGGCCATGGAGCTCTCCTTCAAGTTCTCGGAGCTTTGCGGTTACTGCGCTTCCTCTTCCTCTTGGGACTTCAAGGGAGTCTGCATATTCATCTTTCAACGTCTCAATCTCTCTTGCCCTTTTGCAACACTGGTCTTGGAGAATGACTACTTGCACATTGGCTTCTTGTTTCTTTTCTTCTAGCAACCTCATTTGTGTCTTTAATACCTCAACATGAGAAATCATTTGGGACATTGCTTGAGATTGTTCTCCATCAGCTCGCGAAGCTTCCACTGAAGGTTCGACTGGCCCCACTCTTGCTTTTCTCCATTTTTCATATTCTGGGGTTGGGATTGGTAGTTGCTTTCCCAACCTTTGTCTTCCTACCATTCTGATGTCTTCCCAAGCTCTCTTAATTTCCAACTCTTGCTTCTTTGTATCTTGATGCTTTTGGTAAAGGAAATTAAATCCTTGCAATTGTTCTTCTTGAGGTTTAGTTTGTGTCAGTAGCTTTAGTACCAAAGCAGGAGAGTATGATGCGCAACCCCTCGGACCCATTAACGGAACATAAGGGAAAGCCCCACAGCTGTAGATAATGTTTTCACCATTGTACCATGGGCAAACCCATTTAAAAGTACTGGGCTCAATGGTAGAAAACTCTTGTATCCACTTATGTGCCGGTTGTTGAATTATTGGTATGCGATGAAAGTGTTTCAACGGGTCTGGCAAGTGTCCCATATAGTTTCCAGCATGCATGTGTGTCATTACCCACCGCATTATAGCAAGTGTGAGCAACATCGTAACCTCCCTCCTTTCTTCCGATGGCATATTTCCATAGAAAGGAAAGTGTCGGCTAGAATTGTAGGAATCAGATTTGCCTTATAAGTGTAGAATCTGAAGAAGACATCCATTGAGGCTTGATCAACAATGTCTGGTGTAAAGGGGAAGAACACCAACCCATAAATTGTCAGTGCTAAAGTTCGGTTAAACAAGTCCCATCTTTTTTGTTGGGCTAACATTTCAAGGTGAGTCTCAAGGAAACCTTTGCTCAATCCTCGAATCGATCCCCTTTCTTCTATCACCATCTGGTCCACTTGGACCCCAATTATCTTGGCAATTTTCGCCTCTGTTACATGATTCCCTTGATAGAGGTACACACCTGCCTTTTTGCAGATAGGTAATCTTATCATCCTCGTGTATTCTTCTATTGTCGGAATTATGTCAATCTTCGGCAATTCAAAGCATTGTAGAGGAGACTTCCAAAATTGTGCGAGTGCACTAAGCACAGGTTCCTCGACAGTGATGTACAAGAGGTCAACTAGATGTCCATATGTGTTCTGAAAATCAAGTCTAGTTTCATGCGGCATCAACCGACATAGTTCTCCTATTTTTCGTAGCTCGCTTTGGACTACGGTAACCTTGATGTTTCTCTTTGCACTGCTAGTGTTATTTTGGGTCATTTCCATTGTCTTGAGTGATGATAAGCCTTGTTCCCTGTAAAAAAGAATATAAAATTAAATGACCTCGGCAATATTAAATATGCATGAGTAACGGATGATGCATGCGATGCATGAAATGATCTTTTTATTATTATGCATTATGTGTGGAACTCCTGTCCTAAAACGAAAGTTATGCATGGTAGTTCTATCCTTAAAGTGTATGTTATGCATGGTAATCTTTTTGTATGTTATGCATGCTATGTGTGCATGGGATTTTTTTACTGAATGCCCTATGAATGATACACTTATAGAAACATTTTTTGAAAATAAATGAATGATATGCTTATGGAAACATTTTTTTATATTTCTTTTAGAATAAAAGAAATGAATGATATGCTTATGGAAACATTTTTTTTTATATTTTTTTTGAAAATAAAAGGAATGAATGACATGCTTATGGAAACATCTTTTTTATTTTGAGAATAAAAGAAAAGAATGCATGGGCGCATGCTCAATGAGAATGAGAAGAGAAAATGGATACTCCTTCGTGTCCTAAAAGGGTTAATTCTAGAGGTGGATTTTTCTAAGGTCCAAACCCTAATAGGGTAGTTTCTAGGTTCAATCTATCAGTGCACAGTTATTGGGACGGGTCTAGACATCTAAAAGCCATGGCCCTCAGATTGCCCCTATCTATAAGATAGAGACCCAATTCATGAGGAGACCACAAGTAGGGATGAACCCTCTCAGTATGATCAACCATGAGACCAGTAACAATCTGAGTGGTGTTCCGCCAAATGCCAAGTGAGCATGAAGCCCCTCAGTGACAATATTGGAACTCCTTCCTAATCCTCGGGTCGCACAAGCTCGGGTATAGAGCCCAAAAGTGTGTGAAGTAGTGTGAATGTGCACAGTGTGTGAGGAGTATACCAACCTTGTAATCCTAAACTACCCTTTCCTGCAAACGAAAACCAAACAACATATATTCCTGAAGAACAATTGATTATCCAGAAAACAAACAAAGTCTTCTACCCTAAGGTTTCAAATATATACAAGAGTGGAAGTCTTCTATCCTAATGTTTGAATGAGAAATATTTACAAATGAAATAATAAAATTATTTATTTATTTATTTATTTTTAAGAAATAAACATAAAATGAAATAAAATATTTACAACAATAAAACAAATGCAAATAAACCAATATTTACAGGAAGGCAAAGAAAATATATTTATGAGGGGAAAAATAAATATATTAAAGTCAAATTATTTGCATAATTAACTCCAATAGGCTTGACTCTCTAGCTCTCCCCAGTGGAGTCGCCAAGCTGTCACAACGTACCCGGAGGGGGGCGCGCCGAGACTCGGATGGCGATCGTTTAGTTTTTTTTTGAAAATGTTTGGAGTCGCCACCAATTTTAATTCTGGAAAAATTGGAAAACCTTTGATTTTTTGCAAACTGGTCTTTAAAATGAGATTTAAGGTCCAGGAGTCTGATTATGATTAGGGAATGGTGGAAACTTAATCCCACTGCACCCCTAATACATCCGTATAAATACGGTTACCCTAGAGCTTCTTATGCAAATTAATTATGATTTTAAAATATTTATTTTTTCCCAAAAGTTAGCGATTATGTAAAATATAAAGTAAAATAAAATAGGAAGAAATTAAATTAAAAGAAAACAATTCAATGAAAAATTAATTTTGGTTTGATAGTTGTAAGCTACGCCGACGTACCCTCTGATGCAATGAGGAACTCAAAACCACGTCGTTCTGTAGAAAATACTTGTGTGTTTGATTGATTTTAATTAAAAGACAAGATTATAAAAATGCGTTGGTTGATTTTAACTTTTGAAAATGTGCTTTTGACTGACTACTTGTTAAAAGGGAAATTCGGTTTCATATGGGATTCAAGTTAGCACTAAATTACTCAGTAAATCCTTTACAATGCAACAATTATGAAGAAAGCACCGACTTCTCAGTCATAATCGTGGGTTGTTGCACGAACCGAAATATTTTTGTATTTTTATTATTTTTAAATATTTTTTTAATTTTATTTATTCATTTCTAGAGCAGTCCTAAATTTTTAAATAAAATTAAAAAAAACTAAGCCAATTAAAATGAACCAACACTCCAAAAACCCAGCCTTACGTCAACCCAACACCAAAAAAAAAAAATATACGAAACAGAAAGCCCAACATCCCAAAGGACCCAACAAGCCCAAATAACAAAAAAGAAGAAACTACTAACTCTAACAAAAAATCCCCCAAAATAAAAAAATGCTTACTCAAAACGCTTTCGATAGCTTTCGATAATTGACCAAAAAACAAAAAGCTTTCGATAAAAAATGTCAACCCCAATTGTTATACCTCACCCAATTACTCACAACTTGAAACAGTTCTAAGATTAAGCAGTGGGGGCGGCGCAATGGGGTGGCAACGAGGGAGGGCCGACGGGCTCCGCAGCGGAGTTGGGCAAGGTGGTCACAGGGAGGGAGACGACAGCTTCGTGTGGATGTGGTAGCTAGCTTCGTGGGGACCTTCGCATGAGGCTTCTGTTCGCGGCGGTCTTGCACAGAAGAAACGAAGGCGATGTACACCGCGGTCGTGGCCGGTTTAGCGTGAAGCTTCAGTCACGGGGTTGGCTCGCTCATTGAGGGCTAGCGGTGGTACCGCTTGCTGCAGGGGAGATCGAAGATCGCGACCGACTCTTCGCGGTTGTGTCTGGCAGGTTCGCGCGGCCGTGAAGGAGGGAGGCTCGAGCGGAGGTTGGTGCGGTTCTCGTGGGCAGAGGTTTCGCGATTCTTGGTGGTGGCCGCGGCTAGGATGACCTCGGCTTGGCTGGCGTATGAGCCGGGAACCAAGGGCGTTTGCGGTGGGGTTTCTTTGGAAGATGGTGAGGAGCCGTGGAAGGGCTTGGCTATCTTGAGTGGGACGCGGTGGTCGAACCGTGGTGGTAACAGCCACGTTTTCCCTCTGCTCTTCTTTCTCTTCCTTCTGTTTCTAGTTCATCATCATTTTCTCAGCTTGGTCTCGGTTAATTATAGTAGTTGCTGTGATGGTTAAGAGAGAAATGGTTATTGATGGTGAATGCTGATAGTGTGGAGATGTAGGTGTATTTTTGGGAGAAATAGTATTGGTGATAGAAACAGAGTTGAGAATAATGAAGACAATGGTTTTGATTGATTAGGATGAATTTTGGATGATGGTGATCGAGGCTATCTTGCGATGATTCTGAGAGTAATGATATTGGACCCCCCCTCTTTTCACTGAAGCTTCTGCTATTTATGCTGGGTGATTTAACATTTCCAATTGTCCTTGGGTTGCAGGTGAATTGCAGGAGAGCCGTGCGAGCTTGTTCCCCCACGCCTTTGACCTTCGCCCATCACTTCTGCAAAATGCCCTTTATTCCCATTTCAGTGCTCTGGCGGAGTGAAGATTGAGGGAGTGGAGGGATGGAGATGGCAGTGTCTCCCTTTATTTTATATTTTTGTTTTCCAAAATTGACTGTTGTTGTCTGCCATATGTATTTTAATGAATATTGCCCATAAGCGCCCATCATATTTCATGTTTGTGTTCTGCTTTTGGTGCTTGTTTGTCGTTGTCTACTTTTCATGATGCTATGCACGCGGGGTGAGGGAGTGGGTCAGAGAAGACAGCCACCCATTTTATTCTTCCTTAATCGAAATTCAAGTAGGCCAAGGTAATCGGACCTCTCTTTTCCTTAAGGTGGGCTGTCATGGACGAATTGGGCCTTCCATGGACCAACAAGATGAATTTAACCTGTAATTGGGCTGAATATAAACTCCAGACAAGGCCCCGAAACAAAAAACTCAGGAAATGGACTACGGGCCAGCATTGTTCTTATTTTTGGAATGAGAGTAACCCAAAACACTAGAGCTGGATCTAAGCAACTTTGAAAATTTTTGAATTTTTTGACTTAAAATAAAATAACATAAGAGAGACGCTTTTTAAATTTTTTATATATTTTCTTTTATTTTTTCAAAAGAAACGAACTAAAAGACCAAAAAAAAAAAACCTCTTTTTTTTTCTGAGCAAACTCTAAGAGAAACTATAAAATATGCAGATTTTGAAATTTATATTTAAATAACCGGGCAAAATCGGGTGTTCACACCAAGACACAAACAAATTATCAACATGTGTCACTTGGAGAACTGATCAAGGGCAACAATCATAAAGGAAGACCTCTATAAATAAAGATGTTGTGCTCAAAAGGGAAATAGGATTGACATTACACTAGAGTGGAAACTCTAAGAAAATCTCTCCAAACAACTTGTAAGACTCATTACTTTTAATAATATATTTCCTCACTTGTAAAAATCTTCTTTGTACATTCCTCAATAGTTTATACATTCTTCAATGGAAGAATCATAAAAAAGAAGTTGAGTACTAGACGTAGGCAGGATTGGCCGAACCAGTATAAAAATATATGTATCATATCTTCTTCTCTTTTATCTCTTTTATTTTCACTTATTTGCATTATCATTCAATATCTGCTGAAAGTTCATTTTAGTTGTTCTATTACTGACATTATGCTTTAGGAATTTACTTTATGAAATATTTAACCTGTTTCTACTGCACTTCAAGCTTAACGCTTGATAGTTTATTGTTGAACGTTTAAGTATTGTAAAGAAATGAGAAAAATAAGCAAAGCACAATTCAACTCCCTTCTCGTGCACTTTTCAACCTATATGTGGTTCTATCATATAGCCCTCCAAGGATGTTTAGGATCCAAACTTAATGAAATTCATGACCTGGAGTGATAGATAAGGGTAACTGACACCCTTACTAGTTCAAATTTTTTTTATAACATTTCTATTTGAAACTAGAGTATTACATATATTAGACTTTTTTGATAATCAATCACTTTTTACTATATAAAAAGTCAAAGAATTCATTTCTGTTGTTAACTAATTGTTATGTATTTTGTAACTTGTAAGACTTATATAATTAGAAATGGCACAAATGCATAAGAATTGCGTCCATTTTTTTTTCCTTTGTAAAAATTGATTTTATGGAAGAGTTAATTAATGCTTGACATTGGCGACTAAGTAAAAATATTCTGTAACATCTATCACATTTGGGCACGCTACGTATCGTCATCCCCAGTGTGAGTGTAACACCTTGTATGCAGATATTGTCCGCTTTGGGGCCTAACTGAGCAACTCTCACAGATTTGCTCTTTCCCACTATCAAGGGGAAAATGTGTCTACATAAGGGAGGTATCCACACCCTTATAAGGCATGAAAAATGAAGGATTAAGAAGGGATTTATGTTGAACAACACCCTTTTCAGAATAGAACTTTTTGACAATAACTTGGTTTTTAATATGTAGTAAAAAGTAAATGATTGTTAAAAAATCATAATATCATATGTTTATGCAATACTTTTAAAATATATGAATATTGAATGGTAAAATATCAACGTGTGTTGCATGATTTGACTTAATAATTTATTTTATAATTATTCATTCTTATTTATTTATCTTTTTCTTTATATTCATTATTATATTATTTAGATAACTATTGCATTAAGAAAGCTTTAAAAAAAACTCAACATATAAATATAAATGGTTATATTAAAGATTTTAATGTTATATACTTGTTACATACAGTGCCTGGGTAGACATTAAATATATTTAATTAATTAAATTATTTTTTTAATTAAAGGAAGAATAATAACTTTTGATATATATCATTATGATGATTAATAAAAAAGTGTTAACTAGATATGCTTTTAGTTAAATAGAATAAGGAGATTTAAGTAAAATTCAATGCAGATTAGTGTTAGTAGGAGTGACAATAGTCAAAATGGAGTGGTAATAGCCACTCCCCCTCTTCCATACTAAATATTTGATTATAACTAGAATAACCAGCTTAGAAGCTTAAAGACTCATGCCCTAAAAAAGAATATATTAACATGTCGATGATTGGCATAAGATATTCATCCTTTGGCATAGCCGAGTTTAAATTTCTCAAATCAAAACATATTCTAATCTTTCCATTCTTTTTCAAAACGTGGAGTATATTTGAATTCCAATCAACATAGCTAGTGATCTGGATAAACTTGGCTTTGAGCACCCACTGGATTTCTTGTTTTACTTTTGCAATTACCTCCTTTGAGAACCTTTTCACTGCTTCATAGGTTGAGTATTTGTCTTTGTTGGTAGTTTGTGCTCCGCTAGTTTTTGACTTAAACCTAGCATTTCTTTGTAATCCCATGCAAAACAAGCCCTAAACTCCCATATACTTCTATTAGAGCAACCTTTGTATCCTCAAGGAATATTTTGTCAATATAAGTAGGCTTGCCCTCAACATTGCTCGGATTCACCTTCTCCAATGGATCTTTTACTTTCACTCTTTATTTTCTTATCCGACACTTTGAAGTAAGATATAAAACACAATGACACATTTATATTTTATTCATTTATTTAATTATTTAATTATTAATTTATTTTTAAAAATAAATTTTATATACAAGTTATATTTGAATAAATTATTATTTGTTTTCAATAATAGTTAAAAAATTATTTTTTATTATCATCCATGCCATCACCAAAGTAACTAGTTTGAAAAATATATTAAAATAATAAAACTATCGTATAAAAAATAAAGAAATCAAAATCAATCCTTAAAATCACGGAAACAAATACTAGTACCATATATATGGACAAAAAAAAAGCCCTCAATTACCTCTTTGTGACTCTGTGTCCAAAGTCCACTCATCGTTTTCTCCCTTGCCCTAGGTTGATCCAAAAATAATGAAAGAGTCCACAAATCCAGTTTTATAAAAAAATTTCCACAAATGAATCTAGAAAAGTATCATAAATACGTTCGATATTATGGCGCCACTTTTTTTTTTCTAGTTTTTATTTTTAATTTTGGAACACCGGAGGGGGCAATCCAAAACTTAAACAGCGAAAAGGTGACCTGACATGTACTGTAAAAACAATAGTTTTTTTTTTTCAAAAAAAGAAAAAGTAAAAGAGGTCACTGCCAATTAAAATTTGATATTTGATTATTATTTTCGCAAGAACAAAAGAAATAGATAAATAATAAATTAGCATATTTTTTGGAATTTTGTCATTTTTGTTTTGTTTTTCTCTTTTGTTGCTTTTTCAGTTTCATGGAGATTGGCAATGGATCATTAACAAGAAGGAACAGCTAAGAGGCTTCCATCCATCGCAGAGAGCTTCATGATCACCATTCACCAACACATTCACAATTCCCATCTCTGATTTCTCAAAACTAGAACCTTCCTTTTCCGAAATTCAACAACGGGTTTCGTTCCTCTTTTCTGTTACATCCCCGAGAAGAAAACTACAAAAATTGTCGTGAATGATTTGAGTCTCGATTTAAACGTAGAATTATTATTGTTGTTATTATCATTATTTTTCAGTCCCTTTTTTTAATTTTTTTTTAGATGTGTAATTGAAACACAAACATTTCCTTCTTTTCCCTTTCCCTGTCTTCTTCTGCTTCGCCATTCTTCTTTTTGGTTCACCTTGTTCTTCACCCACAAAAGCCTCAATCTTCAAGATTTGATTTTTCCAATCAATGGACTTCGCAAAATTGAGAATTTTCTCTGACCCATTTCAAATGTGGACCTCAATTTCACGAAGAACCCAACATTGCTCGGAATTTCTGCTTGCTTTGGTGACCGAGATCTAGGGTTTCTGCTACCCCCATTTTCGTAGAAATTGAGGTTTCCTGGTTCGATTGATTCTCGATTCTTCCTTCATGGGTTGGATCTAAAAGCTTTTCTGGGGTTCAAATATTTTCAGCTTCTGGGTTCGCAAAAATCGCAATGTTTAAGCAAATTCTCAGCAAACTCCCTCGGAAATCGTCGAGGCCCGACTCGGACGTGTCTCCTCGTAGAGGCGGCGACTCATCGCGTTCCACCGTTTCACCGCGCGCCGCCGGGAAGAGCAACCGGCCCCACGGGGGCGGTTCAAATGCTCGAGCCAACGCGGCGAAACGAGCCTCCTCCTCGGCGGTTTTTCCAGCCAGCATGGTGGCTGGGATTGAACCTTTGGTGCCGTTCAAGGATGTTCCAAATTCTGAGAAGATGAACCTTTTTGTGAGCAAATTGAGCCTTTGTTGTGTCACGTTTGATTTCACTGACCCTGGTAAGGACACGGTGGCAAAAGATGTGAAAAGAAGGACCTTGATTGAACTTGTTGATTTTGTGGCTTATGGGTCTACGAAATTTAGTGAACCTGCTATCCTTGCTGTGTGTAGAATGTGTGCTATTAATTTGTTTAGAGTTTTCCCACCTAATTATAGGGCTAATGGTGTTGGTGAGAATTTTGATGACGATCCTATGTTTGATCCTGCTTGGCCACATTTGCAAATTGTGTATGAGTTGCTTCTTAAGTTTATCACTTCTTCGAGCCTCGATGCCAAGGTGGCGAAGAAGTATATCGATCATTCATTTATTTCCATGTTGCTTGAATTGTTCGATTCGGAGGATCCCAGGGAAAGAGACTGCTTGAAGGCGATTCTGCATAGGATCTATGGGAAGTTCATGGTGCATAGACCCTATATTCGAAAATCTTTTAACAATATATTTTATCGGTTTGTGTTTGAGACTGAGAGGCATAATGGGATTGCTGAGTTGTTGGAGATTTTCGGGAGTGTGATTACTGGGTTTGCTTTGCCCTTGAAAGAGGAACACAAAATCTTCTTGTGGAGGGTTTTGATCCCCATGCACAAGCCAAAATCTGTGGGGGTCTACTTTCAGCAATTGGCCTACTGTGTTATGCAGTTTATAGAGAAGGAGCCGAAGCTGGCAAGCGTTGTGATAAGGGGTTTGTTAAAATATTGGCCGGTAATAAATAGTCAGAAAGAGGTGATGTTCCTGGGTGAACTGGAAGAAATCTTGGAAACAATTAATATGGTAGAGTTCCAGAAAGTCATGGTCCCATTGTTTTGGCGAATTGGATGCTGCATTAACAGCTTACACTTTCAGGTAAAAATTCTATACCAAATCCATCTGGTGAATCCTCATTATTTGCATAATTTTTCCACTTTATAACAATTATATCCATGCTCTATTGCTTGCATGGTGCTCTGTATTTGCTTTTATTGTCATATTCTGGCAAGTTTTATTTATGTCACTGTTTATATGCTGTTGTTTCCCAACTGTATCTAGTTTTGAATTTCAATATATATCCAAAGGCATTTCCTGGGATTCAAATATTCAGAAAAAAATTGTTACTTGCCGAGAATGTGATGTAAGTTGGCATCTCTATTATTGCTGTGTGAACAAGATATAATCGGAATTGCTGATATGGCCTTATTAGATATTTAAACTAATAAACTTTAAACAAATGTTTTACTCAGATATAAGGTCATGTGTTCTCCGTTGCTATAATGATTTGACTGCTGCAATGTTTACTTTCTCCATCTTTTTGCATTTGTTGCTATTTGGCATTCTCCCCACAATAAGCATTGTCCACAATTGCTGAAGGATAAATTTTGTTCTATTCAACATGGATGGTTTCAGGTAGCTGAAAGGGCCCTCTTCTTATGGAACAATGACCGCATTGTCAACTTAATTGCTCATAACCGCCAAGTGATTCTGCCCATCATTTTTCCAGCTTTAGATAGGAATGCCCAAAGCCACTGGAACCTGGCAGTCGTCAACTTAACTCATAATATTAGAAAGATGTTCTTGGAGATGGATGAGAAACTCTTCCTTTCGTGTCATGCTCACTTCAAGGAGGAAGAAGCAATTTTGAGCTCGGAGGCTGAGAAGCGGAAGGAAGCGTGGAAACGATTAGAGCATGCAGCCAGTCTCAAGCCAGTGATTGGAAACACTGCTGTTCTGGTGTCTCCTTTGATGACCTGAATCGCATACTGGATTCCCAATCTTTTTCCCTTTCCTCCTGTTATGGTGGAAAATCCTCAAGAAATGTGGAATGGCTGTCATTGGGAGTCGCATTTTGCTTTTGGATTCTATGTTCTTATGATGCTTCTGGCAGCCAGATGTGGTAGTAATATTGTTTTGATTGCTACTGTGTGGTACACAATTTGCCTCTTGATTAGTGATGAGAATGACCATGCAGTGGATCAAACAATTTTCTGTATAAGCTTATTTACAAAATATTCTCTTGCCATGTATGCCCCTAATTATGTTACACTCCTTAAGTTTCTATTCATTACAGGCTCGAGGCCTAACCCCAAATCATGGCACATGCTCTACAAAAGCCTTGAATCTGCTATACAGGCATTGCACGTTTTAAACCCAACAAACTGTGTTTAATTGTTTAAAGTGTATATATATAAATAACATAAAAATTTATTTAAAGAGTTCAGTCGTTGGATTTTATGTGATTAGTATCTTAATTATTGTGTGTTGAATTCAGAAAAAAAACATAAAAACAGAAGAGAAGCACAATCGTGGTTGAATAGTTTAGGTTCAATGCTTGCTTGTATAGTTACCTGATGGCTGATGGTATGGTATATGCTTCGTTAAAAATATATACACGGGATATCAATGTCACATTAATCATAAGTATAGGATACAGTATTCTATGCACATTACTCTTAACACTCCCTGCAATCCAAATTTTAGGTTAAAATATACTAATCTTTTTTTTTTGATAAACTAAAATATACTAATCTTTTTTGGGTGACATTACATACCGTGCCTCTATATTTTGTCAGGCCTATACTGACTTTTCTATAGGATAGGGATGTGAAATGTAATTTCATAAAATATAAGGATATCAGATCTAATATCACTTAAACATCAAGAGAGATTAATGTATATTTTGCAAATAGTAGGGAATTTAGTGTATATTTATACAAATTGTCAGGGTTGTGTGTAATATCACCTTATCTTAGGGACGTTATTGCAATTAACTTAAAGTTTATTAAACTCTAACCTTGTTACAAATGTATCCTTACCAATAACATTGTATTAGGATGTCATTTTTATCACTGGAACAAATCAAAATTTGTAAGAAATGACTGGAAAGGGAAAGGAAATAAAGAGACAAAGGTGTATTCATACTTGTTTGGTAGATTAATAAGGTAATGGAACGGAAATTCATTAATGATGTTTGTAAGTTACCTTATAAAGGAACAAAATGAAATATTTGTAGTTATTAATTTCTCAATTTTTTTATTCCCCAAGTTCTTTTCCCTTCCTTTTAGTATTAAACTCTAAAACAAAAGAAGAAATTTTCGTCCTTATCATTCCCCTTCCCTTCTCTCATTATTACCTATTATCCAAACATACTATAGGAGAAAATGTAGCGTAAACTCCACGAAGTGAGCAAGAGGGAAAGGTTAGAGATGAGTTGACAAGGGTTGGAAGTGTCAAACAGAAACTGGAGTCAACTGGCCAGTTTTTCTCAAATTAATAGTGAACCACTCAGCCGGTCTACAGTCCACCAAACCAAAGGAATATTTTGCCAAAAATTCCCTGGCAAGGTTCGAACCCCCATCCTCAAGGGGAGTAACAAGCACCTTTGCCCCCATGCTAGTGATCCTTAATATTTATATTGCATTTAACACACACACACCCACACACACACACGTTAAGAGGCCACTATGTGAAATGTTGAAAATTCTCAAAAATTGCATAAGGTGGAAATCAAATCTTGGCAGTGGTGCTAATGGGAACATGCAACAACCACTAAGCCAACCTTGCTGTTGTGCTTTTTTGTGCAATCAGTTATGTGTGTGTGTGTGTGTGATGACATTAAGTTGTATTTTTATATAATATACAATAATTTAATAAAATCCGATTCAACCAGTTCGACCAGTTGCCCATCGGTTAAATTAGTAACCCAGTACCTTGACCAAGTCGATCATTGGGACAAGTCTAAAAACTACGATAGCAAGCCTTCGGTGGGTAGGCTAGTCAGCATCGTCTAATGCTGTTTGGGGTGGTTTTTCATTTATGGTGGTAGCTTGCTAGATAGATGGTGCAGCTGGTGGAGACATAATTGTTGCATGGGAATATCAAGCTCTAGAACGGAACCACTTGAGGAAAGCATAACTGTAGAATCACGGAGCAAAATGGTCGTCCAAATTAAAGAATGGGTTGTAGATCAAGGGTAGGCTCGCTAGAGATGGAGCAATAGGTTAAGACCTATGAAGCATATACATGAGATATGACATGGACAGGAGAAACACTAAAGTTGAAAAATTATAGAACACAGATATGACATATATATAAATACGAATTTAATGAAAATAATATATTATTCAAAATATTATTTATATAAGGTTCACTTATGTTTTATTTTCTTATAAACTCAAAATGTTAAGTATTATTTTCTTTTTATATCCCGGTTTATATTATATTTTTCTACGTTAGATTGAGAAAAATATACATTTTAAATTAAATATATACAAACTTGAGTTATTGATGTGTCATTAGTGTGTTATGCAGGATCCAACACGGACACTTGTCCAACACGTAAACACAGCATCTAGTTGATGTACACGACATCCAGATGTTGTGTTGTACTTTATAGATTAAGACTCATTGGTGTAAACATAGGGGATTTGATGGTCTGAATTTGTGTATTACTCAAAGGATTGACACCATGAGAGAGCTCCAAACTTAACTCGGAAGTTGAACAGCGACAAAAACAAGTCATGAAGGGTGGTACTACTCTCATGCGATATTGTTGTTGAATTTGGAAGAAATAAAAAGGGAAGCACAGGTGTGGCTGACTAACTTAGGTTCAGTGCTTGTTTTTGTATAGATGCCTAGTATCATATATATACCCATTACGAATAAATAAATTATTTCAAGAATCGGTAATTAATAGTTAGTTATTTCCTGAAAATCCAAGGGCTTGGTTAGTCTGAGGAAAAAACTTTTTTTCCCCATTTTCTATTTCCAAAATTAATTGAAAAATGTCACAGTTTTTTTCATTATGTTTCTTGTTTTGTTTCTAATGCTTCATTCATAAAATCCTCAACACAAGAAGTAAAATGACAATAAGGTAAAATTTTCATAAATCATTTTGCAGACGCAAAATGAAAACAAAAAATGTTTCCTATATCTAAGTAGACATAATGTTTAAAGTTCAACACATTAATCATATGATTATAAAAAAAAAATGGTCACAAGCATTTAAAATGTTTTTTTAACACATCAGAATTATAAAAGATAATGAAGTTACATATGACCTTATGTATATTATCTAAGTTCCTTAACGCTAGCTTAATTCTAATTACGTAAATTTTAAAATGTTAAACAATCACAATTGTGTAATTAATATAACTTTATTTGATTATGATGGACATTATAAATTAGGATTAAAAAATTTGTGAACAAATGTTGAATGTATACTTCTAGGGGATTCTGTGGTACCAAACTACAGAGATTTAGGGTTCTTAAACCCATAAGTGGTTTAATAAGCGGATTAATGACATTTAAACCATCATCAATAAAAAATTAAATTTAAACCATCCTTCTTTTAGTAGTTAATTATTTTTCCGTCAAAAGACATGTATTCTAGTGACACTTAAAAAGATAAGTATAAGGAAAACGATCATGAAGTAGAACAGTAGAATAACTCAAACTTAATAAGACAATCCAATAAATAATAGAAAAACTAGACTCAAATATGAGATGCCCAATTAATTGTTGTGGCATCTTAAGTGCGGTTGCAAGTTAATATATGTTGCCTTTATAAAATTGGTTTTACGTTTTATTTTTAAATTTTAAATTTTTCTGTTTTATATATATATATATAAAATTTGATCTCTCATATTTAAAATCGTCTTCAATTTAATTTTTAGTAACTTCTCTAACACATAAATAACAAAAAAAAAAAAAACACTAACATAG
Organism: Dalbergia cultrata; assembly: GCA_031216105.1. Taxonomy (NCBI): domain Eukaryota; kingdom Viridiplantae; phylum Streptophyta; class Magnoliopsida; order Fabales; family Fabaceae; genus Dalbergia; species Dalbergia cultrata. Next base: position 13,006,215 of record CM062352.1, on the reverse strand, counting down.
CATAATTCACATTACATGTATGTGTATGCCATGGGGACCAAAGTGAAAAATTAAAGATAAAATACTAAATTGTAAAATAGAATAAAAGTATTGTAATGAGGTGGAACATAGGAGGGGTCAATGTGTTACCTTATTACTCAAGAAGTGATCAAGTTTGGGAATGCATGGTGACAACAGCTCTTCTTTCTCTGGAGGGAGTGGGGCTGTGTACCTGCAAATAAGCAAAGGCTTAAAGGCGATATGAGTGTGCAAGTGAACGTAAAAAGTATGTCAGGAATCCTTGAAGGTATTTATATAGGTGGCCTTAGAGGTGTTTACCATGGTTGGGAGGCCAATCGTGTCCCTAGTTTTGTCATCCCACGTTCTCCCGTTCATGGGCAAAGTGGAGAAAGGGAAACATGACCTCAATAATCGTTGCCATATAGAGGTTCTCTTAAAGACCGAGTGGGGTTATGAGATCCTGGACTCAGACCTCAAAAGGTGTAGGTCTGTCAAATTGGGCTTTCACAATTGGACCAGATTTGGGGTCAAGTCTAACTCATGCTCTTCATAACAGTGCCCACAGCTCAATTGCCAAGCTTGTGAACTCGGAGGCGTGAAAAAGCAGTATTTGTAAGCTTATCATAAGAACTACAAGGAGATATGATGTATTTGTAAGCTTTAGAGGTGAGGATACTCGCTTCAATTTCGTTAATCATCTTTTCAGTGCATTCCAAAGGAAAGGTATAGTTGCCTTCAGGGATGACACGAATCTTAAGCAAGGAGATCGCATATCAACTGAGTTGATGGAAGCAATTGAAGGATCTCATGTGTTGATCATGGTCTTCTCAAAGAACTATGCCACCTCGTCATGGTGCTTGCAGGAACTGGCAAAGATTGTAGACTCCATGAACACGGAGGTACCAACAGGACAAATTGTGCTGCCCATTTTTTATGATGTCAGTCCATCTGAAGTGTGCAAACATAGCGGGGATTATGGTAAAGCTTTTGCTAAACATGAAGAAAGATTCAAACAAGATTTAGGTATGGTGCAAAGATGGAGCGAAAGTCTAGTGCAAATGGCCAGTCTCTCTGGTTGGGATGTACACAACAATTAAGTAACAATTTGATGTTCGATATTGTAGTATGATCATTTGGTGTTCTTATTTATTTTTCTTGGTTTTTTTTTTTTATTTTTTAGGCCACAGTTTAGAGAAACTGAAAAAATTGTTAAAAGGGTTATGAGCATATTGGGTAACAATTTTTCGTGTCTTGCAAAACATCTAGTTGGGATGCATTCCCATGTGAATGAATTGAAAAAGTTTCTTGTCTCGAGGATGATGTTTGAGTCATCGGGATATAGGGGATGGGTGGAATAGGAAAGACAACCCTTGCTAGAGTGCTGTATCATAGATTCTCCCATCAATATGATGCTTCTTGTTTTATCGATGATGTTAGTAAAATTTATCAAGACCATGATCAGCTTAGTGTACAAAAACAACTTCATTATCAAATTCTAAATGAAAAAAATCAAGAGGTATGGAATCTTTCTAAGGCACTCTATTTGACAAGAACTAAAGGCTTTTATTGTTCTTGACAATGTTGATGAAGTAGAACAATTGGAGGGATTGGTTGTCAATCCTAAGTTGATATGTCTAGGAAGTAAAATTATTATAGTTTCTAGAAACAAGCATATCTTGGAATAATTTGGGGTGAGTAAAGATTACCAAGTTAAATGCTTGAATGAGGACAATGCCCTTTAGTTGTTTTGTAGAAAAGCTTTCAAATGTGATTATATCATGAGACAATATGAAGAGTTAACATGTTGAGCATTAGCATATGCTCAAGGCCATCCATTGGCAATTAAAGTATTAGGATCGTTTCTATTTGGCCGAGATATTTCTGAGTGGGCAAGTGCCTTGGAAAAACTAAGAGATAATCCCAAGAAAGAGATTATGGATGTGCTTCGAATAAGTTTTGATAGATTGGAAAAAATAGACAAGGAAATTTTTTTAGATATTGCTTGCTTTTTTAATGGTTATTTTGAGACATATGCGAAGAGTATTCTGAATTGTTGTGGATTGCATGCCGATATTGGTATAAGAGTTCTTATTGATCAATCACGTATAATTATTCAAGACGGGCCTATTAGAATGCATGACATGTTAGTGAAGCTGAGCAGAAAAATTGTTTGTGAGAAAGTACCTAATGAGCCAAGCAAGTGGAGTAGGTTACGGCGCTACGAGGATCTTCAAAAAGTTCTTTTCGACAAAACAGTATAGTAGTCTTTTGATAACATTAAAAGAATATAGGTTTTCATTTTTCTAGGTTCAATATATAATTCAACTTATCAAATATTTTTATTTTTTTTTTCTAGGTAATCGACGACATTGAAGCCATACATTTAAAAGAAAATAGGGTTAAAATGAGGGAAACATTAAGGGCAGAAGTATTATCGACAATGAGTCACCTAAGATTGCTCACACTTTTCAGTGTGGATTTTACTAGAAGCCTTTATTGTCTTTCCAACAAGTTACAATATCTTAATTGGTATCAATATCCATTCACTTATTTACCATCTAGTTTTGAGCCAACTAAACTTGTTGAATTGGTCTTACCTTCTAGTAACATCAAAACACTATGAGAGGACACAAAAGGTGTTATAAACTGTAGCTTTCTATTTTTGTTTTTCCATTTTGCTAAATATACATATTACAAAAAAAATGAGAATGCAAATATTGAGAGTATTTATGCATGCTTTTCTCTTGGTGCTCCACAGCCTTTGCCCAATTTGAGAATTATGGATCTCAAGTACTCCAAAAATCTTATCAGGACACCAATTTTTATAGGCTTACCAAATCTTGAGCAGCTAACTCTTGAAGGATGCACAAAACTTGTGGAGATCCATCAATCAATTGGACTTCTACAGAGGCTTGTAAATTTGAATTTGCAAAATTGCACAAGTCTAAAGAGTCTCATATTTGGCCGAAGTCCGCTTGAAGTGCTAACTCTTTGGTTGTTCAAAATTATTTAATAACCACCTATTAGAGGATGGAAAGCATGCAGAACATTTGAAGAAGCATGATGTAAGTGAAGATGCTATGAAATGCCAATCAACATATTCCATCCTCAAGAAGTTTTCTTTTCAATTCTTCAGTTCTATAAAGAAGAAAGAAATAGTTGGTTTGTTATTGCCTGGCTTTCCATGCCTGCAGGATCTCAATCTAAGTTTCTGTGATCTACATAGAATCCCAAATGCTATTAGATGCCTACATGGTTTGAAAAGACTAAATTTGGGAGGAAATAATTTTGTTACACTACTGTTTAGCCTGAAGGAACTTCCAAGACTTAGAAATCTAAACTTGCAACACTACAAGCAGTTGAAATATTTACTTGATCTCCTCTTTACTACTGACTTCGCAATAAGAAGAGAACTTGGTCATGGCAAATATATTCGAGCTCGTTTATATATTTTCAATTGTCCCAAATTGATCAAGATGGAAAACTAGAGTATTATTGTTCTTTCATGAATTATACAAGTCCTTTAGGTGCACACGCTTTCCCTCTTTCCTTCATTCCTTACTTTATCTCTTACTGTGTTTGTGCAATTGTGTAAGAACTAATATAACTGGCTTTTTTGGTGCCAGGTCCACCATAAATCCTGTCCCCCCTATTGATCAAGTTGATATTGTTGTTCCTGGAAGTCAAGTTCCAAGGTGGTTCAACAATTAGAGTGTAGGTAATTCAACAAAGTTGGAGATATCACCCCTGTGTGATAGTAATTGTAATGGAGTTGCTTTGTGTGCAACATTTGTTGTTGCACCTGATCATTCAACTAATTTGGATGTGAGTAATGAGTGAGCTGATTTGATACACCATGAGACATAAATGAGAACAATTAGTATGTCCTATTCCTTTAGATAGGAAGAAAGATCTGGTAAAGGTTGCGTTGGATCACCTATTCTATTTGTCTCAAGAAGATTTCATTTGTGACATAAGTTGGTTAATATAAGAAACACATGATCTTAATGTTACTGAGGTGGAAGTCTCATTTGACATCTCCCCAGACGATTGTGTTGTGAAGAAGTGGGGTTTCTGTTGGGTATTTCAACATGACTTAGAATTGGAAGAATTGACCCCCACAATGACAGATAATGATTGGTGTTGGATAAAGCCATTTCCAACCAAAATGAAGCCCCTACTCAACAATTAAGGACAATGAAATTTGAGTCTCTGTAGTGATTGTTTGAAGGGAATATAAACTTAATACATAGAAAGTACAAATTTTTATTTGTTTTTGAGGGGATGCAAGAAGTAATTCTGTAGATTTGTGACTGGTTTGTTCACAAAAGAACACAAATTCAAACCTTTCACAATTACTTCTCTATTTAGATTTTCAAAGTCCACTATTTTAATTACATTACCCCAGCCTGCTTATGCATATGAGACCTGAAATTGCAATGCAATCAACATCCTAATTCCAACTTCTTCCTTTTTTTTTAATAATTTGTCATAAGTCACGAGACTTTGCTAAACATATAGCTGCCTCGAGGCATGGAGAAAGTGACTTGAGCAATGCGTAAATTTGCCCAAAAAAGTGTTGGGCCTTGCTTGCCTTGGATTGGGTTTGTTTTATGAAAGTTCATTTGAAAAAAAAAAAGAAGAAGAAAGGTTTGTGCATTCTTGCTGTTTGCTGTTTGCACTTTTTGGCTTAAGTTTCATAATATATATTTGTGTATGATTGGCTACTGGTGGAGTATGAAGAGGGCACAACGCCGCAAGCAAAAAGAAAAAAAGTGAGTGTGGTTTTTTTTTTTTGGCAAGAGAGTGTGTGTTTTGTTTGAGTGAGTTTTATTAGGTGGAGAAATTATTTTGTGAGATTGGGTGTATTGGGGTTTTGGGTTTGTGAGATATTATTAGATTGGTGATTGTATTTTTCTCATTAAATTAGTAGATTAATTTGTTGAGTTGAGGACGTAGGCATTGTTGACCTAAACACGTTAAATTCTTCTACTCTTTTTGCTTTATTTATTTTTTGGCTTGTGCGGATTAGGGATGTTTTCTCAACAACTGGTATCAGAGCTGGTTCTGATCCCGCTTTTGGTTTTTTTATGGCAAGGATGCAAGGTTCAATGAGCAAATTTGAGGTGGAGTCTTTTGATGGAAAAAGCAATTTTAGTTTATGGCAGAGTAATATTAAAGATATTCTAGTGCAATAGGGGCTGGCTAAAACTCTGAATGAGAAGGAGAAAAAACCTGAAAAGATGTCAAATGAAAACTGTGAAGAGATGGAGATGAAAGCTATCAGTACAATTCGCTTGTGTCTGGCACCTGAGGTAAAGTACAATATTTTGAATGAAACTTTTGTTATTGATTTGTGGAAGAACTTGGAAAATATGTATATGTCAAAGTCTCTCACAAATCGTTTATTTTTCAAGAAAGAGTAATATCAATTGACGATGGATATTGGTGCTGACATTAGAGATCATGTGAATCATTTTACAAAATTGATTACACAGTTATCTAGTGTTGGTGAGAAAATTGATGATGAAGATAAGGCAATGTTGTTATTATCATATCTTCCAAATAATTATGATAGTTTAATCACTACATTGCTAGTCGGAAAATATACTTTGAAAGTTGATGATGTGATTGTTGTGTTATTAGATAATGAAAAATTGAAAAGATCCAATTGTCAATCAGAAGAAAGTGTCTTTATTGCTAGAACTAGCCATGGTAGAAGCATGTCTCGTGATAGAAGTTTTGGCAAGGATAATTCAAGATCTTCGGTGTCAAGACTGAATTATAAAGACAAACAATGTTATTATTGTGATGAGATAGGCCATACTAAACTTTATTACAAGAAATTGAAAACAGATATAGAAGAATTTGAAATGAGTAAAGTAAAAGGAAAAGAGAAGTTTGAAGATGTTACTGCAACTGAGTACTCAACTTATGAAACCAAAGTGTTAATGGTTGAAGAAGAGAAAAATGTTGATAGTGATTGTTAACTTTTAGATTATGGTTGTTCTAATCATGTTTGTAGCAAAAAGGAATGGTTTGACACATATGATACTTGTAGTGATGGGGTTGTTTGATTGGCTAATGATGATTGTTTTGACATTGTTGGAAAGGGGACTGTTAAAATTAAAATGCATAATAATTGTGTGCGGACACTTGGTGATGTAAGTTATGTGCCTACTCTTAGAAGAAATTTGATTTCTTTAGGCAGACTTGATGCGTTGGGCTATGGATATTCTGCAAGAGCTGGAGTAATGCAAGTTAGTCAAGGTTCTTTGAAGATAATGAAAGGTAAGAAAATTGGTGCTAACTTATTTAAGTTGATGGGGGTGATTGTTGTGAATAAAGGCAATGACAAAGTATGTAGGAATGTTAGAAAAATAAAGCATGTGTATGTGCCAAAGAAAAATATAACATTTGCTGGTACTTTGATAAAGCCTTCTGACCAAAGTTCTGAAACTGGACTGGATATCGAACCGATGAGCGCAAGGGTTCAGAGGTTTAGAGACTCAACAGGTTCAATCGGGGGTCCAACCTGAATATAACTGGTATATAATAAAACCTGTATTTATATAAATATATAAAAACATAAAATAAAATATATGTCATAAATAACTAAAAACTAAATTAGGCATCAACAAAACTCATAGAATATAATATAATTCATCTCTTAATCAAAATAAATATTATCCATATAGATTAAATCTCTCAAGTTACTAATTATCATACTAGAAAAGGAAAAAAATTAGGAAAAATGAGATTTTAGACTTAAAAAAAAACTAAAAAACTAATGTCATTTTGCATCTTTTTAATAAAAAAAAACTGGTTTGGCCGGCTGGGGCTAGTTTTCCTGGCTCTCGGCTGGTTTGAAATGGTTCTCAATCAATTCTTTCTCAATCGGTTTTAAGGGCCAACCCGAACTGGACAGCCAGCCGATTCCCGGTTCAACCGGTCCAATCCAGTTTTTTGAACTTGGCTTCTAACTCTTATTGACATGTGATGTTTGTTCCAATCACAAGCCAAGGTGGAGATTTGTTGGGCCTTATTTGCCTTGGATTGAGTTTGTTTCATTAAAGTCCATTTAAAAAAACACAAAACAAAAGAAAGGTTTGTGCGTTGTTGCCGTTTTCTTTTTGCACTTTTTGGTTTAAGTTTCATAATATATATATATATATATATCTGTGTGTGTGTGTGTGTGTGTGTGATTGGCTACTGGTGGAGCGTGAAGAGGGCACAATGTCGCAAGCAAAAAGAAAAAGTGGGTATGGTGAGATTGGGTGTATTGGGGTTTTGGGTTTGTGAGAGATTGTTAGATTGGTGATTGTTTTTTCTCATTAAATTAGTAAATTGATTTGTTTAGTTGTAGACATAGGCATTGTTGGCCTAAACACATTAAATTTTTCTGCTCTTTTTGCTCTATTTATTTTTTTTGACTTGTGTGGATTAGGGAATTTTTTTCTCAACAAAAAGCATATTCAAAAGCCATGAAACTTCCATAATTGACAACTTAATATATTCACCATCACAATTGAATAGGTACAACGTATATGCCATTGAACCAGTATTAAATATACAGAAATCAAAATAAAGTTTTTGGCATTGAAAAAAGGATTTAAATAATACAGTATGTTACATTGTTTTTAATACAATACAATTTGATATTTTTATATTTGAATCTTGTTATTGTCAAATTAACAATTTAGCTAGTTTCTTGATAAATAATATGGAATATTATGTGGAAAATTTTGCAGAAGTAAAATAAAAAAAAATAGATAACTCCACATATGTCTTCTTCATGTGTAAACTCAAAAAATGTCCTGTTTTTATTATACATAAGTTGTACCAACTTTGAACGATTTAAATTTTTTAACATAAGTCGCACAAGGTGTAATGCGATTTATGCACAACGAAGTACTTATGAACAACACATAAGTCGCACTTGGCTGGGTAGACTTACACTGCACATAAGTCGCACCAGCCTGGCTCGACTTGTACAGAGCATAAGTCGCACCAGCGTTGTGCTACTTATGTATAATAACACATGAACTCAGTTGAGCATCAGAACTGGAATAATGGGGACAAAGTCGTGGTGCTCTCTTAAGTGTGGGTCCAAACTCTTCACTCAGATTACAAACAAGCATCGCTTGTATAGTGAAAGTTACTTTCCACGTTTGAGCTAGTTCTTTTTTCCTTTTTTCTTTTTATTTATCCTATAATTTTTTTCTTATTTTTTTTAACTAACAATTTTTTTCTCTGTTTTTTCAAAGACCTTAGATTGTTCGAATTCTGTTGAGGCTACAGTGGTATTTTTCTTTTTAAGATTTCGGATACTAATTTTTTCCTTTTCAGCTTCTTTTCTTTATTTTTTTCCTCAAGTCCGAATTTTGTATACAATAATTTTTTTTTTCATAATTAAAACGCATTCAATATAACAATGAATAATGGAATAATATTCACAAACTATATGAACATAATAAAATTAAAACACATTGAATGTAACAATGAATAATGGAATAATATTAACAACTATGTGAACAAAACGCATAATTAAAACACAAATCCTTTACTTTTGAGTTTGCATTCAAATGCCCATATTCCTATATAAGTCAACATTAAGTAATTTTAAATGGTAACAATGAATTAAAAAAATTATAATTAAATGCAATGAATTTTTTACTTCTAAAAAATATATTAAATAAATTTTGGTAACCTATATATAATTAGAATTGGTATTGAATACGCATTTGAGTTTCATAATAGAAATTTTAACTTAATTTTAGAAGTGGAATAGAATATACTTGGCAAAACTAATAAACAAACAAAGGCTAAAAAAATTGTATTCTTAAAAAAAAGAACAAAGAAAAAGAAAAAAAGCTGTAGGCTAAAAATAAGAAAAAAGGAAAAAAAAAAACTATCGTATACAAAGTTCATACTTGAGAGTAAAAAAACTAAAAAGAAAAAACAAAAGAAAGAGCTACTGTCTAAATTCTTTAAAAAAAAAACTATAACCTCAACAGAATTCGGACAATTCAAATTCTGAAAAAATAAAATAATAATTAAAAGTAGTATACTCAGGAGTTTTGGCCAATAAAATTATATGTTGATTACGTTTTTTATTTATCATATGTTTTTCTTACATTTTATCTTTAGAAAAATACCATTGTAGCCTCAACAGAATTCGGACAATCCGAATTCTTTTAAAAAATAGAAAAAAAATTGTCAGTTAAAAAAAATATAGGAAAAAAATTGTAGGATAAATTAAAAAAAAAGGAAAAAAGAACTAGCTCAAACGTGCAAAGCAACTTTCGCTGTACAAGCATTGCTTGCTTATAATCTAAGTGAAGAGTTTGGACCCACACTTAAGAGAGCACCATGACTTTGTCCCCATTATTCCAGTTCCGATGCTCAACTGAGTTCATGTGTTATTATACATAAGTCACACAACCCTAGTACGACTTATGCTCTGTACAAGTCGAGCCAGGCTGGTGCGACTTATGTGCAATGTAAATCTACCCAGCCTGGTGCGACTTATGTGTTGTTCATAAGTACCTCGTTGTGCATAAATCGTATTACACCTTGTGCAACTTATGTTCAAAAAATTTAATCATTCAAAGTTGGTATGACTTATGTATAATAAAAATAGGACATTTTTCGAGTTTACAGAGAAAGAAGACGTATGTGGAGTTATCTATTTTTTTTATTTTACTTCTGCAAAATTTCCATATTATGTGTACATAAAATCCTATATCACTAAATCCGAATGTTTAGTGTCAATGACTCAATGTAATTCATCTGTCTCCAACTTTTTTATCTTTTTTTGTTTCTAAAATTGCAACCATTTCTTCCAAACTAGCTCAAGAAACCGAAAATGCAAGCCATTAAAAGGATTGCATGTACCTTGGATAACAAACTACCGTTCTCCTGAGCAACAGTTGTACATTGCTTCTGTTGTTTCACAAAGTGAGTGCTTCATCTGGCAGTTCTAGCTGATATCTGGTTCGGTAGCTTCTGCAAATCTCGCAATGTTGTCTCCGCATCAAAATTTTAGCAGCCAGATCTTGAATGCTCCCTTCTAACTCATGTAGTTATTTGTGTAGAGATTTTTTTTTTTTTTTTTTTCCAGATTATGAGCAAATGTGCAATGTTCTGCTGAAGCTATAAGAAGAAGATAAAATTGAACAATTAGATCCTCTCCTTTATGTTTTGTCGCATCTAGATTTTCTGTAATCATATTCAAACTGGCATGGAGTTGAATTTCTAAAACGACAATTTCAATGTTAAAGAGTAACAGAACATTTTTCATCTTAGTTCAAGCAAATCCAACATAAAGAAAACAATTGTGTGTTTAGGACTTGTAAAATCAACACCACCTAGCCTGCCCAAGTTGTCTACCCAAATAAACGTACTTGAGGGATAACACCGGTCATGGCCTTTCCAAGTTTAATTAAGTGGTTGGTAAGTTGTGCAGTGCCAATCATTTGTTCATCATATTCATATGCCATTCATGAATTTGTTGGAATTTTAACATGTTTGATATTCTGATTAATCTTTCCTTTTTTCGTTTGATTTTCTCTTTTCTTTTTCCCAATAGATCTGTGAGGCCGCATCAACATCAGCTGACTACTCTATAATTGCCTGGAAATGAATTTGTTAACTAGTTTCTAAGTCATACAAGCTGAATTCAATAGAATGCACTTCTGGCTCAAGAAATTTACTTCTGGAGTTTAATTACTTATAAGTTAAAAATTAGCACATAACGAGTATGATAGTAGCAATAACATTGTGGCCACTATCATAGATTAGACCACCAAAATCAACGGTATCATGACTGAGGAAGTGAGGTGTGATGTGTTGCTAGCAGGGACCTCATCAGGACAGGAAGTATAAGGTTCAGACAGTTAGCTAAGGAGTAAACATGATTCATGGTGCCACGGTAAAAATCAGGCAACAGAGTAGACCATAACTGTCTGCCTTATAATTGATATCTTTTATATTTGAATCATATTATTTTCAAAAGTAACCTTTGTAACTGCTGGTTTACTTCGTAATGATCAAATGCCAAACAAATTACCAATAAATTAAAGGCCATAGTTGAGTTTCACTGCAAGATTGAAACTACAAAACGATAGGAAATTTAGGATGAACAACCAAGAACTGGCTCAAGAAAGTGAAAATGCAAACCATTGACGGGATTGCATGTGAAATTTCAGTGTTTGGGCATTCTAGAGAAGGTGATTGACAGAGAAAAGCTGGAGGGAAGGGAAGGGAATTTCATTCACTGATTGAGAGAATCAGTTACAGAGAAAATGAACGAGTTTGAGGGAAGAGAATTTCATTCACTCCGAAGTTCATCCTATTCATATACTATCATTCACTGTTTGTTTGGAGTGTTTAGATATTTTTTATTACTCTTTCCTCTATTCGTTTCTTCTTCTTCTTCTTCTTCTTATTATTATTATTATTATTATTATTATTCCTTTTTCTTCTAATAGATGTCTGATGCTTTGCAATTACCATTTACGGATGCACATGGGCGATGAGAAACAAGAAAAATAAAGGTTGAAAACAAAAAGGAGAATGAATGCTAGTTATCCCCCTCTATTATGTTCTGCGCTCTTAATAGTTGGCAATGTCAATCACTTTGGTCTCCTATTTACCCAACTCTCAATCGTTATATCTCCTGTCTCGCAAGCTTCTCAATATTTTTCCTGCTAGTTAGTCATAATAACGTATACTTTATTATTAATATCATAATTTTCAATTATAATAACATAAGTAATTAATCATGTCATGTATATTGTATAGTGTTCAGATTATATATTTCGTATTTAATATAATTATAATTAATATTACTGTGTTAGTAAAAACATAATTTTTTTGAGACCGTAAAAACATAATTTGTAACTTATGTAACACTTTTTTTATTTGGTACAAACGGTACGCAACTTTTTAATAATCATAGAAAGAAAGAAAGAATGTATGACTTGACTTGTGCTTTAAGCAAGCCACTACTCGGAAGTTTCTTCCATTGACAATGTTTCCCTTTTCTCACAAATCAATTTTTAACTCTGCAATGAGTTTCGACCCATCTTCACAGGAATTAGCGTCTCTTCAGTTCATCAATCGGAAATAAATTTAAAAAAAAAAACGAGGTCTCTTGACTTCAACTACTGTGTCTGCGTTTACTTTGATCTCGTGAGCTTATTTCTGCTTTTCTCTGAATGGAGTCCAAGAGCATCCAAAGCCGCTCATCATCTAGCACCACACGGAACTACGACGTGTTTGTGAGCTTCCGAGGTGAGGATGTTCGCAACAGTTTCGTTGATCATCTATTTGCTGCTTTCGAAAGAAAAGGCATAGTCGCCTTCAGGGATGACAGGAATCTCGAGCAAGGAGATCACATATCAACTGAGTTGATGGAAGCAATTGAAGGATCTCAGGTTTTGATCATGGTCTTCTCTAAGAACTATGCCACCTCATCATGGTGCTTGCAGGAACTCACAAAGATTGTAGATTGCATGAACATGGAGGCGGTATCAACAGGACAAAGTGTGCTGCCTGTTTTCTACGATGTCAGTCCGTCTGAGGTGCGAAAACAGAGCGGGGATTATGGGATAGCCTTTGCTGAACATGAAGAAAGATTCAAACATGATTTAGAGATGGTACAACGATGGAGGAAAGCTCTAGTACAAGCAGCCAATCTCTCCGGTTGGGATGTACAAAATAAGTAACTACTCTTCTCTAAATTCGATGTTTACCTTTGTCGATTTGTGCAGTAAATTATCCACACCTAATAAGTTGATTGAGCACATTTCAATGTTCTTCGTGAAAAATTGCAGCCATTAAGAATCACTTTGTTATACCCTCTTTCTAGTTTATGCTTATTTAATTCAGTGTTCATAAATTTACATGGTCTCTTCATACTAAAGAGTAAAGAGCATGGGTAGAGTGAATGATCTTTTAGGAAGAAACACGCAAAGTTGATTTGATAAAAACATGCATGTTAGTTGAATATATACAGTTTTTAAAAACTTAATAAACTTCTCGGTTGTCTTGTCTTAATCATCTATGTAATTCTGTTTAGCGATGTCGTGAGAAAGTTGACTTTGTGTGTTCTTGTTTTCATTTGGTTTTAGGCCACAGTATACAGAAATTGAAAAAATTGTTGAAAGAGTTTTGAACAAATTAGATTGCAAATTATCAAGTTTGGATGGTCTAGTTGGAATCCAATCTCGTGTAGAACAGGTAGAAAAGCTTTTGGACTTGGACTCCACTGATGATGTTCGATTTCTAGGCATTTGTGGGATGGGTGGAATAGGAAAGACAACTCTTGGTAGAGCAGTGTATGGTAGAAACTCCCATCGATATGGTGCTATTTGCTATATTGACGATGTAAGTAAAGTTTACCGTGATTGTGGTCCAACTGGTGTACCAAACCAACTTATTTGCCAAACTTTGAATGAAGAAAATCAAGTGATATGGAATCAATCCAAGGCAACCTATCTGATAAAAACTAGGTTGCGTCGTGTGAAGGCCTTCATCGTCCTTGACAATGTTGATAAAATTGAGCAACTAGAGAATTTGGGTATGGATCGTGAATGTCTATGTCCAGGAAGTAGAATCATCATAATTTCTAGAGATCGGCAGATCTTAAATAATTTTGGAGTGGATGAAGTTTATGATGCTCAACTCCTGAATATGGATGATGCTCGTCAATTGTTTTGTAGGACAGCTTTCAAACGTGATTATATCTTGACTTGTGATCAGCTTTGTAGAAAGTATGAAGTGTTGATGGATCTAGCACTATATTATGCTCAATGCCTTCCCTTGACAATTAAAGTTTTGGGATCATTTCTATTTGGCAAAAATATTTCTGAGTGGCAAAGTGCCTTGGCTAGATTAAGAGATACCCCAAATAAAGATATTATGGATGTGCTTCAAACCAGTTTTGATGGATTGGAACCAATGGAAAAGGAAATATTTTTGGATATTGCTTGTTTTTTCAACTACAAATCCAAAACTGAGGTGGAAGAAGTTCTAGAATGTTGTGGATTTCATCCAGAGATTGGAATTAGAGTTCTTATTGATAAATCACTTATAACCATTAATTATCAGGGTCTAATTAGAATGCATGACATGATACAAGAGCTGGGCAAGAAAATTGTTCGGCAAGATGCACCAAATGAACCTTGGAAGTGGAGTAGAATATGGCTTTATAAGGATTTCCGCATTGTTATGTCTAAAAACATGGTAAACTTGTCTTTTGAAAACAAGAATTACAATTTTTCAATTTCCTAGAATTAATAGGTAATTCAAGTAATCTAAGCTTTTTTGTCTTCTTTGTGATGTTTTAGGTATTGAATAACCTTGAAGCCATAAATTTGTCAAATCTACAACAGAACATAACGTTGAGGGCAGAAGCATTATCGAAAATGAAGCGACTTAGATTGCTCATACTCCATAGTGGGAATTTTTCAGGAAGCCTCAATTATCTTTCCAGTGATTTGCAATATCTTGAATGGGAAGACTATCCTTTCACAAATTTTCTATCAAGTGGTGAACTAATCAAACTTGTTGAGTTGCACTTATGTCATAGCAGCATCAAGCAGCTGTGGGAAGGTATAAAGGTACGATAGATGGGATTTTTCTATTTTAATTAGAATAACGAACAAAATAAGGAAGGTCAGCTTCTTATGTTTTGAGTTATATCAATCAAACAAATTAAGGAAAGTCTGATTATGGCGAGAAAATGATGTTTGCTTTTCTGTTGACCCAACACAGCTTTTGGATAATTTGAAAATTATGGATCTTCGTCACTCCAAAAATCTTGTCAAGACCCCAGATTTTAGCGGGACCCCAAATCTTGAGGTGCTAAACCTTGAAGGATGTGAAAAACTTGTGCATATCCATCCATCGATTGGAATTCTAAGAAAGCTTGACTTCTTAAATTTGACAAACTGCACAAGTTTAATGTGTCTCCCCGAGAGCATAGTTGATCTATGTTCGCTTGAAGTTGTATATCTCGAAGGTTGCTCAAAATTATTTCATAGCAAACTATCAGAGAATGCAAGGCATGGCACACGTGACACTGCTATTCAATGTTGGTCAACATCTTCCATGTTTAAGCTTATGTTGCCTTTCCAATGCTTTAATTCTAGAGGCCAAAATGATGTGGTTGGTCCCCTGATGTCTTCTTTGTCTTGTTTCTATAGCTTGCAAGAGCTTGATCTAAGTTATTGCAATCTACTTAATGTCCCCTATGCCATGGTGTCGTTAGGCTGTTTATTAAGACTAAGTTTGAGGGGAAACAATTTTGTTACACTGCCTCATGTCATATGGGACCTTCCCAGACTCATACATTTAAATCTAGAACACTGCAAACAGCTAACATCTTTGTACGAGTTCCCATTACATGCTAACTTGCCAGTACGAAAAGGACTTGTTCATTGGTATCAGGATGCAGGATTAAGTATTTTCGATTGCCCAAAATTGATTGAGAAGGAAGGCTGGAGTAGTATTGCTCTTTCATGGATGAGACAATTCCTTAAGGTGTGTACTCCTTCCTTCCTTCCTTTTTTCTTTCTTTCCTTCCCTCACCTTTGTGAGTTTGAGTAAGAACTAAGACATAGCTAGTTTGTTTTAATGGTTACAGTTCCACGAGGAAAATTCTCCCCCCATTACCATTATTGTTCCTGGAACTCAAGTTCCATCATGGTTCAACAGTCGGAGTGAGGGTAATTCAATCGCGGTTGAGCCACTCCCCGATGTGCATGACAACAATTGGATTGGTCTTGCTTTCTGTGCAGCATTTGTTGCACACTATGATCCACCTAGTTTGAGTGACGCAGAACGACCTGTGATTGTGTGCACATTTGGCAACCTGCTTAATTTGCTCCACGTTGTAGCTGAAATTAAAGAGACGGATAGGATTGCGGCTGGACTGATTCATCTCTGCCTAGTCCATCTTAATCGGCAAAAAGTGATAAATTTTATAGGAGGTATCAAAATCCTTGATGATATCCGTTTCAGGTTGTCAACCTGGAACCACCGGTTCAGTGGTGTGCATTTTCAAGTGAAGCAATGCGGGGTGCGTGTGGTATTTAAGCAGGATTTCGAAGAATTCAACGGTGACAAATAATGATTTGCCAAAAGTATTTCTTCACGGTTGAATTGGTTCACCTCTGCCTGGTCTGTCTTACTGGTTCTGTTGTCCCTCAAACATAGTGCTTCAATGATAGATTCTAGCTCTTCTCTGATTTTGCAGCTTCTGTAAATATTTTTATGCTGCCTACTCAATGACTCTTAGTAACCAATACTTGAATGCTTCCTTCTAACCTTTATATCTGCAGAGACTATCCTTCTGATCCTGTGCAAATGTGCAATGTTTTCTAGAAGCTTTGACATGAAATAATTAAATAATTAGAATTGGCACAGATCTTAAGTTTCAAATTCGAAAGTTAAAGCATATACTAGTACTTTTACATCTCTGTTCAAGAAAATCTAGCATAAAGGAAAAATGAATATTAAAGAAACTGAAAGAGGTACATTAACCTAGAAAAGGAATCCGAGGAAAGAAAATTAGCTAATTTACAAGTAAACTTGTCTAAATTTAAGAAGCGGGAAGTGACTTTAAGTGAAGCATCTTTCAATTTTCCCACTTCCCAGTTTCAGCTTGTGAGTCTTAAATCTAGTGAGCCTAATCTTTGTAAACATGTTTCATAATCTGCAATGCCTTTGCATAACTGGTAAGCACAAGCCCTTGCATTGACTACCTACTCTATGTTATAAGCCCTTGCATTATCAGCATACACTAGCGCAGAAAAGAGTCAAAAGCAGTAAGCAATAATAGAGCCATCTTGTGATCAATACAATAACAGGAAGCATCTTTTTAATTTCCAAGCTCATTGAATTGCATCATATAGATAGATATATATAAGTGGAAACAACTCACTTTTACATTTGCATGTCCACCTTCAAATTAATGAAAGACCTTAGGGAAGTTACTCAGAAGTTTACAACTTTTTAATTCAGTAACTCCTAGACTGCCCTAGTTAAATGCCCTGCTACAAGTAATTTGGGATTTGATTATCTTGAGCCATCGGGTATTAGTACAATCAATTTTGGGTATAGCAAAAGATACTAGAGCCAACCTAGCAACCGTATCCACTTAGATACTCAGGCTTCGTGTATTGAGTTCTTTAGGCAACTAACAACTAAAGGTAGAATTTGAGGAGAGGAAAGCATAACTTCCTACATATAGGAATTTTGGGAGTCGTGCACAGAATTTGGGGCATTTCATGAACCATGATGATAGTTAATTTACTGCTTGCTATGACTAGCAGCTCTTTTAAGCCATGACAGCTATATATAACCTGTTAAATGTTTTGATAGAGAGCATACTCAACCAATAACCATTAGAATGCACGCAGCCAAAAGCAGAAAATGTAGAATTTTCAGAAAGAGCTTAAACATGCACCCCCAGTAAATCATGATTCTGTTTTCACATTTTAGCCATATTAGAGTCATTAACAAATAGTATTTGTTGATGGATAGTCCTACCCAAGCAAATGGAATCTTTGAAACTATTGCTAATGAATGTACCAATAAAGGAAAATGAATATGTTTTATTGATGGCACTAAGGAAGGTCTGCTGCCGAGAGTCATAGTGAAACGAGAGAGAGAACTTGAAGAGTGTCAAGATCATGCAATTTAACAAGTTGGAAAAATACAGTGGTAAATTTTATAGTGATATCTATATCGGAGATATTCTTCACTCACCTTTTCCTTACACATGTGTAAATCATCCGCATATGCTGGAAATTCCGTTCTATCCCATGGATTTGGGTATAGTAGAATGCCGTCTGCAGAAAGCTTTCTTTTTTATCTAAAAGAGAATAATGTATTAAAACTGTGTTTATCTTTATTTTATTTGTTTTAAAAAATTATATGGATATTACGATAAAAATAGTGCGCAAATAACAATTTTTTTTTATGAAGATTATCTGACTGCATTCACTGAGACAAAATAAGTATTTACTGAATAACAGATGGCCGTAGGCCATTTTTCTCATTAATTTTAGTTGCTTCGTTTTGATGGTACATTGGGACTGTGGTCACATCCACGACGATATTTGTAGATTAAATGGTTGTGTATTTTCCATGTCTATCGTCTACTATCAATTTTCTTACACCTTATGTATTTTGTCTCGTGAAGCATCTCGTAGGCTTATTCACACTCCAAAACATGAAGGCATAGGTGTTTTTTTCCCCCCCTCTTTCCTGCTGTGTAAAGACAAAACAATGCCTGACATCAAATCAGAATTTAGAGATTAAGTGTTAGGCACATAACAAAATTCTCAGCCTTTCATGACATAGAATTATTTTCAATATTGCATTTAGGTCACTCAGTATCATTATGTGTTCATTCAAACTACACTAATAATAATATAAAGCAACTAAATCTTGAAGGATGCACAAAACTTGTTGTAATCCATCTATGAATTGGACTTCTAAGGAAGCTTGTGAAGTTGAATTTGGAAAATTGCACAAGTTTAAAGAGTCTCCCATGCAACTTATTTGGTCCAGGTTCACTTGAAGTACTGAATCTCGTTGGTTGTTCAAAATTGTTCAATAACCAGCTATTAGAGAGCGGAAGACATCGCGAATATATTCCCAATATGAAGAGCACTTGTATATTCCATCTGGTTTATATATTTTCAACTGCCTAGTACTGCTCTTTACAAAAGAGAGCAAGTTCAACCTTTCCACAATTACTTTTTGTATTAGACTTATAGAATCCACAGTTTTGACTACAGTACCTCAGGCTGCACATACTGATGGTTAACCTGGTGGATAACCAACCAATTTGTAGCAATTGTCTTGAGTGTAGCCAAGCAAACCACAACGAGAGCACTTGGGTCGATCTTTCTTGGAGTTTTTATTCTTCTCATCACGATCAAGTTTGGTGTTTCTAACAGCAAAGGCAACTTGTGCAGGAAGAGATTGAATTGAAGAGCCAACAGACCTTTGTTTCTCTTCCTGTAACACCAATGAAATATCTTTCTGAATTGGGGGCAAGGGATCTTGTAGGAGGATTTGACCTCGAATAGAAGAATACTCATTAAACCAAAACCATGGCATACTCCATTTGAAGATACTCCTGTAACGACTTGGCACCTCCACATGAACAGCTGATGTTTGGCTTCATAGAATCCAATTCATCCTAAATTGTCTTGAGTTTGGTGAAATATCGATTGACTCTGAGGGAGCTTTGATGAAGGCCAAGAAGATTTCTTCTTGAGTTCGAAAATTCTAAGGCCATTGCTTTGGGAAAATCGATCTTTAAGGTCGCTCCAAATATATGCTGTAGTATTAGCATATATGACACTAGCAGCAATGTCCTTTGATACACAATTCAAGATCCATGTGCTGACAGTATCATTGATGCATTCACAGGTAAGAACCGGATCAACAAGAGGATCAGGTTTGGTGATAGTACCATCGATGAAACCCAGCTTTCTCATGGAATTCAAAGCCATGCGCATGGAGCGAGACCAAGAAGCATAATTGTCTTCTTGAATTGGCTGAGAGACGAGTAGAAGCCCTGGATGATCAGAGGCGGCGACAGTGTATGCGTCATGCGGATCTTGCAAACCCCTGATGCAAGGACCAAGAAAGAAGCAAAGGAATGGACAACAACAATGGCAGAAGCTTAATACTTTTCTCCTGATCCCATATCACGAATGGGAGTATTGAGAGAGAGAAGAAGAAGAGAGTTGAAAATGAATACTCAAATGAATTAATCTGAATGGAAAAGGTAATAGAGAGGTTTATATAGAACGATTTTGCAACGGTTCCTGTAACTAACAGCTAACAGACAACGTAAACTAACTACTATTAGTTATTGTTTCATTTAATGCAAGAGTAATGATTAATTATCCTAAACAAGTTGGCTACCCCCTAAACTTGCTTGGGAGACAACACCGATTTAACAGCCACGTTTCAGTGCTAAGGTTTCTGTGCGGATTTTCACAACAACTGGGGATTTTCTCTGCCGGTGGAACTCCTACTTGAAAGAAGAGAATGCCTGGAGTAGGTGGGGTTTGACACTTGCGTTTTACTTGAAGAAGTATTGCTCTTACGTTGAAGGCGATGGTGAGGCTAACGCTATTGCAATGAGGAGCCAGGAGTGCCAGACTGCACCAGCAAAAGAGGCTGGAAGGATTGGCCATGGTCGCCAACCTCTGACGGCCCCAATTTGAAATGTGTCTGTAGTGTAATTTTCATGTGTAATTACTAATTAGCAAGCAAGTTTGAAAGATCTGATCTTGTTTATTTTCTCATAGAAAGAGGCAAGGTACTTTATATTTGCCGCAAGATACCTTGTTTTTATTATTTTATCCTTCATTAATACGTTAAGAATAAAATATTATATTCAAGTAAAGTTATCTTGTTATTTTTTTTTTGCTTGAGAACCTTAAATGATGACAAACATAAATATGCTGAACATTCTAATATATTTGCTAAGTGTTTCAGAAATCTATCAAATAGCAAATATCTCCTAATCGCACAGGAGACATCTTTGGTCTAATTCAAATATTACACGATAGCAATGGAACCAAAAAAAAGAGAGAGGATTGCACAAATCTAAGACATTACTCTAAAAGCTTGTAGACCCATTAAGGAAGTATAGTCTACCTCTCTCAAGTACAATAAAGTAAAAAAGAGGAGTGTTCAATAAGACATAGCACATGGGAGCAAGTGTAGACACTAGTCAAAGGACAAAAAGCTACTCCTGTTGTCTGTTAGCAAACAGAGAAAGGACAAAGTAGCATAGAAAACTCGTTTCAAACGGTCAAAAGCTTTTCTCAATATAGTGCCCATATTGGTGAAGCTTTTCTGCAAATGAAGGAGAGAACCTTTCTGCATATCATCAGAAATGGAAATGCTTATCATCCTTTGCTTTCAAACTCACTTTCCTGCTACATGACAGTAACCCATTCTTCTATGACAGCACACAGTAAAAGTACAGCAACAATAGGGAGTGCAGATAGCTCAATAAACGGTCATATTTTTACTCCAACTTGGGACTTGCTTTGCTGAAAGCTTTCTGCATAAAAGAAGCATTGGAGATTGCAAGCAATATCAGAAAAGGAGATCTCATTGTTACATATTACTTTTCGAAGAAGAAAAGGAAACAATCCAGCAGTCATGTTTTGGCTTGTAACGATTATATCTGACTCTATTTAAGAAAGCATTAAGCTGCCATTGTTCCTTAAGAAAAAGAACTTGCATTGCCAACTACATTAGAAGAATACTACTCCATCTTTTTCTCTTCAAACATTTTGCTGCGTTTAGAAAAGCATATCAGTGCTATCTTTATTTTCTTGAGAGCTGAGTGTGAAATAGCATATTAATTTTGAAAAAGGCTGAGCTATTTTGGTGAGAAATCTTTTGTGAAAAAGCCATTTGAGTGAAACACTATTTGTAAGGAGTTGGGTTTCATCTGTTTTATTTTCGTGTTTGTAAGAGCTACATCCATTTCAGTTTCAGTTTGTAAAAGCAGAGTCTCTTTTGGTTTGATTTGGTTTAACTTACACTTGGGTTAAATGGTAAGCTTTGGTTTGTGAGAAAGGAATTCTCTTTTGATTTGGTCTAGCTTACACTAGGGAGAGTGGTAAGCTTTGTTTTGTATTTGGACTTGAAATTAGTGAAACTCTCATCAACATTGGTGAGGACTGGAGTAGACCTCACATTGAAGTTGAACTAGTATAAAAATTCTTAGTGCACTCTCTTTAACTCTATCTCTTCATATTTATTTTATTTCCAAGAAGTTTCTGATTAGTAATACTGAGACACATATATCCTTAGAACATTGATATAATATCTTAAAAAGAAAACAAACATATAAGCATTGCACCTAAGCTTATTCAGAAAATCACATACTGTTTTACGAATATCTCCTGAATTTACAGGAGACATTTGGGTGAACTTTTTAACTGTTTGTTAAGTGTGCAGAAAATTTTAAAGGATCACTTGATTCAAACTCCCCTTTCTCAAGTGATCTGATACCATCAATTGGTATCAGAGCTTGGTCTCTAGGGGTCAAGCTTAACTGCTTGGAGCAAAAGGATCCAAAGAAGAAGCATGGAAAACATTGTCCCATGCACTTTCACTGAAGGTTAATCAACCACAAGGCCTCCATTTTTCAATGGAGTTAATTATGCTTACTGGAAAGAAAGAATGAAAATCTTCATTCAATCCATAGACTATGGCCTGTGGAAAATCATCATCAAAGGTCCTGAAATTCCTATGACTGTAACATCCCCAAATTTATAACTAAGATAAATATTAATTAGTGATAGCAAAAAACCAAGAGAATCTGGACAAATATTATGAAACACAACAAATAGACTACTTAAGTATGTCTAGAGAAAAATGCAAAGAATTACGAAAATGCCATCACTTAGTGAAAATTATGAAAATGCCCTTGCTATGTAAAGGAAATTACCAAACTACCCTTGCCTTATTAAATGACAAAGATACCCTTACTCTATGAATGGAATTACAAGAATACCACTATCATTGTCTAATTATAAAAATATCCTTGTCTTAGTTAAAGAAATTACTACAATGCCATTTGCATAAATCCCTAGACTTGTCTTTAGACAAGAATGAATTTAAGTCATTGGATTAAGATGATAACACAATAATTTAACCACATATATCATACACATTTCTGAATCACATACATGCACTAAAGGTTAGAAAATCTCCACTAACATCTTTGCACAAAACATGGAGCATTTTCATCCAACATGTTTGCACAAAACATGGAAACATGTTTGCACAAAACATGGAGCATTTTCATCCAACATGTTTGCACAAAACATGGAAACATGTTTGCACAAAAAAGGAGCATTTTCATCCCAAAATTCAGCCAACATGTTTCCATAAATCATGCTCCAAGTACTTTCCTTCTTCTATTTTTTTCTCTAATCTTTCCACTATAAATACTCCTCAAACTCTCTTCAATTCAGAAACTCCCTAAGTGTTCTTTCTTTCTTATTCTATCATTCTTCTTATGTTCTTCAAAGACTTTTCTTGATCCTCTAAACTTCATCCAAACACTTAAATCCTAAGTCCAAACTTTCACTAGCCTTCACAAGAGTTACAATCTTTAACTCTAGTGAGAAATATTTTCTTAAGCACTCAAGTTCTAGAGCAAAGATTCAAGGAGGATCATCTACTCCAAAGACTCTTGTTCAAAGCTTAAGGAAGATGAGAAGGACCCTTTTTAGACCCTACACAAGAGGTAGGAGTTTCTTCTTTATTTGTTCAAGTATTGTTGGCTTCTAACTTTGCTCATGGATAGAATGCCTCAAACTTGAGTTATTGTCAAAAGTTTTAAGTAATTATATTTTTAGAAAACACAACATGTTCTATTCTGCTATGAGTACTTTTATGATGTTATCAAACTCAAATATAACTTAAAAGATTGTATGTGAAACTTGAGTTAATAAAGATAACTTAAGACATGAACATGACAGGTGATGGAATTTCTAGTTATTTCTGGCAGTAGTTACTTCGAAAATTAGTGTTCATAAAATATGAAGGATCTCGAAATGAAAATATTTTTATTATAAACTAGACTCATTGTAGAACACTCTCCAAAAAGAATCACCTAAAACAGAGTTTCCTAGCCCAAGATATAAATTTTTAAAGTAGAGCATAAGACTGAAACTCTTAATCTGACCTTGTAGTAGTAAAATAGGTGTAACTCACTCTAGAAAAATGCAAATGGACTAATTTCAACTTTGTGGAAAAGCTAACACATCTACAAACACCTTATGTATGCTATGCATAAATTTGTACACCACGAAAATACAGAATGAGAGATATAATTTCGGGACAGTGTGTTGAGAAAGTCTTGAAGGTAGCGTGATACTGTGAGAGTGCAATTTGGAAAGGTTCTGGCTAAGGAAAGACTTGGTAATTAAGCGTGTCCATTGTGATCCACCTCTCTTTCCTGGGAATCTTACTATGCACAATTTACAGTTGATTTACACTAATCTAAGATGTTAGTGCTATAGATTTTATTCTAAAAGATGTCAGAACTCTAAATAAAAGGTTCAAGTCTTGTAAAGAGATAATTTTAAGGATTTAAGTAGAATAATAATCTTCAGGAGATATATATAAAAGTCATAATAAAAATATATAAAGAACCTCTAAAAATATCTTGAAGGGTATTAATGTATTAATGGAAATACTAAGAGTACATAGAAGACTAAGAAGAAAAAGATAATACCAAGATATCCATAACCTATTAGGAACACTAGAGACCTAACTTGATAACTTAGGTTGCTTAATATGAATTATCTATGAGAATGTTTATTATGATATTTACATGATATTGTCTATGTTACATGAAGTGATACACAGAAATGTGAATGTATTGATGAGATATGAAATGATAATGATAAAATGATTGACTGTGCCATGATTTATTAATGTGCATACATTCATGTTTCAAATGAAATAATAAATAGACCAACTCACTGCTTAATCCTCTTTGAGGATTAAGATATTGATGATTTCACTCAGTGAGAATAAAAGTAAAACCTGAAAAAGTAGCAATGATAGTCTGGAAAAGTGGACTTGAGCTAAACTCACGGCTTAATCCCCTAAACCGTTGAGATCATGGCAACGGAAAGAAAACTAAAAGGTTGTGGCGACGGCCACGGTATGAGCTCATTACCCTTTTAGGGTGGTCTAAGGCATTGAGCATTCATCCCGTGAGTAATTAAGAAATATGTTGATGAAATAAATGAAAGATGATGATCACTAAACAAGTGAATGTTGAGGATGAGTAATCATGAAATGCATGCAGCTCCTAAATGATTATTGCTTATTAGTGGTTTTACATGATATGCTTATATGTATGCTTGATGAAATCTTGAATGGATATTTACGCTAATGTTCAAGATTAGTTTAAAAGTAGCGCACTTGACTAATCACGTTTGTGAAAGTTTGATAATTGAATCCCTACTGTTCACCTTTTTATAATAAACCCGAAGTGGTGGGACGACAACGATGACACTTTTAGTACAAGTAGGAACTCCTACTGAGAAATCATGTATTTCTCACTCCTATGTTTATTTTCCGTTGTCGTTATCAGAGACAGACGTGTCCACCTAAAGCAACGAAGCTGTAGCTAAGGAAGGAGGTAGCGCGTGAAGATTTCAAACCTTTCAAGTAGGAGCATTCCGAGCTTTAGTTATATTATAGTTTGTGAGAAACAATTAGTAATAGTAGAACTTATATTGTTATTTGTAATAACTTATCAGTATGATATATGCCCTGTTGTGACTTATGTATTAAGTGATTATATTCCAGTTTATGTGATAATAGTTCTACACTTAGTCTCTTATTCCGCTTATTTAATTAAGTATGCAATGTAACTTGATTATTATCTATAAAAGCGCTATGTATTTCACTTCTAGATTCTGAGCTTAAGTTTTCAAAAAATTAATTTATTTAAAGAAGAAAAAAAAACTTCCACTATTTTTCTAAGTTAATTTCAAAAGAAAATAAATGCAAGGCATAAGTGACAACTAATAGAATCCAAATGTGAACTTAAGCACAATGAGGTTCTATTAGGGTGTTACAATGACTACAAATCAAGAAGGACAAAATATTGCTAAAACAGATGAAGAATGGACTCCCCAAGAAAAGAAGAAGGTGGAAATGAATGCAAAAGCCATCAACCTCATGCATTGTGCCATAAGCTTAGAGGAATACAGAAAAGTATCAAGATGCAAGAGTGCAAAAGAAATTTGGGACAAGCTGGAATTGACACATGAAGGAACAAAGCAAATCAAACAAACCAAGATCGATTTGCTTATGAGAAAATATGAGCTTTTTACTATGTTGGAGGAAGGAACATTGATGACATGTTCGAACATTTTGCTGTAATCATCAATGATCTTGACATGATAGGAAAGTGTTTCGAAGATGAGGAGCTAGTTAGAAAAATTCTAAGAAGTCTTGCTCCACCTTAGCTGTCCAGGATCACAGCTATACAAGAAGGAAGAAACATAAGTACCTTAACTTATGATGAGCTAAGAGGTAATCTAATTGCCTTTGAGACAACACATTTAAAGAGTGACAGAAAGAAAAAAGAGCTGGCCTTCAAGTCTCAAGCTGCTAAAGAAAAATCTGACCTTGAAGAATAATCAAATGAAGAAGATGAGTTTAACCTTTTTACACAAAGAATGATGAAACTCTGGGAGAAAAGAGGAAAAGGCAGAAGAGGAGATGTTTCAAAGAGTGACAACAATAAAGGAGAGTCAAGCAAGAAAAAGAAAGGCTTACTATCTACTTGGGAGGATCTTGAAAATGACTCTTCCAGCAGTGGAGAAGAGGAGAGCATGTTTGCTGATCTATGTCTCATGGCAAATGATAATGAGGAGGTAAATTTTTCTGATATGACAACATGTGAACTTATTGATATTATTGATGATCTACTTGTTAACTCTAAGAACATGTTATCAAAATATGCTGCAATAAAGAAAGAAAAGGAAGTCTTAGTTGCTGAAAATAACTCATTTGCAAATGAGATTAAAGCTCTAAAAAATTGTTTAAGCAGTTCTTCAGGTAACATCCTTAAATCTGAAAATGATTCATTAAAACAGCAAGTTAAAGCACTTACCTCTGACTTGTCCAAATTTGTTCAAGGAACAAAAAATTTGGAAAATCTCTTAGGACAGCAAAGGTGTGCAATTAACAAGGCTGGTTTAGGATATTATGCTCATGAACAAAATAGGTTTTATATAAAGGATAGTCCAGAACGTGAAAATTCTAAGACATTTCAGCAGAAAAAGATGTATGAAGAATTTGTAAAAAAAAAAAAATAGATTTTGCTAAAAATGAAGAAATTTTAGGAATGTCTCGTGAAGTTGTAGGAGATATTGCACCTAAGAACCAGAAATTGTTTTTGAGCAATCTGAATCTGGACCACATCCAACTGAAGCATCTGTTCAGAAGGTCAAAAACAAAGTTCCAAGAGAATGGAAAATAACTAGTAACTATCCAAATGAATTTCTCATTGGAGATGTATCTCAAGGCTTAAGAATAAGAGCTTCATTCAATGAAAGGATGGGAATAACTTTGTATCCCTCACAATTTAATAAATCTATCAACTTGCTATATATTTTATGCTGCAAATTCACGATATATGTTTTATCTCATATTTTTTAATATCTAAATTTGCTTTGCATGGTGATAATCACAAGTCATTATATACTGTAATTGATTGATTGACTATATCAAATTGTGAGCATTTTACTTATGATGCATTTCCATGATATGTATTTGCTTAAATTGATTGTTGTATGATAATTTCCCATGCGCTTACCTTCATGCACTTACAATGGATTATATTTATTTGTTGTCCAAAATATGAGTTTTGAAACTTCCGCCTTGCTTAATCACATGTGCTTAATTTTTTTGTTGCACCAGATGTTCTCATATTCATGATTCAATCATCAAAACAAATTTCTTTTGGAATATTTTCTATTTTGAATTGATTTCCAATGCTGCAAAGAGATTTTGTGTATTTTTCTGTTCTAAATTGAACTGACATATTTCCTTTTGGAATAAATGAATTGTATTTGCTTGGCAAAACTTTGTGTTCGAACATCTGAGAGAAATTCATGAATGATTATAAATGGTTTTTGCTGCAAATTATCACAAAATCATCTTAGGTGGCTTTAATGTTGTAAACTATTTTGATTGAAGTTAGATATATATTGCAAATGCTCACCCATTCAAATATGATGATTGGTTGCATGACATGAGCTATCATGAGATAGTTGCTACTCTAACTTTTATTTGGAGAAAGAGCTATCATCTTCCATAAGAAATGCACATGTGTTAGAAAAATATATTCAGAATTGGATTGGAAAAACCAATGGGTACATCTTTACTTTCTTGCATCAAAATAGAAAAGGAATCATATGGTAAGAGCATTAATGAGAAAAGGCACAAACGTATGATCAAAGTGCTCACATTGTTGTTTTATGCTCAAAATTTATGGCAAGTCTTGAAGAAAGATTTTGTTATTTGAGAAACAACATTGATATGAAAAGCTTTTCTGCAAATTTGTTGATATATATAAAATTTCTCTCTGTTACATATATTCATTCATTTGTTGCGTTTTAAGTCTTTATGCGCTTTATATATAATATCAAAAAAAAAAAGGAAAGAAATCATTGTGTTCTAGTTCTTATGACAGAATATTATTATGAGCTGTAAAAGTTTAAGTTAGATAAGTTGTAGCTTCTGAACTCACAATGGAAAGAGTAGCAAATGATTTGTTAGTGAACCACAATGATATATATATATGTCTTCTTGGACCTGAAACAACTTCTAATGCAATTATAATAATAATAATATAATTATTATTATTATTATTAGCCCATTGGTTGCATTGCAAAACAACAAAG
The DNA here is from genome assembly GCA_031216105.1 of Dalbergia cultrata. Classification (NCBI taxonomy): domain Eukaryota; kingdom Viridiplantae; phylum Streptophyta; class Magnoliopsida; order Fabales; family Fabaceae; genus Dalbergia; species Dalbergia cultrata. Next base: position 12,977,710 of record CM062352.1, on the reverse strand, counting down.
TAGGGGAGCGCTCCCTTTTATTTCACGTGGCTCAGTGGTTCAAATTAAAACAATGATATGGGCTGATTATTTTTTGGCCAACTAGTCATGATGCTATATGCTGATTGTTTTCATCCTTCTTTGTCACTTAGTTTTTCTTGGGCCCAATATATATTAAGCTGACACTTATTTGCTTCCATCCGCCACTTATCTTTTTATTTGGGCACATAACATTCCTTGCTACCACTTCATTTTTTTTAGCCCAATATCATTCGCTGGTTCCTTTTTGTTTTATCGTAACTCATTCTCTTTGGGCCTAAAGCATTGTACGCTGCCACTCTAGATCACTTTCTGGCCCAACTTATCTTTCCTTCTTATCTTGAAAATATACCACATACAATGAGCTAATAACAACTGTTATCATATGTCAGTCTTGCCTTGGCTTTTGACATCAAGTTTTTTTTAAGTTTTACAATAAACTCCTCATTCATGATAACATGAGTGCTTAATTGAAAATCCTATGCAACACTTTAGCACCAAGTACATAACATTATATGTAGTATCGCTCTATTTTAGAACATTTTTAGTATAAGAACATTGAAGCATGCTCTGTATATTATGAAAATAAATTTGGATTTTTCTAGTATAACCTTTTGAATAAGTTGTATGTTTCTTGGCCCAAATAGCTAGTATTGTTTCTATTATTATCATCTTTGGGCTTGGGTTCATGTTTCTTAAATCCCCCTATCTGCTCATTCTCTTTAACATTTGTACACTTGAGGCTATTGGTTTATTATTTGTTCATGTTTGGCTTTCTTTTTGCACATTTCATTATTCTTCATGGCACACTTGATAAAATGGTATGTGCTATGTTATGATGCTTATTTATTATGATATGTTATCGAGTGTATACAATTTCTCTTTTTAATGTAAAGGTTAAAAGAGAAAGAATTGTGATGAACATTGCATCTGCTTTGTTATTTTATTCCATTGTATTGCTTGCCACTGTTGCTACTTTGAAAGAATGCAAATAAAAAGTCCATTTGATTTGCTTTGTGATGGCATGTTACTCTCTATATATATGATGCTAATACGTGCTTTTGGTTGACTCAATAATTGACTTATTAACTGCATAAGATTATTGACACGTCATGCATGATTCAAGATTTGCATAATTGTGATTCAATACAAATCATCTCTGCAAAATCAATCTTGTACAGGTTTTGTTTCTGCAGATCGAATGTCTCCTGCAAAATTAGGAGACATTTCAGAAACTTTCTCGTTATTGGTAGAATTTGTCATTTCTTACAGTCATGCATTTTATCCCACTCTCTTATACTTGTCTATGCATACATCACTTCTCATAACACCTGAAAGGAAATTATCATTAAGCCCTGAACTATATAAATACATTGGAATGACTGTATATCGCATATATCGCACTACTCATCTATATTGTAGTCATTATTTGTTTCTGTCCATTATGATGTCACCACCATCTTGCAGATTATCCTCCTTTTGATACACAAAGGGTGAGAAATAATATGGTGATACATATATGATGAGATTTATTCAAAGTGGGAGAAGCATATATTGATATTTCATGATACATTGCTACAATTAACAAATTGGGATATTTATACTTCTGCAATAATGAAGTATATTTGTTGCACTTATTGATATATATGTTTATTGTGCCTCTAATTTTAACTCTGAAACCTTTTTAAAATATCTTGATACTTGCTGCATATTATAGCTTGTCTTTCTTCTGCATAGTGTACTAATATTTTAGACCCTTGAGTCCTTTTAATGACAAAAGGGGGAGAAGTAAAAGAAAGCACAGGAAATGTTGATGATGTGTGATGATCTAATGGCAAAAAGCTTGCCACTGTACACATTGATCTATCTTGGATGGAAAGAATTGATTCTTGCATTTATTCTCACATCAAATCCCCTACTGTGATATATATATATTAGGAAATATATTGGAAATTTTGCACAAAAATATGTGCAAAAATTGAGGGGGAACTCACATCAAGGGAAAGTTCACATTAAAGGGGAGTATTCTTTCTTGTTTATTCATCATCATTTCCTTTTATATATGTTTGTCATCAAGGGGGAGATTGTTGGCTTGAGAACCTTAAATGATGACAAACATAAATATGCTGAACATTCTAATATATTTGTTAAGTGTTTCATAAATCTATCAAACAACAAATATCTCCTAATCGCACAGGAGACATCTTTGGTCTGATTCAAATATTACATGACAGCAACAGAACTGAAAGAGAGAGAGAGGATTGCACAAATCTAAGGCATTGCTCTAGAAGCTTGTGGACCCATCAAGGAAGTATAGTCTACCTTTCTCAAGTACAATAAAGTAAAAAGGAGGAGTGTTCAATAAGACATAGCACATGGGAGGAGTAAAAAGGAGGAGTGTTCAATAAGACATAGCACATGGGAGCAAGTGTAGACACTAGTCAAAGGACAAAAAGCTACTCCTGGCATGCATCGACCAAACAGAGAAAGGACAAGCAAAAAAGTAGCATAGAAAACTTGTTTCAAATGGTCAAAAGCTTTTCTCAATATAGTGCCCATATTGCTGAAGCTTTTCTGCAAATGAAGGAGAGAACCTTTCTGCATATCATCAGAAACGGAAATGCTTATCATCCTTTGCTTCCAAACACACTTTCTTACTACATGACAGCAACCCATTCTTCTATGACAGCACACAGCAAAAGTACAGCAACAATAGGGAATGCAGATAGCTCAATAAACGGTCATATTTTTACTCCAACTTGGGACTTGCTTTGCTGAAAGCATTCTGCATAAAAGAAGCATTGGAGACAGCAAACAATATCAGACAAGGAGAGCTCATTGTTACATATCACTTTTCAAAGAAGAAAAGGAAACATTCCAGCTTTCATGTTTTGGCTTGCAACGATTATATCTGACTCTATTTAAGAAAGCATTAAGCTACCATTGTTCCTTGAGAAAAAAGAACTTGCATTGCCAACTACATTAGAAGAATGCTACTCCATCTTTTTCTCTTCAAACATTTTGCTGCGTTTGGAAAAGCATATCAATGCTATCTTTATTTTTTTGAGAGCTGAGTGTGAAATACTGTATTAATTTTGAAAAAGGCTGAGCTATTTTGGTGAGAAATCTTTTGTGAAAAAGCCATTTGAGTGAAACACTATTTGTAAGGAGTTGGGTTTCATCTGTTTTATTTTCGTGTTTGTAAGAGCTACATCCATTTCAGTTTCAGTTTGTAAGAGTAGAGTCTCTTTTGGTTTGATTTGGTTTGGCTTAAACTTGGGTTAAGTGGTAAGCTTTAGTTTGTGAGAAAGGAATTCTCTTTTGATTCGGTCTAGCTTACACTAGGGAGAGTGGTAAGCTTTGTTTTGTATTTGGACCTGAAATTAGTGAAACTCTCATCAACATTGGTGAGGACTGGAGTAGACCTCACATTGAAGTTGAACTAGTATAAAAATTCTTAGTGCACTCTCTTTAACTCTATCTCTTCATATTTATTTTATTTCCAAGAAGTTTCTGATTAGTATTACTGAGACACATATATCCTTAGAACATTGATATAATATCTTAAAAAGAAAACAAGCATATAAGCATGGCACCTAAGCTTATTCAGAAAATCACATACTGTTTTACGAATATCTTTTGAATTTACAGGAGACATCTGGGTGAACATTTTAATTATTTGTTAAGTGTGCAGAAAATTTAAAAGATCACTTGATTCAAACCCCCCTTTCTCAAGTTATTTGATACTATCAATTTTCATTTCTTGAAATTTAATTTCCACACCAAATCACACCATTTGGGTTTGATTTCAATTCTTTAATTTTGTTGGATTTTAATTCTCGTGGGATTTCAATTCCTTCACTTAAGTTGCTTCCAAAGCATGAAATTCAATTTAATTTCTTGATAGAATTGAATTTTAAGGATTTCCAAACTCCCATTGGAATACAAGAAAACATAACCAGCAATTTTCATCAGTGATGTTGCCTAAAGTTGGGGAAGGCAAAGGCAAGTAGCCTTCTGTGCAGCATCTTTCAGGGTTTGAGGATTTTCCGGTTTCAACGCGATAGCTTCTTGAATTGCATCACATTGATGTGCAAATGAGAAACAAATTAGTTCTTCTGCTTTACATTTGTCAGTGCAAAAATAAATGAAAGACCCCAACGAACTTTAGTAACGAGTTCAGAAGTGGATTACCCTACAAAAATTACTAGGTAAATAACAGTGATTTACTTGCATTTTTTCTTTGTAGTAAAAATAGAATCGTTGGAAAAAATAAATATAAAAAAATCTTTTTCCAGAAATTATAATTTCTATCTTGTTGGATGGATACAAATGTGAAATTTGGATACACTTGTATAATAATCGATAGGACTCACATATTCGCATATTGTATGTTGAATAGATCAGTGAGATTCACTTTTATCAAGTTATCTGTGAGTATGAGTTTTGAACTTGACTCATACAATACAATAGAAGAAGAATATCTATTCAGAGACACCAACTCCCCGACAAGACAAGACTACGAAAGTCAATTTATTTGCTGTAGCTAGTCAATTGTTCTAAAGATATCCTTGCCCTTGCAGCTTCCGATCGAGTAAGTGCGAGCTTCTGCTTTTTCACACAATACTGTAAATACCGTGAATCTTCCTTCATTGTTATGGAGTCACAGCCTAGAACCATCTCACAACAATTTGGGTATACCTTCTTCAGTCGCAATCACACAGTCTCCTTCCCTTCAACAATTTCAACAAGGATCTATTGGTGGTTCAATTGCAGAGCAAGAGCAATTCTTCAAGAATGCTTCAAAACTTGGTCTTATGGAGTCTAAGCATCACAAATCATTACCAAGATTTCTAAAGAAGTAAGAGCTCAAGCAGAACAACTCAAGCCCCTTGAAGCTGCTCAGGAAGAGCTCTAGCAAAAGAAAGCTGATGATACTCATTTTCTAAAGCATCTCTCTCAAGCTCTTAGCAATGATGAGCACACTGTTGGAACTTCACTCTGAGGACGAAATTCAAGAGCATATTACTGATCTCAGAACTGCAATTTCCCAATCCTCTCTTAGCCAACATGTTGAGGAAACTACTGCTCAAAATCAGGGTGCTGGATTACATCATTCTAAGAACATGTAGAGCCAGTTCCTCATGTGCAAGAAACCTCTGAACATTGGCTTCAACAACAACCTCAACCTCAATCCACACTACAACTACTCCTTCTTACAGATACTCCCAGAGAACCAGAGTCTCAACCTTCCCTCCATACCTCTGATATTCCAACCTCGGAACCTCAACAACATATAACTTCCCTCACTTCAACAATACCCTCATCTGCAACCCCCACTGAACTTCAATTCATATTATAGAACCAGTATGATACGGCCACCAGAATGGACAAATTAGAAGCATCAAATCGGGATTTGGTAAGACATATGAGGACCTAAGATCAAGTCATGCTACAGATTCTTCAGGTCTTGAGGTACATTTAGAGGAGAGATCATTGATGGTGATGAAGGTCCCCACTCCACCTTTTTGTTGATGACAAAAAGGAGAGTAGATGAGAAATGATGATATCATTCAAGGGAATCCTTTAGAGGTAGGGGAAGAAGAACATGTTTTAAATATTTAGCATTTTTTTTTAACATTCTAACCATATCTTTTTGCATGTTTGTTATAAACCTTTACTAATTCACCTTAAGTATCTGTTGTTTATGTATCTGGTGAATACGTTATGGTTCAAATGATTATGACATGCTTTGATATATCTATGATATGTTTCTGATATGATTATGCTATATATCTTATATGTCTATATTAACTCTCTGATACCTTTCTTGTGTTTACTAATAATTCTTCTTAAGTTTATTTACATGCTCTGAATGCAATGTCTCCCTATTCTAGTCATAACAATAAAATGTATACCAACAGAAATTTCTTTTCAAAAAGTTAACTAAAATTGAGCTCGAAAAAATCTTTTCTTTGGTAAAACCTTTCTTCATCATAAATTGGTTTGTCAGGGGGAAACTATTAGCTTCAAAACCTTATTAGAAATCGAGTCAAGCAAGATTTTGATGACACAAACAATTAAGTTGATAAAAAAATTTATCTCACGTGCCAAAGTCTTTATCTCATACGTTTTGGAATGACCAGAAACTTTCTAATAACAGAACTCATGCTAAGTATTCATTTTCATGACCAGAAAGGTAGTTTCTAATTAAGAAACTTGATCCTTAAAACATTTGGGTACTTGAAGTAGTGAGTTCTTGTTGTAAGACAGAAGTAAGGCTTCAAACAAATCGCTTTCAAAATAAAATGCCTTTAAAAACCAAAGTTATATTGCTATTTGCCTTGAGAAGTTGTTTTAAGTCCTTGCTCAATATGGGAAACATAACCTAGGCACAAGAAACCTTGAGAAACCAAGTCTTATCCTCAAAAAGGTGATTACTTGTGCATGAACAACTTCAAGGATCATGCTTTCAGAGGATCAAAGCTCAAGAAAGTTGAAGAACACTAAAGATTGCCTCAGAAAGGTGAAATTAGCTCTAGAAACTGTATCCAGCAAGAACACAACAAGTTTAGAAACATACTTCCCATATCACAATGTTTATTCATCGCTTGAGAAGGTTTTAAATGCTATGAGAAAGATGTTTCTCCAACATTCAAGGACAAATCAACAATTACTAATGCACACCGACACAAAAGCTGTTGTCACTGCCATTTGTCAGTACAGAATCCATCAAAGAAACAAAAGTCCATTTCATAGTCAACTATGTGCCTAAACAGATAAATTATTTCAAATCCGTGGCCAGGTCTATAAAAAGGATGCATTTACAAGAAAATTTTTCGAAGTAAAATCTCTCTTTGCTCTCAACTTTCTGAAGTCTCTAGAAATTTTAGTTTCTCCAAAAAATCTTCTTACAATCTTAAGACCTTAGAAGCCTATTCTCTCTTAAGAGAGTTTGTACATGTAAGAAGCCACTCGAGATTTGCTCTGTAATATTTACAATCCATAAGTGTGAGTGATCCACAAACCAAAATCATCCTCTTTCATAACCTTAAACATTAGTGTTCATTTAGGTTGGAGAAGCTAGGTAAAGACTACTTGTTTGTGAGAATTAGGTAATGATTGCTCACTATAATAGCTTAGAAAGGCTAGGCAAAGACTATCCTTTAAGAGCCTACAAAGGCTAGATCAAGAATACTTGTGGGTTGTGGACCTGAGAATCAAAACCAGACGGAGGCATTTGCAAGCCGAACCAGTATAATTCTCTGTATATATATATCTCCTTCTTAATATCTTTATGATACTTATTTTAGTTCCTATTTATCTTCGATTTGTTTAAAATTTGGTTAACTTATTTAATTTCAAAAAGATTAACTTTTTGAACAAACTAACATTGCTTCTATTATATATATTCAAGTCTAAAGACTTGAGAAAGCTTGGTTGAAGTTTGAGAAAGAAAAGAAAGTTTAGTGAGAACAAAGAAGCACAATTCAACTCCCTCCTTGTACACATTTCTAACCCACAATGTAATCTCGATAATGTTCCATTGACATTATTAAAATTACCATATGAACATTTATTTGTCACGTTCAACCCACTTATCCTATAAGTGTTCATATATCTATTTTGACTTCTAATATTATATTGTATGAGACTCATTACTTTATCTTCATTAGTATCTCATGCTAATCGTGGAAATAAATAGGTGACGATCTTTCAGAATAATAGTACACAATTAGAACCCTTATAATCTAAATTGTTTTAAAATATTGTACTAAACTACTCTGTCACTCATATTCTCAACTCTTGAAAATAAAGTATCTAACAAATATCTTATGAATTTATTCTACTAAACATAAATTATGGATAAAAAAATAATAAACTATCATTAATAGGAATTATCAATACATATTTATTGGCTCTAGGGCATACAACTAACAAATCCAACATTCATTCCCGCATGTTTTTTCACATATTCTGAACTTTGGCTATTGGTTTTGAATTACATATAGGTGGTACTACATTATGACATGGAGGTTTGTAGTTGTACTCTAAAACTTAGAAAGTAAGTAGCAAGCATTACAGAACTTGATAGGTAGTAATACATTAATATTATAGATATCTGCAAGATTATGTTAATAACCAAAGCAAGAATTTTCATGAATTTATGATGCATCACTGATTTCCAATGATGCTTTCAACTGTGTTAAATCCAGCAATAATACATGGGAGCTTTCTTTACAAACATCCAGAGCTGCTTCGATTGGTCTATTACTTCTTCCACTGAGGAATCCTTTGAACCACAACCTATAAACCCATCATGGAATATGTGGAAAGATAGGTTACTGTTACTTTGTAGTCAATTGCAACTTATATTGATGGAATTGTGCTACATTATGAAATGCTACCTCCATTTCAGAATAACAATTAATGTTTGATTTGTTCATATTTCAGAATATCTATGAATCTATCCACTCACAATATCTAGGTAACATTTATTTTTTTCTTCCATTTATACCCTTAATATAAATGTGTTAGTTAAGTAATCAATACATTTACCAAGATGAATAATAATAACTAGAAAATGATATTTTTGTCAACTAATATGATTTTCTACATTTACTAAGATTTTTTTTCCCCTTAATATGTGTATTGTTTGGTTTTTTTTATAGTTATTCTAAAACTGAGAGAATACAAAAATGTTATTCTAACACCCCAAAAGTAAATGTCGTAATTACTTGTCCACCTTTGAGTGTTTGAAAAATATTGTTCTAGATATGAAATATGACATACAATCATAATCATGCTATATGCTTTGCAAACGAGAAATGTGGATGTACTCATTATCATCATATTTATCAGTAATATAGTAATGTACTAATTGAACATTCATTTTTAGGTGTTAAAATAACATTAGCCTATGAAATATGTCATACAATCATAATCATGGTATATGCTTTGCACACAAGAAATGTGGGTATGCTCATTTTATCAATTCATCTATCAATCATTTGTTTTAAATATTTTGTGATTATTTTTTGCAGTGGATGATGAATGAGTGGACTCAAGATTCTAGGTAAAATATGTTCCAATAACACTACCTTTTTCACACTAACACTAATGGGATCCCATTGCACAAAACATGTAATATAGTACAAAAATCAACTTTTTTTTTCTAAAAAAAAAAAGACAGAATCGTCATGTCTACCTTGCCAGAGTTTTCTTTGTTTCCAACAATAGTTTGACAAGCCAGCCTCCAAGATTCCGGTTTCTGTTTAGAAAAGCCGAAGTTCGAATGAGTAGCCAATTTCAAATTTTTATTCACACTATCACTCAAAACATATGAGGAGCTCTCTTAGAACTTGAGAAGCAAATATTACCAAATCAAATAGAAAAGGTTAGTCACTTCAGTACTAAACTATAGTAATCCTATTGGCACTCAATTCACGAACCATAAATTTCAACCTACTTTGCAAAGAGATTATGAGATTTATACAATGGCTTAGGAGCCTTCATGTGGTACTTTGAGAGCTTTTAAGTGTTTAAGAACTACAGGGTATGTCATCTTTCAAATATAAAAGCAAAGGCAGAGAGCATGCCTTCTTAAGATACCGGAGTTCAGTATTTGTTCTTTCATTTAAAAGATCCTTGCCTTCAAGAATCTGCAACAGAAGAATCAGTATATACATGCCACTAAAGATTGACGAGTGAATACTCTGCATATACTATGCTAATTGACCGAGACAACAATTCGTACTGATGCTTATACTTGAATGTGTTTAGAACATTATCCGTAAAATTGAAAAAGATGATTTTAAATAAAGTTATTAACAAATCATCACTATTACATGTAATATGAGTATGTAGCAAATGGTTTGAATTTTAAAACTAGTACCTTGTGGAAGAAGTCTCGTACATGAATTCATTTATAGATGAATTAAAACATTTATAGATTCCTAAATGGATTGTTTATTCTACTGTAAAAGAAATTCATGATAAGCTTTGGACTTGTTCAATGCATTTATTTGAGGAGGGGGCTTCTTCACTAATGGAAATGTATTACACTATTACGTCTACTATGCAAGTTCCGCAGCTACCACCTCCTCCACAGTTCATCACCTTGCCCTGTTGGAACGGTCAAAATTAGCTTGCAACCATCAAATAATACTAACCAAAATGTTAAAACACACACACAAAGATCGAGTTACGTCACATCTTTACATTTTTTTTTTCAATCATTCTCTATCTAAATAAAAGTTCTTTTCAGTTCAAAAATAGCTTCTTAATACATAATTTTTCGAAACAACATAAAAGACCATTATTTCCTAAAATAAAGTTGCTACTAATATGCACTTAATGAGTGTGTTTGGGTTTTCTTTTCTTTTCAAAACATTTTATAATCTTGGTTTCTCAAAATAAGCCTTGAAAAATTAAAATGATTATAGTCTTTAATTGCACTAGCTTGGCCTTATTTCATTTTTTAATATTTCTACCAAGTATACACTCTAATCGTGCCGCATAGACAATTGAGAATCACATTTCTTTAGATGCATGCCTAAAATTTTAATAATAATAATGAAAAACTACACTTTGATCGAAATCAAGTATCCTCATAGCCGAAAGCTATGAGACTAATCCTCCGCCCATGGTAGGCACCTCAAAGGGTGGGAGAGCTGGCCCGGGATTTTTTAATTAGCTTTCCATATCCAAAGCCAGGGATCGAACCCCTAACATTTGGTTAAGGGAGGATGAGTCCTTATCACTCAACCCCACCTCCCGGGTTATGAAAAACTACACTTTACCTCTATGTTTACCTCTATTAACTATAAATTATATGCACTTTAGCCCTTAAATTTTAAAAATATATAAATCAACACCATAAATTTTCACATATGTGCATCTTAACCAAAACAAATGTATTATATCCCTAAATTTTAGAAGATATGCAAATTGATTCCTAAGAGTCTGTTTGATTTCAGTTTTCAATTTTCAGTTTTTATTTTCAATTTTTTAATTTTCAAAAATTTATGAAAGAAAAACTGAAAACTGAAAATTCAAACCAAACAGGCCCTAGTTTCCAGTTTTCCAGTTTTCTAGTTTTCAGTTTTTATTTTTAGCTTTCCAGTTTTTCAAATTTTATGAAGGAAATATTGAAAATTCTGAAAACTACTAGCCTCTTTGGTTTAAATTTCTAATTTCCAGTTTTCATTTTCAGTTTTTCAATTTTCAAGATATTGTGAAGAAAGAATTGAAAATTGGAAATGAAAACTGAAAATTAGATTTTATAGTTTTCAGAATTTTCAATTTTTCTTCACAAAATCTAGAAAATTGAAAATGAAAACTGAAAATTGAAAACTCAAACCAAATAGACCCTATAAATTTCAGTTTTCAGTTTTCCTTCATAAAATTCTGAAAATTGAAAAACTAAATATGAAAAAAAATTGAAAACTAAAAATTTAAACCAAACATGCCCTAAACTTTTTTAAATGTACAATCTGATACATTAAAATTCCTTAAAATTTATAATACTTTTATTAATAATTGATAAAAAAATTAATGAATTGATCAATTTACATGTTTTTAAAGTTTATACTCCAAGGGGCACACTACCGATAAAGTGCAGTTTTCGATAATAATAATAATAATAATGAAAATAAATAAAAAACACAAAACGACGTAGCACTCGACTAGAAGGTGTAAGACACGTTAGTGGTTGGGATTGACTGGAAGCATGTGGTCATAATACTCAGGAAGGTAAACGTTACACGTACATACGTGGCGTAGAGCTCGATCTTGTTATCCAACATGATGTTCCTCAACAGCTTCTCTCCACTGATTGCTTTAGCTTTATCCACCGCGTACGACCCATCACGTCCCGGCTTAGGCTGCAAAACAGTTTTCACTTTACAATTACATGTTCATCTTAATCGTTTTATTCATTTCACTCAACCTCAAATCATATCATATTATAAATGAATAGCTACACTAGAAGAAACTATAAAGTGAGAATGTGTAAGATTGAAAGATAGATCATAGACTAATTAATAAACAATTTAATTACCCCAATGAACTCGAGCTCTATTTCGGGCTTCTCGGGAGGAGATTCCGGAGGGTTCACGGCGGCGAAAGGGAGGGAGTTGGGTCGCCGGCGGGGAAAATAGCTGGTTGGGTTACGGCCGTCGGCGGGGAGTGCAATGGCAGTGAATATATTCATGGAAGCCATTGTCTCTCTCCCTACCCTGCTATTCGCTTTTTGAATTGCTTGTGATGATGATAATGCCTAGACATGTGTATCAGCGTATGTACTATGTACTAATTGAGGAATTTCAGAACATACTCTTATATATCCTTGTTTCTTATTTGCGACTCTGGAACTCGCTCGAGATTACTAGGCGAATAATTTTGACTGTTTATTCGATGAATACTCTTTTTTATACAAAATATTAGTCTATTACATGGAATTCATGGGGATAATTAATAGTGAAAAATATATATTAAATATTAAGTTCATTTATATTTTTAAAAAAAATTATATTTCATATATATTCATGTAATTAAAAAAATTATTTTATTTCTTTAAATAAATATATTAACTTCTATAAATCTAATATAAAAAGGTGGAAAATGGCAATAAATAGATAACTTGTCCAATATCATTCATATGGCATGCCATGCATGTTATAAAGGAAAGACAATCATAACTAATAATCAACATTACAATGATGATAAGTTGTAATATCATAACATCATCCCTTCATGTTTTACAAAATGACAACATATTTAGATATTAGTTAATCAACATCTAGCATTATTTTAATACATATAAGATGTAAGTAATAACATATTAATTAAATCAAAGATAAACATCTTTGAGAAATAATTACGCTTTATATAATTGTTTCATTCATTATCACTTGAAGGATGAAACAAATACCTTTGTTGGATGACATATGAGCTATTTTAATTTCTCCAAAACTCAATTTTAATATATATATATATAATTTGAATCAATTATAATTAATTATATTTATTACTATAATTATTACAATTGCGAGACTAGCTTGATTGAAATAATTTATTTTATTCCAAAATATAATTTTTAATAATGAATATATAGATTAGTACATGATTTTTTTAAAAAAATATAATTTATTTTTTTTCAAATATTATTTTAAATATTAATATTAAAAAAAATATAATATACAAAAATAGTATATCTGATTTAACCGAAAATTAGGAATCATGATTGATAATCAAATTAAAATAAATTGTAATAAATTAAATTTATTATTATAACTAATATATTCCCTACATAAATAAGTTAAGCGACAACTTCTAATCAAATTAAAGTGAAATATCGAAATCAATTATAATTAATTATATTTATTATCATAATTATTACAATGGGAAGTACGCATAAATATATTTTTGACAAAACAAATTTCATATAAAAATAAACAACATGACCGAAGATAGAAACAAAAAATTGTTCATTTTGTATAAATTACAATTAACTGTGCTTATTATAGATATAACATATTATCTTTTGGTTCAGCAATAAATCCACGTATTAATATAGGTAAATATAGTTTATTAGACAAATATAATGTTATATTTTTATGAAATGATTTAATAAAAAATTATGAATAATGATTGATAATATAATATAATTAATTATATTTATTATAATCATTACACATGGTACATTCTTTAAACAAATAACCCAAAAAATATGATATAACTTTTTCGTGTATAAAATGTTATTCTTTAAGATAAATATCTAATTTAAAATAAAATTGGTATATATGAATCTATTACCAAAAAAGTGTTACATTGCCAAAACAAATCAACCGGATACATAATCATTTCAATCCTTTCTGTCAAAAACAATTATCTAATTTATGTTTCAATCAGTTTTAAATCAACCTGACTTTGTTGAATCAATTTTTATTCTTTTTAAATTGATTTTGTTTCAATATAAGATCAATCAGTTCTTTAGTTCTTCAAGTAATTAAAGATCAATATTTGATCAATTTTAATAAATAAATAATTTTAATCAATAAAATTTCTAATTATTTTGCTTATTTGATACCATTTTAAACAAATCAAATAAATATCTCTACAATCAAAATAATATTAATGACTAATTTCATTTTAAAATTAACATAGTATAAAAAATTAAAAAGAATTCAATTTTTATTTTTTTATTTCAAACGAAGACATGATATCTTAATATTGGAAAAAATGAATATAAAATTTTTCATTTTAAAATAAATATAATATTAAAGATTAAGAATCATCTTAAATAATTAGTAATGTAATATTAAGAAACAAATATAATATTAAAGAATTGTTTAAAAATGGATATATGATGTAATTTTAAATAATATTAATTTATAATGATGATATTAAGAATTTGATATCAAATAATAATAATGATAATGAAATTTCTGACTAATTATCATCCAATCAATTAAAATCAACATAATATAAAAGATTAAGGATTGTTTAAAATAATTAGTAATTCAATATACAATGGATAAAATATTTAAGAATAATTTAAAAATTGGCATATGATATAATTTTAAACAATATAAATTTGTAATAAAGTAATCTTTCAAAGTCAATTAAAACGAGTGATGAGTAATGCTCTGGAGACCATACATACTTAGGTGAACTCGAGATATGGTTATGACAAAACATAAAATAAAATTCGAGAAATGGCAAATAGCAATCCTTAGAATATTTATTTAGAATTTAATTTCTATTTATCAATTGTCATTCAATTATATATTATTATATCAATAAAAATAGTTATATTTTATATTCATTCTTTCAAAAAATTATATAAATAAATTAATTAATTGGATGACAGTGTAAAAAATTTACCATTATATGTATATGTATATATGAATCAAACTCATTTATTTATTTATTTGACTTTTAAATCAAAAGTTCATCTACACACAATCTCTTCGCTTGTAACTTTCACCTCTTAACCCAACTAAAGAGAATATACTGTGCTCTCACCTTTACCGAATGATCATTTATCTTTGAGTAAATAACCTTTGTATCCTAATATTTTTAATTTAATATTAATTTGGTCCCAATTTATTTTATATTAATTTAGTTCTAACATTTTTTTATATTAATTTAATCATTTTATTGGATTTTCACTTTGATATAATAATTAAATTGATATTGATATAAAAAATATTAAAACTAAATTGATATACAAATTTTGTTATGATCAAATTAATATTGAAATCAAATTGAAAATCTTAAGACTAACGTGACTTTTATTTTGGGGTATATTTAATTATTTTCGAGAATAAATAGTTATGAATGATTCTTTCCTATGTTTGTTACAAGTTTTACAAAAAATTTTCCAAGTATTAATTATTCCATGAAAAAAGATTTTCCTATAATTTAGTGAAATTTCATTTCCAAATTGAAGGATATGAAAAAATTCCTATAACTTAGGAATCATAATTATTAAGCACAAATACTGAATCATCCATCAATTATTTGATTTTTTCTCTTTTTATAATTGTGTTAAAGATATTTTAGAAATTATCACATATATTCTTAGAAATATAGGTTATAAAACAAACAAGTTTTAAATTTATTCACAGGAATCTTAACAAATAATCCCAATATTATTTAATGTTAAGTAAACAATTTTTTAAAGATACCCAAAAATAATATGTCATAATATTCCCAGAAATGCAATTCTTATGAAACTAATTTCAAACCTTAAAATCAACGCCTTCTAAAAATATTGTTTACTCTTTATTTTTAATGAGCGATAAGTAATTTTTAATTTGATTTTTATGCACCAATAATAAAAAATAATACATATAAAATAAATTCTTTTTTTATAATTTTTACACTGTCAATATATGTAAAATCAATTTACAGTGTACAATTATATATTTTGGCGTCCACTACTTTCTTTTAAAATACTTTAGTCTATTGAATAAAATGTAATAACATTTTGATAAATAAAATATTTGAAATCATTTTTAATAATTTAAAAATTTAAAGTCTTTAAAAAATAAATCGAGAGAAATTAAAGAAAGTACCACATCGTTTGGAAGCATCTCTTCTCCCTCTCCTTGATCTCCAGCTGCAGTTCCACTTTGTCCTCTTCGCCTTCTTCTGCTTCTTCGGTAGGTCCCCCTTCCCAACATCACCAAAACAAACCCAATGCGATCCCTCAAGCCTCTTCGTCTCGCGCTCTTCTCCCTTCGCTCTCTCCATTCCACTCTCAAACCAAACCCCTCTCCCTCAACGCCATTCTCCCTTCGCCGCCTCTCTTCCTCATGGCTATCCCTGCCCGGAAACCCTCTCATCAATTGGCCCTCACTCCCAACCACCACGCAACCCTCTCCAAACCAAAGTCCGAACCCAACACCCGAACCTGGCCCGCCAGAATCCGAACCCAACTTCTCGCGCCGCGATTTCTCTCTTATTGCTGATCTCTTCGCTGATCCGTCTGTTTCTCCTGGACCGGCTCTTCATGCCGAGCTGGACCGGTCCGGAATCGAACCGGGCCTGGGCCTATTGCGGGCCGTGTTCGACCATTTCAGTTCGTCGCCGAAGCTGCTGCACTCGCTGTTCCTTTGGTCCGAGAAGCGGCCCGGGTTTAGGCCCGACCCGAAGCTGTTCGATGCAGTGGTCGACGTTCTCGCTAAGTCGAGGGAGTTTGACTCCGCATGGACCATGATTCTTGACCACATTGATAGAAAGAATGAAGAAGAAAAAGAAGAAGAGGATTTAGTTTCTGTTGGTACCTTCGCTATCATGATTCGACGCTATGCGCGTGCAGGTAACACCCAAAAAAAAAAAAAAACAAATAATATTTATGAGTCCTGTTATTTGTACATACTCCCTCCATTACATTATATTGGTCTTTTTGGACAAATTGGTTAATGAAAACGACTAACGGACGTAGTGCATTTTTTGTGTCCATCAATCAGCGTTCAAATAAGCAGAAATTCGCTTGAATCGATTAATTGCAGTGGTAAATAATAATACTGTGACTGATTTTTCGGTTATGTAGGTGAATTTTCCACTTACTTGTATATGAATTATCAGTGCTCGATTGACACACAAAAATTGTATGTCTAAGTTGCATTTTTCTGAGGAATTCCCATTACTCGAAATTATCTGGGTAATAACAGTGTTTTAAAAAACCGAAACGGGACCGGGGAGAGCTCTGGTTGTGGTTCGATTAGTTTGGTGGGTTAAATTGGTGGTTCAATAATGTCGAAGTGGATGATATAATGAGGAAGAATGAATGAATAACAAAATCAGTTGTCCTTGCTGGTCTTATCCTTTTCTTAAAACTGTGTAATTTTGTTTTGATCTGAATTTCTCTATTTAATGAGGAGTGCACTTTTGTTAAAAAAATTCAGTTGACACTTGAACAGTGTTGTCCAATGGCGGCCATGGCAGTCTTATGGGGGGCATAAATGGCGGATTTTTGGTCTACCGCCATGAGCTGCCATTGACAACTTTGCACTTCACAGCATAATAAGGAATAATGAAAAGCGAAACCAGACACTTGACTAGTTGAGTTGGCTGGTCAAGTCTGATTTTTAGTTAAATTTATCTGAAATTATACTATTTATCTATGTAATGAGGAATGAACTTTTATTTTTATATTTTTTATTCAGGTATGGTCCAACCTGCGATTCGAACATTTGAGTTTGCAAGAAATCACAAGTCAGTTAAGGATTCTGGATCAGAATTAAGTTTATTTGAGAAATTGTTGGATTCACTTTGTAAAGAAGGGTCTGTCAGGGCAGCCTATGAGTATTTCCTTCGGAGAAAGAAGATGGAGCCATGTTGGGTTCCTTCGATTCGGGTTTATAATATAATTTTAAATGGATGGTTTCGGTCAAGGAAACTCAAACATGCGGAGAGACTTTGTGAAGAGATGAAGAAGGAGAATGTGAGACCAAGTGTTGTGACATATGGTACCCTTGTGGAAGGATATTGTCGGATGCGTCGCTTTGAAAAGGCGTTAGAAATGGTTGGCGATATGGCCAAAGAAGGAATTGAACCAAATGCAATTGTGTATAATCCGATAATTGATGCCTTGGCAGAAGCTGGGAGATTTAAGGAGGCTTTGGGGATGATGGAGCGATTTCATGTTTTAGAAATTGGTCCCACTCAATCAACATACAATTCTCTGGTGAAGGGGTTTTGTAAGGCAGGAGATCTTGTAGGTGCCAGTAAGATTCTTAAAATGATGATAAGTAGGGGTTTCTTCCCAAACTCCACCACCTATAACTACTTCTTTAGGTTTTTTTCAAGATGTGGGAAAATTGAGGAGGGAATGAACCTGTATACCAAGATGATCGAATCTGGTTATACCCCAGATCGGTTGACTTACCATCTTCTGGTGAAGATGTTATGCGAAGAGGAGAGGTTAGACTTGGCAGTTCAAGTTAGCAAAGAAATGAGGCATAAAGGATTTGACATGGACTTGGCTACAAGTACCATGCTAGTTCATTTGCTATGCAAAATGCATAGGTTGGAAGCGGCTTTTGCAGAATTTGAGGACATGATAAGAAGGGGTATAGTTCCTCAGTATCTCACTTTCCAGAGAATGACTGCTGAGTTAAAGAAGCAAGGTATGACTGAAATGGCGCAAAAGCTTTGCAATATGATGTCCTCAGTTCCCCATCCTGCGAGCTTGCCAAATACTTACATCGAAGACAGAGATGATGCACATGCAAGAAGGAAATCTATAATTCAGAAAGCCAAAGCATTTTCTGATATGCTGAAGAACTGTGAGGACCCTAGAGAACTTGATAAGTATAGAAGTTCATCCCAGAGTGACGTCTCAAGTGCAAACCATTTAATAGAGGATATTGAGAAAAAGATTAGTACAAGATAAACACCTTTTGCCATCTCAGTGTCAACAGGGAGCAATAACCGACTCTTTGAACACATGAGAATCAGTTTACATTTATTCAGAGTAGATAATTACAGGCTTTTGCAGAAGAAAAAAAATTTCTGCTGTACTTGTGTTATATGTGGGTATCACAGCAACAGTAATAGGGTCAGTGAACTGATTGACAATTGTGTACATTAGCATGTGCAAACCCACGGTGTTCTAATGCAGACTGCATGACTGTAGATTACAAGGAGTGAGTAGAGTCAGTAGATTGCAAGAAGATCAAATAATATTATTGTTTTATTGTTTCCATATTTCTCTATTTTTCACTTGTTATTAGTCCGACATTACTTTATACCAAGAATGTGAGGAGAAAAACTTTTGTATAAATAAGGAGCTTTGGTTTACACTTGAGCCATTTCATCAAATAATAAACACTTCTATTTGGAGATTTATGCTCTCTTTATTAAGAGCTAGCATTGTGTCAATAGTTCAAGTTAAAACCCAAGTTCCTTATTTATATAAGAGTTTCTAGTAACAACTGAATAATAGAAAAACATGGAACTAGTAATGTAACAACCTTGTCTGGGCTTCTTGTGACCCACTCAGTCTTTGCTATTTGCACCTAGGCGCTTCATGTCATGTTCCTAATATGGGAGATAGTTTCTTGTGAGCCAAATTGCGGTTATTTCTCAATGGTCATAGCAGTATCAGAAGTTCAACACATCAGTTCAAGTGGCTTTATAGATGTTATGTGAAATATTTCATTGTTCTTCATTCACCAAATGTATGTGATTGTCTGCTAATAGCTGGAGTTCAGAGCCATGCATGATCTAGAAGGGTGTGACTGAGAATCAATATCTGCAGTGGGTAATTTTCTTCTTGCTGATAAAATTTCTAATCTGACTTGACATTTGGGTACTACTTTTTGGTGCACTCTATTCTTGGTGTTGGAGTTCTCAGTAAAATGCTTCTAATGAGTTGTGTTTCCATCATTAAGCATGGGGTAATCTTCTGATAGATCAAACATAGGAGGCTGTTTAAGTGAAATTTATCATTATATTTTGTTTGGCATACATGTGAAACTCTGGCTATGCTGAACTTTGTTGCAATTATCTTAGCAGAACTAGATGCCACCTCTAAACTAGCAATTCACGGCTATTTGAAGATATTTTCCAATTTTGGCAAAATATATACATGCCATTCCATTTACACTATACGTACACTAGACAAGATGAATCATGGTTCTTCATCTCCATGGAACGAGCAATTCTGTGATTGTTGTTTTTGCAACCTCATCTGCTCTTGATCTTCCTTATGAACGCTTCCACTCACCGATTCAACTCGTCCCGGCTGTAGCAGTTGTCGCAAAACACTCATTCTACTCTTTTTTTTATAGAGAATATAATTTTGTTGTTTCATAGTAGTGGCTCCTTTGTATCGGCAAAACATATCATCAATTCATGTAAAAAATCATTATGGAATTTCAAATATTTGGTGGGAATATGATGCCAAATTTATATCTGCAACCATATTTCAAGGAATGTGTGTTTTAGGGAGTTGATTTCTCCAACGGTGGAATAATTGCTGGTGTATTAACAGCTTGATTCAATACAGTATGACGGGTGTATTTATTAAGGAAGAGAAAACCGGACCGGGCATTGAACCGGTCAAGGTACTGGTGTGTGTGTGTGTGTGTGTTGAATATGTTAATATAATAAAATATATATATAAATATATACGTATGATTAATTAGAATATAAAAAATATATTAAATCATTAATATTAGCATAATCAACACAAAAACATATATATATTCATAGGTTTATAAAAATAAACATAATCTATATAAAATCTCTGATTTCAGCCTCACAATATGGTTACAAAAGTATTTGAAAATAATATTTGTTAGTGATCAGTGAGGTTTATGATGAGCAGTCTGTGAATAACAGAAAGAGAAGAAGGATAATCCAACAATTTTTATTAGTGTCCTTTTTTAGTTTCTTTTTTTCATTTTTACTTTATAACTACCACAATATATCAATATTTAAACTTTGAAACAAAAAAATAAAAACAAAAAAAAAATTAAAGTTTCGAACTGGTCCAACCGGTCCGATTCACTGGTTTTCCTGATTTTGACCTATTTTGACTTCCCCTAGTTTTTTCAGGTTAACCGGACTGGTCAGATGATCGGTTTCCGGTCGGACTGGCCGATCCGGTCCGGTTTCCTTAACCATGCTATTTACAGGCACAAGTGCAAAAAAAAGAAAATAGTTAAGGGGTAAAATGGGATGAGCGGAGTGTGAGCGTTGCGTTTACAAGGAGGTGCCATAGTAAGAACGAAGAGAGAGATGAAATCCGCAAAATGAGAAGGTTCTAACAAACCAAGGAGAAAAGCCTGAATGAGGTCACTCCTCATGTTGAGACCCCTTCATTCTCTGGAATGCTCTTTTGTTCAAGGCATTGAAGCTGAAATGGTTAAATAAATTGATAATATAAGCATATTATTCCCTAATATATCTGCTAAAAAATTTCAACTTCTATAAGTCTAGCATCAACTTTGCCAACATAATGTTGGCCACTTGATCATTCACTTATTTCGCATTACTTTAATTTGTTTCATGTTCCTCTTTGATGGCTACTTTCTCATAAGAAGAAAATGAACTAGATTTTAAACCTTCTACGATAACTTCTGAAGACTTTCGATCACTTCTTGATGGAGACATTACTTCTATCGTTAAGCTCAATCCATGGGATAGTGAAAATGAAATAAAGTATATGAGAGGGAAACCAAAGGAGCTTTGTTCCAAAGAGGATGAGAAATGAGAGCTTAAAATTTAACTTGCTTCAGCTTCCTTTTCTCCCACTGTGTCCTCCCATAGCTTCCTACTAGTGCCGTTGCCCGTGCTATGCACCAGAATAATTCAAAAAAAGGTAAGTGAAAAATAGTATGTATAAACTGGATAGGTAGAATAGATGAGTTAGAAAATATAAGAAGATATATCATTGTTTGAATTTTCTTGATTGAATAAAAAAATAGTGGTGCAATACCTTTGACCTCAATAGTATAAGCAGGGTAAGAGTAGGAGTTAATCACCTACAAGATTTAAAAAAACAGATGTTTGTAGTCAAGCATTGAATTTTATGTTTGTAAAGAGCTGCAAATGAATAATATTAGTAGAATCATATTTACATATCTCTTGAGATAAGATTTTCAAATATTTCCTTATATATAACATTTATGGTACATCTTTCAGAAATTCCATCATGATTTTCCAACAGAATTTTCAAACCTTTTTTGCCTTTTACTTGTGAAAGTGCAACGTATAATTGACTATGAGTAAAAACTAGTTTTGGTAAATATAACCTAACTGTAGACAATGCTTGACCTTGAGACCTGTTAATAGTCATAGCAAAAGACACTATAATTGGAATTGTCTCCTCTGAAACTTAATAGGAACTATTTAATTATTAGGAACCATGTTCATCTGTGGAATCAAAATGACCTGACCAACTCGATTACCTGTAAGTGTTAGGCATTCAATAACATGATTTCCCATTCTTTTGGTTTGTAATCTTGTTCCGTTACAAACCCATTTGATTGATCAATATTTCTCAACAATATTATCGGAACCCTTCTTTCAAGATCAACTTATGGGGTGGAACACTTGAACAATAAATCCCTTTTATAATTTTTGGAGAGAAAGCATCCAATTCAGATTCCATGTTCCTTTCTTCTACACACAATGAACAAGAGCTTAAATATATAATTTCTTTCCCTTGTAGTTTGGACATTATGTAGTTGTTAACATTTGTAACAACTTCCAAAGTTGAAGCCAAAATAGATCTTTCCTTGAAGTAATTTGCATTTGTTAAATTTGACAATAGATCAGGGTAAACAAAATTTATTAGCTCATCAAATGCACCATCTGTATTTTCAATAAGTATATCCATTGGAATATGAACCTCAGTTTCAGCACCTCTATCACTTGAATCACCTGCAACACCATCACCGACTTCTAATAGCCATTTGCCAAACATTTTTGTGTCCTCAATATCATTGTCATCAAATCCACTGTCTAACCTCATGTTCCTTGATGAACACAATACTTTGTAATAAGGCCATAAGAATGATGGATTAATAGATACTTGGACAACATCTTCTCTTGATCCCTTTGGAATAATAGGTAGAATTTACCAAAAGTCACCCCCTAGCACCACAACTTTGCGACCAAATGGTATATGCAAATTATATGCAGATGAAAATCTATTCACATCTTTCAATCATCTATCTAATGCCTTATAGCAATATTTGCTTAGCATTGATGCTTCATCCCATATAATCAATTTTGCTTTGCATAACAATTTCACATGAACACTACCTTGCTTTATGTTGCATGTTGAATCTTTAGTATTATTTAGTGGAATCTTAAATCTTGAATGTGTTGTTCTTCCATTTGGAAGAAGTAAAGAGGTAATACCACTTGATACAACATTTAACACAATGTCACCTCTTGACCCGATGGAGGTAGATAAAGTTTTCCAAAGAGAAGATAAATTTTTCTAAAGAAATGTCTTTCATGTTCCACCGTAACCATATAAGAAAAAGAATCCACCATTATTGCCATAAACAACATCCATTACCTAATCATATGCTACTATTTGTTTAGGAGTAATGGTTTGCAAGTATCAAAGGACATATTTTAATAAAGCTACCGTGTTGAAGTTCATCTCATCCATTATGATTCTATCTTCTAGACCAAAAAGCAAATCATCTAAAGGGAAAAGGTATATGTGTGTATTCTTTTAATGATTTGCCATTAGGTTGAAGTAATTCTTCTATTTTGCTAAGTGTAACATTTTTTATTTGCTCATTTGAGATAAAGATTTATCCAATTTTTTAAGATTTTGTTATAATTAAATCACTAAAAGATACATAAAGAAGTTTAATAGAGCAGACAACCAAAAAAGTAATATTTAAAGTAATTAATTAAAATACCTTGGGATTGAAGATTGTACATTGCTTGTAAACAACATTGGCAAGATGCTCCCAACATGTTTCCATACAATTTCAAGTTTGTTCATATTATTTGATATCAACAATATGACAAACAATCTTCTAAAATACGCAGCAGAAGCCCATGAGCTTGCTTCTAATATAGCATCAATGAACTCTTTGTCATCTTGAAGTAGCCCCAAAGCATAACATGCATCCTTAAAAGAATTGTAAACAATGCCATCAATTTTTCCTATATCCTCAAACTTTTGGCATCCTTTTTGAATATTTAGCAGCAACCTAAGGCAGTAGTCTTCTCCACTTCTAGTTGAAACATGGGAAAGTCTACCTATAGCAAACCCTTTCTTCCTTGGAGTCCACCTTGAAACTTCATCTTACCTTACAAATTTTGTTGGCAACTCATTGTATGTAAGATTTCTTGCCTCTGCGAATAATGAATTAGTTTCCATCTAATCCAATAACATTGAATTCTTTGTTTCTGC
Source organism: Dalbergia cultrata (assembly GCA_031216105.1). NCBI lineage: Eukaryota > Viridiplantae > Streptophyta > Magnoliopsida > Fabales > Fabaceae > Dalbergia > Dalbergia cultrata. The sequence continues at coordinate 12,953,283 of CM062352.1, read as the reverse complement.
TCTATCAGAACATTTGTTAAATGTTTATGGTCCTTCAAAACAATAGGTTGTTTGTAAGTAAAATGAGCACGAGAAGGGAAGGTTGAAATGTGCTTATCTCTTTCTTTTCTTCCTTTTAGTTCTGAAAACTTAAACAAGTTATTATCAAGCTTTAGACTTGAGGTGTAGCGGAAAAGACGTTAGTAGCTTCGAAAATCTTAATTTTGAATTTTTCATAAATAGTACTTGTATATGAGAATAAAGAATAAAACATAGAGTAGTAGCCATAAGACAGTAAAAGAAAAGGAATAATGCACATATGATTTATACTGCTTCAGCCAATACTACCTACATCCAGTTCTCAGCAATTGCTGATTTCCACTAAACCTTTCTCAATCCGAGGAAGAAACAGGATAGTCTTTGCAATAGCCTTCCCAAGCTCTAACTTGTGACCAATAGGCAACTCCTACGGTCACAAACCAAGTAGTTATTCACCATTTTCTCCAAGTTGAACCCTGAGTAGTCTTGTACTAGCCTCTCCAAGTTAACTTGAGTAGTATTGCACTACCCTTTACAAGCTAACCCGAGACAAACAAGGACACCTTACTATTGCGTTACAAGTAGTTTTACCTTAGTCTCTCCAAGCTATCTCACACTGATCACAATTGGATCAAGGTTACAAAATTTTTGTGTTTAGGTTTGCAACTCAAACTAACCTACACTCAAGTTTCCTTAAAATATACAGTGAATAGCCTGGGATAACTTGAATGACTTCTTTCTAACCATTCTTCCTTGAAAGAACGTATAAACTATTCAGGATTATAGAAAGAAGACTTTTACAAGTAAGGAAATTGATTACAAGAAGTAATTATCTTCTTAAAAAAGATGAGGAGAAAATTTTGTAGTGTATTAGCAATTATGCAAATGTCTAGATCTCTCTTTTGAAAGTTCAACATCTCTATTTATAGATAATCTCCCTTTGCAACCATTGCCCTTGATCTGTTGTCCAAGTGATATGTGTTGATCATCTAGTTGTGTCTTGGAAACGCCATCTAGATGAGTAGCTCAATTGGTGTCAGAGCTGTTGCAGAAGTTGTTGTGAAATAGTAGTTTTTGAGACTACATTCAAAAACTACTTTTCATTTTTTGAATAAGGTTTCTAAATACTTCTTTCTAGAAGCTCGAGTGTTGACCTTGTTGGCAGAAGAGATGACGTGCCAGTCTATAACTAGTTTTGACTTCAAATTTGAATTTCAAAATTTTCCTCCTTTTTCAATGGAGTGCAACCTCTTACTGCGAAGTGCATTTTCTGAAGTATGGTATTAGTTCCTTGATATGTTTTTGGATCTTGTGCTCTTCAATCAGAGCTTGTTGATGACAAATTGATTACGATCATGAGGATTGAAGGATGCAGAACACATAGGCTTTAGAGATGGATAGATATCTTCAAATTTTAGTCTACTTTCTGACGTCCAATGCTTCTTTCTAAAGACCTATGCTAGTTTCTTATGTGATTTTCTTCAACTTGCTAGGAATATGTGTGGTTATTTCATGATATAATTATCATTTCCATTTAGTTTCCATATCTTAAGATGAGATAAATCATGTTTGCACATATAAAGTGAAATTATCTTCGCTATAGGTGCTGTGTTATGCTAACGATATAACTTGTTTGCTATTTCAAGATACTCAAGGTAGACATTAGTCGTTCTTCAAAATATTTTATTTAAATTGGTTCTGTTTTCATTCAAAACATATTGCCTTAATGCTTTATGAAGGTTTTTGGAGCTTACAATCTTTCCTTTTTTGATTATGACAAATCAACTTGAAGAAAATCTTGTTAGCATGAAAATAGCTATTCTTTCAAAATATCATCACATGTGTTTTTCAGGAGGTACCTTTTCTTAAGGCATGATGTTAATATAGTCAAAAACCCTTTAGCCTTAAGTGACTGAAATCAAAGTTGTTTTGGTTTTCTATGAGATTTCTGAAGTTTATGAGTGCTTTCTCAGTGATAACAGAACACTATCAAAGGAATGTGATTGTTTAAGCCTTTTGATAGAAAACAACCTTGATTTTTTGTCAATGGGGATCTCTCTAAAAATACATGAGCATGAATAAGAAACAAGTAACATTGTGTGATATTTTCTTTTGATTAGATTTCTTATTCAGCACAATATACCCAAGCATATTTTTAAAATGTGATGCAGTTTTGTGCATGGAAACATATGTAACATATAAGCGTAGCACATCCAAGAGAGTTTCAAGGCTCACAAAATGATTTAAGTTGTATCAAAGCATGTAAGACCAAGTTTCTGAAGATGGTCAAAAACTATACACAACTATATTTTGATCAAGTTATACATAGCTCATGAAAACATTTCATGTGTGTCAGAAAATAAGTGCATTTTAAGCGTCAAAATATGACATACATATTGAAGCACAGTAGATAGATATGAGTATCAAAGCAGCAATAAAGACTTCGTAAGATACTTGTCAGTGCTAATCACAGATACATATATAAGCTAAATATCATAGCGTGCTAATGAATAAACAAATCAGAGAAAATGCTAAAAGATAAGAAGCAGACATCTCAAGCGTGGTACACGATTAGCTAAGCATAATAAGCAGGCATTGATATGAATCAGAGCTTAAACTAGGTATGTATCAGAGCTAAAAACGTATATGTATAAAAGCTAGAAGAAAGCATAACTATGATATCTTGAACAAATATAATGACCTAGATATATGTATATACCACTCGCATAAAGAAATTGTTCAAGAACGAACAAAATATCTGTCAAAGCATATAAAAAAATGATTATTCAAAATAAAACAAAAATGCATACTGAATGATAGAAAAACAATCTCTGAGCTCCCCCTCAGCATAGGCTCCCCCTAAGTTCCATAGCACTAGATTTTCTTTGTGTCTTTTCTTCCCCCCCTCCTTTGACATCAACAAAAAGAATGTGTGTAGGAAACCAAGAACACCATTATCAACCTCGGCACTTTATCTCTTGAAGAAGCTCTTGAGAGGTCTGAAGAATCTGAAGCTGTAATTCTTCATGATGTATGAGTTGGGCGCCATTCTCTATGATTGTCGCCTCAACCTTGTCCTGTCTGGAGGTAATATGTCTCAAATACCGCAAGATAACACTACAAAAAAAACTAGTGAATTGTAGTAGTGAAATTAGGGCGATTTTCAAAATCCGCCACAACATTCAGCAAATTACGGTGGTTTTAGTGATCGCAATAATCTTAGTGAAGAATGACCATGAAATTATGACAGTTCTTTAAAACCGCTACAAAGCTTAGTAAATTATGGCGGTTAGAACTGCCTTTATTTACCACTAACTAATTTTATTTTTACTTTTTTAATAAAGTAGGAAAAAAATGAACATTTCTACTCTTTAACATTTTAGCTAGTTTTAAATAGATACCTTAACTTCTAAATCTTCTAATTAGATGCTTAAACTACACTAATCCTAAAAATTAGTCATTTTATTGAATTTGGGTTTAGCAAAATAGGTGACGTGGTAAAATATCTAATGATGTATGTATGTCACAATTTCTTTTAATTTCTTTTATTTTTTTATATTTTATTTATTTATATTATTTAATATTTGTAAAAAAAATACATATCAATAAAAACTGATGATAAAATATTAAATAAAATTTTGTCATTTGCTGCTCAGAAAATGAGGATGAGAAGCTCAAATTAAACGTCAACTCTTCGAAGAGAATGCGTTATCTTTTGATTTTTTTAATCTTATAATAGAAATAATGAACTATAGTAAATAGAGCACATTTTGTGCTTTTTATTTCAATTGAATTTGGAACTTGTTTTGTTACTAGAATTGTAGTTGTATTCCCTTGAAAATGGAAACAAAATCTGAATAGTGGATAAAACTCGAGCAAACTTTTCATCAAGCATACATATATGTACATATATACACATAGCACACACATTTTATAAATTATTTGTTTATTGTGGAACTTTTAGATTCTAACTCAAATTTTATTTCGCTTTGCTATACACGAACTTTCAAAATTTCAAAAATGACAAATTTTAAAGAATTTGTTGGTCAAATGATTTAATTAAAAATTTAAATAATATAGAAAGAAGAAAAGGAAATAAAAAAGAAAATACATTTTTGAAAAAATAAACTTGTCAATATAAGAAAAGAGAATTCTTTTATAATTAAACCTAAGATAAAAATGAGATCTATAATATAGAAAGAAGTAAGGAAAAAATAAGAACCCAACACTCAACCCATTTATTTCACTTAGGTGCCATTCTTCAGTCCCCTTTCATTCTTCATGCCCTGGAAAAACTAGGTAAAGAAAAGCTCCCTAAGAAAACCCTTCCCATTTCATTATTGGCGCCACTCGACCCTCCCCTTTCAATCTCACTTGTGCTCATTAAGAAACCCTTCATTGAACTAAAGAAAGTGCCTGAACCATACAGGCACTTAACCTACACATGACCTCTGCCTCACTAGAGAAAAGCTCCGCCTAACCCCACGTTGCAACCTCAGCTCCAATGATCAAACCTCCGCCTAGCCAACCACCGCATCATGACCTTTGCTCACTCGTGCCTCTGCTTACTCGTACCTCTGCTCACCTGTGACCTCTGCTCACCCGCGCCTTTGCCCACCTGCGCCCTAACCTTTGCTCACCCGTGTCGTTGCTTCTTTATCGAATAGCTCACAGTCGTTTGGAGCCTTTGTTGGTCACGGTTGTGGGCCCCATACACTGCCGGTCAGTCATTGCTTCATCTCTCTTTTGCCTTGTCCTTCATATATCTCACCTTCAAATCTGAAGCTTTGGTCTTTCTGTGAATTTCGATGATGCCTTGCTCTCTCTATGAGTGTGATTATTTTGTGTTTTGATGACTGGGCTCTTTATGAATAATTAGGTGTTGGGATTGATTATAGTTATGAGTTTGTTTAGGTTCAATCTGTGTGTGTATTATTTGTATGATTTAAATGTTGTTGAGAGTCTTTTGATGATAATGTTCTTGTGCCATGTGAAGGATAAATGACAGGTTATTAAATGTTGGCTTTGTGGGTGTTCTAGAGTGGTGTGTGATGCTACTTGGCTGGTAAGGCTACTGGGTTTGTAGTGGGAGATGGTCTATGCTAAAATGATTTATTTTTTATTCACCGTATCTGCCAAGATTAGGAGACAGTGAAGTGTGACTCATAGTTTGGTTGCTTGTGGTCTTGAGTTGCTGATTTCCAACAAGACAATAAGCCAGACAAAAAATAATAATCAATCATGCTAAATCATACTTGTATAGTTAATATTTCCTTTTTGTGCTTTTTGGTTCTAGTGTAGTCCTATTAGGCCTAAGGGGGAATGGGAAATAGGGATATTCTCAATGTTATGACTATAAACTTTTGTATAATGAGTTGGATATTCTCTAGATATTCTAATTCTGCTTTATATGGAGTGAGGCTCTGGCTACAAATAATACTGGTAATCTGTATGTAGCGAGGACTGGTGAAAGCATTTAATGGACATATCATGTTGCTGTTATTTAAGTATTTGCAACGTGTTCTACTTGCTGATAGGCTATGGATTAAAACTATGTTCGCTCCTTAATTTTATCATAATTTACATGCTAATATGCTTTATCTTGTGTTGTAAATTTGCAATTTCAGCAAGTGAAACACACTAAATTACCTATCCTCAAAAGCAACTAGCTAAGGTGGACTAGGATAAGCTTGAAGCTCAAGTAAATTAGAAAGAGGTTAGCTTGCTCAATCCTAAGGATAGTGGTAGTGAACAATCGTAAGAAATTTGGACCCTTGCTCAATGAGACGTTTCTGGGTTTGCTTTATCCTATTGAAAATTTCAAAGTGTGAGTGCATTTTTTCGTCTCTTGGAAAATTGTTTCATTCTCTTTATTCCAACAATAAAATAAAAATTGATGAGTATTGCTGACTGTAAACATAACCGGTCACTTTCTTGTTTTTAAGGGAAAATAATTTCTTCTCCATTTTGATTCATTTTTTGTTTTTAAGGGTAGTATTTTTCCTTTTTTCTAGTTATGAATCCTTGAATCAATACATGCACATGATTAATAGGGTTCAAGTTCAACTTGCATTATTCAGGTTATATAAAGTAAAGAAACGTTTGTTCTTTGTAATCTAATTGTTAGCATGAATTGAGAAAGGGTTTTGTTAAGTTGACATTTGTTTTCTCATTCTCATTATTTTGGTTAGTTTACTTGTGTGTGATTCATGCAAGCTTCAATATGCCCTTCTGTGTCAATTTGCATCTTAAACTATTAAGTATGCAAATGACTGCACTACCCACTGACTAGTTTTGATTACTTAATCAGTACATGCAGAAATGATTCAAGGATTCACTTTTGGTAAGTATTCACTATTTTTATGAAAAGGTCAAGTAAAGAACGAAGCACTAAGGGTGATGTACTTTCTTTTGCATTCAACCATTTCAATTTTTTGAGTAAGTATTCACTGCTTTTATTCATTAAATTACATACAGATTGTGTGTTGGTTTGTTTGAGAAGCTTTAGTTGAACAACCCTTTTGAATTAGGGGCTTAATATGAAATTGGTGAACTTTGATTTGATAAGAAGGGAAAGAAATTTGTTTGCTTGCGTGCCTTTTTACTTCATTTTATTTTGTTAAATTGGCTTCTTATACTTTTGTTCATTTTCATTCCTTTTTGGAATATTGTCATTGATACAATTACATTGTACATACAATCAATATCTACAATCATTTATTATTCTCCATTGTGGGCATTTAAAGAGTCTCAAATTGGTACAAAAAGCTTCTTCAATTGTGCCAACATTTTTCATGAATCTATCCCCTTAACTCAGGTACATTTTAGTTATTTTGTTACATTTTTTGAGCTTATGGATTGATTGGTTGTTTTTATTTAAAATTTACGTTTGTTTTAAACTTGTGCTGTCTTTTGTTATTTGAAACATCTTTTTTGTGCCAATTTTCTATGTTTAGGCTTTTTAATTGCCATCACTTAGTCTTCCTCACCAATCATGCCAATCAATAAATCTTGGATTGACAAACCTTGAAACACACTTGAATATGCAAATGGGTTGAAGAAGTTTTTAGATTTTGAATTTCAGCATCAATCTATTAAGGGTCATGAAATAAAGTGTCATTGTCCAAAGTGTAGTTGTAGTAAGTAGCAAACAAGAGATATTGTTCAAGAACACCTAGCTTGTAAGCCTTTTCCTAAAAATTAGAAAGTTTGGCATTGGCATAGTGAAAAGGTAAACATAGTTGAGTTAGAGGTTCTTGAAAACACATAAGTCATAGCAAATGCTTTGCAATCTCAAAATCCAATGGAAACTATGATCAATGACACATTTGGGTTTCCTAGACACAACCAGGATGAACTTGTTCTTTCTCCTAATCCTTTAGATAGGGATCAAACTCTAAATGAAGAGCATAGTGGAGAAAATGTAGAATTTTATGAGTTGTTGAAAGATGGTAATCAACAATTATATGAAGGCTGCACAAAGTATTCAAAACTGTCTTTCTTGATAAAATTGTATCACATAAAGTGCTTGTATAGAATGAGTGACAAGGCAATGACTATGATTCTAGAATTATTAAAAGATGTTTTTGAATCTAGAAAGATTCTTGGTTCATTCTATGAAGCCAAGAAAACCATTAATAAACTTGGTCTTAATTACAGCAAGATACCTGCTTGCTCAAATGATTGTATGCTATATTGGGGGGATGATGAAGACTTGCAAAAGTGCAAAAGATGTAAGACATCAAGTGGAAGGATAACAAAAATAAGAATCCTGCAAATATCTTGTGATACTTTCCACTAAAGCCAAGATTGCAAAGATTATTTATGTGTTCTAGGACTGCAAAGTCAATGAGATGGCATGTTTTGGAGGGTAACCAAGATGAAATGATAAGGCACCCAAGGGATTCTAAGGCTTGGAAGACATATGACTTAATTCATCCAGAGTTTGCTATTGATCCTGAAAATGTATGACTTGGCCTAGCTTCTACTGGTTTCAACCCTTTTGGAGCCATGAGTACCAACTATAGCATTTGGCTAGGTTCTTATCCCCTATAATCGGCCTCCATGGAAATGCATGAAGCAAACTTGATTTATCCTTTCAATGATTATTCCTGTAAAACAAATGCCTGGGAATAATATAGATGTGTACTTACAACCTCTGATCAAATAATTGACGGAGTTATGGTATGATAGGGTGCAAACTTTAGATTCTTCAAATAACAAAGTGTTTAGGATGTGAGCAGCTCTAATGTGGAGAATCAATAACTTTCTTAGCCTTGGTACCTTGTCTGGGTGGAACACACACACACACTAGTCTCACATGCCCCACATTTAATTTTGACACAGACTCATATAGATTGAAATATAATGGAAAATGATGTTTTATGGGTCATCGTCATTTTCTAGAAAGGGGCCATAAATTTAGATTGAATTGAACTCATTTTAATAGAACAATTGATCAGAGGAATCCACCTATAGCACCATCAAGATAAAAACTATTGAAACAACTTAAAGGAATCAATGTTGCATTTAGGAAAAAATAATGTCAAATGATAAAGGTAAAAGAGCTCGAGGAAAAACCGTTGTTGGAGATGAATTAGGACAATGGAGGAAGAAAAACATATTGTTTTATCTTCCTTATTGGGATTCTAATCACGATCTAGATGTCATGCACATTGAAAAAAATGTATGTGACAATGTATTATACATTTTGCTCAATGAGACTGGGATGTCAAAAGACAATCTTAAAGGTCATAAGGATCTTAGAGAAATGGGTATAAGAAAAGAGCTTTTGCTAGGTGAGAATGGAAAATATCACTTATCATTATTTACAATGTCAAATGCAAATAAAGATATATTCTTGCGAACTTTAAATAATATCATAGTGCCAAATGGATACTCAAGTAATATTTTGAAGTGTGTTGACTTAAAGCAACGAAAACTCTTTGGATTGAAAAGTCATGACTGCCATGTTCTTATGCAGCAACTATCACCAATTGCCATACATTATCTATTTCCAAACAAGGTCACTACAGTGCTTCTAAAGTTGTGTTCATTCTTTTGATGGTTATGTTCCAAAAGTATAAGTCTTTTAGACCTTGACAATCTTTAACCTCGAATTGTTCTCACTCTTTGCCACTTAGAAATGCTACTCCCTCCATTAGTCTTTACAATCATGGTTCATTTAACTTACCATCTAATTAATGAAGCAAACTTGGAGGGCCAGTACAATATTGGTGGATGTATCCTATTTAAAGATAAATGTCTCATTTCATTGTCAGAGTTTATTGTTTAAGGCTAAAAATTAATTAAGTTTTGTCTTTTCCATTAATGTTCAATCTTTTACTTAGGTATTTAGGACATTTAAAGTCATATGTATGAAATAAAGCTTAACCAAAAGGTTCCACAGCCAAAGAATACCTAGCTGAAAAGGTTCTTGCCTTTTGTTCGCACTATATAGAAGGGATTGAGACCCGAATCAATAGGCTAGCACGTGTTGATAATAATCTCGATGATATGTACTCTTCACATATGGATTCTATTTTTCCACCAATGGGCAAAGCAATCAGAGCTTCCTCAAATTTTCAATTGTTAAATATGGAGCAAAAGGCAGACACATCGATATGTTCTACTAAATTGTCCACAAGTCAAGCCATACATTGAGTGAGTAGTTAGACAAACTCCATATGACACTTAGGATTAATGTGAAACTATTTATTTGGAGATTTAATTTTAATTTTAATTTTTTGCATAGTGAATTTAAGGATTTTGTACGAAGGCAGTCTAGTTGAAGACCATGAACTGCAGAGTTAGAGAAAATACTGAATAAGGACTTTAATGATTGGTTTCCTCAAAAGGTAGGTGAAAAATGTAATGATATTTTATTGAAAAATATTCATATGATTTTATTATGGCCAATATTTCTATTGTTGTAGATTATGAGCTCAGACATTGTGAACACCATGTCAAATGATTTGAAGTATCTAGCAATTGGTCCAATGTAACTTGCTAGAAGGTTTTCTGTATTTGATATTAATGGTTCAAATTTCGTACAACCACTCGAGATCATGGGTTAAAAACCCAAAATAATGGAGTTTTTTTAACTTCTTCTACATCTTGCGTTGCTAGTAGTGTTGATGGAAATGTAAGGCAAGCATATTTGGCCCATTATGGCCAATTAGAAGACATCATTGAGCTAAACTACTATGGTTGCTTTTAGGTTATACTACTTAAATGTAAATGGGCCGACACTACTAGGAAAAGGGGGTATGAAAGGATGCATGAGGTTTTACTTCTATTAATTTTTCACGACTAATTCATACTGGTGATCGTGAAGACCGTGATCCATACATTGAAGCTTCCTAAGCTCAAATGGTATTTTATGTGAATGATGAAGTGAATAAAGAATGGAGTGTTGTTGTGCCTTTGAGTATAAAGCAAGACCAAGATAATTTATTTGAAGATGTTGATGATCTACCATTGTTGAAAGAGGATGCAGTAGATGATATATTAAGTGAGTCGAATGTTGGCGATGAAGTTGGAGAAAACGAACATATGTTAGAATAGTTAATATAATGAACATAGGTGCTTACCTTTACCCTTCAAATTTGGAAGATTCAAATATGGATGTTGAATATTTGTTTTGTTTGTTAAAATGATATGATTTTTCTATTAAAGTCCCCTTGAATGGCGCTTCTAGATGAATTAAATTATATTTTAGATTTATATAAATGTTTCTAATATACACTTTTCTTTTTAACACATATCAATTGCTTGTAGTGTGAAAGTGAAAGATGGTGGAGGAGTACAAAGAGGGTTAGTGCCAAAGAATGAAGGAGAATAGGAAGAGATTGGAGGCTCTCAATCTTCCTTTGCTTTCTCAAGCCCTTCATAACTCTTCCTCGTCCAAAATCATGTCCCCAGTGGTGTGTGTGTGTGTATATATATATAACTCTCATATTTTAAAATTTTTTTATTCCTCCTCATCAGTCACTCTATGTTTTGCATTTTAGCTTAAGAGTATGAAATCTTCCACAATTAAGGAGCAAGTGATTTAGGTGAAGAGGTCCAATCGTGTTGCCAACATGTCCCCTCTTGCCTACAAAGAAGTGAGACATCTTCCTCATCATTCCTTTCTCTTTATTTTTTAGTCATTTAATACCAACATTAATTATAGACCACAAAAACATTGCAACAACCACAAACATCAGATGCTTGTCCTTCGGTGTCTACTGTTTGCCCTTTAGCATTAGCTGCTCTAATGAATTCACAATCATCTAATCTAACCAGTTCACAGCTTGTACATGGGGAGGGCTTATCTAGAGTTACACGTCATCCTGAACATAAATCTAGCCATTATTGGTGGGTAGATGTCATAGGTATGTACGTATGTAAATTAATGTAAACATTTATTCCTTTTTTTATATAATTTGGCTAATTAACCCAATCAATATTTGTTCTAGATGAAAATGAGGTAATTCCAAAGCGTCGGATGATAGTCAAAGACATGAACAACATTGGTGACAACCTACACCTAATAGTGCATTTTGATTAATTTAGTTTGCTAATAAGAGAAGCAACTAGGCTTTTTGTTGGAGTTTGTGGCCAAATGCTAAGGATTACCTTCTTTTTCCTTTCAATTTCGAAAGTTGGTCAAAAATGCTAAATAGTTTTTTCAGAACTGGTGGAATGTGTTCTTTACTGTAAAACAATTTATAGTCTTTAATTTATGTCCTTTTTAGACGTTACATGTGTAAAGGATAATAAACTATCATTCTTGTGTGTGTGTGTGTGTGTGTGTGTGTGTGTATGAAGGCTAACTTTTTCTAGGAAAATGATGACAAAGTAAAGCATTATCTAACATAATCTATTAGCAAAAAGTGGAAGGAACATAGGTTGAAATTATGGAATTAGTCCTATAATCCAAGGTTGAGTAGAAATGAGAACATAAAAAATGTGCCACAAGGTATCAATGAGGAACAATGGACTTTATTTGTAGATTACTGCTTGAAGCCTTCCACTGAGGTACTTGCTTTATTATTAATTGTAAATTAATTGTTATTAAATTGTCGAACCTTATATACTTTCATTTGTAGGGACTTTGCAAGAGAAATCAAGTGATTCACAGTAAACAAACCATTCCACAAACTACTGGTGCGAAGAGTTTGGCATGGAGAAGAGCTAAATTGATAGTTAAATGATTTTATCCTCAAGTTGTAATTTGCATATTTTGTACCATTATTGAATCAATGATTTTTACCTTATGTTAAAAATTATTAGAAGAATGAGATTGGAAGAGAGGTTGGTCGTGGTGAATTGTGGAAGTGGACCCACAAAAAAAGGATGCAAACTACATAAATGAGGAAGCAAGAGAGATAGCGGTAAATATAAGACATTTCCTTCCTTCCTATATTTATTATTATTATTATATCTACAATCACTGCTAGGTAGTGTGTGATGGAGAATAATTATGATTATGAATGGGTGTTATATAGTAGTAATTATTATTATTATATCATGAAGTGGGTAAGCTTGTTTGGTACTGGTTTTGTAAATGGGCCCTATAGTGCTTGGACTTCAGCCTGGTCTATTAATGTTGTGTATAAGAGCCATTATTATTATTGTTGTTGTTATTGTTATTGTCACTCTCCCTTTCTATATTATTAATATTATTGACGAGTTCTCCATTAATTATCTCATTCTCCATTTTTCTTTAATGCTCTCTTCAATGTATATTGTATTCTGAAATCAAATCAGTGCTTTCTTTGACTAACTGCTAAACTCACAAGAGATGGTAGACAATTTTGCTACTTGTTTCTGAATGATAGTTGTAGCGAACAAAGTTGAATTTTTTATAATATTAATAATAGTAATTCTCGTTTGAACTTGATACAATACAATGCATACACTCTTCCAATCATGGGATTTCTTCGTATGCATATAGCTTATATCTCTAAGCATTTGTACATTGTATCTATGGATGGTGTTTTATCTGTATGCTCTTATGGGATCCCACAAGGTAGAAATTAGGTGTATTGATTTTCATAATTGATTCAGAATGATAAAGTCTTGTAGACTATTTTGATATTTAGTTAGATGAAGCATTAGCATTGGTGACAATTGAAGCTATCATTACTAACAAACAAATTCAAATTCCAATAGATTATACTGCAAATATATTTGGTTTGTCTAGAGAGGCCTTATGTAATCCCTAGAGGTATGCATCTTATATGTAATCCCCAAAGATAGCATCAATAGTAAATCACCATATATTCTCTAACTTGTTTTTACAAACTTTCTCCATTTTTTGTGAATCGTGTAGGAGAAAATTGATGATCATATTAGTCAAGACTTAGAAAATAGATGTGAGATTTCTCCAATTGATGCAATTTAAAAGGTTTTTGGAAAAGAACATCTTAGGCGTGTTCAAGGATTAGGCATTGGAGTGCTTCCTACTGTGGCCTTCAAACATATCACAACTCGTATTGGCAGTATGAATATGGGTTCATGTGGTGTTAGTATATCTTCTCAATCCTCCTAAGCAGTATAGCAAAAGTTGGATACAATGAAATCACAAATTCAAGCATTATGTGCCTATATAGCTATGAAGGAAGAATGACGGATGAGGTAGCAACATTATTCCCTAATCTTACTTCACAGATGTGTAAACTATTGTAGTATTTTGTATGAATCATGGTTTCTTTGTTGTCAATTTACTTGTACTTAGTTTATGCTTGCAAAGTTTGTTTCTTTAGAATTTTTCATTTATTAATTTAGCCTCATATTAGTTTATATATCTTTCTTGTAAGCACCTGATAGAGGAAGTGGGCTTGAGTCACCCAATGATATGAGAAGATCATCAAATGGAAGCAATAATAATCCAGCAACTAATTACCTGAGTCCATGTACATGATCCTTTTATTAATTACCGGTTTGACTAGTGTACTACTTAGAATTACTATTTTTTGGTGTACTACTTAGAATTACTTTCTTTTGGTGTACTACTTAGAATTACTTTCTTTCGGTGCACTAATTGGAATTACTTTCCTTTTAGACTTATAAGTACTTATGCCTCAAGTGTAGTACTTATTTTATATTCAAGTAATGTAACTTTCTATTGGATATCATTATTATCATATTTACATATGTATTTTTGTTTTTATGTGAGATTTACAATTACAAAAATAATAGCTAATAGGGTTTCATATTGGATTGAAAATTTGATATAAATTTGACAAAAATATTCACTTATGGCAATTCTAATCTTTAAATTGGAACTGCTTGTGTTTTGAGAAAAATAGTAGTTAACAACAGTCACAATTTACTAATATCATTGTTAAGAGAAAAATGGCGGTTAGACCTGCCAAAATTCACATTGAAAAAAGTGACGATTGAAAACCACTGCAATTCACCAAGATGCACCAAAATTCACATAAAAAAATTGGCAGTTGAAAATCACCACAATTTACTATAATGGGCGATGTTGTTAAGATATAAAACATCGGCTCAAAAGGGTGGTTCTAAGCCACTGTAATTTTCGTTGAAAAAAAGCGACGGTTTTTGGCGTTCATTGCAGTGGATTTTTTAACCACCGTAATTTATTGAATGACATTGGTAATTGCGGCGGTGCATGGAACCGCCCTTCTTGAAAATAACGGCAGTTGCAATTCACTGGTTTTTTTTTTTTTTTTTTTATAGTGGAATATGATTGAATTGATAGTTTTGTGAAGGCTCGATTAAGGACAGAGAAGGCAAATTAATGAGTGTCGATGTTGATAGAGAAGCTTTCAGAGAAGGCTCAAGTATGTCTCGGGATACAATCTCCCCTGACTTTGGCGATTCCACTATAGTTTCAGTATGTGCATCAGCAAGAGGTGGAGGGGATAACATGTCAACAGCAAAGGCAGCAAGAGTAGATCCAAGAACTAAGCATCCTCAGCACGAGGAGTATTGACTTTTAAGGTCTTGTCCTCTTCCTCTTCCATTAAAGTTACACAAATGTAAGGATGAGGTTAAGGCACCATTAAAATGATAGCAGATTGTAGTTCATGGGCTTGCTCAATCGATTCCTCGATTATAGGCTCCATATATGATTTTTCAATAGTGGACTCTGGCTTGAACATCACACTTAACCTAGCCTTCTTACTTCTAAGCAAGTTTTCCTCTTCTTTAGATAAGGATGCTTGTGCTTGTTCTTCTTTTTCTTCTATATCTTCTTCCTCTGCTTTAGAGTCAATGAAGATGACCGTGTACCCAGCTTGTTGATATCGTGTGACTTCTTTCAAAAACATAAAGAACATATTCTCATGTTTAGGAACATATTTGAGCTTGCACTCAATCTCTTTTTCTGATGGTTCCAACAGGTTTACTTAGCATCTTTTCTGGTTTTTCTAGTGGTGCTTTAACTGAGATAATGGAAACATTGATAATTTCTGAAGAAGATGGTGGAACTGGAGATTCTTCCTGTTGTCTTTTTGTAACATCCTAATTTTTTTTCAGAAAATAACTGAGGCTTTAGTAGTAAGAATATCAAATTTTGGTGTACACAAAAATGATGAGAACAATGTAACGTAACAAAAAAAAAAAAAAAAAAAAAAAAAAAAAAAACGTGAATAGTATTTTGCAGGCCCCGTAGACCCACCGGAACAGCTGAAACCTTATATTCAAGACCTGAAGGTGCCCGAAATTTGGAAATTATAGGATTAAGGTTAGAAATAGGTAGGAATAAATATTTTATACTTAGAATTAATTTTCAAGCAATAGTGGATTACCCGGGTACACTGTTTTACCCGTTTAGTAAAATTACGGTGTGTAGTTTTTATACTGGATGAAGCTACCAGTGCAAGCTTACCACCTAGGGTGACAAGTGTACGGTCTAGAGCAATACATATCCTTTCCTTTTTCAAGAGCCAATGAGAATGCTACAAAATTTCAAAGAAGATAATTCATAATTGCTAAATTATATACATTATCTTAATATAAATAAAATCAAAATCCTCATAATTATCATCTTCATTCTCGGCCAACCATCATAAGTGCAGAAACTCCATTGTTGCCTCCACAAAAACCTTGAGAACTTGATTTCCAACCTCAAAATCATAAGCCTTAACTTGTCAAAACCAAAATCTTCCTTCACAAAACTTGTTCCACTCCTCAATATCTACCAAACTAACCAATTAGAATTTGAATCCATCAACTTTTGATACCTTAAGAGCCCATTATCAGCTGTTCAAGGAAGGGTTTGGTGTGGGTTTGAAGGCTTGGAAGTGAAGGGAATCAATCTTGGAGCCAAGATCTTGAAAGCTTCAAAGTGTAGGGTTTTCTTTGGCCTTTTTCTTTCCAAATTATTCTGTAAAATTTTTTGGGTTTTATTCTGAAATTTATGGTTATCTTTGATGATAATATATTGATATTGATGTGTTAATTTTGGTGGAGTGTTTGGATGAGGTTAAATAATGATTTTTGTCAAAATAAATTTTGGCTAGGCTGCTGAATTTTCGGATTTCAGCAGGACAGGATTTGTTCATGAATTTTCTGGTTCAATTCTAGTCATTTTTATTAGCTATAAAAATTATATGTTGAAGCTAACATCATAAGGAAACTCTAATAATTTTCGTGGTGCATAATAAAGAGTTTTACTACCTGAGAAAAATCAAGAACCAAGAGTATATCAATGCTGGCTGAAATCTTGGTACTGGAGCTGTGACTTTGTATAAATTTTTATTCATAGCAAATGGTGGATTTATCCTTTGAAATTTTTATAGAGTTTTTTAGACATCTTTAAGTATAACTGTGATTTTTATTTTGAGTTGTTTCTATCATTTACTAAAGTTAAAAATTGTGTGAATCCTATTCTGAGCTGTGAAGAAGTGGCCTCTGACCACTAAAATTGTAGAATTTATTTGACATGGTTCTAGTATTCTGTTTGCTATGAAATTTTTACAGGGACTTTTAGACACATTGAGGTGTCATAGAGAAGTTTTATGGCCAGTGAATTGCCCATTGGATATGTGAATTAAATGTTGCCACCATAATGGTAAATCTGTCAAGAAGCTGGAATGGTGAAGATGTATTAAGTTAATGATAGAAATCTATTTAATCCAAGTTTATATCATATGAATGTATGTTAATTGTTTGAAAGGCTTGTTTATAAAGTATGAATGAGACTCCAATGATACTGAATGCCTATATCTGGGATATAAACCTGACTTTGAAATAGAAAGGTCCATGACATAGTTGTATGACAAAAGAGAATATGTGAAATTTAATGGTGCATGTTTTAACATACGGGGAAAATAGAAACAAGGCTTATGTGTGATAGAGAGGGAAGGCAAAAATAAGAACTTCCCAAGAAATTTTATGAGTTGATAGACTTATCGACTAGGAAATAGAAGCTGTGTGTGATTGAAATGGAAAAAAATGAAGTCTGATGATCACGAATAGGAATGAGCTCATGTCCTAGCAGTCTATGGTCCTCTGAGGAGTTATCCACTACATATGTTACCTGATGTGAATCTAAGCCTTCCCTATGTTAATAAAAAGAACTACTACACTAAGTTGAATTCCATGTGATATAAGAGAAACACTTATGATTAATACCATTTTGCATATAATTTTCTTTGACTCATGTATGCTAATATTGGTATATGTGATCTAACATGATGTTTTTCTTTATTATTATAAATGCATTCTTGTTTATATTACATGGTCTGTATGTAAGGGGTTACCCTACTGAGAATTTTATAATATTCTCACCCCTATTTGTGTATATGCTGTATTATGCTCAGACTCTGCAGATGCCTCTGGCTGAGGAGAGGCCATCATACCGATGGCCAATGGTTTCGCGTAGGAGGACATGAGACTTACGTGGGCTTTTGACTTGTATGTAGTGTAGTATAGTGCCGGGAACTTACCAGCGTGTAGACTAATTAGTGTTAGATGTCTTAGGTCCATTTCTGTGTTTAATATTTTGTTGGACCTTGATATTTGAGCAAGCTTGGTAGATCTTTTGATAGTAGTTCCTGTGTTGTATTATAAGCGAAGTGACTTAACTTCAAGTATGGTATGTATTAAATAAAGCGGTATGTAAAGTAATAATATATGTACATTTTATAGTAGTTTTCTTTATAATTCTAGAGTTTGATTTATCTTATTTCATTTCATTTGACTAGTGGATATTATAGAAAGGAAGTGATACTCTTCTAATTACAATGTTAATGCTCGAGTAATACATGGTAGTTAGGAGGGTGTTACATTATGGTATCAGAGCCGGACTATCCTATAAGCCTGAGGATTGGACCGGCTATGCTTTCTTAGAAATTGTCATGCATTATGACTTTATATATATGTGTATGACTGCTGATTGGAAATGTTGTGGGTTGCTGTACACTTTGCTTGGTATTGAGACTGATCAACTCAATATTTTTGTTTGGTGTGATAGGAACCAATGACTTCGAATTGGTGAACTAGGAGTGGAGCTGGAAACGATGCCGACATGATGAACTTTTCGTGAGATGGCGGCTGCCATGAGGGAACAAGCTATAGCTACTACCCGAATGATGGAGCAACTGAACCGCAATGAAAGGCAAAACCCAGCTGATAATCCTGTAGTGAACGAAGTTGATGTAGAATATCAGAAATTTGCCGAGTTCAGAAAGGCAAATCCCCCTCCATTTCGAGGAGCTTTTAATCCCTGTAAAGCAGAAGAATGGATAAAGGCCATGGAAAAGATTTTCTCCGTTCTTCCTTGCACAGAGATCCAGAAGGTGGCCTTTGCCACCTATATGCTAGAAGCAGATGCAGATTTTTGGTGGGTTGGCACCAGGGGATTATTTGAAGCTTCCCATACTGTAGTTACCTGGACTATTTTTAAGGAAGCTTTTTACCATAAGTACTTCCCTATTTCTGTGAGAAATGCGAAGGAATTGGAGTTCATGGCTCTCAAACAAGGACCTATGAGTGTAGCAGAGTATACTGCCAAATTTGAAGAGCTCTGCAAGTTTTCTACAATTTATCAACGTGACCCGGATGAAGTTTGGAAATGCATGAAATATGAAGGAGGTCTACGAGAAGATATAGAAGCAGTTGTAAGTCTCTTGGAGATTAGGGACTATCCTACCTTGGTAAATAAATGTCGACGTGCAGAGGAGTCCAAATGAAAAGCTGACAAATTTCAAGTATGCCCAAAACAATGCTAGAAGGGGATTAGCACCTCAAGGTCCCCGATTCAAGCCTGTTAACCAACCTCGGGGAAGGTTTCCACCCAACAATAACAACAACAACAACAAAGGAAAACAACTTCAACCTCTAAGACCTGAGACAGGGAGAGATTGCCCTAAGTGTGGGAAAAATCATGGGAATCGACCTTCTTTGGACAACGCAAATCATTTGCTTTGGTGTGGGAAACCAGACATAAGATATTTGAGTGCCCTAACAAGAAAGGTCATCAGCCCGCCTCCAGGCCACAACAACATGGGCGCGTTTTTACTATAAGTGCCAAGGAAGCTTCTCAATCTGCCGATCTGATCCGAGGTAAGTGTGAAATAAATGGTAATGTCCTAGATATCTTTGTATGATACGGGTGCCACTTATTCTTTCATATCCCATATGTGTGTACTGAAGTTGCAATTATCTCGTATGCGAACTACCTTATGATCTTCTTGTATCCACTCCTACCGCTGGTCCTATTAGGACTTGTTATACTGTATAAATATTCCTCTTCAAATAGGTGCTAGAGACTTTCTTGCCAATTTAGTTTGTCTTCCTTTATCTGGTCTAGATGTAATTTTAGGTATGGATTGGCTAGTACCCAATTATGTCCTTTTACACTTGTCCAAATCGAAATGCCATATTTCTTTCCACTCTACCCTCCATTCCTGTGGTTCCTTTTTCTTTTTATTTGAACCTTGTAACATCCAACCACAGTAAGACAGATAAATCGAGGAATATGTTCTCCTTTCTACTAGTGGCCCAGATGTGACTACGAGTTGAGCAAGATTCGGTGGTGAGAGAATATCCAGATGTTTTCCAGAGGATATTCCAGAATTTCCTCTGAAGAGAGATTGAATTTTCCATCGAGTTGGTTCGAGGAACGGGTCCTATTTCAATTGCTCCTTATAGGATGTCCCTTTGGAGTTGAAAGAATTAAAGTCCCAAATTGAAGAACTGTTAGGGAAGCATTTTATTAGACCAAGTGCCTCTCCATGGGGAGCCCTGTTCTTACGGTGAAGAAAAAGGATGGGGTATGAGGCTTTGTGTAGACTATAGGCAATTGAACAAAGTGACAATAAAAAATAAGTACCCTTGCCAAGAATTGACGATCTCATGGATCAATTACGAGGTGCAACCGTATTCTCAAAGATTGATCTTAGATCGAGGTACCATCAGATTCGGGTTGAATGAGGATATACCTAAAGCTGCCTTTAGAACTCGATATGGGCATTACGAGTATAGGGTGATGTCTTTTGGATTGACTAATGCTCAAATTTGTATTCATGGATTATATGAATCGAATCTTCCGCCCTTACTTGGATAAATTTGTAGTTGTCTTCATAGATGACATACTTATATATTCAAGGGCGAGGAAGAACATATGGAGCACCTTGGGGTTGTGTTACAAATCCTAAGAGAGAGAAAGTTGTATGCTAAGTTGTCAAAATGTGAATTCTGGTTGGGAGACGTTAGATTCCTAGGTCAAGTAGTATCAGCAGGAGGAATCTCTGTTGATCCCAGTAAGGTAGAATCAATACTCCATTGGGAACGACCAACAACGGTGTGAGCGGAGATTCGGAGTTTCCTAGGGTTAGCTGGATATTATAGGCGTGTTATCATGAGTTTTTCTCAGATAGCATTACCTTTGACTAAATTAACCCGAAAGAATGCTCCATTCAATTGGACACTGAGTGTGAAAATAGTTTCCAGGAGTTGAAACAAAAGTTAACCACGGCTCGGTTCTAGTATTACGATCCTTATATACCCTATGAGGTTTATTGTGATGCTTCTAGTAAGGGTTTAGGATGTGTGTTGATACAAAATCATAACGTGGTTGCCTATACTTCTCGACAGTTGAAACCTCATGAAGTAAACTATCCAACCCATGACCTTGAACTTGCGGTGTGGTTTTGCCTAAAGATCTGGCGACATCATTTGTATGGTGTGCAGTTTAATGTTTTCTCTGATCATAAAAGTTTAAAGTATCATTTTGATCAAAAAGAGTTGAATATCACGGCAAAGAAGGTGGATGGAATTCCTCAAGGACTATGAGTTTAGTCTGAATTACCATCCAGGCAAGGCAAATGTTGTTGCCGATGCTCTGAGTAGAAAATCCCTAAGTGTAGCATGCCTGATGATTAAAGAGACGGAGTTAGTTGAAAGTTTCAAGGAACTTAGTTTAGACATGTCTGTTAACCCTCAGGGTGTGGTGCTAGGGCAAATAAAGGTAACAAGTGAGTTCAGAGGAAAAATTTTAGCTGCACAACGTGAAAACCCGAATTTCAAGAGATATTAAGATCAATTCATGCAAAGAAGTTGCTAGGATTCACTCAAGACCAACAAGGTATATGGAGATACAAGGATAGAGTATGTGTACCCACAAGTGGCGATCTTAGAAAGAAGATCTTAGAGGAAGCTCATAGGGGGGAACTTACTATACACCCAGGCACTAGTAAAATGTATGCGGATCTCAAGAAAATGTTCTGGTGGTCAGGAATGAAAAAAGACATAGAAGAGTGTGTCAGGAAGTGTTTAACTTGCCAAAAAGTTAAAATAGAACATCAAAAACCAGCTGGGACCACACCCAACCCTTAGAAATCCCAGAATGGAAGTGGGAAAGTATTTCTATGGACTTTGTAATGGGTTTGCCAAGGACATCATCAAGTCATGATGCTATATGGGTTATAGTAGATAGATTGACAAAGTCTGCTCATTTCTTACCCATTAAGGCTAATTTTCCTTTGGATAAGTTAGCTTCCTTGTATATCCAAGAGATAGTAAGACTACACGGTGTTCCTTCCTCGATAGTTTCTGACAGAGATCCAAGGTTTACTTCGAGATTTTGGGGAACGTTCCAAAAAGCCTTTGGTACCAAACTTTGTTTGAGCACCTTGCCTATCACCCCCAAAGCGACGGGCAAGCAGAGCGAACCATACAAACCCTGGAAGATATGCTAAGGGCATGCGTGATTGAGCGAGAAGGAAGTTGGGACAAGTTACTCCCATTGGTTGAGTTTGCTTATAATATGACCATCACGCTAGTATTGGCATGGCTCCGTATGAAGCTCTATATGGAAGAAAATGTCAATCCCCATTGTGTTGGTATGATTCAGGAGAAGTGAGACTATTGGGACCCGATCTTGTTAATCAAACAACGGAACAAATCCAGAAGATCAGGAGCAAGATTCTCACCGCGCAGTCGTCAAAAGAGCTATCTCGATACTCGAAGGAAACCTTTAGAATTTCAAGAGGGAGAACATGTATTCTGAAGGTCACGCCCACTCTTTGGAGTAGGTAGGGCCCTTAGAGTTAAAAAGTTGTCACCTAGGTTTATAGGTCCTTTTCAAATTCTTCAACGAATTGGGTCATTTGCTTGCAGATAGCCTTACCCCCACATTTATCCAACCTTCATAATGTCTTCCATGTATCTCAACTTCGAATGTACCACCCAGATCAAAACCATATCATTGAGCCCGAGTCTATACAGTTAAGGGATGACTTGACGTTTCAAGCCCCTCCTATTCAGATCGTTGATAGAGAAGTCAGGCAACTTAGAAATAAATCTGTGCAACTTGTAAAAGTGGCTTGGGGTGGACCTGGAAATGAAGAGTATACATGGGAACTAGAATCAAATATGAAGACAAATCATCCGGAATTATTTCCAGTTATGAAATTTTGAGGGCAAAATTTTTTTTTAGGTGGGGAGTAATGTAACATCCTAATTTTTTGAGAAAATAACTGAGGCTTTAGTAGTAAGAATTTCAAATTTTGGTGTACACAAAAATGATGAGAACAATGTGACGTAAAAAAAAAAAAAAAAAAGAAAAAAAAAACGTGAATAGTATTTTGCAGGCCCCGTAGACCCACCGGAACAGCTGAAACCTTATATTCAAGACCTGAAGGTGCCCGAAATTTGGAAATTATAGGATTAAGGTTAGAAATAGGTAGGAATAAATATTTTATACTTAGAATTAATTTTCAAGCAATAGTGGATTACCCGGGTACACTGTTTTACCCGTTTAGTAAAATTACGGTGTGTAGTTTTTATCTGGGATGAAGCTACGATTGCAAGCTTACCACCTAGGGTGACAAGTGTACTGGTCTAGAGCAATACATATCCTTTCCTTTTTCAAGAGCCAATGAGAATGCTACAAAATTTCAAAGAAGATAATTCATAATTGCTAAATTATATACATTATCTTAATATAAATAAAATCAAAATCCTCATAATTATCATCTTCATTCTCGGCCAACCATCATAAGTGCAGAAACTCCATTGTTGCCTCCACAAAAACCTTGAGAACTTGATTTCCAACCTCAAAATCATAAGCCTAAACTTGTCAAAACCAAAATCTTCCTTCACAAAACTTGTTCCACTCCTCAATATCTACCAAACTAACCAATTAGAATTTGAATCCATCAACTTTTGATACCTTAAGAGCCCATTATCAGCTGTTCAAGGAAGGGTTTGGTGTGGGTTTGAAGGCTTGGAAGTGAAGGGAATCAATCTTGGAGCCAAGATCTTGAAAGCTTCAAAGTGTAGGGTTTTCTTTGGCCTTTTTCTTTCCAAATTATTCTGTAAAATTTTTTGGGTTTTATTCTGAAATTTATGGTTATCTTTGATGATAATATATTGATATTGATGTGTTAATTTTGGTGGAGTGTTTGGATGAGGTTAAATAATGATTTTTGTCAAAATAAATTTTGGCTAAATTTGCTGAATTTTCGGATTTCAGGCGGATGGATTTGTTCATGAATTTTCTGGTTCAATTATAGTCATTTTTATGAGCTATAAAAATTATATGTTGAAGCTAACATCATAAGGAATAATAATTTTCGTGGTGCATAATAAAGAGTTTTACTGCCTGAGAAAAATCAAGAACCAAGAGTATATCAATGCTGGCTGAAATCTTGGTACTGGAGCAGTGACTTTGTATAAATTTTTATTCATAGCAAATGGTGGATTTATCCTTTGAAATTTTTATAGAGTTTTTTAGACATCTTTAAGTATAACTGTGATTTTTATTTTGAGTTGTTTCTATCATTTGCTGAAGTTAAAAATTGTGTGAATCCTATTCTAAGCTGTGAAGAAGTGGCCTCTGACCACTAAAATTGTAGAATTTATTTGACATGGTTCTAGTATTCTGTTTGCTATGAAATTTTTACAGGGACTTTTAGACACATTGAGGTGTCATAGAGAAGTTTTATGGCCAGTGAATTGCCCATTGGATATGTGAATTAAATGTTGCCACCATAATGGTAAATCTGTCAAGAAGCTGGAATGGTGAAGATGTATTAAGTTAATGATAGAAATCTATTTAATCCAAGTTTATATCATATGAATGTACGTTAATTGTTTGAAAGGCTTGTTTATAAAGTATGAATGAGACTCAATGATCTTGAATGCCTATATCTGGGATATAAACCTGACTTTGAAATAGAAAGGTCCATGACATAGTTGTATGACAAAAGAGAATATGTGAAATTTAATGGTGCATGTTTTAACATACGGGGAAAATAGAAACAAGGCTTATGTGTGATAGAGAGGAAGGCAAAAATAAGAACTTCCCAAGAAATTTTATGAGTTGATAGACTTATCGACTAGGAAATAGAAGCGTGTGTGATTGAAATGGAAAAAATGAAGTCGATGATCACGAATAGGAATGAGCTCATGTCCTAGCAGTCTATGGTCCTCTGAGGAGTTATCCACTACATATGTTACGATGTGAATCTACGCCTTCCCTATGTTAATAAAAAGAACTACTACACTAAGTTGAATTCCATGTGATATAAGAGAAACACTTATGATTAATACCATTTTGCATATAATTTTCTTTGACTCATGTATGCTAATATTGGTATATGTGATCTAACATGATGTTTTACTTTATTATTATAAATGCATTTACTGTTTATATTCATGCTGTATGTAAGGGGTTACCCTACTGAGAATTTTATAATATTCTCACCCCTATTTGTGTATATGTTGTATTATGCTCAGACTCTGCAGATGCCTCTGGCTGAGGAGAGGCCATCATACCGATGGCCAATGGTTTCGCGTAGGAGGACATGAGACTTACGTGGGCTTTTGACTTGTATGTAGTGTAGTATAGTGCCAGGAACTTACCAGCGTGTAGACTAATTAGTGTTAGATGTCTTAGGTCCATTTCTGTGGGTTTAATATTTTGTTGGACCTTGATATTTGAGCAAGCTTGGTAGATCTTTTGATAGTAGTTCCTGTGTTGTATTATAAGCGAAGTGACTTAACTTCAAGTATGGTATGTATTAAATAAAGCGGTATGTAAAGTAATAATATATGTACATTTTATAGTAGTTTTCTTTATAATTCTAGAGTTTGATTTATCTTATTTCATTTCATTTGACTAGTGGATATTATAGAAAGGAAGTGATACTCTTCTAATTACAATGTTAATGCTCGAGTAATACATGGTAGTTAGGAGGGTGTTACACTTTTCTCCTACCTTGTCTTAGTTCTCCTTTCCTGGTTTAGAGGAACCTCTTCTTCATCTGAGTTCTCAGTCTTACTCTCCAAGAGGATTAATTTCCTCTTTCCTTTGTCAATCTCCTTTTGAGACTCGGCCTTCTTGGAAGCTTTTCTGGCTTGATCTCCCCTTGTCCTAGGACTCTGCCTTATTGGTTCAGATGCTAAGATGGTGGACCTTTTACTTGAAGTTCTAAAAGAGAAGAGTGTGAATATAGTTCCGTCCATGTATTTATACCTTTCTATGATAAGTGAAAACGCATATGTTGGAGGAGTTTTATCAGCACCATCCCATATGGAACACTGGCAATTCTCCATTTTTCTTTCATGGTTGCACTAATCATATACTCAAGAATGAGTCTTGACACATTCACTTTTCTCTTTGCCATCAAACAATATAGGAGCATGTAGTCCATGCCAGTTAGTGCATATGTGCTTTCGATATGGGATAAAATAGAAAATTGTACCACTATATATACTTTTCTGGTCCTAGCACTTAGCATGGTAGTAGCAATCTCATTTTCCTTGTGAAGAATGGAATCAATAAGATACCTTGACCCGCCTCCCTCATCGATGCCTAGGAAGTGAGCCTATTTTGGTGTGGAACTACAGATGATTCCAGTATTTGGTGCCTTAATGATTTTGGAAAGTCCTGTAGAAGTAATTTTGATGGCGCAATCTCTGATTATTGTCTTTATGGATAAAGCTGAGGTTCCTTCCAAATAAGAGTAGAAGACAGTGACTAGCCTTGGGAAGACTCGTTCATTTATCTTCTAGATATTTTTCCCATTATCAAAACGAGAATACTTCATTAAGAATGGATATTTCTTCACAAAGATCCTTTCTCTGCCACTTTCTAGGTGCCATTTTTCTTAAGGAGAAATGTTTTTTTATTGTGATCCTGCATTTTAGGATCATCGTGCATTTGAAAGGAAGTTCTCTCATTAACTAATTGATCAAGTTTTCTACCTTCAGCCATTTTGGATTGTGTGTAAGGTAGAAACAAAATTATTGAAGCTTAGAGATAGTTGGAAGGAAAGGGTTGAGAAATGGCAAGCGGTTTTAAGTGACATGGATGAGGGTTTGAAAGGAAAAGAATACGAAACAGTTGAGGAAGTGTGTGGTAAAAGATAATAGCAAAGGTGTGACATGTATGGGGTGAGAGATTATTTAGCTGATGGGACGTGACTAACTGAAGGTAAATCGAAGTGGGAGAAAGAAACTTGTTATTTAACTGATGGGACGTGACTAACTGAAGGTAAAATCAATGTAGGAGAAGAAACTCAAAAGAGTAGGAACTATCCCGCCTTTTTCACTTTTTTTCAAAGAGAGTGGATTCTAACTCTTAGGATAACTTTCTGAAGATGTTACTTTTTGAACTTCATTTTTCACTTTCTGACCCATCGAAGTCTCACCATGTTTTTGTCATAGACTCATCTTTATATTCTGAACCTCGTGAGACCGTTTACACCTCATTTTCTAACTATTCTGCTTTTCTTTCTGATCACCTCATCTATTTTCTAAGCTTACAAACTTATCTTCTGATCTTCAAGCAATATATTGGTCTTGCAAACTGATGTCTTCATGTGGTTTTCAGTTCAAATCAATGAAGAGGATACCCAGAAATATTCACGCATGAATGGTTCAAAAGCTCATTCAAAACACAGAAGCAATCTTTTGCTAATGGTTCTGTGAATATATCAGGCACTTGGTCCTCACAATTTTATAAATATTAACTCAACATCTTCTTACAAGATCTAGAAAGAAAGGATGTTTAGCATTGATATGCTTGGATCTAGAGTGTTGTATAGGATTCTTAGCAAAATTAATAACACTAGTATTATCATGGAAGATAGGGATTTTGGAATACTTTAATGATAATCTTCTAGCTAGTTCCTTATAAGTATCTGAAGATTTTCTTAACAACAATTAAGTGTGATTGCTTTGGATTACGTTGAAATCTAGCACGAATTCCTATACGTAGTTGAATGTCCGGTCTACTAGCTGTAAGATACAGAAGTGAACTAATCATTCCTTGATAGTTACTTTCTGATACCTTTTTGTCATTCTCGTCAGCATTAATGACCTGAGATGGATGCATGGGGGTACTTATAGGTTTGGTTTGATCCATATTAAATCTTTTCAAAAACTCTTTGGTATATTGTTAGATCAAGATTCTATCTTTTTGTTCACCAATCATGCTCATCTCAAATTCACTCTACATTGATTTAGAAAACTTTTCACAAAGTGAATTATTAGAGCACCAAATATAATGTCATCAACATATATTTGAACTACCAGAAAGTGATTATCTTATTCAAGAGTAAAAAGAGTAGTATCAACTTTACCTCTCATGAACCCATTTTTCAGCAAGAAAATGCTAAGTCTCTATACCAAGCTCGAGGAGTTTGTTTCAGACCATAGAGAGCATTTGTTAGCTTGAAGACATGGTTGAGAAGGTCTTCACTCTCAAAATCATGAGACTACTTCACATATACTTCTTCCAAGAGGAATCCATTTAAGAATACAAATTTAACATCCATTTGTTAAAGTGTAAATCCCTTGAAGGCAGCAAAACAAGTAGCATTCTAATAGCTTTTAACTTAGCTACTGTGCAAAGGTTTCATCATAATCAATTCCTTCTTGTTAATTATAACATTGTGCAACCAATTTTGCTTTGTTCCTAATGACTTTACTAGATTCATCAAGCTTATTTTTGAACACCTGTTTTATCCCAATGATCATCTTTCCTTTTGGTTTTTCAACAAATGTCCAAACTTTGCTTTTCTCAAATAGATCTAGTTCTTCTTGCATAGCATCCACCTAACTTTGATCATTCAAAGCCTCTTCAATACATTTAGGTTCGATGGTGTAGATAAAAGCGCAGTTTGACATATTTCTAAGGGATGATCTGGTTCTCACACCCTCGAAAATGTCTCCAAGAACTCTGTTATGAGAAATTACCTTTAAATTAGAAACTCCCTTGCAGTTTTCTATGGCTTTGATATTCTTTAGCTTCTCCTTTATCTTTAGATTACTCATCTTTGTGTTCAGAATAATTTTTTCTGATTGCTTTGGAGCTCTGAGCAAGCTTTTGGAAGTATCTAAGTTCTGGAGTCTACTTTCTAATAGATGAACTTTTATCTCCTCGCTTTCAAAAGAGCTTTTTGAATTACATTTTCTCAATGTCTTCACTTAGTTCTTCAAGATTAGCGAAGTCCTTCTTAAGCACTCTCCATCATCGAACTTGAATCATCCAGAATTCTTAAGCTTCATGCTCCTTATTCACTTGGATTCGGACAAGTGTATGAAGTAGTCACCCTCCACATGTTCCTTGGAACCCGCAAATCAATAGGCCTTTTCAGACACATTTGCAATAAAAATAGTTTTTGATTTTGGTACCCAGACTTTCTTGGGTCCATTTTGGTTAGTTTTTTAAGGGGTGGGTTTTGTATCTTTTCTGACAAATTTCTTTTTCAAGAAACATTTGTTAAGTGGGTGTCCCTTTTTATGGCAGAAAGTACAAGAAACTTTGTTCTTTACTTTCTTAGATGATGTTGCTTTTCTTTTCTAATCTATTTCCTCTTCATATCCAAATCCTATTTTCTGAAAATATGGCCTCTGACCTCCCAGCATAAGATCAAGTTTTTTTAAGCATTTGCCATTTTTTCGAGGTCAAATTTCATAAGTCGTGAAGTCCTCTCAAGTTCAAAAATAACTTTATGGTAGTTTCATTTTTTTTTAGAGGCTTCAGTTTCAAAGGTATAGAGCTTGATATTTAAAACCTTTGTTTTCTCCTTGTATTATTTCTTTCTCAAGCCTAAGATTCTCATATTCAAACTTGACCATCTTAAGTTCTAAAGCAACCTTCTGATGTTTTCTTTTCATACTGAAATATTGAGAGGAAAGAGTTTGAGAATTTTCTAGCAACTCATAATACACTACAAGTAATTCATCATTTGAAAAACCAAGTTCAGATGTACTTACCTTACATTCTTCTTTTGAAGTATAGCTAGCTATGAAACATAGATTTGCAACATCTTCTAGCTCATCATGACCTTTTGATCCATCATTTTCTTCTTCAAAGTTGCTCCAGGTAGCTAGCATGAACCTTCTTTTTAGAGTTGAATCTTTTTTGTTGTACCCTGAGCTTGGGATAATTGGGTTTAAAGTGTCCCTTCTCACCATAGTTGTAGCAAGTTGCACTTTCAAGATTTCCCCTACCTTTCTTATCTTTCTTGAGATTGATGTTTCTTATTTTCGTAGTTTTTCTGCTCCAGGCTTTTAACATCTTTCTCATAAACGTAGAGATCTTATCTCCATTTTCATCCTCAAATTCTTCATTAGATTCTTCTTTTTCATTAGAGGTTTCAGTAACTTCCATTGCTTTAGCTTTTCTCTACTTCTGATAAGATGACTTTTTTGGCCAAAGACTTGTTCTTCTTTATGGATTCATCATGCATTTCAGATAGCACAACTTCGTGGGTTTTAAAATATCCAATAAGAGCATCCAAGCCAAGAGTTTGAAGATCTTTAGCTTCATAATGGTTGTGACTTTGGGTAGCCATTTTTCAGGAAGGTTTCTCAGTATTTTTCTAACCATTCCTGAGTTAGAAAACTTTTTGTCAAGACCTTTTAGTTGGTTTATAATATGCATAAAACATCATGGTTATTTCATCAATACATTATTGATCTGCAATTTAACATTTCATGTTGATGAACTAGCATACTAATGTTAGTTTCTTTAACTTGATCAGTACCTTTGTGCAACATATGCAGTCTATTCCAGATCTCATTTTCTGTGTCACAAGCTATAATTTTTTCATATTCAGCTTTGCTTAGTGCACATGTGAGCAGGTACTTAGCTTTGGAGTTGAAATGAACTCTGGCTTTTTGTTGTTTCGTCCATTTGCTCCTTAGGACTTCTCTTGACGTTGATTATGCATCATCAGATCCTGGAACCTCTTCAGTTGGAACATAATCACCTTCTTGTATTATTTCCCATAAGTCGAGACTTGTGTATTACTTGTGTATTTTATAAATAGTTCCATGCGATCCCCCAAAAGGCATAGTCCCTACCATCAAAGAATGACAGTCTGTTAATGGAGTGTTGATATGCTATATGAATATGTTGTGCCATTTTCCTGAGATCTTTTGTCCTCTATAGTCGATAGATTGCTCAATCCCTTAGAGACTTGAGCTTTGATGTCACTTGTAGGTAGAAATGACCAAGAGAAGGGGGAGGCATTGAATCATGCTTGTCTATTTCTTTTCTTTCTTTTTCTTTCTGAAAGTTTAAATAAGTTACTATCAAGCTTTAGGCTTGAAGTGCAACGACAAAGATGTTAGTAGCTTCAAAAAACTTAATTTGAATTTCTAAAAAATAGTTAAAACTTGTATAGGAGAATAAAGAATAAAAATAGAATAGTAATCATAAGGTAGTAAAAGAAAAAGAAAGGAGATGAAGAGAAAAAGGAATACTGTGCAGATGATTTATATTGGTTCAGGCAATCATGCCTACATCCACTTCTCAGCAACTACTGTGTTCCACTAAACATTGCTCAACCTGAGAAAGAGAACAGGATAGTCTTTGTAGTAGCCTTCCCAAGCTCTAACCTGACCAATAGGCAACCCTTACTGTCACAAACCAACTAGTTATTCACCAGCCTTTCCAAGCTGAAGCCTTAGTAGTATTGTATTAAACTCTCCAAGCTAACCTGAGTAGTATTGTACTAGCCTCTCCAAGTTAACTTGAGTAGTGTTGTACTAGTCTTTGTAAGCTAACCCGAGACCAGCAAGAACACCCTATTGTCACATTACAAGTAGTTTTACCTTAGCCTCTCCAAGCTATCTCACACCGATCACAACAGGATCGAGGTTACAAGAGGTTTGTGTTTGGGTTTACAATTCAAATTAATCTACACTCAAGTTTCCTTAAAATATTCAGTGAATAGCTTGGGATAATTTGAATGACTTCTTTCTAACGATTCTTCCTTGGAAGAATGTATAAACTATTCAGAAATGTAGAAAGAAGATTTTTACAAGCAAGGAAACTAATTACAAGAAATAATGATCTTCATAGAAAATATGAGGAGAAAATTTTGCAGCATATCAGCACTTATGCAAATGTCCAGATTTCTCGTTTGAAAGCTCACTATTTATATTTGTAGATGATCTCCCTTTGTGACCGTTGCCCTTGATCTATTATCCAAGTGACACGTATTGATTATCTATTTGTGTCTTGGAAACGCCATCTAAAAGAGTAGCTCATTTGGTATCAGAGATATTGTAGAAGCCATTGTGAAACATTGGTTTCTGACACTACCTTTAGAAACTACTTTTTACTTTCTGAACGAGGTTTTCTGAATACTTGCTTCTAAGAGTTGGAGTGATTAACCAAGTTGTTAGAAGAGATGACGTGCCAGTCTGTAACTGGTTTTGACTTCAAATTTGAATTTCATATTTTCCCTCCTTTTTCGGTGGGGTGCAACGTCTTACTGTGAAGTGCACTTTCTGAATTATGGCATCAGTTCCTTGATATGTTTTTGGTCTTATGGTCCTCAATCAAAGCTCGTTGATGAAAAATTGATTATGATCATGATGATTGAAGGATGCAAAACACATAGGCTTCAAAGGTGCATAGATATCTCGAATTTTAGTCTACTTTCTAAAGTCCAACGCTTCTTGCTGAAGACTCGTACCTTGATTTCTTATGCTTGTTGATTTTCTTCAACTCGTTAGGAATTTGTATGCTCATTTCACAATATAATTATCACTTCCATTAGTTTCTATCTCTTAAAACAAGATAAATCATGTTTATACATGTAAAGTGAAATTATCTTTGCTATTGGGGTCGTATTATGCTAACGATATAACCTGTTTCCTATTTCAAGAAACTCAAGGTAGACATTAGTCATTCTTCAAAATATTTTCTTTAGATTGGTTCTATTGTCATTCAAAACATATTTCCTTAATGCTTTCTGAAGGGTTGTGGAGCTTACATTATTGTCTAGGCAAATGGAAGGGTAACCTAATCACTACAAGTTCTTTTAATTGAATTTCAAAGCAAAATCATCTCCATGATGCTTCACATGTAGAAATGTATCTGCAATCATAATAATTTCAAAGTTCATCAATTTTAACATTAAATGTTCCTGTTCCATCCTTTTGGAACAAACTTGCAGTCACTCTGTCATGAACCTTATGGACATATTTGAAAAGATATTTTGTTGCAAAAGTCTGGCAAGTATATTCAACATTGACATGACAACCATACTTCAAAAGAATTGTTCGATTGTATGAGACTATGTATTTGTTATCCAATGCACAATTTCTCTTATTGATGGTTCTACCATCCTCCTGTCTTCTATATTTAGGAAATCCAACTTCATCAATAGTTATTCTAGATCTAAATTGCTTAGGGTAAAACTTTGAGCAAGCACCATGGATCACGCATGGACTATTCCAATTATAATGGCCACATGGACTACGAACCTGTCATGATCCAAAAATTGTAACTGGAACATAAGGGATATTGTCCCTTATGGAAGCCTTTTAGAATTAATTTCATGTAATCATGCATAGCAAAATTACTAAGTTAATTGAAACTTCTTGAAAAATTTATTAATAAAATACATAAAATATTTAATCTTTCCAAATCGGTTCAAAATCCATATCTAAAATAGGCAATCTTAAATCATGTTCTTAAAAGAAAACTACACAACATATCATTGCAATAACCATGCTAAATGATGTCCAAGGACCTTACCTGCACATTACTAGAGCACTCTATGCTCACACTATCCTAATTTAAATTTCACTATAAAGTGAAGCTCACCAATAGAACAGTTGTAAAGCTACAAAGGCTGGGTTTAAATAATAATTGGATATGCAGTTGTAATTATAAGGAGGAGGAAAAAGGAGGGTTAATTTCATCAAAATTAAGTGAGTGAAGCTCCACTCACAACTCACATGGGACAACAACAAAAATATATAACATATACATGCAACTGCTACAAAACACTTTATTATTTAAATACATATAATTTTACTAAAATAACAATTTATCTGAAATCATGGCAATAATTAGTTGAGGACAGGAGATATTTTGTACATAAATAACTGAGTTGATAGTTAAATATGAGCCAATGACTAATCTGATGGACACTTACCTAAATCTCATAAATGGACACCACACTAGCTTCCTTACTGTGGGTGAGCTACTCCTCTAAAGAACCACTTTATATTAAGATTAACGATCAGTTTTGCAGCCATTAACTTGTTATTTTTCTCACAAATTACTGGAAAATAATAACTTGCAATTAAATTGGATAAATCTGAAAGTTTTGAATTCATATAATTTTAACAATTTGACTGTAGCATAATTAAGGTTCTAAAATCATATCCAAGGGATCATCAACTTATATACATAGTGATTTCAGAAGTCAACAGAATATGTATCTGATAATTATTATGAATCATACTTTGCTCAATACTTTCAATAAATCACAGCTGATGTTCAAAAATCTTAATAGGAAATCCATAGTCTGAAAACATTCTAGTCAATATTTCCGCTATAAACATTAAACTGAGGTCTCATAATTACATAAACTGGGAAAAAGATATTCTATAGCATGCAAGGTATCAAATATGGTCTCATGAGCTTTCTAAAGTAAGGTTTTTATGATAACTATGAAAAATAATGATTTTTCTGAAAATTGGCATAATCCATTAAAGCATTTATTTGCCATAAGTCATTAGAGAATTTCATAAAAAATTTATATGATACTGGGGAATTGGAATGACACTCTCAACTGTCATGGAATTATAAACAAGAGTCAAGAATAACTAAGAATTGCATAAGAAGAGAAACCTATACCACAATAATGTAAAAATTTGCTAAACTCATAACTATATAAGTACATGGGTGAGAACACCTACTAGAAGATATTAATCGAAAAGGGTTAAGAGAAATTGTGTCTTTCTCTCTTGCAAAAAAGCCTTGGGAGACTAGAGTTCTTAAAAAAATGTTTAGGAGTACTATAATGTGCCAAATTTATACTAGGAGATGAATGATATCACTAACAAATTTCTTTTTCATTTTTTTTCTATTTTTTTTGTTTTAACCTTTCCTTAGTCTTTAACTTCCACTATGGTTAGCATTTGGCCTCAAGACTAGCAATAACACTTGTAGATAATTAAGTTAACTTTCTAATGCCACAAAAATTGTATCAATCAGACATCTACAACTCAAGATTTTTGTAAAATACTAAATAGGGGTCATACTTGATAGCATAAGAACAAGGCTATGTTAATAGTCTCCTATAGATATATCCTAACTAACTACTGATATAAGCTATGATGAGATAAGGATAATAGCTAGAGTAAATCTAATTATATCTTTTGTACTACTTGGATAATTCAATTCAAACTACCCTAACATATCTCTTAATTTTCTTCTGTATCACGAATATATCTATGTGTGTGTGTGTGTGTTGAGATGAAAAGCTAATGAGGTTTTTAACACAAATAACATATATCCTGGTATATTCACATTATGTATTTGTTTATCCTTTGAAATAACAATAACAACAACAGCAATAATAATAATAACAATAGTAGTAGCAGTAGCAATAATAATAATAATTTACATGATGAATAACTTTTGCACTCAATTCTAATAATTAATAACTTCTTAAAAATATATAATAATTCTCTATAAAAAATTATATCTAAAAAATTATTTTCATAATAAATGTTAAATATAAATAATATCTAATATGTTCAAATGAGCATCATTGTAATTCAACGATGCTTAGAAAATCTTTTCCCTGTCACGATGTTCACGATTTTGGTCAACTGTTAATCATTTTTAAAATCTACAAGTATTGATTTATCTGCATCAACATTTTTCATTAAAATGATATGTATACATGGAAATATAATTTTGTAACATATTCATTTAATTCTATGTATTTATATTTTTGAAAATAATTGACTCTTTTATAAGTACTGAAAAATTATATCTATTATCAATATAAAATACTTTATGCTAGCATTTATTATTACAAAAGTAGTATATGTGAATATTATATACACACTAATAATCCGATCTTTATAGAATAATAATAATCTCTGACAAAAGGAAAGAACCAATCTCAAATTGACACTTTACACACACACATACATATATTCAAATATAAATTGATATTTGCACCATAAATATAAATGATATATATCTAAATAAATCCTAACATAACCTTAGAAATAATATAAAAATTAATTTTAAACATTATATGTGATAAAAGAAAATTTTAGTACGTTGTATCATATCTAATTCTAGTAATATCTACAATGCTTATACAAATATTAATTTCAATGATAATTGTGAACAATAAATTTGATAAGATAATATTTTCAAAGTTTAAAAATCAAATAGTATGAATCACTGTAAACAATATTGAATCTATTTTGATAAGATAATATTTTTAAAATTTAAAATCAAACATCATATCATAAATTGAATAGCATAGTACTTAAAAAGATTAAATATCAAATGAAAAATGAACATTAACAAAAGATTCGTGATCAAGATTATCATATATTTTATATTTTATTTTCTCCTTTTAGGGGAGTCATATTTACATAAGATAGTTTTACATTTTCTTTTATAATTTAAATATTACTTGTTTAACTAATTCACATAACTTTGTAATAGATATTTACATTTAGTCATTTGTTATTCTTTATTTTGCAATTATAACTTTTTTTCCCTCTTTTTTTTTAGGGCAATTAAATGTCTCTTAAGTTTTATCTAACCCTTCATGAGTTTAGGCATGATATTCTAAAAGATATCCACCTTTGGAATATACATACTATACCTTAAAAAAAATTTGGTCCCCAAATTTAACCTTACATATTCTCGAAATCAATATTCATGGTACATAGTTGATAACATCTGTCACATTTGGGCGTACAACGTATCGCTGTCCCTAATGTGAATGTAACATCTGACACGCAGATATTGTCTGCTTTTGGGCCTAACTGGGCACTGAACAAAGGTTGTCATCTATCGCCTCAAATTAGAACTTATTTTAATGTTAAGTTGCACAAAAAATATAGTAAAAGGCACAATCTAGGTCTTTTCTCAAGGAGGCTTTATCATTTAGTGGGGAAATTTGGGGGTTTTGAATAATTACATTTAAGCAATTTAAATTAAAAGATAATAGTAACAAGATAATAACAACAGTAAAGAAGGCACTAGTGCAAAGTATTCATAGGATTGAAATTAATTATCATTGGCCAAATATTGAATCCATTAGTGGCTATTAGTAATTAATTACTAAAAATTCCACTAGTGATTAATCGATCCCTAGAATTTGATCAATGGAAATAACCAATAAATGAGATCTCAATTTAATTGGAAATTACAATGATTTAAGGTACCAATTACTATAGCCTAACCACCAATTGGAAGGATAATTTTATTGTTCTCCCTCAAACATAAACCAATATATCTATTAATTTACGCCCAAATGGTTTCCCCAAATAACAATCACCAATTTGGTTATTCTAATTAACATTATAGCAATCACCACAAGAATTATAAGAACAGAAACTAAAGAATAATGAGAAAACTAATGCATTCAATATAAACAAAGGATCTCAAATGTCATCCTAATCCTTACACTAGTAAGAAGATTTACTCCTCTATCTCTAGAGGATTACAACAAAGAAGATAAAAGATAATATAAAAATAATAGCAATAATCCATGCCATAATCTCTAAGACAAAGCAACTTCACAATGGAATTACTAAGAGAGAGAAGAATAAAGAAGATGATATAGAGAGAGAATAATATAAACCTAAAGTATGCAGCTTAAAGTGAGTTAAAAATTAGCATAAATATCTGTGTCAATTCTTTATATACTACTATCTAAAATGGGCCAAAGTGAGGCCCATAAACAAATTAATTAGCTGTTAAAACGTCATCGCATGAGCGCTGCAGTGCTAACAACAGTGAGCTACACTAATGAAAATGATTTTTCAGGTTATGTGGAGTGCTGCAGCTCTAGACAAAACCAACATCTTCATGTATTTGGTCAATTTTGGCCTTTTAAACAGCTGAATTCATTCTTGGTAGTAGAAATAGCAATTATGGTCCTTTGAATAATATTTCCAACGCCATTAAAATCACCCTAATCGGATATCTATAACTCTAGATATTCCAAAATTACTAACTGGAGGTCAAGTTGGGCAGCATTAGAACATCAGTAACCTTTAATCTTGAAACTCAATTTTCACCAATATGGTCTTTGAACTGGGTTTTGATCTGAACATGAAAGTTTTAGAAGACTTTTTGAGCTTTCTGCAACATCTTTATTTGTCTTAATCTGATCCCTGTAGAGAGAGATATAGATTTTTCATTATAATGTTTTTTGCAAATATACTTAAATAATCGAGCTCTAGAACTCTTCTATTTTTCTCCCAAATTCTCCCCAATTAATTATAGCTACAAGTTCCATGCAGAGAGTTTTCAACACTGTTCTTCACATTTTACACTCCATTCAAAGCTCTTGTATACAAAAATCGTACTCAAAGAGATAGGATAAACTCAATAGGCTATAATCGAATAATTATTCCAAAATCGGTGCAATAGTCAATAATTCTATCAAAAATGCACAGGCACAAGTCAAAATCCTAATTAATTAGATAAATAACATAGCAAAACTCACGTAAAAAGCTAATAATTAGAAGTAAGATAAGTGGCATAAATGCCCCTTATCAAATAACGCATTTGCGTGGGAGAGGTAGGCATGCTTCATTCCCCTGGCTAATCGATGTTAAATGCCATTTTTTGTACAATTTGAGAAAGTTCAGGATGTCATAATGCGCTATTTGAAAAGTATGATTTTTTTGCACTTTGAAAAGTTTAGAGTGGAAAGTTCAGAGTGTCACGAAGTACATTTTGAAAAGTTAGGATGTAAATTGCACATGACCTAAAATTTAGTGTGTAAATGTATTCATCCCTAACTTTTATTTGAAAAATATAATATGAAAATTAGAGTTTGAATGAATATTTATCACCTTATTAAGCTTAGAAAGATCAGGTAAATCACTATATACTCCAGATACATCATGAACAAATGAGAACTAAAAGATTCATTAACCAAGTTAACATATGAAAATCTTGAAACTGAATATAAATGACATTGACAACAACCATTATCATAACAAACCTCATCTATTTTATACTTTTGAACAAAAGAAGTAATGATAGACTTATCCAAACAAATCCTTATGACATTTATCACTTAAGGTTGAAATGAATTCAGATCTTCAACGTTTATAGAAACCTTAAAAGTAAATTCTTATCCTTGAAAGCCATGAGTTCTTTAGGTTATTTTCTCTTATCTCCTCCTTAAAGTAACAAACATTGCATGAGATTAAAAAGAGAATAAAAATTAATAGAAAAAGTTATATGCTTTGAAAAATAATAATAACATATACCTTCTTAATATAAGAGGCCTTTAAGTCATTAGTAGACATATTCAAGAATGATAAATGAGGCAGACCTAGTTTCATCAATCACCTTACTTTAATAATCCTATACCTTCAATAACCAATTATTTTTGTTTTAGTAATTTGAATAAATTAGTATAATATTGAAGCAGTACCTAATAAAAATTAATAGCAAAATGTTCACAAACCTTGGAACAAAAGTTGTTGGATATGTCTCATATTTCTTACAATAAAAAGAATTACTATGGTCCATCAAACCTTGAAAGCATTTTCTGCAGCCTTTGTACAACCAATTAGAGGTGTTGTATACCTTTTTCACAATTCTAGTAGCAATAAAAGTATATTTATCAGAATGAATAAGATAAAAATGTTACTATAATTCTCACTAAGCAAATTAGTTTTTTCTTATAGATTGAAATTGAAATCTACCTCAGTGATTTATTTAAGATCATAAATTAGTTTATAGACATTGTGATTAAGTCTTCTTCCAATGAGTAATAAGGATTATTATCTATTTGGATGACTGGAGTAGGCATTGGAGTTTGAGACTCACTAATCCTACATAACATTCAATTTATGAATATTCTTTTACTAATTACTAATAATAATTGAACATGCTAAAAGGCTAATAACATTCGTCGAAATTCTTCAACTTTTGGAAATTCAGCATTGATGAACAATTTGGAAGTATAATATTGAGTTAGAGACTCTCATACTTCCTACACATAAGGAAGAAAATAAAAACATAAACAGGTGGAATGGGTAATTATTTGTTGCATGTAGATGAAGATTAGTATAAGACGATTTCATTTTTCTTAATTGGAGAATGATCACATAGCTTGAAGTGGGGCGTTCCTCAAGGTGTTTCAAAAACTATTTTCCAAAATCTTCACACAATAATATGCATCGGATCTTTTAACTACTTTTGTTCAATAATAAAGAATTCATATGATTAACTGGAATAAAGGTTTATCGTTAAATAACTAATTAATTAAAATTACATTCATCTTATTAAGAAGATATGAGATTTACAGATACATTCTGACTTATTGATATTTCCATATTATTGGTAGTTTTGTTACTCTTTGTACATGCATGCAATCCAGTTTTAGCAAATAAAGTGCCTATTACATCTTATATTTATGAAATAAAACAAACCATAAGCAATGTAAAGGATACATCAAACAACACATTTAAAAAATAGAGATCAGTCATCCATCTTCCTTCTTTTTAGCCAAGATGACACTATTAGATATACAATCAATACCATTTAACAGAAAAGAACCATCATCAACTTAATTCCTTCACTTGAGTATCTTTTTTTGAAGAATACTCTAAACTTATGCCTAGTTGGTTTGAACTTCAATGAATTCTCCTCAACATCAAAGTTAGAGATAATGTACACCTTGCCTTCCTCAATTGGTCTCTCAAAATATTTTAGCTATGGGTTTCTTACTGTGCAATGAATCCTATCACGCTGAAAAATAGATAACACAAACATATGGAATATGTTAAAATAGAAAAAACATGTAACAGATGAAGTCAGCAAAATAAGGTGTGTTAAAGAAAAACTGAATGATTAAGTTAATGTGAAATGATGTCAACCTTTTCATCAAGAACTACTACATCCAAAGTTGGTTTTTGAAACTTGGTACTGAAGAAAGTTACTTTCGCAACCTAATCACTCTCATTTTCATTTTTTAAAACCTATTGTCATTACTCTTATTCAAATCATTAATTAGATCATACTTTCCAGTCATGTTGCAGTATTAAATAATGCAGATAAATAAAGGAATAAAGCAATGAAGAGAAAAATATCACAAATTAAAGAAGATTAGTTGAGGATAAAGGAATGAAAGTATGAAATCAAACCTATCTCTAATGCTATATATATGCATATGTAAGCAAATGAAGAGTTCATTCATTTGATGATTATTCCAATCAAGATCAAAGTAAAAAGAATCCTTCCACCAACATAGAGGTATGCAATATATACAAATAGAATTAAATTAAATGAATGTGTAATGGACAAATGAATAGATTTTATATAAAAATCATGCAACAAAGTAGTCCTAATACAACTTTAGAATTTTATATATATATATGTATGTATGTATGGTTTGGAGTGGGGTGAAAATGAGGGGAAAATAAATTTAATTGACTTTATGATTCATGTACTCAAGGTTAACGAAATCAAATTACAAAGTACTTGATGAGAATCATAGAAATACAGATGTAATATATTTAAAAGGAAGTTCAATAAAAAAACAATTAAGATATGAGAAATAATATTTATTAAATGTATGAATCAATATGATCACTAGCACTAGCATAAATCACACAATGTATTGAAAAGAAAAGATCATTATTTTCAAATTTTCATTAAACAGCCTGATGCATATATGTGTTGCACTCTTTAATATGTATGTATAAGCATGAATAAGGTACAATATCCCTCTTAAAACACATGAGCCACCCTATATATCGTATACTAGTGTTATACTTGTGTTACACATGGCAGTATGAAGAAATATTTGTGTTAAAATTGAAGTATTTATTATTTATAAAGTAATTCATATTTTTTTTTTATCTAAAT
Source organism: Dalbergia cultrata (assembly GCA_031216105.1). Lineage (NCBI taxonomy): Eukaryota > Viridiplantae > Streptophyta > Magnoliopsida > Fabales > Fabaceae > Dalbergia > Dalbergia cultrata. The sequence continues at coordinate 12,911,438 of CM062352.1, read as the reverse complement.
TGATTTGGAAAAAAAATGATAATGGTGGCTGTGGGTAATCACACATTCAATTTGTTTCTCATAACAGTGATAATGTTTTGACAGATCGATCCAATTATCACATGTTTACGAGTTAAATTAAATGAAATTTGGTTGTATCAAAATAAATAAAAAGTAAATAGGAAAGATTAAAATCCCACCAAAGAACTTATTATGGATTCGTGTGTTCAAGACAACCGATATAATAAGTAGCCAAAATGACAACAATATGAAAACATTAAAGGCAGTGAAGGTTAAATGCTAAATCTGAATGCATCACTATTTATCTCAAATAAAATAGTACATTAACAAATATATTTATTATTGTATCCAGAGTATTGAGAACATATGATAATAAACACAAACATTTCATACATTTTAAAAATAAATATCAGCCAATCGATTTACATCATCAACAATTTCAATTGTTAATTCATCTTTTCTTTTTAGATTGTTTGCGTTGCATAGTTCTTCCATCCTCTTCCAAATTTGGCTTGATTGTTTCTTGATTTCAATTTTGTAAACAAATTATTGACTATGTTGACCATTGTGAAATGCAATTATCCAACTTCCCATAGTCCCAAATTTGAATAACTCTCTTGACAAATCTACACTTGAAGTTTGAAAGGAAAATAATGAAACAAATGTTAATATATCAATTAATAAAAGGATGTTATAGATAAATAGGTTTTGTAGGCAGAACAATATGAAATGATTGTTATCAATTAAAATTACCACTTGATTTTCAGTAGCTTCATAGTGCGTTAAACATTTGGTAAATTCCTTGTTCAGGTATATGATGTTATGGATTTGTTGAACTCAAAAAAATTGTTAAATAAAATGACACAACTAGATTTACCTAAGGTTTGATGTAGTTCTTTAGTTGACACTTTGGGTTTGAGAAGTTGCAAGCCTGAAAAATAAATGAAAAGGTAAAAGTCAAGTTTTGTATGATTTATAAAATTATTGGTAATCAGTTAATGTGTTAGATGAATTTTGTGTGTAATCATTATTGTGAGTACAATTATTGTCAGTTTGACGAATGATGGTATATGAAATTAAATAAGAGTTATTGATGAATATATTATCTTAGTTAGATAATGAATACACTTACAAAATATGATTTGACCTAGTAGAGCTTTCACCATGATAGAAATTAGGTGCATTTGGGAGAGAGTCATGCCTACAAAAGAGAAGTTATTATTATTTGCATTTAGTTCTACAATAAAAATCAAATATGAAAAATAGTATGCTTTTTGAGAGGGATCACATTTTGATTAAAATAAGGATCAATATCATCATCTAAAGATGATGAATTAGAAGTGGGAACTTAACCTCTCACGGTATTCCTATAATCTTATTTTATGATATCATATAGTTTTTTTTGGAGTATTTTTCTGATGTGTCTAGAAGGATTAGCACTAAAATGTAAAGGATATTGCACGTGATCAATGATATCCAAATAAACATACCATGATACACATGATACAATTTCATAACATATTGATGATGGAGATTGTAAAATTTTATCAATTCAGCTAAGCCCTTGCTTAGATGTGCTTGTGTTCGTCCTTCACTGATTTTCAATTCAAAGAAATTGTCTTTACCATCAATTATGTAGATCATGTCAAAATTCATGACCATGAACTTGTGTAAAGCTCAATGGGAGGTCTGCAACATTCTAGATGAGTACAAACATAAATTAGTTATTATTGATGAAATAGTTGTGAATAATGCAATTTCTGAATTTAACAAAATAAAGTCAATTATTGGATTGTGTGCGTTGTTAATATGCTTAATTCCAAGTATTGAACAGATTCAAACTTTGGCAGTATTTTATTTCCATTGTAAAATATAGTGGATAGAATAATCTAGTATGAGTAGAGATTAAAACCTCATCAATGAATAGAAGCACAAAGTACTTTCTATCTCCATCAATATTCCATGGTTTCGCAAGCTTGAAGAACATCTTATAACAAAGTATATAAATGCACAACATAAGAGGGATTAAAATCATACAACCAAAGTAAATAAATGAAGTGAAAATAAGACATTAAGAAGTGCAAAAATAGTGAAGATAAGCAATATGGAAGTGTGATGAGCAACGGTCAATCAATTACAATAAGTAGAGTTAGTTAATTCAAAAATAAGAAATATTCAATAAGTCCAGGACTACAAATAACAGCGTTGTATATAGAATAAGTAAATACATGTGCTTAGATAAGGTTTTTTTGTCTATACCTTTTGAAGAAAACAACTTTTGATGGTTGTAGGTCGGCAAAAGGCAAACTATATGATGGTGGTTGGATGAATGAATTGAAACAAAAAAACTTGTAATGATTTAATTAGAGTGTATGGTATGGAAAGAATTTTCCGTATGTATGAAAGTTGAAAACAGATCGTTTGTGGTAATTTTGTATTTTGGGAATAATTTTGTATTATTGACTTGAAGACAAATGTTTGAAGTAGCGGAAATTTGTTATGAATATCGCAGAATGGGAAGTTGTGACTTTTGTTGAAGATAAGATAAGATTGCATGACAGAGAATGGGAACTATTGGTGGATGAGATTACTCTATCAACTAGTGGTTTTGATATGTGATAAAGTAAGAAGTTTGCATCTCGTATCACATGTCTTTTATTGGGCCTTTTTTGCTAGCAATATAGCAAAGGAAGACTACAAAAAAAAGGGAAAACTGGTCATATTTTGCTTTAAAAGGAGATTGGGCTTGTAATTATGTCATTTATGCATTATGGGCTGGAGGTTGTTTCCTTATAAGATTTCATTATCATATATATATATATATATGATGCTTTTGGTACTGCTATAAGACCACATATTTATACTGATATAGTGGCATTCTTTAATATGTTAAGAGTCTTTGCTTTGAATAAAAAATATAGAAGTAGAAAATTTCTTTAAATAAGTAATTTGATATGAATACTTGAAAAATTCTTTAAATTATCTGTTAGTAAGAGGTGAACAATGGCTCACTATCCACAATAAGATAATTAACAAATATCATTGGAGTGCTTTTAATATACCCTCCAAAATGCAAATAAGCAATATGATAACAAAGAAAAAAATCGTACAGTAATATAAACTTTATTGTCATAAAATAAAAATAAAACAAAAAGAAAATATAAAACTACCATATCAAGAGCAAGTTGCATCCTGAATGCTATGTAGTTAGGTTAAGAAGAGAACATATAAATAAAAATGTTCATTGTCGACAAAAAAAATTCATTATCACTGTCTAAAGTTGTACAACAAACATAATTAGAATTAAGATTACAAATGGAAAAGATCAACTTTTGAGGATAATTAGTGAAATCAACAACCAATTACTCAAATCTTAACAACAATAGTTGCAATAAAAAAAACTACAATGAACATTCAGAATAAAATGATCAGTTGAAGCAAATATCAGGAACAACCAACATACTTATGATGTGGCCTAGAAGAAGAAAAATGAAGCATCATGGCCAAGTTTTAGGATAATCAATTAATTTTTTTTCAATATCCTATGCAAGTATGACATTCACAAAGTTTGATACTAATTTCAACTTGAAATAATTTTTTATGGAAGTCATGTAGTCCAAACTAGTAGTAAAGAAATTGAAGAAATAGAAATTGAAGGTTGAATACTCACAATATAACTCTACTATATAATGTATCCAAGGCAAATGTAAATAACATATATAATTGTCTAAACATATCATGGTTAATTATAAGTATTCATCATTGTCCATGACATAACAGTCATTAATTAACTATATCTATCATCATAAGATTGTCATTAGCAGCAGAAATGGTCATGATTAGGATACTATCTTTCTTAATATTATGTTCTACAACAAATCTTTTCCAATCAATTGTGATAAATAATTCATACTCTCTACTGAGACCCCAATGATGAAGCCAATTAGGAAAGGCTAGTTTCACCAAAGTAGCAGGAATATGCTATGTTAAACCCAAAAAAAAGTCAGCAATTGTTATGCTTGCTAGTTAAGTAAACCAACATAGAGCATATAAAATAGTATGTGAAAAAGACTATATAATTACCAAAAAAATGAGCTTCAAGAGTTTGGTGAGCAATTATAATTTTTGTAGATGTATAGAGTATAGTAGAATTTGGGTGCACATCAACCCTAACAGATTCTTGGTAGTAATGATACGCATTAGGAGGAATTACATTAACTTGACTAACATGACTTAAAATTTACTACTTGTTTGCCACATCCATTGTCATCCTCTCGTTGTCCACAACCACTGGCAATTAGTGCACCCACATCGACATTGTCGTGTGGTTGTGCTATTGAAGGTATGAGATTAAGTCCTACTTCAGGAAAGGTTAATACAGCCAGTACTACTTTAACATTATGTATGATGCATTCTTGATGTGCACCTTCAGGAAAAAATTTCAGCTCATTGATGGGGTCCAAGATATGGGGTGAGTGTGTAGCAGAAAAGTTAAACCATTGTTCAGCATTTGGTTGATAAGAAGCTTGTTGAATAGGAAGAGGAGAAGACACTTGGGAATAATCATGAACACATATATTATTAGAGATTTTGACCTTTGTGTTGTTTTTAAATATGGGGTTAACAACGTGGTTTTTTGTTGTATCCATCACCTTTATAAAACATGTGTTGTCTCCAATATAGGAAAGATCTAGTCATGTTCCATGATATACATTATAGAATGTCATAATATTTAGAAGAGCATCAAGTACATAGCCAGTGTTAGTATGTTTCTCTATGATTATCTCGAATTGATTTCCATTCAAGTCCATGGATATTATCGGTGAGGATAGTTGATTAGAGAATATTTTATAGAACATAGAAGGTTGTTGAGGTTTAAGTTGCAAAAGAGAATACATATACAAATATAATATCAAGTCAGAAATATGTTTAGAGTAATAATGCATTGTAACACATAACAACATGTAATACTCATTGCATGAGGGTCTATCTCCATGCAGAATTCATGAAATAATGTGTCATCATCATGTATGGTAGTGAAGGAAGATGAAGTCATCTTGTTCTAATTGAAAGAAACAAATAGCAGTAAGTTGCAAGAAGAGGTTAAGAAGAAGAGATTTTGTTAATGTAAAGGGTGAAGAGAAACTTGATGAGAGATATATATCAATGATACGCTGAGTATGTATTAGTATGGTATATAAAAAAAGGAAATGAAGATGACATTTAATGTGCTAATAAAGTATATATTAGTTATGTGTGAATAATGATAACTAAAGAGAACTTTTATTCTAACATGTAAAAATGGATAATAACTTGGAAAAATTCCAATGTTATTATTGAATATGATATTAATTTTTATTTCTTCAATTTAATCTATAATTTTGAATAATAATAAAGTATATATATCAATTAGACACTTTTTTATTTTTAATTATTTACATAACAAATGAACAAATCCAATGCAGAGTGAAAATGTTGATGCTCAATGAAAAATTGAAATAAATTTAAAAGTGATTGATTTTGGTAGATGAGATTTGATAGCATGTTTAATTATGTTAATACAATTAATGGCAACCCATTTAAAGAAAACTTTAACACCTTATTATTGCAAACATAAAAGGATGTTAGCAAATCTGAAGTGAATGACTAATAGAGTGAGAATATCTTTGATATAATGACCATTAGTAACTCAACAACAATATTTGGATGTAATCACCATGAAACCAAGCTGGTATATAGGAAGAACTAAATGGCATTGAAGTTACAAACAAATGACATAGTGTCTTCAGTACTAACAATGTTTTTTGCTTTATAGAGTTTAACTTTTCAAAATAATAAATGAAGTATTGACAAAATAATTGTTTGAATATAAATATGAATGTGACGCATCTACATAAGCTTAAAAATTGTATAAACAAATTCTATTGAATAGGTTTTGAAGAGTGAAATTTGGTAAACTAAAATTAAGTTTGATATTAATTAGAAAAAGTTATTTGGGTTTTAGTTTTGGTTGGAAATCTGAGAAATATTATGTTGAAGGCACTTTGTTAGGGTGCTATTTTCTTAACTTTTATATATGATAGTTAATACTCATGTTATTTTCATATTTCATCACATATAATTTAACAGGCAGTGTGAGGTATTTATATTAGCTCTTGAGTGGTGAGAGTTGTGTTTCTTTCTAATATATTAATTATTAAATCACTATTTATCATTTTGAAAATGCAATAAATTCCCTTTTATGATGTATATTGTATGAATTTAATACAAATTTAGTTGCAATGCTTTGTAGACTGATTTCATCCACAACAAATTTTTATTTAATTGTGTATTGGTTGGTATAAATAAAATGATTTGAGGAAAAAACTTGTAAAATTGTATATTTATAGCTTACCTCTTTCTATTAAATAAGAGAAATTTTCATCGTTATATATATAAGATAATATGTTTGTAATAAATAAGCAATGTCAAAAACTTTATTATTAAATAATTTAACATGACAAACAAATCAATAACTATATGTTGAACTAACTAATCTTTGCTATTATGTGAAAATAAGATAGGTAGTTTAGTTAATAGAATGTTTTTTTCTTTTGGTAATTAAATGTATTGAATTTTGTATGTATTTTTCATAAAAGATGTACTAATTGCATTAACATATTGAAAGAGCAAATTAAATGTGTGATTAATGTTAGAAGTAAAATCACAATAACAAATTGCATTTGAAGCAAAACTTTGTGTTATTTGTAACACAAAGTATAAATACCCTTTTATTTATTATATTGTAAATTGTAAATGGTATGAAATAAATAAAAAATTTAGTTCCATTGGCATGTATAAAATTTCATGGAAGTAAAATTTCAAGGTAATTAATTACCTATAGGTATAAATGGAATTATTTAAAAAAATGAAAACTTGTATATATAAATCGTATCTCTATGTGTTAAATAAGACATTTCCATCATTAATTGTATAACATATAATGTATTTAATAAATAAAAAAGGATTAGAAGATTATTTTTATATACTTTAACATGACACACAAATTGTTAAATATATCTTGGACTAACACAAATTTTTAAAATAATATAATTTTTCTTTTATTAAATAAATTGATTTAATTTTTCACAAAAAAAGAAGTGTTAATTATGTTAAAAAAATTTAAGTAGTATATTACATGTGCAGTTAGTGTTAATGTAAAATTAAGATAACGAATTGCATTTGAAGGGAAGAATTATGTTATGTTTAACTTTTTTTTATTAACAAATTCACTCTCCTTGTACTTTTATTACCAAGCATAAACCTAAATAATATTAGTACAATTACATTACATGTTTAACAATTTAACAAATCTTGACAAATATTAGAGTAAAAATTTTGCAACAACAGCCTAGTTTTTATAAAGTGTAAACATATATAATAAAAACATTCCAAATACCATAGTTTAATATACACCAGAGACAAACACTATAAAGTTGGTCCTAAATAGGAAACACAAAGATCTCCCAAATTATAGACAGAACTTAAAATCAGAGCTATTGATGTCAGTTGTCCATTTTGGTTCATAAAAATTGAAAATTCATTAAATTGATATCATTAAAGGATAGTATTAGAGAATCGATATTAGTAAAAAAAAATCAATTAGGAAAATTTTAATAATCATATTATGTTTGTGTCTTTTATTACATTTTTTAGTTATATTTGATTTCATAATTCTTTAGAAGTCATTGTGATTTGTATCTGTTAACATTTGAAATACTTTTAAAATTTAATTAATGAATTTTTTTTTGAAATTACTGCTTCTGAATTATTTGTTTATTTATCAGCCTTTAATTGGTCGTCAAAATGTCATTTAAAAATATTTTTCAAATTTATGTCTATTAAATCAAATATTTACAAATAAAAATTGATTTTTTCAAACGATATAAAAACTTATTTAAACGTGATATCATAAATAATATAAATTAAATTTTTGGGTTATAAATGTAGAATCTATATTAGGAGTGAATATAAAAAAAATATGTTAAAGAAAAACAAAATGAAATATTAATGAAATTAATACTGTATAAGTCAAACATTTTAATTGTGAAAAAAATAATATAATAAACCATAGAATAATACTTGGGCAACCGCCAAGTATATCTAAAATCTAAAATTAGTCTAATAGATAAAATTTTTAACATCCACACAAATGTAAAATGAAATAAATGTTTGCCAATAAATACCAATCAGAACTGACAATATTAGGCAAATCACAAGAAAAAAAAAAGAGATTTTCCTAATCTTGGATCATCAATTATTCTTCTTTGATGATTCTCTTAATCTTGTTTGTTGAATTGACAATCAATCTCTTAGAGTATCCTCAAGCTTGACAATCCATTCTCCTTTTGATATGCTTCTTTTCAAAGATAGAGTTCCAACATTTGAGAAATTTTTGTCTTGTTCACTAGCTTAAGTCACTATTCTAGAATTATTATTGATCAATGGTAACTGCATCATAGCAAAAAAAATCATTTTACTATTAGACATTATAGTATACTGTAACACCATAATTATTAACCCTTTATGCGTACATCATAATTGGCCAATTATTAGACTTCTTACATTTTGATTTCGTATATTTAGTCATTCATAAACACTCTTAATGAAAAATAGAGGATAGATTTTTTTTTTAACTTAAAAACATTTCCATAATAATAAGCATATAATAGGACAAACTATAAATAAATCCTAGGTAAGAGCTGATAATAAGGCTGATCTCAAATACATCCATCCATAAGGCATAAAAATTTCAAAATAAGGACAAACATAAATAGGGATCAGTGGTCTATGTAACACCCTAAATTTGATTCAGAAATTAATTGAGACTTTATTAATGAGAATCTCATAATTCTAACAGATATGAAAATGATGAGAACAACTCAACGGATCTATAAAAAAAAGTGAATAATAACCTAGTGGACCCCACAGGCCCGCCAGGACTGTCGAAACCCTAGAATTGGGGTCTAGAGATGCCTGAAAGTGAGAAACTATAAAATTAAGATTAGAAGTGGTTAGGACTAAAGATTTTATATCTAGAAATAATTTTCGGGTAATGCTCAATTACCCGGGTATGATATTTCACCAGTTCAGTGAAATTTCGATATGCGATTTCTAATACTAAAAACTATTTTGATCTCTACAAAATGAATGAGTTTATCTCTTTAAATCAAATGAATGGATAATATTCAATCTTGAATTATAAGATTGAATCATAGTCATCCACTTTACTTACTTAGATTAGGATTTATCTAGTTATAATATATAATATTGAGTGCATTTATTACAAGATTAACATAAAACAAATCTTCTCCAAGAAGCCACTCCATATTTTCAGCTAGCAAAGAGCGAAGAAGGCAGCTGCATCTCATCCATAGCCAAGAGCTTCATCTTGGTTTCAAATTCCATATATACTAGCCTAGAGTTACCAAAATCAAAACCTTCCTTCACTAAAGTTGTTCTACAGCTCAACACCTACAAATATAACCAATCAGAATCTCAATCCATCACCCAATCTCAACTTTAATACCTTATACCTCACTATTTTGAGAGGTGTTTGGGTGTATCTTAAGAGCTTTGGAATGAAGAGCATCATCTTGGAGCATACTAAAGACAAAGACACCATTAGCTTCCAAGAGTAGGGTTTTCTTTGGACTTTTCTTTCAAAATTTATGATGAATATTTCTGCTTGGTTCTGTCTAAAATTTTTGATGGAATTTATTGATGATATATGATTATTGATGTATGAATTTTGATGGTATATTTGGATGATGATAAAATCCATTTTTGTTAAAAGAGGTTGTGGGCTATATTGCTAGATTCCTAGTTTGGCTGCAGATAGAGAAACTATGTGAATTATTAGACCTATTTGTGTTCATGGTTATGAGCTAGGAAAATTACATGTTCAAACTAATATCTTACACTATATATACAAATTTTCTTGAGCACTGGATTTAAGGTATAAGGCCTCAAAAAATCAGAGATCGAATGGTACTTATGCTGGCTAGATGATTGAAACTGAAGCTATAAAATTGTCTGATTTTATTACCATAGTAAATGATATATTCTTACTTTGAAATTTTTACAGGGAGTTGATAACTTCTTGAAATATAACTGTGATTTTTCTTTTGAGTTGATTCCATCAATTGCTAGAGTTAAATATTATGAGAATTTTGATCTGAGCTGTGAATAAGTGGTCTTTGACCACCAAACTTGTAAAATTTATTTAATATGGTTAGAGGACTCTGTTTGCTATGAAATTTTTATAGGGACTATTAGACACCTTGAAGTGTCTAGAGAATTTTTGTGGCCTACAATTGACCATTTGGTATGGAAATTAAATGTTGTTACCGGAGTGATAAATCTGCCAAGATGTTGGAATGGTAAGAATGTCTTAAATTGACAATAGAAAGACATTTAGACCAAATATATGGCATATGAATGCATACCAATTGTTCGAAAGACTTGTTTATAAGGCATGAATGAGACTCCAATGAAACTAAATGCCTATATATGTGACATAAGTCTGCCTTTGAAAAAGAGAAGTACATGATGGGATTATATGACAAAATAGAATATGTGAAATTTAATGGTGCATGTTTTAATATATGGAAAAAATAGAAACAAGGCTTATGTGAGATAAAGAGGGAAGGCAAAAATAAGGACTTCCTAGGAAATTTTATGAATCGGTAGACGTATCGACTAGGAATAGAATTGTGTGAGATTCGGAAATGGAAAAAAATGAAGTCCGATTATCACAAATAGGAATGAGCTCACGTGCTAGCAGTCTATGGTCCTCAGTGGAGTTATCCACTACAGATATTACTTAATGTGCAACTAACCCTTCCCTATATTAATAAAAAAAAAACTGCACTAATTTGAATTCCATGGGATATAAGAGAAACACATACGATTAGTACCATTTTGCATTTAACTTTACTTAACTTATGTACATTAATATTGATACATGTGATCTAACATGATTTTTTTTATTAGTATTATGTTCACATTTGAGGGAGTATTCTACTGAGAATTTTATAATATTTTCATCCTAATGTCTGCATGTATTGTATATTGTATTCAGATTCTGCAGATGCCATCCATAGTGTTCTTCCTTGATTCGCCACAATGGGTGTGGCATTACGACCTGGTGCTTGACTCACCTTATGCAACAACTTATTCTCATATCAGTGCATACGTATTCTTTGGCCATTCCTTTAGTGCGTCTTTCTTCACCGCTGATTTCGACCCAGATTTTCCCTACGATGGTGTGCCTTTCCATATGGCGCACCCATTTATATTTGATATCCCGGTAGCACCACCAACACCCCCTCCAGCAGATGCTCCCTCCTCATTCTCATCCTCTGACTCAGACCCACTAGAGGGTCTTGACACCCTTGGCGGAGGTGAGGCCATCGTACCAATGGCCAATGGGTTCGTCTAGGAGAACATGAGATCTACAAGGACTCTTGACTTGTATATAGTGTAGCATAGTACTAGGACCTCACTAGCTTGCTAATTGATTGCTGTTAGATGTTTTTAGGTCCGTTTCTGTGTATATATGATTTTGTTATGCCTTAAGATTTGAGCAGGTTAGAGTAGACACTGAATATGCTTTCTTTTGAACTAAGTCCTTAAATAGTTCAAGAGTTTCCACTGTAATATATTTCAAATCTTTGTGTATATTGCTAACTTATTTATGATGTACATATATATATATAAGTTGTTGCAACACAGGAGTTCAATTTATTATCTTTTCATTTCTCTCGATTAGTATAAAGTATAAAAGAAAGTAACACTTTTCTAATTACTGTATAGACACTCGAGTAATATATGATAGTTAGGAGGGTGTTACAGTCTACATGTTCAAGAGACATATACAAAATATGCAAAAGATAATAATGAAGTCTTTAAGTGTGGGTTAGCTCCAAAGTCAAGGACTCAAGGGACTCCAGCATTCGGGTCCGCAGGCTAGTTTGAAGACGACACGGAAAAAGAAAAGGGGTGAGAATCCAAAGGAATCTCAGTAATTAAATGAAAACAGTATAAATGTCATCATTATCGTCTCCCGTCACTTCAATTTAATTACAAAATAAGTGAGTATGCGTTGGTTTATTTTAATTATTTTGCAAGTACAAGTCTCGAAGTGATCCACATCTTAAGTCTTGTAAAAATTATTGATTGACAAATAATAATCTAGAGAATATACCATTATTGTTGTATAAATCACATAAAGAGAACTTGCATGAGAGAATAAGAGAATCAAGATATAACACGTCTTCTAGCACTTTATTTAGTAACTTTAATTTCTTTAATGTATCACCCTCTCTCATCTTACATAAACTAACTGCATCACCATGCCTGACGATTTAACTGTCACCTAAACTCTGCATCACCTATCGCCTAAGATGAGTTCAACCTAACTAGCCGTCGCTAGATTTATATGGGCATAGAGGGGAACAACTTTGCTTAACATTTTAAGTTTAATCTTTTTGGAATCTGATGTTCCAACATCATGTATGTCACGACCCGATCTGGGCACATGACCGACATGTGGGGAGTCCTATCCCCACGTAAGCCTCGAGACTTGTGTAATGCTCTACATACATATTTAAATAGAAAAATTCATGTAAAACAAGATTACATTCAACATATAAATTCCCTATTTTCTGAAATCAACATCTTGATAACTAAAATATCATCATCTACATCAAAAGTCTAAAATCGTACATTATCCATACCCAAAATACAAATATACATATCAAACTACTTTTGTTCAGTTTGTCCATAAACAACTAGTTCCATTAAATACAAACCATAATATGATCAAATATGCAAAATGCAAAACGAGGTCTATATGAAGCGGGACTTCTGCCTGCAATAACACTGGAGAACTCTACAGAATCACAAATACTTCACTCAAGTGAAGCTCACCAACTGATCCTCTATTGCCGCTGGGAAGTAAAAGGCTAGGAAGAATCCACAGCAGTTGTTATATCTGTAAATAGGAGGAAAGGAGAGGGGTGAGTTTTTATACAAAAAATCAGTGAGTGAATTCCCACCTGTAATCCCCTTTCATGGGACATCAAAGAAGCAATGTGTAAAATCATGATAATATTAATAATACTCTAAAATCTCACATAATCAAATACACATATACATATATATACATTTTTGTAATTATTAGTCATCCTCTTTCTAACTCCCATACAATTTCCTCCAATCATCGTCATATCTGAACCAATATTGGCCTATCGTATAGTAACTGTCAAAGGACAATAATCTCTATTTTCGTTATGTTTTATGAGTGCTCTGTGAATGCTCAGTTTCTTGCGAATCGTGTGTCTCTGTTCTTTTGTGTGAGTGCTCGGTTTCTCATAGTTTATTGGTTTCCCTGAATGAATTGTCCTTCGTGGACTAAGTTTCATGGTTTCACGTAGTTTCATGGTTTCTCTGAGTAGTTTGCCCCTCGTGGGCCCTGTTTGTCTTCTACTGAGCTCTGAATCCACCTGATTCTAACAGTCTAACCTTAGAATAACCGCGGTTATAAAATCATGTCCAAGGGATCACTAGTCCTAAAGCATTGTGATTTCAAAGGCCATAAAATATGTAGCTAGCAGTTGTTATGAGTATACAACTCTAACAATCTGACTTTAGCATAACCATGACTATGAAATCATGCCTAGAGGATTACCCTCTTCAGAAATTTATGATTTCGTATATCCTCAGAATATGTAGCCGTCAACTGCTCTGAATCTCATAAAGATTCAAGCTCTAAAACTGTTTTTGTTTATTTCTCTAAAACCTATCCCAACCTCAAGTTTTTCATAGTCTATACATCTCAATATCACATCCTAACATCCAAATTCACTATCACAATTCCATCATCCTCTCTAAATAGCATTTCTAAGTTTATAACTATATTATATACACAACCATGTCCAGAATCCAGTTTAACATAATCAATTCTCTAACAATCACTTGCATAATCCATGTTCAACATAAAATAAGCATTTCAACAATTATAAATTTCTAATAATCACAATTAAAACCAACTCTAAACATAATTATATATCAACAATGGTCCCATGAGTTTTCTAAAATATAGTTCATGCTATTTTAAAACCACAATTTCATAATTCAGCAAAAATCTCAAAACCATACACCACAATCCCTAAAGAATCATACTTTAAAGCATAGTTTCATGAAAATAACTCTAATGCAAAACATAGAGATTACAAGTATGAACCCACTCACCTAGAGTGGTGAACAGTGAAGGAATAGTACCAACAGCACACTAGGAAGCAGAACTGACAGTGGTATCTGATATAGAAGTAACAGAACTCTAAATCAACCTCTAAATATCCAAGAATCCATCTCTAACATACTAGAACACTTCCCTCCTTGAAAAGCATGAGAATCACCCCAATAACAAGGAAGAAATAGAGAAAAGAGAGAGAAATCAAGAGAATAACATACCTTAAATCCTTATAAGGAAGAAAAATGGAGTTTAGATGATGAAAAGGTGAAGAAATGAGGTGTAGAGGGGAAGAATCGTGTTTTCTTTGCAGAGGAAAAGGGTGGAAAGGGGTGGTTTGGCTGTGGAAAGGTTCTGGACTTGAAATCAGGGTTTTTATAATCACTGTCGATCGCTGCAGCGCTAGCAGCGCTCACCAGAGCATCTCTCACACTAACTTACTTTTCTGTTGACTGCTGCAGTGCTAAGAGCGCTGCAGCGCTCACCAGAGGGCCTATAAATCATTTATTTCCTCTTAACTTTTATTTCCTATTAACTTTTAAACATAAATGTAAATAAGGGAATACCCCTTATTTGAATTCAAATAAAATATCTAAAAAATCCAAATTCAAACCAATCAAAATCTAAATTTTGGGTTTTAGTTTAAATCCATAAATTTTCACAGTTTTATAAATTTTTGGATAAAAAAGGAGTATTTAAAGGTTCCATAAAATTCATTAAAAATTACTCTTTGACTTATTATTTTCTAAGGAACAGTTACCGAGATTTTTGGTCCCAAGAATATTGCTCTATTATATGGCTCTCCAATAAGGAGTAGGGTCCAGACTTAGCAAAATTCAATACTTGAACTGACAGATAAAGGTGATTGATACCCTTCCTGATTCGAAAAATTTTCCTAACCTTTCTATTTAAAATTTGGGGTATTACAATGTAAAAGTCTTGTAATTTCTCTTATTAGAATCTTTGATGCATACTTGACTTAACACCTTCGGTTGATAAGACTCATTCACATAATCAACCATGATCAATGCTCAGAATGAATGCCTATGTGATCTCAACGACTATCCAAAATCAATAGTCAGTCATCACAATTCAATCAAATATAGCATTTAAATACAATAAATTATCATCATTTATCCATAGATAACCAAAAGTCATTCATTCATATAGCATCACAAGTAACAAGTATTTCTTTTAATAAATTGGCTTGAATTAATGACATAAGTAACTCGAAGAGCACTCTTTTTCTTTTCTATTTTCCAAATATTTGTGAAAAACCAAGACCACCTTCTCTTGGAACATATGCTTTAATAATTTATTTTCAAAAATCTTAAGACTTCTAATTTTTGCTAAATAGCCCTCAAACTTTATAAAATTTACAAAACAACCCCTAACTAAATTTTTCATCCAAAACAGGTTTTTCATCCTAATTTCGTTGAAATACAGTTCTACCATTGGAAATTTTTGAATTTATACAAAAGTCTCAAACTTTTAGGAAGTTACAATTTGACCCCTCAACTTTACTAAAATTATAAAATGATCCAAAACTCATTTTTTCTTCTAAACACATACCTTGTTATTCCAGAACCCATTCTTACAGTTTTTCTCCCTAAATATTTGATTTTTGCTGAAAACCCCTAAGCTTTCTAAAATTACATTTTGACCCCAAATTTTTATATATAATTACAAAAATAATCAAATCACATATGCTTACTCCATTTTTCATGTAGATTCCAAATATATGGTTAGTTTTGAAAATAGCATTTTCCTTGTAGAAGAACCTGCCTTGACTGAACCTATATATATAATCCAAACTTTTGTAAATCTTGGACACATAATATCATGTTGTCTAGAAATTTCAGTCTCAAAGAAAAATATCATTAAATTACTAAACATCATAAAAATATAGCAAAATAATTTTTTAGAGATAATTCAATATGCTTGTGAGACCTTGTAAAAATTTCAAAGCATAAAAAGATCTCTAGCTATATTAACGAAATTATAAAATTTGAGATATTAGAAACGACCTGTTTTCAGTCAATAGTCAGAAAACCCAATTTTTTTTACCCTATCAAATGAACTTAAGAAATTCTATAAAAATGCATGGTTTAACTTCAAGGTGTCCACAACGTCCTATAAAAATTTCAAGTCAAAAATCGATCATTTGATATAGTAACAAAATCATACAAATTCAGTGCTTCAGAAATTACTATTCAGGCCGAAACTCTAATCTCCTTGGTTTCTGAATTTTTAAAAGTAGAAAAATTCATCTAGATAGCTCAAGAAAAATATGAAGATGCCTCCATATGTTAGTTTCGTCATATAAAAATTTTCGCTCATAATATTGTCTCCATCTATATGAATAAAATCATATATATTGAACTATCTGCTCAAATCTGAGAATTCCAGCAATACAACATACAACTTCTTTTGATCTTTCACGCATAATCATACATCAAAACTCAATTCTCCTTAAACATAAACCCCTACCAAAAGATAGTTTTTATTGAAGATCAAGGCAGCCCCAAGCTCCTTGAAGTTTGATCTCCCAAGTAAGGAAGCAAAAACTCTTACTTTCCTTTGACCACAAATTTCGTTTGCTCCAGAATAGGTAGGAGAAGGCTTTTTCTTGAAAAACTAATGGTGGACCTGTGTTTGTTGATGGAAGAGCTATGGAAAAGTGTATTTAATTGGTAGATTTGGTGGAGAATTGAAGAAATTATGAGATTGAAATGGTGAAGGAAGGTGGTAGTGATGGAGGTTGAAGATAAGAGAGTTTGGTGGAGTGTTTTTGAAGATAAAAATGTGATTGTGTATGAGTGGGTGGGTGGCAGCTCATATTAATAATAGGGAGTGGGCAATTGAGTTTTTTTTTTATTATTATTTGTGGGGGTGGTTGAATTGGGTCTAGGGGTATTTTAGGGATTAGGTAAAGAAGTGGGGGCAGATTTGATAGAAAATATACTAAAAGACAGGAGTAGTTATTTGTGACATCATCATAATGACTCCTTATTAGTATGCCACTACATTTTTAACTAGTCTTTAATAATTCTTGAACAATTAAATGTACGTTATTTCCTTAATTATTTTGATTAGGCTTAATTAGCATTGACTGTGGGTAAAATGATAATTTCACATAAAAATTCTCCAAGACTTACCCAAACATCAATTGTCCCTTCAAATTAACATATTGAATTCCTGAGTGATGATCAGGTCTGGTTGTTACTTAATCCCACGTTAAATTACCTCAAGGGGTATTTTGATAATTTTACACAAATGAAAAATCAGGGCATTACATATACTTTGGCAATTGAAGAAATCCTCGAATTAGGATCACTGATATGTTCAATAACTTTAAACCTTCATGATCAAATAACAAAAAGAAGGCTGATTCGATTTCATTTACCACTCTCATATGGATGTTATACTTAAAGATGAATTGATCATATCACTTTACTTACTTAGAAAATAGAGAGCATACTTGATTAGTAAAATTCAAAACAATGAAGGCCGTATTTTAATTCATTACCTTGATGTAAATGTAGAGGAATCAATTTTCACACTTTTTGTAGTACAGTTTACGATCTTCCTCTTGCAATCCACTAAAACACCTCTTAGATGAACGATACCACCAATTGTATTCTGTCTCAATCTCTTCCACCGTTCCAAGAGTCAAAAGAAAATGCATCTTGTTAGTATAAGCAGTACAAATAAATTCATATAAGTCATTCTCAACTGTATAGTCTCATACCTATATAGTCTTAGGATCCTTCTCATTCTGGTGTGTAATCGGTACATTTATGTATCCCTTTGCTTAAAAGGCCATGTGAGAAACCGGTCCTTGTCTGTTCCTTCTTTGCATTGGCAATTACTCCCCACCGTCGTCCCGGGCATTACAAATTGCAAAACAAATTGTGAAATAGTTTAGGCTAAAAAGAATGTGTTGAACAAAAAAAATTCTGATACAAAATGGTTCGTGATCTACAAATTAATATATATAATTTCACAAACACAATTACGGTTCAATTGATTTCTAATTGATGAAATATTCCTTATACTTTTTAATCATATATTTATGATTTAATTGATTCATGCATTAATTGATATGATATTCTATGTTTTTTAATTGATTTCTGATTGATCTAATAATATTTGTTACATTTTTTAATCATTTATGAGAATGCATTTTTTTTAATTGAAACTATTGAAATGTAATAATTAACATTATGAGAATGCAAATTGAAATCAAGGATGTTTATATGTTTAGATTATGCATTAAATATTCAAATAAATGTAATATCTAAAATAAATGTAATAAATGATTGATCTAATAAATGTTCAAATAATGTAATATTTGAAATGTATATTGAAACCATGCATTAAATATATTTGTTATTATTTTAATCATTTAATCAAATAATTTAATTCCTTTTAATCAGATTGAATTAAGGAGGAATTACCATGGTAAATTTCTTTATCTGGATAAACTGTGTTTTATATATATATTGTTGACTTTTGGCTTGAGAACTCTAATTAACCAATTCGGTTATTTCTGTTATAGTGAGTGGATTTTGTTAGTTGGTTGTTAATAGATTTGTAACAACTTTCTCTTAGCTTTACCTCACATGCCTAGTTGATATATATAGCTATCAAGCTATGTGTAAGGGAGGGAATTCAATTTGAATCATTACTGAGAGAAAGACAGATTCAAACACCATTTGTAATTCTTCAAGATTTGTAAAGAAAGCATACTCTTCTGTCTGTGGATGTAGCTCACACACATTGTGATTCTTTGTGTGTGATCTTACTTTCTTTACTGTTAGGGTTTTGCAATTTTTCAGTTTTCTATTGTATTCTTTACGAGGAGTGGTGACCTTTTTCAGCATGCCATACAGACCGACGCTGGCTCCATACCCTAGTAAACTTTGTATGGGATTGTGGTAAGTGAACTTTAAAGCAAGCTTACCATTTTCCCATACAGACCATGGGAGGTGAATCTGGTGGGCCTTTTATTTCAAAGCGTGGCTTGGCACTCAGCCCACATTTGAGTTTCACTTCAGATTAAAGAGCGTGCCTTGCTGGATTGAATTTGTCCCATGTCTTGTACCGAAACCAAATTATTTCCCCATTAATGTCATGGGCTTGGCCCATTAGCAGAGCACACCTTGGGTGCTGAGGTGTGAGGGCATGCTGTTGCATCTCCTTCAAGCGAGCAGCACCGCCACTGAGGACAACAACAGATCGAGAGGCTCCACCGCTCAAGCCTTGCTTCCATCGCCCCATCCCAGGATGTCGACGGGCACCATCTCCTCCGTGCCGGCCGCCGATGCTCCGCCGTCTTCCTTCTCCTGCTGAAGCTTGCTCACACTAACCCGAGGCAGCACTGCCGCCCTCGGTTTCTCCTCTCCGCCGCTGAAGAGAAGAGGGGCAACACCCACCGCCGTCCGATCTGCCTCCTTCGTATATAGCTTCGTCGCCGTTGGAATCGCACTCTCCGCTGCTTGACGACATCTCCACCGCGAGCGGGTTCGATTCGTTGCTACCGCCGTGCGCGGGCTCAGATCGTTGAAGCCTCTGTTCGGAGTACCGCTGTCTCGCCGTCTACGACTATAGTGCTTCCGTCGCAGCTTCCCTCTCCTTCTGTTGGATTTGCATTTGTGAGTGTTTCTGTTATGAACTTTGTGGTTGATCTCAATCTTTGATCTAGAGTTCTGAAATTGGATCCGTGATGGTTGTTGTTGTCGTTGTTGTTGATTTTTAATGGCTGAAATGCTGTTTCTGAGTTGTTGCTGATGAAATTGTGTTGAACTTACGATTTTTGATTTTCTGGTTCTGGATATTGATTATGAACTGCAATTGCTGAAATGTTGTTGAGTTGTTGTTCCTGATCTTCCATATTCATAATATTTTGCCCAGTAAACAGCCCATGAAAGGGATTGAGGGCTTTCGAGAAATACTCCTCTGCGAATCTGAACTTTTAATCCGTCAATGAAATAATAAACTGGCGTTGCAGGATGGCTGACGTGAACTTGTTGAGAGTGAGAGATGAAATCGCGATAATACTCATCAACGTTACTGATTTGTACCGGGGTTGAGGAGCACCATTGAAATGAATAAGAAATCGGATAGAGAAGAATTATGTACTTAGAAGGAGAGTTGAGAAAATGATAAAATATCAGGGAGGGGAAATCACATTTCATTTCACATATTGGTTACCCATGACATCACTTAAAGTCCGTATTTATACTACTTACTATTAACTAAGGTAATTCTTCTAATTGGGCTACTTAGGCTCATCTCATGCTTGTTACATTGTTGTAATGAGTGAGAAATTGGATAGAGAAGAGTTAAGAACTTAGAGGGAGAATTGAGAAAATGATAAAATATCAGGGAGGGAAAATCAAATTTTATTTCACATATTGGTTACCCACTATACCACCTAAAGTCCTTGTTTATACTGCTTACTATTAACTAAGGTAATTCTCCTAATTGGCCTACTTAGGCCCATCTCATCCTTGTTACAGTGGTATGGTTTACTTTATGTTCTGTTGAATCTTATGTGGCTTGTGCTTGGTAAAGTTGTTCTGATATCTTTTAATGAGTGTGCGAGATCAACCTTGTATGCAGTGAGGGAACAGATACTTGTGGAGTCGAGCCTATAGAGCAAGTTCATCAATATGTCTTAGCAAATTTCAGCTTGCATCAATGTCTTACTTTTTTCCTTTTTGCTTGATTCAAAATGGTTGCTTGCTATTTGGACTCTTAGTGTGAATTTTCAATTTTTGAATTATTTGGATGCTCCTCTTACTTTTTTTTTTTTTTTGGGTTATTTCCTAATATGAATTTTGAATACTTATGTTGGTAGTTGGTTATGTTAATATTGATGACATTTTATTATATTTTGGTTGAACCTCCGGTTGAATTGGTTGGATCTGTAAATCTTTAAACCAGTGCCCCAACTGGTTTGATGCCCGGTCCGGTTACCTTTCTCTCTAGTCACTTTGAAGAGAATCTCTATTTTTACATCCAGCAGAAAGCCCTTCCAAATTCTGGCAACTTAGTGGTTCTCCAGCCGAGCCCACTTGTTTGGCCACAGCCCCACACTCTTTTGCGCCTCGCACTCTGTTCAAGCTCTATGTTCAGGCTCATTTTCTGTCAGCCTCTTGACCTTAAGGCCAGCTCTGGCTTTCCTCTATTGATTTGTTTAGGATAATTGTGAATTTGGGAAATCATTACCTGTCCATATTACAAGGGAGGTTAAATCCTCAGAACTTGCCCTTTATTCTTCAAATTTTCACATATCTACATGTACAGTTTTGTCTATATGTTGCCACAGAAAAGAAAAAGAAGAATTTGAGATTTGATTTGCTTGCTTGGTTGGTGACCCATTGAGGTTGGTACTGTACTGAAGACATTGCTCTTAGGCTATCTTTAATGGAATAACATGGAATTAGGTGCTGTTGTTTTGGTACTTTTAGCATAAGATACTGAATGGTATTAGTCTGTTAGGTGCGTCAGCGATTGGGTACTTTGTAGAAACTGGGGTTGATTGGAATTTGGAGACTGTTCTAGAGGATTAAGCTTTATGTATACTGCTAATTTATTTGAAGTCTAAACCTGGTTGTGAATTTGATTAAGTTTGAATGTAGGAATTATTGTTTTGTCTGTTGTTGTTTGAGACTTGAGAAAAGTAAGGAATATGCTGAGCTCCAAATTTTGTCTTCCTTATGTAATTGCACAAAGATTTTGTCTCTCTACGTTGCACTAGAAGAATGATGTTAATTGGATCACCAAACATTTTGTGGATTAATCTAATTGTAACTTAACCCAATGCAGACTCAAATATTTGGACCGCCCTTTCAATCCTGACCAGGAATCATACTACGCTATTCCATTGGCTTTGCCCACCTTATGTTGAGACATTCTTCTGTACATTTAGTTTACTCAACTTGTGTAGATTAAGCTTAACACAAGATTAACATGTCATTGTTTTTTAATGGAATATAGTTGAATGGCACAAAATTCTGTGCTGGATATTTTAAGTTATTTGATCAGAATTATAATGTGTGAAATTTTGTTAGTTTAGCCTATACAGGTTTTGTAGTGCTTTTCTATGTAAGAATTTTACACCTAAGATGGAATGTTCCACTTTACAGGGTAGTGAGCTGGTCATTCATGGCTCTCTCGTCCAAACTTTCATATCAGTTAATCCTCATTAGGAATTTTGTGAATGCGAAGATCAAATGGGTCCGAGACCCATATCTTGATAATGCAGTCCTGAAAGAGAAAGATCTCAAACAGGCCATTTATCTCAAGAACGAAATAGTTTCATCTCCTTCCAAATCCCTCTCCATCTACACTGCTTCTCTGCTGAAAGCTCCCCTCAACCTTTCCACTACAACTACCAAATTCATAGAGAAATATCATTGTGTTTTCACACAATTCCAACCAAGTCCTGGCTTCCCTCCACGTGTCAAGCTCACACCTCAAGCTTTATCCATACATAAAGAAGAAATGGCTATACACAATTCACCTATTAACCGTGAAGACACTGTTAAGAGGCTGGCCAGGCTTCTAATGCTTGCTGGTATGGGAAAATTGCCACTTTATGTGATTGAGAAGCTAAAATGGGATCTGGGTCTTCCTCATGATTATGTTAAGACTCTTTTGGCTGATTATCCTGATTACTTTGATGTTTGTAGTGTGGAAGATCCATCGTCTGGAAGACAAGTGCTTGCTTTAGAGCTTGTTTCTTGGAGAAAACAGTTTTCTGTGTCTGAGTTGGAGAAGAGGGAAATGAGCTTGGACTACAGTGGAGATAAAAGAAGACATGATATTGCGTTTCCCATATTGTTGCCAAAAGGTTTTGATTTGGAGAAGAGGGTGAAGATGTGGGTTGAGAATTGGCAAACATTGCCTTACATTTCTCCATATGAAGATGCATTTCATCTTGACCGGAGTAGTGACCAGGCAGAGAAATGGACTGTGGCAATTTTGCATGAGTTGCTTTGTCTTCTAGTGTCAAAGAAGACAGAGCGAGGGAATTTGCTTTGTTTTGGAGAGTGTTTGGGGTTGGGCCCTAGATTTAAGAAGGCTCTGGTTCATCACCCTGGCATATTTTACATTTCCAATAAGATTAGGACTCAGACTGTCGTGCTTAGGGAGGCTTATAGAAAGGATGTTTTGGTTAGAAAGCATCCATTGATGGGTATGAGATTTAGGTACATTCACCTCATGACTAAGACTCAGAATCACCATAAACAAGCCGAGTTGAAGAATGATCAAGAGATTGAAGCTTAGCTTATGAATTATGAACCTGAAGTAGTTTCCAGTTCAGGCTGTGATTTTCCAAATACTGATTGTTAAGATGGCTTCCTTTGAAAGTCATTGGTTTTCAAGTTTAAGATCGACTGTATGAACTTAATGTCCATAATATTCATTTATTTTTTAATGCACATGTTATCCTGAATTTGAAATCTTGCAGTAGTTGACATTAATGCTACAATAGTTGAATAACAGTAAATGTAGTGTGAGTGGAGATTGACTGCTGTCCTTTCAACCTTAGTTAATAGACTTGACCCGGTCATTGGCTCGGTCAAGGCACCGGGTCACTAGGTCATTTGTTTAACTTGTGAGTTATTGATTGAACCAGTTGAATAGGATTTAATTGAATTAATATATAAAAAACAATTTTGTGTAACTAAGTATAGTATATATACATAATTAATGAGATATTATAACAACAGAACTCAGCCTAGTGGATTGGAGCTCTTCATTGTTGGGTAGGCTAGGTTCGATCCCCACAAATTGCAGTTTTTGAATTATTTGCAGGAATTACAAGTTGGGCGTGTGGCACGTGGTTCAGAGTAGGTGCTTGCATGTTGGACGCTTGGAGTGAGGTGTAGGTTTGGTGCGGTCTGGTTTGATTGTGCGCGGGTCAAAGGTGGCCCAGCTGGTTCTCCCACGGTTCACACTGGGTTTAACCAAGTTTGACTAGGTTGATTGCAAGTTTGATTCAATTAAAGAACCAAACCAGGCCGGTGACCGGTTCACCGGTTCGAATTGGCCGGTCCAGTCCAAGTTTCATTACTATGCTTTCAACACCCCATCAATTATCAAATACTGATTGTTAAGATGTATTCTTTTGAAAGATATTGGCATCAAGTACAAGGTCAACTGTATGGGCCTAATTTCCATAATATTCATTTATTTTTTAGCATGTATTATCTTGAAAATTTACACCAGTTGACACTAATGCTACAATATTTGAATGACAGTACACATAGTGGGAATAAAGACTGAGTGCTGTTCTTTCAACACCCTATCAAATACTGATTGTTAAGATGTGTTCTTTTGACAGATATTGGCATCAAGTTCAAGGTCAACCGTATGAACCTAATTTCCATAATATTCATTTACTTTTTGGTATGTATTATCTTGAAAAATTGCACTAGTTGACACTAGTGCTACAATATTTTAATAACAGTAAATGTAGTGGGAGTAAAGATTGAGTGCTGTCCTTTCTACACCCCATCAAAAATACTGATGGTTAACGTGTGTTCTTTTGAAAAATTTTGGCTTCAAGTTCAAGGTCAACTGTTTAAACTTAATTTTCATAATATTTTTACTTTCTTTCAATTATGTATTATCTTGCAATTTACACTTGACACTAATGCTACAATAGCTGCAAAAAGGTAAATGTAGTGGAACTTTAGGATTACTGTTATTAAGTTTCATGGCAATTTTTGGCATTCCTTTTAACACTCCAGCAAATACTGAATGTTAAGATATGTTCCTCTGAAAGATATTGGTTTCAAGATAAGATCAACTTTATGAATTTAATTTCCATAATATTAGTACTTTTTCTTTTAAAAATAAATATGTATTGCCTTTGAAATTTACACTAGTTGACACTAATTCTATAATAGTCTTAAAATTGTAGTGTATTGCATGTAGGGATGAGAGATGGAATGGTACTGTTGATAAGTGCTATTAGGTTCCTTTGCAATTTCAGGTGTTGCTTTCAAGTTTCAACACCCCATCAAATGGTCATTGTTATGATGTGTTCCTTTCAAAGACATTGGTTTCTAGTTCAAGATCAACTGTATGAACTTAATTTCCATAACATCTATACATCTTATTTTAAGTATGATTTGTCTTGAGAGTATGCATTAGTTGACACTAATGATGCAATAGTACAAATAATAATAAAAAAAGGTATGTGGTGGGCATAGGGATGAGGGATCGAATGCTGGGAACTTAGGATGATTGCTATTATGTTTCTTTCAATTTCACGTGTTCCTGTCAACACCCCATCTAATGTTCACTTACAATTTCTTGTTATTTGTTGTTATCACTTGAAGATAACAGTCATTTTAAACTAGCTAGCGTGTTGCCTATTTTGGTGGAGCTGAGTAAAGCTATTCACTTTTTTTTTATTACTCTAAGAAGCTTCTATATAATTTGTTAAATTTGCGTGAATCACAGTTTTTGCAGCTGCATTTTTTCTTTCATGGTACCCTCCTTACCAGTGTCATTGTAACACCAGAGTGCCCTCTTTTATAATTTTTATTATTATTTTGGTGGGGGTGGGGGTTGGTTAATTTGAACTGCATGGATTGTGAATGAAAAATTTTGTTTCATTTCATTTTTTCCCCTCATTTACAGATGATTTTTACCATGAAGCACAATCCTGAGTTCATTTTTTATCGTTTCTGTAGCTAAGGCGCAAGTGGTTGCAGCTCCTTAGTTTCTTCCTTGTTTCTTTGCTTGCCTTGGTACTGTAGCAAGCATTAATCAGGCATGAAAATAGTTGGTGGATGGCACCGATTTCTTTTGGGTCTTCCTATACTTTTCTTGCTTGCTCATCTGTTTTCTGGTGGGTAATATGTTCATTCCTTTTTGTAAGTATAACCCTTTCTGTTTGAAAGTGGGCTTTATAAGTAAACTTTATTGTCCTTTAATCAGTGACGGAGTTGCAGAAGAACTCAGAAATGGTGGAACCTCCCAAGAAATTTAATAAGAAATCCAATCATCTGGTTCTTGGTCCCGCTGCTGGACAAGGCTTGTCTAATCGGTTGCAATGCCAAGGTTTCTGTCTCTTTGTTTTAATCTAAGTTCCTGCTATGTTTTGGTTCAAAATCATGTGATTCCAAATATATATGTCTTGGAACTTTACATTATCTGAAATAATGCTACTCACAAAAGCCTACCTTGCATAGGCATACCACATTGCAAATATGGTAACTTTTGCTGTGATGTTGTTTTGATTATTAGTTTTTCAAATTGCTGCATAGTAGGCAACAATTTGGATGTAACCTAGGGTGCTAAAGGATCTTTTACGTTTATCTTTTTTTTTTATAATTAAATGTATGTTTAGATAATTGAGGAAAACTTGAAAAGAAATAATCAATTGATAAGGAACGTGAGCAAAAAGATCTAATACTCTCATCAGAGTGATATTGAAAGTGTTGTTGGTTCTGGTATGTTGTTATGTGTGATTTTATTTCTCTATAAATCTTACAGCAAGGGATTGTGAATTATTGGCAATGTTGAGATTTTATTGAAATTGGTTATTATTACTTACTACTTGCTTTCTTTTGCTACTTTGGCTTTGTATCATAGTATCTCAAATTCATGATTTGTTTAGGCACTAACATGATAGATCCAGCACCTTGTATTCTTGTTGACTTGCGTACTTAGTGTCACACCTTGTAATTCTGTGAATTTTCTAGTTAAGTGCTCTTTCAAAATTTATGAGATTGGTGAAGCTCCTATTTATATAGCCTGAGCAGTTCCGAGTTGGTTGCCTAGGTTACTTGCTTCATTCTTTATTAATTTTTATGCTCGTTCAAGTTATTTTTATGCCTTGCTCTCAGTTCCAACGAGTTAGGCTCTACTAACCTCTGATACTTTATATATATCCTTTTAATATGACTAGCTCTCTTTAAGGGCATAGGAATTTCAGTTATGCCATGGGCTTGGAGATTTTATCCACAGTGACTAGTTTGTTGAGGATTTCTTACCCTCCAATCCACTGTACTTTCTTCAGCTTTATTAAAAAAAAAAAATGATACTGTTAAAATTTAGGCTAGGTTTTACTCTACTTACGCTTCAAATTCATTAGCTTACACATACAGTTGTTATCAACCTTTTCAATTGTTCCAAACTGTGGGCTGCCTCTACTCTTGGGACCAGAAGACTTACCTATTATATCTGGCAAACCTACAGTACAAACCCTTGCAGTGTTTTTCTACTGATGCAGGAATTTTCAGCTCTAGAGTATGAAATTTGCCCTATGACCTTTTCCAAGTCCAGACATGCCCAATAAGCTGACTGCATTGCAAATTAGGTCTTGTTGGTTTCATTTTCTGTTTTCTTCTCTTTATTCCTCACCCCCCAAGTGTAAAACAAGTATGCAGATGTCCCAACTTTCACTTTCTTTGCAAGTTGATGTCACACACTTCATTTAGTCTTTTAGGTGCTAAATAATATGAGAAAGATTAAGGTCAAATCCTAGAAATAATCTCTCTGCCTGCAAGGGTAAGGTTGTGAATATCTACATTTCCCAAATTCCAATAGTTGGAAGCCTCATGCATTAGATTACTTTTAAGTTAATAGCACTAGGCGATGATTTTAAGGTATGTCCACGAGTTATGATGGAAAGAAATGGGGAGCAACCAAAGGAGAAAGAAACAAGGAAGGAGTTTAGAGATCTTACCCTCGTTCATGAAAGTAAAAGTGATGAAGGGAAAGAAATGGAGGATTTATAATATAATTTTTAACTTTATCCTTTATTAAAATAATTAAATATGATTTATAATAATATTAATTTTAAAAATATTTTTCTAAAAAATTTTCTCTCTACTTAATTTTTTTATCTGAAATATTTTCTATGGAAATAATCTTTATTTTTTTGTCTAAAAAATACAGTATCTCTTTATTTTTGAACAATGTTATCAAATATCGGCCAGGGCGTGGCGGTTTTTGAGGCTGCCACCATGGGAAAGTCAATGGCATGGCGGCTGTGGCTTGTGCAATGGTGG
This sequence comes from Dalbergia cultrata, assembly GCA_031216105.1. NCBI lineage: Eukaryota > Viridiplantae > Streptophyta > Magnoliopsida > Fabales > Fabaceae > Dalbergia > Dalbergia cultrata. The sequence continues at coordinate 12,883,097 of CM062352.1, read as the reverse complement.
TGGTGCCATGGCCGAATTACGGTGGCCATAGCGGAAATTGAGCCCAAAACCTTTTATGTTTTTCAGAGGGTATTTTAGGGTTTTTAGGTTCAATAATGAAACTCTATTGAAACCCAACCCCTCTTGCCATTTCTCTAAGTCTCGCATCCTTCTTTGCATCCTTCTCTCTCTCTTGGTCTCTCAAATTCAAAGTCTCTCTCTGCTCTTCTCCGGTGACCGCGATGCCACTGCCAGTGGCGGTGGCTCACCACACCAGTGGTGGTGACTCACCATTGTCCACACAAGTAGTGGCGGCTCACACCTGCAGTGGCGGCCAGCACTGAACACTCCATTGAGGTCCTTCTTCTCCTTCGCTGTTCTGTTTTCTTCTTCTTCTTCCTTGTTCTTATTTTTTGTCCAGCCTCTTCTATTTTGTTTTACACTAAGATGGCAAGTGGACCCGCACAAAGCTCAGTTCCAGCCTCTTCTAACAGCAGCAAAAATAGAGCAGACCCTCGGTTGAAGTATGTCCACCCTATACAAATGACACTGTTTGTAGTTTTTGCTCAAAACTTATGAAAGGTGGAATAACAAGAGCCATAGATCACCTGATAGGGATTTGTCTTGAACTCTGTGTTTGTCTTGAATTCTAATCATGGATTGCTATGTTTTTAGTCCTTGTCTGTGACTATATTTATACAATTTTTTAGTCCGCCATGGCTTCCGCTATAACTCGCAACGCCATTTGCCATATTTTTATGGCAGTTTTTTGCCTCACCGCCATCCGCCATTGGCAACCTTGTTTCTTAAAGTCTCAAATTTTTGGGCTTCAAATTCTAATTTTTTTTATTTTAATTTTTTGACAATAATATATATATGTATATATGTTGTAGCATTTTTTAATTTACGTGTTTGGGTTAATATAGACTTTTTGTTAAAATGGTAGGTAAGAATGATATTACAATATTTTAATATGGATAAAATAGTAAATCATATTGTAATATCAATTAACCCCCCCCCCCCCCAAAAAAAAAAAAAAAGAGACAACAAAAAAATTTCGGGAAACCATAAAATGATTGAATCAGAGGGTTTTGAGAGGTTGACAAAACCATCAAAAGCCTTTCCTTCTTAAGAAGTAAAACTTGTGAACAAGCCAAAATGTCCATAAACCTTTCCCTTCCTTTTCTTCTCCTGTTAAATTATGCTTGCGAACACACCCTTAGTAAATTAGTACTAATTAAAAAAAAATGATAGAATTGGATGGGATTATCAAAGGAAACTCCAAGAAATGTGCATTATTTGCTAATGAAAATGCAAAGATTAGGGATATTTAAGAGAACCCTCTCCTAAGCTCTCAATTTCCAATTCTTCAACCCCTCTATATACATCCCTGATAATCTCTTTTATACTACTAATTCCTATTTGACAAATTGGTGTTCTTAACTACTACTACAACACCAAACTAAGCCTTATCTCACTAGGTGGAGTCGGTTATATGGATCAGACAATGCCATTGTATTCTGTCATGTATCATATTAATATTTAAATTATTATTTCTAAGTCTTTTTTGATAATTTTACCTATAGGTTTTTGTGGTCTTTCTCTATCCCTAATCATTGGGCTACCTTCCATTTGATCCACTTTCCTTATTGGAGTCTCTACAGGTTGTCTTCGTATATGCCCAAACCACCTAACACGAGATTATACTAGTTTCTCTACAATAGATGTAATCCCAACTTCTTCTCTAATTCATTCATTTCTAATCTCATTTCTCCTAGTATGGTCACACATCCAACAGAACATCCTCATCTCCATAGCATTGAGCTTATTTTCTTGTTGACTTTTTACTGCTCAATATTCTATCCCATACAGCATTGCTGGCCTTGTACCTCTTAACTACTAAGGCCCATTAATTATAGGCCCAATTATTATAGAAAAGTTGCAATTAAAAGGCCACTGAGGCCTATTAATACTCTCAGATTTTACAGTATGCTTGGAATAATTGAGTTCAAAGTTCAAACTGTTTATTGTTCAAATATGCTAAAGATTTTCATAACAAGAAAATGGTCTGTACTAAGAGAACTTTGTCAAGTACTTTTTAACTTCTGTTGTATCTCTGTACTATCTCAACAATTTTTTATTTCTAATAATAACCTAGCATTTTTATGATTACATAATAACTTTTTAATGTTTTGGTGATTTTAATGGGCATGAGCCTCAAAATAGAATTCACTTTGTATATGAAATGTTTAACATGTCTGATGACTTCGGTAGCATTTCTTAGAACATATAACATCTTATTTTGTAGTGTAGAATATTTAAAGTGTAGAGCTTTTTGCTTATTCCCAAATCATATTTTTTTGAGAAGTGAAAGAACTACATCTTTTCTTTTGATGATGATTTTTTCCTGTTTGGTTTATTTTCCTGTTATCATTTTATTGATCATGAACTTCTGAAGCACCCAGACTAAAAAATGTCTGTACCGGATATGTACCTATTTCTGATACCATATTATGTATTGTGAGTACACTATTAGGTACTGCTTGCATGCATCCTATAAATTTTGTTTTTCATTTTTAATTATTGTGCCAATATTAGTGAAATGTGAGTCAAATTTGATAAACAATATTCTTTATTGTGTTTACATGCAATGAATACTGCTAAAAATAGGAAGTTCTCTCTAGCTTTTGATATTTATGGTATGTTTGGTTGGAGAGTAAAAATGTGTTAGGATGGAAACTGATTGTATGTGTTTATTGCTAAGAACTCTCGGCCATACACCAAGAATCCCTAAGAAATCATATAAGTATGAATCGTAGGAAAGTATAGAGTCTCCAATCTCCCTAATAGATACAAGTGAATTGACCAGACACCCTACCTAATCTTTACCTCCTTTATTTATATCCAACTAATCCATTAACCAACTAACTTCCCTAACTAACTACTAACTAATGGATCCTACCACTACTACCCCCCTCCCTACAGATCCACTGTGTCCTCAAGGTGGGGTAACAAAAAATTACACTAAAAAGAAAAAAAAAAACCACCAGGGTCCCATATCTTGAAAATTAAGGATCTGATCTTTATTTCTTCATTTGGGTTCAATTCTATTCCTTAAAAAATGCTGTCTCCTTCTGCAAGGATTTGGGCTGGAATGTACTTTGATTTCCCTGGCTGTGTTTGTAAAAGCCTTTGGCTATTGACAGGAATTTGAGTTGGGCCCTTATGTTATGCCATTTTCCTTCCTTCTAAAATCCCACTTCTGCAGATTGTGAAATGGGTTTGGCCCATTTGCCAGCACTCTATCATTGAAACCTTCCCACACCACCCTTCCTTGACATGGGCCTAGCCCATTAGGTCAGAAAATGTGCTCAATTGAGAAATTCCCACTTTTGCTCATAGGCTTTTCTCCGTTCTCACCCAGTAGCCAATGGAGTAGTGTCACATAGCCTCAATCGTCAACTTTGGTGCCTTGCAAGCCGCTGCGGCTGCCAAGGTCACCACTGTTAGTACTTTGTCGGCCATCGCCCGAGGACCAGTTGAGATACCCATTTGACCCAATTTTGCTCTTCTATCTCATGTGTCTCTACTCCTTCCCCCAACGTCTTCATCCACCACCGTGGTGGTCACAATGGCATTTGCGTCTTTAACCGTGAGTGCTGCTACTTGCGCTTCAGCCGTCGAAAGTATCTTGCCGACCGCCACCCCTAGTTGCTTATCTGCACCACCATCAGTCATTTCTGAAGCCACTTCTGCTGCCTACCCATGTGTGTGATCCCAAGGTTGGTCATGTTGTTCAACGACTCTTTCCTTTGGTGGAGAAATCCCTATCCACTTTCGCAAGAGGACCCGATGTTGGTGTTTCTTGCGGTGGTGGTAGGTTAGAGCCTGCGTTTCCCTCATGTGATTTATCTTCACCCACCCTCTACTCCCCTACTTTCATTGTCTTTGGGTTCTTTTCTTGATCTTGGACAGAAATGTAATGAGCAAGTTGCTCTCTCAACTATGAGAATATTATTTGCAATCTCCCTCCTTGTTTGAAGCTCTTCTTTAGCCCTTTCATCCTTTCAATGCTTTGCTTGAGCCATTTCTGCCTTTCGACGCTCTTCTTGAGCCATCTTGATGCGCCATCTCCAATGGGTTGCCTAGTATTCCATAACCACCCTCCAAAGACAGCCCCTTACTCCTTCGCCGGAACTTGGCTGCCTTTCCTCACGCAGTTGTTCGAGGTGGGAGTCACCATGCTGAGAACCCTCACGCTACAAGGCCTCCCTATTTCGATCACTGCTGTCTTGTTCACGCGTAGAAACGAAGCACAGATTTCGCTCACGCTCGCGATCCTTCTTCTGATCCTCTAAACGATCGCCTAACTGCTTCAGCTTCTTTGTGATGGACGCAATCAACAGCATCTTTTACCTACGATCCTCTTCCAGCTGCTTCTAGATTGCCCTTAGTGTTGCCTTTATTGATTCCATCTTCTTTTCCATCTTTGTAGCTGCCATGGAAACTTTGCCCAAGATGAGACAAAGCTCTTGCCAATTTTCAGATTGAAACTGATGGTATGTGTTATTGCTAAGAACCCTTGGCAGTACACCAAGAATCCCTAAGGAACGATACAAATATGAACCCTAGGAGAGTATAAAATCTTCAATCTCTCTAACAGATACAAAGAACTGACTAGACACCCTAACTAATCTCTACTTTATTTATAGCTAGCTAATTCATTAGCAACTAACTTCCGTAACTTATTGCTAACTAATGAATCCTAACAAAATGGGGGTAAAAATTTTCATGGATGAGGTTTATGAGTAATTTTACACATAGAGCACATTCATGAAATTTTACACCCGATTTTTACCCCATAACCAAATGTACCCTTAATGTCAATGGTTTTAACATAAATATGATATATAATAGAGTTTCATGGCATCGCTTGATCCATGTAGCCAACCCTACTTAGTGGGATAAGGCTTAGTTGTTGTTGTTGTAACCAAACGTACCCTTAATGAGATGGTACTTATAACTTTTTTTGCATCATGCTGTTTTGTATTCTATTTGCATTGTTATGGATTGCCCAGTCTTCCATAACCACCCTCCAAAGACAGCCCCCTACTCCTCCGCCAAAACTTAGCTGCCCTTCCTCGCACAGTCGTTCGAGGTGGGAGTCACCATGCTGAGAGCCCTCACGCTACAAGGCCTCACGATTTCGATTATCGCTATCTTGTTCACGCCTAGAAACGAAGCACAGATTTCCATCACGATCACAATCGTGATCCTTCTTCTGATCCTCTAAATGATCACTTAACTTCTTCAGCTCCTCTGTGATGGACGCAATCGACATCATCTTTCACTTGTGGTCCTCTTCTAGCTGCTTCTAGATCGCCCTTAGTGCTGCCTCTATTAATTCCATCTTCTTTTCCATCTTTGCAGCTGCCATGGAAGTTTTTCCCAAGATGAGACAAAGCTCCTACCCATGTTCGGACTAAAACTGACTGTATGTGTTTATTGCTAAGAACCCTTGGCCGTACACCAAGAATCCCTAAGGAACGATACAAGTATGAACCCTAGGAGAGTATAAAGTCTTAAATCTCTCTAATAGATACAAAGAACTGACCAGACACCCTAACTAATCTCTACTTCCTTTATTTATAGCTAACCAATCCATTGACCAACTAACTTCCGTAACTTATTGCTAACTAATGGATCCTAACAAAATGGGGGTAAAATTTTCATAGATGAGTTTTATGTGTAACTTTACACATAGAGCACATCCATGAAAATTTACATCCAATTTTTACCTCATAAGCAAACTTGCCCTTAATGTCAATGGTTTTAACATAAATATGATATATGATAGAGCTTTGTTGCATCGCTTGATTCATGTAGCCAATCCCACTTAGTGGGATGAGGCTTAGCTGTTGTTGTTGTAACCAAACGTACCCTTAATGAGATTGTAATTATAATTTTTTTTGCATATATGCTATGTTGTTTTGTATTCTATCTGTATTGCATCTTAATTTTTTTGTAAAAGATCATATCATCTGATCATCATGTCATGCTAGTGTTAGATCCTCATGCCCATGCATCATAATCATGGACTTTAACAAAATGTAAAACTTTCTTACACTAATATAACCTCCTATCATGAATTGGTATTGCTGAAATGTAAAATTGTATGTATACTTCACATAGGATTGGCATTTTTAGACCATAGGCCAAATAATTTTAATAAAAGTTCATGAGATTAGCTAAATTTGTCATTAATCTTATTTTGGATTGGTTTATTTCTGTCATGAACTATTTCTACCAAAAGCCTAAGTTGTTGGGTAGATGCAAATGAATGACTTATATCTTAACATACTTCCTCACACAAAGTCCTTTGGGCTTGGACAATGCACAATCTCATCTACCTTGTGATGAAATTCAACTTCTATTTAGAAAAATGTGGGTGGCAAAGATCGAACTTTAAACCATTTGATCATAGAGGCTCTGATAGACCGATGGCATGTCATGAATCATCTCTCCCAACAAGTTAAACTATTCAACAGCTGCAAATGAATGACTTTAATGTTTACAATTTCCTTTTATTGATTTATGTATGTTTGAAGGCCTAAATTGTATTAAACTTTCTTCTTTTATCCAAAAAAGTCTAAATTATATCATTGTTTCACCGTTTGACTGGCTTTACTACTTTTCATGTTCATTTTCTTGGTTCGATTGTTTTACATGTTCATAATTCTCTTGATTTATTTTACATGTTCATAATGAACAGGGACAAAAGCTCTTAACAGAACACATGGTTCTAACAGCAGATCTGGTTTAGAGGGTGGCATTGCATTAGTCACTGTCTTTACTGTTTATAATTCTTCTGTCAATAACGTAGATGATAAATCATCACACACAGTTGTTGGCAATGCTTCATATAATAAGGTGGAGAGGTCAATGGCTGTGTTGAATGTCTTCATTAATTTCATTCAGGTAATACAACTTGTGGTGATACATCATCACACACATGGTTGGCTGTAATACAACTTTCCAAGCACTTTATTGTCTTTGATTATTGTGCCATGCATATTATTTCTTTACTCAGTGCGGCAAAATGTATTGGCTATGTATGATTCTATACTTTTGGAGTTCATTAACTGGAATTAGTAATTATTGGGCAACAAGGAATGAGCTTGAGTGATCAAATTGTACTGTACGTTTGTAGTGTACAACTACAAACTGTTTCTGACTTTGAATGCAACCATACATTCTCAATAATAGTTGTACAAGGGGAGGCAGCCATAGCTTCTTCTACTATTTCTATCCATAATCCATTTATTATTTGGTTTATTCTTTCTTTTTTTTTGTTGTTGACTTATTTCTGATACTTCTAACAGTCAAATAAATGGCGCATTGTTATGGTTGCTTACAATGTCTTTCATGTACTTAAATCACAGCATAATTTGTGTTACAGATCCAAATATTTGGGCGGGTAACTTTTGAAGTGGATTTTTATTGTCATTTGGCTTTATGTATATAGATATCTTTCATACTTACACGAGACAGACGTTCTTTAACTTTCGGCATGGATAACATCTGCAGGTGGCAATGCCCCAGAGCAATGTGATTATTCTCACCGATCCAGTGTCTGACCTTTCAGTACAGAGAAGTGGGGTCTCCCTGTACCCTATACAAGGTGAATATTCACGGGACAAGTTGATGCTCCAAAGGATCAGGTCTTACATTGTAAGATCACATTGCATCTGCTGTGGATAGAAAATATTGTCTAAAAATAGTTGCTTATCCTTGTGAACCTGTTTTGGATGTTTTCCCCTGTCCATTTCTCTGTAAGCTTAACTTATGCCAATTGTAAAGATAATCTTAGTGGTATGATAAGTACTTGCCTTTGGCCGCAATCATGCGCACAACAATAGACCAAGGATTCTTGCTATCCTTATCATTCTTCCTGTTTGATCTTCAATCAATCCTATAGTCATGTTACTCTTCTTTTATCATTGTTTGTGATCATGATTAGAGTTTAAAAATTTTAATTCTATAGAATAAATACTTGTCTTTTCCTTCTTTACAGACCTTTTTGGATACAAGACATCAGATGCTTTCTCAGAGGCCAGGGAATATCACTCACTACATCTTCACTGATTCTGATATAGCAGTGGTTGATGATTTAGGGAAGATTTTTCGTGACCATCCAAATTTTCACCTGGCTCTAACATTCCGGAACAACAAGGGTCAACCACTAAATTCAGGATTCATTGCAGTTAGGGGTACTCCTGATGCAATTTTAAGGTGAGCAAATTATACTGTCTGTTATTTCCATTTAATTACATTTACCTTGTATGTAACAACCAAGTTCTTATTCTACTAAATGAGGTTGGTTACATAGATCTAACGATGCCCTTAGGGTTTATTAAAAACCAAATTTTCAATAAATCTTGAGCAAAGTTATCTCTAAGGTTTCTCCTGAACTTTACTACGAAAGTTAAGAATTGGTAAGCTGAATGTCTGACTGGACACTCCCATACATGACCTGGAACACATCTCTTGGTAATTTCTGCGTTCATGGAACAAGAAAAACAGTTTTGATCAATTGTTGGTGTAATACTTTTGAAGTATCAATGAATCATAGTGCCTTAATTTATGATAATGTATTTTCTTGTTCACTACACTGAGACTAAAGATCGACTCCTGTAAAAGCTTAAGCTGTTAATTGAGGGCTAAAAGATCTAACTCTTAAACACCTCGTCAGAGAGACTTTGGGATATTTCAAGAAATTACTTTCCTCAAAACTTTTGTTGGGTGAATGCTCATAAATGATTTTATATCTAAAAATAATAAATCAAATTTAAACTCCATTTTGATGCCAGCATTCCAATGTTACCACTGGATGCTGCTGACAGTGTTTAAAAACATGGAAAATGACGAGGAATTTTGATATCCTTATGATTATTGTTCTTACAAATTGTACATCATGTACTATATCTTACATAAACTCAAAGTATGGATTTAATTTAAATATATTGAGAGTCTAAAAGTTTTTTACAATGTCATCTGATCAAATTCTTCCATGTCTATATGACTTTAAGTAGTGGGGTAAGAGTCAGATTTTTTTGTTGATGTGGCAAATGTGATAGGATGACTGTAAAAAATTTTATATTGTCAGTGCATCAAAATTAAACTCTAAAATTATATTCCTCCAAATTCTTTTGATATGCTCCTCTGCTCATTTGCAGTTTGATATTACCATCAGTATCATGATTTTTTTCATTGTTTTGTTCGTTCTATTTCTCCAATGAACATGTTTGAAAATCAGTAGATCCTTTTCATTTTCCTGATTTCTCCTTCTAGTATTCTTTCCAATCCTTTAATCTAATGTCAGAATCTATGCAGGGCAAAGCTTTTTCTACAAGAGGTTTTGAGAATTTACCGCACAAAATACATGAATGCTTCCCGCATGCTTGGTGATCAGTTAGCGCTTGCTTGGGTTGTGAAGTCGAAACCTCATTTTGATGCCAGCAGGTTTTCCAAATCTGTAGCTTTCTCTGAAGACATTGGTGGTACTTCAGTACTGTTCTTACCGTGTTCTATATACAACTGGACCCCACCAGAGGGTGCTGGTCAATTTCATGGCATGCCATTGGATGTCAAGGTAATATTGTACAGGGTGTGTTTGGAAAAGATATTAGATTAAAATTATTCCAATATTTGATCATGAGTATAATTGTTTTTTTATGTAATTGATTATGTAATGTATTAAATAAAAATGGATTTTGAAATAGTGAGTTTTGTTTGAATTATATGAAAAAATTACTTTGGAATAGTAAAATTAATAAAAAGAATGTGAAATGATTTATGATTTGTTTATATTATATGATATTTTTTATACTTGGGTTAATTTGATTAAAACATTATAATTCTACGCTAGTCAGCTTTTAATTTTAATCAAAAGTTTAAAAAAGTTACAAATTAAGATTTTAAGCTGTTTTCAAATTGAAATTATTATTATTTGATTATGTAATCCATGTTCACCTTTTTATTGAACCTAATGGCAAACTCTGTGGATCTAGCTGAGTGCACAACTTCTGGGGAGTTTGGTTCTACAAATTTTGAAAAGTTGTATATGACTTGTGAGCTTTGGACACTATTGTGGCCTTTGTTTGTTTTCTGATATGCAGGTTGTTCATTTTAAAGGATCAAGAAAACGTCTAATGCTTGAGTCTTGGGATTTTTATTCCTCTTCTCCTGATAT